>OX940918.1:28135818-29539568 GCA_954870645.1 Agrotis clavis | reverse complement strand
CAATGAGTAGGCCTTAAATCTATGCGAGAAATAGACAACAAACTAAAATCAGAAGCCATTCATGCTTCAAAAATGGAGTCACGTCGGAGAAGAGGTATGTTTAATCTCTTACTATCATTTAAATAGGTGGCTTATCTTTATTAAAAATAAACAGGATTGAAGTTAAATGATCAATACTTTGACTTTTGTAATTATTTTTGATTTTCGTTAATAATTGTATTTTTAGTAAACATAAATAATATTATGTGATGCGAAAATCACATTGGGCAGAACTTTTTTAAATTGTGATTTTTTCGCAGAGTTGGACGATGAAGACAACGACAATTTATTAGAAGACAGTGCTGCCGCACTTCTCAGGCAAAACAATGCCTGTATTGGAAAAAAATAGTCCAGGTGTAGGTCCTGCCATCATTACGACAAAACACACTTTAAATTTATTTTTTGTCATTTAGAAACTTGTACTTAACTAAGCAAAAAAATTGGTGTGCTGAATTCCATTCCCAAATAATACATAAGCATGGAAATCAATTTCTTGCTTTCCTTTCTCGGAATCCTTTTAAAAAAAAATATTTTTTAAAATTCTTTAGTTTTTTAAAGTGTAATAACATAAAAAAAGGTTTTGTTTTATTTTTATTTTTGCTTGAATTGTTTAATTACTTTTAAGTACACAGAGGCTGCGATAAAAGTTAGTACATTAAGTACTAAATAAAGAGATGAAAAATCAAGACTGCATAAGAATAAAAAATAAATAACATAAAAAGTTACTTTTGTATTATTTATTCCCATTGTACCCAATGTCTTTTATGAAGGACAAACAAAATACAGCTGATTTCGGCAATTCTGCCCAGTGTACTGTAAAAAGAACAAAATGTATGATTTTAAAAATAGCGTGAATCGTTTCATTATGATCTATTTACTGCCATAAAAAAATATAAAAATTAAATCTTATGCGTCAACTTTTTTTTTGTTCTTATTATTCTGGGCAGGAAGCACCTGTATGATTTTGTACTTTGAAGAGAACAGTGGGCAGAATTACCAAACAGGTTCTAATTTGATTGGGCAGGACGAGGCTATGAAAAACTATACCTATTAGTCGTTGTTGTGGTTCGATTATAACCTCAAAATCTGATTCTTTTTTTGGAATATATCTATTCTGCAGCTAGTCCGCTATAAAAATAAGATCAGATAGGAGTTTACTAGTGATCGACAACACAAAATATAATTTTCCGATGCTCTTGGTTCCAGGGCGAACAATGTATGGGCGCAGAGCAATCTCCTTTAGAACACATCAGTACATTTGACCTCGACCTCAATGGTATACAACCTCCTTGCTAATAAGTATTTTACTCTTAATTTAAATCATTGTTCCAATTTTAATGTCAATATGTTGGCGCAGTGACCGAGCGATTGGACTACTTCGTCGCGTGCAGTGGGTTCGATTCCCGCACGGAGCAAATTTTCGTATGATCTACAGTTATTTGTTTCGGATCTGGGTGTTTGTGTATGTGAATTTAGATGTTTGTAAACGCACCTTTGTCTTTTTTTTTCTTCGTTAAATACCTATCTATTATCGCTTAATTATTATTTTTCTTGTGGTCATGGTATAAAGTATCGTATGTAACTCGTGAATAAAACGGATTTAAATCGAGGGCCTGAATCACTCGCGTCGCTCAGGATTTAAATACTTGAATCACTCGCTTCGCTCGTGATTCAATCATCATGAATCACTCCCTGCGGTCGTAATTCAGTCATTAAAATCCTTCGCTTGCTCTTGATTCATATATATGGCCCTCGCTTTAAATCCGCTCTTTATTCACTTTTTGCATAATGTACTATTATACCATTCCCACTTTAAAAAGTTACTTTTTCTCACTGAAAACAGTGAGTAAAAAGCTCTTTTTCTCACTGTTTTGGTGTTTGAATTTAGAACACATTGCTGCGGTCCACCCCCGTCAGCCCCCGTGTTGTTAGGATAATGTTACTCTTAATTTAAAACATTGTTCCGAGTTTAATGTCAATTTGTTGGCGCAGTGACCGAGCGGTTGGACTACTTCGTCGCGTGCAGTGGGTTCGATTCCCGCACGGAGCAAATTTTCGTATGATCTACAGTTATTTGTTTCGGATCTGGGTGTTTGTGTATGTGAATTTAGATGTTTGTAAACGCACCTTTGACTTTTTTTTCTTCGTTAAATACCTATCTGTTATCGCTTAATTAATATTATTCTTGTGGTCATGGTATAAAGTATCGTATGTAACTCGTGAATAAAACGGATTTAAATCGAGGGCCTGAATCACTCGCGTCGCTCAGGATTTAAATACTTGAATCACTCCCTGCGGTCGTGATTCAGTCATTAAAATCCTTCGCTTGCTCTTGATTCATATATATGGCCCTCGCTTTAAATCCGCTCTTTATTCACTCGTTGCATAATGTACTATTTTCACACGGCGATATTTATCCGACTGTACCCTTAGCACGAGTTTTCACTCTTTTACTTTACAGCGTCTTTCCAGTATTTACAGCGTTTCTTGTATGAAAAAATGGAACAGCGCCTCTGGTGTGCGAAGAAGAAACTTTCAATTATTTCTTTGAAAATTGTCAAAGTTCCAGTTTACTTTACGTCTCAAATACTGAAAACTCGTGCTAAGGGTACTGGTCTTTTATTGGCTTGAACGATTCTGACGGTTGAGAGTATGTCATGCTCACTCAAATGTCTCGCTGATTGTAGTGCGTGTGTCGGATCATTTAGTTTCCTTCAAAATGGTTGAGTTGAATGGTGCTGAATTAATGTGTCATGTTCGTGAACGGGCGCTGTCACTTGAAACTGATGGTCATCTCAGCTGCTACTACTGCTTACTAGGAAAGAAAAATGCTATGGGCGTTTATTGTTTTGAGCTACATACCTAACTAATAACTAGAAGAAAAAGAAAGTAATTATGTACCTACTACTAATTTCTTCACAAAATGGCACAACACAAAAGAAACTACCTAAACGTAAACCATTGCATTATTTCGAGTTGTTTCACAGATTTTATTTCATTAGATTGTTTTTGTCGGATTTGCGTTTCGACAGATTTTTTTTCGACGATAAAAGAACTGTTTTATTATTATTTATTTTATTCACACTTGATTATTATGTCCATAAATTGGTAGTCACAAAAAGTCTTGGACATGTATAATACACACGTTAAAAAGTCTACCTACTACCAAAACGCATCATTTACAATAACTGCAGTTTTATTAATTGAAACTTTATTTTTTCTTAACAAAGTAGATTGGTATTATCTTTTTGCTCTCGGCAACATAATTATAATTATGCTGGCTGATTTTTAAAACAGACGCTTTTTGGTTGTGTTTTGTTTTGATCAAATTGAGTGGTATATTTGACTGCTGATTAATACAGAGAGCTGTAGGAATGCTACATGCGGGAAGAAATCAATCTCAGGTATCGCGGCATTTTAGATGATTTCCGATGTCCACCTCCAGTTTGTCAACCACTAGTGAACAGCGAATCTTTTTCTGAAAAAAATCCGTGGTTCCTTTCCGGGGTGGACAAAGGGAACATTTTTTAGAAAATTTCCCTTTGGCCGCCCCTGGTAAACTATGATACGAATTTTATTAAATATTGCCGTTGGCCACCGCAGTGTTGGACAGCGAGACGAATTTAAACATTAAAATTTAGTTTAATTCATTGACCGATAGAATCGGTAGAACTAGTAAAAATTGTACCTAAGACTAGGAGTGACGTATTCTGAATATTAAGTGTCGTTAATTTTGGCTTACGTAACGAAAATACAGGTCAAATGTTTTTTTTGAAAATCTAAGTTATGTAATTAGATTTTTGCATAGATGGCAAGTGAGCGTTGGAGCAGCCAGCGGTCTGCTATTTTCAGAAATTACCTGCAGTAATAGGTTTACAATTATTGTCGAGTTACGATAACAAGGATGCGATGTACAATGCTAAAATAAGTAAGTACATATGTACTTATTTATATTGTGATGAGAATTATTATAATTATTATCAAATCCGTAAAATGTATAAGCGATGAAACATTGAAATAAACTATTTTAATATCATGGACTGACTGTGATATCGAGACATTAAATTTTATTTATTGGTGACTGTTGAAGAATTTGCAGTTCCTGTATTTGAGTCCAAATGTTTAACAAATCTAAATTAAGATCACCCTAAGAAAAGACAAAAAAAAAACTGGCAGAAAATGCTTATTATAATGTCTATGAATTTTTAAATAACAAATTGCTCTCATGTTGGTGAATCTTATTCTATATAACTTGCAACTACATAAATACTGTTAATTGTTGATTTATTTAAATTGATTAATGTTCTTTGTTTTCCTTTTTTTTAATCTTATGTTCTTTCGTACCTGTAATAAGTATTAAAAATATGTTGTTTTTAAATAATTTAATTTGAATTTGAGTCGACTCCAGCCTAGCCGAATGCAGCTGAATATCTAATCTACTAGTTGGTGAATAGTCAAAAAATATGTTTACAGGAAAATTACTGCTAATTACTACACTTAATCACCTAAAAAAAAATATGGAATCAGGCGTTACTTTGCGGAAATCCATGATATTAATTGTTAGGAAAAATATCCAGTTTTAATTCCGCGAAATTACTCTAGTTAAAATTATTTTTGTAGCGGAATTAAAATTAGATATTTTTCGTAACATTTAACTTAATCACCTATTTAATAAGCACTTAGAACTACATTGTTACAAGATTATAATATTAAAATAACTTACCGGAGGCGGAGGCCATCGTTAAATACAGAAATTCGTCTATGGTCGTTGGACGACCACTCGACCTAATTATAGTCCAAAAATATTTGCAGCTGAAAACTCATCGCATATTTTCAAGCTCAACACTAATGAAAACACACATAAAAATTGATACCAATGAAATGAACCAATGAAATGGCACAAAATACATATTAGACTCAATTAATACAGTCTATTGAACAAATTACACGAATGATATTCTACATTTTTTTTGTTAAGTACGCGACTGTACCGGGTAAGGCCAGACATGCGACTGGTGTCTTAAATCTCTGGATACCTGGATTTATAGATTTAAAACGCCAGTCGCATGTCGTCTACTAGTGAACTCGTGTACTTTATCATCATCATCATCAACCTATAAATGTTTTCACTGCTGGGACACAGGCCTCTTCTCTGAGAGAGGGAGTGGGCCATAATCCACCACGCTGGCCCAGTGCGGGTTGGTAGATGTCACATGTCTTCGAATTTTTGGTTCTAGTACATGCCGGTTTTCTCACGATGTTTTGCTTCACCGTTTTGAGAGCAGTGGTGATGAAATAAATAACACAAAGTAATGCGCCTGGCTGGATTCGAACCCATGACCTACAACTCGTAAGTTCGGCTCGCACTTGCCCAGTTTTTTTTTAAGAATAAGTCGCAGAAGATTATTTTTTCGAAAATTGTCTACTCTTATAAATTGAATTAATTTTATCTTCGACCTCTGTGACTGCGACACGACAAATTATTGACCAAATCTGGGAGAAACAGATCTTCGCTAGTTTTTGAGATTAATAAGGGCTAAGCTGGAGAAACTGTCTCCAGCTCGAACACCAAAATAAATGGGCAAAACACCCGATTTAAACACAAAAAAATCTATATTTTTTACTTTACCTTAAATTTTTTTTTTAGGATCACACGTGGTATCGCCGGAGCTTTTGGCATGAGTATTATACGTATATTAATGTATTCAAGGTCTCTACAGCTTTTTCAGAGTTTTTGTTAATTGAAACGGGCTGTAGATGCTTGTAACAATAATTAAATTAAGAGAACGTAACACGATACGTTTAAAATTTTTGATTAGTATACTCGTATTAATAAAAAATAATTATATAAAAACCGTTATGAAAATAAATTAGTTCAGCACGTCTACGAGTGGCGTGTGGAGGCGCAACGCCGCGCGCCGTAGCAAAACTGGCGGAGACCTCTCTTTGAGAAGTGGCTAGACAGGCTTCACAGCATCCTTACCTAGCGCTTGTTGTTTGGGGGGTACCTGCGTTGGACATGGCGGGAGAAAACCCCCGGGTGTCATCGTGTGGACCGTTCGGAAGACACGGTGGAGATCTGCCCTGCCCGAAAGGTACTCGTAACGTGGCGCTGACCTCTCGCGCCCCATTTTGGTTCAGGCCATGCTGCGGAGTGAGGGAGAATAGGAAGCAACCACCTCCTCCTCAATAAACAGATGCGGCGTGTAGACTCACTACCACTAGTGAAAGATGAAGTGACAACGTAGTTTTTCATTTAATAAAAAAATATATATATATCATGACGTTAATATGTTACACGACATTCACTATCGTCCTCTTATCCTTTGCCTTACAAAATTAGTGTCATCACTTTCGTTCGCTAACAAATCAATCAGAGAATCAGCCATAGAGTAGATTATAATATACAGGTAATCAGCCAGTGTGGCTCTTACAGGCTGGACGGATGACACTTTTTTCAGATAGGGGTTGTCAGATTTTCGTAACAGGAAAATTGTAATTACTGAAAAAGATCGAGAAAGTAATGATACGGAGGCCTAAATGGTTAATCTAAATTTAGTTAAGGCGTATATTCTGTCGATAATAAGACCTGATCAAACAACCATGATTGTTATAAACCATACATTTTTATACTAGCTTCTGCCAGCGACTTCGTACGTGGATCCTGTTGCTTATGCCAGCGACAATGGGGTCGTCAAAATCGAAGATCTGAAACGTCTGATGTCGAATTCTTAGAGCCTGGGGACGGGAAAACAACGGGACGCGCATGACGATTCCAGATCTTTCATTTTTGTAATTCAACAGGAAATGCCCACCAGACTAAACAACTCTTGCTAAGACGTCATTCTTATATATGTTATAGTGTAGCTGGGCTCAGTTCCACATCAGGTGTTCCAGATGTTCAGTTTTTATACGACAACAGGGAGTGCTCATCAGGCTGAACAACTCTTGCTAAGACGTGAGTAAGACGTCATCGCGACAGTACCAAGCTACGCGTCGTTGTTGTTGTTCGCCAAAATATGCCGTCTCGTGTATTTAGACATTGTAAAAGTTGTTCTCAAAAACAAAGAAAACTATATATGGAATGTAATTCGATTTGATTTTGTATTTGCTTTTGTGGTGACACTCGCGTGTTCTGAGCGTTTTATCTGCCTATTTCTTTGATTTGAGTTGGGCTTGAGTTGGGCTACAATATTTTGTAGGATCGTTTCGCTATATTTTGCAGTCTTCAAGTCTGAAAACGGCCACTAATCATAATTATATAGAAATACTCATGTTTAATTTTCATTTATTCAATTCCGTCAATATTTAGAACTAGTATTTGCCCGCGGCTTCGCTTGCGTTAATTTAGAATTTGAGAAACAATACGGATCGTGTACGTGGCGCCATCTGGAATATGAACGTAATTGTTTTCTCGGCAACAGCTCTCTTCTGTTATTCGGGATGAAAGATACCCTATATCCGTGTCTATAGTCCTGTCAACGTATATGCTAAATGGGATGATCGATTCAGTAGGTAGTAATGCGTGAAAAGGTAAAAAAACAAACATACTTGCATTTTTATTATTAGTTTAGATCAATAATGTCATACCTAGGTACATAGTTTGCATAGGAAACATCCTTATTTGAGCGACATTAATTCAAAGATCCGTGTTTATCTTAAACAATCAGTGTTTCTATTATTTTGTGTTTATTTATGTTTTGAATTGGTGCTCAAACCAGTGCATAGATTCTGTTTGAAACGACGACAAGTTGTACTCATCGAGTCAAATAATTAGTTATTTTTTAGGTATCACGCGGTATGCTGAAGGGAGAAGAGCAATGCTATCGTACGTTCAATTTGCAGGGATACTGTAAATCGATCAAAAAATTATGGTCTAATCAAATTTTTTTGGTCGATTTACAGTTTTCATAATTATTTGACTCGATGAGTACAACTTGTCGTCGTTTCAAACAGAATCTATGCACTGGTTTGAGCACCAATTCAAAACATAAATAAACACAAAATAATAGAAACACTGATTGTTTTCGAATCTTTAAAATTCCTACACCTCGAAACAATTACAGTTTAAAAAAATAATCCAACTTACTAAATCAATGTAGATTTATATCCTAGAGAACTATTGAAAAAAAATAGTAATAAATTAAAATTGCGAATAATATTGAAATAAAAGTATGCACAATTTTTTTTTATTATTTGAAACTCTTAGGACGAATAAAAACAAAAAAATTAAACACAAAAGTGAAAAAGAAAATTGCAAGATTTGATCCTGAGACCCCTTGCACGAAAGTAAAGCAGTCTGGTTACCAACCAGACTGGCTAGTACGCTGACAGTCGTTTTCAAATAGCGGTTCTTATACAAATGTCAACAATGAATGAAAATCAACATATATTATAACATTGCTAATCCCCCAAGGAGAATAGCGTAATTCATCATCATCATCAGCCGGAAGACGTCCACTGCTGAACATAGGCCTCCCCCTTAGACCGCCACGCCGAACGACAATTCGCCACTTGCATCCATCCGTTGCCCGCGACCCTCACGATGTCGTCGGTCCACCTAGTGGGAGGCCTGCCTACGCTGCGCCTTCCGGTCCGTGGTCGCCACTCGAGAACTTTTCTTCCCCATCAGTTGTCAGTTCTACGAGCGATGTGGCCTGCCCATTGCCACTTCAACTTGCAAATTTTATGAGCTATGTCGGTGACTCTGGTTCTTCGCCGAATATCCATGTTCCGGATTTTATCCCGCAAAGAAACTCCGAGCATAGCTCTTTCCATTGCTCGTTGAGTGACTCTCAGTCTCTCTAAAAGGCCAGCAGTCAAAGACCACGTTTCAGAGCCATAAATCATCACTGGCAACACACACTGGTTAAACACCCTTGTCTTGAGACACTGTGGGATTCTCGATGAGAAGATATCACGTAGCTTCCCAAACGCTGCCCATCCGAGTTGGATTCTTCGGGCGACCTCTTTCTCGAAGTTGGACCTACCTAACTGAACAATCTGTCCAAGGTAAGTATAATGGTCTACAACTTCGAGAGTATCGTTCCCAACAACAACCGGTACGGGTGCCACATGGACATTCGACATGACTTTCGTCTTGTCCATGTTCATTTTAAGGCCGACCCGTTGGGAAACGATACTGAGGTTGCTGAGCATAGCATTGAGGTGCTCCAACGATTCTGCCATGATGACTATATCATCGGCAAAACAAAGGTGAGTGATGTATTCGCCATTGATGTTGATGCCGAGTCCGTTCCATTCCAAGAGCTTGAAAACGTCCTCCAACGCGTTCGTGAACAGTTTCGGAGAAATAACGTCTCCCTGTCTCACGCCTTTCTGCAATTGGATTGGTTTCGTGCTCTCTTCCTGAAGTCGGATGGACATGGTGGCGTTCCTATACAAACACTTCAACACTTCGATATACCTATAGTCGATATGACATCGTTGGAGGGACTGCAATACTGCCCAGGTTTCGATTGAATCGAAGGCTTTTTCATAATCCAGAAACGCTAAACACAATGGCCAATTATACTCCTCTGTCTTCTGTATAATCTGGCGGAGCGTGTGTATGTGGTCTATAGTACTAAAACCTTTTCGGAAACCGGCTTGTTCGGGAGGCTGGAAGTCATCAAACCTGCGTTCGAGACGGTTCGTAATGACTCTTGAGAACAGCTTGTACACATGGCTCAGAAGTGAGATTGGCCTGTAGTTCTTCAACAAGGTGTTGTCACCCTTTTTGAAGAAAAGAACAACCACACTCCTGTGCCATGCTTCTGGTGTAGAACCTTCGAGTATGACGGAATTAAATAACTTCTGGAGGACTAGAAGTACCGGTTTTCCACCCGCTCTCAGAAGTTCTGTTGTGATTCCGTCCTCACCCGGCGCCTTGTTATTCTTGAGCTGTTTAAGAGCCATTCTAATCTCGTACAGGCTGATGTCCGGGATATCCTCAGTGTAGTGTCGAGTCAGTTTAGCTCTTGCGTCTCGAGCTGTACCGACACTGGGTTGTCGTGTTGATGTGTATAACTGTCCGTAAAACCTCTCAAGCTCTCTTAGGATCTCCGGTTTCGTCGAAATGATGCTGCCGTCGTTAATCTTCAGCTTAGTCATTTGGCTCTGCCCAATAGACGAATTCTTTGCGAAGACTTTTGAGCCCTGGTTCCGCTCGATTGCCTCTTTGATCCGTGCCGCACTAAAGGAGCGCAGGTCACATCGCATTGATTTAGAGATTCGTCTATTGAGTTTGCCATATTCCGACATATCAGCTGAAGATTGCAGCCTCATCTCGGACCGGTCTTGCATCAACTTGATGGTTCCGTTCGAGAGCTTTTGAGGCTTATTGCGGCGCGGGGTCTTAAAGAACTTGGACCCCACAGCTTGGACAGTTTCCACCAACCCATTGTTGATTTCGTCCACAGTTTCGCATTCGGTTAGGCACTGGAAGCGATTGTGCAGTTCGAGTTGAAAGTCTTCGGGGTTCCGGATGTGGGCAGGACCAGGTCGAAGCGTGGACTTCACCAGACGAGACCTTTCAAGCTTGACATTGATATTCAGTGTGCCTCTGACAATTCGGTGATCGCTACCGGTTTTTACCTTAGCGATCACAGAGACATCACTGAATATTCGCTTCTTGGTCGTCATGATGAAGTCGATCTCATTTCTGGTAGTACCATCGGGGCTCATCCACGTCCACTTCCTGGATGGCCGCTTCTGGAAATAGGAGCGTAATTATACATATCCTATTAATTGAAGAGCAGTTTAAGGAATATTTGAGTAAAAATTGAATAAATAATATCCAGTGGTTTAGCTTCCAACTCCAAACAAACATTTAAAAACAACAAAATTCAAAATTGCTTATCTCCCAGGGAAAATAGCGTAATAATACATACAGAAGCATATTATTAGAAATATTTGAGGAAAATTTGATCGACAACTTTACAGTAGTTTAGGAGATAGATCAAACAAAAAAAACATATATTATAAAATTTCGAAAAAAAAAAGTTGATTTGGCATCAGAATCGATCCCTTATCTCGAAAAAAATACAAAAAGAAAAAAATATTCAATGTACAGGAATGACAGCTCTTTTTTTTTTTTTTTTTAGGTGGTAAAATCATCAAATGAGTTCTCCCGCCCTGGGTGGGGCGGAAGGGACTGTCAGACTCTTACTGACTAAAATCCACCCGTGTTCCTTCCTATACCCTTTACGTTCCGGGGCCACGGTAACCTGGGTTAAGAAAAAACCCGCGACCCCAGCAGGCATTTGGCGCGAAACACGACGCGCCACCGACCCGGGCTTGGTCCCTGGTCGGACGGCGAGCTACCCATAACTCACCGTCCGCAAGCCCGCTCCACCGCTGTGCCCTCTGCTAATCAGAGGGACACGCGTTGGAGCGTCCACACGACAGGCTATTCGCATACGGGCAAAGAGACCCCTTAGGCACACAGTGCCTAAGGAAGAGTTTTTGCCCGCATCCCAGGGTGCACCGGCCCGAAAAACTGGTCTTCCCCCGGACGTATCCGAGAGGGAACTCCAGTCCACGGGCGCACGTGGAGGTTTCCTGTCATAGCACCCCAAAGAAACGGGTCTGATTATATTGGTCAGGCTGATACTGAGCGCCCACTCCCGGCCGCTATCCCACTACTGCCCGATACGGGGACTTTTGGCTGCTGGGTTTCCCCCCTGGCCCGGTTCGCCCCTCCTTAGATGACCTGCATCCCCCAGACTCCTCCGGGGGATCCATATCAATACCGGGCTTAGTGTGGACGTCCAGTCAACATGGGCCACTCAGCACCAGGACCCCCGACCTCAAACCATCCTCCGCTCCCGACCTCCGAGAAGCCGGATTACAGGAGACACGATTTTATTTTATGTAAAGATAAAGATAAAGATAAAGAAAAGATAAAGAAGATAAAGATAATTCAAGTACAACGTAGCGCCCTCCACGCTGTTCAATATCGTAGGAAGTACAGTTCAGGGCACAGTGCTGAGACTGCGATGAAATAGATTTAAAAAACCTAAAAACCAACGTTTTTAAATTTCCTAAAAATAAGAAAATAACCCTACGGGGCTGACAGAGGGGCCACTCAAAACGTGGGGGCGTATATTATGTAAAGGCACGTACAGACCATGTAACAATGTTATATAACATGACCACACTATGAAAAATGCTATATAACAATGTTATATAACATGTTATGTTACATAGTCTGTACGCACCGTAAGGGATTATTACCCGACTGCGCCAGGGGGTTATATGTTTTTCGAGTGTATGTATGTATGTTTCGTTGTGTTGCTCTGCAGCCTAAACGGCTTGATGGATTTTAACTTGAGAGGTGTCGTTAGATTCGTCGTAAACGTGAGAGTGTCACTGGGTACATAAAACTGGCCAAGTGCGAGTCGAACTCGCGTGCAAAGGGTTCCAAACTAAAAATATTTTTTTAAAATCTCTCACATTCTATCAAGTGGGGTATCAAATTAAAGGATTTTAAAAATGGGGACACTCGATTCGAGCAAAAATTAGCACTTTAAAGCTTAATATTTCACAAACGAATCTTTTTATCAAAAAATTGTTAATAGGAACTATCAATATTTTTTAAAGACCTATTTACATAATGATACCCCACACTAAAGGGAACGCGAGAAAAAAAAAACATCCCCACTTTACATGTACAGGAGTTACCCTAAAAAAAAATATTTTACTAAATTTTATCTTACCACTTTTTCGGCGCAACAAATCCGTATATTTACACCAAATTACAGCTCTCTAGTACTGTGCGTCTCTGAGCTAAACTGCGGACAGACGGACGGACGGACGGACGGATGGACGGATGGACGGACCGACGGACGGACATGGCGAAACTTTAAGGGTTCCTTGTTGATTACGGAACCCTAAAAAGGGTAAAATAACCTATAAAACTTCACGAAGGCGGTCACATTTTTTTAGAAAAAGTTTTTATTTTACTCTTTTTAGTTTAATTATTCAACCAAAATTCTTGTCAAATACATCATTTTCTTACGTGTGCACTACAATTTTGTAATCCGTAGCACCGGTAATAACATCGTTAAGATCTCTTTCATTCATTCGCTATCTCAAAAACTACTGAACCGATTTTGATGAAACTTGCAGTATTCCTTAAGTTGAACAATACCTAGTACAACAAAAAAAGAATTACTTAAATCGGGCTTGTAGTTCCGAAGATATGCGAACACAAACATAATTTACTAAATCAGTCGATGCCGAGTCCTTACTAGACAAGTTGTACCTTCCATCATCAGCTCAGCTACATGAGATGATGATTTTCATACGCAAGTACTTAAATTACTTCATAAGATTTGCGAAAAATTATGTGTGTGCCAATAAAATTTGGGTGCTAATTAAGGCAGCTTCTTTAAAACGTCATTCTCGTCTGCAAATATATTTAGTTGTCTAATGAATTAATAGGTCAGCGACAAACTTTTAGCGTCTAATAAATGGTTTATAAGCGACCATATATTGTAAAACAAGCTACTGTTAATATGACGCAACATGGTGATAATTCTTAAGCAACTAAATTTGTGATATGTCTACTCATTGCCAGCTTCTAATAAGTGTATCAACTTCATCTATAAAATAATATCAACGTACTCTAATTTCATAGAGTCACCGTTATATTTACCTAATTTTGTCTGTGTTCCACCAAATATACTGAATGTGCACCAAAATATGTTCATTAAAATATGTCATAACGAGGTGTAATAAAAAAAATCTACCTAAGCAGGGTCGACGAAGCCCCGCTTCGCGGGGCTTCTATTTCTGTGTACAAGGTTTAAAGGAACCTAACCAAACCGAACTTCGGGGTGTCCCTGAAATCTTGCTAAAGCGAGTTTTAGATTTGGTACTGATTTGGTACAATATATAAAGTAGCTCACTTACAACATTAGTCGCTGAGTTATCAAATCAGAAGTAAATATCTTTATCGGTAGCTCGGAGTCATATTAATTTACGCTCGTAAATTGACGCTGGTTTCTTGATATTTTGTTGGAATAGTAAAGATGATGAATTAATATAATTGAAGCTGTTCTATTAACTCGTCGCTCACATATAAAAAAAACCGGCCAAGTGCATGTCGGGCCACGCACAGTGTAGGGTTCCGTAGTTGCCCAACAAAATACTTATGCGAACTAACTAAACTGATTCGCTGAATTTAATTTTAAAAAGAAGAATTTTCAAAATCGGTCCAGGAGTCTTTGAGAAATCGGGGACAATACATAAAAAAAAAGATTACGACGAATTTAGAACCTCCTCCTTTTTTTGAAGTTATTTAAAAATAGTTGACGATAAAAACCTACCTATCCCCAAAAAACATACCTATAAAAGCTGTAAAAATAAAGTTGACAAACTTACATTTGCAGTTGAAAAGCATGTTCTCCGATACATTTTGTTTAAGAAAATATGATATCCAAGTACATTTTATAAGTTGGTGGACTATTACTCGTAAAGTTGTAAAGCCTACTCAGTCATGATAATTTTCTTTTAAATTTCGTTATATATACTACTATTGTGAATTTTTTCACACCCCCAAACATAACCGTTTAGCTGGTAGAGGGGGGGGACACTCGAGTCGAGCAAAATTTAGCACTTTAAAGCTTAATATTTCACAAACGAATTTTTTTATCAAAAAATTGTTAATGGAAACTCACATTATTTTTTAAAGACCTATTTATTGATACCCCACACTAAGGGGTACGCGAGAAAAAAAAAAAACATCCCCACTTTACGTGTACAGGAGGTACCCTAAAAAAAAATATTTTTCGAGATTTTATTTTACCACTTTTTCGGCACAACAAATCCGTATATTTACACCAAATTACAGCTCTCTAGTACTGTGCGTCTCTGAGCTAAACTGCGGACAGACGGACGGACGGACGGACGGACGGACGGACGGACATAGCGAAACTATAAGGGTTCCTTGTTGACTACGGAACCCTAAAAAGACGCTAGGTTGCAGGTGCTAAAGAAAACTTTTGTTGCCGCACATATAATTTCCCATAAAATTTGAGGGTTGCCCTCGATTGCAATCATCAGATCCTGAAATGGTGACAATGGGACCACACGGGAAGCACCAGCTTTCAAATAAAAAAAGAACTTTGAAAATCGGTTCACAATCTTCTTAAGAGGATCGTCTACCGAGCGCTCGTCCATAATAAAAGAGAAAACGTTTTTCTACCCTTAAATGTTATCCTATCTCAATGATTTTTTAGAATGCTTCTGACACAGTAAAAAACTAGGTTTATAGGTTTTCTTTTTTTCAAAAGTAACTCTTAGGCGCCTGTAACTTTCAAAGTATTATAAATTTTGAAAAAAAGAAAACCTATAAACCTAGTTTTTTACTGTGTAGGAAGCATTCTAAAAAATCATTGAGATGGGATAACATTTAGGGGTAGGAAAACGTTTTCTCTTTTAGTATGGACGAGCGCTCGGTAGAGGATCCTCTTAATGAGTACAAATCCAATAGAGTCCGCGCCTCGACTGAAGTCCTTTTGACGCGGTACTAGGGTCTATGTAATTAACTCAAATTGCATTTTAAAATGTAGTAGGAACCATTAAATTTACGCAGGACTTCAGTCGTGGTGCGAACTCAAGATGGCGTAATGTAATATCAGCTGGTGAATGCCAGCCTTTCACCAGCTTTAGGGAGCTAGCTTTAGGGAGCTTTAGCTTTCGGGAGTGTACTCCCGAAAGTAATCATGCGACTAGCTTTATGAACGCACTTTACTAAAACGCTCGTATATTTGGGGCTTGATGTATAATTTGGTATCGTCACTTTCGTACCCCATGACTAGGGTTGCCAACATTTTTTTGTCTGAATATAATATTTTTTTGAAAAAGCCATAAAAAATATAGTACGCTTCAAAAATATGTATAATTATAGTATTTGAGTAGGGAAGAATAAAAAGTAGACTAAAGTTATATTTTTACTTATTAATTTTTTATAAAAACTATATTTCTTTGCACTTTTTCAATTTTTTAAAGACGTGATCGAAAATTGCAGGAAGTTTTTATTTTTTTATTTTACTAATTTTAGTAAGGAAATAGAAACGCAAAATATAAACATTGAGCTATTGTACTGAAATATATACTATTTTCACGTACTATATTTTTCTTCAACAGTATATATATAGTACGGAGACCCTAAATACAGTACAATACTATATGTATAATTGTATATTATAGTACGGTTGGCAACCCTACCTATGACAATGGTCATTAATCTTCTACCCAACATTAGTTTTTCAGTTATCTGTGTAGACATCAAAATCTTACAAAATTTTAAGGCAGTTGGTATCTGTTTTCAGTAGTTTGACGACGCCACTGCCGCTAAGCCACGCCCATCGAAGAACGATTATGTATTTTAACCTACGGTCGTAAATTATATTACTAACTGTAGGTACATCTATCTTTAAAAGTAAGAACCTCCAATATACGCAGCTATAAATAAATGCACATTTTCGGACAACTCCAGTAATGATAATGATAAATCACAAGCAGTACTGTCACTCCGTAGATATCACCGGACATTGTTTTCACTAACACGAGCTGATACCTAAAGGTGCTCCCACATAGCAGTTATATAACGTTATACAACATGATTGTGTAACACGATAACATTTTTAATAGCGTGTAACAATACTCTTTATTTTATTTTTTTTATTTCCTTAGGACAGCAAACAATTGCGTAATAAATCTTAAATCTACTACAGATTACGATACAATTATACAGGGTGACTTTTTTACCACCGTCCAAAATTTTTCTATGCATTAGGTATCAATCACTAAACCCATTTTTGAAAAAAAATCGATACGTCAAATTGTCATATTAAATCATTTTCTCATCCGCTCTGTGTGGTCACTAAGCTAAACGTTAATAATATACACTTGCCGACGCATGAAACGGGCAGAGCGCACCCCGCTGACCCGCCCCGCCCCGCTACACCTGAGCGACACATCACAGCGCGGTGTCCAGATTCATCAACTTTTTATAGATAACATTGAGACGTGATATCTCGATATTTTTGTATTGATTGATACAAAAAGAAAAAACACGTATTCAATGATTTTCGCCAAAGATAAATATATTAAAATTTGGATGGTGACTAAAAAATCACCCTGTATAATTACGCAACCAGCACCGCTATCCACAAAATAATGTAGTACAAATTTAATTCGGTGGGTACACGCGGACTTTAGCAAAAATGAAAAAAGAAAATTAACATATCTATCTTTACTTATAATAAATCTGTAGAGAGGTCAATTCTGTACATGAAATATATTTCAAAATAACTATCAGGGGGTGATTAGGGATCGATACTGATGTCAAAAATGCAATTAATAAAATTATTGTCTGTCTGTCTGTCTCTCTGTCTGTATAACCGTTATAGAAACAAAAACTACTCGACGGATTTTGACGAAACTTGGTCCAATTATTTTTCATACTCCTGCGCTGGTTATAGTATACTTTTCATCACGTTACAACAATAGGAGCAGAGCAGTGAAGGGAAATGTTAGGAAAACGGGAGAAGTTCCTCCATACACGCTAATCTTCGGAACTACTGGACGGATTCGATTGGTTTTTTTTTTGTTGTATAGCTATTAAGTTTGGGCAACATATAGGCTATAATTTATCTTGGAAACTTGAACACCTGATGCAGAACTGCAATAGATCAGCTAAACTATAAGAGATACAAAAATAGCGCCATAGCAAAAATTGATCCGCGTGATGAGCATTTTCTGCTGAGAAAATTTTGAAGATATGGAACACCTGATGTGGAACTGCAAAAGCCGAGCTACACTATTACACATACAGTAATGACGTCTTACTCACGTCTTAGCAAGAGTTGTTCAGCCTGATGAGCACTCCCTCTTGTCGTATAAAAACTGAACATCTGGAACACCTTATGTGGAACTCCAAGAGCCCAGCTACACTATAACATATATAGGAATGACGTTTTAGCAAGAGTTGTTTAGTCTGATGGGCATTTCCTGTAGACTTACAAAAATGAAAGATCTGGAACGTCTGGAATCGTCATGCGCGTCCCGTGGTTTTCCCGTCCCCAGGCTCTATGAATTCGACATCAGACGTTTCAGATCTTCGATTTTGACGACCCCATTGTCGCTGGCATAAGCAACAGGATCCGCGTACGAAGTCGCTGGCAGAAGCTAGTATTAGAATATTTGGTCATTTACACTACTCAGGAAGGTGGAAGTACATTATGAACAGTTCTTTCAAGGATACGTTTCTTAAATTGAGCACGTGATAAAACAAATAAATCAAGATCAGCAAAGTTATCATTGTATTATTTCATTATGCGCCGTAAGGGAGCTCTTCAACATGTTAAGAAATGTTATATGTTATAAACGCTCCAACATTGGTTGACCTCGTTGTATAAATCGTATAACATTAAGTTCAATCAGTTTGGGTTTGTCTTTCGAGGAATGATGATGTTATACAACAAAAGTTATATTTTGTTATATAATATTGTAATCAGTTGTAAAACATTTTGTTAAATGAAGTTGTATAACATCAATAACAATTTATTATAATTTGTAAGACTTTATAACTTTTGTTATAACTTGTTTAAAAAAGTCAGTCTCTAACGATAAACAGGGTGACTTTTTTAGCACCGCCCAAAATTTTTCTAGGCTTTAGGTATCAATCACTAAGCCCCTTTTTGAAAAAAAATCGATACGTCAAATTGTCATATTAAATCATTTTCTCATCCGCTCTGCGTGGTCACTAAGCTAAACGTTAATAATATACACTTGCCGACGCATGAAACGGGCAGAGCGCACCCCGCCGACCCCCCGCCCCGCCCCGCTACACCTGAGCGACACATCACAGCGCGGTGTCCAGGTTCATCCACTTTTTATAGATAAAATTGAGACGTGATATCTCGATATTTTTGTATTGAGTGATCATAGATAACCATATTAGATCATCATGTTTTTTTTTTTTTGTGTCCATCCAAGTGGAATGAAACTAATTCATGCATGTGTCACACTATTCTGATAAACTAAGTATTTTCATCTGTTTGACATACATAGTTATCTGGGAAAAAGACGTACTCGTATGTATGTACGATTGTATGATTCCTATCAGTATCTGCAAAATTCGGAAATTCTGAAATTCGGCAGATAAACTCATTCATCATAATCAGCCTATAAATATTCCCACTGCTGGGACACAGGCTGATTGATTGATTATAATAATTATAAGGGGTATACAAATTAAAATGTACTTTAGAAATAGCATATTTATAAATTTATTTATTTTCCCACATACAAAAAGCACAGAATATGCCAAAATTAATTTTCATAAAGTTTCATAAAATTACACTAAGTTATAGTAACCAAAAAACACTTAAGTCTCTTACTTAGAATTCAAATTAAAAATAATATAAAAATGAATGTAGTAGGCTCCTTCATTACCTCTCGTGGTATCTGTAATCCTGAAAAGACAAAAAATGGTTTATTAGAATCATGCGCAACTGATCCACCTGCTAACGGTCCACATTCCACAGTCTCCATCCCGGAGGGAAGCTCATCTTAGGTCTCATCTATACTTCTGGGCTAGATTGAAGAGTATCAGACGCGAGACAGCTTGGCTTATGACAACTGGTATTTTTTATTAAGTTGCATATTTCTTATCTACTTAAGAAACTGCTAATTACAATTTTATTTTGTCGGTGTATTTTTACTTGTGTAGTTTGGATTAGGTGAATATAATCGATACCCAATAATTAATAACACTTTCACGGATTGGACAGGGCTGTTTAAACTACATGATGGACTCACAATGAGAACACACGCTGCGATGACAGCGAGCTTGAAGCGCACGTCGAGGTCCGCGGGGAAGTTGATGACGTAATCATCCTTGTACGAAAACATCTCTTTCAGAATGCCGCCGAATTGCTTCTTGATGCCGCCGATCGTCACCTTTTTTGCAGTCTGGAGCTGGAGGGGCAAAACAGGTTACTTTAATTAAGTGCCAGAATTAGAAAGGAAAGGTTCTTAGATGAGTACTGACAACCACACGAACACGAACTAATCTCCTGCCGAACTTATTTCGTGAATGGGGTGCCCTTACCTTGGGCACGGAAGATGAGTCTCAAAAATAGGTTAAGTCTTAAGTCCGTCCGAGTAGGAGATTGACAGTGATCGTTAGTAATCCAAAGCCTAAACGTCTAACTGGGTCGCAGCCAGAAATTTCGGGGGTACTTTGCCTCTTTCTGGGGTGGTGGTAATAAGTTCTCCGCCCTGGTTGTGGTTTTTTGGGCTAGATGAAAAAAAAACTTTAACCAATTGTTTTTTAGTTATTTTTAACCGACTTCCAAAAGGAGGAGGTTCTCAATTCGGCTGTTTGTATTTTTTTTTTTTTTTTTTATGTTTGTTCGGGCATAACTCCGTCGTTTAACAACCGATTTGAAAAATTCTTTTTTTGTTGGATAGGATATACTTCTGGAATGGTCCCATTAAAATTTTATCGAAATCGGACTAGCACTTTTTGAAAAATCAACATAAATCAACAAAAACCTAAAAAGTTTTCAACTTTGTCTACACCGATTACTCCGAGGTTTCTGGTCCGATTTCGATGATTCTTTTTTTGTTCGATACAGTATATCTGCCATTTGGTCCCACAAAATTTTCATTAAGTTTGGTGCAGTAGTTTTTATTTTTAGTTTTTATACATGGGCGTTGTTATTTTCCGGTGCTACGGATTACAAAATTTTAGTGCACATGTAAGAAAATTATGTACTTGACAATAATTTGGGTTGAATAGTGAAACTAAAAAGGATAAAATAAAAAACTTTTTCAAAAAAAAATGAAACCGACTTCAAAACAACCACAAAAAAAGTTCAAAATAACCTACAAAAAAACTTTTCTTTCGAAAGTCGGTGACAAAAAGTCAATGAAATAAAAAAGAAAGTCACCGACTTTCGAAAGAAAAGTTTTTTTGTAGGTTATTTTGAACTTTTTTTGTGGTTGTTTTGAAGTCGGTTTCATTTTTTTTTGAAAAAGTTTTTTAGACTTTGGACGACGGAATCTGTTTGACTGACTAGACTATTAGAAAGAGAAAATAAATAGCAACAAATGAAAAGAACTCCAAGCTTCATGAGGAAGTTACCTCAAAGTCATAATCAGTGATCTCTCCCTTGATCCTGAGGACGGGGGTGTCGTGTGCGTCATTGATGCTGAACATCGGCGTCATGAAGGTGGTCTCCTTGCGCACCACACAGACCAGCGCCTCGTTCATATACAGCTCAACCTTGTCCGAAACGAACACTCTTGGACGACGGAGGTGGAACACCTGGCAACATAGCAGGTTAAGTATTAGGTATTAATTGAACAGAGAAAAGGTAGAGACTACAGCTACAGGCTCAGTTAACTGCGTGGGACAAGGTATTCTTTTAGTAAAATGATGTTTTTCTACTTCCGAAGCATAATATTTGGGAAAATTAATATTGTGTATTTTTATAATATGTTTTTTTTATTTACCTTTATTGTCCCATTGCTGGGCAAAGGTCATAAAGGGAAGAGTGGAAGGTTATGGGGGGGCATAACCTTCCACTCTTCCCTTTGCGCGGCTTTCTCCGGCCAATCTCTCATGAATGCGTCTAGATCGCAACGCCAGCGTTTTCTAGGCCTCCCTGGCAACGACGACGCCCATTCGGCACCCACTGCGAATCGATCTCTATACATTCTATACACATGGCCTGCCCAATCCAACTTCAAACTGGCAGTCTTCTAATAAAGATCAGATACTATCGGCAAAATAAGATAACGTAAGCGTAACCTGTACCTATGCAAAAGCATAAATAATGCCAATAAAATATTTTAATGACAATATAAAACTAGATAAAGTATAAGTTTCAATCGTAGACAAAAAATTTTAGTGTCTATGGCTAAAAGAACAATAAATAATTTAGACACCTACCACCACCGCCACCGGTCTAGGTAGTCAAGGCCACGTTCACACGGCGACCATTCGAATCGATTTTTTCACGTATACGGTTTTACCGTATACGATGCAATCGTTCACATGGCATGGCAACCATTCAATTCAACGCACAAGGGCAACTGCGGGCCAAGCGTGCGAGTGTGTACGATTCTCGAATGGGCGAGTCGTGTGAACGAAACAACATGAACATAGGCGCCACTGCGTGTCGTATTCGATAAAGTTGTTTCGAGACGCGGCGTTCCGGTGACAACTTCGCACGGTATACGGTAAAATATATTTCTCGAACACGGGAATTTGCCGTATGAACGCCGTGTAAACATTTTTTAAGTTTTCTTATATATTCTGTTGTCACTACACTATTCGATAAAATCTCGTATACGGTATACGGGAAAATAATCGCCGTGTGTACGTGGCCTTAGTATTGTAAGTTATGACTTCTCAGTGTCATCACAGTTCTTTGTACCAGTCATCACGATGGCATTGTTAATTGATTATATTATGTAAGGTTATTTATTTAATCAGTTAACAAATGGGACAACAAGGTCAACAACCCACTTGAGCTGTTTAATTACCCTCAATCGATGCGTATTACTTTTATGTACAAAGTAAAAAGATCACAAGTGCTAATTCAATATTTATTGTTCCATTTTTTATGTAATATAATATACTGTAGAGTATATTATCCTATTTTGTAATGAATATTCAAACTAAAATAAATAAAGAAAATAAAAGAGCTATACTCGTATAAATAATGCATATTATCTCTATCAACGGGAAACGTAGTAGTTCCTGAGATAAGCGCGTTCACCAAACAAACTCTTCAGCTTTGTAATTTATATTATAAGTTATATTTATAACTTGAAGAAGTATAGATACAATAAAGAAAAAAAAACATGTTTTACAAAGTAATGAATACCGCGCAGGGCAGGGGCGGGTTGCCAGCATGAACTATAGAGATGTTTACTCAGTAAGCCCACTCAGTATCTGCTACTTTTACTACCCACTATCCACACAAACCTCCATTACAATCTTTTAGGCAACACACACGTATACTGTTACAGAGTAAGCCTGTTTTATGGGAGCACTACGAGCCCACATTCATTGCAATTCAAACTGTCAATTAACAGTCTTGACGTCATATCACACAGTTCGCCATCGGTGACCACAGTCACAGTGCAAACTTGGAGGACATTGGTGTCATTAGTTTGTTGACCTCTCACACGGGGACCGAAAATAACCCGTTTTATGATCGCAGGTGTGTCTAAAATCGAATGTTTGCTTGAAAGTTGTGTGCGTTTTTAAACACACTTCTAATTCAGGTAAATGCCAAGTCTGGGGCGACCTTCTGAAAACATTTGTTAGAGCTACAAACAGGCACAATTGCTTTTTTATTTCCCTTTTAACCCCATTATGCCCGGGGCTTGAAAATTCTAGGTATAACATTAAACCCTGGAACCTATAGACATAATAAGAATTGGTGGATTAGTGGCGTCAATGCGGATACAGATGATGAGGCGCGGTTCCTAACGAATAAAGAATCGAAACTCTGTTTAAATGATAAACATTCTCAATTTTATTGTCATTGTAAATGTGAATTGAGAACTGTCGTGTCCAATGAACATTTGCCCGCATAGTAGCTTAATCATCATCATCATCATCAGCCGGAAGACGTCCACTGCTGAACATAGGCCTCCCCCTGACCGCCACGCCGAACGACAATTCGCTACTTGCATCCATCCGTTGCCCGCGACCCTCACGATGTCGTCGGTCCACCTAGTGGGAGGCCTGCCTACGCTGCGTCTTCCGGTCCGTGGTCGCCACTCGAGAACTTTTCTACCCAATCGGTTGCCAGTTCTACGAGCGATGTGGCCTGCCCATTGCCACTTCAACTTGCAAATTTTATGAGCTATGTTGATGACTCTGGTTCTTCGCCGAATATCCATGTTCCGGATTTTATCCCGCAAAGAAACTCCGAGCATAGCTCTTTCCATTGCTCGTTGAGCGACTCTAGAGTCTCTCTAAAAGGCCAGCAAAGACCTATAAGAGTAGCTTAATAGTTATTTGTATGTAAGGCTGCAAAGTTGTTTTTTGACGCGAGTAATTGAATTGAAAACTGAGCAAGCAAAGGATTCTGCTTCCTATACAATATCACATAAAATTCACCACATTACACATACACATGCTAACTCTCACCTTCGTCCCTGTATTATCGACTCCATCAATATGAAAACCTCTTTGATGTCCATCAGTGAGGAAGGTCAGGGCATGACCATCCTCCTTGAGGTGGAACAGAACTTTTCCTTGGCTGTGCACCGTGAACTTGTTGCCCGAGCACCCTCCCCCCTTCTGGTGGATGTTGACGGAGGACAGGCGTGTCAGGACCTCTAGGGCTGGAGGACCTGAAGATGAAATGGTTTCACTTCATAAAGGAGAGTTCAGATGCGCCGGCGGTCTTAAAACTGTGGTTGTATGCAGAATACAAAAGATCTAGGGTTTTGGTTTTTGTATACAAGTTTGGGAGAGGCTTATTGTCCACCAGTAGACTGAGTTTAAAATGTTTAATCAGTTCTACTAGCCTGCCTATCTGTGGCAGTGGTATCATTTATTCAGCCTCTACTAGCCTGAAGCAAATGATACCACTGCCACAGATAACTCAGCTCGACCTCAGTTCGTGATCAGTCTATAAAAATAATTTTTCAGTCGCTTAAATAAGGCGATAATACTTATTTATCTGACTTGAACAAAAACACGATAATATTATTTTATCGGTCGAATCCGAATCTGTTTGCCAGTCAAAATTAACATAAATAAATCTTGGAGCGTTCGAGATGCACTTGGCCAAATCATTTTTTTAATATTGATGTTGTCTTGAAGTCCTTGATTTGGCTACACTATTCTTGAGCACCCAAAACAGAGCCTACTTGTTTGATTGAGAGTAATACGGCCCACTGACTGAAAGTAATAATTGTTTTTACTGAAAACTAGAGCGCGCAGAAGTTACGGAATTGATTTGAATAAGAGCATCATCATCTGCCTGCCTTTTTCAACTATATTGGGGTCGGCTTCCAGTCGAAGCAGAGCATCAATAAACAAAATATCTAATTGTATTAATCCATCAATTAGACTCAAGAAAAATAATAAACATGTGTGTCTACTTTTTGTTTTAAAACGGTTTTATTCTAAATCATTAATCGTCAGAATACCGATTCCTAACTCTTGTAAATTTTTATTACTTTTACCGAGAACCAAGTCTGTGACTAAGTATACACCGTGACTTTTTAGTCGTCTTACAAAAGTGGTCCACTTAATGTATCCGACCTAAAATACCCCTAGGCGAGTTTTTATTTATCGTAATAATAATTTAGATTTTTAATAAATAGGTACATTAGAAATATGAAACACCCTGTTAAAATGTTTACGTATCAAGCTGTAGAGTATACCTACCCAGCGCAATAGTCGGGCAGATCATTCCATTCCAATTTTCTATGAGACAAGGGTGTTTTTAACTACGCCTTGCGTCATAATAACGAACTAGTGTTTGCCCGCGGCTTCGCTTGCGTTAATTTAGAATTTGAGAAACAATACGGATCGTGTAAGTGGCGCCATCTGGAATATGAACGTAATTGTTTTCTCGGCAACAGCTCTCTTCTGTTATTCGGGATGTAAGATACCCTATATCCGTGTCTATACTCCTGACAACGTATATGCTAAATTTTGGGACGATCGATTCAGTAGGTAGTAATGCGTGAAAAGGTAAAAAAACAAACATACTTGCATTTTTATTATTAGTTTAGATCAATAATGTTATACCTAGGTAGGTACATAGTTTGCATAGGAAACATTCTTATTTTTGAGCGACATTAATTTCAAAGATCCGTGTTTATCTTAAACATTAGACTATCATTTTTTGGTTTGGTCGATTTACAGTATCGCTGCAAATTGAACGTACGATAGCATTGCTCTTTTCCCTTTAGCATACCGCGTGATACCCAAAAAATAACTATCTAATTATTATTTGACTCGATGAGTACAACTTGTCGAATCTATGCACTGGTTTGAGCACCAATTCAAAACATAAATAAACACAAAATAATAGAAACACTGATTGTTTTCGAATCTTTAAAATTCCTACACCTCGATACAATTACAATTTAAAAAAAAATATCCAACTTACTACCTACAATTTAAATCATTGTAGATTTATATCCTAGAGAACTATTGAAAAAAAAAGTAATAAATTAAAATTGCGTATAATATTGAATTAAAAGTATGCACAATTTTTTTTAATTACACTAAAAGTGAAAAAGAATACCTAATGCAAGATTTGATCATGAGAATCGAATCAGTAACTGATTCTGAACAAACTATATTCAGGTTTCGCATATACTAAAAATAATGTTGTAGGTATGTATTACCAGGCCTGGCTCCAAAGAGAATTGCCTGGCTCACTCCGCGGTGTAGGTATGAAACGGCACGCACACACGCGCACACCGTTCACGGGTCGCTACAGATGGCTTTCGCGTGCCGCCCGCCCGTACCGCAACGCGCTCCGCGTCGTAATTATTCGTACAATCAAAAGTGAACATAATAAAATATGAAGACAAGTAAATACTGCATAGCTTTTGGTTGCCTAAACTACAACAGAGTTAAGAGCCTCACGTTTCATACATACTCTACCGCGTGACGTCGAAACGTAAGAAAAAAAAGTGAAAATATCGAATGTATATGAATAGTGTTATTCCTACATTATGTTTATGAATCTAGGGTTTTTTTTTTTTTTTACGTGGCAAAATCATCAAATGAGTCCTCTCATCCCGGGCAGGGCGGGAGGGACTATAAGACTTCTACTGACTAAAATCCACGGTGTCCTTCAATAGCCCTTTATGTACCGGGGTCACGGTAAGGAAATAATCCCGCGACCCCGGCAGGCTTTGGCCCTCTGATAGGGGGGCCTCGTCATTATGCTGACGCTCTTTGAGGCGCGCGTGGGACACAACACGCCGTCGACCCGGGCATGGTCCATGGTCGGGCAGCGAGTTGCCCTTTACTCGCTGCCCGCATGCCCGCGCCTACGGTGGCCCGAGATCGTCTTGCGACGTCCGTCGCCGTGGGCGTCCACCACCGCGGGTGGGGCGGAGGGAGGACACTGTCCTCTCTCGCGCGCGGCCCGCCTCCTCCTTCGCGAGCATTACTGCTTCGCAGAAGGAGGCGACCGCCTCCCACTCCGTCTCGCCCCGCAGCATGGCCGCAACCAATGCCGGGCGCGAGAGGTCTCCGCCTATCGCAGCCGTGAGGACACGTCGGTGCTCCGCCCAAGCTGGGCAGTCCTGCACCGTATGCTCCACCGTGTCCTCCGGGCGATCTTCGCAGTGGTGACACCCAGGCGTTTCCTCCTTCCGCATTAGACACAGGTACCTCCCGAAGCATCCGTGCCCGGTGAGGACCTGCGTCAGGCGGAAAGTAAGGACGCCATGACTTCTCTCCAGCCACTCCTCAAAGAGGGGTCTTATCGCCGCAATTGCGGCGTGCCCGAATCTAGGGTTAATTATCAATTAAGTATCTACCTAGTTGTGATATGCTTATATTATGTCAAGTACCTATGTTCCGCTTAAAATAACACTATTAGGTACCTAGGTAACATTACAAGTTTAGAAATGTGTCGATATACTCGGCGGAGATGGGAGCCTACTAGACGAAAAAGATAAATAGACCAATATCAAACCTGACATCACTCTCACTCACCTTAAGCTGAATACGTAGGTAGGTCGAATTATGATCGGTAGAAAGTAGGAAGATGTTTACGTTATTGTTTAGGCACGTTCAAACTCAGAAAATGGCTACATTACGCATTCAAGGTCAGCGATCGTAATTCTCTGCGCGACTTTTTTACCTACTTACCTACAAAGACACGCAACACGGGGCCTGTGACAATGACAGTATGCGATAGTACTTGGTCGGTTACTATAGTTTGTTTTTTAATCTCGTAGACCAAATTGACAAATGATAACATTAAAACTGACGTAAATACTATTGAAATTTATGTCAGTTTGCCATTTGCACCTGTCAATTCAGTCTACGAGATTAAAAAACCGACTTTAGTTTGAGTGCAAATGATAAGGACTACCTAGTTACCTATTTTGCCGTAAACGATAACAATCGATCTTTAAAGTTATGACTAAATAAAATTATAGACCAAGAGCCATGGTCAAAAAAGAACATCGAACTACTTACATATGGTGTAAAAATGTTCGATATACAATTATACATATTTCAGTGGGCGAACGAGCCTATAAAACTAAAGAACTTTCCTCAAGGAATTTAGGTCGTATTATGAATAAAAAAATGTGTTCTCACACTTCTCACACAAAACCACTTTGTTGTTTTTTGGTTTAACCTTTCAAATATTTTTTCAACATTAGATCATAAAACCGGCCAAGTGCGTGTCGGGCCACGCACAGTGTAGGGTTCCGTAGTTGCCCATCAAAATACTTATGCGAATTAACTAAACTGATTCGCTGAATTTAATTTTAAAAAGAAGAATTTTCAAAATCGGCCCAGGAGTCTTTGAGAAATCGGGGAAAATACATAAAAAAAAGATTATGACGAATTTAGAACCTGCCCCTTTTTTTGAAGTAAGTTAAAAATAGTTGACGATAAAAACCTACCTATCCCCAAAAAACATACCGTAAAAACATACCTATTACAGCTGTAAAAATAAAGTTGACAAACTTACATTTGCAGTTGAAGAGCATGTTCTCCGATACATTTTGTTTAGGAAAATATGTAACTATCCAAGTACATTTTATAAGTTGGTCGACTATTACTCGTAAAGTTGTAAAGCCTACTTAGTCATGATAATTTTCTTTTAAACTTCGTTATATATACTAATATTGTGAATTTTTTCACACCCCCAAACATAACCGTTTAGCTGGTAGAGGGGGGGGACACTCGAGTCGAGCAAAATTTAGCACTTTAAAGCTTAATATTTCACAAACGAATTTTTTTATCAATAATTTGTTAATGGAAACTATCAATATTTTTTAAAGACCTATTTAATGATACCCCACACTAAGGGGTACGCGAGAAAAAAAAAAACATCCCCTCTTAACGTGTACAGGAGGTACCCTAAAAAAAAATATTTTACGAGATTTTATTTTACCACTTTTTCGACACATTAAATCCGTATATTTACACCAAATTACAGCTCTCTAGTACTGTGCGTCTCTGAGCTAAACTGCGGACAGACGGACGGACGGACGGACGGACGGACATGGCGAAACTATAAGGGTTCCTTGTTGACTACGGAACCCTAAAAAATGGATAGGTACCTACAGCTTGACATAAAACTGTAGAAAACCGGAAGTCGCCACTGTCTTCGCGCTACCAGCACTTTGAATGATTTTTTTTTTTCACTTATTACGTTAGTTTTATGGCACAATAATAAATCTAACAAACCTGCGGTCTTTGTTTACATCAAATATCAAAGATTTTAAAACGTTGAAAATACGTATACCTACCTAACTGTGCCCAAACTCGCGAGTCGCAACCCTATTGAGCTTGACCGACAGTAACCATTTAATGTCGTTGGCGTCAGATAAACTAAAATGAACTATCGCGCGTCACTATCCAGTTCATTTTTGCTTGCGCACGGGAAGTTTTGGCTATTATAAAAGTAGGTGGGCGATGCGGGTGCAAGTAAAAATGGACTCTATTCTCTCGTGCATAGATTTTACATTTGTTTGTTTTCTTTTTGGGAATAACGCTTCTGTACCTTTAGGTACTATTATATATTCTGTGGTATTACTAGCGGCCCGGTACGTGCTTCCTTCGCTACTAACAAAATGATCCGCCATTTATTAATTCATTTGTTACAAAAAAATGTGATAAATGAAGAACCGCTCGACCGATTTTGTGCAAACTTTACATAAACCATCTAGTAAATAGTCCAAACATAGCCTAAACATTTGGTTTGGATAGGTGAGCCCGTTCTTGAGTTATAAAATTACAACAAAAAGTGGCATTGATTTTTATATCCTATTAGATTATTAAGTGCCAAGGTAATTAATAATAACTTACCGGAGGCGGAGGCCATTGTCAACAATCAAAACGAAACTCAACTCAACACAGAAACTGGTCAAAAGTCGTATCAAACGATTGGCGACCACTTGACTTAATTATGGTCACAAAAACATTTGCTGCCCAAAACTCGCGGATGCACCACACAATGTCAAACTCAATTTTAATAAAACATACATATAAGAAGATGACAGAATAAAAACCAATTAAAACATTAGTGTAAATTGGCAAATTATACGAATGGTGTTCACAAAAATTACCGGTGTTTTTTTGTAAGGAAGTGTACGCGACTGTACTGGGCAAGGCCAGACGCGCGACTGGCGTCGGAAGTCTAGACTACTTGTGAACTCGTTTACTTGATGACACTAAGCTATCCAGGAGTACAAAACGTATGGTTTCTGTTCCATGTGTGGCAAGCAGCATGTTTGCACGTCATTGTTGTCAAAAAAATAAGTTGGTAGATGATATAATTATCATAAACTAGCTATTGTCCACAGCTTTGCTGGCCCCACCGCCTGCCCCCTGTAGACTATTACCATATCAAGGGCCCCGTTCATGGGTCAAAGAACTCTCTTAAAATGGATCAATGACTGGAACAGATTCGATTTTTAGTCAGTAAGAGTCTGACAGTTCCGCTCTACCTAGGGCGGGAGAACTCATTAAATAATTTAAAAAAACCTTCAAAAAGAAGATCCCATCTGCCCACGTAGATCTATACCAAATTCATCAAATCAATTCAGGCATAAAAACGTCACAAACAAACTCCCTTTCGCATTTATAGTAAGTAATTGCAGCAAATATTACTTTGTGTTATCTTCATTAGTTATTGGTAGTGCGATGTCGATATCGTCTGTGATGTTTCTATAAATAATCTAAGTTGACGTTAATTATTAGCTGTAACAGTCAAGGTAACTCTATCGGTCACAATCGGTAAACACTAAATATCATAGCATAAATTATTGTTCAAAATCATATTGATTTTGATTTCGGTATGTTGTGTACCTGTGTTTCCCATTACATCTTCTTGCTTTTGTAACTTGCGTAATTACCTATGTGTTGATTTTTACTAAAATCGATAAATAAATTCACAGAATCACCAGCCTATTTCCTAGATGCCTATGATATTACACGTTTGTTATGTAAGTAGGTAAATAGTCTTGATAGTTCATCCAGGCCTCATGGTGACCGACGCCTGGCGCCCTGGCGGCACCCACTTAGTATGTATTTCGGTAAGAAAAACTGTTGACGACTACAAAATAGCTCCATTCACAGAGAGAAATAGGAACCCAGCGAGTTTAGTGATATAATTATGACTTGATTAAGTTTATTAAAATAATTATTGTAGAAGTGTAGTAGGTACGTCTGACGCGGAGACTTCGTTGTAAGACGGTCAAATTTAAGTCGAATTTTAATTTCAAGGTTAAATTTTAGCCCCGGTCAGCGGAGCTTTGCTCCTATTTCCATCTACGAGGTTTATAGGAACCTAAACCGAACCTCAGGGTGCCTCTCGCGTTTGACCGGTAGTTGATTAGGTCACTAGGAAGTACACACAAGTATTTGCGCACTACTCTTGTATGTATTGGTTGGAAGACATTAGTTAAAAAGTGACTAGAAGACACATTTTATCTATACGCGATTAATTACACACTCTTGCATTTTGGCTTTATTTAGAATGGAAAAACGAGGTGGAGGACCATACTTGGAAAAAAAATTACAATATTCAAAAACAATACCCTCAACGAGTTTAGAAGCAGAATGAGCTTTTCTTCGGTCGGTTATTATTTTAGCGATCAAATCAAAACTATAGTAGCGAAACCGCTGAACGATCCACCCGTTATAGTAGGGCGCGCGAAACGAAACCATAGCAAAGTTGCCTATTCTAACGCGGTGAAGTTCTGTATCGAATGTACAAGTTTTGGAGGCAAAACGAATGATTTTATTTAAAAATGACACTATCAGTTGAATTTACAGAAAATTGAGGAGGTTCACAAGAGAGGTAAAATTTATTTATTAAGTCATCCAGACTACAAAAATAACATGACTTTTGTCTCGTTTTTGTAATTTCATATACTCAATATGTTCGTCTATTCATAGTTTAGACGGGTTCCGTATCAAAATAACTACATTCATTTTAACTACTACCGATATAACTACGGTCAAAAGACCTATCGGTTAGTATAACAGCTAATAGTCTTACACATAAGTTTGTTATGACTAATGTACGAAATACCTAATGTATAATTCACTTACGTTTAATTCACCTACGGTTAACTCACCTACGGTTAATTCACTTACGTTTAATACACCTACGGTTATTTCAACGACGGTATATTTAGCTACAATTATCTAATATCCTTGTTACGGTATGTGTGATAACATACAAACGTCGACGGATCTCCTACTCGGTCTCCTACTTCTGGAGGCCAATCGCGCTAATTTGAAACGTCTGCAAACGTATACGATAACGTTATGGTTCGATTGCGACAGTGGTTAGGTTTCGATTCAGCTGTTCTGATTTTGGTATTGCGTTATAAGTTCAAACGCTAACCAAAGTTGGGTCGTATTCATGAGATTTCTCCAATAAATTAACGTGGGCGTACATGGTAATGTTTTAATTTTTGCAAGATTTTCACTTAGAATCACTTCACAACAAAGACAAAACACTCCAACGATGCAATAACGATCCTAAAAAAGTAGCGTCCCATCAACTTTACGTTTGACAGCGGTTACGTTCCAGCTGCGATCGCGGTGCGTCTCAACTTGCTGTCAAAATTTTAGCGCGATACGAAACGATCAAAAAGTTGTGTTATGGAAGCGGTTCAGTTGCGATTTCGTTGAAAAGAAAATAGCGCGATTGGGCTCCTGGGTGGTTTAAAAAAAATAACCACAAAGGAGATGCGGGGTCTACCTAACCTGTCCGTGTCGGGGTGCCTCAAGTCGTTTTTACGACATTTTTAAGCTATTGCATAGCTTCTATCGCGGGCCTTGAGCGCGGGGACCGAATCCAGAAATTCCGTAACGAAAAAACCTCACGCTCCCCACTCCGACGGGCAAGGAGGTGTGATTGAATATAAGGTTTATATACATTAATAATTATATTATAATATTATTAAAATATAATTATTAATATTAATAATTAAATAATTATTAATTATTATTATTATTTCCTTTATTCATTATTTTTACATAATATGTTTTACATTTTTAAATATTATTAAAAAAATACGTTTTTGTCATGGGTGTCGTTTTCACGGTTTTCGAGGGTGTTGAAACCGATGGTGCAGTCAAAATGTAAATCCAAGATGGCCGCTGCATAAATTATCGAAGTTTTCATCATGGGTGTCGTTTTCATGGTTTTCGAGGGTGTTGAAACCGATGTTGCAGTCAAAATGTAAATCCAAGATGGCGGCTGCAAAAAATATCGAGGTTTTCGTCATGGGTGTCGTTTTCATGGTTTTCAAAGGTGTTGAAACCGATGGTGCAGTCAAAATGTAAATCCAAGATGGCGGCTGCAAAAAATATCGAGGTTTTCGTCATGGGTGTCGTTTTCACGGTTTTCGAGGGTGTTGAAACCGATGGTGCAGTCAAAATGTGAATCCAAGATGGCGGCTGCAAAAAATATCTAGGTTTTCGTCATGGGTGTCGTTTTCATGGTTTTCGAGGGTGTTGAAACCGATGGTGCAGTCAAAATGTAAATCCAAGATGGCCGCTACATAAATTATCGAAGTTTTCATCATGGGTGTCGTTTTCATGGTTTTCGAGGGTGTTGAAACCGATGTTGCAGTAAAAATGTAAATCCAAGATGGCGGCTGCAAAAAATATCGAGGTTTTCGTCCTGGGTGTCGTTTTCATGGTTTTCGAGGAAGTTGAAACCGATGGTGCAGTCAAAATGTAAATCCAAGATGGCGGCTGCAAAAAATATCGAGGTTTTCGTCATGGGTGTCGTTTTCACGGTTTTCGAGGGTGTTGAAACCGATGGTGCAGTCAAAATGTAAATCCAAGATGGCGGCTGCAAAAAATATCGAGGTTTTCGTCATGGGTGTCGTTTTCATGGTTTTCGAGGGTGTTGAAACCGATGGTGCAGTCAAAATGTAAATCCAAGATGGCCGCTGCATAAATTATCGAAGTTTTCATCATGGGTGTCGTTTTCATGGTTTTCGAGGGTGTTGAAACCGATGGTGCAGTCAAAATGTAAATCCAAGATGGCGGCTGCAAAAAATAACTAGGTTTTCGTCATGGGTGTCGTTTTCACGGTTTTCGAGGGTGTTGAAACCGATGGTGCAGTCAAAATGTAAATCCAAGATGGCGGCTGCAAAAAATATCGAGGTTTTCGTCATGGGTGTCGTTTTCATGGTTTTCGAGGGTGTTGAAACCGATGGTGCAGTCAAAATGTAAATCCAAGATGGCCGCTGCATAAATTATCGAAGTTTTCATCATGGGTGTCGTTTTCATGGTTTTCGAGGGTGTTGAAACCGATGGTGCAGTCAAAATGTAAATCCAAGATGGCGGCTGCAAAAAATAACTAGGTTTTCGTCATGGGTGTCGTTTTCATGGTTTTCGAGGAAGTTTAAACCGATGGTGCAGTCAAAATGTAAATCCAAGATGGCGGCTGCAAAAAATATCGAGGTTTTCGTCATGGGTGTCGTTTTCATGGTTTTCGAGGGTGTTGAAACCGATGGTGCAGTCAAAATGTAAATCCAAGATGGCCGCTGCATAAATTATCGAAGTTTTCATCATGGGTGTCGTTTTCATGGTTTTCGAGGGTGTTGAAACCGATGGTGCAGTCAAAATGTAAATCCAAGATGGCCGCTGCATAAATTATCGAAGTTTTCATCATGGGTGTCGTTTTCATGGTTTTCGAGGGTGTTGAAACCGATGGTGCAGTCAAAATGTAAATCCAAGATGGCGGCTGCAAAAAATAACTAGGTTTTCGTCATGGGTGTCGTTTTCATGGTTTTCGAGGAAGTTTAAACCGATGGTGCAGTCAAAATGTAAATCCAAGATGGCGGCTGCAAAAAATATCGAGGTTTTCGTCATGGGTGTCGTTTTCATGGTTTTCGAGGGTGTTGAAACCGATGGTGCAGTCAAAATGTAAATCCAAGATGGCCGCTGCATAAACTATCGAAGTTTTCATCATGGGTGTCGTTTTCATGGTTTTCGAGGGTGTTGAAACCGATGTTGCAGTCAAAATGTAAATCCAAGATAGCGGCTGCAAAAAATATCTAGGTTTTCGTCATGGGTGTCGTTTTCATGGTTTTCGAGGAAGTTTAAACCGATGGTGCAGTCAAAATGTAAATCCAAGATGGCGGCTGCAAAAACTATCGAGGTTTTCGTCATGGGTGTCGTTTTCATGGTTTTCGAGGGTGTTGAAACCGATGGTGCAGTCAAAATGTAAATCCAAGATGGCCGCTGCATAAATTATCGAAGTTTTCATCATGGGTGTCGTTTTCATGGTTTTCGAGGGTGTTGAAACCGATGTTGCAGTCAAAATGTAAATCCAAGATGGCGCCTGCAAAAAATATCTAGGTTTTCGTCATGGGTGTCGTTTTCATGGTTTTCGAGGAAGTTTAAACCGATGGTGCAGTCAAAATGTAAATCCAAGATGGCCGCTGCATAAATTATCGAAGTTTTCATCATGGGTGTCGTTTTCATGGTTTTCGAGGGTGTTGAAACCGATGTTGCAGTCAAAATGTAAATCCAAGATAGCGGCTGCAAAAAATATCTAGGTTTTCGTCATGGGTGTCGTTTTCATGGTTTTCGAGGAAGTTTAAACCGATGGTGCAGTCAAAATGTAAATCCAAGATGGCGGCTGCAAAAAATATCGAGGTTTTCGTCATGGGTGTCGTTTTCATGGTTTTCGAGGGTGTTGAAACCGATGGTGCAGTCAAAATGTAAATCCAAAATGGCGGCTGCCAAAAATATCGAGGTTTTTGTCATGGGTGTCGTTTTCATGGTTTTCGAGGGTGTTTAAACCGAGGGTGCAGTCAAAATGTAAATCCAAGATGGCGGCTGAAAAAAATATCGAGGTTTTCGTCATGGGTGTCGTTTTCATGGTTTTCGAGGGTGTTGAAACCGATGGTGCAGTCAAAATGTAAATCCAAGATGGCGGCTGCAAAAAATATCGAGGTTTTCGTCATGGGTGTCGTTTTCATGGTTTTCGAGGGTGTTGAAACCGATGGTGCAGTTCAAATGTAAATCCAAGATGGCGGCTGAAAAAATTATCGAGGTTTTCGTCATGGGTGTCGTTTTCATGGTTTTTGAGGGTGTTGAATCCAATATTGCAGTCAAAATGTAAATCCAAGGTGGCGGCTGCCAAAATTATCGAGGTTTTTATCCTGGATGTCGTTTTCGTTGTTTTTGAGGGTGTTGAAACCGATATTACTATCAAAATAGAAATCCCAGATGTCACATAACAAAAATCAAAAAATATTATTATAACTTAAAAAAAAATAAATTTTATTACAATTCCTTCACTAATTAATCGAAAGAAACTTCGTTCCATCCGGGAGTCCCTTGACACCTCTCAAGTTTTTTTTTATTTTTTTTTATATACACCCCCAAACATAACCGTTTAGATGGTAGAGGGGGGGGACACTCGAGTCGAGCAAAAATTAGCACTTTAAAGCTTAATATTTCACAAACGAATCTTTTTGTAAATTGTTAATGGAACATATCAATATTTTAACTTTTTTTATTTATTTAATAATAGAAAAATTTGTTTTCTTATCGGTCACCACGCTCAAAAAGTGTAACTTGAATTAATATCAAAGAAAAAGCAATACTGCATGAATAAAATAAATAAATAAAATTATAATTGCATAAGTTGATACAAAATGCTATGCAATAGCTTTACCGCGGCAGTCCCCGAGTGCCACACGTCTTTTTATTCTCAGTCAGTGGTCTCAGTCACTCTTATCTAAATACCAGCTGAACAACTTTGTGTTTTTGAACGCGAAGACGATGGTCAACTTCAGAGGCACCCCGAGGTTCGGTTTGGTTAGGTTCCTTTAAACCCTGTAGACAGAAAAAGGAGCCCCGCGTAGCGGGGCTCCGTCGACCTTACTTCGAAAGCCCTCTTCCTCCGCTTTCGAAATTAAACGAGCGCGTTTTACTAATTAAAAAAAATTGTAGGCGAGTCGTGCATTAGTTATTTCAAGCGTAGTTAAAACAACCAATTCTTAAAAGAACATTAGATGAATCGTTCGTTAGTGCAATCAATTTTAGTTCAACCAAAATTATGTAAGTTGAACAGTAGTTGAGTCGTCCAATATGTGTCTTATACTTATGTGACTCAACCTTAGCTATATCGACAGTAGTTTAAATGAACGTAGTTATTTTGATACGGAACCGGTTAGACGACATGTTGCTCTAAACTTTAGAGTTAAAACTCGTCTTTTTTGTCGTAGACGATAATTCGTTATTTGAACACAAGTTTGTCACTAGCGTAATTAATGGTGTTTCTGCTTTGCGAAAAGGAAAGAGGCGAACCGGACGTGTCTGGCTAGGTTTCGCTGCGGAACGTGCGTTGCGGTTTCACCTATTTAGATTAGCGGCGGAAGTGTGTTAACATTTTAGTGTTTCTAATACTACGAGTAACTAAAATAGAATTCCATAAGATTACCTTTATTTATGACAAAAAAATTGGACCTTTACCTTTTTTACAGTTATGAGATCCACTAGTGATAGTTTAAATTTTTACTATCACTAGTGGATACAGTTCCGGAATTGAAAAACCTAATATCGAAACCCAATTCCGGAATTGAAAAACGTCCGATTTCCAAGCCCTATCAAGAGCATTTTTTAATTTTTTTTTTAGCGTGGTAAAATCATCAAATGAGTCCTCCCACCCCGGGCAGGGCGGGAGGGACTGTCAGACTTGTACTGACTAAAATCCACGGTGTCCTTCAGTAGCCTGTTATGTTCCGGGGTCACGGTAAGGAAATAATCCCGCGACCCCGGCAGGCTTTGGCCCTCTGAGAGGGGGGCCCCGTCATTATGCTGACGCTCTTTGAGGCGCGCGTGGGACACAACGCGCCGTCGACCCGGGCATGGTCCATGGTCGGGCAGATACTTGCCCTTTACTCGCTGCCCGCATGCCCGCGCCTACGGTGGCCGGAGATCGTCTGCTGACGTCCGACGCCGCGGGCGCCTACCACTGCGGTTGGGGCGGAGGGAGGACGCTGTCCTCTCTCTCTCGCGGCCCGCCTCCTCCTTCACGAGCATTACTGCTTCGCAGAAGGAGGCGACCGCTTCCCACTCCGTCTCGCCCCGCAGCATGGCCGCAACCAATGCCGGGCGCGAGAGGTCTCCGCCTATCGCCGCCGTGAGGACACGTCGGTGCACTGCCCAAGCTGGGCAGTCTTGCACCGTATGCTCTACTGTGTCCTCCGGGCGATCTTCGCAGTGATGGCACCCGGGCGTTTCCTCACTCCTATCAGACACAGGAACCTCCCGAAACTTCCGTGTCCGGTGAGGACCTGCGTCATCCGATAGGTCAGGACGCCGTGACGTCTCTCCAGCCACTCCTCAAAGAGGGGTCTTACCGCCGCGCTTGCGGCGTGCCCGGCTATCAAGAGCATAGTAAATATTTAATAGCAATGTTACGCAGAAACGAAAATTTATGACAAAATTAAGGCACAATTACATGCTCGAGTGAACAGTTAACGTGTTTACCACCATAGTATAGTCAGCTGATTGTTTTTTTTTTCCGTGGAGGAAAAAAATATTGGTATTGGGTAAGCTTTAATATTAACAAGTTTTCAGTTGGCAGGGAATGACTAAATGCAAGTTTTTTTTCTTTATGTTTGGAGCCCTACCGCTGCTTATCCTAGCAACGGAACCGCAGCTGATGTCCACGAATCTTTATGAAACAACTCTCTCAATGTAGTCTACTAATTATCGTTTGAGAGGAAACACCAGCCAAAGAGACGGCTGCCTAAACTATGCCAAGACAGTTTTTCATTTAGTAAAAAATAATTATAATAAGACGTCAACATTTACACGACATTCACTATCGTCCTCTCATCCTTTGTCTTTCAAAATTAGTGACATCACTTTCGTTCGCTCACGAATCAATCAGCCATAGCGTACTTTAAGTATATTATTATACCATGCTTTATACATAATTATTATTTAAGGATAATCAGCCAGTGTGGCTCTTACAGGCTGGACCTATGACACTTTTTTTCAGATCGAGGCTGTCAGATTTTTGTAATACGAAAATTATTATAATTACAGATGTGACTGATATACCACGTAGCGTCCTCTGTTGTCACGTGGCGGGAACAGTCAACAATAAATGTCACCTTGTTCGCACCACTCGCCTCAAGATGGCGTTAGAAGATAAGGACTTTAGCACATATCGAACGACTGTTTGCGCTGCTCGACACTAGAGGCGCCCTTTTTTATCAATGAACCATTGTTATGTTATGAATGAATGTTGTGGTTTTTTCTACTCGACACCAGGGGGATTGCTGTAGGCAACAGTTTTGGAACATTCCAGAAATTTCTAGAAAGCTGAACCGGAAGTTTAGCGTCTTCAGTGCACGTTTTGCCTATTGCAGTCGTTCTGTTCGCCTCCGGACGCGAAAGAGTGCACATGTTTCGTATTTCGTATCGCGTTAGATAGAATATCGAACTGTAACCATGCAAATTGTACTTGTTCTGAATCAGCGAATGTAATATTTTTAAAACCTATGGAAATATAATCTCATGGTGGTGAATACTGACTTTTATTCATCATCAAGTCCACTCCGTCCTCATCATTGGTCCTTCGAGCCGGATAGGTACAGGCACGTGGTTACAGTTCGATATAACGTGAAAGTGGTAGTGTGGTGAATGCAATATCGTAGACATGGTGAAGACACGCGGTATGCAAGAACCCCTCACAGCGGCCACGGAAGGGAACGAGTCCGTCTCCACGGAAATGGCGACAGCGGCGGTGACGACAGACCCGCCCAATTATTCCGTCACAGAGTCGGACCAGACCCATGGTCACAGCCCAGGGGTGACGACACCACACGAACAACCACGAGACGAGACTAAAACCAATAGGAAGGCGTTGGCCCAGGCGAGATTGGAACTCGCCGCCGCCAGGTTAGCACTCTTGGAGGCAGAATCAGCAGACGAAGAATTATTGGAGGGAAGCTCGGCTGCATCATTGAAACGTCAAACGGAAGCTGTAGACTCCCTCAGCGGACACCGCAGCCACACCCATCCGCTGACGTCACAACCCACGACGCCACACAGAAACTCACCCACGCCGCCGCGACGCGACGACACACGGACGACAACGCGTGACGACGCGCCACCGACCTCGCAGCAACGTAGCGACGAGGGGAGCCTGCTGCAAGGACTAACTCAGGCATTGTTAGAGGTAGCGCGGGGAAAACCCGCCGCCAGCAGGTATGAATTTGATTTACCTATTTATAGTGGCCAACCCGGCGAATGGCTGCATTTTAAAGCAGCGTATAATGAGTCTGCATCGACTCATACAGAGGCAGGGAATTTAGCCCGCCTCAGAAAGGCGTTGAGAGGGCCCGCGTTTGAGGCAGTTAAATGTCTGTTTCTCGGAGCCTCGTCCGTTCAAATTATGCAAAGGTTAGAATCTAGATTTGGACGACCCCACGCATTGATAACTTACGAGTTAAATAAATTACGTCAGTTACCTAAAGTGTCAGATAACCCTACAGATATAAGTGTGTTCGCATCAAAAGTGACAAACGCTATCGCTGCGGTACAAGCTCTAGGAAAAACAGAGTATTTGCATAGCCCGGAAATGATTTCCGTTATTTCAGAAAAGTTGTCGGTCACGTTAAGGAGCAGGTGGTACGATTATGAGATGGCTGCAGGTGACGCAGAGCCTGGCCTAATAGTGTTGGGACGATTTCTCACTAGGGAGGCAGATCTCAATGCACGTCACGCCACATTAGAACTGGAACACGAACGGAAACGTTCTCACCGACCTGCTCACAAGACGCTTAAAATAGCAGAGACCGATAAAAAGCCGTGTGTGATATGCAACGGCAACTGTGATGGCGTGGCTATCTGTCCTAACTTTAGGAAAATGTCGATAACTGATAGATGGGAAATAACACGTAAAAATAAATTATGTTTCAGGTGCCTGAACCGACGTACGTGGAAGCATAGATGCAAGAGCAAGCAGTGTGAGGTGCAAGACTGCGAGCACTATCATCACAGGCTGCTCCATGGTGACAACAGTCGCGCAACGAGCGCCGCAAACGACGGGGAAGAGAGTCCTCGCGTCACAGCGGTAGAGCACGTGGCATCGCGCTCCGACTCCACGCCACACACCGTCATCACCAACACGAGCACGCCGCGCACGTATAATCGAGTTTTGCTGAAAGTAGTACCAGTGACACTATCGGGACCAAACGGTAAAGTAGACACATTTGCTTTGTTGGACGATGGATCGACAATAACTCTACTTACTACTGAAGTAGCACAGCGGATAGGCGCAGAAGGTCCAAACGAACCATTCTACATCGAGGCCGTAGCAGGCACACGCATTGATGCTACAAACTCGCAACGAGTTAAGGTAAATATACTAGGAAAATACACAACTAAAGGCATTGACATCGAAGCCAGAACCATCGATAGACTCGAACTATCAGGGCAGTCAATAAGTGCAAAGGACTTGGCAAACTTCGAGCACCTGACTCCTATAGTCGAGGAGTTAGCATATGATGCTGGCAAACCAACAGTCTTGATTGGGCAGGACAACTGGGCACTCCTGCTCGCCTCGGAAGCGAGAGTAGGTTTGAAAGGTCAACCAGTAGCCTCACGCACACCGCTTGGCTGGACGTTACATGGAAAAATATGCAGTCTGACAAAACTACATGTTTTACCACAAACCGGAGAGCGATGCGGTCACGTAAGTACAGACGAATCCATTGAAAAACTTGTACAAGAGCATTTTAGCTTAGAGTCATTAGGAGTACAGCCACGCCGCCCGCAAGCAGACCCAGAAACAAGAGCGTTGAAAATACTACAAGAAACAACACGCGCCCTGCCAGAAGGCGGCTACGAGACTGGCCTATTATGGAAAAATGAAAATAGATGTTTTCCAGACAACTACGCTTCTGCGCTCAACCGACTAAAAGGTACTGAATCCCGTTTACGCAAAGATCAAACACTCAAGCAAAAATATGCAGAGCAGGTGAAAGCACTGATATCAAATGGATATGCAGAGCTAGCACCGACAACGCCATCTAGCACACACAAGTGGTACCTACCGCATTTTCCAGTGATAAATCCGTATAAACCAGGTAAAGTCAGAATTGTGTATGATGCAGCGGCACGCACAAATGGAGTGTGCCTCAATGATTATCTTCTGACAGGCCCCGATCTCCTACAATCACTCCTCGGCGTATTGATGCGATTCAGGCAAAAACCTGTCGCCGTTTCGGCGGACATAAAGGATATGTTTTTGCGAATAACAGTGAGAGAGGAAGATAGAGACGCACTGCGTTTTCTATGGCGCGAGGATACAACTTTAGCGCCCAGGGAATATAGAATGAAAGCAGTGCTATTTGGTGCGACTTCTTCCCCGAGCACTGCGATTTACGTGAAAAATCATAACGCACATGTTCACGCGGGTGACTACCCCGAAGCGGTTGACCCTATAGTGCGAAACCATTATATGGATGATTTTTTACAGAGCTTTGACAACGTAGAAGAAGCGAACCGAGTGTCTAAAGCAGTCGACACGGTACACCGGAGAGGTAACTTCGAGTTGCAGAAGTGGGCGTCCAACGAGCCTGCCGCTGTCGCCGGTCTCACATCCGAGCCAGCAGAAAAAGACATTCTGCTCAACAAGGAAGAAAAAATTCTCGGCCTTATCTGGCGACACCAAGACGACACATTAGGATTCAACTTCAGGAAAGTAGACCCTTCTTATTTGAGTAAGCAGATCACGAAGCGTCAGTTGTTAAAGACGATGATGTCTTTGTATGACCCGTTGGGACTAGCCGCGCCATTTACGACCCAAGCAAAGTCCATATTGCAAGATGCTTGGCGTTTAAAAATCGGTTGGGATGAACGCCTACCTAAAGGTTTAGAATGCAAATGGCGGGACTGGTTAATTGCTTTGCAAAGTCTGAAAGGCATTCGTATTCCACGTTGCCACCCGGGTTATGGTGACGCGACTAGGGTGGAACTGCACGTATTCGCTGACGCGAGCGAACGAGCCTATGCTGCAGCAGCATATTGGCGTTCAGAGAACAGCATAGGCCAGGTTAACGTGTCGCTCGCGGCAGCGAAAGGGCGCGTCGCGCCCCTTAAGATCACAACTATACCTAGACTTGAATTACAGGCAGCTGTACTCGGCGGGCGACTGGCACGCTGCGTGGAAGAAGAACACGATCGCCGCCCCGACCGACGAGTGTTCTGGTCCGACTCGCGCACCGTGTTGGCATGGCTGCGCGCCGGCGCACGTTCCTTCAAACCGTTCGTCGCGCACCGAGTAGCAGAATTAGAAGAAACCACCGAACGAAGCGAATGGCGCTGGGTTCCCACCGCTCACAACGTCGCCGACGACTCGACTCGCAGTATACCAGCTCACTTCTCTGCAAACCATCGCTGGTACGCCGGTCCTTCATTTCTCTATGACGACGAAAACGCCTGGCCGCGGGAAACAGACTCTCACCCCTTCATCGAAACGGGCGAAGAACGTGTCACCACTGCTTCCGATAACGAACGATCGACCTTAACAGAGGCACTACCGGACGTCACACGTTTCTCTTCCTGGCTACGACTCATCCGAGCCACGGCCCGTATTCTCCAGTTCATCGACCGACTTCGAGTCTACACCACAACAGCTACCCGCAAACACAATAGAGGCGTTAGTGCAGACGACCCGGACTGGACGGCGAAACAACGGGAAGGTATGGGAAAACGATCCAGAGTGCGCAGCCGCAACCTCAGCACATCGCAGACGGTCTACATACCCCTTGGTACACAGTACACACGTCGGGCAGAAGTCCTATGGACGCGTGCTATACAGAAAGAAAGATTCGCGAACGAATTGCAGCATGTCACCGGCGGGAGAAAGATACCAGCAGACAGCCGACTGAAGCGATTATCCCTGACAGTCGACGAAAACATGATAATGAGGATACGATCGCGCATCGCAGCAGCAGCAGACGTACCACGAGAAGCACAATCACCGGCAGTACTTGACGGCAATCACCGGTACTGCCGCTTGTACATAGATTGGATCCATCGGAAGTTACATCACAGCGGAGTGGAATGTGTCGTGAATGAAGTAAGACAGCACTACTGGATTTTACGCCTGAGGCCATCAGTCCGTGCAGCAATCAGCCTCTGCCAACCCTGCAGACTACGCAAGGCCATGCCGCCAGAGCCACTGACAGGCGATTTACCACCCTGCCGACTGGCGCATCATCAACGTCCGTTCACACACACAGGACTGGATTACTTCGGACCACTCTCCGTCACAGTAGCGAGACATCACGAAAAACGCTACGTGGCATTGTTCACATGTCTCACTTCGCGTGCTGTCCATTTGGAGGTCACCGCCTCGCTGTCAACGGATGCCGCTATACTCGCGCTGAGGCGCATGATGGCGCGTCGTGGATGTCCTGAAGTCATTTGGAGTGATAACGGTACCAACACGGGGCAGATGCTGAGCTACGTAAGGCTGCTCTAGATTCACTTCAACATGAAGCAGAGGTGCGTTGCATCAACTGGCGCTACATTCCACCAGGAGCGCCATTCATGGGCGGAGCATGGGAAAGGTTAGTACGCACGGTGAAGACCGCGTTGAACGCTACGCTTAACGATCGACATCCGTACGAAGATGTGCTCCATACACTTTTAACGGAGGTGGAACATACGGTTAATTCCCGACCCTTGACCCATGTGTCGGTTAACCCAGACGACGAGGAAGCCTTGACGCCTAACCACTTTCTGCTCGGCGCACCCTCCAAAGTTCCGCTCCCGGGGATTTTCACAAGGTCAGACGAATTACGTCGTTCACATTGGAGAGCGTCACAACGCCTAGCGAATTTGTTCTGGCAACGATGGGTACGCGAAGTATTGCCTACGCTTCAAAACCGGCGGGAACCGCATGGACGCGGCAACATGATCAAGGAGGGCGATTTGGTTGTAATAGTAGACCCAAACTTACCAAGAAACATATGGCCGAAGGGGAGAGTTGAACGCACGTACCCAGGCGCAGACGGTGTCGTAAGAGTCGTCGACGTCAAAACCAAGAGCGGTGTGATGCGTCGTCCTGTTAAACGTCTCGCGGTCATACCCGTAGAAAATTAGTCGTCATCGCATATTGTATTGTTGTAGACATTAGCGTTGAATAGATTTAATTCCTTATATTGTTACATGTCTTTCCTGGCGCCACTTAAGTATCCTGCCACCCGGAGGAGATTTTTTTTATTCATTGAATAATATATAGCGGGGCAAGGATTCTGGAGCGGCTAACCTTAGCTTTATTTAATTACATATTGTAATGTCTAATGCATCGAATTGTTCCTTGCATTCAATTGTGAGAAGTGTTAAGTGTATACCAGTCACTAGTGGTACAATTGTGTACGTTATGTATGGACGCCGACACATCTGGCTGCCCGACCTGATTTCTTTGATTGATCGTCAGATTCATTACGGTGGAAGGTTTATACTAGGTTGAGCAATGTGGCAGATAGATGAGTTGGTATGCCGACGTCCATACACGGCGGGAGAAAATGTGACTGATATACCACGTAGCGTCCTCTGTTGTCACGTGGCGGGAACAGTCAACAATAAATGTCACCTTGTTCGCACCACTCGCCTCAAGATGGCGTTAGAAGATAAGGACTTTAGCACATATCGAACGACTGTTTGCGCTGCTCGACACTAGAGGCGCCCTTTTTTATCAATGAACCATTGTTATGTTATGAATGAATGTTGTGGTTTTTTCTACTCGACACCAGGGGGATTGCTGTAGGCAACAGTTTTGGAACATTCCAGAAATTTCTAGAAAGCTGAACCGGAAGTTTAGCGTCTTCCGTGCACGTTTTGCCTATTGCAGTCGTTCTGTTCGCCTCCGGACGCGAAAGAGTGCACATGTTTCGTATTTCGTATCGCGTTAGATAGAATATCGAACTGTAACCATGCAAATTGTACTTGTTCTGAATCAGCGAATGTAATATTTTTAAAACCTATGGAAATATAATCTCATGGTGGTGAATACTGACTTTTATTCATCATCAAGTCCACTCCGTCCTCATCAACAGAAAAAGATCGAAATATTAAAAAGTAATGATACGGAGGCTTAAATGGTTTCTCAAAATTTTGTTAAGGCGTATATGCTTTCGATAATAAGACCTGATTATAATAAACTTATAATTTATTTTTATGTTTTCAATAATATATTACTTCATTAAAATATCAAGTAAAAATAAAGCGAACTTACTGAACTGACCCTACTGAGCAAATAAGTGAATTTTTGGAATACGTATTAATTATTAAATAGATTACCTACATATTGTTTCTAAAAATATAATAATATATACTTAAGATAAATTATGGAATCAGGCGTTACTTTGCGGAAATCCATGACATTAAATGTTATGAAAAATATTTAGTTTTAATTTCGCGACAAAAATCCAGGCTTGTTGCAGGATGCAATCCAACCGTATGCAGTCATGCATATGCACATGCAGCAAAGGACCCACCCTTATTATATTGTTTTTCCGTTCGTTGCATGAGGGCGGGAGGGTGGGTCCTTTGCTGCATGTGCATATGCATGACTGCATACGGTTGGATTGCATCCTGCAACAAGCCTGGATTTTTGTCGCGGAATTAAAACTAAATATTTTTCATAACATTTAATATATACTTAAGGCAATAATATATCAATGCTATACATATACGTATATGTTGGGCTACTATATTTTGTAGAAACGATCCTACAAAATATAGTAGTAATATAGTAGCTATATTTTGCAGTCTTCAAGTCTGAAAACAGCCACTAATCATATCGCATTGCATTATAGGAAAAGAAACACTCAACTTTCATTTTCATTTATTCAATTCCGTCTTATTTAGAATAATTCAAGTACAAAATAATAAGGCGTAGCGCTCTCCACGCTGTTAAATATCGCAGGAAGTACAGTACAGGGCACAGTGCTGAGACTGCGATGAAAAATCGGTGGTCATTGCTCAGTCTCACCATGTGTTCAGTACAAGGTTGCTCGTGCTCGTGTCTTTTTACTACTTCGGAGGCAAAAAACATTTTTAAAAAAAGTACCGACTTCAAAAACAAATAAGTACAAAAAAGTTTAAAATAACTTTTCTTTCGGAAGTCGGTGGCTTTGTTTTTTATTTCATTGACTATTGCCACCGACTTCCGAATGAAATGTTATTTTAAGCTTTTTTTTATTTGTTTTTGAAGTCGGTACTTTTTTTTAAGTTTTTTTTTACTCTTTTTAGTTAGTTCAGATATTCAACAAAAATCTTCGTCTTTAGAAATTTATATCCAAGCGAGCAACAAAAACGGATCTATGCGGGTAACGTCACGAGATATCCATTATTGTTAATTAAAGCCTTCCCTAGGATGTAACAAACATTTTTTCCGAAAACCGCATGAAAATCGGTCCAGACAAACGCGAGATAATCGTGAACAAACATACAATCGACTTTGAAAATCTACGATCCAAGTAAGCAGAAATTTCCCTATCTCAAAAACTACTGAACCGATTTTGAACTTGCAGTATTCCCTAAGTTGAACAATACATAGTACAACAAAAAAAGAATTACTCAAATCGGACTTGTAGTTCCGGAGATATACGAACACAAAAATAAAAACATACATACATTACATACATACACTTTTGACATTTGGCACATTTGTTCAGACGCTGATATAGACCAACATATGCGAAAACTGGACAGTTCTGGAAATATTACATACATACAGGTCGAATTGATAACCTCCTTTTTTTGAAGTCGGTAAAAAAAGGTCAGTACTGAGCTTGTTTCTTTTATCAGAAAAATTATCTCCGGCCATATCACAAAAAATAGTATGGGTACTTCATAATGATAATTCAATCATTCAACATTTCACAGGTTATAATGTTCTTAATATTATTATGAGTACAAATCCACTAGAGTCCGCGCCTCGACTGAAGTCCACTCAGCCTAGACTGAAGGACTTCAGTCGTGGTGCGAACTCAAGATGGCGTAATGTAATATCAGCTGGTGAAAGGCTGGCATTCACCCCACATTCCCGAAAGTAATCATGCGATCAGCTTTGTGAACGAACGTTACTAAAACGCTCGTATATTTGGGGCTTGTTAAATAATTTGGTATTGTCATTTTCGTACCCTATGACAATGGTCATTAGTAATGTAAGTATCACACTATTCTGATAAATGCAAAACTAAGCATTTCACCTGTTTGACATACATAGTTATCTGGGAAAAAGACGTACCTACTCTTTAGATTCTTATCAGTATCTGCAAAATTCGGAAATTCTGAAATTCGGCAGATAAACTCATTGATCATCATCAGCCTATAAATGTATACTTGTGCTGGGACACAGGCCTCCTCTCTGAGAAAGGGAGTGATAAACTGATTGATTGATTATAATTATAAGGAGTATACAAATTAAAATGTACTTTAGAAACAGCATATTTACAAATTTATTTATTTTCCCACATACAAAAAGCACAGAAAATGCCAAAATTAATAAATTTCATAAAGTTTCATAAAATTGCACTAAGTTATAGTAACCAAAAAACACTGAAGCCTCTTAGAATTCAAATTAAAAATAATATAAAAATGAATGTAGTAGGCTCCTTCATTAACTCTCGTGGTATCTGTAATCCTGAAAAGACAAACAATGGTTTATTAGAATCATGCGCAACTGATCCACCTGCTAACGGTCCATCCTGGTCAAAGGCACCACAGGCTGCACCTGCGTGTGGTGAGACGCGCTGAGCCACCCCACTGGCGGTGGTAGGCCTCACCAGGGCCCCTGGGTCACGACCACCGTCCCGCCTAATCAATGGCCAGTTTTTCTGTGTTCCATTGGTGTTAAGGTAGTTCCTTCAGGACGACCTTCATCGCCCATCGCAGAAGAGTCTCCATCCCGGAGGGAAGCTCCATCTTAGGTCTCATCTATACTTCTGGGCTAGATTGAAGAGTATCAGACGCGAGACAGCTTGGCTTATGACAACTCGTATTTTTTATTAAGTTGCATATTTCTTATCTAGTTAAGAAACTGCTAATTACAATGCTCATGGAATAATTGATTTACGTCGGCTTATCAACGGAAACTACCAACATATATTATGTACTTAAAGCAGAAAAGTTCTGTCTGACATCATACTTGATGAAACCAGACCCAGATTTTGTATAGAAACGACCAGGTTCTTTCCAGAACTACATATTGTTACCAACAAGTCAAACAATTAATCATTATCCAGAGGTAAATTGGGTTCATGGTTTATAACATCACTTCCTCATGACTACTCCGCCCACGCCTCGTTTAGTTTCCTCATTTTATTTTATTTTATCGGTGTATTTTTACTTGTGTAGTTTGGATTAGGTGAATATAATCGATACCCGATACTTAATAACACTTTCACGGATTGGACAGGGCTGTTTAAACAACATGATGGACTCACAATGAGAACACACGCTGCGATGACAGCGAGTTTGAAGCGCACGTCGAGGTCCGCGGGGAAGTTGATGACGTAATCATCCTTGTACGAAAACATCTCTTTCAGAATGCCGCCGAATTGCTTCTTGATGCCGCCGATCGTCACCTTTTTTGAAGTCTGGAGCTGGAAGGGCAAAACAGGTTTCTTTAATTAAGTGCCAGAATTAGAAAGGAAAGGTTCTTAGATGAGTACTGACAACCACACGAACATGAACTAATCTCCTGCCGAACTTATTTCGTGAATGGGGTGCCCTTACCTTGGGCACGGAAGAAGAGTCTCAAAAATAGGTTAAGTCTTAGGTCCATCCAAGTAGGACATTGACAGTGATCGTTAGTAATCCGAAGCCTGAAACGTCTTACTGGGTCGTTGCCAGAAATTGTTTAGGGGTACTTTGCCTCTTTCTGGGGCAGTGGTAATCCTCCGCGCTGGTTGTGGTTTTTTGGGCTAGATGAAAAAAAAAACAAATTTAACCATCTGTTTTTTAGTTATTTTAGACTTACGACGGAATCTGTTTGACTGACTAGACTATTAGAAAGGGATTCTTACCGGGTGGTTTGGAGAAGCAGAAAACAGCACGATGACAGGTTGTGTTCATCACTATATTTTATCACTAAATAACAACAAATGAAAAGAAGTCCAAGCTTCATGAGCAAGTTACCTCAAAGTCATAATCAAAGATCTCTCCCTTGACCCTGAGAACGGGGGTTTCGTGTGCGTGATTGATGCTGAACATCGGCGTCATGAAGGTGGTCTCCTTGCGCACCACACAGACCAGCGCCTCGTTCATATACAGCTCAACCTTGTCCGATACGAACACTCTTGGACGACGGAGGTGGAACACCTGGCAACATAGCAGGTTAAGTATTAGGTATTAATTGAACAGAGAAAAGGTAGAGACTACAGCTACAGGCTCAGTTAACTGCGTGGGACAGGGTATTCTTTTAGTAAAATTATGTTTTTCTGCTTTCGAAGCATATTTGGGAAAATTAATATTGTGTATTTTTATAATTATGTTTTTTTTTATTTACCTTTATTGACCCACTGCTGGGCAAAGGTCATAAAGGGAAGAGTGGAAGGTTATGGGGGGTTAATTAACCTTCCACTCTTCCCTTTGTGCGGCTTTCTCCACCGATTGGAAAAAATAAAAAAAATGATTTTTCATACTGATGGGCTCGATCAATTTCTCATTTTGTATGAAAAATCATTTTTTTTTCCAAAAGTTTTAGAACAAACATTGTTCAGTAACATGGGCTGAGTTACCCCACGAGAGGTTTTGCGCTATTAACGTTACACGTTGTATAAAATAATCCATATCTCTGTCAACGGGAAACGTAGTAGTTCCTGAGATAAGCGCGTTCACCAAACAAACTCTTCAGCTTTGTAATTTATATTTTAAGTTATAACTTAGGTATAGAAGAAAAAAAAACATGTTTTACAAAGTAATGAAAACCGCGCAGGGCAGGGGCGGGTTGCCAGCATGAACTATAGAGATGTTTACTCAGTAAGCCCACTCAGTATCTGCTACTTTTACTACCCACTATCCTCACAAACCTCCATTACAATCTTTTAGGCAACACACACGTATACTGTTACAGAGTAAGCCTGTTATATGGGAGCACTACGAGCCCACATTCATTGCAATTTAAACTGTCAATTAACAGTCTTGACGTCATGTCACACAGTTCGCCATCGGTGACCACAGTCACAGTGCAAACTTAGCGAAAATAACCCGTTTTATGATCGCAGGTTTGTCTAAAATCGAATGTTTGCTTGAAAGTTGTGTGCGTTTTTAAACACACCCCTAATTCAGGTAAATGCCAAGTCTGGGGCGACCTTCTGAAAACATTTGTTAGAGCTACAAACAGGCACAATTGCTTTTATATTTCCCTTTTAACCCCATTATGCCCGGGGCTTGAAAATTCTAGGTATAACATTAAACCCTGGAACCTATAGACATAATAAGAATTGGTGGATTAGTGGCGTCAATGCGGATACAGATGATGAGGCGCGGTTCTTAACGAATAAAGAATCGAAACTCTGTTTAAATGATAAACATTCTAAATTTTATTGTCATTGTAAATGTGAATTGAGAACTGTCGTGTCCAATGAACATTTGCCCGCATAGTAGCTTCATCATAATCATCATCAGCCGGAAGACGTCCACTGCTGAACATAGGCCTCCCCCTGACCGCCACGCCGAACGACAATTCGCCACTTGAATCCATCCGTTGCCCACGATCACGATGTCGTCGGTCCACCTAGTGGGAGGCCTGCCTACGCTGCGTCTTCCGGTCCGTGGTCGCCACTCGAGAACTTTTCTACCCAATCGGTTGTCAGTTCTACGAGCGATGTGGCCTGCCCATTGCCACTTCAACTTGCAAATTTTATGAGCTATGTTGGTGACTCTGGTTCTTCGCCGAATATCCATGTTCCCTTCCGGATTTTATCCCGCAAAGAAACTCCGAGCATAGCTCTTTCCATTGCTCGTTGAGTGACTCTTAGTCTCTCTAAAAGGCCAGCAGTCAAAGACCTATAAGAGTAGCTAAAGTAGCTTAATAGTTATTTGTATGTAAGGCTGCAAAGTTGTTTTTTGACGCGAGTAATTGAATTGAAAACTGAGCAAGCGAAGGATTCTGCTTCCTATACAATATTACATAAAATTCACCACATTACACATGCTAACTCTCACCTTCGTCCCTGTATTATCGACTCCATCAATATGAAAACCTCTTTGACGTCCATCAGTGAGGAAGGTCAGGAAATGACCATCCTCCTTGAGGTGGAACAGAATTTTTCCTTGGCTGTGCACCGTGAACTTGTTGCCCGAGCACCCTCCCCCCTTCTGGTGGATGTTGACGGAGGACAGGCGTGTCAGGACCTCTAGGGCTGGAGGACCTGAAGCTGAAATGGTTTCACTTCATAAAGGAGAAATCAGATGCGCCTGCGGTCTTAAAACTGTGGTTGTATGCAGAATGCAAAAGATCTAGGGTTTTGGTTTTTGTATACAAGTTTGGGAGAGGCTTATTGTCCACCAGTAGACTGAGTTTAAAATGTTTAATCAGTTGTAGTGCCTCTACTAGCCTGAAGCAAATGATACCACTGCCACAGATAACTCAGCTCGACCAGGCCTGGCTCACTCCGCGGTGTAGTATGAAACGGCACGCACACACGCGCACACCGTTCACGGGTCGCTAAAGATGGCTTTCGCGTGCCGACCGGGCCCGTACCGCAACGCGCTCGGCGTCGAAATTATTCGTACAATAATTGAAAGTGAACATAATAAAATATGAAGATAAGCAAATACTGCATAGCTTTTGGTTGCCTAAACGACAACAGAGATAAGAGCCTCACGTTTCATACTCTACCGCGTGACGTCGAAACGAAAAAGTGAAAATCGAATGTTTATGAATAGTGTTATTCCTACATAATTATGTTTATGAATCTAGGGTTAATTATCAATTATCTACCTAGTTGTGATATGCTTATTTATTATGTCTTTCAAGTACCTATGTTCCGCTTAAAAGAACACGATTAGGTACCTAGGTAACATTACAAGTTTGGAAATGTGTCGATATACTCGGCGGAGATGGGAGCCTACTAGACGAAAAAGATAAATAAACTAATATCAAACCTGACATCACTCTCACTCACCTTATAGCTCGGTAGAAAGTAGAAAGATGTTTGCATTGTTGTTTAAAACTCACGTTCAAACTCAGAAAATGGCCACACTACGCATTCAAGGTCAGCGATCATAATTCACTGGCGTCTTTTCCACCTACCTACAAAGACACGCAACGCGGGGCGTGACAGTATGCGATAGTAAAAAAAAAAGATTGTTATCGTCGTTACTTCTTATCATTTTGCACTGTAACCGTTGGTCGGTTACAGTGCAAAATGATAAGAAGTGGCTATTTTGCCATAGACGATAACAATCTTTTAAATATATAACTACTTTTTTTTTTGTAAGATGTAATCTTCAAAAATATAACAATAATAGGTACTTAGAAAAAATAATATTATTATAAATATTGACTTGTTCCTCACGTAAGACGAAACCAAAAAAAAAACAAAATTCCTTGAGAAACATACCTACGTATTTATGGTAAAATGTAATTTAGCAAATGCATAAAATACGCCTATTTGTGCCTAAGCTCGCAAGTCGCAACCCTATTGAGCTTGACCCATAGTAACCTTTTAATGTCGTTGGCGTCAGATAAACCAAAATAAACTCTCGCGCGTAACCATTAAGTACATTTTTGCTTGCGCACGGGAAGTTTAGGCTATTATAAAAGTACGTGGGCGGTACCACGGTAATAACAGTATTGGAACTCCCTACAAACGGACGAAACGCGAGCTATACCTACGCGCCTCGATGTCGGGGCGCGCTCGAGGCGCAGACAGTCACGGCCGTACCGTAGTGATGAACGGACGGTGCGTTGTTTTTTTTTTAGCAAATATGACAAGTAGAAAATATTGTGCTGTGTTTGGGTGTTTAACGTCAACAATAACGCATCCAGACATAAGTTTTTTTAAATTACCTGCAACCTTTGAAAGGTGACTACTAACTATAAAATAATTTTACTTACTAGTAGCTAGTAGCCGTGCTAGTAGGTAGGTACATAATGTGTGACTTTTTAATGGTTATGTATTTTCCTTTAACTCACGAAAAAAAGGGTATTTGGGTTAATAAATACAGTAAAATGAATAAAGTAAAGGGAAGTTACTGAGGCAAGTTAAATAGTTAAGTTATAGGCGGTTCTGAATGAATCATGATACGGTAGGTACTTACTCTTGTGTTAAAACTCCAGTGCATGTGTGTTTTGTTAGTTTGTATTATTCAAAGTAAAGTCATGGTGTAACGGCGCGGTGGGATTGTCGGCGGGCACGGAAGTGAAGCAGTGAGCTTCATTTACCTACGGTACGGTGTACAATCAACGTATATTCAGTGTACTAAATAAACTTTGACACAGTCATGAATTTTGGAACGTAAGAGTACATAGTTCGCTCCGTATTTGAGTGTGCGCACTCGGTTGCATTAGGCCGACTGCCTGCGCGAGCGATGCGCTGTACGAGGTAGCGCGAGCGGCGCACTGACCTTGAAGGAGCGGTTGACGCGAATCCACACGACGACGTAATCAGACCCTTGTTATATCGTCACGGGTGCGTTTTACGTAACGGCGCTACAGTAATATTTGTTTTATTATCTGTGTTTTGTGTATGAATAATACTAGAAAAACCGGCCAAGTGCGTGTCGGGCCACGCACAGTGTAGAGTTCCGTAGTTGCCCATCAAAATACTTATGCGAACTAACTTAATTAAACTGAGTCGCTGAATTTAATTTTAAAAAGAAGAATTTTCAAAATCGGTCCAGGAGTCTTTGAGAAATCGGGGAAAATACACAAAAAAAAGATTACGACGAATTTAGAACCTCCTCCTTTTTTTGAAGTTAGTTAAAAATAGTTGACGATAAAAACCTACCTATTCCCAAAAAACATACCTATTAAAGCTGTAAAAATAAAGTTGACAAACTTACATTTGCAGTTGAAAAACATGTTCTCCGATACATTTTGTTTAAGAAAATATGTTATCTAAGTACATTTTATAAGTTGGTCGACTATTACTCGTAAAGTTATAAATTAAATTAAATCTATTAATAAAAAACAACACGCATTTTTATTGAACACTTCCTTTTCAATGTACAAAGTATTTTATTTGTTTACTTAAATATAAGAAAAGTATATTTACAATCACAACACTAAATAGAAACAGAAAGTAGGCAAATGTAATTAAAATGCTGGAGACGGGCGTCGGACAGCCCTAACGCATGTTTACGTACCGCGCGGCTGTAGGTATTTATTTCTATCATGCGGCCGAGATCCACTACTGTAGATATTTATACTGTGGCGGTACGGCTGCAAGTTAAAATGTACTTTATTCTCTCGTACATAGATTTTACATTTGTTTGATTTTTTTTTGGGAGTGGGATTTCATGTGCGTAGTACTATTATATATTCTATGGCTCGACCTCAATTCGTGATCAGTCTATAAAAATAATTTTTCAGTCGCATAAATAAGGCGATAATACTTATTTATCTGACTTGAACAAAAACACGATACCTAATATTATTTTATCGGTCGAATCCGAATCTGTTTGCCAGTCAAAATTAATATAAATAAATCTTAGAGCGTTCGAGATGCACTTGGCCAAATCATTTTTTTAATATTGATGTTGTCTTGAAGTCCTTGATTTGGCTACACTATTCTTGAGCACCCAAAACAGAGCCTACTTGTTTGATTGAGAGTAATACCACAGTAATATTATTATACAGTACTCCGACTTCATACAAACGGACGAAACGCGAGCTAGGCCTACGCGCCTCGATGTCGGGGCGCGCTCGGAGCGCAGACAGTCACGACCATGTCACGACTGTACCCAACGACGATATAATACTAGACTACGCATTGCACGATCTAACGAACAAAACTATTCTGCCAACTCGCTGAGGTACTACGTAAGCGAGGGGCGCGGGGTACTGCGTTGTGATTGGTTAACTCAAGGTCTGTTCTGTCTCAACGTATGTTTACGGCTCACAGGATTGGTCGAAATGAGACGGATATAAGACTTTTTTGCCTAATGTGTTGGCAGACATCGGTCGCCTGTTATTAGGAGTCTAGTATTATATCGTCGTTGACTGTACCGCAGTGACGAACGGACGGTGTGTTTTTTTAACAATAACCGCGCGATTTTTTCACTACAAATCAGTTCAAGTACATTTATTTAATATGACGAGTAGTAAATATTGTGCTGTTTTTGGTTGCTTAATTTTTAATTAAGCTTTATATTAGAATGCTTATTTACTATATTTAAAAGTTAATAATAAATGTTTTCGTACGACTCAGTCGAGGCGCAAATATTTTTCGATCGCAAAATAAGCCCGAATTGTTTTTCAAACAAAAACATGTTTTTTTTTAAATTAAATCTACCAATCAATAACCCTCCTGGCGCAGTCGGGTAAAAAACAACACGCATTTTTATTGAACACTTCCTATCCAATGAACAAAGTATTTTAAGTAGGTATTTGTTTATATAAAAAAAGTATACCTATTTACAACCACAAAACTAATTAGAAACAGAAAGTAGGCAAATGTAGTTAAAATTCTGGAGACGGGCAGCCAGCCCTAACGCATGTTTACGTACCGCGCGGCTGTAGGCATTTATTTCTATCATGCGGCCGAGTTCCACTACTGTAAAGATAATTATACTGTGGTAATACGGCCCACACTGACTGAAAGTAATAATTGTTTTTACTGAAAACTAGAGCGCGCAGAAGTTACGGAATTGATTTGAATAAGAGCCTAGCCTTTTCCCAACTATATTGGGGTCGGCTTCCAGTCGAACCAGAGCATCAATAAACAAAATATCTAATTGTATTTCGTCGTAGTCGTAGAACAACGACGGTTTTGATTTTTTTCAATTTTTGCTTTTTTACGTAAAATGAGCTTATATGCCGTGCTTTATTAGCCAATAACTCTTTTTTTTAAATATTATTTAAAATAACTGAGGTACTGACTAGGAATACTGACGGATTTGATTTCTTAACGCAGTAAAATGACGTAATATTCTATACGCCCGTGTACTACGCTGCCCTCTACCCCCCGCGCCCCGCTTACGCCCGTGTGCGCCTGTCGGATTGTTAGTTCCGCCCATGTTCTGAGTAAGGTTGCGCGTGGCCTTCGCTTTGCACCAATTAATACGTTAACTTATTTTTACTTAACTCTTAGGCTATATTGCATGTCCTATAATATTATTTTTTTTGTGCAGATTTTCCTAGAACAACGACGGAAACCACTTTGCGTCATGTAATTACGAGAAAAATCCGCAAAACAACGACGTATGATAACATACGACACACAAGTTTTCATAAAACAATGATATTTTAAAAAATTTAGCCGCTTTAGGAATTTAACTTGTTGGTCAGATTATGAAAGTTCAGAAACAGAACAACATGTCCAAATTTCAAGCTTAGCGGATCAGCGGTTTCTAAAATATACCCTTAAACTCCATTAGAAAACTTTAAAGCGCCGTACTGTAAAGTTACTGATTTACAGAACCGTCTTTGTTCTACGACTGTGACGATTTATCCATCAATTAGACTTAAGAAAAATAATAAACATGTGTGTCTACTTTTTGTTTTAAAACGGTTTTATTCTAAACTAGTGTTTGCCCGCGGCTTCGCTTGCGTTAATTTAGAATTATTTGAGAAACAATACGGATCGTGTATGTGGCGCCATCTCTGCCGTGCAGGCCCTAAAACGCAGTAACAGGCTTTTTGTCATTTTTTTGTTGAATATTGAACCTTAATGTACACGTTCTAGGGAACATGTAGATCTAATCAGGTATTTGTTAGGATGCTCTAAACGGTTAAAAAATCAAATTTAAGAAAGCAGTAACTTAATTTTGCATGTCTAAATATATTACAATACCAACTAAAATACAGTAATAGCAGTTACGTCTACTACGATCCGTCACTTTACCAAGTTAAACGCAGTAAATATCGATATTACCACAAAAAATCTGTATTCCACACCCAAAAAAATATTGAGGAATATAAAATAAAACGCAGTAAGTCGTTTTTGTACCAAAAGTGTTAATACTGCATGGTTGATCACTAGTTTATTTCACAATGAACTACAGATTAAAATGCAGCAAAGTACTAAAAAGTGGTATTTTATTTAGTGTTATTAAAGTAACTTTATATCGTGAAAACTAGCTAAAAAGCAGTATGTTCATTATATACAGGGTGAATATTTCAACTGGGCGTGGATGGCTATCTTTGAAACTATGAGGAATATCGAAAAACGTTGAAAGAAGTCTCGAGGCCGATTTTGACGAAAACTAAAACTGCATCGTTGGATTTTAGAAAATTCAATAATTCTAGCCAGGAATCGAACCCGCTGATTTTGGAAAAAAAATCACATCCTGTATTATTACACCATTCGATAGTGTTGCTAATAAGGATCAATTTCTGGGAAGTAACCATATACGGCAAACTTAAGGAAAATGTCTAATTATGAAAAAAACTGATCAATCTCAAGGCAATGACTGTATTCGAAACATAGGTTATCGTTTCTTCTTGGAAATAATGATATTTTTTGTTCAATTCAATAATTGCGTATTTCTGAATAAAGTGCAGTTGTTGAGGCGTCAAATCCAGTGAAACATTGAAAACAACGAAATTTTGTAATTTCGAATAGATTTATGGCTCAGTTGAAGTAAAGTTGAAGTAAAGTGACATAGAAAAATAGCAGTTTTAAAAAAATATGCTGTTTCCTTATGTTTGCCGTATATGGTTACTTCCCAGAAATTGATCCTTATTAGCAACACTATCAAATGGAGTAATAATACAGGGTGTGATTTTTTTTCCAAAATCAGCGGGTTCGATTCCTGGCCAGGATTATTGAATTTTCTAAAATCTAACGATGCAGTTTAAGTTTTCGTCAAAATCGGCCTCGAGACTCCTTTCAACGTTTTTCAAAATTCCTCATAGTTTCCAAGATAGCCATCCACGCCCAGTTGAAAAATTCACCCTGTATACTGCAGTATAGTCAGTATTTTCAAAAGCTTAAAATAACTTAAATGCTAATTAAAACGCAATATGATACTCTGTCACTGCATTATAATTGGTAACTTGAACGATTTACTAATTTCACTGCAGTTACAGGACTTACAGGTCATATTTTACTGCGTTCTAGTCAGAATTTGTCGCTAACTCTCTCTCTCAATCAGTCGAATTCTTCTAATTTACCACGAAAACCTAAGCAAAAATCAGGGGTACTTTTCGAGCTAGAGTGAAATATGTGAAAAATAACAGTAATTTTTGTGTACAATTTAGTGTTTTCCCATGTTTTTTGTTTCTTTTTCCGTATTTTTAGAAAACTTTGGTTAATTTTCAGAAGCCTCAACGTCTACCTTCGCAAAAAAGTCATTGTATAGATCTCTTGGTTTCAAAAATATTTGCATTTTATTCTACTACTGAAAATGTACATTTTCTGTTCGGCCGGTTAAAAAACAAAAATGACCGCCATTCGCGAAGTGTTTTGGTAGGATTTTTATAAGCAGATTTGTCGATGAAAATCAGTCTATAATTTCCCCTTAAATTAATGCCATTTAATTGAAAAATCTCATGTTTCTGCGGAACCAAAAAGCTTTAAGTATACCTTTACCTACTTTCCATTAAATTTTTATCGAATTGTCTTTATTACCGCTTGTGTTCAAAGCACTTAAAATTAAGTTACAATTACCTTATTATAGTCCAGTCAATGGGGACCACAAATAGGCTTTGCCTTGCTTTATGTGGTGTAGTTTTTTTTATTTGTATTGCTTAAGTGTAAACTACTCATGAAAAATGTAAGTTTTCGAGCTCGAGAAGTGTCGGCTAATGCATAGCCACCATCTGAGATTGAAGGGGTCCAAATTTGTTTTTTTCACTTAACGTCAACAGTTAACCTTATGACAAAAATATATAAAAGAAGTTTAAAGAAAAATTCCACAACAACTTTATTTTTACGTATTCTGTACGTCACATAGAAACAAACTTAAGGAAGAACACTCAACATTGATAAGAAATCGTCTACACATTTGACGAGTACCTATTTTGCCCACGATTTTGTCAACGAGGATGCGTATTTAAGGTATAGAATTATCAAAAAGCCTCTTAACACTTATTTAATCGATTTTGTTGATAATTGGACATTGGAAAGTTTCAAGTAAATCGAGTAAGATTAAATTATTTTCATAAAAACTTTAATCCCATTTTTAAACTTCTTAGGGGATGAATTTTCAAAAATCCGCCCTAGAACAAGCATTCCATTAATGACGTACGTCATTAATGGAATGCTTGTGCAAAATTTCATGCTTCTACACCTAGCGGTTTCGGCTGGGCGTTGATACATCAGTTAGTCAGCCAGATAGTTTTTTTGTTTTATAAAGGGATTTTTTAATGTATTGCGGATATTTGTTTTCTGTGGTTCTAATGAATAAAATACATTTTCATATTTTACATTTTCTTTTTCTTAATTTAGGGGGATAAAATATAATTAACAATTGCACTGAATTGAGTGGAAAGAACTTGATTTAATCAAAAAACAACTTATTTTATCGGTTGTCCTTTACTTCAGACATCTTAACGTTTAATACGCATTCGGTAAAACAAGTTTTACGAGTCTAAACAAACGAAATATACGTAACGTATAAATACTATTTGTTGTGGAATTTTATTGTCTATAAACTTCTCTAGACATTTTCGTCATAATGTCAACTGTTGAAGCATTATGTGAAAAAGAACGAATTTGGACCCTTTCAATCTAAGATGGTGGCTAACGCAGACACTCCTCGAGATCGTAAACTTAAACTTTTCATGAGTATCATATACTTAAGCAATACAAAAAAAAAATACACCACCTTTCCTACCTAAAACATACTCGTAAGTTGGCGGATATTGTTATATACTATATACTGCATATGCAATTTGTTCAATATACAAATTAAAATGCAGTAAAAAAAAGTCTTATGATGCAAATTAGTCTGCAAAGTAGCAAAAAAATCTAAAGTTTTGTGGTATCGAGTATTTTTACCGCATTTTAATCTGCATATGAGTAACTTTTTGCTTGCAGTAACTGCTATGATTTTACAAAATCTGATTTTAATTTTTTTTTTTTTTCCACAACTATCACACAACGCCGTCTAGTCCCAAGCTAAGCAGAGCTTGTATTATGGGTACTAGACAACTGATAAACATACTTATATATTTCTAAATACATACATAATATTATAGATAAATTACACCCAGACACAGAGCAAATGATCGTGCTCATCACACAAACATTTGTCCTGGGTGGGAATCGAACCCACGACCTCCGGCATAGCAGTCAGGGTCACTAACCACTAGACCAACAGGCCTGTCTTAAAATTTAATTAAATTAAAAATTTAATTAAAAAATTAATTAAAAAATTAATTAAAAAAAAAAAAAATTAATTAAAAAAAACAATTAAAATCTAATAAACTTAATTAACATTTGTTTTCGTAAATACCATCTTTGTTGTCACTTAGTCCTCGTAGCAATAAAAATATGCACCATACACATTAATAACATTATATAAAACAGTGTTAAAAAGTTTTTCGCGTTTTTCTCGAAACCGCTTTTTTCCTCATACCGCACTTTAGGGCCTGCACGGCAGATCTGGAATATGAACGTAATTGTTTTCTCGGCAACAGCTCTTCTGTTATTCGGGATGAAAGATACCCTAAATCCGTGTCTAAACTCCTGACAACGTATATGCTAAATTTTGGGATTATCCATCAATTAGACTTAAGAAAAATAATAAACATGTGTGTCTACTTTTTGTTTTAAAACGATTTTATTCTAAATCATTAATCGTCAGAATACCGATTCCTAACTCTTGTATATTTTATACACCGTAACTTTTTAGTCGTCTTACAAAAGTGGTCCACTTAATGTATCCGACCTAAAATACCTCTAGGCGAGTTTTTTTTTTTAACGTAATAATAATTTTGATTTTTTAATAAATAGGTACATTAGAAATATGAAACACCCTGTTAAAATGTTTACGGATCAAGCTGTAGAGTATACCTACCCAGCGCAATAGTCGTGCAGATCATTCCATTCCAATTTTCAATGAGACAAGGATGTTTCTAACTACGCCTTGCGTCATAATAAAGAATTAAAATTTTATTACCTACCTAATAAATTTTTTCAAAACTCTTAAATACCTATTTATTTATTATAAACGTGTTCTAGTCATTGGATACATCATGAACTGGGCTGCTTTTGTAAGACGACTAAAAAGTCACGGTGTATTGAGTGCGTGCACGACGGCGCGCGGCGGTGGGAGTAATACTATTCGATTGCAGCGCTCAAGGTGGCGAAAAGTAGAACTAATGGGGGATTATCTCAGTGGACATTCAGTTTTGCCAACTGCTAAAAACGCGCTAATCTCAGGAACTTCTGGTTCGAATTGAATAATTCTTTTTGTGTTAGATAGTTCATTTATCGAGGAAGGCTATAGCCTATTTAGCATCACGCTATGACCAATAGGAGCAGAGCAGCAATGAAAAATGTTGTCAAATCGGGAAATTCTTCTTGAGAGCTTCCCTTGCGTACGCTGCGTAAACGGTTTATATCACGCAAAAATGATGTATGACGGAATTGTTCCTCATGAAACGTTCTAAAATAAAGTCCGCGACAGCATATGTCTATCTTTTAAGATTAACTCACCATAACCTTTCTTTTGGAAATCAAATTGGTTTTAAAATAATACATTTCTTGCGACAGTGTTTTAATGAATATGGTATTGATCCATATCCAAAAAAATGCGTTAATCATTACAAGCATTTAATTTTAAACAAAATGCCCTTAACATCATTTGATTTCAATGAATATCTGACGTGATATCGTAGTTTCTTCAACGGCAGGTGTTGGGGCGCAGTCGGAATACGACGGCTCTGACATTCAGCTCTGTCGTCTGTACGTATTTTTTTATAATCGCATTATTCCGCGGGAAAAAATAGTTGTTGTGTTGTAAACTGCAAGAATACTAGCAGAAATAGTAAATTTAAGTTTTATTGATTCCCAAGCGGTTCTTGGAAAGATGAACAATGCAGGAGATGGTAAGCTGCCGTGAAGAGAAAAAGTGAATAACATCATAACCCTAATTATAATCCTTTAATTGATATTTTTCTTATAGAATACAATTTGCCTATGCTTATTTAATTTTGTTCAGTGCCAATGAATCGCCATGGAATCCAAAACCAAGTGATTTGTTAAAGAATCTGATTTCAATTAGAACGGTCAGGGCCCCTAAAGTTGCGAACGCTAGGTGGCGCTGATGTCGTGCACGTTCTCAATAGTAAGAACATACCGGAATATCGAATTTTAAAACGTCGCGTCGTACCTTCTTCTAATTTTGGCTTATGTTACACAAAAAGGATCAAACAACATCATTTTTGATCGGACTTATTAAATTTTTTCAGTCATCTTGCCCATAGCTATTAAGTGTTCTGTGCCCATAGATAGAATAATCCCATCAAAAACATAAATGTGAAATGACAGCCAAGCTCAATATTTTGATATTATCCCTTGGTTGTTGACTTCAGCGAAAAAAGAAGTGAAATCTAAATGGGTGCCAAGTTCAATGGTCGGTCCTGAAATGTATTTATAACAACATAAAATATATTTCTTAATCATCAAAATCGGTTCATAAACGACGAGTTGAGTTAATTGCCCGACAAACTTTAAAAAAAAAATAATACATATACGGTCGAAATGTCGAATTGGGTGACATGCCTTTTTTGGAGTCGATTAACAAATTATTTGATACAAATGAAAGTGACACACACAGATCCGAGATAAAATTTCTATGTTCGCAAAACCTTATACTAATCGCCTGCACACCTTAACACCGCGATTCAGGAATGTGACGTAATTACACAACGCCACCTAGATGGCTGCTAGTACCACTTATAAATAAATCAATGGAGGCGGCATGGTGAGTTTCCGAGAATGATAATAGGTGGCGCTAGTAGCTGTAGAAAACGGTTATTTACGCGTAATAAAATACAATTATCTACTATTTTCTCAATTAAAAGTACAAAACCGGCCAAGTGCGTGTCGGGCCACGCACAGTGTAGGGTCCGTAGTTGCCCATCAAAATACTTATGCGAATTAACTAAACTGATTCGCTGAATTTAATTTAAAAAAACCGGCCAAGTGCGTGTCGGGCCACGCACAGTGTAGGGTTCCGTAGTTGCCCATCAAAATACTTATGCGAACTAACTAAACTAATTCGCTGAATTTAATTGTAAAAAGAAGAATTTTCAAAATCGGTCCAGGAGTCTTTGAGAAATCGGGGAAAATACATTAAAAAAAAGATTACGACGTATTTAGAACCTCCTCCTTTTTTTGAAGTTAGTTGAAAATAGTTGACGATAAAAACCTACCTATCCCCAAAAAACATACCTATTAAAGCTGTAAAAATAAAGTTGACAAACTTACATTTGCAGTTGACGAACATGTTCTCCGATACATTTTGTTTAAGAAAATATGTTATTCAAGTACATTTTATAAGTTGGTCGACTATTACTCGTAAAGTTGTAAAGCCTACTTAGTCATGATAATTTTCTTTAAAATTTAGTTATATATACTACTATTGTGAATTTTTTTACACCCCCAAACATAACCGTTTGGCTGGTAGAGGGGGGGGACACTCGAGTCGAGCAAAATTTAGCACTTTAAAGCTTAATATTTCACAAACGATTTTTTTTTATCAAAAAAGTGTTGATGAAAACTATCAATATTTTTAAAGACCTATTTAATGATACCCCACACTAAGGGGTACGCGAGAAAAAAAAAAAACATCACCACTTTACGTGTACAGGAGGTACCCTAAAAAAAATATTTTACGAGATTTTATTTTACCACTTTTTCGGCACAACAAATCCTTATATTTACACCAAATTACAGCTCTCTAGTACTGTGCGTCTCTGAGCTAAACTGCGGACAGACGGACGGACGGACGGACGGACATGGCGAAACTATAAGGGTTCCTTGTTGACTACGGAACCCTAAAAACCGGCCAAGTGCGTGTCGGGCCACGCACAGTGTAGGGTTCCGTAGTTTCCCATCAAAATACTTATGCGAACTTACCAAACTGATTCGCTGAATTTAATTTTAAAAAGAAGAATGTTCAAAATCGGTCCAGGAGTCTTTGAGAAATCGGGCCAAATACATAAAAAAAAGATTACGACGAATTTAGAACCTCCTCCTTTTTTTGAAGTTAGTTAAAAATAGTTGACAATAAAAACCTACATATCCCCAAAAAACATACCGTAAAAACATACCTAATAAAGCTGTAAAAATAAAGTTGACAAACTTACATTTGCAGTTGATGAACATGTTCTCCGATACATTTTGTTTAAGAAAATATATTATCCAAGTACATTTTATAAGTTGGTCGACTATTACTCGTAAAGTTGTAAAGCCTACTTAGTCATGATAATTTTCTTTTAAACTTCGTTATATATACTACTACTGTGAATTTTTTCACACCCCCAAACATAACCGTTTAGCTGGTAGAGGGGGGGGACACTCGAGTCGACCAAAAATTAGCACTTTAAAGCTTAATATTTCACAAACGACTCTTTTTATCAAAAAATTGTTCATGGAAACTATCAATATTTTTTAAAGACCTGTTTAATGATACCCCACACTAAGGGGTACGCGAGAAAAAAAAAAAACATCCCCACTTTACGTGTACAGGAGGTACCCTAAAAAAAAATATTTTACGAGTTTTTATTTTACCACTTTTTTGGCACAACAAATCCGTATATTTACACCAAATTACAGCTCTCTAGTACTGTGCGTCTCTGAGCTAAACTGCGGACAGACGGACGGACGGACGGACGGACGGACATGGCGAAACTATAAGGGTTCCTTGTTGACTACGGAACCCTAAAAAGAAGAATTTTCAAAATCGGTCCAGGAGTCTTTGAGAAATCGGGGAAAATAGGTACATAAAAAAAAGATTACGACGAATTTAGAACCTCCCCCTTTTTTTGAAGTAAGTTAAAAATAGTTGACAATAAAAACCTACCTATCCCCAAAAAACATACCGTAAAAACGTACCTATTACAGCTGTAAAAATAAAGTTGACAAACTTACATTTGCAGTTGAAGAGCATGTTCTCCGATACATTTTGTTTAGGAAAATATGTTATCCAAGTACATTTTATAAGTTGGTCGACTATTACTCGTAAAGTTGTAAAGCCTACTTAGTCATGATAATTTTCTTTTAAACTTCGTTATATATACTACTATTGTGAATTTTTTCACACCCCCAAACATAACCGTTTAGCTGGTAGAGGGGGGGGACACTCGAGTCGAGCAAAATTTAGCACTTTAAAGCTTAATATTTCACAAACCAATTTTTTTATCAAAAAATTGTTAATGGAAACTATCAATATTTTTTAAAGACCTATTTAATGATACCCCACACTAAGGGGTACGCGAGAAAAAAAAAAAACATCCCCTCTTTACGTGTACAGGAGGTACCCTAAAAAAAATATTTTACGAGATTTTATTTTACCACTTTTTCGGCACAACAAATCCGTATATTTACACCAAATTACAGCTCTCTGGTACTAACATTATTTTTTAAGATTTGCATTGTTACTAACAAATATGGATGATTCCGAAATAAAATATTTATTATTATTTATTATTATTAAAAATGTTTTAAGTCACATTGCAAAGGCATAATGTTGCAAATAAACACTAAAGTAATAAAAAAAAAATCTTAATCCCCAATAAGTCTTGAAGTATCCAAATTTTAAAGCGCAGTATAACGCGTCTACGCGCCGCGTTGATACTTTGAGATACTTATGAATTTTTTTAAGGTTTTACATACTTGCATTAATAATGCTTTTGAGTTGCGTTATACATTAAGTATCGTTAGTAGAGCATTAGATTAAAATATTGCCCACGACTAAGATTGCACCCTGTATAATAGTATTTCCCAGTTACTGGGTTGTGGAGGTCCGATAGGCAGTCGCTCCATGTAAAATACTGATATTCAGCTAAATCTGGTTCGACTGGAAGCCGACCCCAATATAGTTGGGAAAAGGCTAGGCAGATGATGAAATTGCTATATTGCTGAATTTTATTCTTCGAGTTTAAAATGATTTTTAACTGCAAAAAATACTTATCATACTAATATCTAAAGTTTAATTTCTTATTAATTGCTGATTTATATAAATAATATTTTTTTGTATTGTCTATGTTAATTGTTGATTTATCGAAATAATATTTTTTTCATCCCCCCATCTCGGAAAGGCTACTTTTTCTCTTCGATATCTGAGCGTAAAAGCCGTTTTTATCCTCTAGTGGATAAAGTAAATTGAATTTAGAACATGCACGTGCACTAAAGAGTTGTACCAGTAATGGCATGGCGGCTGCTGACCCCAACAGCTGATCGCTTGCTGTGGTGCCAACTTGACGTTCGAACTGTGTGAAAGTTGTCGTACCACATCAAATTTCAAAAATAGAATTAGGTGCCCCGCATTAGGTGTGAAAAGCAGAGTACGGACCTCGAGAGTAAAGCTGCGTTGCCTTGGGCTAGCTTGAATCCCGAAACAGAATCCTTTGGTGCGTATGCGTATCTAGGTACTATTATTTTGTTACAATCTCAGACTCGGAACCTTCTTGACTCAGAACTTTTTTTAACCTTCTTTTTTATTTGCGTTGTGCGGTTTTCTTTTCACGTCATGTTGTTAAGACAAACCAAGATAAAATAAGAAACTTGAAAACTACTACCTATACCAACGACGATATAATACTAGACTACGCATTGCACGATCTAACGAACAAAACTATTCTGCCAACTCGCTGAGGTACTACGTAAGCGAGGGGGGCGGGGTACTGCGTTGTGATTGGTTAACTCAAGGTCTGTTCTGTCTCAACGTATGTTTACGGATCACAGGATTGGTCGAAATGAGACGGATATAAGACTTTTTTGCCTAATGTGTTGGCAGACATCGGTCGCCTGTTATTAGGAGTCTAGTATTATATCGTCGTTGACCTATACCATAACTATATTTGTTTTAATTTAAAAATTATTCTGTAATACTTACCTATAATAATGTAGTAGTCAATACCTAAACTGAAATAAAAGTATCTTGTGTCGTACAATGTACCTACATCTTTTTTTGCGTTTAGTCATTTCCTCGCTGAGGTGGGATGAAAAGTTACGTGTTATAGTATTTATGAATACTTACGACATTCATCATACTATTCATCTTGTTTATCATCCCTTTTATAATCGTTTTTATAATTATTGTTTACTAACTTGATAATTTTCTTGTGACACTTATAATATGTCAATTGCCAATCTGTCAGTTTCGTTTTATTTTTACTTTCTGTTTTGGCTTATAGCTTATTAATCTATGATGCTACATTTTGATTTATATAATTTAATTTATCTATTTGATTTCATTGAAATATTGTACAAAGTCTAATTTAATTATTATATTAATGTTTTTATTAAATTACTCAATTTAAAATTTTACATAATGTAAACGCACGCAGACCTCCTTCGTCTGATCTGTCGGAATCCGAAGAAACTATTTGAAAATAGAAATGAAGGATGATTTTCAAAACAAGCGGACACCTATAAAAGTCGAGGCCGTCATAGGAATCGGGTTGATTCTATTGAGGACTATCCAGGACCTTTGGTTCATTCTATGGAGGACTATCCAGGACCTTAGGAGATTCTATCCAGGACCTGGGTTCATTCTATCCCGGACTCTGGGTGCTTTCGATCCCAGACTTCTATCCAGTCTTACGAGGAAGCTTCCCTCTGAGGCACTAATCTGAGGGAACTCTTACCCTCTGAACTAACGGAGGAAGCTTTTACCCTCCGAGGCTCTTCACTCTGAGGATCTTGCCCTCTCGGACTCTCTGCTGTTGAGGGCTACTGAAGAGGCTGAGGCTCTTACACTCTGAGGAGGATCTTGCCCTCGGAGACTCCCTGCTGCTGAGGACTGCGCCTTCCGAGGCCCCTGCCTGCTGCGGTCCTGCCTGTCTGAGGCCCCTTCCTGCTGCGGTTCCTGCCTGCTGAGGCTATTGTGGCCTTACCCAGTCGTCTAGTGCTGTACTGTGCATTGTGCTGACTGTGTTGTGGACTGTGCTGTGGACTGTGTTTTCATATCGCTCATGTATTTTATATTCTAAATAAAGTGTAACCTTCTAGCCAATAAAACTGTTACAGTGTTGCACTCGAGTGCAAAGATTTTTCACCTTGTGCTCTTTTGATTCCGTCGCTACGCCTCATGATTCTAATTTTTGAATCACTCGTTGCACTCGTGATTCAATTTTAGAATCATTCGCTTGCTCGGTCATCAAAATTGAGCACGCGGTTAAAAAGCAACTTTGCACTCTTGTATAACAAATAACTATTTATACCATTCCCACTTTAAAAAGTTACTTTTTCTCACTGAAAACAGTGAGTAAAAAGCTCTTTTTCTCACTGTTTTGGTGTTTGAATTTAGAACACATTGCTGCGGTCCACCCCCGTCAGCCCCCGTGTTGTTAGGATAATGTTACTCTTAATTTAATTTAAATCATTGTTCCGATTTTATGTCTATTTGTTGGCGCAGTGACCGAGTGATTGGACTACTTCGTCGCGTGCAGTGGGTTCGATTCCCGCACGGAGCAAATTTTCACGGAGCAATGATCTACAGTTATTTGTTTCGGATCTGGGTGTTTGTGTATGTGAATTTAGATGTTTGTAAACGCACCTTTGTCTTTTTTTTCTTCGTTAAATACCTATCTATTATCGCTTGTGTAACGCCTAGCAAGATATCGCCTATGCAACTCAGCCTGGGCCAGTCAGCCATAGCCAGTTAACCGCAGCCAGCTAGAGTGTGATGCATATCGCTTCTGCCAGCCCAGCCTTGGCCGGACCGCCATAGCCAGTTAACCGCAGCCAGCTAGAGTGTGATGCATATCGCTTCTGCCAGCCCAGCCTTGGCCGGACCGCCATAGCCAGCCAGCCAATGCCAAAGCCTTTTAGCAAGCCTGCTAAGCCGTTAGCCATGCCGTCACATCCTTCCACGAGCTCAGGCCTGATCTTGTGAGAGGATGTGACCAAAGAGTCTTTTCCAGGTGAAGATATGAGTTGCTGGCCTCTGACATTTCTTCTCGATGATTTTATAAAAGTGTTGTGCTGTCATCTGTCGTAGAGTATAAAAAAAGTGAAGGTGTTGGAAAATATATTTCTGGTTACATAAATACCTAATTTATCAATAATATTGCGTATTATTCTGAAACTGTAGACATTATATTCAACATTCAGAAGTGGAACCAAGCAAAAAAAAAATAACAGCATGAAAAGACAAAACCATGATGAAAATGGAGGTGCCGATCCGGACGATGATGGTGGTGGTGATGTGCCCTCATGCGACGCCGAAAATCGTTCACCACCGGCAAGAAAAATTTTGAAGACGCTTCTTACTCGTGAGGTAGATAAAGCATTTCAAGATTTACAAAATGAAGTTAACACTTTAATGCCAATTAAACAGCAGCGCGCGGCAGCTTTGATCCCGGAGTTCGACCCTGATAGTGAGGATTGTACGATTACAGCATGGGTGAGGAAAATAGAACAACTGGGAGAAATCTACGGTTGGGATGAAAAAACAAAATCCTTCCATCTACAAGACAAGCTGAGGGGTCAGGCGAGAAAATGGTATAATCGTCTTGAAGAGTATGATTTTACATGGGAACAGTGGAAAGAAATGCTGTTACGTGCCTTTCCGAAGCACCGGGATTATGCAGGTATTTTGGAAGAAATGCTTAGTAGAAAAAAATTACAATCTGAAAGTATGACTAAGTACTATCAAGAAAAGGTTTCGATGTGCTTTAGATGCAAACTCTCGGATCGTGCAACCGTTTCCTGTATAATTCGCGGTCTACCTTTCGGACTGCAGTCGAGTGCAAGAGCTTTTCAGTGCGACCGTCCAGATCAACTTTACGAAGGATTCCTTTGTGCGCTCGATGACTACCGTCTGCACTCCAATGATCAACGCACAATACAAAAGGACATAGGGCGGTCCGCTGAGAAGAAGTCAGGATCTATCAACACTGACATTTACCCGTGTCCTCGTTGTAAGAAAACGGGACATTTAGTACGTGACTGTCCTCAACAGGACCAACGCAAATGCTTCAAATGCGGTATACAGGGTCATATTGCTCCAAGATGTTCGTTAAATGAGAAAAACAACGAGGTTAACGCTGTCAAGGATATTAAACTGCTGATGAACTTGAGTAATATTTATAAAAAGACTGCAAAGGTGAATGGTGTTTTCGTGAAGTCTTACATCGATACTGGCAGTCAGGTAAACGTACTTACTATTCATGTTGCAAAACTGCTGGAGTTAGAGATCACACCAACAACCATCATGTTCAAGGGGTTCTCAGGTGCACTGATTACCAGCCACGGGGAAGTGAATTTTCGCCTTGAAATCGACGGGTTGGACGTATGCTGCAAAGCTCACTTGACCGATATTGACATGGGTGACATAAATCTTCTCATTGGTCAGCCGGTGATAAATAGTGACAGCGTTTCTCTTATTGTACAAAATGGATTAGCTGTGCTACAAAAAAAAAACGAGTTTCCATTTGAAGTGGACGTATCAGAAGAATCAAGCCGCTTCGCAGTTAAGACTGTACTGCCGTTCGCGACACATTAACAAAACGCGATCTTATTCCACGTATTGCTCGGTGGTGGCTATTAATTCAGGAATATGACGTATCGATCGATTATAGGCCCGGTGAAAAAATGCAACATATAGATGCACTAAGCAGAAATCCTGTACAAACGTTTAAAGTTGACCGATTAGATGTTATGGATTGGTTTGCTACCGTGCAATACGAGGATGAGAAATTAAAGCACATTATAGATTTACTACAAGGCGGTTGTAAGGATAGTGATATAGTAAATAATTATGTGTGGACTAATGACAGACTTTATCGTAAAACTTTGAATGGTAATCGCTTAGTTGTTCCGAGTATAGCTAGATGGAAAATACTACAAAAGCATCACGACGATATAGGTCATGTAGGTTTAAAGCGATGTACTGAGGCTATTAAGAATATTTTCTGGTTTCCTAAAATGTCGCGTTTCATAAGGAAGTATGTATCATCGTGTTTACATTGCGCTTACGGAAAAGGTGAATATGGAAAGGGCGAAGGCAAACTTCACCCTATACCCAAGCCTAATGAGCCGATGCGGATGGTTCATATTGACCACTTGGGACCGTTCACTCGTACAAAAAAAGGGTATCAATACATGTTCGTGATGACTGATGCTTTCTCTAAATTCGTGGTAGCTGAACCTTCACGTACTGTTAACTCTGTGGAAACCATTCGATTGTTAAAAAAAATTTTTAGCTTATTTGGTTATCCTGAACGAGTAGTTTCTGATCATGGCAAAGCTTTTACAAGCAGATATTTCAAAAAATTTGCTACGGAAAAACAATTTAGACACATATTAAACGCTATAGCATGTCCTAGAGCAAACGGTCAGGTTGAACGCACCAACCGTACTATATTGGACGCACTGCGAACCACGGAACCTAGTGATGCTTCTCATAATTGGGACAACAGTTTACCTGACGTCATATGGGGTATAAATAATACGATTAATGCAACTACAAGATATAAGCCGTACGATCTTATGTTTGCTCAAACCGGTAGGTCCGCATGCGATGTATTTATTCCCAATCAAGAATCAGAATCGGTTCAGTCAAGGCGTTCTAACGCTCATAAACGTATACAAATAGCTAGTGCTAAAATGAAGCAGAGGTACGATAGGAAACGCAAAAATAGCACTATTTATAAAAAGGGTGATTTCGTATTGTGGCGCCAAGCACCGACGAACAGCGTTGGTAAAGTAAATTCAAAGTTAGATGACGTATATTCTGGTCCGTATGTAGTGATTAAAGCTTTAGGTAACGATCGTTATAGGATCAGAAGTATTAAAGGGCTGAGAGGATATAAACAGTTTGTTGGCCTGGTGTCGGCCGATGCTATTCGCCCATATAGGAGTGTGGCACCTATGTCGGATAGTGCAAGTAGTGCTGATGAGCAACTAGAAACAGAAGATTTAATAGATCTGCTTGAAAGTTGATCTAGGCCCAGAGGGTTCTCTGTTCATACTATGTTAATTGTATGACTAATTATTTTATTTTCTTCATCATTGCGGGAGCAATGCTTACAGGATGGCCGAATGTAACGCCTAGCAAGATATCGCCTATGCAACTCAGCCTGGGCCAGTCAGCCATAGCCAGTTAACCGCAGCCAGCTAGAGTGTGATGCATATCGCTTCTGCCAGCCCAGCCTTGGCCGGACCGCCATAGCCAGTTAACCGCAGCCAGCTAGAGTGTGATGCATATCGCTTCTGCCAGCCCAGCCTTGGCCGGACCGCCATAGCCAGCCAGCCAATGCCAAAGCCTTTTAGCAAGCCTGCTAAGCCGTTAGCCATGCCGTCACATCCTTCCACGAGCTCAGGCCTGATCTTGTGAGAGGATGTGACCAAAGAGTCTTTTCCAGGTGAAGATATGAGTTGCTGGCCTCTGACATTTCTTCTCGATGATTTTATAAAAGTGTTGTGCTGTCATCTGTCGTAGAGTATAAAAAAAGTGAAGGTGTTGGAAAATATATTTCTGGTTACATAAATACCTAATTTATCAATAATATTGCGTATTATTCTGAAACTGTAGACATTATATTCAACACTTGATTATTATTTTTCTTGTGGTCATGGTATAAAGTATCGTATGTAACTCGTGAATAAAACGGATTTAAATCGAGGGCCTGAATCACTCGCGTCGCTCAGGATTTAAATACTATAGTATGTACCATTTAACATGGCAATAGAGGTCATTCACTCCCTCCTACCAAGTTTTTCATCACTAAGGCGCTATCTCCACGAGCGAGCGAATCGCGGCGATATTATCGTCGTGCCACGTATTTTCATATACTCTCTATGAACGCGTCTCCACACGGCGATATTATCGCGGCGATGCGACGAGTGGCAATGTGTGACATTAGTAGGGCGTATCGCCGCGCGCTCGTGGCGCTCTCGCTGCGAGCGCGCGGCGGGCGCGCGGCGACTCGCAACGGAATCTCCGCGCTCCCGCGACGAGCGCGTTACCAGTAGCGAAACAAAACAAAACTATGGCACAACGACTCGTCGCGAGTCGTCGCGCGCGCGCGGCGTTTCCGTGACGATACGCTGGCGGAATAAACGCTCATCGTGGAGATTCTCCGACGATAGAAGGACGGACTCGCAGCGTTTTCCTCGCTCGTGGAGATGGCGCCTAAGCGATAATGACACTTATTGTTACCTAAAACTACTAATAAGCGATAGTTGCTTCTATCGCTACAGTATCGTGGTACCAGCCTGCTTGACATACAGGGGTTGTGAATCTTGTGTTGCTCTAATTCAAAATTATTATTTTTTATTTCTAGAAATCAAATTGTGTGCTTATAAATTTACGCGTGACGTAAAAAATGTTCCACTGTGTGTGACGGATTTAATGGATGTAGTGATAGGTAACGGCCCTTAATTTCCCGTCATATGTATTTTCGTCCGCGCGCGGATCATAGTAGATTTTCAAAGTCGATTGTATGTTTGTTCACGATTATCTCGCGTTTGTCTGAACCGATTTTCATGCGGTTTACGGAAAAATGTTTATTACAGTCTAGGGAAGGTTTTAACATACAATAATAATGGATGTCTTGTGACGTTGCCCGCATAGATCCGTTTTTGTTGCTCGCTTGGATATAAATTTCTAAAGTTGCCGATTATACGAAGATTTTTGTTGAATGTCTGAACTAAAAAGAGTAAAATAAAAACTTTTTTAAAAAAAGTACCGACTTCAAAAACAAATACAAAAAAGTGTAAAATAACTTTTCTTTCGGAAGTCGGTGGCAATAGTCAATGACATAAAAAAAGCCACCGACTTCCGAAAGAAAAGTTATTTTACACTTTTTTGTATTTGTTTTTGAAGTCGGTACTTTAAAAAAAAAAGTTTTATTAATACTAATTGTACAACGGCGGTCTTATCGCTAATATCGATATCTTCCAGACAATTATGATGGACTTGAAGAACCTTAAAAAAAATGAGGGTAGACAGTGATGCACATCAAATAATAGATAACCGATAATATAAATACAATACACACAAACATTAATAATAACATAAAATACACATACATACATAAATATAAATATGTATTATTAGAGAGAAAGGAAATGATTTAAGACTAAGCTTTTAAAAGAAACCAGTGACTTGGCTTGTCTTACTGATACAAGCAATGCATTCCACAAACGACAGCCTGGACTGTGAAAGAATCATCATAAAAAAATGTGAAAATAATCAAATGTATATAATTATGTATATACAACGTGTAACGTTAATAGCGCAAAACCTCTCGTGGAGTAACTCAGCCCATGTTACTGAACAATGTTTGTTCAAAAACTTTTGGAAAAAAAAATAATTTTTCATACTGCTCGATCATTTTCTCATTTTGTATGAAAAATCTTTTTTTTTTTTTCCAAAAGTTTTAGTAATTGCCGATTTATCAAAATCATCAACTTTTTGGAGAACGTTTGGTCTACTCCTTTTACCTTCAGGTTGCGTTATTTTATGAGTATTTCTGTATTCACGTAATACCCGATATATCGATCTCTCACTCACCCTACATATTTCTGACGTACGTTTGACAAGATCATGGTTAGTTAAATATTTATCCTCGGGCTTTGTGTTTTGGACATATTTAAAAATATTAATAATCATAAGACGTTCTCCGCTGGTGAGAATCGTCTTCTGTCTTTTTGCTGGCGGCGATGTGAACGGTATCGATTCCGAACCTTCTTGAGGTTGGAATATGTTTGGACGACGACGGCGTTTACTGGTTTCACCAGTAGATGTTCCAGCTTCTGGTTCCATGCTTCTTTACAAGTAACAAATAAAGTAACAATAACAACACAGAACACAAAAACAAAACTGTAACAAACTCAACAACGATAGAAATTATAGCACAGACCCAAAGAGATTTAAAAGAACCTATAGAGCGGGCATTGGGAAAATTGTCATACAAAATTATTGATGCCGTGTGTCAGTAGCACAATCTAGCGTTGTTGCATAGCAACGCGACTACTAGACTGAGCGACTTTCTTCGTGATGTCCCGTCTATTGCTCGTATTTAGTTTAATGTCTTTGCACAGACCGAACGCAAGCGAACTTCCACACGGAATGTTAAATCTAAATGGCGGCTGCTGCCGGGGGTGCTGCACCCCTGACGCGATGACCTCGTAAAACAAAAACGACATAAGATCAAAATTAGCATTTTCTGTGATGAAATAGTTTTTGTCATTTATTTTAGGAAAAATAAGGTGTTTTTACCACCCTGATATCAAAAGAATATTAATACACTTATATCCATACAATATGCACTAACTTTATATTTACTCAGTATTGTATTATAGGTTAATGCAAAATTATTTGATGCGTAATAATATATTTACTTTTGTTAAATTGTCTCAGTGTGATAAACTTGTGTAAAAACGAAAACCCAATATTTAAAAAAAAATATTTCGTAGGGTACGTTTGCTAGATTTTCTATTATTTTGGGTTGTGCATTGTGTTGTTTTTGTGGTAATTTTTTATGTATTATGAGACTCAAGCAATGTCAGTTTTGCGACTGTTTGCGACAGATTTGTACGGGTGAAGAGGAAGTATCGCTAATATTGAGATATCGGGATGAAAGTCGGAGCAATGACCGCTTTTGCCGTGTTAAATGGCACATACTATAGAATCACTCACTTCGCTCGTGATTCAATCATCATGAATCACTCCCTGCGGTCGTGATTCAGCCATTAAAATCCTTCGCTTGCTCTTGATTCATATATATGGCCTTCGCTTTAAATCCGCTCTTTAATCACTCGTTGCATAATGTACTATTTGTATGTCCTTTTTTTAAAATCTTATGTTCTTTCGAACTAATTTGTAGACCAGACATGGTCCCTCAAACATCTTGAGATTAAGAATACCTTGAAACACTCATAATAATAAGCACCATATAACATTTACTATTATCTAGACAAGTTTTGCAAAAAAATCTAACCAAATGCAACTGAATACCTGTTTGATGATTTTAGCCTAAAATCCTTCTTCCTGTAAGTAATACATATTTTTTGCCTATAATGTATAGGAAAAAATAAGTGTTACAGGAAAATCACCGCTTTTTACTAAATATATGTATTACTAGCGGCCCGGTACGTGCTTCGCTACTAACAAAATGATCCGCCATTTATTAATTCATTTGTTACAAAAAATATGCTATATAACCGCTCGACCGATTTTGTGCAAACTTCACATAAACCATCTACTAAATAGTCCAAACATGGCCTAAACATTTGGTTTGGATAGGTGAGCCCGTTCTTGAGTTATAAAATTACAACAAAAAGTGGCATTGATTTTTAGGGTTCCGTAGTCAACAAGGAACCCTTATAGTTTCGCCATGTCCGTCCGTCCGTCCGTCCGTCCGTCCGTCCGTCCGTCTGTCCGCAGTTTAGCTCAGAGACGCACAGTACTAGAGAGCTGTAATTTGGTGTAAATATACGGATTTGTTGTGCCGAAAAAGTGGTAAAATAAAATCTCGTAAAATATTTTTTTTTAGGGTACCTCCTGTACACGTAAAGAGGGGATGTTTTTTTTTTCTCGCGTACCCCTTAGTGTGGGGTATCATTAAATAGGTCTTTAAAAATATTGATAGTTTCCATTAACAATTTTTTGATAAAAAAATTCGTTTGTGAAATATTAAGCTTTAAAGTGCTAAATTTTGCTCGACTTGAGTGTCCCCCCCCTCTACCAGCTAAACGGTTATGTTTGGAGGTGTGAAAAAATTCACAATTGTAGTATATATAACGAACTTTAAAAGAAAATTATCATGACTAAGTAGGCTTTACAACTTTACGAGTAATAGTCGACCAACTTATAAAATGTACTTGGATAACATATTTTCCTAAACAAAATGTATCGGAGAACATGCTCTTCAACTGCAAATGTAAGTTTGTCAACTTTATTTTTACAGCTGTAATAGGTATGTTTTTACGGTAGGTTTTTATCGTCAACTATTTTTAACTTACTTCAAAAAAAAGGGGAGGATCTAAATTCGTCATAGTCTTTTTTTATGTATTTTCCCCGATTTCTCAAAGACTCCTGGACCGATTTTGAAAATTCTTCTTTTTAAAATTAAATTCAGCGAATCAGTTTAGTTAATTGGCATAAGTATTTTGATGGGCAACTACGGAACCCTACACTGTGCGTGGCCCGACACGCACTTGGCCGGTTTTTTTATATCCTACTAGTGACCCGCCCCGGCTCCGCACGGGTGCAATCTTCGACTATAATTTGAGATTTAAACTATCCTATCTCTCAAGTTGGATCGAACTGCACATGGTGTGCGAATTTTATTATAATCGGTTAAGTGGTTTAGGAGTCCATTGAGGACAAACATTGTGACACGAGATTTATATATACTATTAAGATAAGATAAGACTAGCAAACCCGGCGAACTCCGTTTCGCCACCAGATGGCTTCGTTTTATGTAACATTTCTGTATGTGAAAAAAGATTTTCCCGATTTCTGTTGAAAATTTTCCTGAATTTTCTTTGCTATAAACCTCACGGAGCGCGAGACCTTTCCAACGAATGCAAAACCGTGGAGATCGGTTCGTGCGTTCTGGAGTTATAGCGTCGGAAGGAAAACCCGACTTATTTTTATATAAGAGACTAGCGGCCCCTCCCGGCTTCGCACGGGTGGACATGATTAAAGTTAATAAAAAAAAGTCCATACGAACCTGGTCCTGATGGTTACAAACACAACAAAAAAAGAATTATCCAAATCGGTCCAGCCGTTTTCAAGTTTTGCGCTTAGCAACACATTTAGCGATCCATTTTTATATTATAGAAGATAGATTAGATTATTAAGTGCCAAGGTAATTAATAATAACTTACCGGAGGCGGAGGCCATTGTCAACAATCAAAACGAAACTCAACTCAACACAGAAACTGGTCAAAAGTCGTATCAAACGATTGGCGACCACTTGACTTAATTATGATCACAAAAACATTTGCTTCCCAAATCTCGCGGATGCACCATTCACTGTCAAACTCAAATTTAATAAAACATACATATAAGTTGATGACAGAATAAAAACCAATTAAACATTAGTGTAAATTGGCAAATTACACGAATGATGTTGTACAAATATTACCGGTGTCTTTTTTTTCTGTAAGGAAGTGTACGCGACTGTACTGGACAAGGCCAGACGCGCGAATGAATTCGCGCCGCGAATTCTCGCCGTGAATTCTCGGCACAAGTCGTGCCCTCCACACTATCGGGTTGCTCTCAGTCGGGTGCACTACGATAATACGAAAAGTTTCTTCCGAAATTCATAAATACGAATTTCAAAATACCGATTTTCATAATTCCGAATGGTTCAAAATTCCTAATATAACAACTCCGGTGGATCATTATTCCTATTTTAATAATTCCGATATTTCAAAATTCCTAACGTTTATAATAAATAACTATTTTCACAATACCGAATTTCAATAGACCGAATATCAAAAATTCCGACATAATACATTTTCCGAAACATCAAAAACACGAATACCGAATATCAAAATTCCGATTATTAGAATTCCGATAAGGGTCCGTCAGGTCGAAAAGTCCGAGGCGCGGTGCCCCAAGACACATTTGGCTCGCTATTGCATCCTGAGTTATAGCACCACTAAGGTGGTTCGCGGGGCTCCTATTTCTGTTTGCAAGGTTTAAAGTAACCTAACACGAAGGGAATGGATCCCCTTCGAACCTAACCTGTCCGAGTCGGGGTGTCCCCAGTCCCGAGCTCGCTTCGCTCGCTCTTGCATCCTTGGCCAATTTTTTGACTACCACCTACCAAAGCATGTCGACGGAGCCCCGCTTCGCGGGGCTCCTATTTCTGTTTGCAAGGTTTAAAGTAACCTAACACTTTGGTCTTTCAGACTCCGCCATCCCCTTCGAACCTAACCTGTCCGAGTCGGGGTGCCCCAAGTCCCGAGCTCGCTTCGCTCGCTCTTGGATCCTAAGTTCTCCTAATAACAATAAAAATCCTGAAGGCAAACAGTGAAAGTTAAGAGGATACGCCTCACCACTCCGTGCCTACACAGGCTTAAATAACACTCTGGGAGTACGGTAGACAAAATTACGTGGAGCCGGTTTTGCACCAATTCGTTTCTGTCACTGACTTTGTAGAATGAGAAACGAAATTCCGACTATCAAAATTCCGAAAAAATCAGTTTATTCGGAATATTGAAAATCGGAATTTCGTTTTTCGGAATGAGAACTCATCGAGCATTACATTTTTCGAATAGGTATGTGAAAATCGGAAAACGAAGAAATCGGACATACGACTTTCGGTCAAATCGAGATTCTTAATAATAGATATTGTAATTTTTAGGTATTATGATATTCGGAGTTTTGAAAATCGGAATATCGAAATTCGGAATAAAATATTTCGGAGTATTTGGGTGTTCCCCTCTCAGTCGTACGTGAAACCTGCCGTGAAATAGACGTAGATGCTGCTGCTGTATTAACTTTGTTTGCTGAATTTTTTTTGTAGGAATATGATTAAAACTGTCTTTATTAGTTATATAAAATCCATTTCAGACTTTCTATGAACAAATAGTTAGCAGAATTTCATTAAAAAACATAGAATTACATTAAAAATCAAAAATAGTAATTAATTTATTAAGTTCACGGGCCCGTGAATGTGGATGGGTACGCGTGAACATCGCGCGAACGAGGCGCGAACCCTTCGTCGCGGGACAAAATAGTCGGTATTTTGTCTGATCGGGGAACAGGCGCGAACGCTCGAGAACCCCGCAAAAACCATCCACATTCTCGTTCGCGCCTGTTCACGGGTGTTCACGGCAAATAGTCTAGAGCCGGCATGAAGTCTAGACTACTTGTGAACTCGTGTACTTGATGATAGGTACTAAGCTATCCAGGAGTACAAAACGTATGGTTTCTGTTCCATGTGTGGCAAGCAGCATGTTTGCACGTCATTGTTGTCAAAAAAATAAGTAGGTAGATGATATAATTATCATAAACTAGCTATTGCCCACAGCTTTGCTGGCCCCACCGCCTGCCCCCTGTAGACTATTACCATATCAAGGGCCCCGTTCATGGGTCAAAGAACTCTCTTAAAATGGATCAATGACTGGAACAGATTCGATTTTTAGTCAGTAAGAGTCTGACAGTTCCGCTCTACCTAGGGCGGGAGAACTCATTAAATAATTTAAAAAAACCTTCAAAAAGAAGATCCCATCTGCCCACGTAGATCTATACCAAATTCATCAAATCAATTCAGGCATAAAAGCGTCAACTACTAACGTCTACAACTAACTCTAGATTATCTAAGTTAAATATCATAGCATAAATTATTTTTCAAAATCATATTGGTTATTTGATTTCGGTATGTTGTGTACCTGTGTTTCCCATTACATCTTCCTGCTTTTGTAACTTGCGTAATAACCTGTGTTGATTTTTACTAAAATCTTCTTCTATCTATATCTATCTGTACTTATAATAAATCTGTAGAGACGTCAATTCTTTACATGAAATATATTTCCAAAATAACTATCAGGGGGTGATTAGGGATCGATACTGATGCCAATTATCTCAACTAAAAAGGGAAAAATAAAAAACTTTTTGAAAAAAAGGGAACCGACATCAAAACCAAACACAAAAAACTGTAAAATAACTTTTCTTTCGGAAGTCGGTGGCTTTGTTTTTTTTTATTTCATTGACCTATGGCCACCGACTTCCGAAAGAAAAGTTATTTTACAGTTTCTTGTGTTTGGTTTTGAAGTCGGTTCCCTTTTTTTCAAAAAGTTTTTTATTTTTCCCTTTTTAGTTGAGATAATCAACAACAAAAATCTTCATAAAATCGGCGTCTTTGAAAATCTACAATCCTATTAAGCAAAACGGATCTATGTAAGCAACTTTACGAGATATCCATTATTGTTATATACTAAAACCTTCCCCAGAATGTAACAAACACTTTCCTGAAAATTGCATCAAAATCGGTTCAGCCAAACGCGAGATAATTGCGGACAAACATGCAATCGTCCCTGAAAATCTACGATCCAAGTAAGCAAAACGGATCCACGCGGGCAACGTCACGGGATATCTATTAGTGTTATATACTAAAACCTTCTCCAGAATGTAATGAACACTTTCCTGAAAACTGCATCAAAATCCGTTCAGCCAAACGCGAGATAATCGCGGACAAACATACATACATACATACATACAGGTCGAACTGAGAACCTACTTTTTTTTTGAAGTCGGTTATAAATGCAATCAGTAAAATTATTGTCTGTCTGTCGGTCTGTCTGTCTGTCTGTCTGTATAACCGTTATAGAAACAAAAACTACTGGACGGATTTTAACGAAACTTGGTACAATTATTTTTCATACTCCTGAGCTGGTTATAGTATACTTTTCATCACGCTACAATCAATAGGAGCAGAGCAGTGAAGGGAAATGTTAGGAAAACGGGAGAAGTTACTCCATACACGCTAATCTTCGGAACTACTGGACGGATTTGATTGTTTTTTTTTTGTTGTGAAGTATTAAGTCTGGGCAACATATAGGATAATTTATCTTATTTATCTTGGAAACTTGAACACCTGATGCAGAACTGCAATAGATCAGCTAAACTATAAGAGAACAAAAATTGTTCCACGTGATAAGCATTTTCTGTTGAGAAAATAAATTTGAAGATACACCTGATGTGGAACTCCAAGAGCCTAGCTACACTATAACATAATATACAGTAATGACGTCTTAGCAAGAGTTATTCAGCCTGATGAGCACTCTCTGTTGTTGTATAAAAACTGAAGATCTGGAACACCTGATGTGGAACTCCAAGAGCCTAGCTACACTATAACATAATATCCAGTAATGACGTCTTAGCAAGAGTTATTCAGCCTGATGAGTACTCTCTGTTGTCGTATAAAAACTGAAGATCTGGAACACCTGATGTGGAACTCCAAGAGCCTAGCTACACTATAACATAATATACAGTAATGACGTCTTAGCAAGAGTTGTTCAGCCTGATTAGCACTCCCTGTTGTCGTATAAAAACTGAAGGTCTGGAACACCTGATGTGGAACTCCAAGAGCCTAGCTACACTATAACATAATATACAGTAATGACGTCTTAGCAAGAGTTATTCAGCCTGATGAGCACTCTCTGTTGTTGTATAAAAATTGAAGATCTGGAACACCTAATGTGGAATTCCAAGAGCCCAGCTACACTATAACATAATATTATAGGAATAAAGTCTTAACCAACAGTTTTTTAGTATGATGGGCATTTCCTGTTGACTTACAAAAATGAAAGATCTGGAACGTCTGGAATCGTCATGCGCGTCCCGTTGTTTTCCCGTCCCCAGGCTCTAAGAATTCGACATCAGACGTTTCAGATCTTCGATTTTGACGACCCCATTGTCGCTGGCATAAGCAACAGGATCCGCGTACGAAGTCGCTGGCAGAAGCTAGTCGATAAATAAATTACAGTAATGATTCACAGAATCACCAGCCTATTTCCTAGATGCCTATGATATTACTCGTATGTTATGTAAGTAACTAGTCTTGATAGTTCATCAGGCCTCATGGTGACCGACGTCTGGCGACACCCACTTAGTACGCATTTCGGTAAAAAAAACTGTCGACGACTACAAAACAGCTCCATTCAGTTGTATATATGTATGTAAGTTCACATGTGAAGGTCAAGGTCAGCAATAAAATTGCACAGAGTTTTAAACAATAAATTATATAATCGTCCTTGAATTAGTAACATAGTACCACTGCTGAGCTGGTCTCCCACATAATTATTTGTTAGAGAGAGAGGTTACATTGGAGACCAGTTATTTCGTGATTTTTTAGTAAATGTGTGATGGGGCAGCGGTCAGCAAACTTAAGTACCTTTTATCAGCTTACAAAAAGATCACAAAACACAAGGAGGCACCTCGCGGGCCGCTCGTTACCAACCGCTGGATTATATTAGAATCATGTTAGAATGCATTCTTTAGCCATTCCAAATTTCAAGACAATGACATAATTTTTAAGGGCTTTCGCCTGCCCTAATGGCATAGCACTGGCATGACCGTAGCGCCTGCCATCTGTCAGGTCAATGGGTTCGATTCTTATCACTATTGATAACATAATTAAAACAGAATAAAATAAAATACAATAAAGGCTCTCCCGGGGCGAGGCGGGGGCTCACTACAAAATAAAATAAGGGAGATAGTCAGCGTGCGTCTGTCGTCTTACTTCATAGTCGGCGTCGTCTTACTTCAAGGCCGGTTTCGTCTTACTTCATAATCGGAGTCGTCTTTCTTCATAGTCTTCGTCGTCTTACTTCATGGCCGGCGGCGTCTCACAAAATAGTCGGCATCGTATAACTTCATAGTCGGCATCGTCTAACTTCATAGTCAGTGTCGTCTTACTTCATAGTCTTTTTTTTTTTTTACGTGGCAAAATCATCAAATGAGTCCTCCCACCCCGGGCAGGGTGGGAGGGACTGTCAGACTTGTACTGACTAAAATCCACGGTGTCCTTCGGTAGCCCTTTGTGTGCCGGAGTCGCGGTATACGTATGTCCCGCAACCCCGGCAGGGCTGTGGCCCTCTATAGGGGGGCCCCGTCACTATGCTGACGCTCCTTGAGGCGCGCGTGGGACACAACGCGCCGTCGACCCGGGCATGGTCCATGGTCGGGCAGCGAGTTGCCCTTTACTCGCCGCCCGCATGCCCGCGCCTACGGTGGCCGGAGATCGTCCCGCGACATCCGTCGCCGTGGGCGTCTACCACTGCGTCTCGGGCGGAGGGAGGACGGTATCCTCTCCCTCAAGCGGCCCGCCTCCTCCTTCACGAGCATGACTGCTTCGCAGAAGGAGGCGACGACCTCCCACTCCGTCTCGCCCCGCAGCATGGCCGCAACCAATGCCGGGCGCGAGAGGTCTCCGCCTATCGCCGCAGTGAGGACACGGCGGTGCTCCGCCCAAGCTGGGCAGTCCTGCACCGTATGCTCCACCGTGTCCTCCGGGCGATCCTCGCAGTGGTGACACCCGGGCGTTTCCTCCTTTTTTATCATGCACAGGTACCTCCCGAAGCTGCCATGTCCGGTGAGGACCTGTGTCATGCGGTAGGTGAGGACGCCGTGGGACCTATCAAGCCACTCCTCAAAGAGGGGTCTTACAGCCGCGATTGCGGCTAGCCCGTACCTCGGTTGCGATAGTCGTTCTCTCCAAACTGCCCTGAGATCGCGCCGGAGCTCTTCCCGCGGCGCCTCGACTTCTCGAGGCAGCGGGGATACACCCCGACGCTGCGCCTCCACGCGCCACTCATAGACGCGCAGGAGGGCAGTCGCCTCCAGATCCCAGGGCAGTGATCCGGCAAGAAGGTGGAATGGCCGATTCGCCGGCGATCGTGCGGTATCCTCGGATCATTCGGATTGCCATGACCCTCTGGCATGCGACCAGCTTTGCCGGCCGCGTCCGAATGCTCAGGGCCCACACGGGGGCCCCGTAGAGGGCCATGGACCGCACGACGCCGGCGTGCAACCTCCGGCAGGGGGCGTTTGGCCCGCCGATATTGGGCAGGAGCCGCCCGAGGGCGGCTGATGCCCGGTTCAGCCTTGGGGCCAAACGCGAGAAATGCTCCCCGAAGTTCCATCGGCTGTCGAGGACGAGTCCCAGGTACTTCATCGTACCCCCGACGCCGATGCGAACCCCCCCCACCGTTATGTGGGACTCTGTCAGTGGCGCATTCAGATGGCCATGAAAACACATGGCCTCTGTCTTGTGCAGCGCCACTTCGAGTCCCAACTGCCGGATCCTTTCGACGACTATCGCAACCGCCCGCGTCGCCAAGTCGGCCGCCGCCTGGTGCGACACTCCCTCCGCCAGGACGAGCGTGTCGTCAGCGTAACATATTACGCTGACGTCTAGAGGGAGGTCGCCGCGCAGCACCCAGTCGAAACCGATGTCCCACAGGTGCGGTCCCAAGACCGATCCCTGTGGGACACCGCACGACATCTCTCGCCGGTTCCACTCTCCCCGGTGACCGGGGTAGATGACGGCTCTGTCCGTCAGGTAGTCCTCGACCGTGCGACGGAGGTGGGTCGGCACCCGGTGATACCGGAGTGCCTCCCTGATGCAACTCCAGGGCAGGGTGTTGAAGGCGTTGGAGATGTCCAAGGACACCGCCACGACGACCCTGCCTCGGGCCACTGCATCCCCCGTCGTGAGGGCTCTAACGCGCATGATGGCGTCCACCGTAGAGCGGGCCTGCGGAAGCCAAACTGGCTCTCCGACAGGTTCGGGCCCACCCGATTTAGGTGCCCGACGAGGCGGTCTGCAATTACTCTCTCAAAGAGCTTGCCTACCTCGTCGAGCAGCACGATGGGCCGGAATGCGGACGGAGAGTCCGCAGGGCGCCCGGGCTTCTGGATGAGGACCAGTTTCCCCGTCTTCCAACGAAGCGGGAACTGGCCCCTCGCCAAACACGCGCTAAAGAGCCCCCCCAGTCGAGGCCCGAGAGTCCCGAAGGCCAGGACCCAGGCTTTTCCTGGCAGGCCGTCGGGTCCTGGGGCGGTATTCTTGGCTTTGAGCCGTTGTACCGCCACTCTCAGGTCTACCTCGGTCACCTCTGGAGCGTCGTAGACGTCGTCGTCGCTGTGGTCCGCGTTGGCGTCAGCTTCGCCCTCACTGTCAGACTCCGTCCGAGGCGGAGCTGCCATAGGCGGGGGAGCATGCTCCCCTCACGATGGGAACAGGGCGCTCACCACGTCCTCCACGAACTGAGGCTGGAGACTCTGCGTCAACGGGGGGGCCCAGGGGCGGAGCTTTCCGCGCACCCACCTGTACGGCCAGCCCCATGGGTCCCTGTCCAGAGTCTCCAGCAACTCCTTGCGGGCCTGTTCCTTGGCCCGCAAGATTGCGTCGCGGAGGGCGGCCTTCGCTGCCCTGTAGCCCTCGTGCAGCTCCGCCTCCACGGCGACCGCATCCGGAGGTCGGGTGCGGCGCCTGCGGAGCCTGGAGTACCGGCGTCGCGCGGCAACGCACACCTCGCGCAGCGATGCTAGCTCGCGCGACCACCAGTAAAGCTGACGCCGGGCGCGTCCTTGCCGGACCCGGGGCATGGCCACGTCGCAGATCTCCGACATGGCCTCCCGGAACCACTCGGCCTCGTCGTTTATGTCAGCAGGCCTGTCCGGTGGTGACACCCAGGCTTGCACGATCGAGGCTTCCAGGAATAGCTCCCGGTCCAGCTGTTTCAGCGCCCATCGCGGACCACTTGGGTTCCGTCGGACCGGCGCGTCTGGGGTCTGGGCGGAGACGTCAAACCGGATATACCGGTGATCGGAGTAAGTCTCCGCCTCCTCCACAACGCGCCAGTCGGTGACGCGCGGCGACAGGGCGGCGCTGGCAAACGTTACGTCTACCACCGACTCGCCCGTCCACCGCACGGTCTTACTTCATAGTCGGCGTCGTCTTACTTCATGGCCGGCGTCGTCTTACTAAGTACTAAGTAGTCGGCGTCGTCTAACTTCACAGTAGGCGTAGTATTACTTCATAGTCAGCGTCGTCTTACTTCATGGCCGGTTTCGTCTTACTTCATAATCGGAGTCGTCTTTCTTCATAGTCTTCGTCGTCTTACTTCATGGCCGGCGTCGTCTTACTTCATAGTCGGCGTAGTCTTACTTCATAGTCTTCGTCGTCTTACTTCATGGCCGGCGTCGTCTTACAAAATAGTCGGCGTCATCTTATACTTCATAGTCGGCGTCGTTTTGCTTCATAGTCGGCATCGTCTTACTTCAAAAGCCGGCGTCATCTTACTTCATGACCGGCGTCGTCTTACTTTACAGTAGGCGTCGTCTTACTTCATAGTCTTCGTCGTCTTACTTCAAAAGCCGGCGTCATCTTACTTCATGACCGGCGTCGTCTTACTTTACAGTAGGCGTCGTCTTACTTCATAGTCTTCGTCGTCTTACTTCATAGTCTTCGTCGCCTTACTTCATGGCTGGCGTCGTCTTACAAAATAGTCGGCGTCGTCTTACTTTACAGTAGGCGTCGTCTTACTTCATAGTCTTCGTCGTCTTACTTCATGGCCGGCGTCGTCTTACAAAATAGTCGGCGTCGTCTTACTTTACAGTAGGCGTCGTCTTACTTCATAGTCTTCGTCGTCTTACTTCATGGCCGGCGTCGTCTTACAAAATAGTCGGCGTCGTCTTTCTTTACAGTAGGCGTCGTCTTACTTCATAGTCTTCGTCGTCTTACTTCATGGCCGGCGTCGTCTTACAAAATAGTCAGCGTCGTCTTACTTTACAGTAGGCGTCGTCTTACTTCATAGTCTTCGTCGTCTTACTTCAAGGCCGGCGTCGTCTTACAAAATAGTCGGCGTAGTCTTACTTTACAGTAGGCGTCGTCTTACTTCATAGTCTTCGTCGTCTTACTTCATAGTCTTCGTCGTCTTACTTCATGGCCGGCGTCGTCTTACAAAATAGTCGGCGTCGTCTTACTTTACAGTAGGCGTCGTCTTACTTCATAGTCTTCGTCGTCTTACTTCATGGCCGGCGTCGTCTTACAAAACAGTCGGCGTCGTCTTACTTTACAGTAGGCGTCGTCTTACTTCATAGTCTTCGTCGTCTTACTTCATAGTCTTCGTCGTCTTACTTCATGGCCGGCGTCGTCTTACAAAATAGTCGGCGTCGTCTTACTTTACAGTAGGCGTCGTCTTACTTCATAACCTTCGTCGTCTTACTTCATGGTCGGCGTCGTCTTACAAAATAGTCGGCGTCGTCTTACTTTACAGTAGGCGTCGTCTTACTTCATAGTCTTCGTCGTCTTACTTCATGGCCGGCGTCGTCTTACAAAATAGTCGGCGTCGTCTTTCTTTACAGTAGGCGTCGTCTTACTTCATAGTCTTCGTCGTCTTACTTCATGGCCGGCGTCGTCTTACAAAATAGTCGACGTCGTCTTACTTTACAGTAGGCGTCGTCTTACTTCATAGTCTTCGTCGTCTTACTTCATGGCCGGCGTCGTCTTACAAAATAGTCGGCGTAGTCTTACTTTACAGTAGGCGTCGTCTTACTTCATAGTCTTCGTCGTCTTACTTCATAGTCTTCGTCGTCTTACTTCATGGCCGGCGTCGTCTTACAAAATAGTCGGCGTCGTCTTACTTTACAGTAGGCGTCGTCTTACTTCATAGTCTTCGTCGTCTTACTTCATGGCCGGCGTCGTCTTACAAAACAGTCGGCGTCGTCTTACTTTACAGTAGGCGTCGTCTTACTTCATAGTCTTCGTCGTCTTACTTCATAGTCTTCGTCGTCTTACTTCATGGCCGGCGTTGTCTTTCAAAATAGTCGGCGTCGTTTTACTTTACAGTAGATATGAGCGCCGCGCCGGCGCGCCGCCGCCGCCGTGATTTCCCCCGCGCCGCCGTCGCCGTCTTCAGGCGCCGGCGCGCCGAACCCGAGCGGGCGGCGTTCAGTTTAATCTAACACGCTGACCAAACCGAACGCACGATAATAAATGCTGGCAAAATGGCGGCACTAGACGTAGACGTTTATAAAACGAAACTCTGACATCAAAATTTCTGTGCTGTCCAATTTATCACCAAACAAACACAGTTTTTGTTGGACCTATTTTGGTCAGTTAGTTGTTAATATTGAGGGGAAAAAAACGAACAGTGTTGGGCGACCAAGTGTTTTGCGACGCTTGTTTGAAACAAGCGAAAGAAAAAGATGGCAATATGCAATTTTCCAAGTAAGTTTATGTCGGGCACGCCGCAATCGCGGCGGTAAGACCCCTCTTTGAGGAGTGGCTGGAGAGACGTCACGGCGTCCTGATCTACGTATATGACGCAGGTCCTCACCGGACACGAAAGTCTCGGGAGGTACCTGTGTCGGATAGGGAGGGAAGAAACGCCCGGGTTTCACCACTGCAAAGATCGCCTGGAAGACACGGTGGAGCATACGGTGCAGGACTGCCCCGCTTGAACAGAGCACCGCTGTGTCCTCACGGAGGCGATAGGCGGAAACCTCTCGCGCCCGGCATTGATCGAGGCCATGCTGCGGGGAGAGACAGGGTGGGAAGCGGTCGCCTCCTTCTGCGAAGCAGTTATGCTCGCGAATGAGGAGGCGGGCCGTGAGAGAGAGGACAGCGTCCTCCCTCCGCCGCAGCCGCAGTGATAGACGCCCACGGCGTCGGACGTCGCAAAACGATCTCCGGCCACCGTAGGTGCGGGCATGCGGGCGGCGAGTAATGGGCAACTCGCCGCCCGACCATAGACCATGCCCGGGTCGACGGCGCGTTGTGTTCCACGCGCGCCTCAAAGAGCGTCAGCAAGATGACGGGGCCCCCCTCTAGAGGGCCAAAGCCTGCCGGGGTCGCGGGACTTATTCCATTACCGTGACCCTGGAACGTAAAGGGCTAATGAAGGACACCGTGGATTTTAGTCAGTACAAGTCTGACAGTCCCTCCAGCCCTGCCCTGGGTTGAAGGAGTCATCTAAATTAGTACCTACTTACCTATGTTGATAGGTTTTTTACGAGGTTAATATAACCTGGTAAAAAAACCTATTTTTAAAATCGCGTAGGCGCGTGGTGCCACCCAAATCCCCGCAGCCCCGGAGCCATGACAGAAACAATGCTTGTAGCATGTTGCATGCTGCATGCTTGATACAATGAATGTTTGAACAGTGATATAATGAATGTTTGGAAACATAATACTTCGAACAACCGTTGTTTCGAGTAAGTGTAACATCGGTAAAAAGTTTTTCGACCAAATGAAGTATTGGAGTAATAAAAAAAAGAATAGATAAAACAGGTTAACTGAAACAGTGGGAAACGTGACTTCGATGAAGTAAAAAAAACCTAACGATAATAGTTGAAAAGTTTTAGATCAAATGAAATTCGGTCAAACGTTTTTCGATCTTATGATAGGTTGTCCCTTGTCAATTAAATTTGTCTCGTCAAAATTATAATAAATAATATAATTTTAAAAAAAATTGTTTTCTTAAATTAAAATAGTTAAATAAAGGCCAAGCCGCGCCGCCGACGCCGCCGCCGCCGACTTCAAAAAGTCGGCGCGCCGCCGCCGACAAATTGACCATCGGCGCTCATATCTACTTTACAGTAGGGGTCGTCTTACTTCATAGTCTTCGTCGTCTTACTTCATGGCCGGCGTCGTCTTACAAAATAGTCGGCGTCGTCTTACTTTACAGTAGGCGTCGTCTTACTTCATAGTCTTCGTCGTCTTACTTCATAGTCTTCGTCGTCTTACTTCATGGCCGGCGTCGTCTTACAAAATAGTCGGCGTCGTCTTACTTTACAGTAGGCGTCGTCTTACTTCATAGTCTTCGTCGTCTTACTTCATGGCTGGCGTCGTCTTACAAAATAGTCGGCGTCGTCTTACTTTACAGTAGGCGTCGTCTTACTTCATAACCTTCGTCGTCTTACTTCATGGTCGGCGTCGTCTTACAAAATAGTCGGCGTCGTCTTACTTTACAGTAGGCGTCGTCTTACTTCATAGTCTTCGTCGTCTTACTTCATAGTCTTCGTCGTCTTACTTCATGGCCGGCGTCGTCTTACAAAATAGTCGGCGTCGTCTTACTTTACAGTAGGCGTCGTCTTACTTCATAGTCTTCATCGTCTTACTTCATAGTCTTCGTCGTCTTACTTCATGGCCGGCGTCGTCTTACAAAATAGTCGGCGTCGTCTTACTTCATAGTCTTCGTCGTCTTACTTCATAGTCTTCGTCGCCTTACTTCATGGCCGGCGTCGTCTTACAAAATAGTCGGCGTCGTCTTACTTTACAGTAGGCGTCGTCTTACTTCATAGTCTTCGTCGTCTTACTTCATGGCCGGCGTCGTCTTACAAAATAGTCGGCGTCATCTTACTTCATAGTCGGCGTCATCTTGCTTCATAGTCGGTGTCCTCTTAATAAATAGTCGGCGTCGTCTTTCTTCATACTCGGCGTCAACTAAATTTATAGTCAGCGTCGTCTTACCTCATAATCGGCGTCGTCGGATCGCATTCGCTTCGCCTGTCTGTTTGACAATAGCTTTAGAGTGCGATAAGTAAAAAGTTGACTTGGAGTGAAACTGAAATCGATAATTTGTTGGATTTTTATACTTACCTAGTCCCAGTCAACGAACAATTATTGAGGGAAAGTCTAACGGTGCGTACAGACTATGTAACATAACATGTTATATAACATTTTTTATAGCGTGGTCATGTTATATAACATTTTACATACATTTGTAGTGTTATATAACAATGTTATATAACATTGTTACATGGTCTGTACGCACCTTTAGAACACAATTTTTGACTACGCGACTTTGTTTAGACTAGTTAGGAGGTAATAATAATAATAATATTCCACAACTATCACACAACGCCATCTAGTCCCAAGCTAAGCATAGCTTGTGTTATGGGTACTAGACAACTGATAAACAACACACATCAAAAGTGTCTAGGGATCAACATAAATTTTTGCAATAACTTTTCTCCTGATTGATATTAATTAAAATGTTCTTTAAGGGGGATGCTCCAACCACAGGCTACATCGAAGCAATCACCTTAAGGATTCACAGTAGAGAGGAGACACAGTAACGATAAACCAAGTCACCTTTGCATTCATAAAGAAATTTGCCATTTTCCTAATAAAGGGATTTTTGACATTTTATTTATTTATTTTATTTGTACCTTTATTTCAGGCAACTATGGCCCATAACATAGAATACATACCATTATTATACACACATTTGAACCACTAACATTAAAGTTCGAAGAAAAGACTGAAATAACAGTTTTCTTTAAAATTTTATTGGGTAACTTAAACAATTAATAACCCGTGTTTCTACCGCGAACACTAACAACACAAGAACATCGGTTTGGCATACTCAAAATGAGTTCATCCAAATCACGCTGTGGAATGGCCGCCCATGTTCGTTGCAACAACAAAAAAAGGTCTTCTTGCGACTGGATACCCTCCATATTCGGCAGAGCTCTTCTCTGTAGCATATCCCATGCATGCTCAATCGGGTTCAAGTCTGGCGACTGAGCAGGCCAGGGCAGGACATTGATGTTAGCTGCGGCGAGAGTCTGTCTTACAACTCTTGCGGTGTGCGGTCGTGCATTATCATGCATTAACTGAAATAAGGGACCGATTTGCACTTGTAGAGGAACGATGACGTCTGATACAATCGTCTCAGCATAAATTTGAGCGTTGAGGTTGCCTCTGATCCAAATCAACTCAGTTCTTCCGCCGATCCAAATACCCGCCCATACCATGATGGTTCCACCACTATAAGGATGGACTTCCTGGCAGGATTTTAATCGCTGTTGGCGTCCAGGGGTTCTCCAGTGTCGTATACGTCTTGTATCCGGTCTCATACCAAAACGAGACTCATCAGAAAAGCACACGAAACGCCATTGTTCTTCTGCCCAATTTCTGTGTTCAAGAGCCCATTGATATCGAATCCTACGACTGTGCATTGCTATAGGTGGTACCCGTAGCGGTCTTCGGGAATGAAGGTTCACTTCATGCAAGCGGTTTCTGACTGTTTGGTCGCTAATTAAGTTCCCTGAAGAGTGATGAAGCCTCACGGCTAACATCATGGCGGTTATTGTTGGAGCTCTTCGAGTTAAGATTTGAATGTATCGGTCTTGTCTCCGTGTGGTGCAGCGATACCGTCCTCCATGGCGCTCAGCCACGGTACCAGTGCTTCGGTAACGTGTCCAAAGTCGACTGATAACACTCTGACTTGTATTCAGAGCTAAAGCCACAGTACGTTGCCGGGAACCAGCTTCTATCATTCCCACGGCTCTGAGCATTTCTTCCCTGCTTAAATGACGTCGCCGCTCCATAATAACGTTGGTTTTAATCAGTAGTAGGGAAACAGTAGCACTAATAATGTCTTCAATGCGTTGTATGTTTTTATAGGGAAAATATTGACAGCTGATTTTCATCTTTTACTCGAATTTGATTTACAGTTCCTGATTCAAATTATGAAATGCACCAAAAAGGATCCATATAAATTTATAAAATCATAAATTTATTACAAAGCCACATCTCAATCTCAAGAAATCCGCATAAAAATGCTTGATCCCTAGACACTTTTGATGTGTGTACATATACAGTGTGTCCGGGCACGGGTTAGCGATATTTGAATGGGATATACTAGGCTCTTTTTCATCGACAAAAATGCTTTTAAAAAAATTCTTACTCCAAAACTTCGCGAATGGCAGCCAATTTAATTTTTTGATCTGTCGAACTGGGGTGTGTACAATAAAATTCAAATATCTTTAAATCCAAGACACCTACATTCATGCAAATGACTTTATTGCAAAGTTAAACGTTGAGGCTTATCAAAAACTTACGAAAATTTTCTAAATAATATGTAAAAATAACCAAAAAACATGGGCAAACACGAAATTGTACACAAAAATTACTGAATAATTTCACATTTTTAACTCTAGCTCGATAAGTACCCCTGAATTTTGCTAGGGTTTTTGCATTAAATTAAAAGTGTTTGAGTCAGGCTATAAAATGATATCAAAATTATCACTCTACGTTAAGTATCTTAGGAGTTATTCTCACTTGAACATCACCCTTCCGTCTCGCCCCGCAGCAATAATTCCTAGAAGTGGTTTCATATTATAAAAAAATGTACCATTTCAGTTTATGGATTATTGTGGTCAATAATGCCAGCTGATAAATATTCGTTGGAACGATTTAGCTCGCCCAAAGAATGCGACGCCTGTAATATTGGGGTACATGCGCTAAGGAAGGGTGATATTCAAGTGAGAATAACTCCTAAAATACTTAATGTAGAGTGATAATTTTGATATCATTTTATAGCCTGACTCAAACACTTTTAATTTATTGCAAAAATCTTATCAAAATTCAGGGGTACTTATCGAGCTAGAGTTAAAAATGTGAAATTATTCAGTAATTTTTGTGTACAATTTCGTGTTTGCCCATGTTTTTTGGTTATTTTTACATATTATTTAGAAAACTTTCGTAAGTTTTTGATAAACCTCAACGTTTAACTTTGCAATAAAGTCATTTTCATGAATGGAAGTCTCTTGGATTCCAAGATATTTGCATTTTATTGTACACACCCCAGTTCGACGGATTAAAAAATTAAAATGGCTGCCATTCGCGAAGTATTGGAGTAAACATTTTGTTTAAACCATTTTTGTCGATGAAAATGAGCCTAGAATATCCCCTTCAAATATCGCTAACTCGTGCCCGGACACACTGTATAATTATTTCTAAATACATACATATTAATATTATTACACCCAGACACAGAACAAATGATCGTGCTCATCACACAAACATTTGTCCTGGGTGGGAATCGAACCCATGACCTCCGGCATAGCAGTCAGGGTCACTAACCACTAGACCAGTGATTCCCAAAGTGGTCCAGGTGGACCCCCAGGGGTCCACGGGAGACTTGCTGGGGGTCTACGTAGGCGTGAACAAAGAATGGGGGTCCATGAGATGGTAATGGGGGTCCACGAAAATTTATCTGCTTTTGATAGTAAAGAGCAAAAATGTAAGCACAGTTTTTATAAGGGCCTACCTACATTAGTCGGCGCGAATTCTCTCAATTTCCAAACTTGTCGCAGGTAGAATGTATTGATGAGGATATCCATAACTACAGTCAACATTTATGTGCCCTGCATGATGACTTCAAAACCAGGTTTCAAGATATTATGCTGACGATGGATATACCACCATGGATCATAAATCCATTTGATGAAACAGAAGTGGTCAATGTTGTATTACAAGAGGTGTTAAAATCTCCGAAATCTAACTACGATGCACCTTTTCTATGTGAGAGCTGATGGAGCGAATTTTTTGATAATTTTTATATTTAAAATTATACTTGTTATTACCGCAATTCATATTTTCATAAAGTTACAACATGTCACTGGCCTGCAAATTGCAAAAAACGAAAAAAAAATTGAATTTCGCGGGCTACATTGACGCAATCACCTTAAGGGGGATGCTCCAACCAGCCCGCGAAATTCAAATTTTTTTACGTTTTTTGCAATTTGCAGGCCAGTGACATGTTGTAACTTTATAAATATTTGTGTTGCGCAAATAACAAGTATAATTTTAAATATAAAAAATATCAAAAAACTCGCTACATCAGCTCTCACATAGAAAAGGTGCATTATGTTAAAATCTCCGAAATCTAACTACGATGCACCTTTTCTATGTGAGAGCTGATGGAGCGAGTTTTTTGATATTATTTATATTTAAAATTATACTTGTTATTTGCGCAACACAAATATTTATAAAGTTACAACATGTCACTGGCCTGCAAATTGCAAAAAACGTAAAAAAATTTGAATTTCGCGGGCTACATCGAAGCAATCACCTTAACCGTATAGTTCGGTACCGCCCCCGAAATGGGCGCGACAAGTAAACCTACTCTGGCTCAATAGTGGGTCCAAAAGGGGCAGACGTTGTAGTCATACGACATCCTCATTATAAATTAAAAAAATATAATATTCCCTGCGTAAAATCCTATGAGTGCGCATTAATTAAGAATGTTCAATAAAAATCTGATTTATTCACGAAATTTAAACTTCTACATTTAGCGCTTATTTTCTTAATTTACCGTAACAAAATCCAAAACTGTAAATACGATCTTCGCCATTTTGATGGCTGTGCTGGGTAGGGCTAAAAATCATAAAAAACGTGGTTTTCGGACATCCAACGGATCATTATAGGAGGAATGAATAACTTCTCATTTAGTATTGTAACGAATTCATACATCATTCAACATAAATTAGCAGTGGTAATGAAGAATTTGATATCTGAACTCGAACTTTCGCGCCACTTTTGTTTGTTTACATTTTTATTTTTCACTTTGATCACATACGCGTGCTTATACTCAATAACTATTAAGATATTATCATGCCAAATGTTATAAATAACGTAAAAAAGTACAGATCTTGGCGTAATTCTCTAATAAAGGGCCAATAACACGTATTTTTCATTACCACTACTCAATTTGTGTTCGTAAACGACAACCATGTTTATTTTTTTTAATCGTAATGATGTGTGAAAGCGAGTATTCTAATCGATTCCATAATTGATTTTTTTGTCAACTCGAGTGAAAAAAATAAGGAAACTAGGAAATCGATTAATAAAAATTAAAATAAATTTGTTTTAAGCTTAGAATACAATTATTATCTATTATAATATTGTTTAAAGCTTTTATAATAATATTACGTACATTGTCAATCCCAAAAAACAATAATAGACAAAGGAACAATGTCAGTTATAAATGTTTGAATGCGCGGCAATTATTTAATTCTAAAATTTTGAATTAGGAATGCGCTCGCTGTGGTACTTGCTATTCAAAATATGTAATAACATTTTAATTTATTAGCTTATTATTATTTTGTACAATAATATAATTTTTAAGGTTGAATGAATATAGAATGCCTTGGATCTTGATAGGCTTTTTATAAATGAGTTTGTTTCTTACCAAATAAAAGTTTTTTGTTTTTTATCGTGGTAATCCATAATAATACTAGATGAAAACCCGGCTTCGCTCGGGTGAAACGTGACTCATAATACACATCTAGGGGTGCAAAATGTAGGTAGATATTTCTGTAGTCATCGGTTCTCAAGGTTCTAGCTGTGCCCGCGACTTCGTTCGCGTGGATTTCAGAACTTAACAATGTATTTTTTAGTACGAAGCGCTGTTGGAGGATACCGATACAATTTTATTTTTTTATTTATGCTTTTTTTATCGCCATTAAATCGTCAAATGAGTCCTCCCACCCAGAGCAGGGCAGGAGGGACTGTCAGACTTGTACTGCCTAAATTCCTCGGTGTCCTCTCCCTCGCGCCTCCCACCTCCTCCTTCGCTAGCATGACTGCTTCGCAAAAGGAGGCGACCGCTTCCCACTATCCCGCCCGCAGCATGGCCTCGACCAATGCCGGGCGCGAGAGGTCGCCGCCTATCGCCGTCGTGAGGACATGGTGGGTGATGCTTTGCCCAAGCGGGACAGTCCTGCACCGTATGCTCCACCGTGTCCTCCGGGCGATCCTCCACGCAGTGGTGACACCCAGGCGTTTCTTCCTTCCCCATCCGACACAGGTACCTCCCGAAACTTCCGTGTCCGGTGAGGACCTTAGTCAGGCGGTAGGTCAGGACGCCGTGACTCCTATCCAGCCACTCCTCAGGGGGTCTTACCGCCGCCATCGCGGCGTGCCCGGACCTCGGTTGCGACAGTCGCTCCCTCCATACCGCCCTGAGATCTCTTGCCGCCACACTAAACTTGTCGAGGCAGCGGGGATTCACCGTAACAACAGTTCATGGGGTTAATATTATTTAGAAACGTGCTACCCGAATTTGAGTATATTGATGCATGGGGGGTGTAGAGAGGGGTTTATATAACTCCCCCCAAGCATTTTTTTTGCCGGATTTTTCAAAAAAAAAAAATGAGATTTTTTTCATAAAAAAATTACTTCTGGGTCGTTTAAAAATAAATAACCACGAAGGGGATGGCGGGGTCTGAAGACCCCGCCATCCCCTTCTAACCTAACCTGTCCGTGTCGGGGTGCCCCAAGTCGTTTTTACGAAAAAAAAATTCTCATCGAAAATTAAAAAAAATATATATATTACAAAAAGAATGGAGTTCCGGCAAAAAAAATGCTTGGGGGGGACAGCAACCGTTTTCTTTTTATGATTTTTTAAAGTTACGGTATATTTAGCTACAATTAATATCCCTGTTACGGTAGGTATGTGTAATATCATACAAACGTCGACGGAGCACCCTGTCCGTGTCGGGGTGGGCACCCCGACACGGACAGGTTAGGTAAGTCAAGTCAAGTCGTTTTTATGAAAAAAAATCTCAAAGAAAATTTTTGAAAAATCCGGCAAAAAAAAATGCTTGGGGGGAGTTATATAAACTCCTCTCTACACCCCCCATGCATCAATATACTCAAATTCGGGTAGCACGTTTCTAAAGTTGAGCCGTTCATGGACCAAACGATTGTTGGTAAAACGTTTCAGACTCCTAATCATATAAAGATAAGATTTATATTTTTGTGTGTATGTTTTTAATGTACATGTTAGTTTGTAATGAATAAACTCAAAAACTACTGCGCCGACTTAAAAAAATTTTTCACCAGTAGAAAGCTACGTTCACCCTGAATATTTTCATAGGTTCTTTCCTCTCTGAAGCAAGTCGGCCCTTTCACGTGAAGAAGTAGTATATAGCCGGAGGTATTTTAATATCGTTCTCGATCAGAAAGGAAAATTCTTGCAATTACTTTATCTGCCGGACACTGACATAAGTTACAGTTCATTGTTTTTTTTTAAATGAATAGCGTAGAGTAGAAACGTGTTGAGGAGGTTTAGTAACTACTTAATACGCCACATGATACTGGCATGTTAACAGTGCTATGGACTCGGAGGCCAAAAAAAAAAGTTGACGTTGACGTTTCGCGTCAGTGGCTAATATGGCGGCTGCGATCTGTCTGGTCAGAACCATTAGAATTTTACAAAATACTCAACAATACGAATTTTGCGGATATATGTTGTCGACTCGAAATCTTTATTTTTTAATGTTTCATTATTTAGGTAAGCTTTCGATCGAGTCTACCGTACCCCTTGACGAAATTATTAATATAGATCGTGGTAATCGTGGTAATAAAAATCATCAAATGAGTCCTCCCACCCCGAGCAGGGCGGGAGTCGGGAGGGACTGTCAGACTTGTACTGACTAAAATCCACGGTGTCCTTCAATAGCCCTTTATGTTCCGGGGTCACGGTAATGAAATAACTCCCGCGACCCCGGCAGGCTTTGGCCCTCTAAGTCATTATGCTGACGCTCTATGAGGCGCGTGTGGAACACGACGCGCTGTCGACCCGGGCATGGTCCATGGTCCATGGTCGGGCATGGTGGCATGCCGTGCCTACGGTGGCCGGAACTCGTCGTCTGCCGACTTCCGACGCCGCGGGCGTCTACCACTGCGGTTGGGGCGCAGGGAGGACGCTGTCCTCTCCCTCTCGAAAGATAGCCAAATTAATTATTTTATTGTACAAAATTGTTTCGTGAGATTGGTTTGGTCATGCAAGTATTACACGTCAGAAATCGAGCTTTTGAATTTAAAAAAGAAAATGCTAGGTATATTTTTACACTATTCGATGTCGCTGTTAAGGATCAAATTCAGTGAAGTACCTAATGATAATTTGGTAAATATGAACTAATATACAAACAATAATTTAGTCATTGTACAGCAGATCAAAATCAAAATTCGCGCAAACTCACTTAAAGTTCGAATTTCAAAAAATTATTTAATGTATTTGCACCGCGAAGTGATAATAAAAATTTGAAATGAGAACAGTATGTTGTGTTTTATTTAATGGAATATGATTCCATCCCTCGTAAAAATCGAATTATTAAAAAAAAATCCTTATACCTCAAGTTTGTCGCATGTTACTACTTCACAGAATATTGATAGTTTGATTGCTGAATTTATATTTCAAAACTTTTTCAAAAAAAAATGTAACCGACTTCAACACAACCACAAAAAAAGTTCAAAATAACCTACAAAAAAACTTTTCTTTCGAAAGTCGGTGACTTTATTTTTTATTTCATTGACTTTTTGTCACCGACTTTCGAAAGAAAAGTTTTTTTGTAGGTTATTTTGAACTTTTTTTGTGGTTGTGTTGAAGTCGGTTACATTTTTTTTTGAAAAAGTTTTTTATTTTATCCTTTTTAGTTTCACTATTCAACCCAAATTATTGTCAAATACATAATAATATTTTCTTACATGTGCACTAAAATGTTGTAATCCATAGCACCGGTAATAACAACGCCGATTATGTATGTACACAATGAGAACTACCAAAAATAAAAACTACTGCACCAAACTAAATGAAAATTTTATGGGACCAAATGGCAGATAAACTGTATCGAACAAAAAAAGAATAATCGAAATCGGACCAGAAACCTCGGAGTAATCGGTGTAGACAAAGTTAAAAACTTTTTAGGTTTTTGTTGATTTTTGTTGATATTTCAAAAAGTGCTAGTCCGATTTTGATAAAATTTTAATGGGACCATTCCAGAAGTATACCCTATCCAACAAAAAAAGAATTTTTCAAATCGGTTGTTAAACGAGGGAGTTATGCCCGAACAAACATAAAAAAAAAAAAAAAAAAAAATACAAACATCCGAATTGAGAACCTCCTTCTTTTTTAGAAGTCGGTTAAAAAATTTAATTTTTATGGTGTTATTTAATTTTTATCAAATCGACTTCGAGACTTCCTTCAGGATTTTTCGCTATTCCTCATAGTTCCAAATTTAGCCATCCAAACCCCGTTGGAAATTCTAATTGTTTATTACTGCAAGGAATCATTTAGAAGTACTCCCATCTCTCAGCATTAGATCCGAACCCGGTGTTTGTCTTTTCACGTATTTTAGATCCGTTGTAAAAAGATAAATTTAAATTAATTAACGAAAATACAAAATGGGTATAGGTAAAACCTTATGATTGAATTTAAGTTTAGAAGACACACATGTTTAGCCTCCAATGAAACACCGATATTTATTACTATATAAAACATAAAATTAAATAAATTATTGCGTAAACGACAATACTTGAAATATGATAACATGATTCAGATTTAGTTTCATAGACTTATTGCATGGACTGAGCTTTCTATAGTCAAATAAGCGGATAAATCAGTCCATGCTCTATGTCTTGTTTTACTTTTTTTCCATGTTCGATTATGTTGCGAGTATCGATTAGGCTGAATGAACGTTTTTAATCGTTCTGTGAACATTGGGTTTACGGCCAGCACTAAAAAGAGTCATGTTGCAACATAGTTTTTGCTAATTTTTATCCAGACTTTGATCGTTATTATTTATGAAATTATGTATGAACACTAGCAAATCTAATAATGTAAATAGTAAGTTATTTTATTTATTTCACTGTGTAACCATTATTATCATGTGATAACCTTGTTTATGTACATATTTTTCTGCACATCTAAATTACCTAGTTTTTGGAACGGTGTAGCATTTTGTATGTTACACACATTTTACAACAGAATGAGGCAGTTTTATTAATAATAATAATAATAATAACACCAGGCACTGACAACATTCACAATTACTGGTATAAAAAATTCACTAGCATACATCCTCTCTTACACAAAGGCACTGACAACATTCACAATTACTGGTATAAAAAATTCACTAGCATACATCCTCTCTTACACAATCATTTAAACACATTCATTCAATCACCACAACTACTCCCACCATATGTAACACACGGAGTTACTTACATGTTACCGAAAGACACCAACGACACTTTAAACCCAGCAAAATACCGACCAATTACTTGTTTACAAACTTTATACAAAATTTTAACAGCCTGTGTAAGTCAGGTAATCTATAAACACTTGAACAGTAATAACATTCTCGCAGAACAACAAAAGGGATGTCGTAAAAATAGTCAAGGATGCAAAGAACAACTCACTATTGATGCGATCACTATGAACACTGCTATTAAAAATAAGACAGACATTCACACTATGTTTATAGATTACAAAAAGGCTTTTGACTCGGTCCCACACAGTTGGTTATTAAACGTTTTAAATTTGTACAAAATACATCCAACACTGAAACATTTCTTAGAAACATCTATGCAGAATTGGCAAACTGTCCTTAAAATTAATTCTTCTTCCTCATCTGTAATTACTGATCCAATCCGTATTAAACGTGGAATCTTTCAAGGAGATGCTCTAAGTCCGCTGTGGTTCTGCATGGCACTCAATCCACTCTCACACTTACTGGATAAAACAGGAGCGGGATTCACACTAGCACATAATAATTCACATTATACACTTACACATCTAATGTATATGGATGACATTAAATTATACTCAGCTGACAAAAATGCGCTCTTTCAACTAGCTGACACAACTCAACAGTTCTCGAATGATATATGTATGTCATTCGGAGTCGACAAGTGCAAAATTTTATCAGTTGTAAAAGGAAAAGTCCAAAATAACAGTTACACACTCGATTCAGGAGAATTAATAGAACCTATGGATGAGCAAAGTACGTACAAATACCTAGGATTTAAACAGTCTAGACAGATTGAGCAAAAAATGATTAAACAAGAATTGCTCAAAAAGTTTTCACACCACCTCAACCTCGTCTTAAAAACTTACCTTAACTCTAAAAACACCGTCAAGGCCATCAACACATATGCAATACCCATCCTTACATATTCTTTTGGAATTATAAAATGGTCAAAAACAGACATTAGAAAACTACAACGCACTATAAATACAACATTATCAAAACATAGAAAACATCACCCAAAGTCAAGCATTCAGCGACTTACCCTACCGCGCCAAGAAGGTGGAAGAGGGCTGATCGATATATATAACCTACACAACAAACAGATACTTTCACTCAGAGCATACTTTCACAGTAAATCCGAAAATTCTTCACTACACAAACATGTTACTGAAAATGATAAGAAACTTACACCGCTTAACTTACACAGTAGACACACCCAAACAAATGAACAGATCACAAGCACAGAACAAAATATTGCCGCATGGTCCGCCAAAGCTCTCCATGGAAGACATCGAGCCGACCTGAGCCAGCCACACGTCGACAAAGCCAAGTCGAACGAATGGCTCAAACGAGGTGAACTGTTTCCTGAGACGGAAGGGTTTATGATGGCCATTCAGGACCAAATAATAGCGACACGAAATTACAGGAAATATATTATTAAGGACCCTCTTCTGCCGACTGACTTATGCAGACACTGTAATACTGCCTCCGAGACCATACAACACATAACAGGGGCTTGTAAGGCACTTGCACAAACCGATTATAAGCACCGACATGACCAGGTTGCCGCTATTATACACCAACATTTAGCATTTAAATATAAACTTATAAATGAAATGAAACCATATTATAAATATAAGCCCGAATTAACACTAGGAAATAGGAATCATAAAATTTATTGGGACCGGACGATAATAACCGACAAAACTATACATTTCAATAGACCAGATATAACAGTTCATGATAAAGCCAATAAAACAGCTTACCTAATAGATGTAGCTATTCCAAACTCACACAATATTCAATCAACAATATCAGAAAAACTAAGTAAATACCAAGACCTCGCCATAGAAATAAAGACCCAATGGGAAGTAGAAACTGTTCACATCGTCCCTATAGTACTCTCTTCCACTGGTTTAATACCTAAATCTCTCATCCAAAGCCTCAACATCTTACACATGCCTCCTCACACTCTTCATCTGCTTCAAAAAGCCACAATTCTTAACACTTGCCGCATCACCAGAAAATTCCTCACTTCTTCTACAATTTCATCAACATTCTCTATTTAAACTCCCCCCTACAAACTTGGCTCCGGCCCGTGGGTAGGGTTTTGATACTCTCTCACGAGAGAAGAAAATAAAAGAAGCTGAAATAATAATAATAATAATAATATTCCACAACTATCACACAACGCCATCTAGTCCCAAGCTAAGCAGAGCTTGTGTTATGGGTACTAGACAACTGATAAACATACATCTGGGGGCACGGCAGTGCCCCGCCAAGTCTCGAGCAAAACGGGCACGGCCGTACCATCTTTTCTCGAAGCGATTCGCGGCTGTTTCGCCCCACCTATATCTTCGACGTGGACAAAGCTAGGAGTTTAGGTTTTCGGTCAATAATAGTAGGCATTAGAACAAGCTTAAGTTCGAAATTACATGCCAATTGAATGAATAGTTTAGGAGTTACGGTCGATCAAAGTTACACCATTTTGTCACTCACTGACTGACTGACTCACTGACCGATCATCAAAAATCTAAGGTACTTCTAGCAGACTTAGAAACTTCAAATTTTGCACCAAGATAGGTCATTAGCCACATATAAAGGAAAAATTATAAAAACATTAAAAAATAATATACCATAGAAAACAATTTTATATTTGCGGTTTGGCAAGAACATTGTGTATGGATTTTGACTGCATTGTTAACTTTGTTCGTTGTTTAAGTATTCAATTGGATGAATACATACATAGAATAGAAAAGAATAATATAAATGTAATACATAGACTATAATTAATCTAAATTAATACATAAAGTTCACAATTCATTAAATTAATAAAGCTAAAACTCCATTGTATTGCGATAAATATTGTATGCGCGCTCGATAGATGGCATTGTACCTGTCTGAATCGCGCTATGGTTTCGTTACAGAGCGCAGTCTAAGTAGTACTTTAAAATACATGTACACAATCACACATAACAAATAATCTGATCACAGGTCTCGTCAGTAACATTTGCACATAATTCCAGGCAGCAAGCAGCTTTTAATTTGTGCTCATTGCCAAGTCACTATAGTTATAATATAAAGAAAACTATTGATATAATTACTAAATGTTGATTTATAACTACAAAATAATTTGAATAGGACTTGGCTTCTGTGAGATCTCAAAACTTTTTACGATGGAAAGACTGCAACGAGAGACTTGGCATTTTTTACATTTAATGTTTTTGGTGGGATATATATTTCTAAATACATACATATTATAGATAAAATACACCCAGACACAGAACAAATGATCGTGCTCATCACACAAACATTTGTCCTGGGTGGGAATCGAACCCACGACCTCCGGCATAGCAGTCAGGGTCACTAACCACTAGACCAACAGGCCAGTCAAAATTATTGGCCTCAACATGTTCTTAGAGATATTGCTCACAAACTTATCGCATGAAATAGTTGTAGTAACATAATTATTTTTGATCAAAAATTGGATGCTGAAAGTTGACAAAAAATCTTGTGTAATAGCTCAAATTTCGAATCACCCGGTCGACTCAGCTGATGTGTCATGTGTCAAAATGTTGTCGTGCAGAGTGGTGTGTTATTGTACGGATTTAAATGTGTAATATACAGTTTTAATAAAACATTATTTTCATTAAGTGTGTTTAATGAAAATAACGTTTTTTTTTTTTTATATAAAACACATTATGAATATACACTCTTTAAAATATTTCGAATTTGAGCGTGAATGATTAGGTATAACGAAACGTCATTGACGCGGAAATACCTAATCAAAACATGGCCCTATCATAAAATCTGGACTGAGCACTTCAAGTTACCTAGTACCCAAAATTGAACAGTAATCGCCACTGCTTAGGTTTTTTTTTATTTGCTATAATTTGCGTGACGAAAGAGAAGATCAACTTGGATGGCGTTTGTCCCTTTCCTCCCATTGCCAGAAAGTAGTATGGATAGAAACAGTAAAATATAACTTACCAGGTTTATTTTTCAATATTCTTTTTATTTAATTTTTATTCTGGCTATTGTCGCCAAATAGCCTAATATTGTTGTGATAGACAGATCGGTGCGCCCAATGATATTCTAAAATACAGATATATGTTATACACTTACAACAGAAAAAACTGTTCCGCGCCGAGCGGCAGCACACATACAAACTTTTTTATTCACACATGTCATTACATTTCACTACAAGTAAAAAGGATAGCTTGATAAAACTCAATAAACCATGTTCTGTTGACCATTTGGGATTGGTTCAAAAAACCGGTTATAAACGCCCAAACAGTCGATTCAACAATGCGCGGCATAAGAAAAAAGTGACAGCTAGATAAACAAACAGCGCTGCGCGTCATCAATCCCCCCGCACGTCGGCATCATAGACTAGCAAATCGTCCCACGTAGGACATTTTCTGGTCTTCACGTTTTGCGCGCTCATAACATATTATCTGTTTACTAAAATATCATTGGATATGCCGCGTAATGATAATCGATGTTACCATCTCGCATGACGAGAACCCTCTGAACTGAAAGCTGAGAAATATAAATAAATGAAATATCTCAACTTATCACGCGCGGTTGTCGAAATGGGAATGTGAGTTCGTCTATCATTGTGCCGATTGTCGTTACAGCCAATGGCCTGATGGCAAAGGGCCTCGACGAATGCCTTTCGAGGCTCTCTCTAGGTAGTTGGATCAAGGGCCTGATTTTGAAGGCAGTGTTCCTAAATACAGCCCGCATTGTGAGGAGGTTCCTGTTTCTGTAGCCCTAACCACCGGTAGTTAGGACCCTGCTCCCACACCGGCGGACTACTGTTTTTATATTTTTACATGTTTTTTTATTGATTTTTTTAAAGAAATATTTAAAAATGTAATAATATGTATTTTGGTTACCCTGTTAGAAAGAGACAACCGCCCCCATCGGAGCTATCTCTCTCAGCACGTTTTACGGCATGAGTGCTCAGTCCAGTTCGTATATTGTTTGTGTATTTCATCCTTGTGTCAAAATGTCACAACTGACATTATAGACAAAGTCATGTTGATCTTTGAGGGGCCATTGTGTTTGTTTATTACAAATTAGAAGAAATGTGTTTGAATTATCTTACAGCTTCCACCAACATCTGTAATCCGTCAAGAGTTTGTATTGTGTGTGCTTTGTGGCTAGACCAGCATTGTGAAAATAGGGATGTGACATTATCGTGTGCTCGACATAGGTATCTAACCTGCATGTGATATTTTATCCAATTAAACAGAAACCGCATCTTTTGAAGACATTTAAACATGATTGTAGTTATCACTGATAAAGAACAAATATAATGCTACATTTGGTATAGTTAGAATCCAACTTTTATTTGGTGGGTCATAGCTCTAAGGAGCAACTGGCATTGTCTTTTATGGTTTTTGGCAATCGACTTTTACATTTTTTTACAAAAACTTGGGATGGGATGGTTTTTATTTAAAAAAAACGTCATGGCCGCGCGGTCGAAACGGACACTCTCCGATCACTAGTTTAGAATTTTCCTGCTAGAAAAACGTTACCCCAGCAAGAATCGTTTTTCCGTTTTTTTTTTTCAAAACGACAGGGGACACACATTTTTTATGTGGGGGCACATTTACAGCAGATAAGGCATCAACTATACGTTCTACTCTTATAACTCTAGGAGATACTTTCTTGCTGGAGTAACGTATACGCCAAATTTTTAGACGATAATAAATGCACAATTTTATTGCTGCTAAATGCTGCAAGTTTCAACAATGTGCATCTATTACTTACCGAGATCCAAGGTGGCTCCTCAATTCAAATGTTTAGATTGAGGAGCCACTTTTGCATAGTGATATGTTTTGCTGCTAAATCTAGAATTTGTGCTGCAAAATCAGCTACATTGCTGCTAAATAATGGTGAAATGAGATTTTAAAAATCTGATGTGGCTCCTCAATCCTGACGTACATTAATGATGTTTATTAGGAACCTTTATACCACATTTTAAAAAATCGACAGAGAAAATTACCCATGGTTTCATCATACTTTGATGCAATTATTATTTACCTATTGAATTTAATTACAACTGAAGATAAAACAACATCATTGTTTTGAATAAGATTTATTATATTGAAATATAACAAATAATCACAATAATATAAAAAAGGTAGGTTCGTCGATACTGTGTAACTAAACTAATCAGTCTATTCAAAAAATAGGTTAGGTACATAATTTAGATCTCACAATTTATTCCTTTACGACTTTTCATTTCCGCCGGACTTTTCCTCACTGCCGCTGGATTTTTCCTGGATGGGGATGGAACGCTCTTCCACGGGTTGTGATCTAAACGCCACCAACACCAGTTTTCCCTTGTCAAGATGGCACTCCACACGCTCGGGAGGGAAACCTTCAGGCAGCAGGAACCGTCTCTCAAAGTGACTCCTTGTCCAACCGTCTTCTTTCTTAATCTCCTTCTTGCCTTCCACCATTATCTCGTTCCCGACGGTCTTCACCTGGATCTGGTCTGGAGTGAAGTTCTGAACATCCAAGTGCACTTCCACTTTCTTCCCGTCGACTTTGACTTCGTGGTCAGAATACACGCCTTCGACATGGTCGACCGGCGCTGTGACTGCCTTGATGAATTTCACCGGGTCCCTGAAGAATGGGTCTCTTGAAAACACTGAGAATGGGTCCTCGAAAGCCCTGGCGATGGGATCCCGAGTCGCCAGATTCCTTAGATGACGAAACCAGTACGGTGCAAGTGACATTTTTGACAGTTTTGTTTATTACTTCTTATTTTCTTCCCTTCTTCACTCGATCGCTTCTTTACTTTGAATACGGCGCAGTTCCCGCGCGGCGCCGTTTATATACTCTTGTTGACAACGCTATCTATCAACGAGAGGCCGCACGAATAGTCATGAACAATCAAGAAAGTTCGAGCAAGTTATTAAAAACTTAATTTAGCGACATCTAGCGGCGAATAGCCAACCTTTTAAGAACATAAAAGTTTTATGTTATTGCACATTCTTTCTTCCAACATAGAATTAAATGTTTTTTTTTGTGTTTCTGCAATAATTTAAATAAAACTCAAAGTAAATAAAAATTAAAGATAAACTTGATCCCGAAACGAATGTAACTTTACTATGCACCACAAGATGGCACTACGTAACAGTTGATAATAACGCTATCTGTTGTTGAGTAGTAAGACTAAAAACTGTAAGCTAGAAAGTTCAAGAGCGCATCCAAAATAGAAATATTTCGAAAATCAATAACACGCTACTGAGTATTGCACTTAGATGAAACTATACTCATTCTATATCACAATAAGTTCTCTTGTTTACGGCTTCAGTAAAAGTAACATCCAAATATTATTGTGCAATCGCAGATGATGAAATCTTGCCCGAATTTTATGTCATTTACTACCTACACGAGCTATTCCTAGAGGTTATTCATCAGCACAGATTACTATCATCAGTTTGAATCCCCATAGGGCTAAGTCAGTGCCATAACAATATAGTTTAATGTCTTTGGTGCCATAACTATTTAATTCACCAGTGAAGTTGTCAGTTTAAAAATAAGTTTGTCATCCAAAAGATACGACACAACTACTAAACCGGCTATTTATTTAACTTTTTTATGTAACTTTTGAGAAATATAATAATAAACCAAGAAATGAGTCCTCCCACCCCGGGCAGGGCGGGAGGGACTGTCAGACTCGTACTGACTAAAATCCACGGTGTCCTTCAATAGCCCTTTACGTTCCACGGTCACGGTAATGCAGTCAGCAAAAGTCCCGCGACCCCGGCAGGCTTTGGTCCTCTAGACGGGGGCCCCGTCATCATGCTGGACACTCTTTGAAGCGTGCGTGGAACACAACGCGCTGTTGACCCGGGCATGGTCCATATAGTTCACCCAATAAATCACCAATAAGGAGTTCTAGAGTGCGTGAGTTAGGCCCTAAGTGATTTCTTCAGAAAATTGTTCAGGGTACTTAGGGAATAAACATACTATACTGACGTCTAGGGGGTGAGGCGGAGTGGGGGGAGGGGATAAAAGTTACCATTTTTCAGTTTTTCGCTAATATCTTTTAAACTGTGCGTCATGGAGATAAGAAGTCTTCTACGCAATGAAAGCTTATAAAATTATGTAGGTACAACTTTTATTTTTATAAACTTTTTCACATTCCTACCTATTTTTGAACTACACGTTCCGGAAAAGTTAAAATTGAAAAAAAGCTACTTGAATTGAACACTATCTTTTTGTATACTACTTCCTTCTTGTTATTTGGGGATAAAAGTATCTGATATCTTAAACCAACTCCTACTATATCAATTTACTAAATTTTATCCAAATCTGTACAGCCGTTGGGAAATCAAAACTTTTATCTACACTTGTCTTACCTATACGTTTTCAGTTGGTGGGAGGGAGCTGAAATCAGGCTTAATATTTGCCACTGATCTCACGAATGACCGGTATCGGTACTCATTGAGGGAGGTAATTCTTGCTGGTGCGCCATACCATTTGAGGAAGCACATCTTCCCAGCCAAAATTGAAATCATAATCGACAACAATAACATAAGCCCAAAGGCATGGATGAGCATGGGAGTTTTAGTCAGTGAGATCTCGTTTTCTACGACAGGAAATGTGGAATGAAAAGTGACGACCCACTTCTGCTCCATTACCACTGGTAGAAAAGGATATCTCAAACTGTTACCGCCTTCACCGCTTATAGGTACTCCCAGCTTATGTCATCAATAAAATACCTAATTTATATTATATACTAGCTCATATATAACATTCGGTAATGCTTGTCACATCACACTAAATGAACTCCATTTTCATTTTCTTCGGAGCACGATACTCGATCGAACACTGGTGAAAATTTGGAAAAAGTGTATAGGTAGGACAAGTGTAGATAAAAGTTTTGATTTCCCAACGGCTGTACAGATTTGGATAAAATTTAGTAAATTGATATAGTAGGAGTTGGTTTAAGATATCAGATACTTTTATCCCCAAATAACATGAAGGAAGTATAGGTATACAAAGATCAGACAAAGATAGTGTTCAATTCAAGTAGTTTTTTTTCAATTTTCACTTTTCTTGAACGTGTAGTTCAAAAATAGGTAGGAATGTAAAAAGTGTTTATGATAAAAGTTGTACATAATTTTATAAGCTTTCATTGCGTAGAAGACTTCTTATCTCCATGACTCACAGTTTAAAAGATATTAGCGAAAAACTGAAAAATGGAAACTTTAACCTCCTCCCCTCACCCGACTCACCCCCTAGATGTCAGGACTTTTAGTATGTTAACTCTCTAAGCACCCTGAACAAGTTTTTGAAGTAATTGGCCTTGCTCACGCACTCTACAATCTCTTTGTTGGATGGACTAATAATTATGGCAGTTATGACAGTTATGGCAGAGGTGCATGTCTTTTTATTACAATGATACGTTAGGCAACATGGCAAATGAAATGAATCATAATTTATCGATATTTTTAGTTATCTTGAGGAACACGACTGACACAACACGAACAAAAAGAGATGAACAACCTAAGTGTCAGGAAAGATCTCTCAAACCGTTTACAGTGCAAAATAGCACTTTTAACATGTTTTGGTTACTTTTATAGTGCAAATTCGTGACATTATTGCACTTGTGGCACTATTTTAGTACTAAAAAAATAACTAAAACCCGACTAAAAAACGCGCACTGAAAAGTATAAAACAAGAACAATATTCATTCGACCGATATTGTGCTAGCGCGTTTTTTAGTCGGGTTTTAGTTATTTTTAACTTATTTTTTAATTAGGTACACTATATTTTGGGGTTATATTATTAATTATTTGATAAGTAAAATAATAAAAGCAAAGTAGCGAGTGATTTTCAAATGTACATTTCTCATTATGCCTTTTCATTTGATACACAATATGTTGACACTGTTAGAAACAGGCAAAGTAGCTATTAAAAGTTATATAATGTATATGTTACAGTCAAAACTCTTAACCAGTCAAAACTACTATTATCTAGCAAAATCAGTCAAAACTACTTTTGACCGTATGCTTTAGTCAATAATACTTGTCTTTTGACTAAAATAACAGTCAAAACTACTTTTGCCCAATGGAGCTGGTCAAAAGTATTTTTAGTTGACAATTACTAGATATAATAGTCAAGAAGCAGATCGACGGAGCCGAGAGACGGTTTAAAAAAAAAACCAAGGATGGTAGTGTCTGAAAGACCCCGCCAAATGCCTGCTGCATTTGGCGCGAAACACGACGCGCCACCGACCCGGGCTTGGTCCTTGGTCGGATGGCGAGCTACCCATTACTCACCGTCCGCAAGTCCGCTCCGCCGCTGTGCCCTCTGCTAATCAGAGGGACACGCGTTGGAGCGTCCACACGACAGGCTATTCGCATACGGGCAAAGAGACCCCTTAGGCACACAGTGCCTAAGGAAAAGTTTTTGCCCGCATCCCAGGGTGCAACGGCCCGAAAAAATGGTCTTCCCCCCGGACGTATCCGAGAGGGAACTCCAGTCCACGGGCGCATGTGGAGGTTTCCTGTCATAGCACCCCAAATATACCTACTTGGTAAAATTTACGTCTCTACTTAATTGTTTCAAAGCGAATTTCCTATGAGATATGAAGGAGAAAGAGGAGGTGCTGAATTTCAACAAGATTCTTCTTAGTCGCTACACTCTTGGCAGAGTGGTCGTGGTCGTCACATCAGGGGTGGTGGCTCGCTTCACAATTCGCCGCCATTCTTCTCGCACCGCTGCCTTCCTGGTACATTCGTGTAAGGGACCATTCAATGCAGCCTTGATCTGGTCTGTCCAGCGCATTGGTGATCTGCCTCGAGCTCTGGTGCAACAAGATTAAGTAATCTTAAATGGGGATAAAACGGATTACCTAGGTAGAACGTATTTGAACCTTTCCTCACCAGAGGTGCATACCTAAGAAACTGCTATGTTTTCACAATCAATTTGTCCGGTTTATCTCGAACACACAGTGGATATCAGTACTCTGATTTCTTGCACAAACACCACCGCATGTAACTGGTAACAATTGGCGCATGAATTGGACTTTAGATATCCATGAATATTAAACTAAGTATATTAGCTTTACTAGGGCTTTTCATGGGCCTATTTTTTTTCTTTTCAGTGGTATCATCAAGAGTCCTCCCGCTCTGGGTGGAGCGGAAGGGACTGTTAGACTCGTACTGAATAAAATCCACCGTCTTCCTTCAATTGCTTTTAATGTTTCAGGGTCACAGCACAGTAACCTGTTTCAGTCCTACATTATGAACCCATCAGTAAAAGTATCATCAATTAGGTATTAAAATCGCCTACAAAAAGATGCTGTTGGTAACTATAATGTAAGTAATAATAGCAGAAGTCTTTTCATTTCAACTCAGTTTAAATCTGAGAATTTCAGTAATACAGGGCAGTAGAATAATGTCCCGGTGAGGATCCGGACCAAAAATAGATTACCATGAATAAAGAGGTGATGAGATGGGACGATGACCTAAAGAATGTAGCTTGCAGTGGCTGGATGAAATGGCAGAAGATCATGGTGTTGTTGCGCTTCTTGAAAGATGCTTATGTTAAAATCATGAAAGGGTGACTAAATATTTCACTTGTGTGTGTTTGATGATTCCATAGCATACACCGTTAGTGTTCCATCCAAGCACTAGTTTAATCTCGTAGGTACACGAGGTACATTTCTAATTAAAATACCTACTGTATTGTCTCGTGGCAGCGCACGAATGTCTACAGATTATGTTTCACATCTCCTCGTGACTCTTTAATTTCTATTATTGATCTTTACCGTCGCTTGTCCGTCTGTATGAATTCGTCATTCTTCTAAACTGCGCAGCCATTTTGATGCGATTTAACCATAATTTCGGAAGTCCCTCTTCCGGAGTAGGTAACCTTTTTAAGTATATGACATGTACAATATTTTTATTTTATTTTTGCATAGCAAAAAGAACTTGATAGTCTGTCATAAAAGCCGCACGAAGCAGGGGCAGGTCGATAGTTTAAAATATAAATAAAACAGCGCCTGGGTCAGGTTCCGTATACGAAAGTCTAGATAAAATGTATAGGTCTTAGAGGAACAAAAATCAATGAAAATACACAAAATTCAAACAGGCGACCCTATTTTACCGAGATACATGATATTACAGACACATTTTTATTACTGCTATAAGTTAGCGTGTAAGGACGGACGCCGAACTGCGTTTCATACATTTACAAGCACTTATTTTTCGAAATACAGGAACAGCTAGCAAAGAACATCATGCTCATTATCTTTGTACTGTCATCGACATGTTTTGACACTATTTACACAACCATTCAATCATTAAGATGGAATCTGTATGGAGTGAGCCGGTCCAGGTCTAGTAAGTTAATTTTTTAATCTTGGTAAAATCATCAAATGATTCCTCCCACCTAGAGCGAGACGGGAAGGACTAAAGATTCGCACTGACTAAAATCCACGGTGTTCTTCAATACCCCTTTACGTTCCAGGGTAACAGTTTGATGATAAGACAGTCCCGCGACCCCGGCAGTCTTTGGCCCTCTAAGGAAGCCCTCGTCAGATTACTGACAGCTCTTGAGGTGCTCGTGGTACACGCAGCGCCATCGACCGGGGTATACCTATCAAGTCGCTATCAATATTCCTATAGCCTACAGGCATCACACTTGCACTCTTTCAGGGCTAGAATTGTCTAAAAAATTTCACCCAAGTAAGTTTTCTGGTTCCAATATTCAGGCACAGAAGCTTCCTGATTAGCCAAAGCACCATCGGCAAGATGTCCAGGTATGAGAGAGTGGCACGTAGTGCCAAGCAAGGATCAGCCAATCCTTCTGCTGGCAGGAACCATATAGAGCGCAGAGGATAATAAGGTAGTAAGCAGTAAGCATTTCACTGCCAGGAAGTAAAATCAATCAAATTAGAATACATCAGTTTCAATGTGTGTCAATTAAATTAGATTTAAAAAAAGTCGTAGTTCCTGACTGCATGTCGATGCTGCCGAACGAATTGTCTGCAAAGACCACTGGGTTTCTTTGAAAGAGCATTTTGATATTTGATAGGTATTGACTGTGATATCGACAATTTGATTGTGCATGATCATAATCTTCTGCCTAGCCTTTTTCCAACTTTCACATGATCCTCGTTTCAAACTCGCCCTTTCCGCATTATTCAGCAGAATAGAACCCTCGCCGCTTTGTTGAAACAAATGGTTTGTTCTAGTTAGCACCACATTACTGCCGTAATATTTATAATTCCCATTAAAGATGCGATGCGCGTCAGTACCTTCCGTCAGTTCTATATAATGCCAGCAGGTCCCAAAATGCATCAGTTGGGATTTGGCTTTGGCAAGATATAGAAACCTGGAATTTTTGAAGTGTTGTAAAAATGCAGAAAATTATAGTATTCTTATTTGTAACCTTATTAAGTACAGTTTTGTGCCAGCCTTTGGATCTAGGAACGACTGGTAAGAATGTAATAATTTATTTCTGGTTATAAAACAGACCTACTAAAATTAACCAACCCAAACACAATTACTAATAATTTAATCGAAATTCTTCGCAACTGTATCTCGCTTAGCACTACCACTAAAGTAATTCCGTTAAAAAGTAGAACCATGAAACCTTGGATGACTGCTGGACTTGTGAGATGTATTCATAACCGAAACAAGATTCAACGAAGGCTAAAACTTGACCCGTTTAAGGCTGCATATTCTGAAAGTTGGCAACGTCGCAAAAAGCTGTCAAATAATTACAAGTTTTAATTAATTTGGCAAATTTTCTGTATGAAAACAAGAAATATCGCTCTGTAGTGCACTAAAAAAATGATATAGGAATGCAATCAAAACACTGAATTTGATGTTGTAACCGTTTCAGGTGCATAAAAGGCATTTGGAAAGCTTCCAAATGCTTTTTCTACATCTAAAACTATATATTCGGTGTTACGATATTAATTATTGCATTCCCCTATCAATTTTTTAGTGCACTACAGAGCCATATTTCTTATTTTCATACAGTAACAATGCTAAATTAATTAAAACTTGTTAATATTTGACAACCATTTGCGACGTTGCCAGCTTTTGGAATATACGCTCTTAACGAGGTATTAAAAATTACCTACAAAAGATACCGGAATTATTGTAACCAGATCATTAAAAAGCAAAAACGAAAACATGACAGAGACCAACTTGCGAAAGCACACAAAAATCCCAAAAAAACATGGGAAATCATAAACAATATTACACAGCGCAAACCTAAAAAAACAAATAACCTCGAACTCTTAGATCTGTCCAATACGCCACAAATCTCTATTAATAAGGTGAACAAATATTTTTCTACAATAGGTAAATTACTTGCGGATAATATCTCACCTCCTCCATCTTCTACTGTAAATAGCAATTTTAACTCATCCCTGCCTGATTATGGATTGGCCTCCTCTTTTACTTTACTCGACACAGACCCTGGAGAAATTCATTCCACGCTAATGAGCTTAAAGCAAGACAGTGCCCCCGGTTGGGACAACATTCCAGTTAAATTTTTAAAAGCTGCTCATCAGCAAATTGTCCCAATCCTAACCTATTTGACCAACCTTTGCTTCGAACAGGGAATTTTTCCCGATGCCTTGAAAGTAGCTCTAATAACGCCAATTTACAAGACTGGAGACAAGACAGACCCATCAAACTATAGGCCAATTTCGGTTCTGCCATCAATCTCGAAAATTCTAGAAAGAGTCTTAAACTCACGCTTAATAAAATACCTCTCTAAGCATAACATTCTGTCACCTTCTCAGTTCGGCTTTAGACAGGGTAAGTCTGCAGAGGATGCGGTCTTGTCTCTATCATCAACTGTAGTTGATAAGCTGGATAAAGGTAGCAAATGTCTGGCAGTTTTCCTTGACCTTAAAAAGGCATTCGACACTGTATCTGTCCCCATACTTCTGCATAGGCTCGAGAACCTGGGTATAAGAGGCCCTCCTCTCGAACTTTTGAAATCCTATCTGAATAATCGGAAACAGAGAGTAAAGTTGGGGGAGCTTATAAGCTCAGAAGAAACAATCTCATACGGCGTTGGTCAAGGGACTGTTCTTGGCCCGACAATGTTCCTTATTTATATTAACAACTTGTGCAAAATGAGTATTGACGGGGGCAGCATTTTCTCATACGCAGATGATACTGCTATAGTCTTTGCTGATAAGACTTGGGCAAACGTTAGAAGATCAGCTGAAGCCGGCCTTTCGAAGGTTGCAGACTGGCTCAATCGTAACCTCCTCACACTAAATGCCTCCAAGTCCAACTACATATGTTTCACCAAGTATGCACACACACAACCACCACCTGATTTTCAATTAAAAATCCACTGCTGCGCTAACCCCCCAACTACTACTATTACTTGCCTTTGTCCAGTAATTGACAGATTACAGTTCACAAAGTACTTGGGTATCATGATAGACCAGCGCCTATCATGGCATACGCATACTGAACTAATCATGAAAAGGGTTAGAAAATTAATCTGGACGTTTAAAACTTTGCGCCACGTTGCCACAAAGAACCTGTTGCAGAAGGTCTATGTTTCTTTAGCTCAATCCATCATTACATACTGTTTGCCATGCTGGGGTGGATCAACAAAAATCAAATTTTTAGAGCTCGAGAGGGCGCAACGATCTCTTCTTAAAGTTATGTTATTTAAGCCCTACAGATTCCCAACCCAAAGCCTTTACCAAACCTCTGACCTTCTGTCTGTAAGAAAGCTGTACATACTTCATCTTATCCTGAGAAAACACAAATCCCTCCCTTATGATCCCGGTAAATCAAACGTGTGTGGCAGAAGAAGCTACTTAGTCGCTCCAACTGTACCAGTTAGATCTGTTTTTGCAAAGAGGCAGTACGAAAGGCAATCCTCCCACTTATACAACCTTCTAAACAAAGAGTTATGCATCTACTCATTGAAACTCCGTGACTGTAAAGTGGCTGTGACTGAATGGCTCAAGAGTAAAACCTATGACGACATTGAGACACTAATATCATCACTAAAATAAACTTTTGCAATATTAGGACTACGGAAATAGATTAATAAATTGGGATGGTTAGTGGAGGAAGCTGTTTCTGGCTTCTTCCGAACCCAAGACACTTTCGCAGGGCTAACTTTAACTTTAATTTGTACTTACATCTAGGTAAGCATATGCACTTTCACACTATTACACCTACTCACACTCGCACACACACATACACACACTCATAGCCAATCACTCAATCATCACACAATTGCGCTTTAATTTTTATTATTTTACTGTATCTTTTTCTAAGTTCTTTTGCATACTTGTTTACTGTAATGGAGGAGCGGAGTTCACCTATCACAAGCATCTTCTTGCTTAAAAGGTGGTCTCCAATTAATGGTGTAATCATCTATGTAATCGAAATAAACATTTTTATTTTTTATTTTATTTTTATTTATAAAAGCTATCCTCATAAGATATCCCTCGATTCTCCCCAAAACAAATTTCATAAAGATCTTAGTTTCGGAATAAGCGACGACGCAGTGACTATGTAACGGATTTTGCACTATTGTTTTCATACTAATAAGTTGTTGTGTGACTCCTTGACAATCCCAAAGTACCTGAATCCCTGATAACAGTTTATCATCAAAGTTTTCATGCTTGTTCCAGACGCTGAATCAAAGGAGGGACAGCATCACCTGAGCAAGAGGTTCATTAACCCAATGTTCGCGCTGGGAGGGGCGGCAGACAGCGGTGTTAACAAGATGCGGACTAAGAGACAGTAAGTTATTGTCTTTCATAAGAAAGAACCTCTCTGTAGTGAAAGTAACACCTCACAGTAAAGCTAGTCATAGGACAATCCAACCAGAAAGAGGCCTATTTCCGGATACAGGGAATACCTAAGCACGATATATGTTGATTTTTCTTAGATTACAATCATTCGAGTAGACCCAGAATGTGGTTGAACGTTTGACGTTTTTAATAGTGTCCATCAGTTCCAGTAATACGCATACAGTAGAACACGGAGGACATAAAATAACACAAACTGGAGAAAATGCATGGATGACTCAGTCTCCGACCTACCGAATGCATGTAAATAATTATGATGCTTTTACATGTCTTTAACTAATGTTTTGCTTTTGTTACAGAGCCGACGAGTGTGAAAAACTAGCGCTGTGCAAACTACATGCAAGATCACAAAATAACTTCATGGCTGCTTTTCAACTGTACTTCGTCAAGTAAGTTACAAACTAAGGTCCTAAGGTGAAGTTCATCCGATGGCTTTGGAGATTTCTATAGATTTGGTTCAAACCACCAACCTTGGAACAAGATTATACAAAGAATTTTAATTTATCAATCCAATTTTGCCCGATACCTGTGAAAGACCAAAAATATGCAAGGACATAGAAGTGGAAGATTTTTTTCTAAGTTACACGCAATGAAATTGGCAGAAGAGACTGAAATAAAGTCAAAATCACTTTTGTAAGAATTACAATGGCTGAAAATATGAATAAATAATAATAATTAATTGCACTTTTATTTACAGCAAAGAAAACGCAAGACTTTGGGACCACCACGCGAGATCACTTGCCGACTGTCAAGAGCGCTTCGGAGATTGTTACGATTAAATTGCTCATTGAATAATAGGAAAAAAGATTTCTGCTACCGGTTGAAGCTTTAACTTACTACTTAACAAATAAAATATGATATTTTACGATTTTGATACTGTAAAATTAGACGAATGTCAACATAATTGAAATTCATAATTCTTGTAGGCACGTAAAAGTTATCTGCACCTTTCCACTTTATAGTGTATCAAAATCGAGTCAATATGCTTTTTAGAAAACCAAGTGCAATTGACTATTTGTGATAAGAAAAAGAGGATCAAAATAAAAGCACTTTCATAAACAAACAATCCATTTTATTTTCCCCACATTTGGAACATACATCACATAAATGCAATAAAGTTTAAAACAATGCTCAACAAAATATAAATAAATTCACTCACTGTACCTTAACCGAGGATAACTTATAATATAAATGATATCAATTGGAATACATCGAACGCCGCTGGGACAGAAATAACATACAATGATTGTATGAGAAAATGTAATGTTTCTATTAACCACTTCACTATTTCAGAGCTTCGTCTTGAAGGCTATTATACTTCTATATGCAGATTTAGGAACAGGTGGCCTTTGATGACTTGTATAGCGCCATCTCTTTCCCACAGCCTAAACTGGATCGCGTAAGGGTGCTCCCACATCTATCGACGCGGAATCGGCTTTTTCCGTCGCCCTTTCTCTTTCTGTCGCTTAGAACTGCCATTTGCTAGACCGAGACAATGCGATAGCACGCGGCCGGCTCGAGGATTCCGCCGCGTGCTATCGCATTATGCTTTCTGTCTCGGTCTAGCAAATGGCAGTTCTAAGCGACAGAAAGAGAAAGGGCGACGGAAAAAGCCGATTCCGCGTCGATAGATGTGGGAGCACACTTAAGAGCTCGTGGTAAGGCCTCTGATATAAACACGCGTCTTTTAGCACTTTTTTGATAAAATGTTAGTCTTTTTATTTTGACGACAAAATGCCGGGAACTTCTGAAAATTGGCTGTTTACCAAGCAGTTAAAATAGATTTTTCTTAAATATTAAAATATGATTTCATAAATTCGTAAGTTTATTAGAGATGTTTTTTTTTGTTTGTTGCAATAATATATTATTATAATTTAGGTAAACGGAGGCCTTTCAACATCCTGTTTACTTAACGAATTTGTTCGAATGTTGAGTAGATTATGAAGTAAACATTGTGGTTTCGTTTGCGGTATATTTGTTTGTAAAAATAATCTAAGATGGGTTAACGAACAAATCATCTTTTGGTATATTTTTAAAACGGTTTATCATATAAATCACTGTTGGTTCACATGATACAACCTTTTTATGCTAATTTTAACCGTAAATACTGATGCAAATAGAGTTAAAACCATTTTTGATGTAGTGGTTTACATGTATATCAAATGCGAATGAGACTGTTTAATTGATCGAATACGACGCTAAAATAGCGATGACTAATCATTTTCTACAATTGTGATAACACAATTTCTTTCAGTATAAAAGACACTTTTTCCCCACTTAATTCACCTCTAATTCAACACAGTCCAGTCAGTTCCTCACAACTGTTTCTTCTTGGGTTTCTTCCCGGGCGGGTTGAGCGCGGACACGATCTGGTCGATGCTGGCGCGGTCCAGCGCCTCGCGCTCGCGCGCGGGCCGGGCGGGGCGCGCGCGCGCGGACAGCGCCGCGGACAGCGCCTGCAGCAGGGCGGCGCGCTGCGTGTACGCGAACACTAGCGCGCCCAGCAGCGGGATTACTAGCAGGGAGGTCTGGCGGACTTCTTGCTCGCTAGATTTTACCTGTGGCAAAAAATTGCTTTGGTTAAGTTTTCATTGAAAACAAGGTGTAATTTGCCGCCATTAATACTCATTATACGCTTAACATTTACCCGTTTAATTAATCGAATTACACATTTATATGATACCACTTATAAAGACTATTTGTAAGGGTGCGTCCACATCTGGCGAATGCGCCGCAAATGCGGGGCTCACGCGTCGTCTGCTCGCTGCACGCGTGCAGGGTGTCGAGTCTGCTAATTATTAGCCAGAATGGCGCCACAATGGCGTTTCAATTTTCGAACCATTTTTTACTCAGCAGTAAAAAATGGTTCGAATAAGCACTACAATTGAAACGCCGGGCACATATTTGAATATCGAAGATTAAAATATCTACGCTTAAAATATCGATGTTCAAAATATCGAAAATGAAAATATCGAATGACCATATAATCGAAAATTAAAATATCGAAAGTTTAAAATATCGAATGGTTAAATGATCTACGTCCAATATATCTAAAATCTAAATATCTACAAAAGTTACATCGAAAGATCTAAATATCGAAATACAGATTATCTAATGTCCTAAATATCGAAGTACAGATTATCGAATGTCCGAAATATCGAACCTAACAAGCTAAGTCGACGGAGCCCCGCTTCGAGGGGCTCCTATTTCTGTTTGCAAGGTTTAAAGTAACCTAAAACGAAGAGGATGGCGGGGTCTTTCAGACCCCGCCATCCTCTTCGAACCTAACCTGTCCGAGTCGGGGTGCCCCAAGTTCCGAGCTCGCTTGGCTCGCTCTTGCATCCGAAGTCCGTCCAGCTACCTTGTTGGGTAGTAATCAGTAATTTGACTAAGGACGCAAGAGCGAGCGAAGCGAGCTCGGGACTTGGGGCACCCCGACTCGGAGAGGTTAGGTTCGAAGAGGGTGGCGGGGTCTGAAAGACCCCGCCATCCTCTTCGTGTTAGGTTACTTTAAACCTTGCAAACAGAAATAGGAGTCCCGCGAAGCGGGGCTCCGTCGACTTACCTTGGTAGGTGGTTATCAGCAATTTGACTAAGGATGCAAAAGCGAGTCCGACTTTTTTCCGGTTTCTGTCCGAGATTTCATCTAGTAGGTATTTTTAACGTAGATATTATGAACTTAGATATTATGAACTGCGATGTATTAAACGTTGATATTTTGAATTTCGACATAACGTCTTTCGATATTTTGAATCATTCGATATTTAAATCTGTCGACATTTTAATCTTCGACGTTTTAAGCGTAGATGTAACATTTTTCGATATTTTGTTACAATCGATATTTTAATTTTCGATATTCTGAACATCGATATTTTAAGCGTAGATATTTTAATCTTCGATATTCAAATATGTACCCGAAACGCCATTGTGGCGCCATTCTGACTAATAATTAGCAGACTCGACACCCTGATCGCGCGCCTATTGGCGCACTAAACCATTGTCGTGATGCGCGCGCGCAGCTCGCAAACGGCGAGCGAGCTGCGCATTCGCCAGATGTGGACGCACATTAAGATGTTCAAGGAATTACAAATGATCGATTAATCGGTCAAGATCTTTAGCCCTTGTTATAAAATAGACCTTTCATTAATCGAAACATTTATAGCCTTTTTCTATTTGGGCTCGAAGTCTCCATAACCATATCGATAAACATTTTGAAAGTAGAATTACTCCCCTCTAAGACCCTTTAATAGTAGATTAGTAGCCAAGGGCTTTTTTTTTTTTTGGGACAAACCCACCACACTATTCCCAAACCACTGCAACTCCTGAAAGCCAGAATCAACAGTGGCAACCACCAGAAAAGCGCCGAGACAATGAAGTCTCGACGTGTCCCGGAGAATGAATTTACCTGTCTTGGATCCTGCACGAAATTAATCAGAAAAGAATAGTGGAGGAGTAGGAAAAATATGTTTCCACTTCCCTCCATGCAAGCAGGAGACAGAACAAAACAAGGCCAATAGGCACAAAGGGACATTACAACTGGGAGAAGCCCAGTTGCCTAGCACCACGGGTAAAAATGACTACTAATATTAATGGGTCCTAAATTGTGAGCTGCTATATTTGATTCCAATAATAGGTATGGCAAAAACGCTTGAACGCACGGAAGTTTGTTCGAGTTTCGACAAGGTCCGTATAATAAATGACTCCAGATGTAGTCTGAACAGCATCCAACATAATATTGCGTTCGTTTTGCCAAAGAATACACTCCCAAAGAATATGATGTGCTGATTGTTCATATTCACAGTCAGGTGTCGAACATTGACAAAAAGGCGAGGGAACAAGCTTGAAGGAAAACAATTTACTTTTAAAGTTACCATGTCCGGTGAGAAATTGGGCAACACAGTGATCCACCTCCAGCCACGTCCTAGCCAGCCGCTCACGAACGGATGGAAAGAACTGGTAGAGGTGCCGTCCCTTGATAGAATTATCCCACCTATTTTGCCATTCGGATAAAAGATCCTCCCAGACGTCGCTCTGGGGTTTGAATAATCGAGATATCTTATCACGGTCACGTTGCGGTAGAAAATCAGCGTCAGTGGTCTCCCGTGCGGAAAAGTACATTGCAGCGCGTCGTTGCACTTCAAGATCTACTGGTAGAACACCAGCAAGCACCGGTAAAGCTTCAGTACTGACGGTCCTATACGCTTTACTTAAGAATAACAAAGCCAAGCGCTGACTTTGAAGCAATTTACGTCGTGCCGCACCTATGGTGGCTCTATCGGCCCAAACAGGTGCCCCGTAGCACACACAGCCCAAGTAAGTAGCCCAATAAATAGTTTTTAAGGTTAAAAATGACAAACCCCAAGTAGATTTAGATATTCTCGTTAGGGCATAAAAGTTATTTTTAGCTTTTTCACCAACCGTTTTTATATGTTCTATGAATGTGAAATTCCTCTCTAAGACTAAACCAAGATAGCACACCGATTGTTTTCTCTTAACGGGAACATTATTGAATTTAATACTAGGCCACGATTTAAGGTCACCCTTTAAAATGAGTTGATAGGTTTTTTGTGGTGCAAAGGTCAGGCGGTTTCGATCGCCCCACTGAGATATTAATCGTAGGCAAGTGTCAGCCAAATTCTCGAGTCCAGCACGAGTACTCGACTGAATGAGCAGAAGGCCATCGTCCGCATAACCAGTAAAAGAACAACCACTTAGAAGAGGAATCGCGAGGAAATCATCGAAGCCTAGATTCCATAAATGAGGACCGATAACCGAACCTTGAGGACAGCCCATGGTAAGAGGTTTCGATACGGAATGATGTCCGAGCTTAAGTTTAGCGGATCCATTAGAAAAGTACGAATAAAGAAGATCAAATATATTTTTACATCTCTCATGTTCGGTAAGTAGGTCCTTATTACCCCCAAATGGGGCTTGTAAGTAACCAATTAGCGCTCTAGGGTATTAATGTAGCTAGAAAAGGCCCTAGGGCGGTAAGTAATTAAAAAAAAAGTTTGCGGATATCTAACCATCATATTGGCAATAGACATCATGCATTCAGCCTAATGACAAAAGAGGTCGCTTCGCTATTCAGCCTTGTCTTCGAGTTTAATAGTCATCAATTTTAAATATCGAACGGCGAAGCTCAAATCCCGTTCTTGAAAAAAAAAAAGATGAAAAAAGGCGGGAATAGAAAACTTTTACTTTATATATATAATATGTATTATATTGTTTGTTTTTGGGACTTTTTTATAATTACGTGATAATTAGTAAAAAAACATGAGTACTGCAAGTGATGAAGATTTAATTAAGCTGCACTCCCGAATCAATGAAAATGGAAGCTGAAGCAGCAATTAACTAATAAAATGTTTTATTCTTGCAATGCCGGTTTTTTCTACTTACCTCACAATCGAGATGTAAAGCAGAGTAGTTAGCTCGGGTGTAAGCATCAATTGCACCCTCGAACTATAGGCGCCCTCGCTGCGCTCGTGCGCCTAAATATCTCGGGCTGCAATTGATACCTTACAGCCCTTGGCTACTAATCTACTATTATAGCAACCACGAGCTTTTATCTTAAGTAGTAGCATTGGCCACCATGCGTTATCAAAAGCCCCGGAAATGTCTAGAAAGATTCCTACTACGTACTTGTGCTCGGAGGTATTAACCATTTTTCTAACCGAAAGTGCCGCGTCAACGGTTGATTTGCCGACAGTAAAACCGAATTGATTTTTATGGAATTTGGGTCCATCCGGTAATAATCGTGGGACGATAAGACGCTCCAAGAGCTTTCCCAAAGATGGTAATAATGTTATGGGCCGGTAAGACTTAGGGTCATCTGGTGGCTTGTCGCCGCTTTTAGGTATTATTCGTATAAAGCCATGTCTCCATATACGAGGAAAAACACCTTCAGCAATACACCGGTTGTAAACAGTTAATATCGCGTCGGCCGCTGTTTTACACGCTTCTTTTATCATACGATTGGATATTTTATCTTCACCTGATGATTTGTTAAGGGGCAGCCTCCTGACAACATTAATGAATTCGTCAGTGGTTGGAAGGTCTGACGCTGGTGATTCAGGCGGGACTGTAGCCCATGCTCTAATCTGTTGGTGGTAGTCAGTATCATTAACAGGTGAATCATCAGGGATAAGAGTATTTAATAAAACTTCCGTTGTTTCTTCAATTCCGGTGGTGTGTTTATTATTTACTTTAATATTCTGAACATACGCGAGGTCGACCGATCGATTGGCTTTAAACTCATGGTATAAAGGAGACCACGGACCTTCCTTTTCTAATTTATCCACTACTCTGCGCAACAATTTACCCTTAGACTTTTCAACCGATGCTCTGTAACGGGACCTGGCAACTCTAAATGTATTTAAAGCAGAGGTTAGTGAGTCTCAAGTGACTTGACGTTTTTTAAGCTTATTAAGATGTTTACGCGCTCGACGATAAGTTTTACGCTGTTCGGTTAGGTAGTCACACCACCAATCACATCTACGAACATTGGTCATAGGTCCGCGACCAATAGCAATGTCAGCACAGTAAGTGAAGATGTCTGACATAATTTCAGCACTTTCTTCAGCTGACAGCCCATCACGAGTGAACTCTTTGGCGTGACACGCAAAAAGTGATCTAAAGAATTCCCAATTAGCACCTTTACTTTTGTACCTAAAGTTACCACTGACATGTGAGGAACCCTAAACATGTGAGGAACCCTTAGTAGCCAAGGGCTGTAAGGTATCAATTGCAGCCCGAGATATTTAGGCGCACGAGCGCAGCGAGGGCGCCTATAGTTCGAGGGTGCAATTGATGCTTACACCCGAGCTAACTACTCTGCTTTACATCTCGATTGTGAGGTAAGTAGAAAAAAACCGGTATTGCAAGAATAAAACATTTTATTAGTTAATTGCTGCTTCAGCTTCCATTTTCATTGATTCGGGAGTGCAGCTTAATTAAATCTTCATCACTTGCAGTACTCATGTTTTTTTCCTAATTATCACGTAATTATAAAAAAGTCCCAAAAACAAACAATATAATCCTATTATATATTAAAAGTAAAAGTTTTCTATTCCCGCCTTTTTTCATCTTTTTTTTTTTCAAGAACGGGATTTGAGCTTCGCCGTTCGATATTGATGACTATTAAACTCGAAGACAAGGCTGAATAGCGAAGCGACCTCTTTTGTCATTAGGCTGAATGCATGATGTCTATTGCCAATATGATGGTTAGAAGTCCGCAAACTTTTTTTTTTAATTACTTACCGCCCTAGGGCTTTTCTAGCTACATTAATACCCTAGAGCGCTAATTGGTTACTTACAAGCCCCATTTGGGGGTAATAAGGACCTACTTACCGAACATGAGAGATGTAAAGAATATTAGGCTTACCTTAGGCAAAAACTCAATAGTAAAATGCTTGAACTGTCCATCCGAGTTGAAATAATGCACCTCCTCGCCATACGAGTGCGTGGCCTTGGAGAGAGTGGACTCTAGCTGCAGCACATATGTCTTGTTGTCGGCCGGCAGGCGCGGCAGCACGTACAGCAGGCCCGGGTTGTGCTGCGGGGAGTAGCCCGCCGGGTCCAGCTTGGCGGAGTACAGCGGGGACTGCGGGGACGCGTCCAGCGACAGGGACAGGCGGAGGGACTTGTAGTGCTCGATGTTGGGAGTGTACACGAGGACGTTCGTGTCCGTGATCTGTGTCGGCTGGATCGCGATGAGACGGACGTTCTCTATGTCTTTGTTGTCTTTCACCTGGAAGAAAACAAAATAGTTTAATCATTTTTTAAATACCAACCCAATAAACAATTATCAACAATCATTTTGATAATCTTTATCCGTTAATAATGGGCCTTTGTTGAATCTTATGTGCAAATCCAGACTTAACATCCACCAAAGGCGAGGTGCAAGCAAAAGAAACCATTGGTGGAAACAATTTTTTTTACGATTGCAAATTATTTTCAATTCGTTAAATAAAAACACACAATATGGAATTTTCCGAGTTGGATCCGTGAATAAAAACATACAAATACGTCTCTTACCTCCAATACAGGGGGTGCTTTAGCTAGTTTGAGTCCGAGCAGCTCCGGAGCGGACGACTCTTTTAGCTGAATGTTGTATACGCAGTTCGGTAATAGCCCTCGTATCCTGTTCCAAATAATGCAAATATTTGATATTCAGCTGCACCCGTTTGATTGAAAGTTGAACCTAACATAGTTGGAAGAAGGTGACGTTACCTGAAGGCCCCGTTAGCTTCAGTAGTAGCCTCCTCAGTAGCACAGTGTGCGGCGGAGTTCTTCCCGGGCACGGCCAGCAGGGAGGCTCCCGGCCAGCCTGCACCCGGGAGGGACACCAGGGACCCCACACATGACCACGCCACGCGGACTCCTCTGTGGAAAGGAAAAATAATGTGATTAGGCGGATAAAGGGCTCATGTTTACTATAACCCTTTAAACACGTAAAGTATTTAAGGCAGTTTCAGATCACTGTATTTTTGGCACATTTAAGTACGTCTCTTAGTATGCGTGTATAGGCGCCTATTTTTACCCGCACTACTAAAAATACTCAGACGAGAGTTGACTCGCTCATAAGCGGCTCCGCGCACAAGTAAGAGCGAACATCTCTCATCATCTCTTTTAAATTCCACACGTAATCCTGGTTTATGAAAATGATTAATAACACAAAAATCAAAGAGTAAATCAGACGTATAATAAGGATTATAGTAAAGGAGTAAGTTACTTGAGTGTGATGTGGTGCGTGTGACCCTCCTCCAGCGTGACGATGTGGTGCGGCGGCTGGAAGCGGTACTCCTTCATGTTGGGCTTGACGTAGTACTGCGCGGGAGAGAGCGACGTGAACCGCAGCCGTCCGTCGGGCCCGCTGCCCACGTTGCGGCGGTACGTGCCGCCGCTCACAGACACCAGCGCGCCCTGACGACAACCACATAATTTCAACAACAAATACAGGTACAGTACAGTACAGGTACAGTACAGGTACAGTACAGGTACAGTACAGGTACAGTACAGGTACAGTACAGGTACAGTACAGATACAGTACAGGTAAAGTACAGGTCCAGTACAGGTACAACTTTCGCAAAATCTTATAAATTCAATAACTCCAAAACCTAACTCACTATGTTGTCGGAGTCAAAATTGTTGCAAAGAAGGTCTAGTATCACCCATTTCAAGGAATACATCAATTACAAATCACCCTGTATAGAAGAAGAAGAAGATAAAGAAGATGTTACAGCCAGGAGTTAGATCTCACCTGCAATGGCGTGCCATCAGCATCGTCCTTCAATTCCACGGTGATCTCAGCCAGCTTGTGCGCCAGAATATTTCCATTATCGTCCGGCGCACTAAACACGTACGAGTCCTTCTCAGCTACGATCTTGTAGTGTTTAGAAGCGTCGAGCGGACCAAAGCGGTAAGTGCCGTCTTGAGATGTCACTTGGGTAAGTTTTAAATCATCTGTAATGTTGAAAGATAGGTTTGAAAATGTTTAGTTTAAATACTGGTAAGTAATTTTATTTATGAATTGAATGGTTTTAAGGTGCCCGAGAAGACCACCCATCGTATGTTCACGCAGTTTTACTTTATGGAAACGGCAGCCAAAACATTTTACGGAAATCAAATGGTATAAGGCAGCGTCGCTACTAGCAATAACAAGCTCGTGCGTGATAGAGGTGGTGCGCCCGCGCAGGCTCTCACGGACGTCTGTTTAAAACTGTTTCAGGCCAGTCTTCACGAGGGAGGTCGACGATAACTATCTCTTACCAGAACTAAGTGTGACAGTAACATCATCCACGGGCGGCACTATCTCCCCGCTGAGCGTGAGTGCCTCCCGCGCGCGCAGCGTGAGCGCGTGCGGCTGGCAGCGCGCGCGACCCACCAGCTGCACAGGCGCGCCCGGGCTCATCAGCAGGGAGGACGACGACGCTGACACTACCGCTACCTCGCCCTAAACACAGAGATTCATAAAAAATATTCGCATTACCGACTTTGTCGCAAATTATAATCAAGAAAAAAGACAATCACGAGTAGGACTTGAACCTGCGACCTTCTTATTCAGCACACAATAGGCCTCACCAACAAAGCTATCGCAGTCATGCTCTGCAAGGTAAAATTTTTCTTTCCATTCTTTATCGTCTTATAGAGACGTTGGTACTAACTGGCGAAATTGTTATTATTTTTTTTATGTCTGTTTGTCTGTGTTCTTCTGCACGCTAATCTTCGGAACTACTGGACCGATTTGAATGTTTTTTTTTTGTTGTATAGGTATTAAGTTCGGTTAACATAATATAGGCTATAATTTATCTTGGAAACTTGAACACCTAATGCAGAACCACAACAGACCTGCTAAACTATAAGAGATACAAAAATGGTGCCATGGCAAAAATTGTTTCACGTGATAAGCATTTCTTGCTGAGAGAATAAATTTGAAGATCCTGGCCCTGTAGCCATTTAACAAACGATAAACGCAAACGCTTAGTAGGCTTTAATAGATATTCAACTTTATGTGCTTCGGTATAACGTTGAAGATCTAGTGAAGATTGGTTATCGTTTTCAATCTTTCCTATCGCTAACGCTCAGAAATATTAAATAGATTTTCAACTTTAGGCTCTAGGCTATAAAGTTGAAAATCTATTGGGAGTACCGAGCGTTTACGATTATCGTTTGCCACTTGTTGTGACTTCGCTAGGAGGGCTGGACACCTGATGTGGAACTCCAAGAGCCCAGCTACACTATAATATATACAGGAATGACGTCTTAGCAAGAGTTGTTTAGTCTGATGGGCATTTCCTTTTGTCTTACAAAAATGAAAGATCTGGAACGTCTGGAATCGTCACGCACATCCCGTTGTTTAACTGTCCCCAGGCTCTTAGAATTCGACATCAGACGTTTCAGATCTTCGATTTTGACAACCCCGTTGTCGCTGGCATAAGCAACAGGATCCGCGTACGAAGTCGCAGGCAGAAGCTAGTTTTTTAATAAGTTTCAGTTTCGGCCGAAATAGACACTAGTTGGTACTATCTTATGTAAAAGTGACATTGCACAGTCTAATCAATTATTCAAAGGATTGGGATACGCAACCGGCCTTTGAAAACCACACTTCAAATTTAGTATTAGTGTAACTCGCTATGCGGTTGCCTGTCCAACATACATTTGATGTGCTATTGCTTTAACAAAATGTTGTAACGGTTGGTGATGCTACCATACAAAAATTTTAAAATATCTTTTACGTTCATTCTCAAGGAGCACTATCCAATGACAACGACCGACTAAACAATGACAAATGTCGCAAAGGTAGAGTGTGACAGAGTTAACAAAATGCTCTACTAATCTGAAACTATCCAGTTTTCTTGTTGATTAATATGCAATATTATTTTATCACCGGTATTTGTAAATGCATTCCAACTTACATCAGCCATATACAGCGTGTGCTCGAACGCGTACCCTCCACCTGGCTGCGCCAGCGGCACCAGCGGTCCCACGTCCTTGCTGGCGAACCCGTCCGTGCTGATTTGCAGGACTAGGTCTTCAACAGGCTTCGGAGACAGCACCTTGATCACCACTGCGTGCGCTGTGGCTACGAAGTATACTGTCTGGGAATTAAAAATATTTAAAGGTTACATTAGAGCGTAGGCGTGTACAGCTCGGCCGACGGCACGCACTGCTGGGACATACTCACAGTGGGCACTAGTGTGGAGGTGTCGGCATGCGCCTGCTCGGGCTGGAAGCGGTGGCAGCCGCGGGGAGTGAGCGTGTACAGCTCGGCCGACGGCACGCACTGCTGGGACATACTCACAGTGGGCACTAGTGTGGAGGTGTCGGCATGCGCCTGCTCGGGCTGGAAGCGGTGGCAGCCGCGGGGAGTGAGCGTGTACAGCTCGGCCGACGGCACGCACTGCTGGGACATACTCACAGTGGGCACTAGTGTGGAGGTGTCGGCATGCGCCTGCTCGGGCTGGAAGCGGTGGCAGCCGCGGGGAGTGAGCGTGTACAGCTCGGCCGACGGCACGCACTGCTGGGACATACTCACAGTGGGCACTAGTGTGGAGGTGTCGGCATGCGCCTGCTCGGGCTGGAAGCGGTGGCAGCCGCGGGGAGTGAGCGTGTACAGCTCGGCCGACGGCACGCACTGCTGGGACATACTCACAGTGGGCACTAGTGTGGAGGTGTCGGCATGCGCCTGCTCGGGCTGGAAGCGGTGGCAGCCGCGGGGAGTGAGCGTGTACAGCTCGGCCGACGGCACGCACTGCTGGGACGCGCCTGCTGGGACAGACATCACGCCGGATGAGCTCTTGCTGCTGTATTCCACCTGCAGAAGAACAGTTAATGAACAATCAATAATTTGCTTTTTTTATGTGAGATGGGTTTGCTCTTGACCTTAGTCTAGGTCAGGAATGACTAAGACAAGGTCGACGATGGAGCGAGCTTACCCAGAAGAAGCCTGTTCACTCTAACTTTGAAGAGATTAGGGTTGTATGCGTTCGGAAACACAGACGCAGGCAGAGAGTTCCACTCCTTCGCTGTCCGTATTATAAAAGACGTTTGGAAACGCTTAGTGCGAATTGGTGGTATAGCAATAAGGTAAGGATGGTAATTTGCCGTGCGTCTAGATGTGCGATGATAGATGGGGGCTGGTGGGATGAGGTCGTGGAGTTCTTGGGCACACTCTCCGAAGTACAATCTTTCGCGTTGCTTACGCGAATTAAAACGTTTTAGAAACGTGTAGCGCGGGATGTAAGCGTTGCAAGGGTCGGCCGGTAGGTAAAAATGAAAAAGTTCTTTCTTGCAGCAGAGATGTATAATCACGATAATTGTCAGAGCGAGTGAACTGACTCGTGTGAAGGTTGCGCGTGGACTGTCTCGTGTGAAGGTTGCGCGTGGACTGTCCACCAAACATACACTAACGTCTTACCCAGTCACTGGCGATAAACTTCTTACAACTAAAAACTACAGTAAGCATTGTTAAAATACACAATAAAAAACGCGCTCTGGGAAGCCCAACGTTATAAAAATATAAAGCATTACAGTCGGCATTTCGTTAGGGCACTAGGCCATAAACTTTACACTTCCGACAAACACCCTTTCTTAATTGCCAGTTCACAATGCAGTTTACAAAAACAATTCGCTATACAATAAAATGTAACACTGCAGCTGCGTATAATAAAACATCATTTTCGGCTGTGTAAAGCGGCGGAAAGGACTGAAGAATAGTCTATTGTATCTATTACTTCGGAGCTTTTAGCCGATGGATAACACATAAAGAAACAAAAGAATTCCGTCGTGCCAAAGCGTGGGAAACTTACTGGCTACGTGCATCTTAAACTAAGCAATTAAACTGAAGCTATATACAAGACTTATTTACATTGGTACCTGCTTACGATCTAATTATACATATTTTACAATCAATTATACATATTTACAATCTAATTACACGGTACCTACTTACGATCTACCTATACATATTTACAATCTAATTACACGTTGCTACATTGGTTGGTAGGGACATATGTGGGGCGTTAAGTCGCCACAAATCTGTAGAAGATCGACAGGCCGGCAACTTTGCGGCGATGAGTCAAGCTATGGAGCTTGGCATTCACTAACTTTACGTCGCCAACGAGCCTCCTAGCTCTGCGTTCCACTCTTCAAGAGCGGCAAGTTGATATTTAGCTGAGCCATCCCAAAGGTGGCTACAGTACTCCATGCAGGATCGGACTTGTGCTTTGTAAAGTGCTTGGAACAAAAAATAATGACCATCTACAAAAAAAGAATATTCATATATTTTCACTGTACTTCGGAACTGTTAGGCATTAGAAGAAATAAAATCATTTAGAGAATTAATTGTCGGTTTCAAAGTTTGATTTATTTTGCAGTTGTTAATTTTAATATGAAGTAGTGGGATGCTCACTAGTGATGGAATTCAAATGACTTTGCTTGTTTATTTCTTACGGATTTGAAAATGTACAGTTTAAAATTGTTAAAGGAACTTCAAACTAGGAAGGATGTTGATGAATGTTGCTAGATTGAAGACCTACAACACTTTGTAAACGTGTCTCCCTTACCTCAACCTCATGTGTAGAATGCACCCTGAGCACATAGCCCGTGTGTTCAAAGGTGGGCACATTGGTGTGGTCCTGTGTCACCGCTACGTTATGTCTCGCCTCCGCCCAGCATAGTGGATCACTCTCCACTGAGATCTCCACACTGCCGGGTAGGACTTCCTCGAAGGTGTACTTGCCATCTTGATATTGAGAAAATGTTAGAAATGTAATTGGAGATTTTTTCACGTCAACAAGTTGTTTGTTTTTAAACATACCCTTGGCTATGGTAGTGACGGGTGTGCCGACGTACCCTCCGTCGGGCGACAGCGGTCGCAGCGTCACCGTCAGTCGCTCGCAGGCCGCGGCCAGCTGACAGCGCACGCGGCCGCTCAGCTTGCCCTTCAGCTGGGAGAACGTCACGCCTGACACGGCCGCGTTGCCCACTGACACCTTCTGGCTCAGCGGGTAGTATCTGTTCACGAGAAATGGCTGTGTAAAATGTCCACACACAACTCAACTTGTTTTGAAAATGAGATCTGTGGTTTTCCATGCATTTATTTTGAATACAACTACGAAAAACTAACTGCAAGCCATCCCTCTGTTCTTGCTCCGACACTTCCACTTTAGCACTATAGACTCCCGACGCGAGGAACGTGCACCAGGCTCCCTGGTCCCCGTCCGCGGCCACCCGCACGTGGCCCGCGCCGGCCTGTTCCGGCGTCAGCAGCACGTTCCGTGACCCGGCCGGGGTCACAGCTCCACACACGCGCCAGCGAGAAGCGCGTGCGTTTGGTGCAGAGCGTGGCCCGGTGGGAGTTACTACGAGTTGGATGTCATCAAACTGGGCTTGTTCTGAAAGAAAGATAAAAGTTAGTAATCAAGATTCAGGAACATCAGAATCCTTTTAGTTTATTAAAACTTTACTACTAATTTCATTTTCATTTATTATTATTCTTATTAGTTTTAACTTTATACATAAAATATCAACAAACAAATGGTTTTTGACATCAAAAAAAGTATTCAAAACAAATTCCTTACCATGTTGAAACCCAAGTGTATAAGTAGAAGGCTGCAAGTTTGGCAGAGTGAACTTGCCGGCCGCGTCAGTGTTGCCTATGGGCTTGCCGTCCATGATCACACGTGCGCCGGACATGCCTGGCCCACCTATTGACTTAACTACATTTCCTACTACTGTGAACCCTGTTACCTGTGGAGAGAGTACAAAGTTGATGATCAAGAAAGCTTTATTACATTAAAGTGTAGTGCGTGATTTGTTCTACTCCATGGCACCATGTTAGGATTGATCAGACTTAGTGGATAATCTATGAAAGTATACGATGATGTTTTATTTGAAAATGATACAGCATAACATGTCCTGAGACAGTTTGGTTAGACACTTTCACAGAAGATTAAGAAATAGGTCTTATAATAATATCTTTATTGACTTTGAGATAACCCGGAAAGATAAGAATCACATACTACACTAAAAATTTTGTACCTGTTTTATTACTTACCTCAAAGGCATTCTTGATGAACAGACTATCATGTCGGACAGTGAAGGGTACAGCTTCTGGCCTCACATTGTAACTCACGGTGACCTGGCCTGGTGGTGTGGGCAGTGCCAGGAGTTTGTACTCCCCAGCAGGTACCAGGCCAAAGTTGAACTCCCCATTTTGGTCAGTTATAGAGTGACAGATGGGAGCATCAGGGACACCCTGGAGAAGCGCTGTCTTGCAACCTTCCACTCGGAATTTGGGACTTTCCTAAAACATTCACAATACTTTTTAGTTTTAAATTTTACTTTTCACCACTTTAAAATACTTTTTAAACTGAATTGGTTAGTCCAAATGTCAATTCAGCCAAATTTTATACATGTTTTCATGGCATTAACCTAAAAATAAGCTCCAGTTTCTGCCATAGTGCAGAAAAGTGATCACCGAGGATTGCCAGAAACCATAAATCTCATTTGTTAATCACAGCTGGTGGAAGTAATATTATCCATCAAAATTAAAAAAAGTGGAACATTTACCTCTTTTGAATAGAGCAGAACATAAACACCACTAATGGGACTACCAAATGAGGTCACTGATCCCGATACATCATAACCTTTCACTGCTAGGACGCCAAATGGCAAAGCAGTGTTGCCTTCCTTCACTTGAACCACGGCTTGAGCAGGGTCTAGCTTCCATCTAAAAAAAAATACTCATATTTGTTGACAAAGTAGTTCTTATAAGATTACTACATTCTATTGGAATTTTTATTGGAGATTTTAATAATTAATTTAAAAATGCTGGACTTGTGATAGTCTTAGTAGAAACTTACTTTGCATGAGAAGCTTTCACAGTGTATTTCCCTGGGATGACAGGAGTGAAATGGAAGTCCCCACCAACTGTGGTCACAGTATTCCGCACCTCCCCCTTATCATTAACCAGCTGGATGGCTATGCCACTAGGACCCTGCTTCTGACCAGCAGTGATCACCTGCCCCGTAATGCCAAAGCCATTGAAAGCAAAGTTGATGTCCTGACCAGAGGAACAGCGGTCTGTGGTGCCATCCACAGACAAGTTCACTTCAGATGGTTCAAAGCTCCATCCTGCTGGAGGATGGACCTTTAAAACATATTCCCCTTTCTCATACAGAGGCAGGAAGTAATAGCCATTTGTAGGAGCACTCTCTGTCTTCTCCTTCAAACTGCCTTCTTTGGTATACCTAAAAAAGAAAATGAATTAAAGAGTCCGTTTTGAATCTACAATTACTTATGTAACCACTAGAGTAAGTATGAGTTCAAGACACGTAATTGTGATAGGAAAGCTCAAGAATACACAGGGAAAATTAAATTAGTGGAAGTTATAGGTTAACTTACAGGCCGATTTCTATTTTAGAAAAATCCAAAGGAACGTGACTCTTGACGAAACCACCACATCCTAATATATCATTTGCACTACATTTTGTACTTAATAATATAATTATTAATGGTAAAAATATTCTACCGATGTAAGCAATCACTGCCATCTTTAAATAGTGATGCGTTTTCGTTTGATTTGCAGATGACAGGACGACAACTTTGTCCAAGTCGAGTTTAGCATGGTAAGCTTAGTAAGTTTTGAAGCAACTCGATTAATTTGGGACACTTTGGCAAATTAGAGTAGAAACCAGAAGTCGCCAGTGTGCTCGCGCTACCAGCACTTTGAATTTTTTTTTTCACCTATTACTTTAGTTTTATGGCACAATAATAAATCTAACAAACCTGCGCTCTTTGTTTACATCAAATATCAAAGATTGTCAGCAAACAAACAGATTAGTTCCGTTTCAAGACGTTCTGGCCAAGCTGTAAAAATAGTAGACCAAAGGAAGGAAAATCATGATAGCAATGCCGTAAAGAAAACAAATCATTCATTCTGCGAAAGGGACATTTTGCTACCTTTGGACATTTCGCGAAAGGGACATTTTACGCCTGAGTCATTCAAAGCGAGAGCACAGTGGCGACTTCCGGTTTTCTACTCTAATTTGCCAAGCTGTAGGTTCTTCTGATTTTATTATGTTTTGAATTCCAAAATATTTAAAGATTGCGAGGATCGCCCGGAGGACACGGTGTAGCATACGGTGCAGGCTGTGCAGGACTGCCCCACTTGGTCAGAGCACCTGCACCGCCGTGTCCTCACGAAAGGCGTCATGCTCGCGAAAGAGAAGGCGGGCCGCTTTAGAGAGAGGACAGCGTCCTCTCCCTCTCGCTGTCCGACCATAGACCATGCCCGGGACGGCGCGTTGTGTTGTGTTTCACGCGGACCTCAAAGAGTGTCAGCATATTGACGGGGCCCCCCTTTAGAGGGACAAAGTCTGCCAGGGTTGCAGGACCCACTTATTTATTTATTTATTAGAAAAGTACATAAGTACCACATCACATACATTTATCATTAAAATTTATACTATGAGCGGTCTGATGCAATGCACGTGACAATAATGGCGTACATATCATTAATTAATTTTACCGTGACCCCGGAATGTAAAGGGCTATTGAAGGACACCGTGGATTTTAGTCAGTACGAGCCTGACAGTCCCTCCCGAGCTCTGGGTGGGAGGACTCACCTTGATGATTTTACCTCAATAAAAAAAATAAAGCTAAACTAAAATGCACTACAATAAACGGAGCTTACGGAGCGATTTGATGTTGCTGTTAGTTGCTTCAAAATGCTCACGAGATGGGACAGGCAGCACCCAGTGGTGGTGACACCAAAAGCAAAGAGACCAAGAAGCAGTTTCTGGGAAAGGAGATGAGAAGGAGAAGCCTAATTTCTTAACTATCTGGCAATACCATGGGTACGCTTATACGCTAGTATTATCTTTGACCATGGGTCTGCCACTGAGGGCCAATATCTGATCTATCATCCCTAAAGGTGTTTCCTCATCACAATCGCATTCTCGTGCAATGTTACAATACACATTCAACTTTGAACATTTTCTTACTGTACTCCCTCTGCCTCCCTGACTGATGAGCATTTACTACAATTGTTATACAGTAACCAAAGAGATTTAAAAGAAACTATAGAGCGGGCATTGGGAAGATTGTCATACAAAATTGTTGATGCCATGCGTCAGTAGCACAATATAAGCGTTGCATAGCAACGCGACTACTAAACTGAGGGATTTTTTACCTATTGGTAAAAAGTTCTTCGTGATGTCCCGTCTATTGCTCGTTTATAGTTTAATGTCTTTGACAGTAACGTATGCGGTGCGTGAGACAAGTTGTATCACGGTACACAATGTAAGGGCGCTCCCTCACCGCGAGCAGAACCGAAGACAATAGAGCATCGAATTGCGTACTTTTATGTTACATTACAGGTGGATGCTCGCGGTGAGGGGGCGCCTTTCGAATTTATAACGTTACAAGTGAATGCTCCAGTGAGAGAGCACCTATTTTATAGTGGTCAAATTATAAAATGACACCCACCCAGGACAGGGCGGGAGAGACCATTAGACTCGTAATGACCAAGGCTGCTCCCACATTTGTCGACGCGGAATCGGCTTAAGCCGGCCAAAAAATCCTTCATGTCAACGTAATAAGGGTGTTACTAATGCCATTCGCATCGGCTCGGCTCGGACGACGCGAGCGTGTCCGTTTCAACCGCGCGGCCATGACGTTTTTTGAAGTGAAAACTTCTTTAGCGGCGTTGTACACTTTTTCTGTAATGGGTAAAAAATTTAAAACTCGCGTCAGGGTCACGTGACCCTGATCGAAAATGAGTAAGACGTCATTCAAATTAGTTAATTTCATATCTGTACTACTCCAGTTTTAAAATAAAACATAGTAACAAAAAAGTTTTCACTTCTACCGGCACTCCTGGAGTGCAACCTTTTTTTTTTTTTAAATAAAAACCATCCCATTTTTTTGTAAAAAAATGTAAAACGCGATTCCCAAAAACCATAAAGTCAATGCAATGGTTAAAAAGTTATAAGGGTTTGAACGTGGCCGCGCCATCGAAACGCGGTGAACCGCGCGGCCATGGAGATCTTTAAAACTAAGATTCGCAGAAACCTGAAATTTTGGGAAATAGTAGATTGAATTTGTAAACCATTTGTAAAAATATAGAAAAAATCCTGTGTTTGTATTTTAGGAGTTGTAAGGATAAAACCTCATGGCCGCGCCATTGAAACGGTGACAAAAACATCGCCAATATCTCGATGAAAAAGCATCTCAGATGTCTGAAGTTTTTTGTAAAACACAGATTTGAATTTGTCAAAACTAGTAAAAATACAACAAAAAAATCCTAGGTTTATATTTCAGGAGCTGTAAGATTATAACGCCATGGCTGCGCCATCGAAAAGTTGAAAATTTAGTTTTTCGCCAATATCTCGCTGAAAAAGCATCGCAGAGGTCTGAAGCCATATTATTGCTCCTCATTGTTCACCGAATCCTTCAGATTTCATATCTAATAAAAAAGGTGGAAAGGAGATTGCCCAACTGCGGTCTAAATGCTGCCCAGTAATAAGACTACGTGCGTTGTGTTGCTAGCACTGGCACTAATGTTTGTCTATATACGAAATATTTTAAGAATCTATCTTGGGGTTCCTGATTTATTTACATTTTTATGTTGATGACTTTATTTTTGTCACCCTGTGTTTTTGTCGTACTTTACACCTGTTCAAACGCTGCCCAGGAATGGGAGTACATGTGCTGTGTTCCTGGCACTCATGTCTGTTTACATACGAAGTATTTAAAGAATGTACCTTTGGGTTCCTGATTTATTTACATTTGTATGTTGATGACTTCCTACATTTTGTCTCCATTTTTTTTATCGTATTTCAAACCTGTCCAAATGCTGCCCAGTAATAGGACTAAGTGCGTTGTGTTGCTTGCACTAATGTTTGTCTTTATACGAAATATTTTAAGAATCTATCCTGGGGTTCCTGATTTATTTACATTTTTATGTTGATGACTTTATTTTTGTCACCATGTGTTTATGTCGTACTTTACACCTGTTCAAACGCTGCCCAGGAATGGGAGTACGACAAAAACACATGGTGACAAAAATCAAGTCATCGACATAAATATATGTAAATAAATTAGGAACCCCAGGATTGATTCTTAAAAAATTAAAGACATATATTAGTGCTAGGAACACAGCGCACGTACAGTCCTGGGCAGCATTTGGACAGGTGTAAAGTACAATAAAAAAAAAACATGGAGACAAAAATAAAGTCATCGACATAAACATGTAAATAAATCAGGAACCCCAGGGCAGATTCTTAAAATATTTCGTATATAGACAGACATTAGTGCCAGGAACACAGCGCACATACTCACATTCCTGGGCAGCATTTGGACGGGTGTAAAGTACGATAAAAAAAACATAAAGACAAAAATCAAGTCATCTACATAAACATGTAAATAAATCAGGGACCCCAGGATAGATTCTTAAACATTTCGTAATTAGACAGACATTAGTGCCAGGAACACAGCGCACGTACTCCTAGTCCTGGGCAGCACCGCAGGTTTGTTAGATTTATTATTGTGCCATAAAACTAACGTAATAAGTTAAAAAAAAAAAAAAAAACATTCAAAGTGCTGGTAGCGCGAAGACAGTGGCGACTTCCGGTTTTCTACATTTTTATGTCAAGCTGTATGAAACCTCGCACACTCACCCACATCGCAGTAGCCGCAGCAGAAGCGGAAAACGATGACTGTGCGGAGACTGCGGTGCGGCTAGGTCTGCGTTCACCTTTAGTCTTGCAGCTTCTGAAATATAAACCTAGGGTTTTTTGTTGTATTATTAAATTCTATAATAATATTTGTTTTGATAAATTTAAATCTGTGTTTTACAAAAAACTTCAGACGTCTGAGATGCTTTTTCAGCGAGATATCAGCGATAACGTTTTTATCACCGTTTCAATGGCGCGGCCATGAGGTTTTATCCTTACAACTCCTAAAATACAAACACAGGATTTTTTTTTCTATATTTTTACAAATGGTTTACAAATTCAGTCTAATATTTCCCAAAATTTCAGGTTTCTGCGACTCTTAGTTTTAAAGATCTCCATATCTCCATGCCACGCGGTTCGCCGCGTTTCGATGGCGCGGCCACGTTCAAACTAGACATGGGTAGTTCGCGAACGATTGAAGTAAATGAACTAGTTCATTTCCCAAAATGAACTTTTCATTCATTCACTGGCCATTCAAATGTGTCTTTAGTTCAGTGTTTCTTTTCGCTTAGTTACTCTATTCACCCTAATAAAGTATGAACTTTATTGTAATAGGAATATAGTCTTTACGGGAAACGGTAGGTCCGTTTCCCGTAAAGACTATATTCGTATTAAAGTATGAAGGAATATCGATATTCGTATAAAACTGAACTATTGATTTAGTGAAATGCATCATTTCTCTAAATCACTAGTTCAGTGAACTAGTCCAATGAACTAGTCCAGTGAACTAATTCAGTGAACTAGTCCAGTGAACTAGTCCAATGAACTAGTTCAGTGAATCATCTCATTCAAGAACTCGTTCTGATTTGTTGGACTAAATGAAGTACTGAATGAATGAATGAACTACTTCATCAAGTGAAAAGATATACTTCATTCATTTTCTTTTTACTGACACATTTTGCGCATCTCTAGTTCAAACCCTAACTTTTTACCCGACTGCGCCAGGAGGGTTATGTTTTTCGAGTGTATGTATGTATGTATGTATGTATGTTTCTGTGTGTTGCTCTGCAGCCTAAACGGCTTGATGGATTTTAACTTGAGAGGTGTCGTTAGATTCGTCTTAAACGTGAGAGTGTCACTGGGTAGGTACATAAAACTGGCCAAGTGCGAGTCGAACTCGTGTGCAAAGGGTTCCGAACTAAAAATATTTTTTTAAAATCTCTCACATTCTATCAAGTGGGGCATCAAATTAAAGGATTTTAAAAATGGTTTAAATATATATAGGTAACTTATATGTTTCAATTTAATTTGGACTGATGATAAATGGTAACAAAAACTAAAAATAGTAAAATAAAATAAATATTTAAAAAAAAACAAAAAACCCGACTGCGTAAAAAAACTAAAAAGAAAGAAACAAGCCCAGTAGTTTAGAATTCACGCATTCACACTCACAGTCGGGGCCCCTTGGGAAGATTTGATTGGTTAAGGCGATTCTCACACTACCCCGCATGATGCAGCGTAGCGCGTGGATGTTAACACAAACACACAGAAAATGCATCCACGCGCGTTCATGCGGATGCGGTGCGGTGCGTGTTTTCCATACAAACGGAACACGCATCCACGCGCTACGCTGCATCATGCGGGGCAGTGTGAGAATCGCCATAATTTGAATGGGCCCCGACTGTGAGTGTGAATGCGTGAATTCTAAACTACTGGGCTTGTTTCTTTCTTTTTAGTTTTTTTACGCAGTCGGGTTTTTTGTTTTTTTAATATTTATTTTTTAACCATTGCTTTGACAAAATGGTTTTTGGGAATCGCGTTTTACATTTTTTACAAAAACTTGGGATGGTTTTTATTTAAAAAAAAAACGTCTTGGACGCGTCAAAACGGACACACGCGAGCCGATGCGAATGGTATTAGTATTTTTAGTAACATTCATAATTTATGTTGACATTAAGGATTTTTTGACCGGTTGCCGATTCCGCGTCGATAAATGTGGGAGTACCCTAAAATCAACAGTGATCCTTCAAAAACCCTTTACGTTCCAGGGTCACGGTTATCTAATAAAGTAGTAGTATTAGACAGCAAACACCTATTATTATTGATTTAGGAAGGTACTTTGTCATAAAACTTTAATGCAGCTTTGTTTGATTTTGTGCAATTTTATTGAATTTTTTATAGGTATACATATAAAATAGTAACATGTAAACATATAGGGTGTAGCAGTAGAGTTGTACATTTTAATATACAAATACTTTTTAAAACAAAGAAATAGACTTAAAAATACATTTACTAAGTTAAAAACATTACAGGATTGTATTTGTACACTAATTAATTTTATGTTGCCACCGCAGTTTTAGTCTTGTTCTGAATTGGTAGGAATAGTTTAAACTCTGCTGGAAGTTCATCTTCTGAATACAGTCTATCAGAGAAGTATACCCTTCTGATTCTGCAGTTTGCATGTATTTGTACCCTGAGAGTTTCTACATAGTTAGTTCCGTATGCTCTTCTGGTAAAGTCAGCCAGGTTGAACTGGATTTGATTCCAGCCTTCATCAAGACGCATGGGCATTGTACAAATAAAGGGTTTCACTCGAGTTGTAGACTGATAATTGCTGGCTCTGAATCTTCTTCGTACATTCTTATCATCCAAAACCTGTGAATACAAGAATTTGAGGTTAGAATAAAGTTTTATAACCTATGATTACAAACAATTCGTTATGATTCATCTTCTGAATAAAAAGAAGAATAAGCTGGTTGGAAAAAGAATGTTAGGCTTACCTGAACTTCGAATGTGAAGTACTTCTTCAGATTCTTTATTATCATAACCAGAAAAGGCAGCTTGATACCGAGCGTCTTTTTGGGATCCGCGGGACACGTAATGTATGTCGTGCTGACATTGGTACCAACTATTTCAAGTACTAGACTTTGTATATCGTTGTCCGTGATCCTTTTTATGTGCCCATTTCGCACCTTTTTGTCCCAAATTTGCAAAGGTTTGCTGCCTATACTGTAAAGAATGGAAAGAAAACCGGACTGAAACGTGTTCTTAAACATTTTGCTGGAACTTGCCCGTAACACACAGAGTACTCTTACATTTAGCGGACGATTAACAACAGCGGTTTGATCAATAATTATCCCACATTCGCGGTTGCATTGTAATTTGACACTTTGACAGTAAACACAGGAATTTTGAAAATGGCCATTGATTGGTCATGCCTTTGTTATCAATACGATTGCCATAGCAACGAGACGAAATATGTCGTTCCTTCATAAGTAGCATCTATGACACAGAAAGAAACCTTTCCACTTTATATTTTTTCACAATTCATAGCCAAATCTTCTAATAAATCGAAGTATGTATCTTAACATTCAATGAGAACTAGAATTTGAAAGCGTCGATTGAGTAAAATAAATAGGAAATGAGAAAGAAAAAATAATAATTTAGTGGACTATACGTAAAATGGGCTGTATTTCCGAAATTCCGACGTTGACAGCTAGGAATATTCTTCTATCTGTGCCTGTCGCAGTAAAAAAAAACTCAAGCGGTGCATGTGCAGTGCTTGCGTATTTTATTTCTGTCCAAAAATATATATTTTACGGCTTTGTATTTCACCATTTTGTAAAAAATGTGCCGAGTTAATATTGCTGAGTGTTGATACAAGTATAATGAACGTTTTTCTTTGTGTATCTAGTTGTTGATTTCAGTAAGTGCTATAGCGAAAATGACGGAAATGTCGTCGAAGAGGTAAGATACTTCGTTACCATTTCGTTAACATCCATCTAAATTATACTATTTTCTGTTATTACCTGACAAAGGTGGAACTTATCATTTTACAGTTATCCCGGTGCCGCGCTTCATTCCTAACGTATGAAATTGAGCACTTTTGAACATAAAAAAAAACACAAAACTCCTAATCAAGAGCCTCGACAATAGCAAGTAACTAATATTAGAGTTTATTAATACTGCTACTGATATTATGCTATTAAAGAAGTTGGATCCAAAAATATAAGTACGTTTTTGTAAAATTCATGCAAAATTATTGAAACTTGTTTACTGACTTCTGTCAATGTTTAAAATGAGAACAATATTTTCGTGGCATTGTTATTTTTAGACCAAACCAGTATACTAAGAGAATGGTTATAATGTTTCAGGATTTTCATTTTTGTGCTGCCATATCAATTTTGAAACAAATTAGTACCTACTAAACTATATATTTTTACCTATGAGAAAAACGGAAAGCTTTATTAATTTGCTTCAAGAGTCATCAAACTTTCATAAATTTTATACAGATAATAAGTTTATTGACTTGGATCTTAATAAAAACTTGAAAAGATTAGACAAATTACTTATTGCTCGGTTTCACACAAGTGTTTATCATTGGCTCCTTCTAATTTGATTGAAGTTTAATTTTCTATGTGAGTTCATTATAGTTCTTGAAGTTAAGTTTTCAGACCTCAATGTCTCAACACATTGCAAATCAATATTTAAATTGCATAAATTACAATCTGGGTGACATTCATACAACAACAAAATAATGCACTAGAATTATTATGTCAAACACTTAGTTACTGTCAATATAGCAGTCTACAGACTTTTTGGTAAAAAAGAGGTTGCAATCCAATAATACAAACTTATTAACAACATTGTAAATCAATGCTACTTTTTCCATTATGAGCCAATGTAATTTAAGAAGCCGTGAAGTAATTCTAGGTGTTGTGTTACCATGTATCAATTGATTGGTTGAGCAATATCAATAGCAGTGACTTCATCATAATTACTTTGAAATTCATTCATATTCAAGGGTATTGAACAATGGTGTAGTAGTCCATAGTGGACATATTGGCCACCATGCAGTGTTTTGGAATGGCTTTGATGTTGGTTTCTGCAGCAATTTGTTTAATTATGTTCTATTACTGGACAAGTGGTTATTTTTTTTTCTTCTTCTTTTCCAAATATTGGTCACCCAAATCTGTTATAGGCTTAATAATATTATTGTGGTGTGTTGCTGCCATACATAAAATACAGCTGAATGAGAAGTTTTTAAAAATATATGCTGGACATGATTTCCTAAGTATTATACAACATATCCACAAATGCACATTCAAATGACAGTCCAGACCACCAATCATTATCCTCACATTTATCCTCATGAAATGTAAATCTGACAGTAACAAAACAACTTTTAATGAAATATTGTGATTAATGTACAATAGTAGGAAAAAGGACAAGGGCCATGTGTTTTATCAACGCATACCGACACACGCACTTCCGTCGATACGACCGAATGGCAAAGTCCTTCATATGACCGGCGCCCTCTTTAATAAGGGGACAGGCAAAGATATCCTACCGGCGTGCGTTTACAGTTACGTAAGGAATCGTGAGCATCATATTCTACCCTGAATGTATTCGTACTGGGTTATTTCGGACAGGAAGTCGTGAAGCCCACTGAGAGAGATTATGCATTAAAATTAAGCAAGAACATTTTTTTATCGATATCGTTATTATATTAACGATAGCTACGAGAATTCGCCGTGTCCCCAGCTTGGCCGGTTTTTAACATTCCAGATTGAGTGGTACCTAAGTGCCGGTACGCGCGCGAGCAGCTATAAAAGGAGAAGACACAATCACGCCGATTACATTTCGTCGCCGTCCTCCTAACATGAGCTGATCTTGAGTAGATTTCCATAATCTATAGGCTAAGAAGATGCAAGATAAAAATTCCTGTTCAAAGAATTGAGCGTTAAAAATCTAAGTCCCCATTGCAAGTGCACTTAGGTGCAAGTTATGCAGGTACCGGTTAATTAGTAACTTTCCCTGCTCATACTCGAGACCAGTTTTTGCAATAACAATAAATACGGAGTTTTATAAGCGAGTCATTTGTTTTCGTTTTATTTGGCCCAATGAATGAGTCGGAATCTGAAAGGCATCGCTTCGATTTTGCTCGGTACGGGGTCGCTCAACCCACTGGCACCGCCTGTTTGCAGGACTATTCTGCCGTAGGTATTTAATACTCATTTAGAGTATGCGGACCCCATTGTACACGTTTGTAGTTAAGTACACTCGTATTTTAGTTAATGAATCGGTGCAGACAAACAGCTTGCAACAGTCCTATTCGTATATTAAGTAATAACAAAGAGTTATCATAACAGTGATTAAGTAAATGCGGAATAGCAATCAAGGAGAATAAAAGATTTAAAACTTAAAATCCTAGCCTTTTGCGAGACCAGAATCACGAAAACTTTTTATCAAGTTATCAAATTGAAACGGTCACAAATCAGGCAAACGACTGGTACCTAATTGAAATAGATAATCGCATTACACGCTGCCGTGAGCTTTGCAGACTAGTTTAACTAACTAGGATAGGAACAGTTTGGATTTTCCACTTTTCGGATTGGCTGTATGGTAACACATATTTTTGTTAAAAGTTGCAGAATAACATTTGAGAATATCCGAGCGCGAGAATCTGGCACATCATCGCTATTGTTCTGAGTTTTTGTGTTCACGAACTACCCATAATTTAGATCAGATTTATTTAAAACTTGCTTTATTTTTTAAAATAATTGGTTTTAATTTAGTCATTTCCAGTTCAGTCATTTAAGTACATCAAACCACAAACTGCCAAGTGCTTTGCCTCTTTTTTTGGTCCCTGTTTTTTACCGAAACTGTATTTTCCCTCGTCTACTTCTTCCAGAATATCTGAATCGTTCATTTCCAATGCCAAGGTGGCAATCTGCTTTAAATGTAAACACAGACAATCAGCTGATAATTTCATAATCACAATCATTATGTGTAGGTATAGGGTGATAAGGAGTCCCTTATCGTAAGCGCCACGGTGCAGTTTTCCAGCACAATCGCAGCTTTTCGATGTATGTTGGGAATTTTACACTCAACATCGATTGAGGATGAGGAGGGTTTTTCCATTAGGAATTACTCAGCCAGGAGTTTGGCTGTAAAAGGTAAACCTCTGGCGAGCCCTTCGGCAACATAGGTGTGATAATATCGATTGAGAATATAATTTATACGTCTCTCGTCTCATGTTCAGGCGATTACGCACAGAATATATTCTGCATAATTAATCGCGCTTCGTATTGTTTTTATTGGGCAGGGCGGCCGAGCACGCAGTGAGTCAGCGACCATCGGTGTCTCCATAGCCTAGATAGAGCCCATTGTTACGTAGGGTGATTCAATTTATCACGAAACCAAGTTTTCTGTGTCAAATATTGATCAAAAAAAGGATTAAACATTCCTGTTTTGATACTAGCTGTCGATAATGAAATGAGGAAAGATACTTGCCTTGAAAGTGCCGATGATTTTTAAATAGAACACATTAAAACTCACACATAGGGAGGGATTATTTTCAGAAACATTAAACAATCTGTAGTGGCAGTAACAAAATGAAATTGTAACAAAACGCACCTGTTTTGATGTAAAAAATTGTGATAACTAACAGTTATTTTACAAACATACATGACGTGATAAAATAAGGTGCAATATAAATATATAATACAAGCATGATTATGATGTCGATTAAAAATCTGACAAAAAACATATTTTTCAAGGAAACTATGAACATACTCTTGTATTGCTGAAGATTGGGTACTAGAACTAACTACTACTACTTATTGGAGAATCAACTTCATCTATAAGGATCTCGAATCGAAGAAATATTTCTGTAATAATACAGTTTATTTATTTTCAGGAGTAGGTACTGAACAGAGTACCACTGAGGAACCATTCAGCAAATGCATTAAAACGTTTATTTTACTGGTTCGCTTGCAAAACTGGTTCACGTGCGAATAGTTGGCGGATCGCGTGGGGGTATATCGAAAAGCGGGATTATGAACGGCTTTATTTGTTCAGTTTCTGGGTCGTCGATCTTGGCTGACCTGTCTCGTTCCAACGAGAAAGTGAGTGCTCTTTTTACATGGCGTTTCATGTCTGCGGCTATATTTTCAATTCATATCATGGTCACATGTATCTGACCCAGAATTTGAACTAGGTATTTGATTGGGATAGATAAATATCGCAGTTCCATAGTGTAGTCGTGATGCCAATTAAATCAATAAAACGTCATGGTCGCTGTACGATTGTCTGTGATGGGCTCTGTGTCGGTAGACAGTCTGTCTTCACCAAGTTCATTGGACGATGAATTGCGGACGCAAAAATATCACAAACGGAAGCTTAAATGTGTCAAACATAAGCGGTATGCGGTGACATCTTGGAATAAATATAAACTCTTCATAAGAACACTTCAAGATTCCAATTAGAGCATACGAAAATATTTGGTTCCACCTTTCCTTATTTTGTCAAGTCAAGCTTAGGTGACGTTCTCTGCGGGATCCAAATCTATAATATAATTATCAACGTCTAGTAAATAGTTATGCTCCAACTTGTCTAACGCAGATGTCAGGGCAGGAAGTAACAGATAAAATATCAAAAAAGAACCAACGAAACCTCAAGATCTCTGTAAATATACAGTCTATTATAATATACAAACGTGGGAGCCTATTAACATAAATAGAGTGAAGGAGGAAGACGGATGAGAGAATTACAGTAATAATAATAACAACAGTACATGTTACTGTAATTCTGACTAATGAACGTTAACTGAATACCAATAAAAAGGTCACAGTGGTCGATGTAACGAGCAGGATCTGCGTATTATTTATAGACAGACCAACACGCGGTTTTATTTATCTAGAGCCACCCACCCGGCCGAGCGGGCCCGCCGACTAAACGCGACATAGGTACACTATCGTCTTAAAAAACTTTATGTTGTGATGTGATTTATGTGTTATCGTTATTTTAATCGAAGATACTATATTTCAGAAACATTCTCAACTCCTATTTGGGATTTTCTTGTCATTCGGATGAATCACTCGCACGCTTGTTAAATAATCTAAGAATGGCCCACTTGCAATTTAGCAAGTGTTGGCCAGTTCGTTAACTCGATTGTAGCAAACTGCTAATGAAACGTTTGATATTAAGTATGCAATGAACAAACACAGCGGTGTTAAGTAGGTAACCTGATTTTTCACTTTTGTGAAACACCTTTTGTTCAACAGCTAACTGTAGTGTTGCCGCTTGAATTCCTACCAAATCCAGATTACTATGTACAGAGTCCTGTCTGACCGCTCAGAGCAAGATCAGTTGAACTTGGAACGCTGGGTTGTTGCCGAACATCAAAAACAGTCACGTAAAAGCTGTCGCAGTGGACAGACGCGCTGTCGCCCGCCTCCATGCCGGTTTTAGCCCTGAAAGGATACGCATGTGTTTATTTCGGGATTAAAGTCTTGTTCATCGCTTTTGGATGGTTGCCGTGGACTTGACTGGTTACGTAAATTGTGAGAAGTGCGTGTATAAACTTGAGCTTTCGTCGACGATTCCTGAGCCAAGTCAGGAATCGTCGACGAAAGCTCAAGTTTAATGGACAAAAGTTTTAGTTACTCCTCGATGTTTCGAGTCTAAACAGCGATCAATTTCAAAAGATAACTCTATCTAGTGTACACCACATGTGCCGTAACCCCATTTTATAGATAGAGACGTGGTGACTGTTTACACGATAAACAAAGTTTCGGTCGTGTTTGTGCATCGATGTTTTTTATTGAAAGTGTGCCGTGTAACTCAAGATTCTGTGAACACAGTGACATTACGAATACATTAAAATTTATGGATTTTAGCGACGTTGTGTAGCAAGTCTAATAGCAGGATAGGTGAAATCAAAGAGACATAAGAGACGTATAAAAAGATGCTACGACTACGGTAAAGATGCAAGCCCCTCATGGATAGTGAGGGTAGACTGGTGTTTTGGAAGAGTGGTGTATGGGAGGGGGGAGCCCCCACCTTAAATTGTAATACCTGTAAGAAACGACGCGCCGACAGAATGAGCGCCAACGAAACTCAACGCCCCCAGGGGTGAGTATCTGGGTTGTTCCAACTTTGCTGAAAACCAAAGTAAAAAATGAAATGCGAAACTATTCCCTTACTTTGAAGGAATGCTATCTTGCGTGAAGGTTGTAACATATCTACTCATTACAGTCACGCACTAGATGATCCGGAAAATGACCTGTTGCTGTCCAGACATTACTAATTACATGATTACATGTTAACTAAATATAGCAATACAAAATGAGGAAAACTCGTAGCAATGCCAAAATTTTTTCACGTTTTGTATATGCTTGACTCTTAATGTAAATAATTTTCACCAGTCTAGCTACGAGTATTAGTCCTTGAGTGAAGACTGCTGTTAAAGTGCAAAGACACTGTTGAATACCATACATGCTGTATGCACAAATAATTGATTGTGTACAAAACAAATCCGCTAGCTCCATACAGTCTGCACGATTCGCTCCTGTCAAGCTTATTATTGGAATCAAAAATAAACATTGCAAACAATCTACTACGTCCCCATACAATAACATTCCTTCACTGGGCTCTCGAGTTCGTACAGATCTAGTGAACTAAATGTGGGTGTAAGATTCCAAGATTTCGTTGACTGCTCCGCGGCTTAGATTTATGCAGATAGCCTTCCGTAGATTATGAATATGGAGCTCTTCTATTATTCACTGCATTTCATAATATCATGAAGGAACTTTGACAGGTGCATTTATGACTAGGTCTACCAGATATTCGTCTTTTACTTCACAAATGGATGAACACTTTCTGATTTAGAGTCAAAAGAGATATGAATTCTAAGTTCTTCTACGAGAGAATTTGGGAAAACAGTTTAATTAATTTTGAAGTTTTACTCTTCAAAGAGCCTTCTTTACAAAGAGCTTGTACATCAGACTTTAATCTCGCACAATTTCTCCGCGCTTAAAACCCAAAACTGCAAGATTACACTTGTCTTCTGACAATTACAAGTGCGTTACTCGAAATACCAACTCTGCACAGTGTTTAGTACGTAAATAGATCGTTATTTTGAACAAATTCTCAACATTGTGTGCTTATTTTCGCCTTGTTGCATATAAGGGAAAATAATATTTGCATGAATCACATCACCGTTCCCTTGCAATAGGCCCGGACTTGGAACCTGTTTTCCTTATGCGGTCGGCAGCCAATTTTTAATATTGCACGTACGACGACGGCACGATATACGGATGTGTTGACTTATTATTGGGATTAATATTGTTAATTGAGAACAATGGAACAAAGAATGATCGTCCATTTATTTCTCTTTGTTTTGACATTGTCAGGTGAGGTAAGATTTGACCTTGAATTCATTAAATAGGCAAAGTTGTTGATGAAATTTTGGAATAACCAATTTAAAAATATGCTTTGTTTAATGTATCGCTCTACATCAGTTTACATTAAAATGGGTTGAGGTTGATTGTGCATCTTTTTGAGTTTTGTTTTTCTCTCAAAAGAGTACAAATAGTAATTTCATTTAGGCCCACTTGCAGGAACCCGATTTATCTTTTAAACTCGAGAGTTAGATGCCAACACGAGGTTAAATTGACAATATTGTATGACAAACTGTCAATTTGACCTTGTGTTAGCAACTAACTCTGAGTTAAAAGATAACCCGGGCTTCTGCAAGCGGGCCTTAGACAAGTAATCGCTTTGGAACAGAAAGTGACCTTGCCCTCCCTTCCGTAGAAAGTGCAGAAATTTACTGTTCATTCGACGTGGTTTCCAAGTCTAGTGCCACTTCTGTTCCGCATTCATAATGCAAAAATATGCCAACTCAGCATGGCGTGTTATTGCATTTCTACGTCCAATCACCCCATTTAAGAAAACTGTGTGCTGTTAAGGAAGTCGTATGAATGTTTGATCATTATGGATAATTTGCAAATTGAAGTATTTATGAAAGCAATAAGTTTTGTGGTTAGCAATAGTAACAAGTAGATCCGATATACGCTTAATGAATGGAGCTTTTCCCCTGAGATATCTCTTACTTTTGTTCCTTGGCCTATTCAATTCCTCCTTTCATTATTGTCTGGCATCGGGAACACCCAAACACTCCGAAATATTATTTTATTCCGAATTTCGATATTCCGATTGGACTTTTGCAACTCAATTTTAAGGCACTTCCCGATAAGCTTGCAAGCTGAAATTTTGCACACGCTCTGAGTTCTGATGACAGTATGCACTGACTAGCTAAGAAACATCATAACAAATCCAATATGGCGGCCACTCCAAGATGGCGGACTGGCTGTTTAAAATCCACCCCCATGATATGGGTATCAAATGAAAGGGTTTGCTGTCAGGAATACGAAAAAAACAGTCATGTGACTTAAATTCAATATGGCGGACGTCCAAGATGGCGGACAGGCTTTGAGGCACTTCCCGATAAGCTAGCAGGCTGAAATTTTCAGGGTAGCTTCACACCCGATGAACAAAGATAAAAATTATAAAATAATTAATAGATTTAAAAAAATCTAAAAACCCACGTTTTTAAATGTCCAAAAATAAGAAAATAACCCTACGGGGCTGAGAGAGGGGCCACTCAAAACATGGGGGCGTATCTTTGCAAGTTACACCAACGATCTATACACTTCACGTAAATATATCCCATAAATAATCCCTTAAATAAAATACGCCCCCACGTTTTGAGTGGCCCCTCTCTCAGCCTCTTAGGGTTATTTTCTTATTTTTAGGGCATTTAAAAACGTGGGTTTTAAGATTTTTTTAAATCTATTAATTATTTTTTTCCTTGCATTTTCATTTAGTCACCTCAGCTCTCTTAGAATTCACAAAATCATGTATGTAGTTGCGCCGAAATTAGTTGGAAGAAGCGTTCCGCTTAAGGAAATACTCCCTATTGGCACAGCTAAACCGAGTAACCTCTATGTAAAATAGACTTCCTATAGGAATAGTCTCGATTGTATTCATAATTATGGGATAGGCGGATATAGTTAATCACGTGTTACTCATCGTAGTAAATGCTTGGCATAGTTGGCATACATATTCATGTTACGTCGTGAGTGCTTCCCGCGTTTGTTGTCTTTACAAGTCCTAGATACATAGATAGTGTTGTTATTTCGATAGCCATTAAATGGGAAGATATTTATCTTCAGCTTGTGTTAAATTCTCTGCTGTGAATGAAGGATGCACGAAACCGAGAAGTTTGGCAGAACTGCAGAATCTAACAATTAGGATTAAAAGTTACATACATTTTCAAAGCCCAGTTACATATAACAAATCAAATTCTGCTGACAAATATCAGCGTTGCGTCTTGATACTTAAGTGTTGACGTATCCTGTCTACATCTAAACGCAGTCGGAGCGTCATCATGGTAACTAAAACTATTTTCGACACCAAACTGAAATAAACTCTTACCAAAGGTGGTACGAGTTTATTTCACCTACCTCACCTTACCTTTCGTTTAGAATCCAGAAATACTCGCCGTATCAAAATTTCGCAATGAGAGATTGGTCCATTTTGTAATTTCATGTGGAAAGTGCTGCCTAGTACCTATAATAGTGAACACATTCACATTGGACACCAGTGATCCAGGTGACGGCAACATGTCGCGTCATAAAGCCGGCATGGCAGTCATTAATATCGCCTGTAAATCATCACAATGCACTGTAATTAGCATGTGTCGCATTCCATGTCTCGTTTTAGTTTTAATTACTAATCATCAGCTTCTGTTTTTCGGGTTGTACTGTAATGTAAATTGTTTGAATTGCTGTTATCGCTGTTGTAACATCATTTTCATTGATTATATTATATTACCAGCTCATCAGAATTGTAGAAACTTTGTCTTTTTATTTTGCTAATGATCTTTTAACATCGATTTTACCTCAATTTACCTGGACATTAGATGTCATGAAGGAAATCGTGGGAGTCTCACTCGTCTTTACAAAATCAGTAGCGTTCCTCTTGCTGTATTTTCTGAATTCTGACAGATCTTTTAATAAACATGATGTCATGTGTATAAAAATATTTACAGTAACATGTCCGCGTATTCCGTCATGTTTCCGATAGTACCTACGACTTGATTTAAATATAATAGTTAAATATGAAAATTTATATTGGTTCAGTGGTTTTCCGGAAACTTCATAGAATTCAATATTTCCAATAATAAATTGAATTGTCCTGAAAAATATGTCGGAATTTATTGAATAACCCATACAAACGTTACACAGTGTCCTGACATTTATATTAAGATCCGTAGAATAGCCTAGAGCCCGCTTGGACGCGAAACGAAATTCTCAGGAAACCTATTCTTGGACGGGTATTACAGGGCAAAATTACTGACTCGGTCTATTGACCTTTGAATAATAAATAAACAAGTTATTTCTGTCGGCAGAACACTTTCATATTCCATCTTTTGCGCATTTCTTCTTTTATATCTTCTCGTTTATCCTCCGCGTTATTTTTATCGATCATGCCTTCAGTATAATATTTGATTATTTTGTATTAATTCCCTTCCTTCCTCTATTTAGGGTAAATTTCATACCATTTTGTATATCAGAAATTTGGAACTGCTTTAACTTTACCTCTTTTTTCTGCTTTGCCATGGCACAACAGCTAAATGGTGCTAAAGTCCCACACGCAACAGCTTACTCTTATTTCATCACGTTGTCCAATTATATACAGGTATTCCTCCTGAATTACTGAACAGTTAAAGGTAAATAAACGATTGCGTTTTAATCCTTGATTAGCTGGCAATGTTCCGTGTAATAAAATCAAAGAAAAATTGAAGCAGTGGACAAATGTTGAAAGATAGTCATCGAGAAATTCAAAGGTTAACGAAGTCCACGAAAAGAGAAAAAACAGTGCAATAAAATTATACCAGCACAAAAGAAGTCAGTTATTCTACGTTATAGTTTTAGGGCCAATTGATCAACTGCGTATGAGGGGGTCACACCCATATTTTATTTGATAAAAGTTCGTTAGCACGGCGTCGATTGTCGATATACAATAGTTTTTATTTAGTTGTTAACTTCTACAGCCATGTTTATTGACAAGCGGGTTCATCAATAAAGATATGAGTGAACAAACGGGCAATAATTTGTCGATGCTGTCTCTGATATGTTGAACTTTGGCTTTTAGATTGTCGGAGATGTATTAGTGTTGAGCATACTAGATTTCAATTGAAAACTGTTCCACTTAAATATGTTCTTTTTAGGGTTCCGTAGTCAACAAGGAACCCTTATAGTTTCGCCATGTCCGTCCGTCCGTCCGTCCGTCTGTCCGCAGTTTAGGTCAGAGACGCCCAGTACTAGAAAGCTGTAATTTGGTGTAAATATACGGATTTGTTGTGCCGAAAAAGTGGTAAAATAAAATCTCGTAAAATATATTTTTTTAGGGTACCTCCTGTACACGTAAAGTGGGGATGTTTTTTTTATTTCTCGCGTACCCCTTAGTGTGGGGTATCATTAAATAGGTCTTTAAAAAATATTGATAGTTTCCATTAACATTTTTTTGATAAAAAGATTGGTTTGTGAAATATTAAGCTTTAAAGTGCTAATTTTTGCTCGACTCGAGTGTCCGGGGGGGACACTCGAGTCTCTACCAGCTAAACGGTTATGTTTGGGGGTGTGAAAAAATTCACAATAGTAGTATATATAACGAAGTTTGAAGGAAAATTATCATGACTAAGTAGGCTTTACAAGTTTACGAGTAATAGTCGACCAACTTATAAAACGTACTTGGATAGCATATTTTCCTAAACAAAATGTATCGCAGAACATGTTCTTCAACTGCAAATGTAAGTTTGTAAACTTTATTTTTACAGCTATAATAGGTGGGTATGTTTTGGAGATAGGTAGGTTTTTATTGTCAACTATTTTTAACTAACTTCAAAAAAAGGAGGAGGTTCTCAATTCTTCGTAATCTTTTTTTTTTTATGTATTTTCCCCGATTTCTCAAAGACGACTTGACCGATTTTGAAAATTCTTCTTTTTAAAATTAAATTCAGCGAATCAGTTTAATTAGTTCGCATAAGTATTTTGATGGGCAACTACGGAACCCTACACTGTGCGTGGCCCGATACGCACTTGGCCGGTTTTTTTGATATCCTGATACTCCCTCAACATAACCTGATCTGCAGAAATTACTGCTTTTCAGTCAGACCAGAAGGTCTGACTGCAAATACATGTTGGATTGCATACTGTTCTGCTAGAAAAACCAAGAGTCATGTGAATTCATGTCGAATGTGGGCCACCTTATATGTGCCGGTTCGCAGTACAATAATATGCTTTTATTTTATCATTATTTTGGGCCTTTTCTGAAAGTGCCAACGAAAAAAAATGGTACCTATGGGTAGTACTAGTCATTTGGAGCAATAGTTATTATGGCACAAAAGTTGTAGGATTGCTCTCGGCCAAGTTATACAAGTTCGAAGATTCGTAATTTTCATACATTTTTTAATTTCTGAAAGTGCCGAGAATCACCAAATAATGATAAGTATTGCTAGAACTAGCAACCTCAAGCAATTAAACATAACGCCTGTAATCCCTGCACACCTCTGCCCAACCCGGGCAGAGGTGTACCGAATTAAAATGAATAATAATCTGTTTATTTTTTGTGAAAAGTAATAAAAACATTTTAAAATATACAAATCAGCTGGTGGGACCAGCATCGGGAACAGAATCGAAGCTGTCTGTGGCAGGCCTCTTGGGAGAGCAACCTCCTAACAATACGAGTCGTGACCAAAAGTACTGCTTTCTGAATCAACCACGTTTTTCGGGTAATAAAATCATTAACCGCCGTGCTACGGTACCTATCCTGCTGAGATAGTCCCGCAAGCCGGTAGGCGTTTGGCTCCAAAAGGGTCACTGAAAACTTATTTAGACGCGCGTGGAACTCGACATGCTGTCGTCCTGGGCCTGATCCTTGATAAGACAACTAGCTCCGCATTATTTGCCGTACCCGACTGGATTGAGATTTCGAGGGCGTCCTCTTTCGCGTGTTCTGCCTCTTCCTTCGCTGTCATTACTGCCGCAGAAGAAGAGGCAGCCTCCTTACCGGATTGCCAACGTGTGATCTGGAACGGGATCCTCCAGCATCATGTGTATGAGTGGATCACCCGAATAGCCATGATCCCCTGGTGCGATTAGCTTGTCTGTTCGCTTCCTTATGTAAACGACAGACACAGGGTTCCCGTAGAGGGGCTTTAACCGTACCACTCCCACGTAGAGGCTTCAAAAAGCGGCGTTTGCCTCGCAAGGTTGGGTAACAGCTTGAAGGCAGCCCCGGCTCGATCCTGTTTTTGTTCCAAACGTCGGCAATGCTCCTTGAAGTTCCACGGGATGTCAAGGACGAGTATCAGTCGAGTCTCATTGACTGGACGGTGAGGCAAACCCGTCTCACCGCTAATTGTGAACCCGAAAGTATCGCGTTCCAAAAGCAATGAGGCTCTTTGAGAAACAAAAATTAATGTATGAATGAAATGTAGGTACCGGCTCGTCGACTATCTTAGTATCTGGAACGCAAAGGGCAACCGAATGAAGAGGGTGGACTTTTAGTCAGCAGAAGTCTGACAGTAGGTACATAGAGCAGTGGTGGCCCAGTATAGAGCAGTGGTGGCCTAGTGGTATCGGTCCCAAATTACGAGTTGTAGGTCGTGGGTTCGAACCCCGCCAGGCGCATTACTTTGTGTAATTTATTTCATCACCACTGCTCTCAAAACAGTGAAGGAAAACATCGTGAGGAAACCGGCATGTCCTAGAACCAAAAAATTCGAAGACATGTGACATCTGCCAACCCGCACTGGGCCCGCGTGGTGGATTATAGCCCACTCCCTCTCACAAAGAGAGTAGGTCTGTGTCCCAGCAGTGGAAACATTATAGGCTGATGATGAGTCTGACAGTCTCTACAGCTCAGCCCAGAGCGAAATAACTCATTTGATGATTTTATTTCCCCCTAAAAAGGGTTGATTCAAAAAGCAGCAGTGCTGATCACGTCTCTTATTGTTAGGAGATTCCTCTCCCAAGACCCCTAATCACAGGCAACCTTGGTTCTGTTCCCGATGCTGGTCCCACCAGCAGATTTGTATATTTTAAAATGTTTTTATTACTTTTCACAAAAAATAAACAGATTATTCATTTTTATTCGGTACTCCTCTGCCCAACCCCTCAGGCATTACAGGCGTTATGTTAAATTGCTTGAGGTCGCTAGTTCTAGCAATACTTATCATTATTTGGTGATGCTCGGCACTTTCAGAAATTAAAAAATGTATGAGAATTACGAATTTTCGAACTTGTATAACTTGGCCGAGAGGAATCCTACAACTTTTGTGCCATAGTAACTATTGCTCCAAATGACTAGTATTACCTATAGGTACCAATTTTTTTCGTTGGCCGGCACTTTCAGAAAAGGCCCAAAAATGTATGGAGCCTGAATGTTCTCCTTTCCACCCCGTTTTGAAGAATTAAATATTGAGCTAATACTTATTCATCAGTTCTTATTAACTTAAATACGATATTGACATAAATGTTTGTTTATTGCAGTGAGCTAAAGAAGCTCTCGGAAGAGAGCCTGACGCGGCAGCCCGAGGAGGTGTTCGACATCATCTGCAAGCTCGGCGAGGGGAGCTATGGCAGCGTTTATAAGGTGAGCAGGAGTGGGCGCATTGTCCACTCAATTCGAAGAAAAGTTGCAACCATTTTTGAAGTAGCAGGAACAGGGTGCAAAGTTCCTCGATAACTTTGAAAAGGGAGTTCTTCCAATGAGACGTGGTGATAATTATATCTGGTGGGCTATCTAGGGGTCTGGGTGGATTTATCTATATTTTTCGGATGCCTGATAAGACAGTCCCGCGACCTTCAGAATTGTGGAGCGCGAAATGTGTCTATTCTAACCTTATCTGACTCCTACAGTAATCCGACTCAGATAAATAGTCTGTATAGGAAGTGTCGGTGAAAGAATGATGTCCACGAACTTAACTAATAAAAGTTTCCCGAAGTTAGTTTCTAAAATTTTACTAATTAGACACCAGTTTTCTTCTTGTTTAACTGTTTCAAGTTAATTAAAGTAATTTGATTCTACTTAAAGGCTTGGGCACTGAAACCTCCATACAAATACTTACTGTAGGATCAGTCAATGTCTGATGATATCCGGTCTGCAACCAGTGTTGTACCTACAATTTCATTAAGAACTAGCGACTCTACCCTGTTTATATAATTCCGGGATTATCTAAACCACAGGTACCACTTTTTTTTTCATAGCCGTGGTGGGACTTGTAAATTAGAAACACCATAAGCCAAATAAGTACAGCCGTTCTGAATTTAATTCTGCGATTGATTTGTCATTTAAATAAAAAAAACATGAAACTTAAACTAACAATGCACTATCGCAAGCAACATGTAGTACAAGTAATCCTATTAACAAGAGTTTATTTATTGAGAGCATGTCAAAGAAGCCAAGAAGCCTTACAAATTCATGAAAAATGCAACAGTTCAAGCAACGAAAAATAACAATACTCTCGTATGTAAACTCAGACTATGAAAATCTCATTGTCTGGGAAATTTCATGCACCAAGTTTATGTAATACCTATTTAGTTTCTGATTTTGTGATATTAGTGATTTTCTTAGCGATATATGCAAAGTCAGTCGTGGATCAAATCTGATGCAAACGTTGCATAGGGCCGATCGACGAGGCGACGCTTGCCTAAGTCCAACAGTGAACGTCTTTCAAATAATTTGATCACGTGTAATATCTTTGCTTACTTACAATTTATTTGCACCTACCTAAAACAGTTAACCCTTATCAGTTTATAATTTCGAGAACATTAATTTTAACAGACTAAGACAGAGCAATGTCAGTAAATTCCAATCTATTTCATCTTAGCATCTTCCTAGAGTCAAGGCCGCCTGTACTGATTAAATAAACAATTAATGGATCTCTCATTAGTAACCCGCTAGCGTCTACGCCACATTCCACTCAGTTACAAGGATCCCTAAATTCTATTCAATTGTTAATGAACAGTTTCTGTAGTATTATTTCCTACGCTAGTGTACACTATTTCTATTAGGTTAGAAATTATAGTTTCGTAAATAATTTTGTCTACAGAATAGTATAATCTTCTTCACGAATAAATTAAGATGTAGTGCTACCTTAACATAATATAAAATCTTTAATTGTATATTTTGCTTAGGCCCCAATGGCATAATCGCCTAAGGATTTGAGGAAGACGATACCTACACGCGCATTTCTGCATATAGCACACCATGATTGCGACATTAGTAACAATAAGCGCACCACTTGCAAGTACTACACACACCCAATTACGGCAGAACAGATTAAGGGCTGATTTTTCATCTTTTTTTTGTTTTATCTGAGGAATTAAAATTACAGTTTGACATATTTATTTTCTATAGATAAACTGTCAAACCGCCATTTTTATTCCTCAGTTAAAAGTTTTCCGACTATTGAAAAATCAGCCTTAAGAAAACAAAAACATATTTTACTTTTCTTGTTTATTTGTTTACTTGACACTTCTACGGTTAAGATCCATTAAATTTCCCTTTCCAGGCATTACATAAGGAAAGCGGCCAGGTGCTGGCCATCAAGCAAGTGCCCGTGGACACCGACCTGCAGGAGATCATTAAGGAGATCTCGATCATGCAGCAGTGCGACAGCCCCTACGTCGTCAAGTACTACGGCAGTTACTTCAAGAACACAGACCTATGGGTGAGGCATTCAGAGGTCACAATATGTTTAGTAAGTGGATAAGGATCGCTCATCTTGTTGCTATGTTTGATCGTTTTGTGGATGATTGTTGTGAAGTGAGGCTATTGTAGATTCTTTAGTTTGTTGTAGATTAGCTTGTTTTGTATTTTATTTGAATCCACATCCTCCCGTTCGTTCACAATTCGGAAGAGGCCAGCCTCAGCTCGGGAAAGAAAAGGTGGACTCTCTCTCCCCTCGCCCTCATAATCCGGTGGTACGACCGTAAATCGTACAGAGCGTTCCAGAGACGCGTTGACCTATCATCTTGGCGATGTGATCGCTGGCGAGATCTGTGATTTTTGAGGCTGAATTTTACGCCAAGTTTTGGGTATTATCATTCTTCTTCAGATAGATCGGATGACATATTTGATAAAGATTTAAATTGGTGCTAGTATACATAAAATGAAATTTATTTTTTTATGTATAAATCATAGGCTATAAAGATCTGAGGCTAGTAGTTTAGTTATCCTAAAAAAGCAGTTGATTTTTATTAATGATAATAATAATCTTTCTTGACAGGAAACCTACAATGTTTATTACGCTTACAGTTTATAGTTTCCACAGCTGTGCAATTGTTTCACTGACATTCTTTTACACGGAAGGATGACTAACGCCAGCATAACTGTGCAAGATGTTAGTCATAATAACTCCACGAAGTTAATCACACGAACGATAGCACGTTTTTATGATCTAGCACCGGGGGGTCTGGAGCTGATATCAGACACTTTACTTAAGTGTACTGTTCACTCGAGTGACTGCTCATTTTCTTTTTCAGCTTCATGGAGCGAAGCTGAAAAGAAAAATGATGTCGTAATGTTACTGATAAAATAACATGAATGAAAGTTCACCTGTTTCTCCGTCGTCAGGCATGTTAAGCCGTTGGTTCCAGTTGTCATTCATTTATCTGATACTATTAGTCAGAAGCTCGAAAGTCAGATATCCAGCGTTACCAAAAGGCATCGTTTATTCAGCTACTGGGTTGTAGAGACCAATAGGAAGTCACCCAAAAAAATTATCCAGCTGCATCAGGTACGGATACAGATTCAGATAGGAAGACAACCCCAACGTAGTTGAGAAAAGGCTAGGCAGATGATAATAAGCGTTCCTATGCTCATTGTATTCATGTCTCTTATAATTCTTGGTCCCGAAATCCAATATCATTAGATCCCTGAATATTATTTTTTCACTTCGAGTGAAATATGAACAGAAAGTGAAACATTTGATATAATCTGTTTACTGACTCAGTAAAATAGTCTGTCGATCCTTACCAGCCTAAATACTTAGGGAACCCAACTGTCATGAATATCTATCAAGTGTCTCTACTAATTGGGCGGCAGACAGCCGACAGACGGACGTTTTAATTGGGAAAACTTCAAGGTTATGCCACGATCGATTTCTACAACGTCCAAAGTCCAAACATAGGTTTTAAGAGTACCTAAGGAGTTAGTGACCTCAGTGTGATGTTATGAGGAGCTCTGGAGAGCTGGCCTAGATTTTTAAATTGCACAGTTTGGGATTGTTATTACGTCCTTTGAATTGAGATGTTGTTACTTGTTCGATGGCGTAGGTGGTACAATTGGTGTTATTGTTGTCCTATGAATTTATTAAAGTAGCGTAGTAGGAGTTCTTGAGCTGTGTACCATATTTCCTGCAGATAAATGTACAGTACTGAAAAATGGTCTTCAAAATTAAAACTTTTATTTATATTCATAGAATATATCTCCATAAATTCCAAAGGCAAACAATTTCTTGTTTACTGTTTTGTTTAGTTAATTTAAAATTTATTTTAAAAAATATTTGCATGTTATTATTTGCCGGCTTACAGCGCAATGTATTTTTAGGGTCGTTTTGAACAAATAAAACCAACCAACTAGATATTCTTAACGGACATAATGGTTACAGTATAATTATATAAAAATCATTATAAAAATAAAATGTCGAAATAAAAGTAAATTATAGTTAAAAGAACGACAGCTGATAATGAGGGCAAAGACCACTGGCAGTGTTAATACACACATCAAAAGTGTCTAGGGATCAACATATATTTTTGCAATAACTTTTCTCCTGATTGATATTAATTAAAATGTTCTTTAAGGATTCATCAAATAAAGTGTTATCGTTTGTCACAGTAACGATAAACCAAGTCACCTTTGCATTCATAAAGAAATTTGCCATTTTCCTAATAAAGGGATTTTTGACATTTGAACCACTAACATTAAAGTTCGAAAAAAAGACTGAAATAACAGTTTTCTTTAAAATTTTATTGGGTAACTTAAACAATTAATAATCCGTGTTTCTACCGCGAACACTAACAACACAAGAACATCGGTTTGGCATACTCAAAATGAGTTCATCCAAATCACGCTGTGGAATGGCCGCCCATGTTCGTTGCAACAACAAAAAAAGGTCTTCTTGCGACTGGATACCCTCCATATTCGGCAGAGCTCTTCTCTGTAGCATATCCCATGCATGCTCAATCGGGTTCAAGTCTGGCGACTGAGCAGGCCAGGGCAGGACATTGATGTTAGCTGCGGCGAGAGTCTGTCTTACAACTCTTGCGGTGTGCGGTCGTGCATTATCATGCATTAACTGAAATAAGGGACCGATTTGCACTTGTAGAGGAACGATGACGTCTGATACAATCGTCTCAGCATAAATTTGAGCGTTGAGGTTGCCTCTGATCCAAATCAACTCAGTTCTTCCGCCGATCCAAATACCCGCCCATACCATGATGGTTCCACCACTATAAGGATGGACTTCCTGGCAGGATTTTAATCGCTGTTGGCGTCCAGGGGTTCTCCAGTGTCGTATACGTCTTGTATCCGGTCTCATATCAAAACGAGACTCATCAGAAAAGCACACGAAACGCCATTGTTCTTCTGCCCAATTTCTGTGTTCAAGAGCCCATTGATATCGAATCCTACGATTGTGCATTGCTATAGGTGGTACCCGTAGCGGTCTTCGGGAATGAAGGTTCACTTCATGCAAGCGGTTTCTGACTGTTTGGTCGCTAATTAAGTTCCCTGAAGAGTGATGAAGCCTCACGGCTAACATCATGGCGGTTATTGTTGGAGCTCTTCGAGTTAAGATTAGAATGTATCGGTCTTGTCTCCGTGTGGTGCAGCGATACCGTCCTCCATGGCGCTCAGCCACGGTACCAGTGCTTCGGTAACGTGTCCAAAGTCGACTGATAACACTCTGACTTGTATTCAGAGCTAAAGCCACAGTACGTTGCCGGGAACCAGCTTCTATCATTCCCACGGCTCTGAGCATTTCTTCCCTGCTTAAATGACGTCGCCGCTCCATAATAACGTTGGTTTTAATCAGTAGTAGGGAAACAGTAGCACTAATAATGTCTTCAATGCGTTGTATGTTTTTATAGGGAAAATATTGACAGCTGATTTTCATCTTTTACTCGAATTTGATTTACAGTTCCTGATTCAAATTATGAAATGCAACAAAAAGGATCCATATAAATTTATAAAATCATAAATTTATTACAAAGCCACATCTCAATCTCAAGAAATCCGCATAAAAATGCTTGATCCCTAGACACTTTTGATGTGTGTATGTTTGCGGTTTTGCCTTGTGGTCAAGTTTCAAAATTTATGTTATTTGACTTTGCACTTCATACTTGCTTTTCATCTTCCCATCATATTTTACTAAGCCTACGTTCGAACTGGAGCTTTTTAACGCAGTACTCTTTAGCCCTTTACTGCATTTAAAACTCTCGCCGCTAAACGGTAAAATACATAGCGCCCGTTCGAATAGTGGCTAAAAGAGAGTTATTTGATCAGTAGTTAAACTGTTTGTTAAATCCTTTAAATTCTAAACCATTGGGATTTTTAACAATAGTTAGTTTAACTATTGATTAAGAAACTGAGTGTAACAACCAATTCCAAAACGTAACAACTCTGACACATACAAAATCCTATTCCAGATTGTAATGGAGTACTGCGGCGCGGGTTCCGTATCAGACATAATGCGCCTGCGCAAGAAGACGTTGTCAGAGGACGAGATAGCCACGATCCTGTGCGACACGCTGAAGGGCCTGGAGTACCTGCACCGGCGGCGGAAGATCCACCGGGACATCAAGGCAGGGAACATACTGCTGAACACGGAGGGACACGCCAAGCTGGCGGACTTCGGAGTGGCTGGACAGTTGACGGTGAGATGAATGTTTGTATTTTGTTTTTGTGGAGGATTGCTTGTCTTTTTTGAATTGATGCTATTGTGGAATTTAAGAGAGAAGTCCAGAGAAAATTATAGCATCAATAAATTGCAAATAAATATAGTTAGCTATGAAAAGTAATAGACATATTTTATTTTTTCTTTTGTCAAATTAATGAATATTTACAAATACAAAACAACATCAAAACTTATGAGTGCGCTTGTGATGTCAGCAGAAAGTAAAAATCGTGCTTGCTTGTGACGTATTGTTTATTTTAAAAGTGTCGTATCTTCGTCAATTTTTGTTTGTCAGAAAATAAAAAATACTGGTCAGATATACTTTGACAATCCTATTCTTCTATAAATACCAATTAGGATTACCTATTTCGCTCATTAATTGTAAAAGACGCCATTACTCTACAATAATCTCCTAATTATACAGAGAGCAACGTTAATGTCTGCCATTAAAATAACATTAGTTTTAAACCACCGTAACACATCCGCTCTCACGACTTATTCTGCTGATTATTTTATCTTACAATCTGTGATATTTGTTCGCAGTATTTACATTTTTTTTAAGTTAAAAATAGAAGAAGACTTATTTGGCACACAATATAATCAAAAAAGTAATAAAATTAGCGGCTAAATGCGAGACGGGCTCGCGCACGGAAGGTTCCGTATCATCTATCTAATCTAATATCTTTAAACGAGCAATTCTTGTATATTTATTTATATATAATCAGGATCTCGGAAACGGCTCCAAGGATTTTCATGAAAGTTACAGATTAGGGGTTTTTCGGCTCAAGGAATCGATTTATCAAGGTCCCAGGTTGGAGAAAAGCTCGGTTCCCAAGATATAGACATTTTAAAAACCGAGCCAAGCTCGGTCAACCAGATATTTATTTATTAAAAAAGGTAAAAAAAAAACATGTCTGGTGTATGAAGCCCCCTAAAATTCTGTTTGTTTTTAGTATTTGTTATAGTTGCAACTATACATCAATTGTGATAATTTCAGCATAACAACTGTCTAAATAGCACGGTTCATGACATACAGCCTGGTGACAGACGAACAGACTATAAGTAAACTAAGAGTAACGACGGAAAAGTAAAAAATAAAACATTAACAACAAAAGAAGCACAAATTGTCTGTGTCCACGACTACGTCAAATCAGCTAGTTCCCGATGTTTTTGAATGGAACTGGAAATATTTCTTTTTAGAGTTGGTAAAATCATCAAATGAGTCCTCCCACCCTGGGTGGGGCGGAAGGGACTGTCAGACTCTTACTGACTAAAATCCGCCCGTGTTCCTTCCTATGCCCTTTACGTTCCGGGCCACAGTATCCTGGGTTAAGAAAAAACACGCGACCCCAGCAGGCATCTGGCGCGAAACACGACGCGCCACCGACCCGGGCTTGGTCCTTGGTCGGACGGCGAGCTACCCATTACTCACCGTCCGCAAGCCCGCTCCGCCGCTGTGCCCTCTGCTATTCAGAGGGACACGCGTTGGAGCGTCCACACGACAGGCTATTCGCATACGGGCAAAGAGACCCCTTAGGCACACAGTGTCTAAGGAAGAGTTTTTGCCCGCATCCCAGGGTGCACCGGCCCGAAAAACTGGTCTTCCCCCCGGACGTATCCGAGAGGGAACTCCAGTCCACGGGCGCACGTGGAGGTTTCCTGTCATAGCACCCCAATATCCAATCACTTACCATTTTCGTTTTCTTCCAGGACACGATGGCAAAGCGCAACACAGTGATAGGCACACCGTTCTGGATGGCGCCCGAGGTGATCCAGGAGATCGGCTACGACTGTGTGGCCGACATCTGGTCGCTCGGGATCACCGCGCTCGAGATGGCCGAGGGCAAGCCTCCGTACGGGGACATTCACCCCATGAGGGCCATCTTCATGATACCCACCAAGCCACCGCCATCATTTAGGTGAGGGTTCACTATCAATTAGGCAACTTTATCTTCCATACCGCAAAATGTGCTTGATCGTTTGAAAACCCCAAAGTTAAGGCGTTTAAAGGTTTTCACTCCATCAAATTAACTGAAAATCGAAACTGTATTTCAAAACGGACTTCAAACTTTCTATTGGTCTTTTGACTTTGTTTTTAATCAACATCAGTAGGCAGACGTCCACTGCTGAACAAAGACCTCTCCCTTAAACCAGTAAGCTGACCGATAATGTCCAGCTTGTCGAGTGAGACCTGCTTACGTTGTGTCTTCCAGTATTTGTCTTATCTAGTTTTTAGGGTTCCGTAGTCAACAAGGAACCCTTATACTTTCGCCATGTCCGTCCGTCCGTCCGTCCGCCCGTCTGTCCGCAGTTTAGCTCAGAGACGCACAGTACTAGAGAGCTGTAATTTGGTGTAAATATACGGATTTGTTGTGCCGAAAAAGTGGTAAAATAAAATCTCGTAAAATATTTTTTTTAGGGTACCTCCTGTACACGTAAAGTGGGGATGTTTTTTTTTTTTCTCGCGTACCCCTTAGTGTGGGGTATCATTAAATAGGTCTTTAAAAAATATTGATAGTTTCCATTAACAATTTTTTGAAAAAAAAATTCGTTTGTGAAATATTAAGCTTTAAAGTGCTAAATTTTGCTCGACTCGAGTGTCCCCCCCCTCTACCAGCTAAACGGTTATGTTTGGGGGTGTGAAAAAATTCACAATAGTAGTATATACAGGGTGATTTTTTAGTCACCATCCAAATTTTAATATATTAATCTTTGGCGAAAATCATTGAATACGTGTTTTTTCTTTTTGTATCAATCAATACAACAATATCGAGATATCACGTCTCAATGTTATCTATAAAAAGTTGATGAATCTGGACACCGCGCTGTGATGTGTCGCTCAGGTGTAGCGGGGCGGGGCGGGGGGTCAGCGGGGTGCGCTCTGTCCGTTTCATGCGTCGGCAAGTTTATATTATTAACGTTTAGCTTAGTGACCACATAGAGCGGATGAGAAAATGATTTAATATGGCAATTTGACGTATCGATTTTTTTTCAAAAATGGGTTTCGTGATTGATACCTAATGCATAGAAAAATTTTGGACGGTGGTAAAAAAGTCACCCTGTATAACGAAGTTTAAAAGAAAATTATCATGACTAAGTAGGCTTTACAACTTTACGTGTAATAGTCGACCAACTTATAAAATGTACTTGGATAACATATTTTCTGAAACAAAATGTATCGGAGAACATCTTCTTCAACTGCAAATGTAAGTTTGTCAACTTTATTTTTACAGCTTTAATAGGTATGTTTTTTAGGGATAGGTAGGTTTTTATCGTCAACTATTTTTAACTAACTTCAAAAAAAGGAGGAGGTTCTAAATTCATCTTAATCTTTTTTTTATGTATTTTCCCCGATTTCTCAGACTCCTGGACCGATTTTGAAAATTCTTCTTTTTAAAATTAAATTCAGCGAATCAGTTTAGTTAGTTCGCATAAGTATTTTGATGGGCAACTACGGAACTCTACACTGTGCGTGGCCCGACACGCACTTGGCCGGTTTTTTTTTTTATAAATTGTCAACGAATGTATGAGAATAAAATAATAATTTATGAATGTTGTGTATTTCCAGAGAGCCAGATCAATGGTCGCCAGAGTTCATAGACTTCGTGAGTCAATGTCTTGTGAAGAACCCCGAGGAGCGAGCGACCGCGGAGTACCTGCTCACACACGAGTTTATAGGTGAGTGATTTGTATTATGCCCCACTAGACGGAAAAATAAATTAAAAAAAAAAACAGGAAGGTGCGATACCCCACACAATAGGAATTTCTTTTGATTGGTCAAACTTTTATAATAAAAACGGTAAGATTCGGAATAACTACAAAACTATTTTTGAACATTGTGAAATTGACTTGAGACGAAAAATGTAAACTTTATGGAACTTTTCTTCAATTTAGATTGCATTCATATGGGACAATCTAACCAGACTACAAGAACTGAAGCTACAGAAGCTACCCTGGCAGTTTTGTGTCGTTATTTTCCCAGACTGATTAATTTTGATTACCTGTCCTCTGCAGCCTCCGACGTGGGCAACACGAAGCACCCCAGCATACTGAGCACCATGATAGCGGAGGCCAGGGAGATACGAGAGACGCAAGTGTTCCGGAACGCACAGCATCACACCAACAACGCTAAGGCTTTTGCTGCCGTGAGTACTCTATAAATCATCTGATCTTTTATTTATAGGAGAAATCATCAAATGAGTTCTGCCGTGGAGCTGAAGCTGGCCGACTCGTACTGATTAAAATCCATTGTGTTCCTTCAATTGCCCTTCACGTTCCAGACACTTTGCCCGGAGGCCTCAGATTGCTGACAGGTCTTTGAGACGCGCGCAACACGACGCGACCCGGGCATGGCTCATTATCTGACGGCGAGTCACCCATTACTCGCTGTCAGAATGCCCAGTCGTCGAAACACTCACTGGGCCTACCGTCCAAGCCCGTTCTCACGTAGAGATGAGGCTTTCGTGAGGGTTTTTTACTAGCCTATAATGTGTCCCAGTAATGGACAAAGGCAAAGACTACTCTTTCTGTGAGTGAGGCAAATAAATATGGTTCAAAATAAACTGAAAATCTTCATAAAAATACTTTTATATACTTTCAGGGCGAAGGTTACGAAGAAGCGACGATGAAGCAGCGAGGAGACGGCACACTGGTACCCACGAGAGACGCTACAGCTGACTTGGCTGCGGATCTGGGCACCATGGTCATCAACGAACCCGATGCAGACCTCGCCACTATGAAACGTAAGTGTTTTATTTTAATGCGAAAACCTCGAATTATTTTCTGTTACGCTGTATTCAGTCTTCAGTAGAATTTATTTTATTGATGGATGATCTAACTTCTAACCAAAACTATAAATGAGAAAGTTTTTGAGGATGGATGGATGTTTGTTACTCTTTCACGCAAAAACTACTGCACGGGTTTGGATAAAATTTAATACCGAGATTGGTTATAGTCTACTTTAACATTTATAATACATTTTATCCCAGTATTACGATTACGAGGCATAATTTTCAACATAAACGTGCGCGAAGTAGCTGGCAACAACTGCTGAAGTAATAATAAACAATACTTGTGTCACATCCTCTATTACTTTTTTATATCCTCAGGTCACGATACAGATCCAATGGACACAAACAGGCCAAAATACCGTCCTCTGTTCCTGGAGCACTTCGACAAGAAGGAAGTGAACCACCTCAACATCGGCGCGCCCACCAACGGTACTCTCACTCCGCACACCAGACTCGCCAGCGACGATGCTGTCAGGTACGACATGACAACTGTTACTGTATGAAACTGTCACATTTCTGTGGCTCTCAAAGATAGTACAGTCAGAAATGTCTGTGGCTCTCAAAGATAATGCTGTCAGAAATGGCCGTGTCATAATGTTTCTAGCTGATAATGTTTGATATGGAGGGAAGTGGAAACTACAAACTTTTTTTCTTACACCTTACCCTTATTCTTTTCTGATTAATATTGTAGCAGAGTTGAAAGGTCCTAGGCTATTAAATTATTTCTCCGGAATGCCATGGAGTCTCATTGTGTCGGTGCTTTTCTGATGGTATTCATTGTTGATTGTGGCCTTCTGGAGTTGTAGTGCTTTGTGAATAATGTGGTGGTCATGTGCCAAAAAAATAATGCTCTGGTAGATGCTCTCAGATACGTCCATGCTATTACTCACGAATAATACTGTAAGACATGGTCAATGTCACCTGCTTATTATCAATTGCTATAACACTGCACTGTCTGGGATGTCCATTACATCTATCATTGGACAACACTGTCAGTATGTTTATGTCATCGATTTTGGATGATGCTGTCAGCTCCAAGTATGAAATTGTAAATAAGATTAAATCAGATATCCGAACCGTTTGAAATGAGCTTGATAACAGCTAAATAAATAAAAATATTTCCTTCCAGTATCGACGCAGAAACAGAATCCTCCACGAACCCCGCGCTGGCGTTCCAGCGAGCGTTTGTAGAGGAGGGGAACTTCGAATTCGTAAGTCAGCTGCACGTGGTGTCACTACTGCCGCTGCCCAGACGTAAGCGGACGGAACACTCAACACCTCCTTACTATGTCTTACTGTTCTAATAACCTTATTGACTAAAATATTGAGGTTTTAAGTGAAGGGGGTGAATGCAGGTTGCACATTAGATCTTGATAAACCTATGCTTGCATGAAAACATAAAATAAGGGTATAATAAACTCGGGTAGAGCTATCATAGAAAATAACACAAGTTTCTGACGTAATTTTAAATGTTGGTTTTTGTAATTCTTTGATTTTAATTTGCTTTAGTATGGAGGTGTCAAAAGGTATTTTATCGTGTGAATAACGAATCATGTGCGTCACTAACCGCTTACCTCTGTGTGTACTGGTATTAGTAGATATCTATAATCTAGCATAGATGTTGAATAATTTTGTATAAGTCTATATCGATTAACATTTTGTGTGTGCTTCAATTAAGTTTAATATTACAAGAGAACTATGTTCAGTAGTGGGTGTTCGTCGGTTGAGTTCGTGATGATAATTTATTGACTATTAACTTTACGTGTGCCCACACGTTGGTTAGACATAATCAAAACTTGTTTTCCATCCAATGTAAATCTGTGTCGCTCGTAGTTCGCATAATGTCGTCGTCCTCCCACAGCTGGGCGTGCTGTCGGTGCTGGAGCTGGAGGCGCGCATGGCCTCGCTGGACAAGGAGATGGAGGCCGAGATCGAGCTGCTGCGGGCGCGGTACACGCGCAAGAGACAGCCCATACTCGACGCCATACACCTCAAGCGCAAGCGACAGCAGAACTTCTAGCGCCCTAGCACCGAGCTACGACGTAGCACCGCCCCGCTACGACGTAGCACCGCGACGCTACGCCGTAGGACCCGGAGCCTGACCGGAGCCGTCTTACAACTCTGGAATACGGATTTAAGTAAGGGAATTAATTCCACTCTCTCAAATGTACAAATTGTACGCCTAAAGTCAAAATTCTTAGCTTAGTTTTCTGATCATCTTTCAAACTCTCTCATAATAATCGACATTCAATGGGGAAGGCAAGTGTCAAAGTGAAAATGACAGTTTGGTCCCCAAAGAACTGTAAAATCAAAGGAATTTTCAGAAAAAAAAAACATTTATTGATGTAAAATGACTAGATGTTGTGTAATAAGCTGTAAAAATGATGGAATACACTTTTCAAAATAATATCTACTTTTCTTTTGGAGGTTATGTACCAGCATTGCATCGCTCGAAAATCGAAGAATTATCACCTGGAACGAGTTTTGTAATAGTTGTGGTGTTAAGAAATTAAATATATTGTGATATTTCTCGAATCTAAATAGAAAAAAAGGTTAAAATTACTGACTTAAAACATTATGATATTTTATCAAAATAGAAAGTCAAAAGCAGCATTATATTCTTGATAAAGGAGAGGACAGGTAAAACATACCTAAACTCAAAAATTGAAACCTCAACTACAAGTAATTGTGGATTTATTACGGTAAAATCAAATGTATAACCACTCAATTAAATCACTTTTTTTCTCTTGTAGATGCGCCGCGGCGTCTTAATTCTTCTTTTAGTATATAGTACTTGCATGGACGAATAATTTTCCATATTTGTTTTGTATTTATACTCAATTTTTATAACAAATAATCTTGTTTGTTTTTTTGTACAAGGTAGACGTGGGGACCAACTATCGCAGCGCCATCTACGATTAGCTTTGAGTTGCCATCCCCATTAGGTGCTACATGGTTATTTTGGCGCTCTATGGCACAAACTAATACCAACCTCTGTCGTAATCTTAATTTCGATCTTTGTCTATAACCAGTCAACGAACGATGTTGAATAAAGGCGACTCTTGATTTTTATTTAGATAAATATTGATTGACGTAAATTAACAACAGGATACTCCATTATCTTCCTAAATTGTATTTAAAAAAAGATCATTTATTTGTTCTAAGGTCCCGCGCCAAAATATCCATGTACAAACTATAGGTGCTTCTCATTAGAAGGTGCCAAAGTTCGAGATACGACTGTGTATGTTCCTAAATTATCTCTTGAACCATTTACTAGGATCGATTCGGCCTAATGTTTATGAAAAATTTCTCGTCTCTTGCTATTGGCCAAATATCGTGCCATTTGTGTGGAATGTTCGCTGTGTGCTCACTACTTCTACCATTCGACACACGATTGATGTTGACAAACTCCTTGTTCCATTTTATATCATATAGTTTTCAGGTTTAATTTTTGGACATTAGCCAAAATTTTACTGGCAATGTCTCATATAATGTTACGTAAATAAATAATATTAGCAAATAGTCCACTATCCTTGCGACTTGATCAATTCTGGCTTCCCAATTTACAGTTTCATTTTTTGTCTCAACAGTTTTTTTTTCTCCTGATTACTTACTGTTAAAATTACGATGGTTTTTATTTTCATAACATTGTTATCTACAATAGACAAAACTACCATATTCAGAATCATCGTTATTCTCGTTAAAAGCTTTATTCCTGGGTTTCTGGGTCGCAGGTAAAATGACTTTAGTAACGCTGAAAATAAATAACCTATCTCGGTTGCTATTTTTGGTTGGATTTTGGTCTGTTAACAATCAACGCCCTAATTTGCCTATCCGAGTCTTAGGCTGTCCAATCACCGTCAAAAACAAAGGCGTAATATTTGGATTGAGAAATATGTATTAGTTACAGGCGTAAGTCAACTTCAATCGTGCGTCCTCTCCATGCGTGTCACAAATACAATGAAAGTTGGTGTGTCCGCGTGTGTGCGGCCTCCATAGTTATATCGTAGCTTGTTAATATAGATCGTTATCGTAGTGTAATGTAGCGTAGTAACGTAAGGACACAACACGTTGCTGGAACATATCCCGCGGTACAGGTGGCGCCACTGTCGACTGTTCATTACATCTTGGAGAAATGTGGCCAGCCTTGTGTATTTTCTTTATCGCAGAATATAGTGTGATGTTTTGGAGGACATGATTATCATGCCATTGCAAATATGGTCTGATGGAATAAATAGACAATTTATAGTGTAATAGAAACAAGAATGAATAGACTTTCACTTCTATTCTAAGGTAAAGAAAATACACATCCGTCTTGTAGATTACTGTATTAAATTCATGACAATATTATTTGTAGATATTACTATAATGTAACAAATAATTTGAAGGTGAACCGTTGCGTTTTGTTTGGTGTATTGTGTTCGAAGATTATTATTAAGTTCCTTATGTTTTAGATCTCAGATGTATCTCGCAAACTGTATTATATATACGTATATATTGTAATTAAATTATATTATTCACTCAATTTGTACATTGTTTACGACTTTGTAGTGGGTTGTGAGATGAATTTATTGAAAAATAATTATAATACAAGTTACATTGTGAAGTCTAAAGTGGAGGTGATTGTGTATGGGGGTGTATGATGCAATCACGTTCATACAATATTAATATAGTATTCAATACCTCCCCATACTCAGTTGTTAATACCTAGTATACTATTACTGTTCCGGACTCCACTACCATGTATTCCCCGAGTGCCGTCTGATTCTCATAGTACAGATCGTAGCAATATTATCCTTTAAGGATATTTACTCTATTCTCACAAGATTTTATGCATTTCTACATTGTAATAATGTAAAATAATTAGCAAATATTATGAATTAGCGTTAACGAGTGATTGTTTGAGCTGGACATAGATAGCTGTTTTCATGTATAAATGTCTCGATTCTCTTCTGCCATACTTAATAGAGTATTTCGCAAATATTAGTGTTCAACGTCATCGATTTGAAATTAAATAATACAAAAGTTTTAGAAGTGCCATTAAATATAAATAAAAACATAGTATTTTCTTACTACAAGCAATAGTTGTATATTAGAGATCTATCTTTTGTCAATGAATTATAAAAGATCCGCGATATATTTTTGTGCCATTGAGGCAGAATGCTGCTGTGGGTCAAGTGGAGAATGAACTTGTGCGATACTGATGATCTGCTTTCAGGTGAAGGCTATTTTATTATATTTTTAATGCATTTTCGTATTAGAATATAAGTTTGCCACAAATCTGGGAGCAGGCAAGGTTTTTTGCGACATTTATGGACTAAGTCATCGAACAAAATTAATGTACTAACAGTATTACTTTTGTAAAATGTAACAATCAATTGCTCGCGCATATTTCGTGCTAATAGGTCTTTTGACATTTGAAAATGGCATGGTTTATGATATGATAATTTTCAGGTAATTAAAACAAATGCAAGTCGGCAGGTAACGCTACAATATGACAAAACTGATTTTTCAGTATCGATCAAATATATGAATTTGTGGTGTTTCCAAAATTTTGCTGACTCAATTCAACCGGCCTATAATCAAATAATTGGAAGAAAAAACATTCGTCTGTGTAAAATGTACAGGGTAAAATTATATTAATATTTGCTTACTACTAAACTGCTTGGGCCGCGGTCACTTGCTTTGTACACTCAGTTCAACATTTATGAACTTATTCATTCGATTTTTACTCAAATTTTGAGAAATAAACATTGTAATCAATCTAATTTTTGAAGAAGTTATTATATATTTAAGTTTAAGTATTGTAACTACAAATCTAGGTTAAAATAGGCTGAATATGGATGACAAAATAGCAAACTACTGGTGTTGTTATTGACTAACATAAATGTGCTATTAATGACATTCGAATGTGAAATGTACCTTGTTGCAAATGATTTACATAGCGAAATCGAGTAAGAATCTTCTGAATCTTCTTCTATTCTTCTTCGTAATTCCAGAGTATTTTTGTACCTTTTCCTGAATTAACTAGCAATAATTATAGACGATAAAACGTTTGCAACAAGGTTGATTATCGAACAAAACAGTATAGTGTTGTTGACGAGTGTTTCGTTAAGCGTTCTAGTAAGTTTGTTATTGGAGTGCGAGACGCCGCTTTCATTATACAGCGTGTGTTTTGTGATGTGCTGGCTGTACACCAAGTGATACATATATTTTCCAGAATAGCTTTAGCCTTAGCCAAATAGCGAAACCCGCGATATTTCCCATCAAAAGTAATTAACTTGTATGGTTGCAGTATCAAACTGTTGCTAATTGTCGCTTAGCTTGATAATAATGACGACAAAAGTCGATAGTCAAACTTTTTTCCATGTGATAATATGGATAAAAGAATGCACATACGAAATCGATGCCGTCTTAAAAGCTAGATTTGAACCAAGGAAAGTAGAAGTAATTGAATGTGAAATGTTTGGGATTGCCAGCGTATGTGTTTTTTTATCCATATTATAGACCATTTGTTATTTACAGATATTTTCTTTTATTTAAATGGAAGTTTAACTGCTAAAATATTTGTTTTCTTTTAAATAGCTCAAAGTCAATTAGCTCAATTAAACAACGATCTATTTATATATGACGTTGTGGTGTATTGCTCGGTGTGCAGCCAGCCTAATGCCTTGTATTATAGTTTGTTAGAGTATGATGGAAGTGCACTTTGTAATTCTGTAGCCTGTTGAAGAGTGTTAATAGCTGCGTACGCATTATATTTTTGGACAGACAACTCACTGAAATAAAAAGATTAATTCATTATAAAAAACTTGATTTTATTTCTCGTTCAACGAAGTTACAAATCGGTCAAGAACTCTGCATCTATACAATTATACACAACTTTACAAACATGACTACTTAGCCAATGAAATTCATCAACATTTAGTTTAAAACCTCAAAAAAATTAACAATTTCTTTTAATAAACTCTTTACTTTGACTAGTATTTTAGATACTTAAAAATCAATCCTTAAAAACTTTTATAAAACCTTTTTAGAAGCATTTAATAAAACAACCGAAAGATCACAGATAAAAAAGATTCATAAACTTATACAAATAGACGAAACTAGTAAATTAGTTAAAAAATAATACTTGTGAGGATTTCAGTGCAGGAGTATGAATACTTAAAATTCGGTGGGAAGATAATATTGCAGGCAGACGCGGACCTTACAACCAGGAAGGCAATCCTTATAGCTACGAGAATGTATTTATTGGAAGAACTAGTTATTGCAAATACAGATTTTATATAAATCTTAAGGCTTTTTATAAGTTCAAAACTATCGAAATACCCAGACCAAATGCGCGTGAGTAAAATATTTCGTGGAAATTAAATAACATACATCGAGCTACGATATTACCTGGGAGACTCAAGCAGATAAATATACTTTACGTATAATTTTCCAGTTTATTTCAAGTCCAAGTTATACAACTACAGTAACGAGTGTATATTACCCATGGGTCCGCGCCTGACCAACTACATAATATTTATCTAAACTTAAAACTAGTTAATACTAGTCTGCTCACTACCTTACATCTAGCCTTAGGGAAAGTTAAAGGAATGTACACATCAGCAAGGCAAGACTTACAAAATACAGTACAGAATGTTCAGGGCGCCTGGCCACGAATTGCCTTAAAGTGGCCCTTTTATGCTCCCTGGTAAAACTATCATAGTGTGAGTTACTGCTTATTGTCCCTGGTATAACATTGATTTAATTAAGTATAGCGTGGAATAATTTACAGTGACATCGAGATCAAATTAATGGCATTCATAATTGGAAATTCGAGTTTCTGAAGCATAAATTACTTAGCTACTATTTCCTGGTTTCTGACTGTTTCTTAGATAAATAGCTCTTTTATCAATAATCATCTAGTGTCCAAGTGTTTATTTTCGCAACTTGGTAGGGTAATAAACCAATAAATAGCACAGTCCAGTAAATTCCCTCCATAACTTGACCCCTCTTACCTGAAGAAAGGCGAAGATTAGTAACGCAGGGCTTTGAATAACTGTATTATGTAGACAAAATTTCGTTTAAGGAATACCTACCACAGAAACCAGGCATATAAGAACTTAACACGCAGACAAATTCTGCTCCACTAAAAATCAGTTAAAATCGAAACTAATTGTCATAGATTCGTTATATTCGACGATCACAGCTACAGTGGAGTAATCATAATATTTTATAATACATGTTTGGACAATGTCCTCTACGTCAGCATTGCTTGGAAGCTAAAGTGCAAACAGATAGTATGCTACTAAACTATTTACAAATAAGAATGGAAATCAGAAGTCCCAACGATTTAAATCACTAGAATCGCCTCTAACTCACCGTACCATAAATCAGTTGTACGGCAAGGGTAAACCTATTGATTTTAATATTTGAAAACTCCTTATTTTTTTAACAAATGCAGACATAAATCCAAGCAATGCCGACTATCATTAAAATACACAACAAACCTATCGTTTTTCAAACACAACGGGAAGACAACTTCCCCATATAAATGCATTGAACCTTTTTACAAGATTGCTATTATGTTCTTGTAGAATCGCAGCGGATGAGCCTCTACGGCGGACGAGCACATCCCATGGATGGCCACTATAACTCCTAAATTACAGATGTTCGCCCAATACTAGTGTCGCAGTATCATTTGACAGTAGAGAAAACTGTCCAACACTGAAAATAAAGAGTAAAGGGTTAGAAAAAAAGCTGCGGAGATTTTAAACATTGTTAAATAGAAAACAGGTATTTTTCATGACACAGCATAGAATGAGGAGGGATTATATTCACACACACACAGACAGACAGAACAAAGTACAATATAGCACTAGTGAGGTGGTCCGGTGGTAGTAGAACTTACGAGTTGTCGGTCGTGGGTTAGAATCCAACCAGGCGCATTACTTGGCCCTAGGCACTAGGTGGTGGGTAACAGCCTGCTGGGATCTCACAGAGAAACCTTCGTCGCAGTGGAAACATTATGGACCAATTAATAAGAGACATTTGCATAAACATTGTAGACAATACAGATATTTGTTTTTAATATTCCTAATGGGTGAGGCAATACCTACAGGCACTCTAACATTGACGTATGTAGCTGGTAGACTTTGCATTGACGCTACATGGAAGGAGTAGGCTAGGTAGACAAACCAAACTCAATTAAAAGTTTTTCGATTAAGGCACGACATCACCATTTATCACTAAATGCATTTAATGTCAAACGGTTTAAAGTGTCGAGCGTTTGAAAAATGTTTAAAAAGCTTGAATCGCAATATAGTGCAAGCGGCCTAAGTTGTAAAGTAAAAAGTAAAAAAGGCCTAAAAACATTTTTCTAGATAGAATAGATATCTAATAACCTAATGTTTTCAGGCGACATCGGTGTACGTACGATGTGTAGCACATAAACCTTGACCGGCTTGCTAACGGTGTGACCTTTCACGGCTACTAATCTTTTGTGCCATAAAGAGCACGAACTCTTCAGTAGGGCGTCCAGTAAATAGAAAAGTTACATAATCAACTGCGAATAGTAATGTTGCGTGGATGCTGTAAAATAAGTAGAATAGGTATTTCTAAGATAGTGCAAATTGGTCGGCGACGAAATTCCAGTATGTTAATTTCAATGTAACATTCAATTTGGCAGCCTAGCTGTGATCCGATCTTCAAAGGTACGTTCCACTTATGGAATGGGAAGTACATTGTAGGTATACTATTGTACGGATCGAATGATTGGATCGTATTCTGTGCCTTGAAGGGATCAGTCGAGTTGGAGTACAAATTCCGAACTGGCTTTGCTACGGACATTGGACACTTAAAGATAATTCAAAACGTATTTGCGTCCACATTTGGAGCATACTTATATCAACTAAAGTACTTCAATGCTCAGACATAAATACAGCCATGAATCACGATGCTATAAGGTCGTGAAACCCTACCCACTAATTTAGCGACAGTTGCTCAAAATCGTGATCCCCAATGAAATTTTCTTGTATCAGTGCACTCTGCGGCCGCTATTTATAGAAATTCTTTTCAATAAGTACTTCATTTTAGGTCAACAATCAATCTCCTCAGCAGTCTACAGTGACCGGACAAGCCTCCCGCAAGTTAAACGCCTGTTGATTGGACATGGAGGGCTTTATTTGCGCAATTACTGAGCAATTGGTTTCGTTATGCGCGGCTTCGATTACCGGACGGAACGACGAGCTGGAGTTACTGCGCGCACGATACAGGAAACAAGACATAAAAAACATAGTATGCGAGTTTTTTCATTGTTTTCTTCAATGGGCTATGATCAGATTTTGCGAAATATCATATGGCTTGCAATCGTCTGAACACATAGATGTCGCTCGGTAGATAAAGCATATATTCAAAGATTTTCTTTGGAAAGAAAAATTCGAACCGCGGACAGGATTCGAACCTGCGACCTTCGGATTCAGTACATCCGGATTTACTGAATCCGAAGGTCGCAGGTTCGAATCCTGTCCGCGGTTCGAATTTTTCTTTCCAAAGAAAATCTTTGAAAATTCGCTACGCATGCGTTAATGCGTTTAATATTTAAAAATATAAAGCATATATTGCAACGATCTTAAAATAATGATGAGGTATGGTTTGGATCATCTACCTAGCCTTTTCCTTCCAAGTTTAGGTCAGCTTCCAGTCAAACAGGACGCACTTGAATACCAACCTTTCACATGGAATGACTGCATTCAGACCTCAACTCTTTTACTAGGTTTACTTTGGTAAGAACGGTTGCTGTAATTTTCAGGCCGCAAACTACTCGTAGGAATTTTTAAAGATCCATAAATGACAGCCGGTGTCGAAATAATATCTGTGGGACACGTAGGTACCACAAGCCCTAAAGGTTGCAAAGGTTCAGGTAAAGGATACAAGGAAAATTTCGGGAAAGGCTATCGCCAGTTTCAGTAGAGGATAGTGTCTGTGTAGCTGTTAAATAAAGAAAATTAAGAGAATACTTACGGTACTGCGCAGCGCTGATCAACAGTTCATATAACTGCAACTGCCCCTTCCCTTTCAGCAGTATTTCACACACAAACACGTAGACAACCCGCGTGGTCTCAAACAGCGAGTCTAGCAGCAACCACGTGGTTATGTTCTTCCCCGAGTTGTGGCTGGCACTCCGGTTCATCACCACACAGCTGTTCAGGAAGCCTATGCCACTCGTCACTATCATCAGACCTGATATGAAGTAGTGGATACCTGTTGACGGAACAGCTTCTGCAGTTAATGTTATACAAAAAGATTTTAAGCATGAGGTTTTCGGTGTGAAGCATTTGAGCAATTTGTTAACTAGATTTTGACCACGACTTTGCTCGCGATGAAAAGCGTCCTGTCCTCGCCTGAGTCACAGTTTGACCATGTGCCAAATTTCCCTGAAATTTGTTTAGTTGTTAAGGCTTCAGAAACCTTCGTTTTTTGTTTCTCTTTATCTAAAATTAAGTATCAAATATCGAAGGCAGTTTGCCACTTGAACAAAGATAACAAAAGAATTAATCCATTAATCAAATTAAAATAACTGAATCAACTTACAGACAGTCTTATTTGTAATTTATTATCATTAGATATTTTTATTCTAAAACTCCTAACTTAATAATAAAACTGCATTAAATAAATAGGGAAGAGATCAAACCTGGAACTTAGCCTTTCCAGTTATAGTCACAAAAAGAGTTTAGTGTAGCACAGATTTGATAAGAGTAAAGAAGCAGCAAGGCCAAGATGAAGTGATGAATGGCATGCAGCAGCTATAAAAGTAGGGAAGTATAGTATACCTAACGCATTACCTATCTCATTTCCTTCTAAAGGATCTAGGTAAAAGAGATCTGGATTGAGGAGGCGGATGAGTGCAAACACGAATGCTGTTGCCGATGATATCTGAAAAAAAAGTGACCATATTAAAGCTCAAATAGGAAGATGTCTTCACTTTGCAAGAATGTCTTGTGTGGTAAGTTTCGCATAATTTTTTCCATGTAATTAGATTTCAATGATTTGTCCTTGGTTAAAGTTTTTATTTTTGTTCACTATAAAGTTAATCTATAAAAACTAACCATGTTCCAGGGAACATGGAAACTTTAAAAGTAAATTGTTTTCCTTTAAGCTTGTTCCCTCGCCTTTTTGACAATGTTCGACACCTGACTGTGAATATGAACAATCAGCACATCATATTCTTTGGGAGTGAATTCTTTGGTAGAATGAAAGCAATATTATGTTGGATACTGTACAGACTACATCTGGAGTCATTTATTATATGGACCTTGGGCTTCTCCCAGTTGTAATGTCCCTTTGTGCCTATTGGCCTTGTTTTGTTCTGTCTCCTGCTTGCATGGAGGGAAGTGGATAGATATTATTCCTACTCCTCCACTATTCTTTTCTGATTAATTTCGTTGCAGGATCCAAGACAGGTAAATTCATTCTCCGGGACAAGTCGAGCTTCATTGTCTCAGCGCTTTTCTGGTGGTTGTCACTGTTGATTCTGACTCTCAGGAGTTGCAGTGGTTTGGGATTAGTGTGATGGGTTTGTCCCAATGACCATGTTCCAAACATATACACTAGAACTACTATGTAATAGATTACTTAGGTTTTGGAAGACACAAATTCTTAGAATCCTTTAAAGCAATTATTATATCATTTAACTTTTCATTTTGTCTGTTCAGGTATGCTGATTGTCACTGAAACATTGTTTAACTCTCTACATTGAGGCCCGTATTACAGAATGCTCCTCAAAACTCAAGTGTTACTTAAAACTAGTTTCAACCAATCAAATGGCTTGAATCTAGTTTTAAGTAATGCTTGAGTATTGGGTGACATTCTGTAATACAGGCCTTAGAGTTCCTTGACCTCTATAAACATTGCAGTCTTGAAATCTACACTTTCTACTTTATTTAGGTATTTCTGTAGAGGAAACTTAGTTTCCATTTTCTCCATGTTTCAATATTATCAATTATTTATTTATTAAATAGGGTGGAAGGGACACTGATAAAAAAGGGTTTCTGTTACAATCCTTTAAGGCGCGTTTCCATTATGCAAGTGGTTTGCATACAAGTTGCATGCAAATTGTATAGTGGAAACAACAACTTGCATACAAGTTTCAACTTGTATGCAATTAGGTTTAAACTTGTACGCACAATAATCAAGTCGGCACATTTGCACGCAAGTTGCAAGCGCATGCGGTCGTGCATAGAGGATTACTTTGTTTATGACTTTATTACTTTGTAAAAATGACTGCTAAATGGGATACGTAGAAAACAATAATGTTTATTGAGGAATATCATAGATATGATTGTCTTTGGGAACCAAAAAACAATCTTTCTCAACTAGAACTAACTTGTATACCACTAAAATCTTGTATGCAAGCTGCAGGTTGAACAAAATCGTGTTTCCAATTCAAATTACTTACACACATGTCTGACGTCATACATGTATGCAAGCACTTGCATAATGGAACTGCGCCTTTACAAACATTTAAAACTTAAAGCTGGAAAATTAATTTTATCATAATGTAATTTAATTAAGAAATTAAGCAAAGGAATACACACATTATCTGATCAACAATAGTTTTAAAACAATCATTGTTAGAGGAACAACTAATAAACTAATTATACTGTTTGCTGGAAAACGATAAGTAAATAAAGAAGTCACAGTCTCATTACAATTAGGTACAAAGATTATGAACAAATAGTCGTATCGTAAAGGCATGGAATAAGATTATTACTGTACACAATACTGTATCCTGTCATAAATTAGCTTTGTGTTCTAGATATATAGTAAATTATTAATATTACGATTTTTCAGTGATAATCATGCATGAATTAGCGATGTAAACGGAGTATTTTTAATACAATTAAACATGAGGGTATTAATCACATTTTACGAGCTCAAACAGCTATTACAAACAAGGGTTACAAGTTATGATTTTCAGAAATTATCATTACTGAGCATTTAGGTGTACTAAAAATGGTCAGAAATATAAAACAATATAAATTTACTTACAGAAAACACGGCTGCGACAACTCTCACATACATTTTAAGGTCTAACATCGGCATCGTTTTAGACTGTGTTGACATCGAGACACGAAACTACACTTACTCTTAAACACTCTCACTGCATTGAATATCGTAACAAATGCGATATTTTGGCAAAAATCAATAATTTTATTTAAGTTCTCCGTATTTACGCGCCCGCTATCCTCGCCTGCAAACCTGTGTGCAAACCGATCAATTTTATCAATAAAATAATGACAATCGACTGCTGTCAAAACACAGGCAAGACGTCATTCTGTCAAGAAACGATTATGTCGATTATTACCAATGAAAAAATATAATTATAGTACAATGTTTTTAGTTTAGATTCTTAGGCAAACATTTAATGATAATACGTAAGTAATTTAACAGAAACAAACTTATTAATTCTAATAATTAAATAAGTATTGAAAACTTTTAGGACTGATTAATTGTACTTAGGACTGCCATCTATTGCTTTAAGTTTCATGACTTAGGTATTTTACTGGTTTTACTTTTATCAAAGATAGATGACGCTAGTAGTAGCGTAGAGCCAGTAGAGCTTTTCTGCACGGAATCTGACTGGGAAGATTGTTGGAAAAATTCCGAATAAAAAAAGTCACTGTTTACAATCACAAAAGCTGTCATTAATTTAATAAAAAAACAGCTACTTAAATTAATATTTATATAGATTTAAACATAAATACATGCCGTTTTCCCTTGTTTATGAGGGTAAGAAGCTCACCAATAGCTGCATTTTCATACTTTAGTATCTTCGATGTCTTAGTTTCCGAAGATCGATCGTCGTGGTCCATCTGCTAAGTTTCCACCCCGGGCAACAACACCACAGTCTACCTATCTGTAATGACGGCTGAGCGACCCTAATAGGTGGTTTCACCGGGTCCATATTGGCTCACCTAAAGTTGTTTACCCGAAATTGTTCTTCCTAACGATTTGTAATCCGAATGATCACTCTTCCTAAAATTTTTCATCCTAAAGTTTTTATTCATACTTTTTGTAGTGCTACCGGCGATGTTCATAACACTCATTTTCCGAAAATTGTTATCAATAATATCGTTATTGTAAATATATTGAAACTCCTACTGTTTTTTATCATAACGTTTTTATCCCTAAACATTATTAAGGTGATATTTTTATACTTCTGGGTGGTTTAAAAAAATAACTTCTAACCTAACCTGTCCGAGTCGGGGTGCCCCCAGTCGTTTTTAGTCAGTGTCGTGTTGGGGTCACTATGAAAAAAATACTGGCGACAAATTTCCAGGTTGCGCTCGCCAGCCGCTGCCACGGCACCGCTCGCTTGCTCACTCGACTCGCGAGTAGCTGGTCACAGTTCTAACCTAACCTAACGTATGGATATCTTTTCAGGTACACACCGCTTTAAATAAAATTAAAGAAGACGCTTTAACTAATAAAAAAAACCAATTCATACAATTAGTGAGTGCGAAGCAAGCACTTCCTCAAGTATACGTGCTAATATGCCAACAAAATAAAAATAAATCTAAACAAAAAGATATTACTTTGAATAATAGCGTAAAAGAAGGTTATGTTGAGAAAATATAGGAAAATAAATAATAGTAAAATAGATGTTTATTGCTACCGACATTATGAAGTCGAATGATTCGGAATTACGAATATTAGTGCCAGTGCAATTAGGAGTTGTGATCATTAGGATTAAAAATGTTAGGAATACAATTTTCGGGTTTCCGATGATCGGAGTTTAAATAGGTGAACTTTGGCGCGCCCGGTTTCACCAGTGTCGGAGTCCGGTGCCAAACACAGTTCCTCTGTGCTCGTCGGTGCTTTAGAGATCCAGTTCCTTCTGCGTGAGTTTGCTTCATTTTAGGCCTCATCTCTGCCTTTTATTCATCTTTGCATTTTATTCTTTTATTTATATACCTAATTAATCATAATTATTTTCCAGGTACTTACCTATTTGTTGATGATAGTAGCAAATTACCTAATCCTAATAAAAGACCACAGACTAGATAGGTAATAGACCTATCGCCATGATGAGCTGAGGTCTTGACCCTTGAGGTCTCAGGGTCATACTCAAATAACCAAGTCTCGTCTCCAGTGACTACCTGACTCATCCAGTCTCTGCCGTCGCCAACTTTATTGTCATTGGCCGTCGCTCTGAATGCGGGATAACAGATCCTCGCAAATCGATTTCCGCATTTGTTTTTGTTCATGCATGGGTGAGAACTTTAGGCACCATCTTTGCGCAGATCATAGGTAGGTATGTCCTAGGGTCGACGGCGTGTTGTGTTCCACACGCGCCTCAAAGAGTGTCAGCATTATGACGGGGCCCCTCTATGGAGGGCCATAGCCTGCCGGGGTCGCGGGACTAACGAATTACCGTGACCCCGGAACGTACAGGGCTATTGAAGGACTCCGTGGATTTTAGTCAGTACGAGTCTGACAGTCCCTTTCGCCCTGCCCTGGGTGGGAGGACTCATTTGATGACTACAGCACGCTAAAAAAAATGTAAGTAATCATCCTCATAAAACAGTTTCAACATGTAGCTTATTAATTAAAAATGTGGTTTTGGGGTACCTATGTGCCTAGTAAGATGTTTTATTTGATTTTTGGAATTGTGTAAACCGAGAACGTCACTCTACTTAAAGAATAAAACCAAATGACCGAATAAAAGAAAAGTATTAATTTCAATTCTCCATAGATGTCAGCACTCGTCACAATGAAAGTGTAAAAGCAATTAAAATCATTTCAAAGCTTTTCTACGGCTGTCAACAATCGTATGACGGACATTTGCATGGGGTAACTTTTTATTTTGATTGTTTACGCCACAAATTAATATTAATGAATTAGGTACTTATGCGAGAAGTTGTGGTAAAAGAGACATTTATTTTATGGATTTTTATAGCCTGTGCTAATCTTTTAAATACATATTTTAATACGTGCTTAAAGGTGCGTACAGACCATGTAACATATGTTATATATTAACACGTCCACACCATGTAACATTGTAATATAACATTGCAACATAAAACAATACCGTACCTACACATTAGTGTTACAATGATAACAATGTTATATAACAATTCTCGTTTGTCGTTCTTCAGTGCTATCCACAATGTCATATAACATTCTGTGTCCACATCATCTCTAACATGTTATATAGCAACTAGCGACCCGCCCCGGCTCCGCACGGGTGCAATCTTTATAATATTATTAAAATTGCGACTACAATTTGAGATTCAAACTATCCTATCTCTCAAGTTGGATCGAACTGCACATGGTGTGCGAATTTTATTATAATCGGTTAAGTGGTTTAGGAGTCCATTGAGAACAAACATTGTGACACGAGATTTATATATATTAACCACTTCCCTGTCCGATGAATCACATGTGATTCACGACTATTGTTTAGGTGTTGTGTCTGCTGCGCGGACAGTGAAAGTGTTAAGATGTTATATGTATAACATTTTGTGTCCACATCATCTGAAACATGTTACCTATATAACAATGTTATATAACATGTTATGTTACATAGTCTGTACGCACCGTTACAAAATCCTGAAATTAATTATATGACATTGTACTTTACACAGTTACCGTTGGTAGACATACATACTTATCTATTAGACACCTAATCAAATTATGGTTCTTTATAGAATACTCCAACGATACCTACCTATTTTTCTTATTTCTTTTTTTGGTGAAAGGTAGGTAATACCTACAACATAATCTTCCCAGTTCCCACCATAGCATTTTAATGTTTTGTTGTGCTTGTGCTTATATAACTAAGAATGAAACGATCTCCAAGATCTATTTACACACCTTTATTATCAGCAAATACCAAAGAGGTCATAGACCCCAGTAGGTAATCGGTATTTCCCGAGCCTGCTCTTCCCCGTGAAGTATGTGTACAGCACGAATACAAATGAGATTTACTTATTATCTCGCAAAAATCAATAGAATTTATAAATCCGAATTTTATGCAAATCATCATAATACGAAACCAAAGAGGGTTTCATTTATTACTTTTTTCAGATGCCTAAAGAACAAAAACTTTTTAAGCGAAAACTTAAGACTATTAAGACAGAAAAAAAAAAACAAATTCAAGTTTGAAATTAGAACCGCGCTTTTAGTGATGGGGCGTTTCGCATAATGTACGACTAGGGTTGCCAACTATTTTTTCAAGAAATAAAGTATTTTCAGGTCTATGACGATAATTAAACAGTATTTTAGAAAAACGAACAGTATTTTATTTATTTATTGTTTTAAATACATATTTTTTGGAACTTCTCGCACAACTTACTAATTTACAATCATTTTTTAAAACTTCATACGCCTCATCACAATTAAAACTGAAATTAAAATAAATGAGGAGCTCATTTTTTATTAAATTGATAGATGCTCTATTTCTGTCATCCCGACACTTAGAATTCATTACTGAAAAAACTCTTTCAGTAAATGCTGAGGTAGCAGGAACAGAAAGTAGATATGAGACAATTTTAGTTATGTTTTTAAATTGTTCTGAAGTGTTTACTAATAAACTATGGCACCACTTTTGGCTAGTACTCATTTCAAGAAAATCTTTATTTGTAAACTCAGTGTGATTTGTTTGTGGCTGCGCTGCACTGAGCAGTGAGCGCCCTCTGACTAAATAAAAACAAATTTGTGAGCGTCTAAGTGTAACACATAATAATGTGTCTGCATTTTGATGCTGAAAACAGTATTTTGAATACTTTTTTTTTGTTCAACAGTAAAAAGTATAATTTAGTGAAAAACAGTATAATACTGTTCAAAACAGTATAGTTGGCAACCCTATGTACGACACACGCTCAATCATTAGTTTCCATTCATCGAATAGCCGCCCGATTCGATCAAACCGATTCAATTTCAATTAATCTGATTATAAATTTACGACTTGTTGGCTGTTATAAATTTCGTTGATTAATTCCACTATTGCATATTTTTATTAGGTTTCTGATTTATTATTTGGTTACCAACTGGTATATTTACGAGTACAGTTATGATAATGCATTTTTCATTGATTGGTCAAATCGGTTTTAAATTTCATAAATAGGTAATGCCGTAATGGTATACTTTCGTAGGTAGGTACTAGCTCTTTTCAATAGGCTCTCTAGGCACATTTTATGTTATTTTCCTTTCGTAGGTAGTTCTACTGTTGTTATTTTACTGTAGGCCCAATTAATATCGCATCATGTCCCAAAAATCCTCTTTTTGATTAATATTTATTTAAGGCTGACCACTGAAATTGCCTCAGTTTAATTAAATTTGTATATTGCCCAGACAATATAAGGCACTTTGTTGGTTACCTATACACGATCCTCATTGTTTTCTTTGACCACTTGTCTAAGTGAAAGGTCAGCGTGTGGTCAATTCTTTTGTCGGCTGTCACCCAAATTTATTTCACCAACCAGATGAATTGAACTTTATTCGTTTGTGATAAGGGTCACATGGATACGGATGTGACAATAGGGCTAGCGCCCCATCCCGGTAACTAATTGTTGAGCAATAAAACGGTATGGTCAGTCGGGAGTGTATCACGTTCACATGACTGGGGAACGTTTGATGCAATCTACTTTATTAAATAATAATCATGTTACACTGTAGCAGGTTTGAGTAGTTTTGATTGTGTTTTGGTGAGCAAATGGTTTTTTTTTTTGTACAATCCCTACACGCTCACAATTTAGGTAATGTTCCTATTGGTATCAGAAACTTAAAGGTACATAGGTATATTTCAATGACCTATTTTAAATTTATTTGAATATTATAATCTAAGTAAGTACTAGATTAGTTATGGCTACTAACATAATTATGGTTTTTAAAGACACTTGCTTTTGTATGTAGCCTGAACAAATAAACCAATCTTCCACAAATTCATTGAAACGTGTCCAATCTACTACGATCAAAACTTGTAATCCCGAAACGTATGCAAATGACAGATCCATTATAATATTATCAAGTTGTATCGGTTGCTCTATATTATTCAAGGACCGTTGTCCACACAGATATGTCAATAAGAGATGAATAATATTAAAATATTAAAGCTCACTCGTACGTGTTGTGTGCGTAATGTTTGCGCACATAAATTCATGTGGTCAATGTGGCGTGCAGACAGGGACACAAATGTCAATAATATGATAAGTAATTAAGAATAATCTACAATAGGTATTATTGCGTATTTCTAAATACTTTGAGGTACATATTGACTGGCCGAGCTTTTTACATATTTGGGTAGCTACATGGGCATTTTGTGTCACCTAACACACGAACTAATTATCTAATTAAATTGGCTAATTAAATAACGCCCTGATTACTATTGATAAAAGTAACAAAATCACAATTAAGCAGTACGAAGAATTAAAATAAAATCTTCAACTTGCTAGAAATGGAATTGTCGTGTCAAATATTATCCTACTGATCCTAGTCAGTAGTAGTACCTAGGTACTTAGTACGCAGTAGTCAGTAAAAAGAATTTCACTAACTATTTATTTATTAGAGATTAAGACCTCTCAAGTAAAAGTATTCAGTGACTAGGTAACTAGCTAATAAATGGAATTCTTCTATTTACACAAGAGGGTTGATATAATTTAACATAATAAAATTAGCAATCGGTACATGTTCAACTCTTCCTATTCGATTGTCTGTCACATTTGATGATCGATTGTAACGGATTGTCATAATCGATTTGATTGGCATAATTCAATAACATCTCATCCGTCATGCATTAATTTGAAGTTTTTATTTTGTGTGTTGCTTTTGGCTTCTGGGATATTGGAAATAATTATTTTATTTCTAGAGGGTGAAAACTTAAATCGAGAATTGCTTGCAGGGTTCAGAATCTAAATAAGAAAATGGATTAACAAAATGTTGTTTTATTTCAATTATTCTGTTTTAATAATCTTCGAGGATTTTGTTTTATTGGAAACTTCATAGCAAATTATTGCAGGTTTCAATAATCCAACATTCACACAATCGGATCTAGAACTGGATTCATAATTTCAGCGGCCAGTTTCAACGGTTCCATGGTGTAATGGTTAGCACTCTGGACTCTGAATCCAGCGATCCGAGTTCAAATCTCGGTGGAACCTGTTCTTTTTGCAAATTTTAAGCTTACTGAAAGCTTGATTTTAGATTGCTCCCTGTGATAATAATGTCTTTCAAATAATTTCTTTATTTTTCAAAACCTTATCCAATTTTTCACACACGCAATAACAGCATTTTCTTCCTCCAAAGTTTCTCCATTAATAAGTTCACACAAATTCCATTTAAAAAATAAAATCCATAATCCTAAGGATGACTACCTATATGATTCATCTTCGCCGCGCACACTCCGGGCGCGCGTCAAGCACGTGCAACGCGCGCGGCACGCGACCTGCGCGCGCTTATTTATTTTTTGTTTTTAATGAGCAAAAATATTTAATTGCTCTTTGAAGCCATTGTAGTCTGAAACTGGGTAATCTACCAGAGTGCTTGTTAACTAGAATGTGTATTGACTTTCTCTGCTCATGTCTGACTAAATCTCTCTCATGTTTCAATTTAGGAAATACGAAAATGTGGAGTAACAAATAATAGTACCATGTGAGTCTCGTGGGGATACCCGCAGGAATGAGTTGGAAAAGTAACCTACTTATTAGAAGAGTTGATATTTTGGTGTAATAAAACTGCTATATATGACGGTCGTTAATTTCGCAGTGGTTGGTTTTGACCCCCTATATACAAATGTACTCTATGGTTTTGATCATGAACTTGTGTTGATTTTGAATCGCAATAAGTTTAATACCTATGAATGGCATCACTCCAAGCTGTCACCATTTGTCTACCAATAAGTACACAAGAGCAGTGGTGGCCCAGTGGTATCGGTCCCGACTTACGAGTTGTAGGTCGTGGGTTCGAACCCCGCCAGGCGCATTACTTTGTGTAACTTATTTCATCACCACTGCTCTCAAAACGGTGAAGGAAAACATCGTGAGGAAACCGGCATGTCCTAGAACCAAAAATTCGAAGACATGTGACATCTACCAATCCGCACTGGGCCCGCGTGGTGGATTATGGCCCACTCCCTCTCACGCATAGGAGGCCTGTGTCCCAGCAGTGGGAACGTTATAGGCTGATGATGATGAAGTACACAAACTTATCATAATTTTCATAACAATTGAAAAATACCGAATCGTCATAAGCCATTCACGAACAACCTTTTATAAAATGAAGATATTTTGTCTTTACATTTCACGAGACAGCGCGCTTTCAAAAAAATATAGTGAGATACTTTATCATTAGCATAGCATCCATAACTCCTTTTTCTTAATAACCTTCCAAGCCCTTCTCATCAATCCCTAAATATCTTACATCAGTAAACAGATTTCTTTAATACGCACAAACGGTCCGGGTGGGGAAAAGAAAATGTCCAAATTCTAAACCATCAAATGATTAGTTGAGCAATGGGTATCCCAATTGCTCAACTATTCGCAGTTGAGCACTTACAGTTGAGCAGTCGGGAAAAAGCGGCGCCACCGCGGCCTTCAATTTAAGACATCTACACACACAATAAGAGATTCTTGGTTTGTAGACAAGCGCTTGTCAACGTGATTTTCTGTCGATACGGTAATATATGTATTGGACTGACATAATAAATACAGAAAAGCCTCTAAATTCATTTGTCAATCAAGTTAAAAATCGGAACGAAAAACGCTTTGAACGATTTTGCCATCGCATCGGACTAGATTTATGTATTTATCTTGTTCACGAGACGAGCTGGGAGCGTGTGGCGATTCAAAGACATTGTTGAAACTGGGACTCAAACCTAAAGTCTACCTTGGAGGTGTACACAGCAACATTATACTGAGTGACACAAGGTAGGTTTCGCACAAAGAAGTACGCAGTTACCGCTTCACCACGCACCCTTTAGGTGTGAAGCACCATAGCTGATATTGGATTTTTTTACTAGCAACTCAGTTGCAGCAATGGAGTTTAGGTTTGCGCCCGATTGATGGGTTGGCTCGTCTCCTATAGTCGGGTCATAAGTTCTGTCACTTAAGCAAAATTTCGAATTTAGTTATGCAAGTCGAAGATATATGATGGGCATTCGAAATTTGAACATTTATAGAATATAAAAACAAAGGGTTTCTGGAATTTGCTTCATTTTTTAAAATGGAGTGGACGCGCAAAGAAGACAGAGTCGCAGTAATTGCATTGCATCGTTGCGGTCACGCGCCAACTGAGATTTTCAAACTGCTCAAAAATTTGAAAATTCCAATTAGATTTATTTATCGTACTATCAAACGATTCAGGGAAGATTCAAGATTAGAAGACAAAGAAAGGAGCGGTCGACCTCGAACTGTTCGGACTCCATGCAGCGGTCATCAAAGCAGTGAAGGCGCGAATCCAACGAAATCCTGTCCGCAAGCTAGCAATGTTGGCTCTGCAAATGGGACTAAGCAGAACTACTGTTAAAAGGGTGTTGAATGAAGATCTTGGGCTGCGTGCTTACAGAAAAAAAACAGCACATCTTCTTAACGCGCAGCTGAAGAAAATCAGACTCGAAAGATCCCGAGTGTTGTTAATGCGGTACGCGGGAAAAAAATACCGCGAATTGCTCTTTTCGGATGAAAAGAAATTTAATGTTGAGGAGAATTTCAACAAACAAAATGATAAAGTGTATGCACACTCTAGTGAAGAAGCGAGCAGAAGTGTGCCACGTGTTCAGCGTGGTCATCATCCTTCGGCATTCATGGTTTGGCTTGGGGTCCAACAGAGGTGTTTTTTTGTGAAAAAGGAGTGAAAACCAGTGCTCTCGTATATCAAAACACAGTCCTAACAAACATTGTGGAACCTCTTTTACAAACAATGTTCGAAAACAGGCACTGGGTATTCCAGCAGGATTCTGCGCCGGCTCATAAGGCGAAAAGTACCCAAGTCTGGCGCATGACCCGTGGAATCGACTTTATCAGGCATGAGGATTGGCCTTCCTCCAGCCCAGACTTGAATCCCTTGGATTACAAAATATGGCAGCACTTAGAGGAGAAGGTTTGTGCTAAACCCCATCGCAATTTGGAGTCACTTAAAGCATCCCTAGTGAAAGCAGTCGCCGATATTGACATGAACGTCGTGAGTGCTTCGATTGATGACTGGCCTTGCAGATTGAAGAGTTGTATCGAAGCAAGAGGAGGACATTTCGAATAATTTTAATGTAGTTTAAATCTGTATTTTATACCCTTTCGTTTGATATATAAATGGTTGTAGTACGTAACTTATTGTGTCATTTATTTAACTTTCCATATGTGACAAAACTTATGACCAGACTCTAGTAATATAGCTATAACTAAACTTACCTGGTGCAATATGGATATACCATTAGCTCCACTTCTTACTAAGTAAAATCACTGTTTTGCAAAAAAAACATCGCACAATTTGCTAATATTATTCTTAACCGAATATTAAATAACGGACGGCCATAAACAAACAATCCAGTAGAGTCTATAGATAAACTAACGCTGGAGGCCTCAAGTCTAGTTTATGTCTAGAAACGTTATTTATGACTCCTAATAAAATAGTTACAGGTTATCCAGCTGTTAAGATTCTGCCTCAAGGAGTCAATCTACACAGCGAACGTAAACAATAATATATTGTCTACATATTTTAAGGTACCTATAACTTAAACGTTATAAGTCAGTAGTCCTACTAATAAATTATAAACGTGAAAGTTTGTTGGAAGGATTGTTTGTTACTCTTTCAAGCAAAACCACAGACGAGATTTAGACAAAATTTGGTACGGTACAGAGATAGTTTAATCACCTGGATTAACACATTACTGGTGCACGGGAAGTTTAGGCTATTATAAAAGTAGGTGGGCGGTACGGGTGCAAGTTAAAATGTACTTTATTCTCTCGTACATAGATTTTACATTTGTTTGATATTTTTTTGGGAGTGTTCCTTCTTGTACGTAGTACTATTAGGTGTTCTATGACATTACATAGAATAGTTTTTATCCCGATTTCATGTTCCCGTGGGATCTTTTTCGATGTGTAGCGGGCGGAGCCGCAAGAGCTAGTTTATATTTGAAACAATCATGCAATGAAAACAATTTAACTGAGAATTTCCTAAAACTTTCCCCACGATGTTTTCAGAAATCGCTGTTTGCATATTAGCGAACCTTCATAATAAAAAGGTGTTTACTCAGTAGGTATAGTATTGAAGTTGTTTACCGAAAACGTTTATTAAAAAGTAATAAGAGGCTTTCAGTGGAAGCCATATTAAAATTTCGACATCAATAGCTCTGATTTCAAGTATGTAGGTATTGGTTCTCAGTTTGAATTAATTCGTTTTACATGAGCTGAGGCTGTATCTGATGTAAAGGTGTCTCTGTCGACACTGGGATGAGTCTTGTTGCGAAGCGATAGGGGATGGGAAGCAGAATCACCTCCTTCTATGGGGCAGTAATGAGAGCGAAAGAGGAGGCACAAATAGTAAGGGAGAGGCAATCCTCCATCTCACTTCCAGTTCCAAGTCACCGCGAGAGACGCCCATTGCGTCGGGAGGAAATTTACATAGCCTGGTGCGAATATTTAACCTGACTGGGGCTTCCTAAAAATGTACAGCCCACTTCCACTTGAAAGAGAAGGTATACCTATACACAACAAAATTGTTCGACCAAGTCGGTTTCACGTCAACTTTTAAATTTTGAGCGATGTTCTTTAATTACTGCTAATTTAATTATAATTTTTCAAGGGCCAGTAGCCAGTACGTTTGAGGTCAAGGGTTGAAGCCCGCGACCTCTTCAGAAGGCAGAGGTCTTACACATAGCGTGAATGTGTTAAATAACGTGACATTGTAAAATACAGAAAATAAAAACGTGTACCTAAATTAAATGTGATAACAAGTTTTAAGATTATTTACAGTTACACAATTTTTTTCGGTGTTTTTATGTAAGCATGTTGAAAGCCACTTAGTGATAATATTTTTTCACAAAAACTTACTTCTTACATTAATTGGTCTATGTTGTCTTAGTAAGGAATATGAGACAGGACCTTCGGGCCTCTACACAGTGATGTAACACTAACAAGTTTAACTTCAACTTAGGATCGGTAACATGCATACCTACATAAACTCACGACTTTTCCCTTATTTTCTAACAGGTAATTCACGTGTACATAACCAGACGTTTACGTCACACAAGGTTGCATAACTTCAACGTGACGTCGCTGTCGAGTGTTTGATATCGCGTGGAGGAAAATCTTCGTTCTGTCAACTCGTCAACTCTGATGAGTGAGTCGTGGGTTTGTGTCAACCTAACAGACACATTACTTTGTGTAATGTCATCATTATTATCACCAATGCTTTCAAGAACGGTGAAAGAGGGAAACAAAATTCATGAATCCTAGAACAAAAAAAATCGAAAGCCATCTACCACTCTGTCTCATAGAGAGTTGGCCTGTGTGCCAGCAATATAGATGATTAACTTTACGCTATGAATTGAATGTTTGTTTTCCAAATATATACCTATACTAGCTGACCCCGCAAACGTTGTTTTGCCATATAAATTAAAAAAAAATAGATAGTAGCCGATTCTTAGGCCTACTGAATACGCATATAAAATTTGGTAAAAATCGGTAGAGCCGTTTCGGAGGAGTACGGTAACTAACATTATGACACGGAAATTTTATATATAAGATTTGCACAATACTCAATGCAAATTTTATGTAAAGTCAAATATGATTCAAATCCAATGTGACTTCAGTGAGTTTTGTGGAATTTGCATTTTTTAAATTGTTGACCCATCTACAATAGGTACACACACAAACAACGTGTCATACTTTAAAATAAAATAAAGTTGTCAAATAAAGTCGGCAACGTTTTTTATTATACAATCTTCGGGCTTTAGCCCACCAGACACACCTCCTTTTTAAAATGACCTTTCCACAGTATTTCTAATATCTGCTTTTCCACCAGAGAAGCGCTATGCTACGTTGCTGCGGATGCATTTGATATCCACCAATCATATTCATTGGTTTACATAGCACAGCACTGGTGGAAACGGATTCAACTTAGTGTGTTTTTTATACAGTGTGTCCGGGCACGGGTTAGCGATATTTGAAGGGGATATTCTAGGCTCTTTTTCATCGACAAAAATGCTTTAAAAAAAATTCTTACTCCAAAACTTCGCGAATGGCAGCCATTTTAATTTTTTGATCTGTCGAACTGGGGTATGTACAATAAAATTGAAATATCTTTAAATCCGAGAGACCTACATTCATGCAAATGAATTTATTGCAAAGTTAAACGTTGAGGCTTATCAAAAACTTACGAAAGTTTTGTAAATAATATGTAAAAATAACCAAAAAACATGGGCAAACACGAAATTGTACACAAAAATTACTGAATAATTTCACATTTTTAACTCTAGCTCGATAAGTACCCCTGAATTTTGCTAGGGTTTTTGCATTAAATTAAAAGTGTTTGAGATAGGCTATAAAATGATATCAAAATTATCACTCTACGTTAAGTATCTTAGGAGTTATTCTCACTTGAACATCACCCTTCGGTCTCGCCCCGCAGCAATAATTCCAAGAAGTGGTTTCATAAAAAAAAAAATTACCATTTCAGTTTATGGATTATGGTGGTCAATAATACCAGCTGAAATATTCGTTGGAACGATTTAGCTCGCCCAAAGAATGCGACACCTGTAATATTGGGGTACGTGCGCTAAGGAAGGGTGATGTTCAAGTGAGAATAACTCCTAAGATACTTAACGTAGAGTGATAATTTTGATATCATTTTATAGCCTATCTCAAACACTTTTAATTTAATGCAAAAACCCTAGCAAAATTCAGGGGTACTTATCGAGCTAGAGTTAAAAATGTGAAATTATTCAGTAATTTTTGTGTACAATTTCGTGTTTGCCCATGTTTTTTGGTTATTTTTACATATTATTTACAAAACTTTCGTAAGTTTTTGATAAGCCTCAACGTTTAACTTTGCAATAAAGTCATTTGCATGAATGTAGGTCTCTTGGATTTAAAGAAATTTGAATTTTATTGTACATACCCCAGTTCGACAGATCAAAAAATTAAAATGGCTGCCATTCGCGAAGTTTTGGAGTAAGAATTTTTTTTAAAGCATTTTTGTCGATGAAAAAGAGCCTAGAATATCCCCTTCAAATATCGCTAACCCGTGGCCGGACACACTGTATGTAAGGATGCGTGCTATGGCTGCGTGCTGTGGATGCGTTGTATGGGTCGTTTTCCCTAGTATCGATACATCATCGCGTAGCTCGAGCTGCGCATCTTTGTAGCGCAGCTACATAGCGTAGCATCAGTGGAAACAGTCACACAGTTTCGTAGCTCAGCTTTTACATTCTCGCAGCACAGCTACATAGCACATCTCTGGTGGAAAGGCACCCTAACACTGTCCATACTTATTTGAATCTAGTAGCAATTTGGATCACCATTACACCATAAATAAATCTACATAATTTTATTGCGAACACATAAACTGCAGGCATCATAAATACATATCAGCCATTGTCACACATTCCAATCATTTAATCAGTCATCGATAAGATTTTGATTTTTAATATCCGATTTTCAACCCCATTGAAAATCCAACCTTAGTCCTTTAAAAATAGAATTAATTTTCGCACATTAATCATACTTACCACCCTCCATTGGATAACAAACTTTTCATAGCAATAATAAGGTTGTAATTAGCAAATCAATGGGGTTAATAACATGGGGGTGAATAATTCTCGCAGTATAGTGATTACGGCGGTCGCACGCGCCACCCCCCGTGGGATCGGCGCGCGCGCTTGTTCCCACGTCATCGTCGTAGAAGGGAAAATTGTCATATTTCCCTAAGCTTTGCTTAATGTAAATATTGACGAATGAACTTTTATTGTGTTTTATTTTTTTCCCAACAAATCGAATTAATTTGACTACAAGTCAAATTGGTTTATGTAGTGCAGATTATGCGACTTACTGAGAACTGTTTCTTACTCGATTCTTTAAAAAAGGACCTTTACACAGCGGTCTTGAGGCTGTCTAAATAGGTAACTATCACCCTGAAATGTAAATGGCTATTGAAGGAACACCGTGTATTTTAGTCAGTACAAGTCTGACAGTCCCTTACGCACCACATAGGGCAGGATGACTCATTTTCTGACATTACCACGCTAACAAAAATAAGGGCCTTTACACGGTTTCACAGGATGAAACTTGTGATTTGGTAGCGACACGCGCAAGCGTCAATGCGTGAGCATTGTGAGGTGACTCAATTCTCGCATGCTCCAAGCATTTGGGGGCACGGCAGTGCCCCCGCCAAGATGATATACTTTTCTTTGAAATCAAAGAAAAGTGCCGAAGTTCGAAGTCACTGCCGTAATACGCGTGTCACTTATGCGCGTGTGTCGTGGCCAAGCGGTTAGATGAGCGTGGTGAAGTAACCTTTGATAGGTACCATTTGTGAAACCTTTTAAATGCAATTGTCGGAGCAACTTTTTTTCTTGAATGTACGTACCTACCTATAAGTTTTCTGTTTTGGCTGTAAATTTTTCAAACAAAATAAATACAATAACTATATACGCTCATGTAATAATAAAATCAAGCATATTATTGAATTTGAGTTTTCTCAAAGCTTTATCTTTTATATTTGAGTCACAATTGAAATACACTAAACAAAAGATTCCTCAAAAAACGCCATTTTCGCTTCACAAAATCTGTAATTGAATAAAAATCCAGAACAAGGCCAATACAATATCGTCCTTCAATGTAATTTGACCTAAAAAGTGTGATATAATAAAAGAGATTGATACTGGTTGTAGCGGCTGGGTTACTTCATTAATTATGCAAATCGGCTTGAGTCTGATCTTTGTCTCGTGTTTCCAATTATTGACAAAATGTCAGTAGGTCAGCGTGGCCAGACAATGAAATAATGAGCTTTTTTCATTTCGTACTTACGACCGGATTAAGATAGACTTTGAACCTTTATTCCACTTCTGATTAATCTTCTCTTATTTTATTTTCGAATTTCAGTTTCGGATACAGTTTTGAACTGGGTGGACACCGTTTCGAGGCGAATGAATCGGTTTGATGTACATTTCTTTCTGACCGGTTCATAATCATTCCACGATAATAAACCTGGTCACTCTTTAAAGGGGAAATAAACTGTTGAGGTAGTTTATGGTTTATTTTGTATCGTTGCCCGAAATTAGAGAAATTAGAGCAAGAGTCGGTGGGAAACCCTGTTCTTTTATTTAATGAATATGCTATGTAGTTGATTGTGATTTTTGGATAGTCAATATTGTAATAATATTACAATATTGACTATAAAACCAGATCCGGTGGGAACTGTGCGCCGAACAAATACTTGTTCCATGACAGAAAAGAACCCGCGACACCCAATTCAGCAGTCCATCGCTTAGCCACAGAGCCAACTGGGCCGTCATATTTTAAAATTCTCTTTTAATGAAACTTGAAATCATCATCATCATCATCATCATCATCAGCCGGAGGACGTCCACTGCTGAACATAGGCCTCCCCCTTAGACCGCCACGCCGAACGACAATTCGCCACTTGCATCCATCGGTTGCCCGCGACCCTTGAAATACCATTCTGATAATTATTACATCATCTTATCAGGCGGCAATCTTATCATAATTATGCTGTATGAGCTGTATCATACAGAAGCTTTCATAACCCTGAACACGGTCCTCAAACACACAAACGTACACAGGGCAGGCTTCCCCTATGTAAGCAGTTTGTGTGATGGGGTGTTCCGTTATCGCTGGGCCGCAGTATTTGCTGACTCCAGTCGGTCCTGCATAGCTGCGATTAATCTGTTGAATTTAATGCTAATTTCATGGTTACTATACAATAGTAAATGTTAAGAATGCTGGTTATAACATACGGAAGGACAACATTGTTGGCTGGGAATATTAATGGCTCGGTTGGGGCAGTGACTGAGTGATTGCTGTGCTGTGTGTTGCAGGTTTGATTCCCGCACGGAACAAATATTTGTATTTACTTAATTGTTCCGAGTCTGGGCGATTGTGTATGTGAGTTTAAATGTTTGTTAACGAGGTCAATTTTTTTTTAACTTTATTTTTTTCCTGTTTTTTTCACAATTTAGTACCTACCTATTATGAAATTAATTTATGTTCTGAACTGCCTGTTTCAGTGCATTGTTAGACTCATGTCGTTTTTATTACCACGGCACGGCAGAACACGGCACACCAAAGTATACTACGTAGTTTTTCTCCAGTAAGTAAATACTACGTCACAAAAAACCATGCGATATCAATTTCAACCCTTCCCTCTCTATTCAAACGAGTATTGCCACGTGACGGACATGGCTGTCTCTGTTGAGGGAGGCTCACCTCTGCAGCTCGACGTGTCCACGCCTACGCAGCAAGTGTCGGTCGATCCCGTCATAACACTGATTGGTGATACTGACATACTTTGTAGGTATACCTGTGAACTACGCACTTGTAAAGTAATTGAGGGAAAATTCTGCGTCTCATCGTGAGAAAACCTTGAACGTTTTCGCGGTTGGAAATCTACGGAAACACTTACCTATGTCCAGTTTGTTACCTTCCTCTTTTGAGTGCGCTCTTACCAACTAAGAATCAGCTTGATATGCGCAAAAAGAACTTTATTTACATACATGCAATTATAGCGATACACTATGCGATGTCAAACCGGGTTGTCAGAAGCGACATGCGGCGAATTGAAGTAACTGGGTATACAGATCCTACCTTTTTGAAGTTTATAAAACTCTCTTGCCTAGTCTCTTTTGACGTTTAACTCTCTTGCCTAGTCTCCGGAATAGTTAATTGTTATGCAAGGCTGCAAAGTTGTTTTTTGGTGCGAGTACTTGAATAGAAAACTGGGCGACGAACCGCGAGCGAAGCGTGCTTTCGGAGCGTGTGAGGTGAAAAAATCTTTGTTATGTTTCCCTACAAAAACTCGTCGAATATTTTAATATGGTCGGGTCAGAACCATAGTAGGCGATGTTGTTCATGGCATTGGCGATTAGCTCATCTTGCGAAAGCTGACGCTTAGAGGAGGTTAGAGAGAGTAGTAGAGTCTTAAGGTTTGATCCCTTAAAGGGGTCAAGTCAATTTTTTATACAAACGGCAAACAGGCCAATGGATTTCTGCGAAACGACTGAAAATCGAGATAAATAGGGCAGAACGTTTATGGTACCATTGAAAAACAATATTGAATGTAAGACGATCTTATTGAATATTTGAGCCTGTTCAGCATAAATTGTTTAATAAATTGTATGCACAAAAAAATAAATCTAACTAAATTCGTATGTTCTTAGCGAATCTCTTTGAAATTCCTGCCAGGGTTGTGGAATAACTTAAGAGATTACTGCGGTTCTGGAACGCAAAAGGCAAATGAAAGAACAGAGTGGATTTTAGTCAGTACGAGTTGGACAGTCCCTTCCGTTCCACTTGATTGATGATTACCGTCCACAAACAAGAATCTCTTTGAAATTCAAAAACGTTAACTAGGCTGTAAAACAGCGACTTTTAGTATTTGGTCCAATACGCCTTTTGGTGTCACGCTGTGTCTCGGCGAAGCAGGCAAAGACTTCCTGTGAGCCTTCAAGGGAAAAAATTGAGTATCTAGATAATATACCTTATGTAGTAAATGTACCTTCAGGTAAATTGTTGTTGTAGACGAAAACAGAAAAATAATGAGGGAAAGTTTCCTTTGTTTGTGTCGTAGTACATCGTCAAGGCTATTCGATTATATGCCTAAACGATGGATTTTTAACAATAAACTGGCTTCTTTGTAAGTTGAGAAAAGATTATTTTTTTATGTTGTTGTTTGAAATAATAAGCTTGTTAGTTGACTTTTGATGTTAACCAACTGTGTTATAAAGTATTTATATTGTTTAAAGGAATAACAAACTGTTAAATACTGAAATAGAAAATAAAACAATACTTGAGAAAGTTAAAGACATATTGTTGTAAGCAATTTAAGAAAAACTAAACCTCATTTTATACAGATCGACCTAAAAACTACCATCCAACGTTGTCTAGTTTTAAAGATCCACAATGGTTTCAACATTTTGCCAAAACAATATCAGAGCCACATATACGTGATATTTTAATTCCACTGCTCGTGGGATCAACGAAGAGTGTTGCCAGATATTGGAGTAATCCCGGATACGACACATTTATATAGTTCACGATACAGTTATGTCAAAGTTCAAGGAAAAGTTTGCGGGTTGTAAAAAAAGATATTAGAACCCCTCGCTGCGGAGTTGTAACGATTTGTTGATATAGTGACGTGACGGAATGTGGAAGGAGGTTTTCTATTTATAAAAACGTTTCGTGACTGACAAACAGACAACACAAGGCAAAAACAAATGGTCTGATTATTATTGCTCACAAAGTATTATTACGGATAATTTGAGAAGGTACCTACACGGCCCTTTTTTTCGAAATCAACCTATTAGCGAGCAATTGGGGATTAATTGTGAAGTAAATCGTAGACAATCACTAGAATTTAAACTTAACTGTTTTAAGCTTTTACGGTTTTTTTTAATTATTATTGCAAACTTAAAGTTTCACATAAGGTATTATAATATCTAATAATAATTAATCAAACTGCGATCATGGCGATGACGATGGGGCGCTTGGAACAGTGTCTTTTCGGTATAGCTCGAAATAATTGTCGATCACGGAAGATATTCCGTAAGTGGCAGGATAACTTTAACAGCTGGTGTTACTTATCGAAACTTTTTCAAACATAGAAATTTCTAGAAGTATTGACTCGATTAAATTGATCTTCCATGAAAAAAATTAAACTGTAGCAAATATAAGGTTACATTACAATAAGTTAGCAGTTCCATCTTACAGCTACTAACAAATAATATTTTTTTAGCGCAGACGAAGTCCCGGGCAGAAACTAGTCTAATAAATTCTTAGTTGCTAGTCACGATGAGTCTGTGATAAAATGACCTAATAAAGTGATAGATATGGAAGTACCTACAGCGCCCTGTAGCCAGGTCATCTATCATGTCATCGATGATAGCCCGACCTTTACGTTTACTTCTTAATACATTACCTTAACTGTTTCTAGTTTATTTTTAGCGAGAATGAAGGTGGTTCAGTAACCATCATTTCTTTTTTTTTAGCCTGGTAAAATCATCAAATGAGTCCTCCCGCCAAGTGCAGAGCAGGAGGGACTGTCAGACTCGTACTGACTAAAATCCACAGTGTCCTTCAGTAGCTCTTTACATTCTATGGTCACGGTATTCGTTATTCCCGCGATCCCGGCAGGCTCTGGCCCTCTATGGGGGATGATGGGAGAGTGACGGGGGGATCCCCGTCACTATCATACTGAAAACATTTATGATCACAATTATAATAAACAAAACTCTCCTTCTGGTGCAGTCAGGTAATTTGCTTGTTTTTTTTTTAATTAAACCTTTCTCCAAATCATGATTTTCTCCTGTATCGTGGGTGCATATAAAAACATATACTCAAACTACTTTACTAACTACTCATATACAACGTGTAACGTTAATAGCGCAAAACCTCTCGTGGGGTAACTCAGCCCATGTTACTGAACAATGTTTGTTCTAAAACTTATGGGAAAAAAATGATTTTTCATACTGATGGGCTCGATCAATTTCTCACTTTGTATGAAAAATCATTTTTTTTCCAAAAGTTTTAGAACAAACATTGTTCAGTAACATGGGCTGAGTTACCCCACGAGAGGTTTTGCGCTATTAACGTTACACGTTGTATACAACATCTAGACCCGAAACAACTACATACTTTCATTTCATACAAAATATATTTGTTACGTTCGGGGATCGAACCTGCGACACACATCGCTCAGCCACTGCTCCAAACATATCGTCTTTTAGGATAATGAGGGATTAAATTAAAGATGAAAGGAAGGAGTGTGTATGATGTATCGTAGCAAGTGGGGCTCAGTGGTTCTTGCCTACGGAATAAATAGTTATTTGTTATGCAAGGCTGTAAAGTTGATTTTTGGCGCGAGTACTTGAATTGAAAACTGAGCGAGCGAAGGATTCTAAGATTGAACCGCGAGAGAAACGAGCGGTTCAAATATAGAATCCTGAGCGATGCGAAGTTTTCAAAGGTACGCGACGCAGAAAAACTTTGCTGTCGAGTGCAACATTCAACTTTTCACCTCACACAGCGAGGAAATGTAGTGGGGGCGGCTCGCCTGACAGTGTAGAAACAATTGAATACAAGACGTGTTCGAATTTTAAACAACACTTTGTGCTCTAGAGCACAAAATGGAGTTTTGCGCTCAGATTTTGAATGAGAAATAGAATCTTTCCGAGCGGGCGAGGTGAAAAAAATTATTACTTTGTTAAAACTTTTTCAGGTAACATAAATATAATGTACTAGCACTCCGCCCGCGACTTCGTCCGCGTGATTTTCGAACTTTCCTTTTATGTATTTCTACTCCCAGCCACCCTCTTTTTGGGATACTTTTCGAAAATCGAAATCAATATTCTATCAAAATTCTATTAACTCGCAATATCCCGTTTTTACCTACGTCCTAAAAATAACCCCAATGCATCATTTGGTATTCCTAACTAACAACCCCAAAACAACTCGTATTATAGAATTTCGTAACATCTTCTCTTAGTGAAAACCTATTTCCTTAATAGAACCCCCTGCTATCAACACCAAAGACAACCCCTTAGAGGTCGAATTTCGTATTATTACTTCTTAGAGACCTACGTCCTAAAAGAACCCTTGTGGAAAAGTTGAAACTCTTAGCATTTGTATCAATTAAGTTTAATACAAACTCTCCAAAAATAACCTCTTAGGCCGAGACTCCACCAAAGCTGTGCGAGTCGAGACGTGTTTTGAACAACCAATAGAATTGCGTAATTGATACAGCTCCACTCCGGCACGACTCCGGCAACGCAATTCTATTGGTTGTTCGAGGTACATCTCGACTCGCACAGCTTTGGTGGAGTCTCGGCCTTAGGGGGTCACAAAATACTGTCTTGGTGTGCTTTTACATCTTAAAAAAGCCCCCTTGCAAAATTTTAGTTTTTGTCAACCCGAAAAACAATTCGTTAGGGGTTCAATTGCGCAAAATACCACCTTGTTGAGCATTTAAGTCTTAAAAAGAACCCCTCATGCAATATTTCAGACTCCTAGCACTTGTAGTAGCGAATTTTATTTCATACAAAATTTCAACTCCAAAAAGAACCCTCTTGGGGTCGAATTTTACTAAATTTCTACCTTTTTGAGCATTTACGTCTTAAAAGGAACCGCCATGCAAAATTTTGGATACCTAGCACTTGTAGTAACAAAGTTTCATACAAACTATGAATCCCAAAAACAACCCCTAAGGGGTTGAATTTTGTATGAGAACATTAACGTTTTAAAAAGAAAAGCTATGCAATATTTGAGACGCCTAGCACTTTTAGTAAAAAGGTTTATACAAACTATCAACCCCAGAAACAACAACCCTTAGGGGCCGAATCTAGCAAAATCCCGTCCAAGTGAGCATTTACGTCCTAAAAAGGAACCCGGTGCGAAATTTAAAGCTCCTAGCACTTATAGTAACAAAGTTTCATACAAACTATCAACCCCAAAAACAACCCCTTAGGGGTCGAATTTCACAAAATTCCGTCTTTAGTATCACTTAGGACCAAAAAAGAATCCGTTGTAAAAATTTGAGTCTCAAAACTATCAACCCCAAAAACAACCCCTTAGGGGTGGAGTTTCACAAAAATTCTACCTTGTTGTGCATTTACGTCTTAAAAAGAACCGGCATGCAAGATTTGAGACGCCTAGCACTTGTAGTAACAAAGTTTCATACAAACTATCGACCCCAAAAACAAACCCCTCAGGGGTCGGTTTTCGCAAAATCCCGTCATAGTGAGCATCTACGTTCTATAAAGACACCCCATGCAAAATTTGGAATTCCTAGCACCTGTAGTAGCGAAGTTTCATACAAAATATCAACCCCAAAAACAACCCCTTAGGGGCCGAATTTCGCAAAATCCGTTCTTAGTGCTCACCTACGTGTTATAAGGAGGGCTTATGCCAAATTTCAAGTTTCTAGGCCCAGCGGTTTGGGCTGTGCGTTGTCAGATCAGTGGTGGATTATGGCCCACTCCCTCTCACAATAGAGGAGGCCTGTGTCCCAGCAGTGGGAACATTACAGGCTGGTGAGTTGTCAGATCAGTCAGTCAGTTTTGAATTTTATATATATAGATTGCCATTATATTTATGTTACCTGAAAAAGTTCTGGGGACAGTTTGGTTCACGATACGTAATTTATTTATCTGGTAAATTAATTTTCACCTCACCCGCTCGGAAAGATTCTATTTCTCATTCAAAATCTGAGCGCAAAACTCCATTTTGTGCTCTAGAGCACAAAGTGTTGTTTAAAATTCGAACACGTCTTGTATTCAATTGTTTTCTACTTTTCTACACTGGCAGGTGAGCCGCCCCCACTGCATTTCCTCGCTGTGTGAGGTGAAAAGTTGTGTGTTGTACTCGGCAGCAAAGTTTTTCTGCGTCTCGTACCTTTGAAAACTTCGCATTGCTCAGGATTCTATATTTGAACCGCTCGTTTCTCTCGCGGTTCAATCTTAGAATCCTTCGCTCGCTCAGTTTTCAATTCAAGTACTCGCGCCAAAAATCAACTTTGCAGCCTTGCATAACAAATAACTATACCACTGCCTCAGTCTTCACATGTAAGAAAATTCTATTTTGTATTTTTTTTCGGGCTGTAAGATCGATCATTATGATGAAGGTTGTTTGTTTCTAGCTCTCATTATTCGATATTACTATGATTCATACATAATATCCTTCGTAATATCAAGTTATGAAGTGGATTGGGAGCCATGTAGGCTCAGTTGAAAACCAGGGTCGGGTACTAGTTGTCCGGCATTTGCTGAACTGGGCCTATTTGGTGCAGCTGTGAGACACACAATATTCTAGTGTTTAGTTGTTACTTTTTTTAAATAATTTATTTTCTTTATGTTGTGTGTACTTATGACATGTGTCAATAAACGTTTTTTCTTTCATAATGAAAATCTTGTTTGTAGATGCTCTCCATTCAGTTGATACCGTATAGAAAAGTAATTATTTTGTCTAATATTACCGCCTCGTACGTCCGTGGTGGGTGGTTCCACCCCAAACATCAATTTTAAAAGCTTTCTTAACAAGAATTATTTTCAAACGCCAATAAAACATTAACATCACGACATTTCAAGAAGCTTTTTATTTTAATGTCAACGGTCATACGAGAAAAATATTAAAATCTTTTAGGCACTTATTTATTTCTAAAAGAAAATATCAATTTAAAGAGAGGTAAGGTCTTAATGTTTCTTTATTTATGTATTGCTTTAAGACCAATACATTTACTAAGTACCTAAGTACCTACTTTTCAATAGAGACATAAAATTGTCTTGACATGGAAAGATTAGATTTTACAAAAAATAGACCTTTCAGACTTCATTTAGAGTACTGGGATCTGGGAAATCCAATCTCATTACCTCAGGAAGAGAATTGTGTGGTTAGCAGGGAACACAAAATTGGGATGGTAATCATTGGTTTTCTTATAATATGTGGTGAGTTTCGCTGGAATACTGTTTGAAATACGAAGCTACTTTTTGGATATTCTGATTGTTAAGAATTTGAAACTCATAGATTTATATCGTTAGACGAGAAACAGTTTACTTACGCTGACGGTTTACGCAAATGGTAAACTTCTTTGAATCTAAAGCTAATAGTTTAAAATCTTTTATACAAATCGACCGTTTTGTTTACCGTTTGCCACTTGTCTAGGCTCTGTAAAGAATTTAAACTGTTACTGCGAACATTATCGAAACTGCAAAATTGGTAATTATATCATTTGGTTTATTTCAGAAATTGAAAGTCCGCGGCACAAGTGTGCGAGCAAGAGAACACGATAAGCGCCGCCATTTTGAGATTCCTTTATAAAATACCCACAAAAGATTTTTTGAAATGAAAATAGAACAAATTTTTCATCGAACAAGGTTGAAACTGCAATTGCATTCTAGATCAAAATAAAACTATCCCACCAAAAACATTTCATGTAAAATGTTGCCAATTCGAGCACATAAGGTTTGCCCTACCAAAAAGATTCAGATTATGTAGAACCAAGCTTCTGAATCTACGCGGCCTAACTCTACCGACCCTAACTTCACAAATTCTACACAGTAAAAATGTATGGCTTCACCGTTTCGCTACCGTCATGGAGGTAATATTTCGTTTCTGAAGTAAGTAACGAAACAGCCAAGCAATACATTTTTACTGTGTAGAATTTGTTTTTTTATTGAACTTTGTTTACACACCGAATTTCGGCTTTCTAGCACTTCAGGAAGCACCCTAACATTTTAAGGTCTCATGCTAACTTCTACCCCCCATTTTAGGGGGATGGGGGGCGAAAGTTATAAGTTTATGAATTTTTTTGTTGGTTGTATACTAAACTTAAATTACATACCGAATTTCAGCTCTCTAGCACTTCAGGAAGTAGCCAAACATTTTGATGATCATCAGTGTGTCAGTGTGTCAGTGACGAAATCCGTGTATTTTTTTAGATATCAATAAAATCTAAAGTATTATAGCTATTCTATTGAGACTTTGTATGTTTAATAAGACTATTGATGGCATCATATTCTGAGAATATGAACTATCTGGTTGGGTTCAAAAAAACGACGAAACACTTCGAGAAAAGGTAGGGAGTGCCCTTGCACTTCGCTTGGCTCGTCTTGGCGGGGGCACTGCCGTGCCCCCAGATAAATAGCTCTTCTGTAAAATACGTGATTTGTAATTTCGATACTGTTCGTAGTCACAGCCTATTAGCTTATACATTCCTCCTGAAATTCAAGTATACGGTTATGGCTATGGTTTTCAATATAAGTGATAATTAAATTGTGATTTTCAAACGGTGTAAGAACTTTCAGCTTTACTTTTACAGTTCTGAAAGAGCTTTAATTATTAAAGCAGTTCTTAAAATATGTTTGTAACATGGACAACCATAGAAATGGTTATTATACATGTAAGAAACCTTTTTGATCGGTTTCTCCTTTTAAGCTAAGTGTTATAATTTGTCTATGAACATGTTTGACATAACTACGAATTAAAAATGAATTGTAAAAATATTTTATAAAAAGGGAAAGGGAAAGGAAGAAACTTTAATTGTCGTTTCTTTACAGGTGAGTAATCCTTTAGTTTATTAGTCTACCTGTATTGATTGTCTTAATGTATTATTTTGTTTAAATAAAACTTTCTTTACAGAGCAACACAATTTTTACTTCTGATCCCCATACCTAATTGACAATTGTCTTATAAAACGACAATTTCTGTTAAAACAATATTATGGAAAAGCTACGATTTAAATTTGTTGTATTGGGAGCAACAGATGGAAAGACAAATGTAATATGCATATCGTCAATTGAAACATCAGACGGACGTATATTTGAGATTCCTGACGAATTAAAACCTGCAAGTAAGCACACTGCAATATTTTCTTCAGATGTATTTATGAAAATAAAAAATTCTCTAAAAAAACGGCATCAAACACGTTCAGTATGGATTCCTCTCAGTATGGATTTAAAGAAAATATATTTAGATGAAGGAGAAAATTTACAATTTGGTGACCAATATTTAGATGAAGTGACAGGCGAGACAATGCTTTCACATACTCACTCGAACATGTTGGAGAAGAAAAATATAGGAAAAATTGCTGAAAGGTTTTTGATAGAGAAGTTTTCGAATAAAACATCAAATGCTAACCAATGGATCATTGAATTTGAGCAAGAATGTAGAAGAAATGACATAAAACAAGATGAAGAGAAAATAGAAGTTCTGAAACATCTCTTAGAAAAACAGTGCCTAGATTGGTATACCAGTATGTTTATTAAATTAACGGTGAATTCTGAATGGGCACTTTGGAAGACTAACTTTTGTGAGTCATATGGAAATAAAGGTTGGTCTCAAGTGAAATATGCTTTTACGTTCCGATTTCAAGCAGGATCTTTGTTGGAGTATGCTACAAAAAAAGAAAAACTGTTATTAGAGGTCAACAAGCATATTGATACTGAAACAATGATAAATCTTATTGTAATGGGACTACCTAATTATATAATTAATAGAATTGATAAAGAATCTGTAAAGTCAACTGCAAATCTCTACAATGAAATAGGTAAATACGAATATGTAGCTAATACAAAATATTTCAATACATTTAAGAAAAATACCTATGATAAGAGAGAAACAACTGACAAAATAAAACCATGCCAAATTTGCGAAAAACAAAATAAAGGCATGCGATTCCACCCTGAGGAAAAGTGTTGGTTCAAACAGTCAGAAGAATATTGTCGTAGGAAAGACAACAGTAAGAATGTCAACAATTCTGTGATTGATGTCGAACTTAATTATAAAGACAAAAAAAAACGAATAATGCCACCATTAATAAAAGTCAAACTGTTATTAAATTCACAATTAGAAATATTCGGAATATATGATTCTGGGTCAAATGTTTCCATTATTAATTCTAAACTAGTTAAATTTAGAGAAGAAAGAGAACATGATATTAATTCCAAGAGTGATAATTTAATAACAATTAATGGTGTGAAAAAGGCAATTGGTTTGACAACTATTAAAATAAAAATATTAGATGTTGAAGAAAATGTTGAAGTTTATATAATCGATGGAGAAGAATTTAAATATGACTTTTTAATTGGATTGGATATTATAAAACAATTTAGACTTGTCCAAGATGAGAATTTAGAAATCAGTCAGAGAAGGGAAGAAAAAGAACTAGAAGAAAGAAAAGATACTGAAATGAATGAGAATTATAATATAAAAATAACTTCTAAGAAAGGAATAGATGAAAAGCATCCATTTTTAATAAATTTCAATGAACACATACAAGAAGAAGATTTCAAAATAAGTATGGGTAATTTGAATGCCCATCAAAAGTCGGAAATAATAAAATTAATAAACACTTATAAATCAATCTTTGCAAAAGATAAATATGATATTGGCACAGTCAGGGAATATGAAGCACGAATTGATCTGCTGATTGATAAATACTGCAGCAAAAGGCCTTATAGGTGTTCAATTGAAGACAAAAAAGAAATAGAAGAACAAATAACAAAATTACTTGACAGAAATCTTATAGAAGAGTCTTACAGTCCATTTGCAGCACCTGTGACTTTAGCTTTCAAAAAAGAAGACAACAGAAAGTCAAGATTATGTATAGATTTCAGAGAATTAAATAAAATTGTATTACCACAAGCTCAACCCTTTCCACTGATTGATGACTTGGTGAGTAAAACTAGAAACTCAATTTTTTTTACATCACTCGATATAAATTCAGCTTTTTGGTCTATCCCGCTAAGAATTGAAGATAGGAAGAAAACTGCCTTTGTGACACAAGACGGCCATTACCAGTGGACGTGTTTACCTTTTGGGTTGAAAACATCACCAGCTATCTTTCAAAGGATACTAAGTAATATATTAAGGAAGTATAAACTTAATAATTTTGCAGTTAATTACATTGATGATATCCTCATATTTTCTAAGAGTTTCTGTGAGCACATAGACCATCTAACACAATTGTTAGAAGCTATAAAAAAAGAGGGTTTTAGACTAAAATTTACTAAATGTACGTTTGCTTCAGATTCTGTTAAATATCTTGGTCATATAATACATCACAATACAGTACAACCAATAAGAGATAATTTAATTTCAATTAAAGATTTCCCAGTACCAAAAACTCAAAAAAATGTTAGACAATTTCTGGGGAAAATAAATTTCTATCATGAATATTTGCCAAAAAGTGCAATAATTTTAGATCCTCTTCATAATTTACTTCGGAAAAACCAAAAATTTGTTTGGTCGGCAGAATGTCAAAGATCATTTGAAAAGGTAAAAATGTTATTGTGCTCACAACCAATCTTAGCAATATTTGATCAAAACCTACCAATAAATATTCACACAGATGCATCTCTAGAAGGTATTGGGGCAGTTTTAAAGCAAACACAGTTAAATGGAATAGATAAGCCCGTAGCTTATTTCTCAAAAAAATTAAATCAGGTTCAAAAGAAAAAGAAAGCAATTTATTTAGAGTGTTTAGCTATAAAAGAAGCAATAAGATACTGGCAATACTGGTTGATAGGTAAATATTTTACAGTATATTGTGACCATAAACCATTAGAAAATTTAAATATTAAATCGAGGACAGATGAGGAATTAGGAGACCTAACATATTATTTATCACAATATGATTTTAAAATAAAATATGCACCGGGTAGAGAAAATATTGAAGCAGATTGTTTAAGTAGGAACCCAGTATTAGATGCAAGTGCGGATACAGATGAACAATATTAAAAATTGTAAACATGGTAAAACTGAATGATATTATTCTAGATCAAGAAACAAATGTGGATATTCAAAATAACAAATTAAAATTAATATCAAGACATAATGTTTACTATAAAAAAGTAGGAAAACGAGAAAAAATTATTTTAACAGAAGATTATAGTAAAAAACTTATTGAATATGTACATGAAAACATGTTTCATTTAGGTATAAAACAAATGCTAAATAAAATAAGTTCATTGTATGCGGCAAATAATTTAACAACCAATATTAAAAAACATTGTAAACATTGTAAAGTGTGTATAAAAAATAAAACAAGAGGACAGGATAAATATGGTTTAATGTCACATTTAGGCCCTGCCACAAAACCTTTTGAAATAGTCTCAATAGACACTATCGGAGGTTTTGGTGGCTCACGATCCACAAAAAGATATTTGCACCTTTTAGTGGACCATTTTACACGGTACGCTTTTATTGTTACGTCAAAAACACAAAATGCCAACGATTTTATAAAACTAATAAATAAAGTAACCGAGTCATACACAATTGGAATGATTTTCAGTGATCAATACCCGGGTATAAACTCAAAAGAATTTAAATTATTTTTAAATAGAAAATCAATACCCATAATTTTTACTGCAGTAAATGCCCCATTTTCTAATGGATTAAATGAGAGACTTAATCAAACACTGGTAAACAAAATCAGATGTAAAATAAACGAAACAAGTAATAATAAAACAGCATGGACGACCATTGCACATAATTGTGTAGATAAATATAACAATACTGAGCATACAGTTACTAGCTTTGCACCAAAATACCTATTGGACGGTACTGATGTTTCTTTTCTTCCAAATGAATTAAAAAGCCATAAAACAATAGATGAATGGATTAGAGATAAAAAAATTGCCCATGAAAATTCAATTAAATCACATAATTACAATAAACAAATATTTGATAAAAATAGGATACAGTTTGATTTTAATGCAGGAGATATGGTTTATGTAGAGAATGGGAACAAATTAAATAGGCATAAATTAGATGAACTAAGAATTGGTCCATATAAAATTATTGAGAAATTATCAAATTCTATTTATAAAATTGATACAGGTTATAAAAAATCAGAGTCAAATCTATTTCATATCACAAAACTTGTACCCGTACCAAAATAAAGGCAGATTTAATAAAGTAATATTTTAGGATTTAGTTTTATGTTGTATAATTACTTTATTCGTTTAAAAATGTTTAGTTTAGTGAATAGTCCTATGTTTAACATTTTTTTTAATTAGAATAAGTTTTGTTAAATGAACATTTTTTTTTTTTATGTTCAATAAAAAAAACAATTTTTTGGGGGAGGGAGATGTAAGAAACCTTTTTGATCGGTTTCTCCTTTTAAGCTAAGTGTTATAATTTGTCTATGAACATGTTTGACATAACTACGAATTAAAAATGAATTGTAAAAATATTTTATAAAAAGGGAAAGGGAAAGGAAGAAACTTTAATTGTCGTTTCTTTACAGGTGAGTAATCCTTTAGTTTATTAGTCTACCTGTATTGATTGTCTTAATGTATTATTTTGTTTAAATAAAACTTTCTTTACAGAGCAACACAATTTTTACTTCTGATCCCCATACCTAATTGACAATTGTCTTATATACATAGTAAATAGCGACCTAATTAATACATCAATATGTCTTCCATTTTGCTCATAATCTAAAGCGAATCAATAATCCTCGGCTGGCAACAAGATTATAAAAAAAAAAGAGAAATATTGATCCGAAGTTTCGCACGCTTCTAATATTTATTGGTACTTAAGGCTGTCTGTTATAGTTCACTGGCTGAGCAATTGGCTGCTGCGCTACGCATTATTGGTACGATTCCCGCGAAACAAATATGTCTTTAGCCTACAAGTAGGTACTGTCTGGCTGTTTGTGTATGTGAATTTAAACTATTGTAAACGCAACGCCCGGACGCGTTTGAGGCAAGCAACGTTTATACGAGTGTTTCCTCAATCAATACCTTGGTGTATGTACACAAATTAGATCTAGACCTACATTACAGGTCGATCTGGAACATTCGTTCGTCCAGGTCGATATGATTGACGACTTGTTTTGATATCGTGAGATGTTTTCGTTGATAACTTTTATTTCTGGGCTAAATACAAATGAAAGGAAAAGTTTTTCATGAACTGAATGAAAGTCAGTAGCACTTAGAGATATTATTATGAAGGAAGTGTATTAACTATAACTAGTGGTAGTCTATATTGGTCGAAATTCGACGATAAATCATTTCCGAAGATTGAAAAAGAAATTATCTGTACTTCGGATGGGCCTGTCTGCTTGCAACAGTGATGTCAGCATCGTATGAAGATATACAATGCTACCCTTGCGAATGTATGTAGAATCAAACCCGATTCCTCTATTTTTATCGTTTCAAAATATCTTTTGGTCAAATTGAGGGCATGCGGACGGTGAGTAATGGGTGACTCGCCGTCCAATCATCGACAATGCCCGGGTCGACGACGCGTCGCGTTCCACGTGCGCCTCAAGAAGGGGAGGCCCCTTAGAAGGTCAGAGCCTGCCAGGGTCGCGGGACTATCTTATCAGGTAACCGTGACCCTGGGACGTAAAGGGCTATTGAAGGATAACAAGATTTTAGTCAATACGAGTCTTTTAGTCCCGATTTGATGTTTTTACCACGATAAATAAAAAAATTGTCAAATTGAAATAAATGGCTTTGACTATGGTTGTCAGCATCTTTTTAACAAAGCCATTCAATAGAACAGCTAAGAAGATTATTTTTATAAAGCTTGTGTCTTACCACGTGTTTTCCTCAATGAATGAATGAAATGAAGGTTTTTCAGAACTTGTCATGATTTTCTGCACGTTGTGGAAAAATCTACGTAGGATGATGGGCGCACGAGGAAATATGGGTGATTTATGAAACTGCTTTTTATGACTGTTTTTTTTTTATTTGAGGTTGTTTGCCCTTGTCTCCAGGTCAAAGGTAACAGAGACAAAGTATTATGATGGTCTGAGCTTACCCAGAAGGAGCCTGTTCACTCTAACTTTGAAGAGATATGGGTTGGATGCGTTCAGGAACACAGACCCAGGTAATTCCACTCTCATGACGTGAATATTATGATAGGTATCTTGATTCTGAGAACAAGGACTTGTAAAACAAGAAACTGACTAATCTACTTACACCCGGTAAGTAGATTAGTCAGTTTCTTGTTTTACAAGTCCTTTAAAAATGGCTAAAAATTATGTATTAAAAAAAAAAACATTTGCAACTACGTGCCTTACTACGGATCCAAATGCTGTTATATATATGGAAATAGTCCGACAAACATAAAATTTAATTTACGTCTTCTACAATCCATCAGGGATTTTTTAATAACAATGCAAATATATCTAACATACTCGAAACAATTTATTTTAATGGTTATTAGTGTACGTTGCGTAAATCTGTAACACTATAGACTAGTAGATACATATTGCGCTTGCTAACGAACTGACCCCTGACCTTTGACCTCTAACCTCGGAGTAAAAGCATTAATTAAAGCTGCTGACTTAAGCTGGGCTCTGGCTAGTACCTATAGACATAGCCTTGTGTGTTTGACTTAAACGTATATCTTACTACTGTTTGAGATTGGTGTTTGATACTCTTTCATGCAAAAACTGCTGAACTGATATATTTTTTTTTTTTTTAGCGTGGTAAAATCATCAAATGAGTCCTCCCACCCCGGGCAGGGCAGAAGGAACTGTCAGACTTCTACTGACTAAAATCCACGGTGTCCTTCAGTAGCCTGTTATGTTCCGGGGTCACGGTAAGGAAATAATCCCGCGACCTGATAATGCTGAACTGATTTGGATAAAATTTAGTACAGGATACCATTTTATCCCGATATAATCTTCCCATGCGTTGCGGACAAAAGCAAGTATTCTGTTTATCTATTCATTGTGTAAAACAAAGTAAATGTTTTCATTTTGATAAAATGGATTTAGAGAATCAGTTCCAAAGGGTTATTTACGTATAAAAAAATTCTCGATGTTTTTAGTTTTTTTTTCTAGGACCTAAATGAGACATAGAAACAAGTTAATGGGAAGACGGTCAAGGCTTTGAACAATTGCCAAAACGACTATCTATACAATAATCGCTTACATTTCAAGATTTATTGAGAACCTATTGACCCAGAGTGCCAAATTCAGATACATAAATTCTTCAAGATGTTTTTTTCAATATTTCTTATTTTTTTCAGTAGTTTGATCTAGATCTAGGTTCTAGACCAAATAAAAACTTTTGAGGAAAACAGCGCTAACTATCCATAGCTCCATTATAGTAAAAATATGTCAAACTTCACAAACAAAACATTGGGCTATTTATTTTCTTCTGTAGTGTATTTTGTTAATTTTGACAAAGAGTTTTATCAGTGATTTAAAAATTTATCACTAACAAGAAGATTTTGTATAGGTATCAAAACGATTGAAGGTAGCTGCAGAAATAAAAAAAAAAACTTTTTTATTAATTGTTTTGTCTTTTTGTTTTCTTTTCGTGATAGAAATCATCAAATAGTCCCATTCTGGGTTAAATGGAAGGGACTTGCAGATTTGACTTAAAACTACTCTGTTCTTTCAGTTGCCTTTTGTGTTCCAGGGCCTCCTTTTGAGATATCTTGTCTATTTGCCTTCAGGCTTTTTATTATTATGTAAATCCATCTGTTTACATCAAACTACTATTTAGTTCAATTATCTCGCTGCAATCCTGTATCTGAGTGACCCGGTTACAGTGTCCCCGCTGTCGACGTCTGTGCCCACAACCTTATGGAAAAATTCCTCCCAAATAGAGCACTAGATGAGGCCTGATAACGAATGATAACGCACTAGGCTTATTAGAGATAATTAGTGGTGATAGTGAGAAGTAAATATTTTGTATTTGTGGCCTTGGGTGACCCTGGTTTTCTGAGAACGAATGATTTGTAGATGATGTCGTTTCGTTTGTATTTTACGTTTTGTTTGAGGAGAGGGTCTTTCTTGAAAATGTTTGTGCATCAGAGTTGACACCTGAGATGTTTTTGTTATCGCATACGACAAAGGTAACCTACCTTTGTAGGTTGTTTTATCATTTTATGTGTTTGTTTTTGGAAGCTGGCTATATTTTTCTTAAGTTTTATAAAATGAAAAACACCATACCACGTTATCTTTATCCGTGTTGGACCACGGGGCCGGCAGCGTGCCGGGGTCTCTGTTTCTGCTGAGGGGCATCACGTGCGCCGGACGCTGTGCCGGTCCAGTTACGGTGTCGGTTGACGTCTCATTCACTTTTTATTGTAGTTAGGGTTGCTTGTTTTCCTGAAGGTCTGAGAAAGGGATGTTTTTAATTGTTTTGCAATGAAGTAAAACACAAATAAGCTTTGTACTAAACTACCTTTGGCTTTCACTTGAACGGAGTCGTGCTTCGTTTGCATGAAGCTATTGTTTCTTTTTCACTAAGCGTTCATTCTGGCTTTTTTTCTTTTTGCCTGGCTCCTAAAGGTCAAAGAGGAGGAGACCCGGTTTTGAATCAGCATGGATATATCCGAATCATTTATGGGATAGAATCATCATCATCATCATCTGCCTGCCTTTTCGCTACTATATTGTCGGCTTCTAGTCGAACCTGATGCAGCCTGCCTATCGGACCTCCACAACCCAGCAACTAGGTCAAAAATGGGCATTTCTACGAAGAGGGCATTTTTTTTGTCCTTTTAAAAAAAACATGGTTAGAAGTTACATACACATCCCAAAATTTTTAAGCGTACGTCCCAATCTATATTCTAACTGGAGAGCATAACAAAAATTCCGTACTACATCATAATTTTTCTTAAAAAAAATCTGAAGTGATAAAACGGGTATAATTTCACTGATTTTGACCTGTCCCTTTCCCGAAATCGAGTGTAAAATATTTTATATTTTTTAATGGAGCTGAATTTCAAGCAAACTTTTGATATTCTTGGGTATATGGATAACTAACCAAGAGACATTGACAGTAAATAGACCTGTAATTGCTTATTTTTTTATATTTGTGGATGCTTAAAGATTTGTCCCAGTCTAATGAATCATTTCCGTGTCATACAAAAAACACTAGATTACGATACTAAATACCCGCGAACTGGAGATCACTATCCGATTCTTGTAAACTGTCAGGTGCTCCCGAGCAGGCGATGTGACTGCATGTGTGGTGTGCTGCTGTTTTTTTCGATTTTCGAAGGTGAGAACCTGTTTCCGTGTCTTTAGTTCGGGGTCTTTTCTCAATCCCATGTCAAAGATATCTTCTGAATATTTTCTGTTTTAATATGTTTTGTTTCCCTAAACTGAAGTTTAACTAGACACCAGAATGGTTGTTTCATTTAATTTGTTTGAAGTCGTAACAATAATAAGTTATTTTGATTAGTACGACATTTTTTCGTGGCCCTCAATTTTGTGTCCTGTTTCCACGGAATTGAGAACGATGGTTTACCTATGTAACTAATCTCGGTTTATATGAGGTTTAAAGTCACTTGCTTCACAATTTGTCATGGTAAAGTAGTTAACGCCACACATTATGTACCTGCAATATTGAATAAAAGGTTTAAAGTATCTAGAGTTGACATCGCTATTGCAAGATCTGATTTTAGGTATTACTGCCACGTCTAGCTACTCGAGCCTCGGAAGATCGTATAATGATAGCCTATATTTTATTCTGATGTATAAACTATATTGCTGCAAAGTTTCATTAAAATACATTCAGCAATTTTTGAGTAAAAAATTGACCTGACTAATATACACCCGAATACTTCGATTATGTCTATTACTTCCTGCGGTTTGATAAATAAAACTGACTTGACGTCTAATACTTCATGTCTCTTGTTTGTAAAACATTTAGTTTAACGAAAATGCTTGATAGAATACATTTTACCATATAAGTTTAATAAAAATGCTCATTTAAATGATTTGACTAAAAGTTAGTTAACTAAGCATGATAACTCAATGAATCTCTCTCAAGATAGACTCAATATAAACTTAAGTAGATATCTAAAATACCAAAAACTGCTAAAATATGTTCTTGAATGTTTTTTTCAATTGAATTTTTCTTTCCCAGTTACGTAGAATATGTGTAATTCTAAATTCTGTGGTCACAATTTCTCAATTCCATGGCATTCAAAATTTATTTCATAAACTACTGGAGCAATTACTGGCAAATTAGCACCATTTTGTTTAAAAAAAAATGCATTTTGTTTTGGTTATATACAATTAGACAAAATGTGAAAAAAAAAATTGCCCACGGAATTGAGCAAAAATCACCGTGTCCGTAGAAATGCCCAAATAAGTTTCAATGAACACAAATTTTACATTGATAAGTAGCGTGCTTAAGGTCTAGGTACTGCTTAAATGTATTGTACGATACCCCATGGTAAGAATAGTTGTCAGAATTTTAGAGCTATTGACTAATAGTAACGACTGTCAAAGCTCTATGGCAGCCGAGATAGTTATCAAAGAACAACATTATAAACACACTATATAGTAGTCGCTAGGTTTGCGGTAGGGTAGTTGAGCGGGCCTTCATCATATAAACTTACTAGCTGTTGCCAAAGGGTTCGCCTGCGTCGAAATAAAAATGGTATCTCGCAAATGTAATATCGAGATTAAAAGTTTCGTTCACGATATAAACTATTTGTGTTATCGTACAATATCGATCAGTAGTTTTTGTATAAAAGATTTAAAAAGATCCATCTATACATCCTCACAAACTTTCGTATTTTAAGATAGATTAGACAGTGAAAACACGAACAAATACTTATACCGTTCACCATAAACACATTAAGTTAAAATACTTACATAAATTACCTGTTTTACATGGTACATAAAGCATTCCTTAAGAAATAACAGTTACAATAAACCTTACACTAACCTTGTGAAGGTGACTGCTACACGTAAGTTCAAGTATATCACTGCATTTTAATATGAACTGCTGACCTTTTGATTGTCGCACAACCATTGTTATAATTTATTCAATTGTACTAGTTTAGCTTTGAGTCCTTATTAGGTACTAGTTTTTACGTATTCACAAAGACTTTTTTCGTGGTATACGTAGATTAGACTTAGATAATGTCTGGACTTTAGACCTCTGAGTTTTATTTTGTCCCATTACTCCAGGGGTATCTAAGCACGAAAACCGTAGATTCAGCCAAAGTTTCGGGTGCATCCTACTCTTTATCACTTACGGACATAAGATTTGTTAGTATTTGTGACAACATGATTGGACAGTTGTCCTAACTTCCGATGACCCCCTGTATCGTAGATGGGTCACAAACATTGAAACTCACATACAAACAACTAGTAGGTCATACAATTTTATTCGTTACGTGAAGGAAAAGAACTTGTGACACGCAGCGCTGAAGTCGACCGCTCTGCCACCACACCAACCTGCCGTCTTTGTTTTTGCGTTTATAAAAACACTTATCTCATTTCATTATAAAATGTTATTATTTATTTTGGTGCGTTACACTGTTTTTGGAACTAATTTACCTACAGATAATTTTAAGAAAAAAAAACATATTGTGTACAGAGGCTTTAGAATAAATCACAGGCTGGCATTGTATCTAATCACCAATCATACAAAATATTTATGATAACATCATCATCATCATCATCATCAGCCGGAGGACGTCCACTGCTGAACATAGGCCTCCCCCTTAGACCGCCACGCCGAACGACAATTCGCCACTTGCATCCATCGGCTGCCCGCGACCCTCACGATGTCGTCGGTCCACCTAGTGGGAGGCCTGCCTACGCTGCGTTTTCCGGTCCGTGGTCGCCACTCGAGAACTTTTCTTCCCCATCGGTTGTCAGTTCTACGAGCGATGTGGCCTGCCCATTGCCACTTCAACTTGCAAATTTTATGAGCTATGTCGGTGACTCTGGTTCTTCGCCGAATATCCATGTTTCGGATTTTATCTCGCAAAGAAACTCCGAGCATAGCTCTTTCCATTGCTCGTTGAGTGACTCTTAGTCTCTCTAAGAGGCCAGCAGTCAAGGACCACGTTTCGGAGCCATATATCATCACTGGCAACACACACTGGTCAAACACCCTTGTCTTGAGACACTGTGGGATTCTCGATGAGAAGATATCACGTAGCTTCCCAAACGCTGCCCATCCGAGTTGGATTCTTCGGGCGACCTCTTTCTCGAAGTTGGACCTACCTAACTGAACAATCTGTCCAAGGTAAGTATAATGGTCTACAACTTCGAGAGTATCGTTCCCAACAACAACCGGTACGGGTGCCACATGGACATTCGACATGACTTTCGTCTTGTCCATGTTCATTTTAAGGCCGACCCGTTGGGAAACGATACTGAGGTCGCTGAGCATAGCATTGAGGTGCTCCAACGATTCTGCCATGATGACTATATCATCGGCAAAACGAAGGTGAGTGATGTATTCGCCATTGATGTTGATGCCAAATCCGTTCCATTCCAAGAGTTTGAAAACGTCCTTCAACGCGTTCGTGAACAGTTTCGGAGAAATAACGTCTCCCTGTCTCACGCCTTTCTGCAATTGGATTGGTTTCGTGCTCTCTTCCTGAAGTCGGATGGACATGGTGGCGTTTCTATACAAACACTTCAACACTTCGATATACCTATAGTCGATATGACATCGTTGGAGGGACTGCAATACTGCCCAGGTTTCGATTGAATCGAAGGCTTTTTCATAGTCCACAAACGCTAAACACAATGGCCGATTATACTCCTCTGTCTTCTGTATAATCTGGCGAAGCGTGTGTATGTGGTCTATAGTACTAAAACCTTTTCGGAAACCGGCTTGTTCGGGAGGCTGGAAGTCATCAAACCTGCGTTCGAGACGGTTCGTAATGACTCTTGAGAACAGCTTGTATACATGGCTCAGAAGTGAGATTGGCCTGTAGTTCTTCAACAAGGTGTTGTCACCCTTTTTGAAGAAAAGAACAACCACACTCCTGTGCCATGCTTCTGGCGTAGAACCTTTGAGTATGACGGAATTAAATAACTTCTGGAGGACTAGAAGTACCGGTTTTCCACCCGCTCTCAGAAGCTCTGTTGTGATTCCGTCCTCACCCGGCGCCTTGTTATTCTTGAGCTGTTTAAGAGCCATTCTAATCTCGTATAGGCTGATGTCCGGGATATCCTCAGTGTAGTGTCGAGTCAGTTTAGCTCTTGCGTCTCGACCTGTACCGACACTAGGTTGTCGTGTTGATGTGTATAACTGTCCGTAAAACCTCTCAAGCTCCCTTAGGATCTCCGGTTTCGTCGAAATTATGCTGCCATCGTTAATCTTCAGCTTTGTCATTTGGCTCTGCCCAATAGACGAAATCTTTGCGAAGACTTTTGAGCCCTGGTTCCGCTCGATTGCCTCTTTGATCCGTGCCGCACTAAAGGAGCGCAGGTCACGTCGCATTGATTTAGAGATTCGTCTATTGAGTTTGCCATATTCCGACATATCAGCTGAAGATTGCAGCCTCATCTCGGTCCGGTCCTGCATCAACCTGATGGTTCCGTTCGAGAGCTTTTGAGGCTTATTGCGGCGCGGGGTCTTAAAGAACTTGGACCCCACAGCTTGGACAGTTTCCACCAACCCATTGTTAATCTCGTCCACAGTTTCGCATTCGGTTAGGCACTGGAAGCGATTGTGCAGTTCAAGTTGGAAGTCTTCGGGGTTCCGGATGTGGGCAGGACCAGGTCGGAGCGTGGACTTCACCAGACGAGACCTTTCAAGCTTGACATTGATATTCAGTGTGCCTCTGACAATTCGGTGATCGCTACCGGTTTTTACCTTGGCGATCACAGAGACATCACTGAATATTCGCTTCTTGGTCGTCATGATGAAGTCGATCTCATTTCTGGTAGTACCATCGGGGCTCATCCACGTCCACTTCCTGGATGGCCGCTTCTGGAAATAGGAGTTCATCAAATGGAGTTCTTCCTTTTCCATGAAGTCGACCAGTCGCTGGCCCCTATGGTTTCGCTGCCCATACCCAAATGGCCCCACTCTCAACTCATCGCCATTCCGTGCGCCCACCTTTGCGTTGAAGTCCCCCATAACAACGGTGAAGTATGTTTCGGAGGTATGTATCGCCTCGGATATCTCCTCATACAATGCCTCTACTTCATCATCAGAATGTGTCGAGGTCGGCGCATATACTTGTATGACCTTCAACGAATACCGGTTGGTTATTCTGAGTATAAGGTATGCTACCCTACTCGACACACTGTCGACTTTCACAACGTTGTTGATGAGGGACCTGCGGACGAGAAATCCAACACCACCCTGGGATTTACGGTCTCCTTCCCGGTAGAAGAGCATGTTGCCGGAATCTAGAACTATCGTATCCTGACCCTCTCTTCGGATTTCAGATAATCCCAAGATATCCCATCGCATTTTGCTCAATTCTTCCTCCAGCTCGATAATCTTCTCATCGGTCCTCAGTGTGCGGATGTTGTGTGTTGCCAGGGCCAAAGTCCGTTGGGGGTGGTAGCGGGGCATCTGCCGGGGATTCTTAGCACCCCCTGCTCCGCCGTTACCCGATCCGCTACCCAGACCAGGAATAGCGGAGCTGCCGGGGACTGGGGGCCGTGTGCTTCTATTGTCAATCATAATGGGGGGGGGATTGCCATAATCCCCACGCTTGGCAGGCGGCTTGGGGATCGCAGTAGGGTCACCGTAAGTTTGCAAAGGACGCTGCTGCCCATCCTTCGGTGGCTGGACGTAGTTTAAGGACGTACCCGGGTCCCTTTATGATAACAATCATATCATTTATCAATATGACGTCGTAAAGATAACGATTTAACAAAAATGTTTCGTAGCACTGACGTAGCGCGTAGCAGTTCTACGGCGCTACGACACGTGCGTAACTTGCTACGCGGCGGAGCGGGCGGCGCTCTGAAATAGTTGGGGAGCCCAGGAAGGGATTTTTGCTGTGACTCCAGCGCGTCAGATTATTATAAGATTATAATTATTATAATCTTTCAAATCCAATAGGTCGCCATGACGCTCGAGTAACTGCAAATTTAGCATCCTCGGCTCCCCTACTAAAACCAATTGTTATGAGCTTCGTTGCGAAAATTATTGTTTATTTTACTTTTAGTGGATTGAGGTCATTTGAGAAACTTATCACAACAGATCTATTACAGAGTAAATGGTGTTTATAACAATAATTGTTTTCTCGAGTAAGTAGGTCAGAGAAGTTGGCAGTTTAGTTAATACCAATAAAATAAAGATTAGCGAAATACAGTACACTGTTGTGTTGTGACCCATTTCCTTTAATCGGAGCTAAATCAGGCATAAGTAATTTTATTGAACTATTTATTTTTCTATTTAATATTGTTTTTTTACTCGTTCAATCGAACAATAACTTTTTTTTCACCTCACCCGCTCGGAAAGATTCTATTTCTCATTCAAAATCTGAGCGCAAAACTCCATTTTGTGCTCTAGAGCACAAAGTGTTGTTTAAAATTCGAACACGTCTTGTATTCAATTGTTTTCTACACTGCCAGGCGAGCCGCCCCCTGTATAGGTCAATGCCCCCACTTCATTTCCTCGCTGTGTGAGGTGAAAAGTTGTGTGTTGCACTCGGCAGCAAAGTTTTTCTGCGTCTCGTACCTTTGAAAACTTCGCATCGCTCAGGATTCTATATTTGAACCGCTCGTTTCTCTCGCGGTTCAATCTTAGAATCCTTCGCTCGCTCAGTTTTCAATTCAAGTACTCGCGCCAAAAATCAACTTTGCAGCCTTGCATAACAAATAACTATTTTAATTTAAATTTGTGTAACACTAGAAATTAATCCAGTCTTGTAGGTGCGTTTACTTATATTTAAGCCCACATCGAACCAAACCTGAAACTACTATCAATAGGCCATATGTCTGTTTCGTGGGGGTATCGAACCCGCCACAGGCGGCGCAGCAGTGGGTTTCTCTACCACTGTGCAAACCGTGCCATATGTTTCCAATAAGCTGTTGCTAACAGTAACTTAAGATCCAATGTCTGATGATGTAGATTTATGTAGTCTAATACGAGTACTCAAATAACTTAGAAATTAATTTACAATTTCGTATTTCACGCTCGTTGATTTATTTTTGTTTGTTTTGTTTCAGTCTATTTACACAAACTAATGACCTGAATTTTATACACGAACAATTACAAATACTTGTAATTACAACAAAGAACAAATAAATTCAACAAATATAACATCACACGCACGTATTCAATCTCATTCTAATTAAAACCCTTTTTTAATTATAAGGTTCAGAACAAAATTAAACGAGACAAAGTCCTTAATTAATTATGTGCCTAATTATGACCAGTCACCCAAATATTTTTTTTAACCTCTACGAGTTTATGACCCAAATTCAGTAACTAAATATTAAATAGCCATAGGCATAGAATAAGTCTAGCTATAATCAATATGTAGAAGCAAAAATCAATATGTAGAAACATAAATAGATCACTGAGCGCGTCAAGACATCAAGACTTTTTTTTTCTGCTTACGCTATGCGCGGGAGTGAGTATAGACGGCACTAGTGTGCGAGCGAGAGAACACGATAAGCGCCGCCATTTAAGATTCCTTTCTTCAATGAACCGGGTTACACCTTTGCGAGTATTCTGTCACAACCCATTACTTCACGGCCAGTGAAGTAATGGGTTGTCACCCATAACTATAACCATATGGTGGTAAGTCACCAGTGAGCCAGTCGCTCACTGGTGACTTTTGTCAAGGAGACTTTTTATTTCCCAGTCGAATACCTACTATTAAGATAATATTATGAAAGTGCGCTGATCATGCCAAAATTACAGACCTAGTAGAATTCTATGAAGATTAGCCGGCTGTTAGGAACTATTTGTCACCATAATGAGCCCTTTCACAATAGACGCTAAAGTAACAACACGATATGAGGGTGATTGTTAGTTTCGTACATTTCTAGGAAAAATGTTACCGTCTAACGTGAAAGCGCCCTAACAGTGCATTCCCATATTAAGATCTTCATAGCTTTCGACTGGGAACCCCTCCGCGACAAAAAGTCACAAGTGAGCGGCTGACGTTTAGAATAAGCCTTTCATGTTTCAACTGCTGAGACGTAGGACTTCTCTCTGTGAGAGGGATGACTTACATTGTTACGAACTATATAGGTAGATCGTGTATCGTTGCGATATTGAAACACGACGTGAAAGGATTTTTTTTATTAAAAGCGGCAGTGAAATATGGGTGCAATGGAAAACAATGGAAGGAATGTAAAAATTCGTGTTCACGATGTTCTGATGTGCATCGTAAACACAATACCATATTGCACAATTTTTACAATACATTTGCATGACATCGACAGACGATGCCTATCATGACATTGACAGACGATTTATACATAAAGATCTACCATGGGATATCGTATTGAAAAAAAAAACCATTTTTGAAGCGTTATGATTTATCACATAAGTTAGCCCTTTCACAGAGAGAAGGCCTGTGTCCCAGCAGTGGGAATCATAAAGGCTTATTATGCCATGCGATATTATTATTATATGTCCCAAATAAAGAATCGGATGACCTACATAGTGCACCTCACACGTCCGATAATAATTAGCGAGCCGGGAACGAACCTTGGACGTGACGTATCGACTTCGTGGAGGTTCCATTAACTATTGATGCGACCCTCGGTGCATGCGACCTTTGTTCTATTAAATTAGTGTGAAGTTCTTGTAAGAATTGGAAGAACCTCATTAAGAGGCCAGAAATTGAATGCAAGTTGTATAATATTGAGGACTATTGATGAATTCAGTTAATCAAACAAATACCGCAATGTAGTCAAAAACTACGCTTGACATGTCAATTTTAGACATTTTTAGCCTTACAACAAAAACTTAAAAATCTGTTGAACACACATTTTGTTCAATTTATTTACTTATCTCAATGTAAAAGAATATTGTAATTTTTTGTTTTTATCTTGAATGCTTTGTATGAACGCACACGTTTGAGCGAATAAATAATTTGATAAATGATAAATGATTTTTTATTTTGTAAGTTGGTTATAAAAAAAAAACACTTTTACACGTCACAACCAATACTTTTTAAAGCTAGATGAGGCCGGTGTTTCGTACCTGACTACTCTGAGAAGAAACAGCCGAAACAAACTCAGAGTGAAAGACAAGACAGTTGTGTAAGGAACCTTGTCTTTGTTATAGGGTCCCGTTTGACCCTTTGGATACGGAACCCTTGAAAGCAATGCGCAACAATCCATTAATCCATAACTATAGCATGATATTATCTACGTCCATAATAACAGGTGCCGGGGACTGGCGGACATGACCCGGCCATTCTCCTCGCCTTGACCGAATTACTGCCGGTATGTCAATACAATTCATAATTATGATGTTGTGGTTTACAGGTGAAAGCTTTGTGGTGGTGAAATGTTTCAGGTTGTGAAAGAATTCCACTAAGGAATACGAGTACCTACCCTATTTTTTATCTTCGTAATATCATCAAATGAGAGCAGTGGTGGCCCAGTGGTATCGGTCCCGACTTACGAGTTGTAGGTCGTGGGTTCGAACTCCCCCAGGCGCATTACTTTGTGTAATTTATTTCATCACCATTGCTCTCAAAACGGTGAAGGAAAACATCGTGAGGAAACCGGCATGTCCTAGAACCAAAAATTCGAAGACATGGACCTCTACTAACCCGCACTGGATCCGCGTGGTGGATTATGGGCCACTCCCTCTCACAGAGAGGAGGCCTGTGTTCCAGCAGTGGGGCATATATCATCAAATGAGTCCTCCCACTCAGGGAGGGACGGGAAGGACTGTCAGACTTATACTGACTAAAATCCACGGTGATCTTTCAATAGCCCTTTACATTACTATTAGTCTTTTAACACCAACCAGACTTGGAAAAACTACTTGTACAAATCAAATTTGTTCCGTGCGGGAGTCGAACTCGTGACACACAGCCCAGCAGTTGATCGTCCGGCCACTGCTCCAACAATGCCGTATTCATACGTATTATGAATACGGCATTATATAATATGCCGTATTCATACGACGCCGACTCTTCGTGTGGTGTTATTTTCTTATTGTTTATGTGTTGTATTTTTATAGTATGACGGGGGGCCCTTTAGAGGGCCAAAGCCTGCCTGGGTCACGGGACTCACGTATTACCGTGACCCCGGAACGTAAAGGGTAATTGAAGGACACCGTGGATTTTAGTCAGTACGAGTCTGACAGTCCCTCCCGCTCTGCCCTGGGTGGGAGGACTCATTTGATGATTTTCCCACGCTAAAAAACAATGTATTTTTATAATACACTAGCGGCCCGTCCCGGCTTCGCACGGGTGGACATGATAATTGTTGTCCTCTATAACCTGGTCCTGATGGTTACAAACACAACAAAAAAAGAATTATCCGAATCGGTCCAGCCGTTTACAAGTTATGGGCTTAGCAACACGTTTAGCGATCCATTTTTATATTATAGATATTTAAGTGTCATATTGTATCTATATACAGGGTGATTTTTTAGTCACCATCCAAATTTTAATATATTAATCTTTGGCGAAAATCATTGAATACGTGTTTTTTCTTTTTGTATCACTCAATACAAAAATATCGAGATATCATGTCTCAATGTTTTCTATAAAAAGTTGATGAGTCTGGACACCGCGCTGTGATGTGTTGCTCAGGTGTAGCGGGGCGGGGTGGGGGGTCAGCGGGGTGCGCTCTGTCCGTTTCATGCGTTGGCAAGTGTATATTATTAACGTTTAGCTTAGTGACCACACAGAGCGGATGAGAAAATGATTTAATATGACAATTTGACGTATCGATTTTTTTTCAAAAACGGTGTTAGTGATTGATGCCTAATGTCTAGAAAAATTTTGGACGGTGGTAAAAAAGTCACCCTGTATATAAAATTCAAAACTGACTGACTGATCTGACAACGCACAGCCCAAACCGCTGGGCCTAGAAACTTGAAATTTGGCATAAGCCCTCCTTATACCACGTAGGTGAGCACTAAGAACGGATTTTGCGAAATTCGGCCCCTAAGGGGTTGTTTTTGGGGTTGATAGTTTGTATGAAACTTCGCTACTACAGGTGCTAGGAGTTCCAAATTTTGCATGGGGTGTCTTTTTAGAACGTAGATGCTCACTATGACGGGATTTTGCGAAATCCGACCCCTGAGGGGTTTGTTTTTGGGGTTGATAGTTTGTATGAAACTTTGTTACTACAGGTGCTAGGCGTCTCAAATTTTGCATGGTGGTACTTTTTAAGATCTAAATGCTCACCAAGGTGGAAATTTTGTGAAATTCGATCCCTAAGAGGTTGTTTTTGGGGTTGACAGTTTGTTTGAAACTTTGTTACTACAAGTGCTAGGCGTCTCGAATTTTGCGAGGGGATTCTTTTTAAGACCTAAATGTTCACTAAGACGGTATTTTGCGAAATTCGACCCCTAAGGGACTTTTTCGGGGTTGATAGTTTGGAGACTCAAATTTTGCATAGAGGTTCTTTTCTGAACATAGTTGCGGGTATTTTATGAAAATAGACCCCAAGGGGTTGATTTAGGGGTTGATATTTTGTATGAAACTTCGTTTCTACAAGCGCTAGGAGTACTAAATATTGCAATAGGTTCTTTTATGACGTAAATGCACACCAAGGCACTATTTTCTGAAATTCCACCCCTAAGAAGCTGTTTATGGGGTTGACAGTTTGTATGAAACTTTGTTGCTACAAATGCTAGGAGTATCAGCATGGGGTTTGTTTTAGGACCTAGCCTCTCACAAAGACGGAATTTTACGAAATTCGACCCTTTAGGGGTTGTCTTTGGTGTTTGTAATTAGAGGACTCAACATTGCAGGGGGGTTCTATTTAGGATACAGGTTCTCACTAAGAGAGGATGATACGAAATTCGACCACTAAAAGTTTGTATTGGGGTTGATAGTTAGGAGTTAAATTTTTAGGACCTAGGTGTTACCTAAGACGGAATATTGCGAGTTGATAGAATTTTTGTTGAATATTGATTGAGTTTTTCCAACAGTATCCCGTATAGAGGGTGGCCGGGACTAGAAATTCACAAAGGCAAAATTCGAAAATCACGCGGACGAAGTCGCGGGCGTAGAGCTAGTTGTATCATAATATTTTCATTTGAGTCTGAGTTAAATAAATAAGTAAATACCTATAATGAATGTAAGTGACCAGGTTTAGCTACCTAGTTATACTGTGGTTATATTAACCCACATCTCAATTAACTATGTCGTGACGTCAGCAATGAGCGCATTACGTAAATCTAGTAGGTAATTATTTGCATATGAACAACGTGCCTTTGAATAGTGCCGACACTTCCAATCTTATCACGTTTTTAATTAAAGCTAATAATTCAAACTGTTGTGTCCTACTTTTGTGGATTCTTGAGAAAATACTAGTTACTGATTGCAGAAATATATGTCTTTGACCATTTGACCAGACCAGACCATTCCGGAATAATGGAACCCTTGGAAGATACCCTTGGGGGTGGGGGTGTCATGGTGTTAATAAAGAGATCTTCAAAGTGGCTCAAATTAGAGATGGAAATGAATGTTATTAATTTATAGGCAGGTAAAACTGCTCTAATAAACTTAGGGGAGGTTAATTCAAGTTCCTTTGACACACCCAGCGGTTACCTCCGGACACCCCTGCCTATGATTTTAAAAATCGCTGTACACTGTAGTAATACGTATTAGTACGGTGTACAGCGATTTTTAAAATCTGAATGTGGTCAGCAACTTTTGATGATGACTGTACCTGTACATAGGCCTCCCTCTATTAGATCGCCACGTTCGAACGATAAAATGCCACATGCATCCATCGATTGTCCGCCACTCTGACGATGTCGTCAGTCCTATAGACTTGTCATCAGGCACGATCAAGTAAAAACATAAAGGCCAAGGTTTGTGGAGGTCTTCCAGCTGATGATGATGATGACGCTTGATGTCTTCTCTTTATGATAACAGGCTCTGCAGTAGGACGCAGGTAGATGTGAACATTTTAAATAAACGCACGAGGTTTACAATATGACTCCTGTTTTGGAATTTCAAAGATGATCAAACTACACAATATTTTATTTAAACATCTTTGGGGTCAATAGTCACCGGAACCTTGAAATAGACAATAAATATTACAAGAATAGCTGGCAAATACGTCATTCATGCCCAAAAACGAATTTCTGTAATTCATTTTCTACTTTAGGAAGAAGAAGGTTGCAAACTGATCTATTATAATGAGTTCTTATGACGTAAAGTTTTTTTTATTATCAAAGGTCTTTCGTGACGTTTGATAAGGAAGACGAGTGTTCACCTGCAAGATACAATTAGTAGAGATTTCCTCTCAATTTTTATATCTTCCGCATTTATGATAATATTTGCGAGGATTCTGTATGAAGACAATGTCGTTGTTTCGAGGTTAGGAATTTGTTTACTTTTGATATACATTTCTCACGTCATTGCTTCCAAGGTATATTTTATCAGATTCCTCCAATTATATAATTGCAGGTTTGATAGTTGAAGGAATTACCTTGAGCGGGCAACAATGTTTTTGATTTTGGAATCACTCAAAGGAGGTCAGTTGTCACTTACTAATCTGTTAGACGTCTGAAAGATTGATATGTTGACTTGTGAATCTATTCATCTTAGCTCAGATTCACTGACGAATGTCGTTTGTTTGAACGCATATCTTATTTATCAACATATTTCATAACTTTCGTAGTTTAGAACTAAAATCTGTGATATCTACCAAGTCCATACTGTTAGCTCGTTCAATAAAGTAAAGTCCACAATCGTTATTATTACAATTTTATTCCACTTTTAAAACAACTAATTCACTTCATTCACTTCTACGGCTCAAACACTTTTATTCGCGACTACCAGGGATTAATTCGACCTGCTCAGTTCGAGGCACAGACTAGACTGACTGTCGGACCTAAAATTCACAATTAGCTCAACTTTGACAATAATCAAATGTAGTGAGGGTAACGTAAAAAAAACATATTAAGATCGAATTAATCCTTTTGAATCGATATCGATCAACCAAAATGTTTTAACACTTTTAAAATAAACAATTAATTATTCCATAATTATTTTTACTAATTATAGTTGCAAAAACAAACGATAAAATCTAACATTAATGTTACCATAAACAAAAAAATATACCAGTCTAAATTCATTCTAAGTAAACCATATTTAATAATTTTGTAGTATGGTAACACCGTTCTAACAATACCAAGTCGCACTGGGCTGTTACTTGTATGTATCTCGCAGAAAGGGCCCTCCTCACTTCTTCTCTCAACTTGGGGAACTTACTAGACTGACTAATGTATTAATCAGGTAGGTATATAATAGCTTCAAGGACTAAATGTGGTAAACAATGCTAATATACGAGTATTATAAGTATCTGTATATTATACCTAATTGACGACTTCTGAATAATATTGTTCATTAAGTACCGCGGCTACAAACTGCCTCATTATTCAACATTACATCATTAGAAAGCATGATCTGGCCAATGGTGGAATTATTCTGCATACTTAATCTTTTACCTCATTCTCACAGATTTAACTAACTAAACATACTTATCGAAATTAACATAGAATTTATAGTAGACTCTCGTTAGTTATTAAAGAACGATGTTCTAAAAACTACCAAGGCTAATAAAAAACCTTTGTTGGAAGAACAGTTATTTTCAGCATTTGTTTTAGAATCGTGAATGTGAACATAATGTGGTATTCCACAACCTCCTATTCTAATCCCCGAAGATTTGATCTGCGCAGCATGTTTTTTTCATCTAAATACCGCAACAATCGCACCAGACGTCGTGGGACTAGTGAATACCGTGACCCCGGAACGTAAAGGGCTATTGAAGGGCACTATGGGTTTCCCGCCCTGCCCTGGGTGGGAGGACTCATTTGATGATTTTCCCACGCTATAAAAAAAAAAAACAGTTGCACCGGCTAAAACGAACAAGAATAAACACAGCAAATCCCGGCCAACTCACATCGTAGTATATTCCTGAAGCTTCTGGTCGCTGACACTCATTGTTTAGCATTCACAAAGCCCTCTCAGACGTCGCTGACAACATCAGTATTCATGGCACCTGTCCTCACCGGTGAGTCGTCTGAAAGTGGCTTTTTATAATCCACTCGTTTGGAGCCGAGGTAAAATACTGGCTAATAATAAAAACTTTCATGGCTGAACTGAGTTTTATAATCGAGGTTATATTTGGCTTGTTTTTTATGCATGTTATTAATCGATCATTGTTTCACATAACTACGTATTCTATGCCGCTATATGATGCTTTTATGAACATGGATCGATAAAAGAAAATTTCCATTCCATTCCTCTACCCAGCGAATCCTATCATAATACTTGGAAAAATGTCAGCTCTGTAGCACAATACCTGTACCTGCTATTATGAATATGATTACTAGCTAATCGGTCATCAGTTACTAAACATTAGAAATTATTATTCAAGCAATACATTTTGTTTTGAATTTCTCAATATTTTACGTTTTACAGCTGTTATAACATGCAAGTAAATGGATCAGTTCATTAAGTTTGAAAAGGGCGCTAGATCCAAGTCGGTTATGTCAAATGGCGTGTGCTTAAATAAAGTAGGTAGTAAGTACTAAGATATAGAATAAGAAGTCGATAGTATAGCATTATTTAGAGTACAATGTACTTTTATTTTAGAAAAGGACTAATAAATAGAAGTCGTGTTTATTAGCACCCAGTAATACAGTCTTTTGTTTTCATTAAAATCTCAATAACATCCCTCGCTACTCAACTATCCAACAAACGGGTAAGCAAAATTTCAACAGAACTAAGCCTACCTAACAACCAAACTAATTATTGAACAACACGAGCGTCATACCCTGCTCCCTGGTGTGAACACTGTGTGGTAGTGTCTCACGTAAACTATTGATGACGCTATCAGCTCCCGCGGGAGGGCAGCACTGAACACATGACAAATTAATGAACAATAGGTTACTGCCCTCTAGATATTAATTTGTAATATTCTATTAATACATTTTTTTAGCGTGGTAAAATCATCAAATGATCCCACTCAGGGCAGTGCGGGAGGAACTTTCAGACTTGTACTGACTAAAATCCACGGTGTCCTTCAATAGCCTTTTACGTTTCGGGATCCCGGTCATTCGTGAGTCCCGCCACCCCGGCAGGCTTTGGCCCTCTAAAGGGGGCTTCGTCGTTATGCTGACACTCACGAGGCGCGCATGGAACACAGCTCGCCGTCGACCCGGGCATGGTCCATTTTCGAACAGTGAGTCGCCCATCACTCGCCACCCGCAAGCCCGCGAATATTCTATTAATACATATACTTTCATTTCTATTTCTGTAAATGTATTTCATTGTCAATAAGCCTTTCTTTAGATTCCTGGGAATCAAATGCCGATGTTGACCATCTCTAGATTTATGCCTGGAATTTGGGTAACTCTTTTGAAAGTCCCTCCAAGAAAGTCCAAGCAATATTGTCACTGGTTATTAGTTCAACCTAGTTTGGTCGTTTACGGTACGCAATTTCTGTGTTTGAAGTAGGTTGTGCCGAATGAAATTTGAAAGATCCGCACATAATTTTATTTAGTTCAGGGACTTTATTTCTATCTATGGGTATAGGAATACTTGATGTGATTTAAATAGAAAGTATGTTTTTTTGTGTGTTTGGAACAATTCCACATAAACACGGTTTTTCATTCAGCTTTCTAGAGCTACCTCCGTTTTTTAAACTTAAGATTTTCTTTTATAAGTACGGAAAAATCTTACTCACATAAAAAAAAAATTGTTTCCTTTTTAATATTAAAATTAGTTACTTGATTACTTAAGTACTTGATTTTGCGGTGGTCCTTGCCTACCAGAAGATCGACCGACCGACCGCTGAGCTAAGAGATTGGAAAGAAATTGGAGGAAATGTCTGTAAAATGTAGTGTTTTTTTTTTCAAGACGAACTTTTTTGATATTTTGGGTATTTAGGTACTCCACTACTCGTTTGTGCCTCAATGCCTTCCACTGTGCATAATTTGGAAATTGCTAGGCGTATGAAGTACATTCAAGGGCCCTCGCTATTTAGAAGTCACAATGAATAATAAAGAGCTAAAACAATAGAAAAGCGCAATAGAATCCTGTTCTATTCATTAAGAGGATCGTCTACCGAGCGCTCGTCCATACTAAAAGAGAAAACGTTTTCCTACCCCTAAATGTTAACCTATCTCAATGATTTAAAAAAGAAGTTTAGTTTGAAAGTTATAGGCGCCTAAGAGTTACTTTTGAAAAAATAGAAAACCTATGAACCTAGTTTTTTACTGTGTCAGAAGCATTCTAAAAAATCATTGAGATAGGGTAACATTTAGGGGTAGGAAAACGTTTTCTCTTTTAGTATGGACGAGCGCTCGGTAGACGATCCTCTTAAGTCACAACGTTCTGACGTACAGCCAGAGAGGCAGGAAAAGTAGTGGTTTATAAGATCATGTTTGTTCACACAGTTGTATGACGTATGTTATATGAACAAGGGCTGTGGTGGATGGGAATTCCCTTCATGCAACTTTCCTCTTTCCCAACAGAAGTTGGGAAAGAGGAAAGTTGTGATTCTAGTATAATTTGCTATGAAACTATTAAAAATATGCGGTTTGTACAGCGTAGATTGGCTTATAAGAATACTCAACATTTGATCTGACTTTGTCTATCTTAGAGCGCCTGAGACTAGCGTTTGTCCCGCGTCCGTGTTCCGTTTGCGTTTAACGTTGTTGCGGTGTTTGCGTCTGCGCTGCGCATACATTTATGGAACGCTTACGCTGGACAAACGCTAGTGTGAAGGCGCTCTTACCATTTGTTAGGATTAACATAAGCAGAATTAGCGTATAAAGTTCCCACTGCTTAGATATAGGTGTCTCTGTGATAAAGGGGCCACATTCCATTCATTCCTCATTAACGGGAAATGTTAATTATCTCGACGATGGACGTTTAATCGAACATTTTAAGGCCCTTCGTACATTCGGAAACTCAAGTTTCCGATACCTTACGACTTCAGTATCCAGGCGACTCTCGCAATAGAAATGCATATACGTTCGTACACACGCACGCGACGCGCGACGCCAATCGCGCGCTACCTATCTGCTGACATCGCGGCGACTTGAGTTTCCGCGACTTTCAAGATGGCGGAACAATTTATTTACCATTTTTTATTTTATTCACAGAATAAAGGGTTCCGTAGCATATTCTTGAATCATTTTTGGAAAGTAATTATTTTAAAACGATATAAATATATTTACAATACTCATAACAAATCTTAATTTGGTATGCAGTTTTATTAAAAAGTTGGGAGAGATGGTTTTTTTTCTATTTTATTGAATAAAATTTAAAAATTAATTTAAAGTATTGGATTTGGATTAATGTTAGGTTCGCAGGAAATTAACTGTGAAGGGCGGACTGTCACACGACTGATCTTATAAAGATTCCGTTTTTTTTTGAACCAACGGAACCCTAAAAAATATACTTTGATCGTCAGTCATGTGTCAGCCATTTTATAAATTCATATTCTTGACCACCCATCATGACCTTTTGACGCGGCGCTAGTGTCTATGTCGTTACATCAAATTGCATTATAAAAATTTAGTACCTCGAATTTTCCGCAGGTCATGAGTAGTGGCGAAACTCTAGTATCGGAAACTTGCGTCGCCTCGTGTACGAAGGTTCGTACACGAGGCGACGCCAGTTTCCGATACCTTACGATTTTGGTTTCCAGGCGACTATCGCAATACAAATCCATAGAGGCTCGTACACAGGTCGCGTCGCCGACATGCGTCGCCGACTCTAGTCGCTCGCTACTCATCTATCAAGATCGCCGATACCCAAGTCTTCGCGATTTTTAACCGACGAAAAATTTGTATCTATTATTTTAAAATTTATTATTAAAGTATCTGAGGTAGAAAAATATCCTTGTTTGTATCATTACAATTAATAATAATAATATTCCACAACTATCGCACAACGCCATCTCGTCCCAAGCTAAGCAGAGCTTGTGTTATGGGTACTAAACAACTGATAAACATACTTATATACACACATCAAAAGTGTCTAGGGATCAAGCATTTTTATGCGGATTTCTTGAGATTGAGATGTGGCTTTGTAATAAATTTATGATTTTATAAATTTATATGGATCCTTTTTGGTGCATTTCATAATTTGAATCAGGAACTGTAAATCAAATTCGAGTAAAAGATGAAAATCAGCTGTCAATATTTTCCCTATAAAAACATACAACGCATTGAAGACATTATTAGTGCTACTGTTTCCCTACTACTGATTAAAACCAACGTTATTAAGGAGCGGCGACGTCATTTAAGCAGGGAAGAAATGCTCAGAGCCGTGGGAATGATAGAAGCTGGTTCCCGGCAACGTACTGTGGCTTTAGCTCTGAATACAAGTCAGAGTGTTATCAGTCGACTTTGGACACGTTACCGAAGCACTGGTACCGTGGCTGAGCGCCATGGAGGACGGTATCGCTGCACCACACGGAGACAAGACCGATACATTCAAATCTTAACTCGAAGAGCTCCAACAATAACCGCCATGATGTTAGCCGTGAGGCTTCATCACTCTTCAGGGAACTTAATTAGCGACCAAACAGTCAGAAACCGCTTGCATGAAGTGAACCTTCATTCCCGAAGACCGCTACGGGTACCACCTATAGCAATGCACAATCGTAGGATTCGATATCAATGGGCTCTTGAACACAGAAATTGGGCAGAAGAACAATGGCGTTTCGTGTGCTTTTCTGATGAGTCTCGTTTTGGTATGAGACCGGATACAAGACGTATACGACACTGGAGAACCCCTGGACGCCAACAGCGATTAAAATCCTGCCAGGAAGTCCATCCTTATAGTGGTGGAACCATCATGGTATGGGCGGGTATTTGGATCGGCGGAAGAACTGAGTTGATTTGGATCAGAGGCAACCTCAACGCTCAAATTTATGCTGAGACGATTGTATCAGACGTCATCGTTCCTCTACAAGTGCAAATCGGTCCCTTATTTCAGTTAATGCATGATAATGCACGACCGCACACCGCAAGAGTTGTAAGACAGACTCTCGCCGCAGCTAACATCAATGTCCTGCCCTGGCCTGCTCAGTCGCCAGACTTGAACCCGAAAATGGCAAATTTCTTTATTGTAAAGGTGACTTGGTTTATCGTTACTTTGACAAACGATAACACTTTATTTGATGAATCCTTAAAGAACATTTTAATTAATATCAATCAGGAGAAAAGTTATTGCAAAAATATATGTTGATCCCTAGACACTTTTGATGTGTGTATTTCTAAATACATAAATATAATAGATAAATTACACCCAGATACAGAACAAATGATCGTGTTCATCAAACAAACATTTGTCCTGGGTGGGAATCGAACCCACGTCCTCCGGCATAGCAGTCAGGGTCACTAACGACTAGACCAACAGGCTTGTCAAATTCAAAAGAATATTCTAATAGATAATTAGTATGGAATAAGCTTTTTTTTTAAGTGGTAAAATCATCATATTAAATGAGTCCTCCCACCCCGGGCAGGGCGGGAGGGACTGTCAGACTCGTACTAACTAAAATCCACGGTGTCCTTCAATAGAACCTAACAAAACGATAGCGCGATCTAACTCGACGACAGCGCCATCTATCGAGCATGGTGTCAAACTTTTTGCACTTTAATAAATTATTATGGTTTCGTTACAAACATTACTGCTTTAACCCAGCTTCGTCATGTACTTGCACATACGACAAAAATAAAGTAATTAAGAAAACGAAAACATTAAAAAAAACCTATTCAAATCTGAAATTTGAAACCACGGTCATCATCATAGCAGTAAGGGCGTCAGCGTTCCGGTGCAAATAAAAGAAAACTATAAAAAAAAACCTAGAAAAAAATTGAATAAACCTCTAAAAAACAACTGAAACACGAAAAAAGAAAAATTCTATGTTTACCTGGGGATTGAACCCATGGTCACCACCTTGAAAGTCAAAGCTTGAACAAATCGAGCTACCTTGTAGCCGGTTGGCGCGGCGAAATTATGAAATGAACCATATTCTTTCTAGATTGATTTTTTCCTATATACGCGCCAATTTTTAATTCCAAAAATTTGAAATAGGAATGCGCTCGTCATTTTAAAAATAGAAGCATTTTAATTTATGTTATGAGATGTACATTTTGTGTTTTGTACAATGTATTATTAAGGTTGAATATAGAATGGTGGCCGAATAGACGATTTGAGTCTTACGACTCGAGTCGCCGCTGTGTACGGATCGTGCGCTACTAGAGTCGCGCGACTTGGGTATTCGACTGGAGTATCGGATACCCGAGTCGCCTAATGTACGAAGGGCCTAAGTCTTTTTTCGCGGAAATTAACAATATTTCTCGTTAGTGTGGCCACGCATGAAAAAATATTCACTGTGGTTGATGTTAGTTTTTCAACTACATTCACATTTTACTACACTGTTTAAAAGATACCTAACATGATACGTTTTACTACTAAACAAAACATCATTTGCTCATCTGTTGAACACTTGTCTAAAAAACTGTCAATTTCAAAACATACGTTGACAGGAGACGTTTTGCAGTTACACTTTTTTAGACAAGTGTTTAGGTAATAGATGTCTAACTTTTTGTGGAAAGACGGAAAAGATTTAGATAAAATGATTTATCTTCACCGTCTGATTTGAAGTAAAAGTGAATGCAAAGAAGGTATTTAGATTCATTCATAAGAAAACTAAATCAAATTTTCGTGCTGTCAGGAAAAATTTCGATTTCCTTTCACAAATTCTGCTCGTTTCTATCTAAAAATAGCTTCTGACGAGTGGATTTTATCTCAGGGTAAAACGATTTATATCGTAAATCACACTTGCCACCAACATCGAGTATCTCGTGAATGATGGCGAACTGTTCCCCATTACCAAGACATTGACCTTTTAGTTTCAGCCACAATTTACTGTCTACGTTGTGGAAATAATTTACTACGAAATGATGCGTAGATCAATTTTAATTCAAAAACTTTTTTATCATTATACCTACGTCTGACAGCCAGTCTTACCGAGGGGTATCGTACAAAGACATTGCTATTTAGCTGCATCTAATTAGATTGGAAGACGATCTAGACATAGTTAGGAAAAGGATTAATCGCAGGCAGGGCAGATAATTTAAACGGGTTTGACGCGAGATTGTGCACTTTGCAAAATGTGCACTTCAAACAGTAAATCCCAAAATGGGCATTTGCATTTGGGCATGGTTCGCTTCTCAAATTGAGCACTCCTCCATTTAAACCACACACAAAATAATATCTTGCGCAGTCAAAAAGCATGCTTATCTACTGTCAACGAATATAGCTTAGCCTATTACAGAGAAATTATTGGAATTGAAGCCTGTGCGAAGCCAATTTTGCAAAGTATGGATTATGGATTTTTTATAGTTATTTGAATAACCAAAGATGGTTATTCAAATAATTTCTATAAACAATCCATGGCTTTTTGTACTTGTGACATAGTTTGATAAAACCTAACTTATCCTGGTAAATAACATAATATTTATTATTGAGAAATTATTTATATCTTTAATTATTCAATAAGTTTAGTTATGCTAAAAAAGGGCCCCTGAATATTATTGGCTACGGTGTCCTTCAATAGCCCTTTCTGTTCCGGGGTAAATAATCCCGCGACCCCGGCAGGCTTTGGCCCTCGGAGAGGGGGGCCCCGTCATAATATTATTGGCTACGAGTAACTTTTCTGAACCACCATCAACAATCTTGAAGGTTACTAAAATTAATTTATAGCTTCCTTTCATCCCTTCTCACCTTGGACAAACCTCTAAAACACCTTAATTAAAACACATTAAGATGGACTAGCTTTTGCTCACGGTATTGTTCATTTCAATAACATAAATTATCCCACTCATATACAGGGATTAAAAATGTTTCGAGGCATTGTCTGCCTGTGTGCTCTTCTGCTGAGCCGTAAAAATTAACACTCACCGAGAATTTGCTGAGCATTTTAATAGCTGACCCGACTAAGCGTTGTCCAGTCATGTCTAGTTTTCCTAATTTCGATAGCAACACCAGCTGTTGAGTCGAGACTATAGCTATGAACTAGGCGACCCTAAAAAAACAGCAAAATCGGCCAAACCGTTTAGAAGGAAAATAATTCCGAACACACGCACAACGGAATTTAATATTGTGATGAAGATGGATAAGTTACGAGCTGGTTTAAGGTTGCAAGGGTCACGGGGGACCTCGCTCCTTGACCCAGTTCACATGGCCCCAGGCTTGCACTTGAAGGTCGCAGAAGCCGTATATATTGGTAATTATATAATTAGGTATTTATCCTTGATAACTTAAAACGTAGGTAATTAAATTGTTCTGTTTACGCGGATTTTTCCTTGAGTACGTATTATTGGCAAGCAACAGTCCTTGAACACGTTTATTAGATTTGTTTAGAAAATCGGGTTCAAGTTACTTGAACCTTAATGGTATTCAGTATGATAATATGAATAAAATGTAGTGCGGGGAACGAATTAGCAAAAAGATTGAAACGAAAATTAATAGATTTAAAAAAAAACTAAAAACCCACGTTTAAATGTAAACGTGGGCCTAAAAATAAGAAAATAACCCTATGGGGCTGAGAGAGGGGCCACTCAAAACGTGGGGGCGTATATTATTTAATGGATTATTTATGGGATATATTTACATGACCAGTATAGATCGTGGGTGTAACTTGCAAAGATACGCCCCCACGTTTTGAGTGGCCCCTCTCTCAGCCCCGTAGGGTATTTTAGGGTATTTAGGGTATTTTCTTATTTTTAAGGACATTTAAAAACGTGGGTTTTTAGATTTTTTTAAATCTATTAATTATTTTATTATTTTTATCTTTGTTCATCGGGTTTGAAGCTACCCTGAAAATTTCAGCCTGCTAGCTTATCGGGGAGTGCCTCAAAGCCTGTCCGCCATCTTGGACGTCCGCCATATTGGATTTAAGTCACATGACTATTTTTTTCGTATTCCTGGCAGCAAACCCTATTATTTGATACCCATATCATGGGGGTGGATTTCAAACAGCCAATCTGCCATCTTGGACGTCCGCCATATTGGATATAAGTCGTGTGACTATTTTTTTCGTACTCCTGACAGCAAACCCTTTCATTTGATATCCATATCATAGGGGTGCATTTCAAATAGCCTGTCTGCCATCTTGGACGTCCGCCATATTGGATTTAAGTCAAGTGACTATTTTTTTCGTATTCCTGACAGCAAACCCTTTCATTTGATACCCATATCATGGGGGTGGATTTCAAACAGCCAGTCCACCATCTTGGGGAGGCCGCCATATTGGATTTGTTATGACATTTCTTAGCGTGCAAAATTTCAGCCTGCTAGCTTATCGGGAAGTACGTCAAAATTGAGTTGCAAAAGTTCAACCGGAACGACAAACAAACAAACAAATAAACAAACAAGAAAAGTAAGTGTATAAAAACGTGGGAAAATAATAAGGTCTTGTTTTGACCATAATTATCTTTGAAAAATATGGTTTTCTATTGGAATAGGTGCGCTACTAATAGAAAACACATTATTTTTAAATCTCATAACCCGGAAAAAGGGGTGAATTCTCATGAAAAAAGGGTTGAAATATTTTCAGTACTTTTTTGTATTTTAAAAACTAGGCCCACGTTTTGGATTATGGCCCAATCTCTCTCATAGAGACGAGACCTACGTCCTTGCAGTGGGAATATATTCTAAACTGATAACGATAATTGGGTGGATCTCCAAAACGGGCGTATTCGTGTGATCGCTCTGGTGCTTTTCAGATATTGATATTTAACGGTAATTATGTATCTCATTAAAAAGTATGTTATTCAAATAGTATATTTTTACTTTTGGCCTTCAATTTACACTAACAGTTATGGAAATATTTAAGTTCAAAAAATTTCGCGACCAGAGCAATCATAATTGGTGCCAGAGCGATCATAAATGGTGAAACCAATTTAAAAAAAAAAGAATATTGATAAAAAATTATTAGTTTTGGCGTTTTTAGTCATATTCAGTTGGTATACGTGTAACAAGATAACATGTAAGTGATACCTTTTCTTCCGGAAGTCGGTGGCTTTGTTTTTTATTTCACTGACTATGGCCATCCGACTTCCGAAAGAAAAGTTATTTTATACATTTTTGTGTTTGGTTTTCAAGTCGGTTCCTTTTTTTTCAAAAAGCTTTTATTTTTATTTTTTCCCTTTTAGTTTAGATATTCAATTAAATCGGTGTCTTTGAAAATCTACAATACAAGTCAGCAAAAAAATGGATGTATGTGGGTAATGTCACAAGATATCCATTAGTTTTATATATTAAAACCGTTCATCATCATCATCTCAGCCATAGGACGTCCACTGCTGAACATAGGCCTCCCCTTTTGATCTCCACATATACCGGTTGGAAGCGACCTGCATCCAGCGTCTTCCGGCGACCTTTATAAGGTCGTCTGTCCACCTTGCTGGTGGACGTCCTACGCTGCGCTTGCTAGTCCGTGGTCTCCACTCTAATACTTTTCGACCCCATCGGCCATCTGCTCTGCGAGCAATATGGCCTGCCCATTCCCACTTCAGCTTGCTAATCCGGTGGGCTATATTGGTGACTTTAGTTCGTCTACGGATCTCCTCATATCGGATTCGATCACGTAGAGAAACACCTAGCATAGCCTTTTCCATAGCTCGTTAAGCGACTTTGAGCTTTGAGATGAGGCCGATAGTGAAAGACCACGTTTCGGTGCCGTAACTCATCACTGGTAACACACATTGGTTGAAGACTTTCGTCTTGAGGCACTGAGGTATGTCGGACGAAAAGACATTGCGTAGTTTCCCGAACGCTGCCCAACCGAGTTGGATTCGGAGGGTTGACCTCTTTCTCGAAGTTGGACCTACCTAACTGGACTGCTTGTCCTAAGTAGATATATGAGTCAACAACTTCGAGTACCGAGTTTCCAACAGAGACTGGGGTGGGCACAACATTGGCATTTGACATAATTTTCGTCTTGTCCATGTTCATTTTCAAGCCCACCCGTTGTGAAACTCGGTCGAGGCCATCGAGCATCATGCTGAGTTCCTCCATCGACTTTGCCATGACTACGATGTCGTCGGCAAACCGAAGGTGAGTGATGTATTCGCCGTTGATGTTGATGCCAAGTCCTTGCCATTCCAGGAGCTTGAAGGCGTCTTCCATTGCGGCAGTAAACAGTTTCGGGGAGATAACGTCCCCCTGTCTTACGCCTCTTCTCAATGGAATCGCCTTCGTGCTCTGCTCCTGTACTCGGACCGACATGGTGGCGTTATTATACAAGCACTTCAACACCTCGATGTACCGATAGTCAATACGGCATCGCTGGAGTGACTCACGTACCGCCCATGTTTCCACCGAATCGAAGGCTTTCTCATAGTCCACAAACGCTAAGCATAATGGCAAGTTAAACTCTTCGGTCTTCTGTATAACTTGCCGCAGCGTATGGATGTGGTCTATGGTACTATAGCCTCTTCGGAAACCGGCTTGTTCGGGAGGCTGGAAGTCATCAAGTCTGTGTTCGAGACGGTTCGTATAATTATAATTATATTAAAACCGTTCCCAGAATAAAACTAACACTTTTCTGAAAACCGCATCAAAATCGGTTCAGCCAAACGCGAGATAATCACGGACAAACATTCATACACACATACAGGCCGAACTGCGAATCTCCTTTTTTTTTAAGATGGTTAAATAGTTTTATAACGTACAATTAATGCAAAATATCATTGCTCTGGTCTTTTTGGACAGAGCAATCACAGCCATATCGATCAGAAAAAGTCACAAAATCATGAATATAGCCGAATTTAACAGCAGTAGAAATTTATAATTACGTGTCATAAAAACCATCATAAAGATCACCCAATTCACATAAAAAACAAATTTACAAGCTCAATATTTAATTTGAATAACGTGCCATATCAATCATAAAATTCGAGAACCAAATCCAGAGTAATCATAAACTTGCCTTCGTGAACTTACCTTCGCGGATACGTGGCACAAAGGTATCCTCCTCAACGGTTAGACCACTGCTGGTGCTACCCAGCGAGAGTGGAATAGAGTGTCTATAACGCGTAACTAGGCATGAGCGCGATGTTTTACCTCAGCGCAGAGCGATGAGATAAAATGCCCGGACACGAATTTAAATTCAAATTGTGGCAAAAGTATTCATAATAAAACTACAAGTATTTTATAACAATGAAGATTAACTATTTCTTATGTAATCTAAATAAGTTGTTTCATATGTAGCTTCTCATTAAAAAAATAAAGAATATTTTTTTCATTCAATCGGGAGTGAGGACAACCCAGAGCGATCAGGATTTTAGGGTTTAAGATTTTTTTTTTAATATTTTAAATAAACTTATTCATAATATTAGCCTTGTACCAGGTAGATTAGACACTGAACTGCATATAAAAAATATTTTGAAAACGTTTTTCAATTTTAAAATGGGTTTATTCAGCCCGACACGAAAAAAAATGCCTCTGGAGATCGACCCAATTTGATGAACATTAGCAAATATGAAACGATGAATACTATGCATAAATAATAATTATTAGAATAGCAGTTTGAGTGATATAGGTAATAATTATCCACTGGACCGTTCGGGCGACTATGGTCGCCCAAAACTTTTTGACCTTAAGCGTTAGGGCGACTACAGCAGCCCAGACAACTCGCCCCATTTAAACCTGTTTTTATCTGTAACAGTGTTCAAGAGGTTCACAAGTGTTCCGCTAGATGGTTCTTTATTAAATATGGCGTCTGTTGGTCGGTAAAACAGCACGTCAAGTGACAGCAAGATTAAAAAAATAAAATTGTTTACAAACTTTTTCCCAAGTGCGTTGAATTGTTTGAAGTGTTTGTGAGTGTCGACTTTAAAATGTAAGTAAAAGTGTATTTATTATTCAATTGTATTAGGTGTTATATATTGAAATACTCCTGAAGATCCATTCTTTCAGAATATCTATAAATTTTAAGCATCCACAGTCTGAAAGTATGTTTTTAAATGAGTTAAAATCGACTAGCAAACATTTTGCCGTTGTGTGCCGGATTTTTGTAAAGTTTTTTTATGATATGGTATATATTGTAGTAAAATACTTCTTGTAATTGGAAAAATAGGTAATAATTAATATCTGTGTAGACTTTAAACGAAAAGAATACGGCAAAAATGTTAAGATTACACGTTTTTATTTTTCAATTCTCAGGATTTGGATATGGGCGACCATAGCCGCCCGTAACGTTTACGTTAGATATCGAAATAAGGGTTCGTACAAACAAGGATTGGGCTTGTGTTAAAAATGTTTTATTCGGTGCTGTTTTTATTATGGCATGCAAGCATGGGATATAAACATATTATAATATAATTCTTAATTTTATAGGTAAAATTATGATATTAACCGATTTTAGGTCAGGGTCAAAAAAGTACAGGGTCAGGGTCAAAAAAGTACAGGTACAGGGTCGAAAAACACCTGTTGCTTGATGTGCCCAAAAAAGACCAGGACAATTTGGAAATGTGAGGAGTGCGACGTCAACTTATGTATAGAGGGGTGTTTTAAAGCTTATGACAAGCCATAAGGATACTACTTTAATCATTTTTAGATTTAGGTACATTTTTTTTATTAATATTTACTTCTTTTATTTTTAATTAATAAATAATGTATACCTACAACCTGCCTATCATTTAAATATAATTATTGAATATCTACTAACCAAAAAAAAAACAACCTATTCATAAAACAAAATAATCCTAAAAGTGTTTGCACGGACCCTTAGATGGTCGGCCATCTTGCCGTGATTTTATCATCAGACGCGATATCAAATTCAAACCGGAATGGGTAGTTTGTTTTGATTTATTATGATATACTGTTTGTTCTAAGTAACGATATATTGGTATCAAAAAAAAGCTTATTTCATCTAGTTTATTAATAAGTAAATAGCGTAGAGGTATATTAAGAAATATTTCGTAAAAACTTGTAATTAATAAATATTTTACTCAAATTTCACCAGTATGTAAAGTTCAACTTTTTTTTTGTACTGTTTACGGTAAGAGTTAAACTTTAGTTTTCACATATTTTGATTCCTTATAATGTCAGCTCTATACAGGTATTTTTTTATTTGCCATAACAGTTGCAGTTTGGTAGAAAATAGGCTTTAAATCGGTGACGGCATTGGGCGCTCGACCGCTTCGTAAGTCCGCGCGCGCGCGGACGTTCTAGGCAGTGACAGCTGTCGGACTTGAACGTTCGAGTGGTTAAGATGTCATGTCCCAATCCAGCTTTCAAGATTTCGGACACATCCCAGATCCAAAGTTAGCAAGACAAGAGCGGGGTGATGAGTAAGGAATGACGAAGTAAATACAACAAAGACTATCACAGTTTTAGAACAGAAGAATTTTACAAAGTAAGATTATGAAATTCAAAGGTACAACTTCGCATTTTCACCTCACCGCCTTGGAATGTGAAATGTCGGATAGGTGTAGGAATTTGTAGGAGATTGTAGGTAATGACAGCGGAATGTCTGAAGAATGTCAGGGCTTCGAATTATGACATTGTTGCTTCGCTTCGTAAGGCAGTTTAGGGTATTGCGTGGGCGAACCGTATTTTGGGCATAAGCTCTTTCTAGGAAAAAATATCGCTTTGAACATTTCCAATAACCTCAGGTCGGATTGAATCACGCACTATTCACTCCGATAATTTTACGAAGATTTGTTCATACATTCTTACAAAAAACAAACATCAAGAAGTAGTCTTATTTCTACATTTTCATCTACTTTTAGAACACTAGGCCAAAAAGACTATCTTCAGGGGTTTTCCCTTGTCCCCACTTAACAATTACCTAAGCCATTATAAAAGAAAATGTATATAATGCATTACACTATTTACATAAACAGTGAATGCAATGAATAATAGGTAAATGAATGAATAAGTCATTAATAGGTACTACGTATGATCACATTTTACTTTGTGATTCATTTTCTAAACAAATAGTCAGAGTTACTAATGTGGTCAGAAAAAATAATAATAATGTAAGTAAATATAAATGATAATAATTCTCCGTTTAATAAAGCTGCGCTTGCGCACTTTGATAAAAACAATATGGCCGACGTGTGCAGTTGCTGATTTGATATTTTTATATTCTTGTTGTGTAAGTTTGTATAACGAATTGATAACAAATTATCTCTGTCAATTTGCGCTTTAAATTAATTGCGTAAAAACTTGCCAAGTTTTGAAAGTGTTAGAACCATTTTACCAAGAGCACAAATTCTAATAAATATGATGTCAAATGGACAAGTCAACATTCAGAGTTTAAAGAAAGATACAACATCATTCTGCTATATGAAATGTGTTTTATATAATGTAGATAATATTATGATGATCTGATGTATTTTTCCTAATATCTGAGAACCGTCTGGAAACGGAAAGTTTCAAACGAGGATTTATTAGCAATGAGATTATACTCATAAATACCAAGCCTTTGTTGTCCCACTTTATAACATGAGAAATATCTTATTTTTAATTATGAACCACAATAATATTGTTGAACAATGCGTAAATTAATTATTCACATAAAGTAATCCTAAAAAAATATTGCGTGGGCTGTCCCACAATTTTGTCTGGAAGCTTCGAACAAAGTCACCGCGAATGTTCGGTTTTGTCAGTGTTAGTTCAGAACTCCGAATTGAGAGGAAAATTACGTACCTTTTGGCGAAGAGGCACCTAATTAAATATTCATCCCGGGATATTGTTACCAATCTTTCTGTTTTTATTGGTAAGCAGCATTTAGATGTGATACATGGATCTGATAAAATTAAAAATTTCAGTTGACACGCTTTTTGAATTGGAAAATCATTCAATTGAGTCCTCCCACCCTGGGTGGAATTGGGGCTGTCAGAATTAATTGGCTTAAGAGGATCGTCGTTCAAAATTTATAATAGTTTGAAAGTTACAGGCGCCTAAGAGTTACTTTTGAAAAAAAAGAAAACCTATAAACCTAGTTTTTTACTGTGTAAGAAGCATTCTAAAATATCATTGACATAGGATAACATTTAGGGGTAGGAAAACGTTTTCTCTTTTAGTATGGACGAGCGCTCGGTAGACGATCCTCTTAACACCAAGCTAACAAAGTACGTAATTTTGAGATTTTTTCTATTTTTTATTAAATATTTTTGCCAATTAAGTTTTAAGTAATGTAGAAAGAAAGAAATTAAGTTTATTTGACAAGCCTTAGGCACACAATTACAATAAAAAATTAGAGGCAATGGAAAAGGAAGATTGAACACAAAAGTAGGTACCGTGTGCCTCACGGCTGTGCCAAATAGGCCCAGTTCAGCAAAAAGCCAGGCCACAGGGAGCCTGACGCTGGTTTTCAACTGAGCCTTGTGAGACGTCATAGATGTAAATCAGCTTTATAGTGTGTGATGATATGAAATTGTGTGTTGTGGGAGCAGTGGTGGCGCAGTGGTATCGGCCTCGACTTACGAGTCTTAGACTTAGGTCGTGGGTTCGAACCCAGCCAGGCGCATTGATGTGTGTAGTCTATTTTATCACCACGACTCTCAAAACGGTAAAGGAAAAAAATCAACATCGTGAGGAAACCGGCATGTCCTAGAACCAAAAGTTCGAAGTCATGTGACATCTACCAACCGGCACTGGGCCCGCGTGGTGGATTATGGCCCACTCCGTCTCAAAGAGAGGAGGCCTGTGTCCCAGCAGTGGAAGCATTATAGGCTTTATTGTGTTTTGTTCTTTTAATTTATAATTATTTACTGTAATATACGATACGATAATTCAATTGTTGATTGGAATAAAGAAATTGAATTTAAATTGTTTGAGTCTAAACGCCTTTGCTTACATAGATGTGTAGACTCAACACAATTTAAATTCAATTGAAGATATCGTTTTATCCAGTAACTTTTTGACTTAAACTGACTCCGAGTTTCTTGGGAGTAAGGAGCATATGACGAATTATTCTGATCGCACTAGTTACCTACATCTTTAGGGATATCAAATGAAATGAAAGAACCCAAGGCAATTTAGATAATAACTCGTGATATATATTTGAAAAGTAGAAAAAGTCAAAGGTTCTCCTAACTACACCCGGATTTGCATAACTCAACGTTCTTTTTTTTATTGTCGACTCATTGCCATGCCAGTCGTCATTTTCCACTTAATTTATTGTTTGTAATTCATAATATTAACATATTACATTCAGGTCAATATTCATAAGAAACCGAGACTTGTGAGGTCACTGACTTGTGGCAGGAACAAAGATTTTCCTCAAAGTTGGTTTGACTTGTTGTAACAGTAAAAGTTTGTTTCTTGTTGTTTTCCAATTCGCGGGCCATATGTTCACGTGGTTCTGTGAAGTTGTGCGAAACATTGGTTTTACCTAATTATTTCGTGGAATCACGAAACGTTATAACTTACACTAGAGTTTCCCCGCAGTTTTACCTACTGCACGGCTCCGGTCGAAGCGTGATGTTATATAGCGTATAGCCTGCCTCAGTCATTGGATTATCCAATACAAAAATATTTTTTCAAATCGAACGCGCGTTCAACCAAACATACACTTGAGCTTTATAATATTATTAGTACCGATAGATTATATACATATAAGTATCGATAAGTATTCTCAATGAAATCGTAAGTAATTGCGTAAAAAGAGATTCTCGCATTTATTATTTGGCTGTAAACATTTACTTGTATTTTTCACCATTTAAAAAGTTCAATCAAATCAAATCGTTTATTTTACTAGGCCAATTATAGGCACTTTTGAATTGTCAAAAGACATAAAATAAAAAAGAACGTGTGGCACTCGGGGACTGCCGCGGTAAAGCTATTGCATAGCATTTTGTATCAACTTATGTAATTATAATTTTATTTATTTATTTTATTCATGCAGTATTGCTTTTTCTTTGATATTAATTCAAGTCACATTTTTAAATATTTCTTAAAAAAAAAACAAATTATTATTATTATTTCCTTTATTCATTTTTTTTCATATTTTATACATTTTCAAATATTATTACAAAAAATAAAAACATTTAAAAAATAAAAAATAGGTGCCCACCAGCATCGGGAACAGGGTCCAAGCTGCCGGTGGTTAGGGCTCTTATTATTATTCTCTGTATTAATTTTTTACACTTATAGATTACATTTTTAAATATTTTTATAAAAAACAAACTAAAAACATTTAAAAATATAAAAAATAGCAGTCCACCAGCACCAGGAACAGGGTCCGGGCTACCGGTGGTCAGGGCTCTTGAGAGAGGAACCTCCTAACAATACGCGCCGTGTCCAGGAGTACTCTGCCTTCTGAATCAAGCGCTTGATCCAGCCACCCAGCGAGAGCCTCCTCAGGTGTTGTTCGAGGCTCTTGGCAATTAAGCCATTGGCAGATACGACTATCGGCACAATAACTGCCGCATTCACGTCCCACATGTCAACAACCTCGCGAGCCAGATCAAGATACTTGAATTGTTTATCCTTTTCTGCCTTCACGAGGTTCTCGTCATGCGGGACCGTTATATCAACAATTATTGCGCGACGCTCCGATCGATCTATCACCACAATGTCAGGCTTATTGGCAACAATAGTCCTATCAGTGATGATAGGTCGATCCCAATACAACGAGATATTGCCATTTTGGAGAACTGGGTCGGGCGCATACTTATAGTTCGACCTCCGATTCCACAAGATTGTATTTCATTATTTATTATTATTATTCTCTTTATTTATCTTTACACTTATAAATTACATTTTTAAATATTTTTACAAAAAAGAAACAAAAAACATTTAAAAATATAAAAAATAGCAGTCCACCAGTACCGGGAACAGGGTCCGGGCTACCGGTGGTTAGGGCTCTTGAGAGAGGAACCTCCTAACAATACGCTATTATTATTGTTATTATTATTATCTCTTTATTCATTATTTTACATATTTTATTACATTTTTAAATATTAATAAATACAAAAAAAGGTTAAAAACATTTAAAAATATAAAAAATAGTGTTCCACCGGTGTGGGAGCGGGGTCCAAGCTACCGGTGGTTAGGGCTCCAGAGACAGGAACCTCCTCACAATACGAGCCGTATCAAGAAGTACTGCCTTCTGAATCAGGCCCTTGATCCAACCCCCTAAGGAGAGCCTCGAAAGGTGTTCGTCGAGGCTCTTTGCCATCAGGCCATTGGCAGTCACGACAATCGGCACAATGATAGCCGAGCTCACATTCCACATGTCGACAACCTCGCGCGCCAGATCGAGATATTTGATTTGTTTATCTTTCTCTGCTTTCACGAGGTTCTCGTCATGCGGGATGGTAACATCGATTATCATTGCGCGGCGCGCTGATCTGTCTATCACCACTATGTCAGGCTTATTGGCGACAATAGTCCTGTCAGTGATGATAGGCAGATCCCAGTACAACGTGACATGGTCTTTCTCGAGAACTGGGTCGGGCACATACCTGTAATACGGTACCTCAGATTCCACAAGATTGTATTTCAACGCAAGTTGCTGGTGGATGATTCTGGCTACTAGATTGTGCCTGTGCAAGTACTCGCCGTTAGCAAGACGAGAACAACCAGAGATAATATGTCGGATGGATTCACCTGGACGATGGCATGCCCGACACACGTCAATCGTCCCATCCTTTATAATATGTCTCCGGTAGTTGTTCGTCAAGATAACTTCGTCCATAATCGCACAGACAAAACCTTCAGTTTCCCCGAAGAGGTCACCGAAACGTAGCCAGGACACGGACGCTAGGAAATCTACATCAGGCCCATGAAGAGCCCGGTAGAAGCGTCCGTGTAGCTCCTTGCCTTGCCATACCTCCCTGCGGTCTTCAGCACTGAGTACTACAGGTTTGTGCCAGTTCTCTTTAGCCATGGACAGCGGGGTGAGTCCCTTGTCCACCGTGACCACATCTCGGTGCACACCCACTTCCATTTTCAAGAAATATTCTCTGAGGCTGCATACCTCGCGGTTGTGGAGGGTCTTAGCATTTAAAAAGCCTCGACCTCCGCACTTCCGCGGGATGTACAGCCTCATTACCGATGAACGTGGGTGATGTATCCGGTTTGCGGTCAACAGAGTACGGACTCGCCTATCCAAGGCGTCGAGTTCAGTTTGAGTCCATTTGAGTATGCCGAAAGAGTACATTAACACCGGCATGACCCAACCGTTGAAGGCGCGCACCTTGTTTCCGCCTGAAAGAAGGCTATTTAAAACCCTTTTCAGGCGTCCAAAGAAGCGCTCCTTCAACGATTGTTTCACGTCCGGTACAGCAATGCCTAACGCTTCCGACATACCCAAATACTTGTAGGTCTCGGATGGGGAGAGTGATCTAAGGTGTATGGAATCTGAAAGCTGAATCCCTTCAGATTCCATAATCTCCCCTCGCTTTACATGCATGACTGCACATTTGTCCACACCAAATCCCATCCTGATGGCGCTACTAAAAGTTTCAGTTACCCTTAGTAGCTCCATTAGTTGCAATCTGCTGGGGGCAAAGAGTTTCAGATCATCCATATATAGAAGGTGAGATATGACCTGACCGCCTCTCCTCAACCGATAGCCCAGACCTGAGTCCTCCAGCAATGTGCTTAGAGGATTCAGGGCTAAGCAGAACCAAAGTGGACTCAAACTGTCGCCCTGGAATATTCCCCGCTTGATCCATACAGGTTCATCGTTCGCCTGGATCTGTCGACACCCTGGATAGCGAAGGACCGTTCTCCATTGCCCCATACATGACTCAAGGAAGGCGCGTAGAGTTGCATCTATCTTATACAACTCCAGCACCCTCATGAGCCACGTATGTGGCACCGAGTCGTAGGCCTTCTTATAATCTATCCAGCATGTGGACAGATCCCTGCGAGATCGACGAACCTGTTGGCTAATGGCCATGTCAATGAGGAGCAGCTCCTTAGTACCACGGGACCCGTTCCTACATCCATTTTGAGAGGCAGACATAATGGAGTTACTTTCAATATGTGTATTAATTTTCACTCTCAAAATGGACGTAAGAAGTTTATAGACCGTCGACAAACAAGTGATCGGTCTATAGTTCTTGGGTTCCGTGGTACTACCTGATTTATGGAGCAGGTGGGTAACACCAGTTGTTAGAAACTGGGGTAGCGACCCAGACTCTAAGGATGACTGGAATTGAGATGCCAGGCAAGTATGTGAACTAGTAAGCCATTTAAGCCAAAAGTTATGCAGTCCGTCCGGCCCCGGAGATTTCCAATTGGGTAACGGACGGACCGCGTTAGCTATATCTAGTGGCGTTATAACAACTTTTTCCATTTCTGGAATAGTTTCACATACTCGCTCGACATCACGCATCCAGTCAGCCTCAGCATGACTGACCGGTACCGACCAAATGCTGCGCCAGAATGTACTCGTGGTGCTGTCATCCGGACGGCACAGGCCAGCCAAGCTTTGTTCAGGTCGCTCCCAAGCTCTATATACCCACCTCTCATCGCTCCGGAACATGCGATTCTGTGAGTAACGATCAACCCGTCGCTTATACCGCCGAATACGGCTTGCCCATGCACAAACTTTTTGCTTCAGGAAGTCGATGCGCTCTGTGACACGGGACATGTAATCTTGAGGACCGATGTCAGTCCCCGAGAATGCCCGTCTCACAAAGCGCATCACACGTGGTCGTGTATTTCCCTCCCTGAAGCAATATAGTTTGCCGATGAGTACCCTGGCCTCGCCGATACGACGCTCGATCCTGCATTGCCAGGCCGGTACAGCTGGTTTTGGTCGATTAGCTGTGTCACTGTCCGGAAACTTGACATTAGCTAATCGACATGCTGCAACAGCCCCGCAAAACAGGATCGAATGTGTATCGGTAAGATCCTCGCTGCTCTCGAACTGATTCTTAAGCAGCGAGTTCAAGGCACTCACCAGCGCCCTATTTTTTCTGTGCATGGGTAGCCGTGGTAATCGGGGTCTAAGCATAATGGGAGTTGAGCGGTACACACAAAGCGCATCCTCCAGTGCGCTCCTCACTCGTTCGTTGCACTGGCTACTTACTGTGGCAACCGCATCATCCTCCTCCACAACAGAAGAAATAACAGAGCGCGGCGGGACTCTGTGTACAGACACGGGCGCCGGCGCCGTTGGTGGTGGTGGAGATAAGATGGTACGGTTGCTTAGTACCTCTGAGCGCAGCCTATCAAGTGCGGTGTCGTCCAACATGTGATTACGTTGGATGACCCGCACCTGATCCGAAAGTCGTTGGGCCGAGACGTTTAGGGTTGGTTCAAGTACCTGGAACAGAGACAGCATCCTAACACGGTACGCAGTAAGGTTAGTTCCCCCCTCTGTAGACCCGTAGTATGCGCGCATGACATTTTCATTTATGGACTGAGTCCATCTCATGCGCTGCACACAACCACCGGTAGCGGGGACCCGGCTCGGGGCCGGTTGGCCCCTAGGTCCCAAGCTCTTCGGCGGCCGGTGTCTCCCCTGCCGACGTACAGGTGTTGGCGACGTCGGCGGGGAGAAATACTCGTCGCTCGAACTCGACGCAACTGCCGCTGCCGGTGACGTAGGTGATCCTGGGTCCGGCGGTGGCGAGGCGGAGCTGAGCGACGATTCCGGAGGTGGTGGGCGTGCGTTTTGTCGGGCTCTGGCTCTAGTGAGCATCTTCTACAAACCTTGTTTCATATTTTTCGTATTTTCATACATTGTGAAATTGTCGTGACATTTGTCAATCACTGTCATAATAGGATTTTTTTCATAAACCTTGTTTTTCCCATTTTTGAAGCGGTAATTCACTATTACTGTATTATAAAAACGTTTCTGGTGTTTAGTTGCTTGATTTCCAGATAAAATTTATGGTTATTATGTAAATACAGAATTAATTAATAAAATTGGTTTGTATTTGATGTTCAGTCTTCAGTGTTGCCAGTTGTTATTATTATTTCGTTTATTCATTTTATACTCATATTATTACATTTTTAAATATTTTAAAAAACAAAACCGTAAAAAAAACATTTAAAAATATAAAAATAGTAGTCCGCCGGTGTGGGAGCAGGGTCCAAGCTACCGGTGGTTAGGGTTCCAGAGACAGGAACCTCCTCACAATACGAGCCGTATCAAGGAGTACTGCCTTCTGAATCTGGCCCTTGATCCAACTACCCAACGAGAGCCTCGAGAGATGTTCGTCGAGGCTCTTGGCCATCAGGCCATTGGCAGTCACGACGATCGGCACAATGATAGCCGAGCTCACATTCCACATGTCGACAACCTCGCGTGCCAGATCGAGATATTTAATTTGTTTATCTTTCTCTGCCTTATTATTATTATTATTATGGTTTTATTATTTAATTATTATTATTATATCTATTAATAAATCAATAATTAATTAATTTTAATAATTAATTTAATAAATTAATAATTTAATTAAATTAAATGAGCGTGAGGTTTTTTCGTTACGGAATTTCTGGATTCGGTCCCCGCGCTCAAGGCCCGCGATAGAAGCTATGCAATAGCTTAAAACTAGTACAAAAATAGTTATGGTGCTACAGTCCCAGTCACAAGACATAAAAACTGTGAAAGTACCGTAGGTGCTCATTTCAAAGCGTAGGTCTCTTTTTCAATCACCAAAATTATTACAGAACTTTTTTTACGTCATTCATCATCAGATGGTACATTATGTGAGAACGATGTGGCAAGTTAATAGTGTCCATAGTAAATATAAAAAAGACAATTCAAAAATAAAGTTAAGTATTAATTATTAAAATAGACCGTGGCAGCTAAGAGCTGACCAGTCCCAACTGACAGCGCTCGTTCACGAACATGACACTTATATCAGCACCATTCAGCTCAACCATTTTGAAGGGAACTAAATGATCCGACTCGCACGCCACCATCAGCGAGACTTTTGAGTGAGCATGACATGCTCTCAACCGCCAGAGCCATTCAAGTCAATGAAAGACGTAGGTTTCTATTATATTATATTATTATATTATTATCATGACAATAGACAGATGGACTAGCTAACAGTAGGTTCAGTTGAAAAGTTCACCCTGTACACTACGTCATTATACATACGCACAACCTGCGTGCGCGCATGATCTATTGACTTTTATGAATACAGAAGCGGAAGTAGTACCTTTAAAATACATATTTATCGTAGCAGGTGACGTTCCTGGGATCTGTAAGCGAGTGCTCTCCAGCGCGTCTATGAGTGGCGCGTGGAGGCGCAGCGCCGGGGTGTAACCCCGCTGCCTCGAGAAGTCGAGGCGCGGCGGGAAGAGCTTCAGCGCGATCTCAGGGCAGTATGGAGGGGACGACTGTCGCAACCCAGGTCCGGGCACGCCGCAATCGCGGCGGTAAGACCCCTCTTTGAGGAGTGGCTGGAGAGACGTCACGGCGTCCTGACCTATCGGATGACGCAGGTCCTCACCGGACACGGAAGTTTCGGGAGGTTCCTGTGTCTGATAGGGAGGGAAGAAACGCCCGGGTGTCACCACTGCGAAGATCGCCCGGAGGACACAGTAGAGCATACGGTGCAAGACTGCCCTGCTTGGGCAAAGCACCGACGTGTCCTCACGGCGGCGATAGGCGGAGACCTCTCGCGCCCGGCATTGGTTGCGGCCGCGAGAGAGAGGGAACAGCGTCCTCCCTTCGCCCCAACCGCAGTGGTAGACGCCCGCGGCGTCGGACGTCGGCAGATGATCTCTGGCCAAGGTAGGCGCGGGCATGCGGACGGCGAGTAAAGGGCAACTCGCTGTCCGTGCGACTCGGTGTCGCTGTGGACCATCCCAGGTCGACGGCGCGTCGTGTCCTACGCGCGCCTCAAAGAGCGTCAGCAAAAATGACGGGGCCCCCTCTCAGAGGACCAAAGTCTGCCGGGGTCGCGGGATTTATTTCCTTACCGTGACCCCGGAACATAAAGGACTATTGAAGGACACCGTGGATTTTAGTCAGTACAAGTCTGACAGTCCCTTCCGCTCTGCCCAGGGTGGGAGGACTCATTTGATGATTTTACCTCGCTAAAAAAAAAAAGCGGGTGACGTTATATAATTTCTGTTTTGGTAGTAAGAGTAAAATATTCCGAGTCACAGGAGCGAAACGAAGTTAATACACCTCCCCCACGCCATGTGTCGTCTCGAACGTCGCCATTATTACAGTAATAGTTATTGTGGATTGTTTTGTCGATCAAATGATAACTACGCTTCGAGCAACGGTTGCTACGAGAACATTATTGTTATGTTATATGCTCGTCTTCATTTACACTAGGCGATACTTGAGCAAATGCCGAAATAAAAAGTTACTGTTTGATTTTCAACGACACCTTGTAAGGACAAAATCTGACAAGAAATCGGGTATAAAACTTATTGTACGAGTATGTCATGTATTTTCTATTTTGTGTTTTTAATTTGTGATCATAGGAGAAGATCTGAAAATCTTGATTCTTTCTTTATTCTTTGGAAAATGGTGTGTTCGGAAGTGTGTTGGCATTATCAAAATCTGAAGGCTAGCTTTTTCCATTTACTTTCAGTGTGCTTTCAGCCTGTCGGGTAACATGGTAACTGTGCATGATGCTGTATGTGGAAAACCTCGCAGGTGCCATTAACTCAGGTGCTTTTGCAGCGGGTGCTCAATGTCAAATACCTCTATTTAACGGCTGTCAAAGATATACAAATGACAGACGGGATTGTAATTGACTTCATATTATATTTTTTTGTTACCAATTAGCCTTTTAGTTTTATGGGTGTGTGAATGAAATTAAGGACGCAAGGGACTTTCAACTTTCATACGAAGGTCAGCATACCATAGGTAATTCCCTAGGTAACACGTAGTGTTCATATGTAACGTTTGCTATGATCCATTAGGACTGTAAACGTGTCTCTGTTTCTTTTTTAGGGTATTGATTTTTCAATTATGCTACGGAACCCTTCGTGAGCGAGTCCGCCTTGTACTTTTTTTAAAGCTTTGTCTCATGCTACGAATTTCTTTTGTATCATGGGGGTGTGTTTAAACATTGAAACTCACATTCACAAACACTCAGACCTGGAAAAACTACTTCGTACGGGAATCGACACCGTGTCAGGCAGCGAAGCAGTCAATTGCTCAGTCACTGCGCCAGCCATGTCGTCGTTCTAATCATCATCATCATCATCAGCCTATAATGTTCCCACTGCTGGGACACTGCCCTCCTCTCTGTGGAGTGGGCCATAATCCACCACGCGGGCCCAGTGCGGGTTGGTAGATTTCACATGTCTACGAATTTTTGGTTCTAGGACATGCCGGTTTCCTCGTTTCGTTGTTCTAATACTAATGAAAATTGTTATACTGTGTGATCCCATTGTTAAGCCAAAACGTCTCACTGACTTCATTTTCAGGACGCTGTGTCCAGCTCGTTCCACCGTCTTTTACGAAGATCGAGGTCTATTTAAAAAAAAAATGGTTCTGAAATATGGAAACTACATTAACATAGGAATGCCTCGTGGGTCTAGTGGCCGTAACCGCGACTGTGACAAGAGGCCCTTGGGTTCAATTTCAAAGTTGGACAAAGGTTTTTCTGTGGACATTTCTTAGCAGCATTTATGGGATCTGGATTTGTGCTCGATTCATGGCAATAGGGTTTCCAACTATTACAAGAGACATAAACATTTAGTGAAATGTGGGTGCTCTAATTGGGTACATTTTTGCCTAACCGTTCGGTGATTACAGGCATGATGTTGGATATGTGTTTTAAAATAATTGAGAGCAGAAAATAATGGTTACAATTTACTAGACAGAGACTTTAGTTTTATTGTTTTACTAAATTGTTTTGTTGCGGGTAAACAAAACTCTTTTAAATGGTAAAAGTTTGATTGTGTTTTTGAAGGCAATTTTCAGGCTACAGTCATTATTATCTGTTTCTAATAAATACTAGTATTGTGAAAAGAAAATCTAGATTTTTTTACAAATAAAAAGCAATCTAATACGTTCCCAATGGACTTCCCAACTGCTCGACTCCTATTAGTCGATGTTTTATAGCCTATAAGCCTTCTTTCATAAATGGGCTATACAACACTAAAATAATTTCATCAATTCGATCCAGTAGTTCCTGAGATTAGCGCGTTCAACCAAACAAACAAATTCTTCATCATCATCATCATCATCAGCCTATAATGTTCCCACTGCTGAGACACAGGCCTCCTCTCTGTGAGAGGGAGTGGGCCATAATCCACCACGCGGGCCCAGTGCAAGTTGGTAGATGTCACATGTCTTCGAATTTTTGATTTTAAGACATGCCGGTTTCCTCACGATGTTTTCCTTCACCGTTTTGTTAGCAGTGGTGACAAATTCTTCATCAAGTGTAAATACATATACAGGCAAACTTCACCTCCGCACTGCGGCTATCTTTTCTACTGACCAGTTCTGGTTCTGGCTCTACAAAATCATTATGATACAATACAGCTCTCCCAAAACAATTGTAACAAACGAATCAATTACCGTTATATTTCAGTCTTTCACTAATTGCATTAAAACAGACATTTCTCACAATAAAAAATCTATTGTCTTCCACCCCTTTCGGGTTCCATTTAGTTGATTGTATTTTTGCCCTTTTTAATTCGATTATTAAGCAATCATAACCGCAGTAGTGTCCCTTAGGATCGGAAGACCGAAGCGGGGGGACAGTGGCTAGGGTCCCTTACGCTTGATAGATCACGTTACATATTTTTCTCAAAAAATAAGTATTTTCCCACCATGATGTTTTAGTTTTGTCCCTATTCTGTTTTTTAATAAAGAAAATAAAATAACAGTATAAAAACTATGTTTATTTACAAAACGGGTGCTATTTGTATGGATATTAATCTGCTTTATGGATTAAAGCAATTTTCAGTCTGTGAAAATATCTTTCATTTTTACAACACAACAACCCAATTCAATTATGCTAGAGCCACACTCAAGGCAAATGCTATTAATTATCGCGATGATGGAAGATCATATCAATATTTAAAGAGTTTTTCGAGAAAATTAACGGCATTTCTTATAAGCGCAGCCCCCTCATCAATGAGTTTAAATTCAGTTCACCTCTCGTCACAACTTTTATTTTCTAAAAATTTACAAAAATCGATTCTTTCCCAAAACAATCGCTATAAACCCCGATGTGTCAACATTGGCGAGGACTAGGGTAGCAGAGGTGCGGGGGAGTATACGGGAGTCGGGAGGGGACTTGATCGTCGTAGCGCCGCGTAGCTCGCCCTCCGACATTCCCTCAGTGATCGCGGTACAGCTCGCACGTCACTCGCTGCCACAAGTTCGCTCGCACGCGCTCTCTCGGAACTAATTGTTTAATTAACAAATAAACATTATCAACTGTTATCAGTGTTGAAGATGGTGCTCTCCGATTTCTTGACTGAAACTAGAAGGCGATGGCTTAAGGTGAGCTATTATTGTTATTTACTATTGTTTTTTATTGGTAAAGTTTGCCGATTAATATTTTTGTTTTTATAACATTTTTTTTATAATATTCAATTTAAGTCATAACTATTCGTGAGATACTAAATTACTATAAGACCATTATACATTACAATAAGAAGTATTTCAGGACATGTAAACAATAAGTTACTAAAGTTCTAGTTGTAATATTAAATCGGCAGACATACATAGGCTAAGTTTGTGTTATGTGATGTTACGTTATTATTAGCAAATGGTTCTTATCAGAAAGTTGGTGTTTACTCTCGCATTATGTACAGAGAGTGTAGATTACTACATAATTTACACACTTTCACTATTTATAACGTGTGCCTCTATTGATAAGGATTGAAAAACATTGCAGATGCTTTATAAAGCTAATAATGTGTAGTAGAAGCTACTATTTACTATTGAAAAGGTAGGCACATGATGAGTAATAATTATACGATAAAAGATACCTTTAGGGAGTACCATTTCATACAATTTTCTTGCTAACATGGCTTTAAACATTTTTCTTTGAGGCAGGCTTTGTTTATCATATAATTATGGCTAGTTATCGTCAGTCTACAGGATTATTTATTGCTATGTATGTAATTTACTTCTGGGAAAGGCAAAATTATTATTCAATAGTAATTATGTCATCGTATCAGGAGAAGTTCTGTTGTTTCTACCTACCCCTATATCGTATAGGCGTGACTGTCACGCCAATATCAAAAGGTTTATGCATATCAGTGTTTATTGACCTACACGCGTTACTTACCTATTATGCAAATTACAAAAAAAAATCGACGAAAAGTCAACATGTGTACAAATTGCTAGATTCATCACGGATATGGCAAATTTAGCACGAGACTATGCAAACATTTTATCTGGTACCAGCCGCTCTTCAAAATAAACTAAGTAGTAATAGTTATTATATTACTTCAAAGTGTTCAAACAACAGTGTCGATGGACACAATCTAAGTATATTAAGTACTACACTATAGTCCACTACGCTACGCAAACAATGACTTAAGTAAACAGTTTTCGTAAATAAGGCTTTAGCTAATATATTTGACTTTCTTACGATAGTAGTAGATCCATAGATATTTGATAGGTAGACATAATATATGTCTCAGAATAAAAAAAAATGTATTGTCTAAGAGATGTATGGATAGAGTTTTAACTCTACGTTGTCAATCTATTGTCTGTCTCTTTCGATAGCGCGGCCATCACATGCTATGTTCAGACTGGTGTCGATACGGAAAAACGTTCTACTTCCATAGTTAAAAATTCAGATAACTGTTAGAAGCTGAAGACAAGCAGATGATACAGTAACTATTACTTTGGCATACAACTTATTACGCACACAATTAATTGTTTATTAAGCTTTCAAGGCTAAGTCAGGTCCAGTATACAAGTTAACTTGTATACAACTTGCAAATTGTATGCAACTTGAACATGAACATCCCTGCATATCTACAAGTTACAAATAGGTTCAAGCAACTTGTATACAAACATGACGTCATAGTTGTATGCAAGACTTGTCTATTAGAAACACGCCTCACAGGACAGTTCTCATAGTCATCTATATAAACATTTATACCAAACAGAGGCGATGTTTTGTCTACATAGTTACGACTCAGCTAATATTAATCAAGCAATTAAATTAATTAAAATGACAAGAAGTTAGACGTAAAAGACATAATTGAATCTTTAAAAGGCTTCTTCGCCATCTTACCAAACGTAAGCCTATGTTGTGGGCCAAACATAGCGCCATATGTACTGGTGTACAATGATAGTAATGTATGTAAATGATTACCAAACGAGCTGATAACGATGGCGACGTGCCGCGTTCGTAGTACACTCATTGTCGTGTTGATACTACGCAGGCGATGATTGTAGTAATGATTCGGAGACAAATAGCTCCTTAAAAAAAACAGGCGTTACTTTGCGGAACTCCATAACATTAAATGTTACCTAAAATATCTAGTTTTAATTCATCAAACCTATATTCGACACAGTAATGGTGCGAGAGCCGGCTGCAAAAATACCTACCTTATCGGCTACCCCAATAGGCTATGTATAGATCGTTAACCGACACCTAAACACGTAAAAAAAATCAGGTCTGCCAGAGCCGATCCTGCCGGGTCATAGAAATAATCGAGATTTTTTGACGTAATTTTTTAGTAAAAATTACGTCATAAGATACCCGAATGAAAGTGCTGGCAGCAGTTAACCATTGATTAGTTATGTAAAAAAAAGTGGGTCTGCCATTGCGCACCTTGCCGGAAGTACTTGGCAGACCCCTAAAATATGCCCTTCTGAAACACTAAACCTACCTCATCGAGTACCCGGATGGGACCAACGCTAAATAATAACCAAGATGCCTCTGATAATGGATCAAAAGGTCTGCCAGGTCTAAGCTTGCCGGAACTTAGTGTTCAAAGCATTTGAAGTTGATAGGGAGCATAATTTCACCTGAAGTCAACATAACATTTAACATTTAAAATAACATTTTTTAAACATTATTTTGTTTCTAATTTTATACAAATTTATGAATATTAAATACTACGAGTTCAATTTCATGCTTACAATTTATATACTTACAACTATCAAAACTTAGTTTAAGTTGGCATTAAAATTACCTGAATTCTGTATTTATGTAGGTTTAGGGAACTAAGTAGGCACACTCGGAAAGTGTAGAACCTGTTATTGCGTAAATCATCGTAGGAACGCCGAAAGGTAGTCAACGCCTAATCAACCTGACCACCACCAGGATCTTTCTCATCCTCTCAGCCATAGGACGTCCACTGCTGAACATAGGCCTCCCCTTTAGATTTCCACATAGGTATATTATATATAATATACCGGTTGGAAGCGATCTGCATCCAGCGTCTTCCGGCGACCTTTATAAGGTCGTCTTTCCATCTTGTTGGTGAACGTCCTACGCTGCGCTTGCTAGTCCGTGGTCTCCACTCTGGGAACACCCAAATACTCCGAAATATTTTATTCCGAATTTCGATATTCCGATTTTCAAAACTCCGAATATCATAATACCTAAAAATTACAATATCTATTATTAAGAATCTAGAAATTTATTTGACCGAAAGTCGTATGTCCGATTTCTTCTTTTTCCGATTTTCACATATTCGAAAAATGTAATGCTCGATGAGTTCTCATTCCGAAAAACGAAATTCCGATTTTCAATATTCCGAATAAACTGATTTTTTCGGAATATTGAAAATCGGAATTTCGTTTCTCATTCCACAAAGTTAGTGACAGAAACGAATTGGTGCAAAACCGGCTCCACGTAATTTTGTCTACCGTACGACTTGGGGCACCCCGACTCGGACAGCTTAAGGTCGAAGGTGTTAGGTTACTTGTTAGGTTACTTTAAACCTTGCTCACAGAAATAGGAGCCCCGGTGTAGGTGGTAGTCAACAAATTGACCAAGGATGCAAGAGTGAGCGAAGCGAGCTCGGGACTGGGGACACCCCGACACGGACAGGTTAGGTCGAAGGGGATGGCGGGGTCTGAAAGACCCCGCCATCCCCTTCGTGTTAGTTTACTTTAAACCTTGCTCACAGAAATAGGAGCCCCGCGAAGCGGGGCTCCGTTGAACCACCTTGGTGGTGCTATAACTCAGGATGCAATAGCGAACAAAATGTGTCTTGGGGCACCCTGACTCGGACTTTTCGACCCGACGGACCCAAATCGGAATTCCAATAATCGGAATTTTAATATTCGGTATTCGTGTTTTTGATGTTTCGGAAAATAGGTATATTAAGTCGGAATTTTTGATATTCGGTCTATTGAAATTCGGTATTTTGAAAATAGTAATTATAAACGTTAGGAATTTTGAAATTTCGGAATTATTAAAATAGGAATATTGATCCATCGGAGTTGTTATATTAGGAATTTTGAACCATTCGGAATTATGAAAATCGGTATTTTGGAATTCGTATTTATGAATTTCGAAAATATATTAAGTCGGAATTTTTGATATTCGGTCTATTGAAATTCGGTATTTTGAAAATAGTAATTATAAACGTTAGGAATTTTGAAATTTCGGAATTATTAAAATAGGAATATTGATCCATCGGAGTTGTTATATTAGGAATTTTGAACCATTCGGAATTATGAAAATCGGTATTTTGGAATTCGTATTTATGAATTTCGGAATAAAGTTTTTCGTATTATCGTAGTGTACCCCTCCACTCTAGTGCCTTTCGACCCCATCGGCCATCTGCTCTGCGAGCAATCTGCAACATCAACGGCAAATACTAGGGTTACCCTTGTTTGGTAGAACAACTTTTGATATAATTTTACTAATTCGAACAACGTTTGAGAAAATAATCAGTTTGTATAATATCGGTTAACTTAATTTTCATTTCATCGAATATTTATTTGCGATAACAACATTTGCGCTATTGCTCAAAATGTATAATATTCATTTGATATAATATTCAGGTGGTATAACATTTAGTTTATCGAATATTCGATTGGTGTAATGTAATGCAGAAAAGAAAACATTGTAAATATTTGTTCCGTCGATCTACCTTGGTAGGTAGTAATCATTAACTAAACTAAGGATGCAAGAGCGAGCGAAGCGAGCTCGGGACTTGGTGCACCCCGACTCGGACAGGTTAGGTTGGAAGGGGATGGCGGGGTCTGAAAGACCCCGCCATCCCCTTCGTGTTAGGTTACTGTAAACCTTGCAAACAGAAATAGGAGCCCCGCGAAGCGGGGCTCCGTCAAGCTACCTCGGTAGGTGGTTATCAGTAATATACGCTCGCCCTTGTATCCTTAGTCAAATTGCCGATTACTACCTACCGAGGTAGCTCGACGGAGCCCCGCTTCGCGGGGCTCCTATTTCTGTTTGCAAGGTTTAAAGTAACCTAACACGAAGGGAACCTGACCTGTCCGAGTCGGGGTGCCCCAGGTTCCGAGCTCGCTTCGCTCGCTCTTGCATCCTTGGTGAAATTGCTGATTACCACCTACCAAGGTAGCTCGGCGGAGCCCGATTTTTTTATAGACAATGAAAGGAAACGAATAATTAATTAACTGAATATTCGATGCGATATTTCGACTAAATCATTATTAGTCTAGTAAAACATTAGTTTAAATAAAATTAGTGCATTTGAAAATTCGGTCAAATGAAATTATTTTAAAGAAATAAATAGGCTAAATAAACATATAACAATTAATTATTCGGTGAAATGAATAATTCTACGAAACGACTTTATTGTAACCAAAATTAGCCGGAGTGATTTTCGACGAAACGTTGTTCTGCCAAACAAGGGTGACCCCAAATACTAGTACATCACTCACCTTCGGTTTGCCGACTACATCGTAGTCATGGCAAAGTCGATGGAGGAACTCAGCATGATGCTCGATAGCGTCGACCGAGTTTCACAACGGTTGGGCTTGAAAATGAACATGGACAAGACGAAAATTATGTCAAATGCCATGCCCACCCCAGTCTCTGTTGGAAACTCGGTACTCGAAGTTGTTGAACATTATTATCTACTTAGGACAAGACAGTAGTCCAATTAGGTAAGTCCAACTTCAAGAAAGAGGTCAACCGCCGAATCCAACTCGGTTGGGCAGCGTTCGGGAAACTACGCAATGTCTTTTCGTTCGACATACCTCAGTGCCTCAAGACAAAAGTCTTCAACCAATGTGTATTACCAGTGATGACTTACGGCACCGGAACGTGGTCTTTCAGTATCGGCCTCATCTCAAAGCTCAAAGTCGCTCAACGAACTATGGAGAGGGCTATGCTCGGTATTTCTCTGCGTGATCGAATCCAAAATGAGGAGATCCGTAGACGAACTAAAGTCACCGATATAGCCCGCCGGATTAGCAAGCTGAAGTGGCAATGGGCAGGCCATATTGCTCGCAGAGCAGATGGCCGATGGGGTCGAAAGGCACTAGAGTGGAGACCACGGACTAGCAAGAGCAGCTTAGGACGTTCACCAACAAGATGGAAAGACGACCTTATAAAGGTCGCCGGAAGACGCTGGATGCAGATCGCTTCCAACCGGTATATTATATATAATATACCTATGTGGAAATCTAAAGGGGAGGCCTATGTTCAGCAGTGGACGTCCTATGGCTGAGAGGATGAGAAAGATCCTGGTGGTGGTCAGGTTGATTAGGCGTTGACTACCTTTCGGCGTTCCTACGATGATTTACGCAATAACAGGTTCTACACTTTCCGAGTGTGCCTACTTAGTTCCCTAAACCTACATAAATACAGAATTCAGGTAATTTTAATGCCAACTTAAACTAAGTTTTGATAGTTGTAAGTATATAAATTGTAAGCATGATATTGAACTCGTAGTATTTAATATTCATAAATTTGTATAAAATTAGAAACAAAATAATGTTTAAAAAATGTTATTTTAAATGTTAAATGTTATGTTGACTTCAGGTGAAATTATGCTCCCTATCAACTTCAAATGCTTTGAACACTAAGTTCCGGCAAGCTTAGACCTGGCAGACCTTTTGATCCATTATCAGAGGCATCTTGGTTATTATTTAGCGTTGGTCCCATCCGGGTACTCGATGAGGTAGGTTTAGTGTTTCAGAAGGGCATATTTTAGGGGTCTGCCAAGTACTTCCGGCAAGGTGCGCAATGGCAGACCCACTTTTTTTTACATAACTAATCAATGGTTAACTGCTGCCAGCACTTTCATTTCAAAATCAAAAATCAAAATCAAATCGTTTATTTCAACTAGGCCAATTACAGGCACTTATGAATTGTCAAAAGACATAAAATAAAACAAGTATAAAAATAGTTATGGTGCTACGGTCCCAGACACAAGACATAAAAACTGTGAAAGTACCGTAGGTGCTCATTCCAAGGTGTAGATCTCTATGGAGAAGAATGAGCAAGAAACTCCATGGACACTCTTTTTCAATCGCCAAAATTATTACAAAAATTTTGTTACATCATTCATCATCAGATGGTACATTTTTGTGAGAACGATGTGGCAAGATAATAGTGTCCATAGTAAAGTAAAAAGACAATTCAAAATAAAGTTATTAATAATTAAAATAGACCGTGGCAGCTAAGAGATGACCAGTCACGACTGACAGCGCCCGTTCACGAACATGACACATGCATCAGCATCACTCAGCTCAACCATTTTGAAGGGAACTAAATGATCCGACACACGCGCCACCGCCAGCGAGACATTAGAGTGAGCATGACATAATCTCAACCGCCAGGGTCATTCAAGTCATTAAAAGACGTGGGTATCTACTCATTGAAAGTTATAAAGTACATTGTACTCACAAAATGATTCCTGTGAAACTATATAATACTAGAAAGATTGACTCTATACAATGCAAGGTTAGTTAACAATCTTCATCAGCTCCGACATAAGTATTAGATGATACCCTACGACTGTCGTTAAAAAAGAAGAGAATAAACACACACAAAAAAAATCACTAATTAAAACTAAAGTCAAATACGATAATAATACAGAATAATTTGTTGAAAGAACATGAACAATGTCTTGTGTTCAACACAGCAACCAACTATGCTTATCATCTAAATAATCACTCACAGAATAGTAAGCCTTAGAACATAGGTTAGCTTTTACTTTTGCTTTAAACACGTTAAATGGCAAATCTAGGAAAGAGGACGGTAACTTATTATAAAAAGTTATACCAACCCCAACGAATGAATTATGCACCTTATGAAGCCGATGAAAAGGAACACGAAGTTTGTGCTTATTCCTGGTATTAAAATTATGGATATCACTATTTTTACTGTATAGGTGAATGTTTTGCCTGATATATAAGATGTTGGCAAATATGTACTGCGAAGCCACTGTGAGAATTCCAATCTCTTTGAAGAAATCTTTCAGAGAATCTCGCGCACCAAGTTGGTAGATGGCACGAACAGCTCGTTTCTGGAGTACAAATATATTTTGAATATCAGCGGCTTTGCCCCACAGTAGAATACCATAGGACATTACGCTGTGAAAATAACTAAAATAGACTAATCTTGCTGTGTCAACGTCAGTGTATTGTCTAACTTTTCTAACAGCGTAGGCGGCCGAACTAAGCCTACCTGCTAGGTTCGATATATGTTGACCCCATTGTAATTTTGAATCTACTGTTATACCCAGAAACAGAGCTGAATCAACAGTTTCAAGCTCCACATTACCGAGGACGATGTTGGGACCCAGATTTCTAACATTGGGCAAAGCGAACTTTACGCATTTGGTCTTCTTGGGATTGAGCACAAGGTTATTTGCCGTGAACCAATCAATGACCCGCGATAGTGCGTTGTTTACGTCGTCAAACACTTGTCTATTCCTATCTACTTTAAAGATTAGAGAAGTGTCATCTGCGAACAGTACTACATCGCAGATGTTCTTCAAATGGTGTGGTAGATCGTTAATATAAACCAGGAATAAAAACGGTCCAAGTATTGAGCCTTGAGGTACACCTAGCTGAACAGGTAACCCAGAAGATTTCGCGCCACTAACATCGACACATTGAAGTCTGTTAGACAAATATGACTCAATTACTTTGAGGGCTTCATTCTGAACACCGTAATGACGAAGTTTACGCAATAGTGTATCGTGGTGTACGCAATCGAAGGCTTTAGAAAGATCACAAAAAACACCAATTGCATTTTGCGACTTCTCCCATGCGTCAAATATGTGTTTCAACAAAGCAACACCCGCATCAGTAGTCGAACGGCCTTTTGTGAACCCGTACTGATCATTATGAAGTAGACTATTTGAATTAAAATGGCGAAGTAACTGTCTAAGTATTAACTTTTCAAATATTTTGCTGAATGCAGGTAGAATAGAAATTGGTCTAAAATTACCAATATCATTTTTACAGCCAGATTTAAATAAAGGGATAACTTTACTGCTCTTCATAAGATCAGGGAAAGTACCCAAGTCAACGCATTTATTGAAAGTAAGAGCAAGATAGGGGGCTACGATGTCGATTATATTGCTCAAAAGTTTTACAGAAATGCCCCAGTAATCACCAGTGTTTTTAGACTTGAGTGAATTGAAAACATTAACTACGTCATGAGGCGTTACATGTTCGAATCTCAATACTTGACTACATTCAGGGACGCTACTTTGCAAAAGGTTTTCAGCCTTGGACGGTGACGAACTTAAGGAGCGAGTCGTAGTTGCAGGAATGCTGGCAAAAAACTCATTAAATACCTCAGCTAAGTCAGCTGGTTTATTAACTAATTTACCATCAACCATGATCTCAAGTTGATTTTCTTGTTTATTTGATTTACTCGTTTCGTTGTTAATGATTTTCCAAGTAGTCTTAACTTTATTATTAGAGTTTTTAATAGTGTCACTTAAAAATTTCGATTTTGCTATACGGCAAATCTTTTTAAATAATTTTGAATAATTTTTGACATATTCTAGAAATTTTTTATCAAATTTATACTGCCTCATACCATACAACTCGTATAATCTCGCTCGACTTTTATAAATGCCCGGTGTAGCCCATTGGTTAAAGCCAGCGGAAGTCCCAGCAATGTTAATAGTTTTAGTTTTAAAAATGGATTTATACTCATTTTGGACAACATCAAAAAGAGCCTCATATATTTCATTAGGGGTTTCGTGTTCTACAATTGACGGTGAAACTTTAAGAGCTATATTATTTTTAAACTTACTGCAACGACTAACAGTATAAGGCGTGCATTCTATTTTGTGCGGCTTTTTATTTAATGGCATAGGGAAGCTAGCCATTTGTCCACAGTGATCAGATGATAAATCGGTTAACACTAATATATTTTCGGCATTAACATCACAAAACATATTATCAAGACAAGTTGAAGAAGACGCGGTGATCCTTGTTGGTTCGAAAAACAAATTAACTAAATTAAAGGATTTAAACAAGTTGAGAAGCCTGATACTTAGTGGAGTAACATCTAAAATATTAACATTGAAATCTCCACATACTATTATGTTTTTACTGCTGAATTTTACCTTATTAAGTGCATCCTCCATTACAACTTCGAAACTAGTAAAGTCCCCAGACGGGGGTCTATAAACACAAATAATAATATACCGCTCGAGCTCAACACAAGACAATTCAATGGTGCGCTCAATGGAAAGATTAACTAAGTCTAAACGTTGCTTACATTTTAGCTTGTTGGAAACAAGAACTAAAGATCCACCACGTATAGCATTTTTTCTCACAAATGCACTCTGTACGGAAAATAAATCATCATTGATAAACGCTACTTCATGTTCTTTCAACCAATGTTCAGTTAAACACAACACATGAACATTATAATATTCTAAAAATAAGCTTAACTCTAATTCTTTGCCGGACAAACCTTGCATATTTTGATGCACAACATTCAACATATGCGACTTAGCCTTTGTCGAACTTAACAGTTTAAAGTACTAGGTGTAGGTAAACTAATGTTAGTATCATCATTACTAACAGAATCAAAAGTGAAGTTAGTACGAAAAGTATCAATAGCGACGTTAGTGTCACCACTAACAGAAAACGTAGGTACGATACAAGTACCGGTGTAAACGCGTAAAGTGTATGCTAAAAGATTAGCAATCTGTCTCCTACAACTAGCTGGCAAAAACATGGAACTATCAGTTAGCTTGTAATATGTAATAAAACTGTTACAATCAAAATATATAAACGCGTCACTGTGACGACAAGTCCTATTGTACATTAACAGGTTTAAATTATAAATATGCCTATTTTGTTCATCAGACAAACAATTAGAGTAAGGCAACGCTGAATAAATAAATTTACAATTACTGGACTCATGTAGCTTTAACATTAAATTAAAACATTCAATTACATCTTTCTTTCTGACAGCTAAGCTATTCCCAAATAACAATATAACAGTTGAATTGGGGTTTATTTTTGTCATTTTAATACTTTTAATTAACTGGCTAAAACTGGCACCGGGTAAACAATAATTAATAATATTTTGTTGAGAGCACTGACTTAAAAAACTACCAAAACCTTTACCAAATTTATCTGAAAATAAATAAGTTGTGGTAACAGTTTTATTCAAAACATTATTAGTACCTACTGGTTGAGCCATTAAGGTTGTGGGTGTATCATGCTGGGGTGCTGGTGTCTGGGAGCAGGCACAGCTACAGGAGAGGTTGTTGGTCAGAGACTCATATCTCTCTGCATTGTACTTTACCAAGTCCACCAGCTCATTAGCCTCCAGCATGCGCTTACTCAGGTCTTGTTGAGAAGCCTCATATTTGCTAAAGATATCCTTTAGAGCATATTCCCTCACAAACAGCTCATCCTGAAGGTTTTGAGTGTCAGTGTCATACATAGTCCTACAAATTTCCAAATCAGTATGACACTTCTTTAATTCTAATAATAAATTCACATTTTTTTCTCTAAGTTTTAAATTTAATTTGTTTAATTTTTGACCCTTTAATGACTTTTTAATTTTTCTAATAAACTTATTTATTTTAATATATTTTTTAATCTTATTATGACTAGTAAATGAACTGCATTTATTGATAGTGTCATTAGTTAAGTCTATGGTCACAATTGGCTCAACACATACGGGTCCGGACCGGCTATCAACCAACTCATCATACAAACTGCAGGTGTTCGCAGACACTTCACTAGCTCTAAGCATTTCTAGGTGTGTTACAGTGTTGTGTGCTTTACTTAAAATTCATTCGGGTATCTTATGACGTAATTTTTACTAAAAAATTACGTCAAAAAATCTCGATTATTTCTATGACCCGGCAGGATCGGCTCTGGCAGACCTGATTTTTTTTACGTGTTTAGGTGTCGGTTAACGATCTATACATAGCCTATTGGGGTAGCCGATAAGGTAGGTATTTTTGCAGCCGGCTCTCGCACTATAAAGTTTTCATTGCATGGCATGTCTTTCCGCTTTTTTTGCACGTGTGCATACGCGTGAGGGCGGGATTCGGGAGGGTGGGACTGCATCCTGCATCCAAGCCTGGATTTTGTCGCGGAAACAAAACTAGATATTTTTCATAACATTTAAATAGCTCCTTCCTTGACAAACAGCTCTTTAACAAATACCTCTCTTCTTAAAGGCGCTCCCTTGCCGCGAGCATTTACCTCTAATGTAACATAAAAGTGCGCAATTTGATGCTCTATTGTCTTCGAATGTTCGAATCTGTAACATTATAATAATCTGTAACACAACACAGGTGAATGCTCGCGGTGAGGGATCGCCCTAATAGCCAGGTACTAAACAATAAGCTTCTTCAGCCCCTGTTCAAATAGCTCCTTCATTAACAGTAAGCTCTTTCCTTAACAAACAGTTCCTTAATAGTAAGCTCCTTCCTTAACAAACAGCTCCTTTCCAAATAGCTCTCTCCTCAACAAACAGGTCTTTAACAGTAATCTCCTCCCTTAACAAATTCTCCCTAAAATAGCACCTTTTTGAACAAACAGTTCTTTAACAAATAGCTCCTTTACAAATAATCTCTGCTTTTAATCTATTTGGTAAATATTGCGGTGGAGTGTGATTTGATGAATTTAGCATAATATTCCGTCTCGTGATCCTTGAAAGATAATGCAAAGTTTTAACTATTTTACATTTTGTCAATCATGTTTTTAGAGAACCAACCCATTGATGAATTTATGATGACAGTAGATTAGAATTGAATCAAATTTTAATAAGGGAGGAAGAAAAACAGTAAAGATACGACTTTAATTCAGTATCCTAAATCAATAAAATTAAACTCAAGTGTATATCTAAAGAAACATGATAACACAAAAGTACATAATGATATACAGCTTCTTTCCTCTTAGTACCAGAAAGCCACGCGCAATTTTAACTTACGTAAATTAAATACGTATTTCCGTACTTAAGCTCTCTACAAACATTAATATTACAACATCGCCAAACATATCGCAGCGGTTTGCGACACCTAGGACGTCTTTTATCGTGGCAATGATCTATTTGAACAAGTCCTTAGTGGAATTTGTTGAACAAACAAAGAAAACGCTTCGCCAAGAGTTATCTGAGATCTTAGGATTTGATTTGATACCATTATAAAGTGTTTTAAACACTAATAGAGCTAGACTGAAGAGTATTTAGCTGTTGTTTCTTTGTAGTTTGGATATTGTCAAAGTTGAAACTTTATCCGACTTGAATTTATATATCGTGAAAATGCTTAATAACTTTAATTATTCAAATCATACTCAAAGTTCTAAACTTGAAGCCGTTCTCATATTCAAATCAAAGTTAGAAACAATGTATCTTAACGACTTTCTCTTCTCCGAATCAGACATTCCCAGAAAGCGTTTAATGCCCAGATGTAACCTAAGTGGTCCAGCAGTCTCCTACTTACTCATGACTCCCTGGTACATCCACAGTTCAAAGTTGAGTAGGCAACCTGATTAAATACCATTTGCAACTATCTGTACATAATTTATGCTCACTATCTGTAAAATATATGTATGAATTATTTAATTTACATGTCGGTAATGTTAACGCACTTTACGCAAACAATAATGGTTGATAATAAATTATATTGGAAAGATTGTTTGTATGTTCCGTCGGCCATTTTTGTAATGGCAGTGCGCCTAATGTCAGTCTTTAAGGTAAAAGTGTTTTGCTTTTAATTCGGGATGATAATTCTAATGATAATTATGTTGCAAAATGGATATTAATGGAATAAGGGGGAGAATATCTTTGTGTTTAGGTAGGTGTGTTATTAAAACGTGATAACGTTCCTTTAATATAGCTATTGCGCCTATTGCCATTGTGTTATAAAAGGAAAAGTTCTAGTACTTGCGGCGTTTGCTCTCTGACCTTTTCCCGCTTCATCTTGAACGGTTTTCATGATAACCTCTCCCGTGACTTTGTAGCAGAACTTTCTCTAACATTCCCTCCGGCTATGTTCGATAGGGTTCTTAAAAATTAATCGAAAACCTTTGTTTTAGACCGCGTATAATGTTACAGGAACTTCTTACAGTTACTAAGCGCTTTAAATTTTACCGATTTTTTTTTTTTAATAGTACTGGAAGTTGTTAAAATAAAGTTTAACGGGACCTTCATTTCTGAGACATCAAACCGGTTATCTCCGAAAATTATCAAGTAACATGATTTACAATGTTATCCTTTTCACACATTAATTAAAATTCTTAATATAGTACGGTTCTTCAATTTAATCACATATTTTTCAAAAGCTCAACTCCGCAATATTTTCTCTAGAGATTCTGAAAATTTCCATTATAATTTGAATATTGCTCAGAACTTACGACGGAAAGTCTTTGATGCTTTAAATTATATTCATACCTAATAAATTAATAAAATACATGAAGATGAAATTAAGTAAAAGAAAAATAAGAGATTTTAAAACTTTTTAGTTTCTTTCATCGTGTATTTTATAACATAAATAGGTATTTAGTTTTAATGATTGAATTATATCTAGAACTAGCTTCTGCCAGCGACTTCGTACGCGGATCCTGTTGCTTATGCCAGCGACAATGGTGACAGATTCCGATAGGTTGACCTGCTGGCGTCTGTACACCAAAATGAAAAAAAAGTGGATTATCTCCCAAAATAGAACATTTTCGTTAAACATCGCCTAATGGACTGAAACCTAAATAAATATCTTCTAAGGCTCTCGGAAACGATATAGGTACTTCAATAATATCTTGGCAGCATATTTAATGTGTTTACTCAAAGTATTTGTTCAATTTAGATATCTAATAATCTAACAGATCTTGGGAATATAAAAAAAATATTTACTCATGTAAAAGATTATTTCATTACCGGCTGATAGGACTAGAATCTTCAAACATTTGTGATTTTACAATAGAGTGGTTATTTTACAATAGAGTGGTTATTTCTTTAGAACTAAAATGTTATTGGAAAATGCTTTCAATAAGTTCAACAAATAATTTGAGATGTTTAACACATTGAATAGTTTTGTATTTGTACCAATACAATAATAATGGATTCAGGGCGTTAACCTAATTCCATTTGAAATGTAGATTTGGTTTGTTTTGTTTGTAAAGATTTTTTAGTGATCGATTAATTTCTTCAAAACCTAGGACATTGACCTTTTTCTAGATAATACTTTGAAATACATAAACTTTTTTAAAATTACTTATACCTATAATATTGTTTGTCAATATTAAAATTACATGAGACGTGTTAAATTGAAGGCTGAATTGAAACATAATAAAGATTTTCTCTAGCTCGAAAAAAATATAATTTACACCTTATTCAGGTACTACGCAATTAAATAAGCAAATTCTTTTGTGAATAAATAAACTGGCGTTTCAATTAGTCCAATTTGCATTGATGAATTTTCTTTCGCCTTAACATTTCATGAACAAAGATTATGGTGAAGACTGTAAAAAATGGTTACCATGAAAAATAATTTTCTTAATTTCCTCTTTACAAAACTTTGGCAGTTTAGAAGTATTTGCTATACATTAATTATGTAATAACAATGAATCGTTAAAACAATGATGGTTTTGTAAGTCTTCTGAACTTCGTCCTTGGATCACGCTTGCTACTGAACTTACAAGTTATTTTGTTGCCACGTGAGGCAGATGCTATAGCAATGGAGGCCTAGTAGTATGGGGTCTTGATTTTGATTTTGTTTGAACCCGGACAGATGCTTTCATTTAATTTAATATAACTGCTGCGTAGCGTGTCACAGGTTCAATCCTCGCACGGAATAGGTTCTCAATACTTGGTTGCATTCCCTTTTTTTGGGTCTAGGTGTTTGTGTATGTGAGTGTCTGTGTTTGTAAACGCACCCACGACACAGGAGAAATTATTAGTTTGGGGCAAAATTAAAAAAAATAAAATAGTTTTATCTTATTTAGTTATCACCGCTTTCAAAGGAAGGCATTGTAAGGACAAGTATGTGGATAAGAGTTACAATATTTTATTTGTAAACATACGTAGTTAGAGGGTGTAAGTGTGAGAGATGTAACAATATAAGTGGTTAAGAGTCTCTAAGTTTTGCCGTGAAGCGTACAAATATAATTAATTAATTAAGTCAGAATTTTAGAGTTTTAAAATAAATCTTTATACTCGCATGGTGTATTTATTCACTCTTTCGAGAGGGAAAGAGTGAGAGAGGAGATCAATGTCCCATTGTCCAACAGTGGGGAAATCATAGCCTGTTTATGCACATGACTCAGAAACTCTCGGTGGGAACCTCCTCTCTTAATAAATATGCAATTTCTGGTAAATTTAGCAACGTCAATCAATGTATTGTTTAGTAATTATGACAAATAAGTGTATTTCCTTCTCAATGAATAAGGAAAATTAGTCAACGGGTATTGGTGATTTAATGCTACGGGTATTACGTTTTAAATATAATATAATATTATGACGTAGGTATAAATAGTATGATGAGTGTATAACATAGTCATTATACTCGTAGATTAAATATCTATAATTACTATGTTATGCACTCATCATACTATACCTATACACACATAATTCAGATGATATGGTGTTTATTATGGCGTGGCGTGTGGGATTTTCCATTTTGCGGTTTTTGTGCTTTCTAGAAAGAGAAAACTGGTAATATTAGATACTTACGATATTATGTCACAATATGACACACTATCAGGAAAAAAAAAAAACAGGAAGATGTATGAAATGAATCATTTAAAGAGGTGTTACGGTCATAATAACTTTACTGGACTTAATAGAATTAACTCAAGTTATTACGATTAATTTTTAGCTTTTGTCTGTGTACAAGATTTTGTTTTAACATAAAACATATTATTATATAACACAGCTGCAAGGAGTAATTTTTTTAAATTATTTATTTGCTCCTTTTTTTTCCGCTCCTATTTATTTGTTCCTTATGAGCGAAAAAAAAAACTAAATGGTTCAGGATAATTTTTTAAATTCCCGAACCATCCAAAAAAACACACACCAACACACTCTTCACCCCCGCTGTCTACTAAAGTCACGTAGTACATCAGTATGCAAATATAACTGTAGTAACAGACAGGTGCGCATGCGACGCTCCCTCTTTCCCACGCCCCCCACCCCGCCCGCCATGCGCCGGGGCACACGTGGTCAACAACATGGGAATAGTTTACTACACTATACTACAAAACCAGCTTATCGTGGTCTCGATTTTTATGATCTTTCTGCACATTCATTGGTCAGCTTATACTGGTTTCGTATAGCTTGATGTGGTGTGTGTACAACTGTTTTATAAACAGTACAGCGATGAATTAAGGGCTGGTAAAAGTGGTTAATGGTTGACTTCCCCTTAATGCAATATTTTTAGGGTTGATCGTGTGATCAAACAAGTTAGGAATGTTTGTATTGGTTCGAATAGCAATAAAATTATGGATGATGTGACCATATAACATAATTTTTTAATTGGAAGAAAAAAATGCTTTGTGTGCGTCAAACTTAAGAAACATGCGTCAAGGGCCGATGATGAAGACTGAAATAATGATTATGATTCAATTATAAATTAACAACACAATATTCTAGCTAGGTTAACAAGTATATACATATTTAAAAATCCTCATTGTATACACATTTAATTAATATAAAACATATTTAATTCCCTTTTTAATCCCTCGCAATAAGGTTCAAATAAGGGTGCTTTATCCCTTATTTGAACCTTATTGCGATAAAAGTCAGTATTTCCCGATGACATACAAACTGGCACCGCAATATGCAAATTACTGTACTCCGCCAGTACCGTCGGGACAGGTGCGCCCGCGCCGCCCCCGGTTCCCACGCGCGCAGTTTGTGTGCGTACGGTACAGCGCGGGCGCAGTCAATTTGAACATGCGCGCTTTGTAAGCTGACTTATTGAGTTATTGCTTTTATCACTTTCACTTGAGAATATTAGTTTGTTTTCTTTTATTAATGACGTTGATCAGTCTATCGCTTAGCTACTGCGCCTTGACATACGTATCTATTTCTTCATTTATCGGATCAAACTTATTCTGCGATAAACGTGGTATATTCTAAGTCTATCAATCAAGTTCAATCATTATGAAGTATTTTATTTTAATTCTTAAGCAATGCGGAATAATGCGGATCTCTGAAGCAGAAATAAAATAAGCTTAAATAACAACTAGTCTTTAAACATTTTGTTTTTGGCCCACACTGTCCCACTGTTGGACAAACTCCTCTCCCAACTCTTGGAGGGATCTAAGAGTTTTTGTCCGTTCGAACCAGCCCTCTTTGAACACTATAATATTATTTTACTAAATGTATTTACAAGCTTTATATAGACACCGACGGCCGGGCACGCCGCAATTGCGGCGGTAAGACCCCTCTTTGAGGAGTGGCTGGAGAGAAGTCATGGCGTCCTGACCTACCGCTTGACGCAGGTCCTCACCGGACACGGAAGTTTCGGGAGGTACCTGTGTCTGATGCGAAAGGAGGAGACGCCTGGGTGTCACCACTGCGAAGATCGCCCGGAGGACACGGTGGAGCATACGGTGCAAGACTGCCCAGCTTGGGCGGAGCACCGACGTGTCCTCACGGCTGCGATAGGCGGAGACCTCTCGCCCCCGGCATTGGTTGCGGCCATGCTGCGGGGCGAGACGGAGTGGGAAGCGGTCAGCTCCTTCTGCGAGGCAGTAATGCTCGTAAAGGAGGAGGCAGGCCGCGAGCGAGAGAGGACAGCGTCCTCCCTCCGCCCCAGCCGCAGTGGTAGGCGCCCACGGCGACGGACGTCGCTTGATGATCTCCGGCCACCGTAGGCGCGGGCATGCGGGCAGCGAGTAAAGGGCAACTCGCAGCCCGACCAAGGACCATGCCCGGGTCGACGGCGCGTTGTGTCCCACGCGCGCCTCAAAGAGCGTCAGCATAATGACGGGGCCCCCCTCTCAGAGGGCCAAAGCCTGCCGGGGTAGCGGGATTATTCCCTTACCGTAACCCCGGAACTTAACAGGCTATGAAGGACACCGTGGATTTTAGTCAGTAGAAGTCTGACAGTCCCTCCCGCATTGCCCGGGGTTGGAGGACTCATTTGATGATTTTACCACGCTAAAAAAAAAAAAAAAAAAAAAGCTTTATATAGACCAATAGAAATATTAGACTTAAATAGACTTTAAGTACGTATATTGAGTACTTACCATCTCATAGAAAACCACTCAACAAAAATGAAACACTTTGGAACTTTCCCTATAAGCTGACATTAGATTTGACGCAAATAGCTTCTCTATATGTTTCACATAGAGAGCTTTTAGAAGCTCAAAGTGAGGGGCGTAGAGCTTATAACTAAATATTATGTAGCATATAATATACAGGGTATATTATAGCCGTCATATAACACATTCAAAAAATCATAGCACAGAAACTAATATTATAAAAGTTAAAGAGTTTGTTTGTTTGTTTGGTTTAACGCGCTAATCTCTGGAACTACTGGGTCGATTTGAAAAATTCCAAAAAAACACATCAAGTCTTACAGTGGAAGGGTCCACTCGACTTAGGACGGGAGGACTCCGGATTGATGAAATTCCAACCTTTTCCAAAAAAGGCTGCATGCAACGGTGCGGTCTGTAAAACAAGCCGCGGTCGAAAACTAGTTGTGTAAATAAGTATTGCCTCATTTCTCCAACAATATGTATCAATGGGATATTTCACCATCACGCGTGTTGGTGAAAACCACTCCATTTGAACAAGTCTTTTATCTCGAGTGGTTAATAGCAACACTATGAGAGGTGATGGTGAAGTATGCAATATTCACGTGCATTGTCATTATGTCACCGCGTAAAGCTATTAAGTCATGAGGCCCTTGCATAAATTCTACGAATCAGCGCGTTGCAGCGTAGTAAACAGGGACTTTGACGTTAATTTTATGTAAAAATTTAGTTCCTCATTCGTTCGTGCACTAGAAGCGCTTCTTAATTTCACATACCTAATAAAATTAACGTCGTGTAATCAAAATCAAAGCATTTATTTCAAGAAGACATTTTTGAATTGTGAAAGAGAAAAAAACGAAAAATACTGAATTTATTATGGTGCGACAGTTCACTGTGAAAGTGCCGGAATACTTCAAGTGTATACTACAAGTACGCTGTAAGTCCAGCTACGTAGAATTCATGCTAAAGCCTCTAGTCTTAATATAAAACCTTCCTACGTATGAGTCTGAAAACTATTTTCAAAATGATCTAAGTTTGCACGTGGAACATCGTGGCACAGACGTTTACTATGCAGGTCAGGATTCTAGACAACCCACAGTTGAAAGTTTCTAGATTATTATAAAAACGTGCCGCTTTATACAAAAGTGAACCTACCTACGGACAAAATGTAGGAAACAGAAAATGAAATGCCTAAAAGTTTACGTAAAAAAAATAGCTATCTATCCATGTCCGAAATATTCCGGGGTCGCGGGACTCACGAATTACTGTGACCCCAGAACGTAAAGGGCTATTGAAGGACACCGTGGATTTTAGTTAGTACGATTCTCACAGTCCTTCCCGCTCTGCCCTGGGTGGAAGGACTCATTTGATGATATTACCACGATAAAAAAAATGTTGCGAAATATTAGATGATTCGATGGATGGATGAATCTTCTATAATATAAAAATGGATCGCAAAATATGTCCACCCGTGCGAAGCCGGGACGGGCCGCTAGTAACATATAGAATAACATTTAAAATGGTACCATAGTAGATACGTTCCCTCGGAAAATTTAGGATTCAACCTGGCACGTAAAGCGCTATTGAAGCATCGCCTTGAATTCTTAGGTCTGATATTCCTTTCCGCTCCACTCAGTGTGAGACTTATGTGATTACTTTACCACGAGAAATAAAAACGCAGGCGAAACAGGTACCTAGTAGTAGAATAATTAATTAATTTCATCCTGTAAGTAATTCTACCAACCACAAGGTTAGCAAATGAAAATCTGTCGGTGTTGTCTTTGCAAATTATATCAAATATTTGCGAACCACACGAATAGCGGTAGCTGATTAGACCAGATTTTAATTAAGGCCAAGGCAACCGTGTTATCATAACACAACATCTCTTTCACAGAAGGATGTCGTGTTTTTGCAAAGAAAATAGATCATTAAATACCTAGTGAAACAGAAACATGGCCGTAAACACCTCTTAATCTTTTTTACTTAGTAAAATCGTCAAATGAGTAATTTCACACCGGTTGGAGGGACTGTGAAACTCGTATTGATTCAATAGCCTGAAGCCTGAAGATAAAAAAACCTTCAGTGCAAATTGGTGTGATTAATTAAATTAGGTAGGCACATGATTAAAATCAAGGAGTACTGAGAAATTCTAATATATTCATTAGGGAACAAGAAACCGTTCGATCATTAGAGCTCGAGTTAAACGGTACTCGGAAAAAGTACGAAAATAGCAGCAATGATTAGATAGTACCAATATTGGTGCCTACATAAGTTATCACGATGAACTGTAGGACCATTGATAAATGGTTTATGTTCAAAGTAGGTATTTCATGGTTTATAAGTTAACTAGCGAGTCGAGCGAACCGCTCCGACTTCGCTCGGGTGCAATTTATACAACATGTAACGTTAATAGCGCAAAACCCAAAACCTCTCGTGGGGTTACTCAGCCCATGTTACTGAACAATGTTTGTTCTAAAACTTTTGGAAAAAAAAAATTTTTTTTACAAAATGAGATATTGATCGAGCCCATCAGTATGAATAATCATTTTTTTATATTTTTTTTTCCAAAACTTTTAGAACAAACATTGTTCAGTAACATGGGCTGAGTTACCCCACGAGAGGTTTTGCGCTATTAACGTTACACGTTGTATAAAATAATCCATATCTCTGTCAACGGGAAACGTAGTAGTTCCTGAGATAAGCGCGTTCAACAAAACAAATTCTAAGCTTTATAATATTAATATCGAAAGAAAATAGATATTATGCATAGGCATACAAAACTTCCTCACATTAAAATCCGTTTTACAGTTTCAAAGATCCAAGCGTACACAAGCTGGGAACGACTTTGTTTTATATTTTACAGTAATGATAAGTTATAGAAATTAGGTACCTACGTTAAACCTGATAAACTAAATTATAAAATAGTCTTGCCTAGCTTTGCTTTGCTTGCCTTGCTTATTTATACTTTATAGACGCCATCATTAGACGCTACTATAGGTCTTCTAATGGAAATACAATCGTTGCTCTAAACGTAGGTGCCCTAACAATAGTTGCTCAAACGGATAATACCTGAGGCCTTACCACGAGCTCTTAACGCGATCCAGTTTAGGCTGACAGACCGACCAGTCCGAGGGACAAGTCGAATAGCGCCATCTCTTTCCCACAGCCTAAAGACTCACGCTTTAAGAGTTCATGGTAGGCCACCTGATCAAACAAACTCATTTTCAACGCTGTCAGCTGGTAATCTGACCATATACTGTCGGCGTTACGACGTTCTTCTTAATGATGCTTTCCGTGTAATAATTTATTATAGTGTATTTATTTTTACAACATAATGGGTTTCCCAAACATCCACTTAATTTAACTTTGATCAAAACTCAATTCAATTGTTTTACTTTACTACAGGAAACTGCAGTTTGTAATTCGTCATCATTGACATCACAGGTTTTAGTTTACATCGAAAGAAAAACAAACAATGTGTGTCATTTAGTAAATTTATAGGTAAATTGATAAATAATTACCGGTAAATTCGCTTGAAGAATAAACCGCAGTCATTGTATTAGTGGTTGAACTAGGCTGTCGGGATCGCGGAACGTCTGACGGGGTCGCTGAAGTGTCCAAACGGGAAACCGTGACACTCGAACGTAAAGGGCTTTTAAAGGAACACGGTGGAATTTTAGTCAGTACGAGTCTGACAGTCTCTTGCGCTCCACCCACGGGGGTGCAAGAATCATTTGATGATTTTATGACCAATACATTTGTTGAATTGGACATTTCTGTCATTAAAATGTAATGTCTTCTTGTTGTAGACTTTTTTATAACTCATGAAGTCAGTCAGTCGTCAGTCATATTATATCACTTTAGTCATACAATTTATAATTTCTTTTAAATTCTTCAAATGTTATCATTTAACAACACAGGTGAAAACTAGTTTAAAACAAATAAGCAAGGCGTATTTGCTCCATCTGGTATGCTTGTAATATGATAAGCACATCAACTCAAATCTTGAGGAAGAAAACATTCACACTTTATCTTATTAATTATCTTATTACCACGAAAAGAACATCGTTATTAGAGAAGCATTTCCTAGAACAGAATATTCCACAATAATACATATTTAATTTACCGACCCGTAGTTTGGACCCACTCGCTTTTGGACGCGGGTTCACTCGACCACATTCATAATATATTTTTAGTGGTTGATTGACGCAAATTCAAATCTAAGTCTGTGCGGTACTTTCTGCAAAATACAATCTAGCTCTATCGAGAACCAACATGGTCCCCACATGAATTGGCCAAAACAGCTTGTGAGTTAGTTTTGGCTGTTTCTTCTAAAATATTCAGGTACGAAACACCGGCCTCATAGTGTTTGCAAAAAAGACGTGTAAACGGGTTTTAAGAAACTTACTTGCATTAATCAATATCTTCCACGTTAATTATTACCAAGCTCCAAGAATAATTTCCATGGTTGAGCAGGTGCTGCAAATGCTGTGTGTATCTAAGTTCCCTTATCAGAAGCAAACATTAGAGCAACCATCTCTCTTGGTGATAGCCGATTGCCCTAATTTGCCTATCAGTAACGAGCATTAAATAATGTATTAATGATCGCACTACATTCCACGCTATCTTACGATTAGTTATTTTTGACCCGATCTAGAAATAATTTGTTGTGGAATAGATATTATGTCAGTACCTACATTATTTCAATATAATCAGCAAATCACTCCTAAGGGTCAATCAGTGTCTTATAAAGTAACACCATAAAGGGTTCATTGATAGTGATTGTCACTGAGATAAGATCACTTTCCCGTTTCATCAAGAAAACAAAAGAGGTGCAAAGTAAATGAAAAAGTTTGCCCTTAAGCCAATATTTTTATCGAGTTTTCATTCAATGTTCAAATTGGTATTTTGGTTTTCTGTAAAAAAATTAACACAATCTCTTTAAACAGAAATTCTAATTATATCAAATTGCTAACTCGAAAAATGCAATTTTTTTTTTCAGAAATGTACCAAGTTATCTTCTTAAATCGAGAAAATATCAATTATTCTCTTTGACTTTGATCATCTTCATCCAATTAAAAATTCATAATTAAAACATCAGACACCTTCAAAACCCAAGATAAAGTTAAGATCAAAAACACATTTTCTTTTACTTTGGAACTTAGCAACTGAACAAGAAAACTTTTAAAAAGATTTTATAATCCAAAAGTCAAGATGACTGAAAAACGAATTAGTATCTACGTCAGCTAAATTAATAAAACATATTTATTTTCTGAAGCAATCTAGGATTTACGAAAATACGGCACTTTTAAAATTCATACTACGTCACTCGGTATAATTTTTAATAGTTCAGACAAAACGCATCATAGCGTTTTGTCCTTGTCAGGAATAATTGATTTAAAAAAAACTCTATTTACCATCATTGCATTTTATTGATGCCATCATCATACCTAGGGTTGTCATCCGTCAGGGTGGGTTTCCCCGGATTTGTCCTAGTTTAGAGAGCGTCCCACACTTCACCGTCCTCCCATGCCACCGTGCGCAGTTCAACTCATGTCCACGCACACTTCACCGTCCTCCCAACCCCCGTGCGCAGTTCAACTCATGTCCACGCACACTTCACCGTCCTCCCAACCCCCGTGCGCAGTTCAACTCATGTCCACGCACACTTCACTGTCCTCCCAACCCCAGTGCGCACTTCGACTCTTGTCCGGGTTCTGGACTCAAAAATCCGGGGTTTTCACGCGTCTTGTCCTGGTTTTCAAATTTTAGAGATGGCAGCCCTAATCATACCTATTATCACAAACACGTATTTTCTATCATAGCCTATCATTGTCATATCACACTCGAATTCACCCCCCTTGGCTGCAACACGTAATACATGGACATTACCTTATATAACTACGTATCAGTAAATACGCGGAATGTTATCAGTCGTGCCCAATGATGCCCAATTATTGGATGTTATCTATTTGGTAAGATGTTTTTCAGGTTGATGATTATCAACATGATGTGTTGAAATGGACTATTTGTTTAAGTTCCTAAAAAGACCTCACAATCAGAAGGATTCTGTCAGAACATTTGTTGAAAGAATTCGGCTGTATAGTACGACTATTTACGTAGATGAAAAGAAAGAGCAGTGGTATCCCAGTGGTATCGGCCCTGACTTACGAATTGTAGGTTTCGAATCCAGGCAGGCGCATTACTTTGTGAAATTTATTTCATCACCACTGCTCTCAAAACGATAAAGGAAAACATCGTGAGGAAACCGTCATGTCCTAGAACAAAAAAATTGAAGACATGTGACATCTACAAACCCGCACTGGGCCCGCGTGGTAGATTATGGCTCATTTCCTCTCACAGAGAGGAGGTCTGTGTCCCGGCTGCAGTGGGTTTTTTTTTTTTTTTTCCAACTGCTCCTTTGTGGCAGGACCTTTTTTATCTTTTGCCTTTCTTTTTTTGCCATTTTTCTTTTTGGCCATTTTCCTTTTGATCTAATTTTTTCTTTTCATATTTTTTTTCCTTTCTTTTATACTTACAATGTTTCCTTATTTCTAATACAGTTTTTCTTATAATCTATGTCTCACATTTATTATGATAACTTATTTGTATATTTTTCAATATTGCTTATTTCTATATATTTCTTTGCCTTTGGGAAAAATTATTAGCTAATGATGACTTTATTAAATACTACAGTGAATGTTGCTTATTACTGCGAGCTCACCTTGAAGGAGCTGAATCTTTTCATTATTATCTACGCTAAAACACGCCACGGTCCATTCAGGACTGCTTTTTCCATTCAGATTAAAAAGGAGGCCTTTTTAATTTCACCGTCAGATTCTGTTCCATATTTTATTGAGTTGTTACTTCAAAGGTTGCCAAGGGACAGTGGGTCATCACGTTTGAGTTACTTTGCCTGCTGATTGCAGACAAAATGGGTGTGTTGTCATTAGCATAACATAGTGATTAGATCCCTTGTGTGGCTGGAGTATTATAGAAGGTCCAAGGTCGTGTCGATAGCCCTGGTTACCGGCCAGACATACGCCCTGTTTATATAGCTTAAGTAAATAAAAGGGATTTCTAAGTGGTCTGTCGTTAAATATTTATTGAAATAAAAGCGTAGATTTTACTGGAAAGGTTGTTTCAACCTTTATTTTTATCTGAAAATATCATATCATAAATCACTAGACCGTACTAATTGCTATTTAACCGATCTCACTTTGGTAACGAATTCCAGTAATGATAACTAAAATAAATTTGAAATACCTACCTGTAAATTAAGTCTCGTACCCAACACACAGATTGGTCGATGAAGCTAAGTTAAATAAAAGTCTAGGTTACCCATTACAAACAGTTATTACTTCAGTCATTTCATTTTATTTATTTAATTAGTTAGGTAGGTACTATAAATGTTAAATGAACAATGTTAAATAAACACAAAATGATTCTTTAATGTACCCTTCTTTTTGAGAAACGTTAATTTGAGAAATCTTAAAATTAGTGTCACTGTGACAAAAATATAACTTCTGCTTAGAAAAATGTTTAAAATATGCTGCTTCAAAACTTAATCAACATCAAAAATTAAGAACATGTTACATAAAACCCATTCATAAATGATGTCATCTAGAATAATAATTAACAATATTCATAATTCATTAAAAAAGAAAATCGTAATTACAATTCTAACAGCAGTGGTGTCGGCCTCGACTTACGAGGAGGTCGTGGGTTGGAACCCAGCCAGACGCATTACTTTGTGTAAGTTATTTCATCACCACTGCTCTCAAAACGGTGAAGGAAAACACCGTGAGGAAACCGGCATGTCCTAGAACCAAAAATTCGAAAACATGTGACATCTACCAACCCACACTGGGCCCGCGTGGTGGATCATGGCCCACTCTTCTCACAGAGAGGAGGCCTGTGTCCCAACAGTGGGAACATTTATAGGCTGGTGATGATGATGATGAATTACAATTCGAATTCATCAGTTGTCTAAAATCAATTAATAATATGTTGCAGAGTAGGCCAGCTCGGACGCTTTTTTAATCAGCCAAAAAAGTAGATGATTGGTCAGACCAGGGTGTGCTAGCACTTATCTTTGTCATTACATAGAGTGTTTTATTCAGAAGATAGACATCTAGCCGCTATTACCTAAGACCTAGTAAAATAATGGCCGACCTAACCTTTACATAGCAGTCTGTTCATCTTTCGAAGAGGAATTAATTGTTATGAGCCTGCCTTTCCCAACTTTTTTTTTAAACTAAAATCTTCAAATAGGGGACTGTAAGACTTCTCCAAAAGGGGGAGGGACTGTAAGACTTGTACTGAGTAAAATCCACGATGTTCTTAATAGCCCTTTACGTTCCGGGGTCACGGTTACACGATAGTCCCGCGAGCCCAGCAGCCTTTGGCCCTCTAAGGGGACCCCGTCATATTGCTGACAGGATGTACGGTCGTTGCTGACAGAGGCCTTACCCGGAGCTCTTAACGCGATCCAGTCTAGGCTGTGGGAAAGAGACAGAGCTATACAAGTCGTCTAGGGCCAGCTCTTTCCCACAGCCTAAAGACTCACGTTTTAAAAGTTCATGGTAGGCCACCAGGTCTGTGAGGCACGCGTGGATCTCGACGCTCCGTCAATCCGGACATTTCCCAACTTTGTCTAACCGGATACAGCTGAATATCAGTACTTTACAGTTGACATCAATTTATACAATAAAGCCTTGAAAAACACACTTACAAGATACCTCTCAAATACGTCATTGTATAACCCTGAGTTTTCACAAAATATGTATGTAGGTACTCAAAGTTGACCCCGACACAGTAAATGTTAATAAAAAGATCCTTATGTTGATATATGTAGTCACAAGGACATGATTTGAAGTGGTAACTAATACGTGATAAGTGTGTGATAAGTCGATAATATTCGGATGTCGGCTTTGTGTCATGTCGCCGCCGCTTTTGTGCGGCAATGGCGAAATATTTTGGTCTGATTATGTACTTAGGCCGAATTTAAAATGTTTTGTGTGCCTGTGAATTACAATAGTTGATACATGTTTAAGGTTAAGAAATAATAAACACATAAGTACTCACGACTGGAAGTGTTTAATACCCGAAGGCCAGGTTCACACGGCAAATATTTTCCCGTATACCGTATAAACGATTTTATCGAATAGAGTAGTGACAACAGAATATATAAATTGTTTACACGGCGTTCATACGGGAAAATCCCGTGTTCGAGAAATATATTTTACCGTATACCGTGCGAAGTTGTCACCGGAACGCCGCGTCTCGAAACGATTTTATCGAATACGTCGACACGCAGTGGCGCTTATGTTCATGTTGTCTCGTTCACACGACTCGCCCATTCGAGAATCGTACGCACTCACATGCGTGGCCCGAAAAAATCGAATCGAATGGTTGCCGTGTGAACGACTGCATCGTATACGGTTTTACCGTATACGATGCAGTCGTTCGTGAAAAAATGGAATCGAATGGTCGCCGTGTAAACCTGGCCGAAGGGTTAGCACCCACATATTACTAGTTATGATGAAGGGGCGGTAATAAGGGGCGGGACTATTGCCAATAATTCAATTAAGGTTAATCGTAATCAATCATTCACATATCAGCACACCTAAATAAAGTTATTGAAATGGGCCATATCCTAAACCAGCATTGCATATATTATCCGCCGTTTCAAATGATCATCACCGCAATTATGTCAATGAATACTCAACTAACCACATATCTCTCTCCGCAGGCCTTCAAACTGTTCAAGAGGAACAAGAGCCGCAAAAACACACGGAACCGGATCTCCCCGGAGCTGTCCCGCTCGCCGTCCTACAGCGGGACCGTGGACGCACGCAACGACATCGACATACAACGCTTCTGCGCCTGCCGCGCATCCCTCCCCCCGCTACACATCAACGAGTCATTCGAAAATACATCTTATTACAACAGCTACAACAGTTACAATAGCTCGAGGATTGATAGCTTGGAGTCTTATGGCACAAATGAGTCCAACAGCGGCAGTGCTCGATCGGACTCTGCCTATGACTCGGCCAGGTCTAGTCCTGAACACGCCAGGGTCTGCTACGCTACCGTCACCTACTTCAACGTGAATGACAGCGAAGATAGCAGCAGCATCCGCACTGAGTACACGCTCCTCGATGACGCCGAAGCTGACCGAATGGCTGATCTTGACGAAGTCGAACACATGGACGAAGACGAACGAACACAGAACCTGATCAACGAGAGCATCGAACTAGTTAGCACGTTATGAACTGAATGCGGAGGACTATTTTTATTTCGTAATATTATTTTAGCTAGGATAGTTAGGGAAGTGTTTTATTCCGAATTTGGAAGCGTGTGTGATACTCGGTGCGTGTTCGACGAGGTGTGACGAAATTATTCAGTTATGATAGCGAGGACTAATATTAATTAATAATATATTCGTATTTAGTGACTTTTCCACGTGTATACCCTACCCACTATGTATTTATAATAATCTATGATAATTAATTTGGCAACTTTAATCTATTTGGTAGAACTTAAGATTTCATCATAAGTAGCTTTTCTGAATATTCATCCGGTTTTTTTCACTTTATAGAAACCGTACACGTAACACTTCTTATAACAGACAAAGCTGAAGAACTTTCTAAATCTCCAACGCAATTATGTAATTGACCAATCAACTTTCACTAAAAGCCCTTATATTGACCAATCATAGGGAAGAGCACTTTGCTCCGTGAAGATTTTATTGAAACGATTTCTTCAGTCGATGATATTGCTTTGTGAACCGTCGACAAGATACTGGAGAGCGGAAAATATCTCAGATCTTATTGAGTTTTGAAGTCTTTCTTGACCTGTTTTTGAACGTAGGTGTGCTTTTATTTGAAGCAGCGATACACATTTTACTTTTATAAATATTGGTTAAAAAAAAATACCAGTTATTTTTGTTCTTACTTTGTACTTGGTTATGTAAGCTTGTCGAGTATCGTAATACACTTTATTGTTCAAACTTCTAAAATACTTAGCTTATCAACAAAGCCAGTCTTTTGTTAATTTCCGTTGATCTTCGAATTAACTTCAACAAGACATAAAAGTTTTGATTGAAGTGGTTGGAATTATAATCTTGCTCCAAGTTTCTTCGGTTCAGTCTCGACGTGATTTTCAATTAATTCTAAATTCAGTATGTTATAGAAACTTGTTTATTAATATGATGTAACCAAATGGGAGATGGGGTGAAACCACAAGAACGCTGAAATTTTAAGTCGATCGATTACAATTGGTATGTGAAATAATTTAAACTGTAAACTGCTGAAATACTCACTTCATAACGTTTTGTACCTCAATACATATTTCGGGTATTACGAAATACTTATTTACCAAAGTTTCTGAAACTGTATATTATTGCTTTTGTTTGTAAATATTTGCAGCGACACTGAACGAAACTATTAATTATGTTTGTTGACTTTCCCGTGTTTATTATTTGTAGTTTTCTTCCAACTATGTAATTGAAATTGTGGTCAATATTTGATTGATTCTAAACTTTCAGACTTTTTTATTTCATATTCTATGTTCTACAGGTATGACAGACTCCTAAAGGGCACTTCGTTTTGCAAGCCTATTACTGACATCCTGTGCTTTAAGCTTGTCCCTAGAGTCCACTCGATGGAAAGCGGATTGGTTGCTACAAAATGGAAAACGGTCAATCGGCTTAGAAGAGTTATTAAATAAAATCAATTGTGCTGAAAGAGTAGCTAGGGAATGTGGGACACGGAACATTTACCTATGTATATTTTGCAATGTATATTTTATAGTTTGAGCCACTCGCTGGACGAGTGATTGTTAATTAAGTTAATCGAAATATATTCATGAAAATGTCCCGAAAAAAATGTCATAAGAAGGTAATGTACAGGGACTGCACGTTTGTAGTAACTCTTTGTATTTGAAATGGTCTAGAAAGGAGTTTCTATAAAGTAATAGGGCTTCAAATTCTGGTTCATTACCACAAACTTGAGGTCTACTATACCCCCCTCAATTAAATGTCTCCTTCAAGTGTTTACCAAAGTTAATGTGATACTATAAGATTATACATATAACTAAGTTTAAAATACTAAAATTATTTAGAAATGTTATGTCAGTTGATCTCATTTAGATTTTAATGTAGGTAAGTTTGCGTCAGAGCCTGCTTTGCTATGCAGAGTAGTGATTAAGATCAGAGGCAGGCAACATGTTTTGCAGAGCTGCCGTGACGCACAGAGTAATGTATTGTATGTTAACAGATACCTACAATGTCGTAGTTATAAATAAATACAATTATAATTTTTAATTAACACTTTTATTCATTATTTCTCACCTTTCAATAGGACTAAGTGGCTGTTTTAATGAGTTTTTAAATTATTTCATTAATATTATACAATGGATCTAGCCTATTTCCTACCTATTGTTAGACATGAAACTAGGCTTTAGAACTTTTTATAGTAGGTAGGAAAATTATGGTCACGAATTTCAAGGTTTATGATATGGAAACTGATTAAATTAAAACATACCTACATTTAAAAAAAAAAGTTTACAATGGGTCAATCATCGAAACTTACCTATTTACTGTCAAAGACCTTATTAAATCCTAAAAACTGCCACAAAAGTTCTGAAAGTGCTATAAAACTGACTGCTCTATAATAATATACCTTTAACTACCTATAACTACTTATGCAAACCTTAGTAACAGCTACCTGTAGTCAGAGGCCCAAAGTAAACGCGAACATTAATGTTACAATTTAAAATTAATTCCTTGAATAAAAGGCTTTCCTCAGTTTTCCATACTATTGACGTCGTACATACTTCAAGTATGCCTATGGTATAGTAGGCCTATGTTCAGCAGTGTACGTCCTATGGCTGAGATGATAATGATGAAGATACTTCAAGTTCGAAGTACCTCTGAAGGACTTTTGAGGCCTTAACGCAAGATTTCCGCATTTTACTTACAACATACTAGAAGTATTTACAACATCAATTGTACGGAAAATACAGACGAGCATCTAGTGTAGAGTCACGAGCAATAACATGTATATGTTATAGGCAATGTGTATAATCCGGCATTGTATAGAATACCTTAGGCTTTATATATATTGCCTAAAACGTTCAGGCAATGTATATGTTATAGGCAATGTGTACTATGCAGGCATTCTGTACAATACCTAGGAAATGTGTAGAATGCCGGGGTCGTTCAGGCAATGTATGAAATTATGTTCAATGTTTAAACTATTTTACACTTTACCTAGGAAATGTATAAAATACCTAGGTATTGTATAGAATGGCAATTGAAGCACAGGCAATGTATGTAATCGATTTTTCTTCTCTATGATTTAGTAAGATACTCGTAGGTACTGATCTTTTGAGAGCTAATCCTAATTCCAACTTCCGGGATCCTTGTCGAGTAGAGGCTCACTAGCTATATGAGTAAATTTACCTCGGAATTAAACTTCTCTTAAATTTTATAATACTTGAATATCGTAAATACGACTGTAGGCACCCCGACTCGGACAGGTTAGGTTAGAAGGGGCGCCATCCCCATCCTGGTTATTTTTTTTAAACCACCCAGAAGTAGGAGAACCGCGAAGCGAAGCTTTACGTCACAAAACGTGAAAACTCGTGTCTCAGAACACAAGTAAAGTTCATCGACCTACTGTGACGTAGTTGTCACTGACCTGCCCTAAATACTGGATGGAGCTGCCATCCTGGAATGTCCTACATTGCATCAGCATCCTGATAACCTACTTCTAGTACCGGGAACTGGGAATCATAGCCTTGCCTTCGAATTTAATTAAATGAGGATTGGAAATGAAAATGAGAAGGATCCATGAAAAATTGAGATTGATTTCTTCGTTTTATAAGCTTTTTTTGAACTTTTGAGATCATATCTTGAAACAGAATTCAATAAAATAGAATAGAGTATTAATTCACTCCGCCACTACTCCAACCGTGCCATCATATTTATACTTATCTACGGTGGCTGAGTGATGCCAATAGCAGGAGGTAGATGGCTTGATGCGCAGGAGTTCCAGTTCCTTTATTGTGAGCTCGCTTCATACTAAGCCTCTGGGCTAAAAGCCAAGGTCACACCCAAGAATAAATAGCAAATTGAAATAAAATAAAAACATTAATTAACAAAATCTATTTCATTCAAATGCACCAAGTGTTAATCATGTTTTTTATTTTTTTGTTTATCGATGAATTCTTTTTTGACCACTATCTCGCCTGATCAATCAATCAAATCTTTATTTGTAAACACAGGTTCAGATTACAGTGTGCAAGATGTTACAAATTATTGTTGTTAAGTTTCTCTGCGTTTTGCCATGATGACATGATGGCAAAACGCAGAGCTGATGGCAAGCGATCATGTGGTCGACGGTGAAGCATATATGCTTGTCTAGAAGTAACAAATTCACTCTTGACTTGAAGACCCCAAGGGTAACTTTTGGCTGTTTTTTTTCTGTTCTGTTTGGCTGTCAGGAAATACAGACCCAGGCGAGTTCAACTCTTTAGCTGTGCGCACAATAAAAGTGTTGGCAAAACTTTGTACGTACTGCAGGGATGTCTACCATTATAACTATGGCACATATACCCGTATACCTGTTTTCTAACAACCATACTTCGCAAATCTATTCACAATGCTCAAATAACACTACGAAATCTAGTTCCCAATACCAACTACGGTATCGTAGCGTCTCGACGTCAATAGGGGGCGCCACGGAGCACAAAAGGCCCACCATGACGGTAATAGGCTCAACAAACAGGTGAGAGCCCGTGTCCCGAGCTGACAACTAATGGACGGATTAGGTTTCACCCAGCCGAAGAGGAAATACTGACAGTGTTTGGTAAATAATTAAGGATGTAGTAGGTACTCGTAAATGTTTTTTTTTATACACCATGTCAATATGTAATATCTCCTGGCAGGCAGGCTGGCAAGTCTAATAGGTAAGCAATCAGTTATTGAATCAATTCCAATAATTTTTACACCTGTATTTTGTTCGAAAAATATTATTTTTAAATGTTAATTACTATACAATCACCGTACGGTTAGATACTTATTGCCAAACTACATATTAACTTAGTATTAACTGTACGACACAGGAGGCGCAGGGTGCGCGGGAGTACCACGACATGTGCATGTTTTTGAACGGATTTGTTTATACAAAAATACTTGACAGTTGTATCGGGTTTCGCATAAACAAAAAAAAATGTTGTATACAGTTCTTTCACTAGGAAAAAGCAGTTGGATTTAGTCCTCACATCCAAGATTGTCATTCTAGGCATGCTTCAGGCTATAAACACGTCACTAGATAGCTCGTGAAGTATTACCATGCTTGAAACGGTAAAAATCTTTTTAAAGTGCCATGCTACGCGTACAGAAGCAAAGAAAAGACTTAAGATGGATTGAGTCACACATTGGAACAGGAACTCATGCGCACAAACGAAACGAATGTAAACTTTCTGCGGATCATGACTGGGCTAGCGTGGTGGATATTAGATAATTCCATTCTATAATATGAAGAATACAGAGGAATACTGTCCCAGCATTAATAATATTATAGGCCGATTATGCCTATCCCCTTAGTAGGTACTCTAGGCGACACAACTCTCCGATACCCACGACTTGGTATCTACGAGTAGGTGACTATCGCAATACAAATCCATAGAGGTTCGTAAGCGGGCAAGACAAGTGTCAATGGATACCGAAGTCGTAAGGTATTGGAGACTTTCGTCGCCTAGTGTACGAAGGGGCTAATGCTAAAAAACCTCTTTGCTGGACTTTACGATGTGCCCTTCGAAGAGGCTTTGTGATCGTCCGATCGTGCAGTTAGCTAGTGGTAGGGAAGCCCAGGAAGGGTTTTTTGCAGTGACTCGAGCGTGTCAGATTATTATAAGGAAGAATCCTTGCACCCTTTAATGTACCTGTACCAAGTATCAACCCTTCATATGGTAACTGCAAATTTAGCATCCACGCCTCCCCTACTATAGTGTCGCTGTCAGTAGCTTAGTGAATAGCAAACTTTAGTCGCAGCGTGGCGTGAGCGCTGTCACAAGGATGTTTATAAAGAATACCAATACATCTCGCACTGGTTATGTTACCACCACGTGCACTGAAGTGGCCTGCTTTACTTTACTACTGACGACTTTCCACCTGCCTACTTGAGGTAACTATAATTATATAACTCATGTTTGCCTTATGGCAGTTACATATTACGCCAGTTACATAATGCTTAATTCCCATGTTATATGGGTCAGCCGGTCTAAAGGGAGTTTATGCGTGATGTTACGTGTAAGTCATTTATAGTGAAGAATCCGCCATATTAATGGTAGTTTATTCACTACATTTTATGTTTTAGAAAATAACAAATAGCTTTAAATAATACTTATTAATGGAGTGAATACTGAATAAGTAAACGAAATATTTTAAAATTAAGTAACGTGGTCAAAATATTACCTAAAATAATAAAATGAGATTTTTTATTTATTTATTTATTTATTCTCAACAAAATTACGTTTTTGTCGAACAGTGGTTATACTGTGGTCATAAAAGCCACACGAAAAGGATGATGCCAGGGCTTCTATGAAATCTGGTACCACCCTCCAATAGCAACATGTAATACGTCATTGGATAGGTATTTTTAGGCTGAGCAAAAAATAATATGGCACCAAGTCTGAAATATTAGTCCGTTCTGAGATAAATGTTTGATTGAATATGGCAGTTTAAGATAAACCAAATAATGTTTATTTTCCTTACATATTGCATTTTGGTGCAGAGGAGGAGGAGGAGAAGTTCGGTTCTAAATAATGACAAACGCACAGGTCGATCCTCCATGTCAAGCCGCACTTGCCGAGGTCGGTTTATGGATGGCTGACCATCTATCCGAGTTTTCTTCGTGCCTCAGAAAGCACGTAAAAGCCGTTGATTACGGCTGTCATTTGTAGATCTTTGACAGTCGTTACCTACTGTAAAAGCTCGCTTTGCCGTTAACCACCTCCACTACGTAGGTGGTTAACGGCAGGTTGAAGAGCGATTTTAAGCTTTTACACCAAAGATATTTCAACAATGCGTCAATGTCTTGTCACATTCAGTCACTACACATAAAAGCTACAAGGTTATCTTTACATGGTTAAATCATCGAATGAGTGCCCCTCCCTGGGCAGGGCGGGCAGACATGGACTAACTAAAATCCACGGTGTCGGCGGCACGACCCCGGCAGGCTTTGGTCGTATAAGGGGTGCCTTTTTTTACATTTACAAATGAGTCCTCCTGCCCAGTGTGGAGCAGAAGGAACTGCCAGACACGCACTGACTGAAATCCATGGTGTCCCTTCAATAGGTCTTTACGTTCTAGGGTCACAGTTACCTGTTTAGACAGTCTCGCGACCTCGGCAGGCGTTTGATTCCCCGCCGGATTACTGACAACTCTTTGAAGCTCGCGTGGAGCATGACGCGCAGTTGACATCAGCATGGTCCATGACGGAGAGTCATCCTTTACTCGCCCTCCTCATGCACTCGACTACTGTTGTTCAAAAATCGCCTCGCGACGTCCAATACCATAGGCGTCTCCCGCAGCGGTTGTGTCGTGAGACGGAGGCTGTACTCTCCTTCACGTATTCCGCCTCCTCATTTGCGAGCATCACTGCTTAGGAAGAGCAGGAGGAGGTGATTACTTCTTAATAAACGGTTGCGTCGGGTTCCGCAGTGGTGCCCCGCCCAAGCTATGCATACCTTCACTGTATGGTCAATCGTGTGCACCTCCGGGCGATTTTCGCAATGTTTACACCCAGGCATACCTATTTTTTACCGCACAATTCGACACAGGAACCTCCCGAAACATAGAGTGTGGACCTGCGTCACTCCTCAAAGAAGGGTGTTACCGCCGCGGTTGCGGCGTTGCCAAACCTCGGTTGCGACAGTCGTACCCTCCTTACCCCATGAGATTACGCCAGAGCTCTTCCCGCAGCTCCTCGACTTGTCAGAGGTAGGTAGCGGAGATACGCCTCGCCATTGTGCCTCCGCTCCACACGCCACTTATAGTGCTGGAAGGCTTTCGCCTCTAGATCCCATGACATGTATGGCATCTGACCCTAGGTACCAAAGTATTGACACAATTGATGCGCACAGGTGCCTTCAGAACAACGTCGGGTCTTGCAGTGCAGGTACAATAGCTTTGAATACCATAGTTGGTGTGAAATGGTAAGTCTTAGTAACTGTACCTAGCTCTTGTATGATTGAACCATGTAAAATAAACTTTCTAGCTCTTATGTGTAGTGACTGAATGCGACAAGACATTGACGCATTGTTGAAATACATTTGGAGTAACAGCTTAAAATCGCTCTTCAACCTGCCGTTAACCATCTCATTGGTGGAGGTGGTCAAAGATCTACTAATGACAGCCGTAATCAAAGGCTTTTAAGTTCTTTCTGAAGCACTGAGAAAACTCGGATAGATGGTCACCCATCCATAAACCGACCTCAGCAAGCGCGGCTTGACATGGAAGATCGACCCGTGCGACTCCCATTATTTAGAACCGAGCTTCTCTTCGTCCTCCTTTGCACCAAAATGTAATATGTAAGGAAAAATACATTATTTGGTTATATCTTAAACTGCCATATTCAATCAAACATATCTCAGAACGGACTAATATTTCAGACTTGGTGCCGTAATATTTTTTGCTCAGCTTAAAAATACCTATCCAATGACGTATCACATGTTGCTATTGGAGGGTGGGCCCAAAAATTGCATCATCCTTTAAATAAACATAATTATCCAGTACAAAAAGAAAGAACACTACAATTGACATTGGTCCTAAAATATAGTCAGTCTTTTAAGAAGTCTTAATATTAATTACAATCATTTAGCTTAATTGTATTGAATTTAATTCAATTCAAAATAATAAAAAAAAACAATTTATAAATGTATAAATAAAATTAATTAATATGCAAATTAATTGCAATAAAATTCTATTCAAAATAAAATAAGGAAAATGTGAGGCTTTTTATGCAACATCTGCCTTTTCCAAAATTATGTTAGTTTTCATTTCCAATCTTCTCAATTAGGTACCTACCTGCCTGACCTCCACGACCCTAATCTAATGACTAGCGATTAAAAAGCGCTGACTCTCCGTTCGCATCCTAATTTGAATTAATGATTTTGGATAAAGCAGTGTAATTATCGGAGCTGACGAGCCACTTTGTAAACGGTAATTCAGATCAAAACCTGCTTTAGGCAAGGTTGTTCCCCTTTTACTTTAAATTTGAAAAGGGTGCTGTTTCAAGTCTGCATAGTTAGTTTGTTGAAGTTATTCATAGTTTCGGACTAATTAGCCACAGAATAACTTGTAAGATCCCTATGGAAAGTTTGTAAAAGCAGTCTATTCATTAAATTGTAATCCTATCTTTGTGGGTCACAGTGGGATCACTGGGCAGAGTTACAGCTGAATTAATTGTTCATTATTATTTGGGACGAACCAATCAACTGGGTTTCTGCTAATCATTTTGCTAAGCCACAATTATTTGGGTTCAAATAATTGAGAGGTTAGAACCTAAGTTCTTCTTATCGAGACAATGGTCCCTATTTATTTTAACAAATCAATATGAAAAAATTTAATTACTATAAATGATTAGTTTCCGAAATCAATAGAATATATCAATAAATTATATTTTTTTTTGACTTTGACTTTGACTTTTCCCAAATGGTCTCATGAAAAAGTCGATGGCGAAAAAGTCAATCAAAAATAAAAAAAGCCACCGACTTTCGAAAGAAATGTTATTTTGTAGGTTATTTAACAATTTCTTGTTTGTTTTTGAAGTCCTTGATTTTTTTTTTTTATGGTTCAATTCACATTATTTTATGATGTTGCAACCAATCCCGCAATTATGATATTTTACAAAACTTTTTTCGCTCATTGCTCCAAATCCAACCAGTTTGCAGCTTAGCAAAGTTGCCGAACAGGAAATATTTATTATTTTTTAACAATCATGGAACATCGTTAAGCTGTTTTGTTCCAAAAACCTTGTTTTCATGTTTCAATAATGATAAAAACCATTGAGTTGTGTTGTGTTTGTCAAAATATAATCCACTAATGTTCTATTTTGTGAAGAGGACGGAGATTATTGTAGCTTTGAAGAAAGAAAACCAGTAATACCTGTTTTGTGGTCCTGTTCGAACGTTTCGAGAGGGATGGCTGAGAGAATATCGGAGGTCATCAAATAGGGTAAATCCCTGTTTGTCTGTTATTGTATTGAGTGGACAGGACTTTGTATTGGTCTTCGTTTTGTTAAAAGGACCTTTTTGTTGAGTTGATTACATTAAGGGATGAAACAAGGAAATATGGAAGGAGATAGATGGCTGATAAATTAAGTTAAATCGGTGCTTTACAATTAAAATTATAAAACTTTTCTTATTTATAATAAAATTTTAATTTCACTAATTCTGTCAGTAATCGTAATATAATAAGATGAGCTTTTTAATTATAGTTTTTTTCGTAGGTAAAATCGCGTGTTTTATAAACTTTGCCCCACACTGTTTGTTTCAGGATATTTGGCAGAACCTTAAATTAAAACTATTTGTTGTCTTTTTAGTGTAAGTTGAATGTACAGACGCCAGCAGGTCAACCTACCCGAATTTGACAATTGCCTTCAATCGGACATTAACCTTTAACTATTGTGATAAGGTTGAAAATCCATTAAAGTTTGACAAATTGAGGTTGATGTGCTGGCGTCTGTACAAGGGACAGGGTCGATAAAACTTCCGGCAGAAACATAGTGGCAGCTGACAGTACATTATGTGCTTCTGAAAATATGCCTAAATTATGTTGTTATTACAGTTTCAGTCATGAATTTTGTCGGCGAACTGCTTGAGGCAAAAACGCGGTATTTTACTGGAGCGAGCTATTTTCCGGTCCGCTTTATTTGCAAATGCCTCGAGCTTTCACAAATTATGTAAGTTAAACATTTATTCGTCGTGGAACAAAATATTTAATTTACATGCTTCAAATAGCAGGTAAATCAAATAATTAAGTAAATGCGATACCAAGCAGATATAATTATCTGTAGTTAAAATTTTAATCAAAATTTGCCTCAATTTTCAATAGAATGGATACATTTTTATGGAAAAACTTGTTTTTTTTTTCTTGCTGCACATTAGTAGTAAAAGCTTTTTTTTTAATGTTATTTTTTTACCAACGGTGAAGGAAAACATCGTGAGGAAATCGACATGTCCTAGAACCAAAAATTCGAAGACATGTGGCATCCACCAATCCGCACCGGGCCCGCATGGTGGATTATGGTCCACTCCCTCTCACAGAGAGGAGGCCTGTGTCCCAGCAGTGGGAACATTAATAGGCTGATGATGATGATGATGATTTTTTTTTACAATGTCTTTTGTATAAGGACGCAGGTCCGACTCCTGCTTGCAGTCGAATTTATCTATCTGCAAAAAACCTACATATTATCAAATCCACGCTTTTAACACGAGCTTGTTATTCGTCTCCACAGTACAGAGAACATTGAAAAGCCACTTTGATTGGCGACTGTCATGATCTTGGAGCTTCAAGCATCCTTCACAATTAGCTTCAGACGAATCTTAGCACAAAGGATATTCACGATTTCAGACGAACGTTAAAGTGCTTTCAGGTAAAGACATTATGCCGGTTTGACGTTTCCTTGGTTTGTTATGCATAAGCTAAAATGTTGTATTTATATAGCTCATAGTCCTCCCCGATAACTGGACTATCCAATACAAAAAAAACTTTTTGAAAAAAAGGGAACCGACTTCAAAACCAAACACAAAAAAACTATAAAATAACTTTTTCACCTCACCCGCTCGGAAAGATTCTATTTCTCATTCAAAATCTGAGCGCAAAACTCCATTTTGTGCTCTAGAGCACAAAGTGTTGTTTAAAATTCGAACGCGTCTGGTATTCAATTGTTTTCTACTTTTCTACTCTGGCAGGCGAGCCGCCCCCACTGCATTTCCTCGCTTACTGAGGTGAAAAGTTGTGTGTTGCACTCGGCAGCAAAGTTTTTGTGCGTCTCGTACCTTTGAAAACTTCGCATCGCTCAGGATTCTATATTTGAACCGCTCGTTTCTCTCGCGGTTCAATCTTAGAATCCTTCGCTCGCTCAGTTTTCAATTCAAGTACTCGCGCCAAAAATCAACTTTGCAGCCTTGCATAACAAATAACTATTTCACCTCACCCGCTCGGAAAGATTCTATTTCTCATTCAAAATCTGAGCGCAAAACTCCATTTTGTGCTCTAGAGCACAAAGTGTTGTTTAAAATTCGAACACGTCTTGTATTCAATTGTTTTCTACTTTTCCACACTGCCAGGCGAGCCGCCCCCACTACATTTCCTCGCTGTGTGAGGTGAAAAGGTGTGTGTTGCACTCGGCAGCAAAGTTTTTCTGCGTCTCGTACCTTTGAAAACTTCGCATCGCTCAGGATTCTATATTTGAACCGCTCGTTTCTCTCGCGGTTCAATCTTAGAATCCTTCGCTCGCTCAGTTTTCAATTCAAATACTTGCGCCAAAAATCAACTTTGCAGCCTTGCATAACAAATAACTATTCTTTCGGAAGTCGGTATGTTTGTATGTATGTTTGTCGCGAGATAATCGCGGACAAACATACATACATACAGGTCGAACTGAGAACCTACTTTTTTTTTTAAGTCGGTTAAAAATAATATTTCTATTTAAACCCGTACTTCCTGAGATTAGCGCATTCAACCAAACAAGCTCTTCGAGCTTTATTATATTCAGTATACTTAGAATAACGTCTGAATTAGATACTGCCAGTAGCTTCGCAAGCGTAAACCTCATAACTTATGAATTGGGATTCATAACTTATAAGTTATGGGAACGTAAATACCGGAATGAAAAGGATTTAAAATCATCCGTTTGTTAATCTATCGATCCGTCGCACTTTCATTGATAATTAGATTACAATTTATATAGTTGCTTTGATAAAATAATGTTAATATTAGTTGAAAAGATACGTCTTTAAAAAAATCAAACGAAACGCCGAATGAGACGCCGAAAGACGGCAGCTCATTCGACGGAGTTCAGAAACGTTTGTCGGAGTTATGTTTCAGAATCTATTTGACTCTAAGTATTCTTTTTACATTTTTGCAAATCACAACAACAATCGATATCACAGACTGGTATAGTTCATGATAAGTAAAACTAATCGTTCAGTACTAGTTGGAGACAGTACGTTTATCACGCAGCGTCACTTGACGCATGCCCTGCGTCACGTAAGTTTGGCACCTACGAGTAATGTGTCAGTCGGTAACTCGGTCACTATCTACTGCTTGTGTTTGCTGCGTCTTTATGTGTACTCATTAACAAATTGTCTGATAGGGCTTTATTTGTACACTTGGCGCCGGCTACAGCAGAAATACGTGACGAATGTTTAAGTACTTAAACGTGTATTTTATACTAGGTAAACTATCTGTTAGGTTTCTTAGCAGTTGGCACCTTACACTTGCAGTGTTTACTTGAAGTTAAAGCTGTAGTAAGGTTAGTTGACGCAAACACGCACAGATTTGGTAACAGTAATTTATTAGATGGATCAAAAATCAGAGTAAGTTTCAGTTGGATTCTAATCCACGGTGTTCTTGTAAGTAGATAAGTGGTCAACTGACTAGAATTGTATTGAACATCATTATAAATATGATACAAAAATTGGGTGCGGCATTTGCAGTCTGGCAGTATGTACATAAAACGGTATACTATAATACTATCGCTACTAGCATTTTCTGTAAGTAGAAAAAACGAATGGAAGTTCTCAAAGATTGCAATAAGTCGAAGTTAATAATATTCTGCCCAGAAGCGGCGTGCTTAGTGATGGAAATAATAATAATAAAAGTCCTGGTGACGATAATATGTTACGTCCATTTTTTTTGAGATATTTTTTTAATGGGTTTTCTCTCGGCTTCAATTTGGCCCAGAACCAAATACGAGACCTAAGGTGGAGCGAGCTCGCGAGCTCACCTAGAAGAATTTAAGGGACTTGAACTCTTGCGCACCATCGGAACACACTATTTTGGCGGTGGACTCCGTCAGGATTAGAGGGAGAAGGAGGCCTGGTGACGTCTACCACCGCCAGTAAGATCTCTTTCACTGTAGGTTACAGGAAGCTTTTGGCACCGCGCGTTGGCAGGAGTGAATCCCAACCAAAAATCAAGATTGAAGACCGTAGATATTCTTAATAGTTTATTTCTAAAAACGATTCTTTATAACATTTACTGCATACAGAAAGCTTTAAATAGGCACAGAGCCAGCGTTTACAATTCTGGTGTTAATTATACCAAACTACGCCACAGTTGACGGAGTTGTAGACTATTTACATATTTACGAGACAGTGGTCCTGCCGCCATGTTGTGACGTCATCATAGACCTACATAATATTTGGTCTGCCAGGAATGTTGGCGCAGTTCGCCTTATATAATGAAATGCAAACCAAAGAGGTATTAATGGCCAAAAGTTTCGCTAGAACGCCCAGTTTCCCTATTTAATTTAGCTAATGTTTTTTTGGCTACTGGTTGCCCCGTGACTTTATTTGCAGACACACACATTACGTCAGAGTAAATCCCTTTTATTTCCGTGGGTAAAATCATCAAATGAGTCCTCCTAGCCAGTACCCAGGGCGGAACGGGAGGAACTGGCAGATTTGTACTGACTAAAATCCATGGTGATCCTTCAATGGCCCTTTACGTTCCAGTGTCTCGGTTATTTGATAAGATAGTCCTGCGAAGAGTAAATCCTCTCAGGGATTTACGCAGTTTTACTGTAAATCCACGGTCTCAGTCAGCCAGGGTTATTAAGATTTCCACATAGACTGTGGGGTAATGAGGAGGCAGACAGACAGATTAGCCACAGATGCCATTCTCAGAGGCACGCAAATACGGGATATATTACCAAATTATTCAGAAATCTTATGTAAATTTAGAAAAATAAACAACTTAGCTTGGAAAGAACATTTTAACGAAAGATCAAAAACAAAGGGAATCTGGTATAAAAGTATACAATGTGAGCCTCCTCATATACCTTGGTTCTCCGGGACGAAACTCAATCGAAGTCAAATTGTTGCGGCGCATCGTTTGAGGTCTGGACATATTCCACTAAACAAATTTGCTTATCTCATGCGAAAATCGGACTCCCCTAACTGTGAGGTGTGTGGTAAGATAGAGGATGCACAGCATGTGTTGGTGGAATGTGTCCGATATGCAAATAAGAGAACTGTACTTCTCAATTCCTTGAAATTATCAGTAATGGATGTTGGATTGTTCCATGGTATACTAGCTAAACCAACCTATGACGCAGCAAAAATATTATATACCTTTTTATTGGATATGAAATTAGATTAAGTTAATGTAAGTTTTGTACTACTTTGATTAAGTAAGTTTACTCCTATAAAAGCACGATGGGATTGACATCGTCACATATGTGTACAAAAATCCCTTAAATAAATAAGATAATAAAAAAAAAAGATTTCCACCAGGAATTCAGGCACAGCATGCATGGAGCCTATGTTTGTGCATCGCTGTTGACAAAAGGCTCACTCCCTGTTGCTACCTTAAATGTTTTTTATTAACAGATACCTCATAAAGGGGTCACATTCTCCAACTCACGCCCAGGACACCCAGGGCGTCATACTAGGAACTTTCTCCTATGTCGCGGGTGAGATAACAAACAGTTCTGTACGGAATCGAACCCGACAACTGCAGTGCGGTAGTTAAACGCTCAGTCACTGCACCAGCAACGTGCCGTGTATAGGTAAATACAAAATAATAATAGAAGTAAGTTTTCCTACTGGTTATTTCTCCAATTTCTATTTATTTCCTGTTATTTCGCGACTGGTTGACGTTATCTGATATTATTTACGCTTTATGATGTCCTTCATATAATGTTTGTTGGTCAAAATATCAACAAGTTTAAGTGATATCTCTTAGGCTATATGTTTCTTGATTTCTATATTGATAACTTTTCTTGGAGTTCCTTCTTTATGGGAAAAAACATTCAAAACTTTTTGCATTGCCTACCCAGCTTACAATATTTTTTCCTGAAGATTGACGTCAATGGATACTCACTGACCACAAAACACGTGATCTTAACTATATAAATAACCTATATTATGCTTTAAGTACTATGCACATACAGCACATTTCACTAATAATAAAATGCTACCTAAATATTATTGCACGCTTTAGGAAGATCAACTCTTGGTATTCAACCGAGCGGTATAAATCCAGTGAGCAGTGGTGGCCCGGTGGTATCGGTCCCGACTTACGAAATAAAAAAAAAATATAATACTTTGTGTAATTTATTTCAACACCACTGCTCTCAAAACGGTGAAGGAAAACATCGTGAGGAAACCGGCATGCCCTAGAACCAAAAATTCGAAGACGTGACATCTACCAACCCGCACTGGGCCCGCGTGGTGGATTATGGCCCACTCCCTCTCACAGAGAGGAGGCCTGTGTCCCAGCATTGGGAACATTATAGGCTGATGATGATGATGATGGTATAAATCCAACTGTATGCTTTTCCTTGAGCATTTAATTGAAGTGTACTAACTCACAGTGAAGCCTTATTAAAACTAATCCTAAACTCGAGTTATAAAAAAAGATCATAAAGAGGGCGCAAGTGCTGATTCTAAAAAAAAAACGCTCCATTTGATTTCTTCCTCTTTTTATTTAATCGTAATTATTTTAGAAAAAGAGAATACAAAAAAAAACTAAACAAAACATCTCTACAACGGGCACACCACACCTACTTCCTAAAACCCGCACACGGCGCACACACGAACATTAAAAAAGTCGCGTTTTTGCACCCTGCGTCTTCCTAACGGAAGTACCGAGTTAGAGTGAGACGGAGACACTGACCATACGGGGGGGAACGAGAAGGAAGTCGTGGGAACCGCAGGGGTAGCGATATCCCATACGATCATTGAAGTGGGACGGGCATAGTGACCCTTTGGTACATATGTCCGCACTCGGCTCTGTAACACCCGTGAAAGACACCTGTGCGATGCTTATCGCTAATTTATGCGACAAATGGCGAATTCGTTACTTTTTATAGAGTTTAATTACAGGTGCATTAAGGGTTGGGCAATTAAAAAGAGTGTCGTGTATGAAAATAATTTAATTTTCTTTTTGACCGCAAGCGACGGTTATTTACATGATATGTACAGTTAAGTGGTGCTCAAAATTGACTTATAACTTTTTTAGTTATTAGGCAATTTTGTGCACCTAATATTAGCCAATAAGCTATACAAATCACACTTTTTATAAACAATATCTAAGGCTGAACAATTATGGTAAATTCACAACCTTGTTTCGATATTTCACCGTAAAACTTACTTCTAGGTAAATCCTATTGATGATTAGGATTACGTCGAATTTTTCATTGAATTTCCACATCAAAGTGAGAAAATATTACACCCAAATGGTATTTCAACGCAATCCTATTCGACGATATTAAAGCTCAGTTTTTGGTCCCAAAATACATCTAGTGACTGTCGATAAACTTATACAATATAATACTATATAACTATCACACAACTTACAAAATAATATTTGATATAAAAACTATTTTTACAACAATAGGTACAGTCTCCAAAAATATAATTTAGATATTTTTAAACTCTGAGATCGATACAACGGGGTCCTGTGGCTTGGTGACAAAGAAACACACACAATGGGCCGAGTTGGTCGTACTTGAACGTCCATTGCTCGACTATTTCAAAAACAAGAGGATTTCAAATAATGTAAGTAAACGTTAATGGACGCTGAAGGGTCCTTCAAACTTCTTGCGAATCAATAATTGTCAAAGACTCTCTTGTTTGAAGTCAACACCAGAAAGTAGAAATACAATTTATTTATTTTACTGGTTCTCTTCACACCACAGTCCTAAAAATATCCTTTTTTTATTCCCATACCGCCAAGCCACAAGACAATAATTCTGATAAGTTATAATGTCCTCTAGTTCTAATAGGCCAGTTCAGCACCCCACGGTCTGTAGGGCTTCGAACTGTTCTGTGAGTACTGGTGATGAGGTGGATGATGAGGGTACGGAGTGGGGTAGTGAGGAGCTGGGGGCGCGGGGTGTGGTCCTGGGGGACCGGGGGGTGCTGGCGGCGCGGGGTAATGGGGATAACTTGGCGCTGCAGACAAAGGCGCGGCGATTGCCGACATGGCTGTGGGTGCAGCCACCGTCGTGGCCGCTGACGTCACAGGTATGTCTTGTCGGGGTCCTCCTAGGTCTGTATAACCGTGTTGGGGCTGAGGCACTGGGGTTGTAGGATACTGAGGATACCCCCAGTTTGCTGACTTCGCCGCTAACTCTCTCTGAGCTGCGAAACACTGGAGGTGGCTCATGAGACGCAGTCGTAAAGGATCTTGGATGTCCAGACCCTCGCAGCTGACGAGGTACCTCGCAACCTCTGCAGCACACTCCCTAAAGCCAATGCTGTGGTAGTCCATCGCATACCTCTGAGGGTCGTAGGCAAATGTGTCTAATCCTGAAACAAAGGAGAACGAAGGTTAGAAATTATCATATTGATTATTCTATGACGCATTTCTACAGTATTAATTTAGTTCTACCGTGTTTGGTTAAAAATTTGAATACCGAGAGGAGGGAGAGTGGCATGTTCCAGTTACTGCTGGAATAATTAACGACGTTTCAAAAGGTTTTAGCGAAGTTTTGAAACTCGCACAGCACACGGGGGATTTTAAAATGCCGTATTTTTCTTTGGTATTTTTAAGCCAGCAATCTGAGTGCAGATGTTATTCTGCATGTAAATAAGTCTTAGACAATGGCGCCGGAATAAGGAATATAAAAGTTCTCTTCATTCAGGAAACAACCCTCCAGTTACCCTTGCACAAGTAGAAAGGGATGGGATATAAGCAATTGATCAAGTGCGTAAGGGATGGAGAATTGTAGTAATGGTAACGGGAACCGAAAGTTTCCGGCTGTCTTCCGATAGGGAAGGAGACAAATGTAAGATGAGCTCTAAGGCCCTAGCGAGGTTAAAGAGAATGTTCGAGAAAAACATGATTCATTGATCGGTGATAGGTCAAGGATGGCTGGTCCAGTCAGTGTGCCACCGGGCCACGAGTCCGAAGGGTGTAGGAAACTGTCTGTGCAGTATTTTTTGTACTCGCTGAACCAGTTTAATTTCTTTTTAAACTTTTTTCTTTGTCTGCGTTTCGCTTCTTTTATGTGTGTCGTTTCTTTGTAGTGCACGTTTCGTATTTAATTGGATAGAAAAGAAGCAATAGAAAATATATTATTAATTTTTTCTGTTAATTATCTTGTTTGAAGAGTGGACCTTTGGGTAGACTTCTTTAAAAAATGTACTGGAATTCTTTTCCATAAAGTCAAAAAAAGAAAAAAAAAAGAAATTTTTATCTTTTTTTTACAAATCCATGTCACATTCTAATTAAATCCATTCATAAGCCGACATCTTAACCCCAATAAAGCATTGTGTTCACTTCCTCCTTCCTTCCACGGAAAGTTTTTTAACATATTTTTTGCGTGTGCGCAGGTGATACAACCCTTTGCGTTAGAATAGCTTCCGTTTGTCACTTGGAACACAATGGACGCGTGAGGCGATCGAAAGAATGTAGATTTAGAGGTTTTACTTTTATATAAAAGGGGTTTGTAATCGTAATTATTGGGTTGTGAAGAGGTACCAAATCCGGTTTATTGTGCTAAAAAGATTTTAGTAGAAAGTGTCTTTAAATAAATATATTTTAATTGTAGAGTGCATCGTTGGTTTGCATTTCACTTGAAACAAAAAATAATAAAGTACTGTGATCTTAGTTGGTAAAGCATCTGGGGTAATTATCCAAGAACGCAGGTTCGAGTCTTGTTCGCACTCCAACAAAGTTTTACGAATTTCAACGTAGACTTTAATGCGTTTAAAATATTTAAAAATTACTAAAATGTGGTGTTTTTAAATCCGGAAAAGATTAAAGGAAGAAGTAAGTGTCCTAGCATTGGGCATGCCTAGGTATAGAGCCTGAATAATTAATTATGTAATTGCAAATTCAACATTAAAAAATTTTCAACACACTTTAAAATAATTTAAAAATATTTATTTTTATCCATCGATGGTAGGTACATTTTCTACGTAATTTAATTATAAATTCACTACAAAAACATTCCCACAGAAAACTTTTCAAATTGATAAGTCACCCACAATAATCACGAATTAAACAATCCGTTGCAAATCCCCAATCACCGAACATAAGTTGCGATTAAATCCCCGTAGACGGAGGGCTGTATCACCATCCCTCTACGTTGTTCAGTGGTCGGCAGGGTGAGAGCGACCCCGCGCGGTGTTCCCACGCACCCCCTGCGCATGATTCACTTACTGATTGATTTATCTGTGCTAATCTGTGCGTGTGCGTGTGAATTTGTTTCAGTGAGGAATTTAGAACATAAACAATGAAATGTGTGTTGAGAAAGTTATTGTGCCAAGTCTGTATCACCCATCTTTTGGTGACTATTTGATTTTATATCTTCCAGATATCATCTAAGAGAATAAATACTAGAACTAGGAAATGCCTAAATATAAGGCTTATTTGTATACTTTGCTTACTTGTATTGTTTGTGTTGCAAATATATTTAATGAAAAATAAAATTAGAATAGCTTAAATAAAGCAAACTTTTGACTCATTCACTAGTTTGACATGTTATCTTGGCTCGTTTTTAGATTATGATATTTCGCTTAGATATCGAGATACAATCAAAGTTCATCACAACAAAAAGTCTGTGCAAGCAATATGTTCTAAAATCTTGAACCGATGTGATACTCGTACATCATTTCCACATAATTATTTTCGAAGCCATCACAATAATCCCAAACCTTTAACTTATTTAAAAACGCATTAAACAAACCACACAAAGTCCATATGGCTAGTATCCCATATTGTATATTGACCGACCACCAAACACCCAAGACCGGCGCGTACGCATCGACTCTACCACCTGGCGCCTATAAAAACTCAGGAAGTCGCTAACTGGATTGTGCTGATCCAGTTTTTGTCTCACTCGTACGGTGTGTGGGTGAGAGGGACGGAGATAGTGGAGGAATATTGATACAGTTTGTAGGGTGTCAATGATGAAATCGATAGGAATTTAATAAGGTGTCACTTATATGATAGCCTTTATAAAAAATATACATATTGTAATTTAATAGTATTTTATTTTATTAGACAAGTAACTGAGAAAAATACATCGCCACGTGTAGCTACAAATATGATTTTACACCTAAGATTAGGAAAATTTTATAGAATAAAGTATTTTTCCCAAGGTTTTTTAAGACGTATGTACGTCAGTAATGACGCAGAATATCTTAAAATAGAACAACAGTTACTAAAGTTCAATCACACATGATGCAGATTTCCGGATTCCCTCGGTCGTAACACTGACCTTTAAATGGCCAAACTGGGCCATTATGGACGTCAGTCGGCCATTGTGGACGGAAACTACTCCCAACTGAAGAGGATGCGGTTTTTCGAACACTGAACAATATAGCGAGTTTTGTGAACTACTCTTGTAAAAGTTAAATGGTGACCGCAAATTGATTTTGAACCACAGGTTCAGTTAAATATTCGTAACGGAAGGATGGGACAATTATTTAATGTATAATTTATTGAAATAATGTTTTAGGTAAACGTTAAATAAAAAAGTATGTATTGTAAGTACTTCCGTAAAATGTTTTTGAAATTAAAATCGTGGCAATAAAAGCAAGAATCGCAGCATGTGTTGTTTTGTATTGTGCCTACCCCTAAAAACTATTGAGTTATATGTATACACCTTCTAGAGATGGTCAAATAATCAACAAGTTCACAGAAAATCAATTAAAATTCCCTTACAAACAGTATCGATTTCAAATCTTCCCGTCTCACATCCAATGCAAACTCGGCGGCACTTTTTCTATGACTCTGCGTGTGTTGTTACAAAAAGCCCACAGTGGGTCCACCTGCCGCCGGGCCCCGGGTCCCTGGCTCCCTGGACCCGGAAGCTTGGCGTGGGAACATACAGGGACCATTTGGAGATGAGCGAAACAGCCATATACGATGTAACAGCTGACTTTGTTTATAGTATATAGCTATTGTTTTTAAATATGAGACTGAGTTTTTTGGACAAGGCATTATGCTGGGTATAATATTCTCGCTGCATATAGTCCTCTTCTAATAGGAGAAAATCCTCTCATGGAGAGAAAGAGTGTGTTTAAAAAAAAAAAACATTTTTGGCACCAGTTTGGATGTGATAAATATTTTTTAAATTATTATACCTACTAGATAAATTATGAAACGCAGTGGCTGGCTGCGTGTCGCACTCGCGGGTTTGATTCCTGTACAGAACAAAAATATTTGTGTGGTCTAAACTGAATCTTTAATGAATCTGGGTGTTCATGTACGTAAGTTTAAATGTACCCAGGGCACAAGATCCTAGTGTGGGGTACAGCTATAGTAGTGTATAAAGAGTTAGTAAATTTAATTTGAATGAACTTTATCGATTAACAATTAACGAACCGTGTGCCCGAGGAAAATGCTTAACGGCCAAAAATTACGAACTTCTAAACAAATTTTCATCAGGGTTACGAACCCCATTAGTAAATGAGTATTAGAAATCTTTCATTAGTGCTGGCTTTATTTATTTAGGGAAAACTTAGGCAACATTTCTGGGTTTTTTGACCCGGAGCGGCTGTGTCAGTGAATTTTAGTTTTTAATGAACCGTCCGGCTTTTCACTGCCTTTTCATATATATCCAACTATTATTTATACAAGCTTTACCTGAAAAATTACGAAAACAAGATATTTTCTTTTTAAATATGTTGAACCATTACCCGACTAGAAAGGGTAATGATTTTGACAGTCAATATGTGTGTATGTGCTTGTGTATGGGTGCGACCACCAAAATAATTCAAATGTAAAACCAGATTTGACCCCTTTTTTACGTAGTTGGATTTTATTTTTTAAGGAGACTAAAGAACAGCATTTGATTTTTATATCCAGATAATGTAGGTCAAAAACCTCGTGGGGTGTAGAATCTACTTGATTTCACGTAACAAAAAGTACTCGTATATTTGTTAGGGTTCAGAGACGGCCAATGACATAGACTGTCATTATATTTATTTAAATTACTTCCAAAGTATCTCTTTCACAAAATAAATAATGCTTGATATACGGGTGGTTAACAATTTCGTAGAAATGAAACCATTGTTGTTTACCGCTCAAGGTTTTACCGTATTTTATCTTTTGCAAATAAATTACTGATATTTATTTGCAGAGCTATCATCTGTTTTTTTTTTGTATAAAAACCTAGGTATATTTAATAAAGAAACTAAATTTTAGGTACAATATGAATAGTAGATAAATGTGCCTCTTAATTATTTTAGGACGTTTTAGTTTAGTAAGATTTTTTCCCTTTGTCCAATTGGTAGAGGGCCAGACAGCAATAGAAATAAAAAAAAAAAACAATTAAATATGAAACAAAAGACTAACGCCCAGAGGGCGAATGAATTGAATTGAATTTAGTTTCTATTTCATTTAGGTACAGTACCCCTAGCACGAATCACTTTCGAAAAAGTATTCGTATCGTCTTGGAAAGCATTTTGTATGGGAACTTGAACAGCGCCACTGGTGAGCGTACATTAAACTATTAGTTTTGTTAAATAAGTGTATTAAGTTCTGAAAATTAGTTTAATTTACGCTCACCAGTGGCGCTGTTCAAGTTCCCATACAAAATGCTTTCCAAGACGATACGAATACTTTTTCGAAAGTGATTCGTGCTATAAGGGGTACTGGTTTGTATAACAGTTGCAAGTGGCACAAAAGACAGGAAAAGCGAATCAAATGCGAAGCTTTTGCTTTTAACATTTTTTAATTCCACTTTTTAGCGAATCACCGTTACGGTCGCATCTTTTATTAATTTACAGGAAACGGAAACGAACCGAACAGGTTTGTGACTATTTAATTGTTGCGTATAACGGACGGTGGATTTTTTCGCATTTTTACTTTTAAATTTTAATGCTGGTTCCTTTTATATTTTTCGCTGTTAAAACTTTTTATTGGTGGTGCGTTTACAAGGTTCTTTTGCTCGGGACTTGTTTTCAGTTTTTGTCGGAACTTTATTTTGTTTTTTCGAACAACAGGCGGCCATTACTGATTCTGCTTGTAAAAACGCGGAGTTTTTACCGTTATGTTGTTTACTGGGCTTCGTTTTATACTTAAACTCGTTGGATTCCTGTTTATGTCATGTAATTTGAGCTAATAGATTGATAGGATTTTTCATTTTTGGAGATATTAAATGAGTCATTTAAGTATATGTGTAAATATTATTGAAATGTTGGAATTTCTAGTACCGGCGTTATTATTTATGCCTCTCTTATTTTCAGTGACACATAGTTCTAAAGTGTGGGACTTGCGACGCAGGCGTTAATGCGTAACAACTATTTTCTATTCATGACGATGACGTGGAGTTGCGGATACCAGCCCGTTATACAATACAATACACAATACAACAACTATTTTCTTAAAGTGTCGTCTCTCCCTCTTCAGCACTCAGACCTCTTTGTACGGTGGCTACGCATAAAAAAACACTTTTTCCGACGTAAAGACGGGGTTTTCCGACGGATGGATAAACCAAATTACAATGTATTGTAATTTGTATTGTAATTTTGTCTGTATTATATTTTATAATGTATAAATATTTCTATCGCCCTGAGCATGGTGATGTCTAAAATCTAGAAAATAATGAATGTTTCTATTTTTTAGTCATCTATGGGTTGTGCCATACCCATGTAATAAAATGACGATTTTTTATAGAATTAATTTTACCTATTCTTGGTAGAATAGAAATGGAAATGGTGCGCATGCTGATGGAAAACTAAGGTAGTTACCAAAGTACGAAACGTAAAGAAAGTTAAGATAAAAATAACTGTACCAACCTTTAGCATGCAGCATCTTCAAATGATCTACAGTCAGCTGAAGAATCTCAGCCTTCTCCAGCTTGGCACTGCCCTGCTTCTCACAGGCTGCTGGGACCAGTCTCTTGAGCTCAGTCAGTGAGGTGTTGATGCGGTCGCGTCGCTTCTTTTCGATGACGCCGCGGCGTCGCTTGCGAGTCATCAGCTGACACGAGTCACCGCCTGGGGACCTGGAATCAGTGGATGAAGGTGGGTTAGCTATGGGTGCAAGTGGTGCGTAGTTAGTACATTTGGTGTAGGCCAGTCAGTCATGTTATACAAACAGTGGCGCAGTCGCTGAGCAATCTCTGACTGTGCGCAGAGTGTCGCTGGTTCGATGCCCGCACGGAGTAAATATTTTTATGACCTTTATGTAGTTGTTCCGAGTATGGGTGTTTGTGGGTTTCTTATATGTTTGTAAACGCACCCACGACATACAGGAGAATTTCCTAGTGAAGGGCAATATTAAAAAAAAAACGGTGTCTTGTTGCTGTTGCTTACTAGGACAAAAGTACACTACAACAGGTGTCAAACTAAATCTGGATTCCAATACGACTCTTTTTAAGTTGTCATAGACAATTTAAGATGAAAACTAATTCAAACAGAAGTCCTTGACTTTAAATAGATAATAATACATCACGTTGGAAAGAATAACAAAGAGAAAATGGATCCAGAATAAATACTTTTAAATTCAATACGTAATTGGTTTGCCTATTTGTACATACGGAATTATAGTTTCAATAAAACTTGGAAAAAATCAACAAAGAGGATACAAAATATGAGCTCTATTTTTTATTTAGTCTTCGAAGATTTTTATTGTTGCAATCCAATCTATGCGGACTTTACAACCTGTTGCGCAGCTTTGTACAATATTTCATAACGTTATACGTCATCAGATTTTTACAGTATTTCAAACCGACTTAAAACGGGAGGAGGTTCTCAATTCGGCAGGTTTTTTATGAATTTACACCGGTTCCAAATCTGTTATTATTTATTTTCTTTGCAATGTATTTGTCGTTTGGTCCCATATAATATCATTTCATTGAATTTGGTGCAGATCATATTATAAAAAAGCATTTTGGCAATTCTTGACATAATGTATACCGGCCTACTTTTTATAAAGACTCTCACGTCCACAGAGTGACATGTTTAACTGAAGTATATTTGTTATTAGAGAACATAGTGGACAGACAGTTCAACGAGATAAAAATGTCTTCGTCCTGAAATGTTTGTGTAACACAATTTGTCTTCACGTTTCGCTAACCTACTTAAATATTCAGGAAATAGGCCTGAAGCCATTTACATTAACAATGCAAAGTAAACAAAGGTAATTTAATAGGAACGTATTTTTCCGTTCAAAGTATTTTTTTTTTTAATAAATGAAAAATGTAACTTTTTTCATACGGTGTCAAAAATTTGGGCATGGAAAAGGGTCATGTAATTGGAATTCTCATATGGGTTAGGGAACTGAAGGATTCATGAAAAGAATCCAAACGGAAGTTATGTACGAAATATATTGTATTTCCGCAGATTTTCCCTACAGCAATATTATCACATTATGTTCTCATTTTGTGGTATCCCTTTTCGTCACCTAAAATTGTTTGTCCGAAAATCATTATCCATAACACGTTTGCTATAAAATTCAGTAACCATAATTATCAAAAGTTCTAAATATTGTTTTACATAATTATCTTCACTTCTAAAGCTGTTCTGGCATAAAATCGAGTATCATAATAATTGAATCTCCTAATTTTGTATGAAATAAAGTCATATGTCCTAATCATTATATTACATAATGTGTATTATTCTGAATGTTCAATTAGGTATAGTAAAACTGATATTTCATGAAATTGTTTAGAAACCGAAGATCTTGGGATCCAAGAGCGAGCGAAGCGAGCTCGGGACTTGTGGGCACCCCGACACGGACAGGTTAGGTTCGAAGGGGATGGCGGGGTCTGAAAGACCCCGCCATCCCCTTCGTGTTAGGTTACTTTAAACCTTGCACGCAGTAATAGGAGCCCCGCGAAGCGGGGTTCCGTCGATTTTCCTTATTGGGTGGTAATCAGTAACAAAACAAACTTTAGGACTTATGTATTTTATGGCAATCGGTTTTATGTATTTTGTATATTATTGATTGTTATATTTATGACAAACGAATTTAGGACATACAGTATTTAGGAGTTTCAATGTTATGGCATTTGAAATTATGTGGTATTAAGTTCGGGCAAGTTATCATTCGGACAAATGATGATTAGGTTACAAAAAAAATTATGTCACATAAGATTATGTATAAAAAAGTTAGGTAACACAATAGAGAACCCTCATTTTGTAATGTCTAGAAAGAAAGAACAGTAAATAAATCGCTTTTAAGAAATTATAAAGAAAAATTACGTAATTCATGTAACTGAAAACCTGTTCATAAGATACGTCCTTGCTACGCTTTATACTGAATCACAGTTACTGCGCGCTGCGTAGCATTTGCTACGTGCGTAGCGAGCTACGCGATGTGGGCGCTACGAGGTTGTACAAGTTCTTAGTGGAATATATCTTATGTGATATTTTCAATTATGTTTATTTGTGTTTTTTGTTTTAACTGTTTCTAAATATTTTTGACCTTAATTGATCCCAACGATGCAAATGAATAAGTAAAGTCGTAATTTTTCGTTTTTCTCCGTTGTGATTTGCAGAAAAAGATTACATCTCAGAAAACATTACGAAGATATTAATACAATTCTCAGTAAAAGTAATATCTGCTATTGTTACTTATATTAATTTAAGATATAATGACCTTCGCCCACCAGACAAATAGTTATTTGCTCCTAAATACTGGGATAACGATTCTAATTTAGATCTAGAGAATATTAACCTCAGTCTAGTGTTAACAATCTCAGAAACAACCAAACTGGAATATTATAAAAAGGATTTTTATTATTCCCTTTTTATTCCTATTTAATTTATACTTTAGACTTTTTTGTTCTTGTAGTTGAATGAGCTGATAAAACGAGGTTTATAAAGCTGGTATTCTTTCAGCACTGGAACAATACGTAGCAACTGTTTTTCAGGAAGTTTCTCTATTTGATGTTGTTACCAACATAGTATTTTAGAACTCGAATCATTACGAAATAGATAGAGATAAAACATAGTTTATTTATTGTACAACAAAATTACATAAATGTTTTACAGATTTGCTAATTCTATTGTTCTTTTGATCTGATATCAATTAACAATCTCTCTCCTATTCTCCAAACAAATCACTATTTAATTTCTCTGACAAATTATAAATAACTGTTATTTTTCGTACTCACGTCGCATCTTTACTGCTCTCCTCAGAAAAGTCATCATCATCACTTTCCGAGCGAACTCTCTTGCTGCGCTGCGCCGGCGCTGGTGGGGCCGGGGCGGGCGCTGGTGGACCCCAGCCGTAGCCCCACTGCCCTCCCTGGCTCTGGTGCTGAGGACCTGGCTGCTCCATGTGGCGATGATGATACTCCATGGTCACACAACAAAGAAAACACAGAACAACACGTAGTCCAAGAAAATCACCGTCAAATTATCACTAGAAAGTTCTTGGCCTAATTTTCTCCAGTTATCACTTTGTTTTCATCGGAAACTTGGTCGGCAGACGAGCGTGCGCGCAGGTCGGTCACGTGCGCGCGCGCTGGGCGATAGGCGCGGAGTGTGTGGCCGCGTGGCGCCCCGTGTCGCCTCGTGTGCCGCCGCCCTAAGCGACCCACCCCATTGAAACTATTCTTTTCTTTAGACCCAACAACTATTACTTATATCCAAGCTATTTTGAACTTAATTGTTAGCAGGATAGAGGGTAGCTAACTGTCTTGAATAAATTGGTAATTTTTTTGACAGCCAAAATCAAAAATGCGTTTATCATTTGCAATTTTGTGCGTTATATGGTTGCAGTAAGGACGTTGTAACTGCGTTTCTAGATCACTTAGCGATATTAACATTTATAAACTTTAGCTTTCAACTGTTTGTTGAAAAATGGACCTTTGCTATTCAGCTACAACGTTCAAAGTAGTTGCGTTTAATTTTTTAAGGGAGTATCATAAGGCCGCGTGTCAGGCGCACGGTGGGAAACTGCAGACAATTAGGTAACGCAATTTATTCGCTCCAATATTTGTGTGAATGTGTTGCTGGCATAGGGGAAGGGTTCCGGGGTAAGCAGAGAGCGTGGGACGATCGCTCCAGGATTAACTAGTGGAAAACATTAGGTACTACACTAGAGGGCCGGATTAGAGCATGAAAGGAAAAGTGTGTATCAAAATAATATTTGAGATTTAAGAGGCACTTTATTATGTTTTTTGAAGTGAAAACTTCTTTAGCGGCGTTGTACACTTTTTCTGTAATGGGTAAAAAATTTAAAACTCGCGTCAGGGTCACGTGACCGTCAGGGTCACGTGACCGTCAGGGTCACGTGACCCTGATCGAAAATGAGTAAGACGTCATTCAAATTAAAAATAAAACATAGTAACAAAAAAGTTTTCACTTCTACCGGCACTCCTGGAGTGCAACCTTTTTTTATTTATGAAAATAGTTTATGTGGAATTCATTTGTTTCAATTGTTTACTTTCATGCATTGTTGATTTTTTAAGATGATTGTCTGAAAATAAACACAAGAAAAAAATATATTTATTTATTTGCTAAAATCATCAAACGAGTCCTCCTGCCCTAGGTGGAGTGGAACGGACTGTCAGACTCCTACTTACTAAAATTAATTTCCTCCAATTACCCATTACGTTCCAAGGTCACAGTTACCCGTCTCTGGACTGTACCGTGACCGCGACGTAGGTATTCAGCTATTCAGACTTTTCCGAATTTCCACCAGAATGTTAACCCATTATTCGCAAATGACATCAACTAAAAAACAAAAAACCAATTTCGTATTATTTCATTTTCCTGAAAAGAAAATTACAATTTTTGTTCCCAAATCACGTAATTACAAAACAATCCGAAAGTCATTAACAACAATGGTCAGTTACCTAGCTAATTGTTTCATAATCACCGGGTTGCGTCACGGCAGACGTCGCCGGATGCCGGGCACGGTCGGCGGACGGTCAGACACGAGACTGGAGAGTTCGGACGTGGTCGGACGGCCGGTGGCACGCGACCAGCGTACGGTTGACACGCTGTGGTTTGATAACACCTTTTTTAAATGGTTGCCCACTCTAGGAAGTTTTTCTGTATTTTGGGTGCTTTCCCTAATATTTTATCTCACACTAACTGCAGTTCTCTGCGGTTTCAACACAAGTTCTCGATTCCTATTCATAGCCGTAGGTAGCATATTATTATTAAATCTGCCTCGATAATATTGTTCTATACAACACTATTTTTTTTTAATTCGAATTAGTAGTTTCTGAAATTAGCGATATTTAAATGTAGTGTCAGCCCATTTGACCTCCACAACCCAGTGGCCGGGTGAAAAAAGTTTGACCTTCTGCAAATAATTAACAAAAATTATGCCTCTCATGTCCGTATAGCCCATGGGAAGGTAAAATAGGGATAAAAACTATCGTATGTGTTGGTTATATCGATTGTAATCTATAATGTGTAACTTGTTATAAAACCATCTACGTACCAAATCCGTTTTGTTGTTTTTGCATGGAAGAGTAATAAACATCTATTTATCTTCACACACTGTCATATTTATTAGCAAGTGATATTTACGTCGCGGGCATGCGGGCGGCGAGTAAAGGCTAACTCGCTGTCCGACCATGGACCATGCCCGGGTCGACGGCGCGTTGTGTTCCACGCGCGCCTCAAAGAGCGTCAGCATAATGACGGGCCCCCCCTCTAGAGGGCCAAAGCCTGCCGGGGTCGCGCGACTTATCTCATTACCGTGACCCCGGAACATAAAGAGCTATTGAAGGACACGGTGGATTTTAGTCAGTACGAGTCTGACAGTCCCTCCCGCCCTGCCCGGGGTGGGAGGACTCATTTGATAATTTTACCACGCAAAAAAAAGTGATATTTACGTTGCCAGGTCAGTATTAATACTGCCATTACTGCTCAACCCAATCTTCTCGTACTAATTCAGCGATCATTCCTACGGCCATAATTCGGTAAGTGTCGGCTCGAATATGATCGTTATAATGTAATACATGTTATGTGCCTAATAATAACATAATATTATCGGTATTACGGCATGTATTGATGTTCGTGGTCATGTCGTTAAGTGTCCCTTAATAAAATCTATCTTTAGGCACCACTGCGAGCTATTGACCTTTATGGAATTGTATAGGTACTAGTGGATGCGGTACCGGTTCCTTCTTCAGAACCGGGACTGGATTATCGTCACTGGACGTGGAACAGGGACTTCCCGGGAAATCCGGTACTTTCAGTACTTTACATAGAAATAAAGAAAGAAACTACGTACGTATACTTGTATAAATGTATCTATTAATTTATTGTAGTTAGCAAAATAATAAAAGTCTGTATTATTCGTAAATAAATGACAATTATCAGGTTGTTGTAAGTTCACCACAATAATAATTCCCCACGAAAAAAAGTATGTATAAATTAGACAAAGGTTTTTATTTTTTAAATTTTGTTTATTGTACATTCGATCCATTTTTTTCCGCACGGGGATAGCAAAACAATTAAATTATGAAATTCAGCACAAAACTACCGAAAACGAGGACACAATGTGGAATCTGAACAGAAAGTACTAGGAGAACAGGATTGCAGAATTGCATTTGATTGATTGAACTGCAATTGGAGGTATATTTTGAATTAGAAATAAGCCTTTTTTTTTCATGAAATAACTTTATTTTTTCCACTACTAAGGGTTCGTGCAAGCGGGTGCACGAACCCGAGTTATCTTTTAACTCAGAGTTAGTTGCTACCACAAGGTTAAATTGACAGTTTGTCATACAATATTGTCAATTTAACTTCGTGTTAGCAACTAACTCTGAGTTAAAAGATAACTCGGGTTCGTGCAAGCGGGCCTTAGAGAATAAGTCTATTACCTACTTACGTCAAAAATTTTCGGTTTACTTTACACCTATCACAAAAACGTGAAAACTCATAGTCGGTTTAAACATAAATTAGTTTCTGCTCGACTGACGTATTATCAACACCATTTAATCAGCCATAAAAAATTCAAAAGCCTCTACAATATATCCAAATTAGATGCGCCATAACTTGTAGGTACAGACTGCTAATTTTTACCGTCCCAATAACGTCCTAAGCCTTCTTAAGAATGAGCCGATTATAGCCTTCTATTTCAGGGAAAAAGCCAGGATTACAACCACTTCTTCTGAACAAGGATCTTGACACATCACGCTCGAAGGAGCTGATCTGCTCCCAAGATTGATATCAAGTAGGTGCTACAAACGGATTGTTGACACAAACACGGCAGGGAAGAAGATTTGAAGTAATCTCTTCCTACGCTCGAGCTCCGTTCAATATAATGAGATTGGATCTGTGATACGGAGCGTGGTCCTGTAAAATCGGGTAAAGAGAAGCCGCCATTAAAGATGCAACATATAGTTTTTAGGGTTCTGTAACCAAAGGGTGAAACGGGATCCTATTAATAAAACTCTACTGTCCGTCTGTTACCAGGCTGTATCTCACCAACTATCACAGTTAGATATTTTTGTATGTATGTATTGTTTGTATTCTGCTTTTTAGTAGTTTTTGTTATAGCGACACTCTTGTCGCTTTATATAAAAAAGAGTAAAATAAATGTTTAATTTTTTTTTGCTGTTCTTATAGATAAAAACCGGCCAAGTGCGTGTCGGGCCACGCACAGTGTAGGGTTCCGTAGTTGCCCATCAAAATATTTATGCGAACTAATTAAACTGATTCGCTGAATTTAATTTTAAAAAGAAGAATTTTCAAAATCGGTCCAGGCGTCTTTGAGAAATCGGGGAAAATACATAAAAAAAAAGATTACGACGAATTGAGAACCTCCTCCTTTTTTTGAAGTTAGTTAAAAATAGTTGACAATAAAAACCTACCTATCCCCAAAACATACCCACCTATTATAGGTGTAAAAATAAAGTTTACAAACTTACATTTGCAGTTGAAGAACATGTTCTGCGATACATTTTGTTTAGGAAAATATGCTATCCAAGTACGTTTTATAAGTTGGTCGACTATTACTCGTAAACTTGTAAAGCCTACTTGGTCATGATAATTTTCCTTCAAACTTCGTTATATATACTACTATTGTGAATTTTTTCACATCCCCAAACATAACCGTTTAGCTGGTAGAGGGGGGGGACACTCGAGTCGGGCAAAAATTAGCACTTTAAAGCTTAATATTTCACAAACGAATCTTTTTATCAAAAAATTGTTAATGGAAACTATCAATATTTTTTAAAGACCTATTTAATGATACCCCACACTAAGGGGTACGCGAGAAATAAAAAAAACATCCCCACTTTACGTGTACAGGAGGTACCCTAAAAAAAAATATTTTACGAGATTTTATTTTACCACTTTTTCGGCACAACAAATCCGTATATTTACACCAAATTACAGCTTTCTAGTACTGGGCGTCTCTGAGCTAAACTGCGGACAGACGGACGGACGGACGGACGGACGGACGGACGGACATGGCGAAACTATAAGGGTTCCTTGTTGACTACGGAACCCTAAAAATAATGGTACGGAACACTTCGTACGTGAGTCCTATCCATACTTTTCCAGTTTTTAGGGTTAGTTGCCTTCTAAAGATACAACGAGAACCCTTATCTTTGTCGGTCTGTCTGTCACAGTATGAAGAGTGGAATTAGCGCGTCATACATGTTAGATTTTGTTGAAGTTATGTGATTTTTAGTTATTTTAGGGATTTAGCTAGTAAGTCTCCGCAATATATTTTTTGTTTAAATTGTTTGTGTTTATTTATTGTGTTTAATTGCACTTGCCGTGCTGATATTAAATTCACATATAAAAATACCTGTAAAAAATATTCTGGCTTTGAATGACATTGATAGAAGAGTGTGGTAAACATTTTTTGTCTATAAAATTAAAATTCCCACAGCTGGGACACAGGCTTCTTCTCTGAGTGAGGGGCTTTAAGCTCTAGTCAAGTACGAGGGCTACTTTTTGTAAATGAAATAATAGCCTAATTTCTAAGATCTATCGATTATAGCTACACACATTTCTTGTACGGAACTATTCCATTCCACCCTTGTTGAAACTAACATTTTTGTCAAACAAACCTCGGGTGTCGCAATTCCAGTCACAAAACTGATCAGGTTCAACGTCGCCCAGTCAACATGATCCCATTGTACACCATTTGTACAGTAATCCGTTTACTGATCATATAAAAAAGGTTCTTTGTCATCAGTTTTGTGCTGTCAAGTATGTATTTGTCCTCTCAGCAAGTCTGTGAACTATGAAATCAAAGGTTTAAAAAACGATGGGGTGAATCGATCTCTTTCTTTCTAAAAATATGATGTACTAACTGTCGCCAGCGGCTTCGCCCAAAAATATCTTACGGGAACGTGATACCAGCAGTAAAAGTAGCCTATGTGTTAATTCAGGTTATAAACTATCTGTTTATAAAATTTCATCCAAATCCGTTAAGCAGTTTTTGTGTGAAAGAGTAACAAACATTTATCCATTCATCCTCACAAAATTTACACTAATACTTATTTTATAGAGGAAAGATTTGTAGATATTATGTGTGGGCGCAATTTGTAGTTTATCAATCTTATTGAAGTGTTTGACTTGTGGACATCTGCAATAATATTTGTTTACCGTCTGGGTTGTGGTTCGAGGTTCGAGAAAGTATTTTCCCATTTTGGAAAGGTTTCGCTAATTCAACTAACATTGACGGCATTGAATGCTGCGTTGATTATCTCGGATTCGTTTTACGGAACAAATATTTTGATATACGAGTAGTTGTTGCGTAGTATTTGTGTATGTGAGTTTAAATGTTAGTAAACGCACCCGATACAAAATAATGATTTAAACCCTTTATATCGAGTCCCGTTACGTCGAGTCTGGAAGTCTATTGTTCTCCAAAGTATTGATATTTTACGCTTTCTATTACCTTTATGTCGAGTTTGGTGAACAAGTACAGTCAGGGATGTAAATTAAAAGCCAATGGCATAAAAACATGTTAAAACAAGTATGGTGAAGATTACCTAAAAAGGAAGCTCAACGGAGCTCCGCCGGGGCTCCTATTTCTGCGTGCATGGTTTAAAGTAACCTAATCCGTGTCGGGGTGCCCACAAGTCCCGAGCACGCTTCGCTCGCTTTTGGATTCCAAGTTCTCCTAATAAAAATTCCAATCATGAAGGCAAACAATCAAAGTCCAGAGAACCCATCATTGAAATTCTTTATAATATCCTTAAAACTAAACTATCCTTGTCGGGGTACCTTTTTTGTGTAAAAAATGATTCTAAATTATGTGCATGTATACATTTCATTGGACGTGACTGACCTTCTAAAATATGATATAATTAAACTCGACATAAAGGGAATAGAAACGGGACAGAAAACTAAGCTCGACATAGGGGTAATAGAAGCGAGACAAGGTTTTGGGCTCGACATAACGGGACTCGACATAAAGGGAATCAACCAAAATAATTATAAAGCAGATAAAACCGTTGGTCTCGGCTGTCATTTTTATATATCATTGTAAGGAAGAACGAAAGAAAAAGGCACGGTTGACGTCGTGGCTGAGAGATCGACTGATGTGCAGCGTGTCGCGGCTTCAATTCCCGCACGGAACAAATCGACGGTCCTTACGTAAATACGGACATGAGCATTCTAGAGCGGTTTGCACATTAAAAACGCTATCCTGTATCTAAGCGCGGCCACATACATCAGTTTTCCTGATCAGATTCCTGATGAATCTGATCAGGAAAACTTTTGAAAGATTCCTGATGATTCTGATCAGGAAAACTTTTGAAAGATTCCTGATGATTCTGATCAGGAAAACTGATGAATCCTGATCCGTTTTCCGAAATCTGTACGGGAAGTTATCGAATGTGAACAACACACACAAAACAAACACACACATTTGTATGAATTCACTGCGTTCGGATGGAAAACGGATCAGGATTCCTGATCAGGAAAACTGATGTATGTATGTGGCCGCGCTAAACCTTGGTTTTTGATATGTCCGTTTGTACGTTGCAACCTCGAAATTTTTGTAAGATCTGGAAGTACTTAATTGCTCCGATACACGATACCAATCAATAACTGACGGTAGGTATATCATCAATGCAATTATTACGTTGCCATTTCGTGTCACATCGCCAGAACAAATACGATTAGACCAATAAGTGCGTGTAATATCATTACCAGTGACGTCTTTCCATGGAGTAGTTACCATAATGTTACAATCAACACGAAGGAGTAATATTATGACGGTCATAAGTTTTATTATTGACTGACCTAACTTTGTGATGGAGTGACCTTGAAGACGGTCAATAACGTTCAAATTTGCAAGTGCTACCTCTAGCATGGAGCTAGGTTCGATTTCCAGGTTAGGCATAAAATGTTTTATATTTTTGAAGGATGGTGAGATTAAGAGTGCAAAATATACTAGATAAATAAAATAACATTAAAATCAGACGAGCCGTTTCAGAGGAGTTCAACCAACACCGAGTCACGTTATTTTTGTAATGCTTTGGACTAGCTGCTGCTAGCGACTCCTCCCACGTTTTAGTAGAAAATTATCCCACAGGAACATTAAACCAGGTTAAAAACCAGGTAATCCAGGTTATAAACTATCTGAACCTACCAAACATCAAAATCCGTTCAGTAGTTTTTAGGTACTTACATGAGAGAGTAACAAACAGATACACATATTCAAAAACTTTTGCATTTATAATATTAGTAAGAAGTATGATTAAATGCACAGTCAACACGAAGGGGCAATGGGATTGTAAAATGTAATAAGAATAATTGCTGAACTTGACCTTGGGTACCTACTGTTACTTGGTGGTCTAGCTAGTTGTAGCGTGGCGGTAGGAGTCGAAACAGCCATGAGAGAGAGCATCGTATCAGATTTCAAAGATCTATGTATGCTATGGAGTATCTCCATGGAGGAACTAATTACTTTTCAACAAAAGCAGAATTTAGTATCATGTTTGATTAGGACTTGACAGATTGAGGTAGATTGATGTTCTAGCGTCTGTACCTAAAAATTAAAGGGATAAATGGACTATGGAAACCTTGGGAATAAGACGGTCTCGTTTTGATATAGTGGTCAATGGTATGAAACAGGTTCTCAATGTATTTATTTAGTTGTATCTCATTGTATCTATGACCTAATAAGCCAAAGACTTTAAAAAAAATTGACCTTTGACCCTTAACGAAGGACAGATTTTATGAAGTCTTTTAAGCTTAAAGTTCAGGGAAAAAAAATATTATCAAGGCTAATCTTAAGCCAGAAGCTACATATTATTACATAATGACTTTTTAAGTTCTTAAATACTTTAACATTGAAGGTCAGAGGTCACGCAATTATCTCAGCTTATAAAAAATGAATGGTTTAGAGCACTGTGTTTATGCATAGGCGGAGAGGGCAACCTAAATAATTTAAAAGAAAATATATTATATGTATCTCAAAAGATCAGAGTCACCCGAAAGTCTAACGGGACAAGTGGACTATCAAATTAATTCAAACAAAAGTAAAAATAGCAAATTCTACGCTTTTCATTCTATAGAATCGTAGGTTCCTATTAAAATGCGCCCACGCAAAGTCGATCATGTATCCACAATTCAAAAGACCGTCACATTCATTGTTAAAACCGAAAAAATCAAAGCAAAAACTGTGGGAGTCGTTTTTTTTTCGGTTTTTCGAGTATTAACCCGTTTTTTGTGGGCGTGGGTTCATGGGACTTTTGAACAGGTGGTAGTGGGTTCTAATCCCATTGTTGGGGAACACGGAAGGTTAGTCTGTCTGTCAATGAGAGTTTGATGTTGTCAGGTTTATTTTAAGAAGGCCTCATTGACTAGGTCCTACTTATTTACGTTTGTGGTTCTATAAATATTATTGTTTATAGGCCTCGAGGCATGTCTGCGGAGTTTGATGGTCTATTTCGCCTCAGAACTTTATTTCTTTATAGTAAATAAGAGTGGGCAGTTTGTGATCTGTTTTTTTATTTACGGAGGGATTCATTTATTTATGCTGGATGTTCGAAAGCTTTTACGATTGCCTACCTAGATGGTTAATTTATGTTTACTTATTAACAGAAGTTTTTGATTTTTGTCATCAACATGTCGTAAATAACTTTGCTTATCACAGTTACTGTGTTGAAGTTACTGTTTGGGATCTTAATAAAATTGTGAAACCACTGAGTCTTGATTTTAGCATGGTAGAATTATTTAGTTTTACTATTATTAAGAGCCCCGACCATAGGTAGTCTAGACGTGTTGCCTACTTGCTTCGCCTTTTATTTATGTATACTTATTTATATGGTTTTTTTAAAGTTTTTGTATTTTTTTTTTAATTAAAAGAATAATAGTAAAAAATGAATAAACATAGTAATAATCAAGTCATCCTGAAGCCATCGCATGGAAAAATAATTTGCAATTATTTAATAATGCTCTGCAAATCCTCGGGTTCTTAAAAAAATATATTTACATCAAACAGAGCCTGAAAAAGAACTAAACAATGAAATCAAGCTAGTTATAACAAACCCGTGCACATCAAAGTCTCATTGATGACGTCTAACCTTCCGTGATCCATCACAATAGTACTACAATAGTTGCCGACCCCCTCAGGGTTAACTGCTTGAAGAAATGCTCAAGCAAATGGATTTACATTGAAATATTATACGGTTGTTTGGTAAGAAAATAAACAGAGGGTATTAGGGAAACGCAGTTGATGCAAAAATAGTCCCATAAAAGTCTCTTTGTATATTCTTCTACCTTTTAGTTTATACTTAGACTTAAAATTTTGCTGACAGCTGTCGTTGGTCATAAATTTTAGTGAGAAAATTGACTGTGAAGGGCGGATAGACGAACACACGAGTGAGGAGTTAAGGGTTCCGTTTTTTCGGACGTACGCAGCTAAAAAAGACGTGATGTAATACGCGCCCTAACGTCAGCGGCAGCGTCGCAGTATGGTGCTACATAAAAAACAATGTAAAATATGAATTTGAGTCTGGAGATGCCAATGCTCAGGTGTTCATTTTATTCGTTTTCGAAAGACTATAGATACTACTCGTAGATAAGGTGTGTACCAATTAGAAAACTTAGTGTTAATTTACTTTGTGGCTTGAGTGAGACGGATACCTTCGGGGCCGAACCCCACAAGGTGAATAACCTTTGGATCGAATTAATATCTTTTGTTTGACAACACACTCTTTGGAAGTACGAAGACATCTGAAATAAGATAGCGCGCAATATATTGATTATTCTTCCTGAAACCTTTTTCCATAAAGTAATTGAACAGATTGCCAAGTGGAGAAGTAACCTGAATGAAATATTGTGTACAGTCAACACCATAATTGCTATCACCGTAAAGTCAGACAATTTTTTGTGGTAGCTTGTTGGAGTATTCTAACTAAAAAAAGGCAAGTTTTCAATTTTGCGGGACTGTCCAATGAGGGGACTGTTTGAAGGAAGAGGGTGCATTTTGGTTCGTAAGAGTCTGACAGTCCCTTCTTCGAGTCTTCCCGTTCTGGGTGGACCCAGAGTGTGATTTTACAACCCCAAAAAACGACTTCAATTGTTTGCGGTACTGTGTAAAGAGAACACCGCTGCCGAAGCAACAAGATAGTTTTACTTTAGTACAATTTCAGATACCTTCCACTACAACACTCAGGGCGGGAGGATTCATTTCGTAACTTTCCAACCCCAAAAAACGATTCCTTACAAGGTCGATTTTACCTAGTACTTAAATATGTGATTTAATTTTGTGATTTTCATAAATCTGCGAGTCTGCACGAAACACGGAGATATGACGTGAAGAAACCAATTTTCTGATAGCCACACGTCACAACTTCATCAATTTCAACCCCAATACAATTACAACAGTCAATAACATAACATTAATTCTACCAAGCAAACAGTATTCATAGTAAAAAGCTCCACTTATTTGCCGTATTCTATTACAACAAACTTATTCATACTGTTCAAACCACCCTAAACTATGAGAATTAAAGTTCAATGTTCTTTGATTAGGATGTAAGTGTAAATTTGTGTTATAGTTTGTTCCCGTGTGAATATGTGGTTGGGGGTGGTTTTGGTGCCCAACGTGGGACTCGCTTAACTTCCAAAGTTCGTCAATTTTGTTAAGACTGCGTTTGATATAATATTCATTGATGAAATTTGCACGTCCGCTGAGACACCAGACTTGCGTGGGAGTTTGATTGTAACTATTGTTTATTTATGTGATACTAGATACTGTTGTACACTTGCGAATTTTGAAATAATAGAAACTGTATTTACCGTGGAAGTTTAAAGAGGAAGAATCCTTAATTAAAATGAATCAAAATAAATGACTCTGTCTATCTGTAAACTATGTATTTTGGGGACGGCTTCCAGTCGCTCCATGTAAAATACTGATATTCAGTATTCCAGTCGAACCAGATTCAGCTGAACCTGGTTCGACTGGAAGCCGACCACAATATGGTTGGGAAAAGGCTAGGCAGATGATATCTGATGATATATCTGACCACGTTCTAACAGTGAACTAATGAGACTTTCTTTTTAATAATAAAAAATTAAAAAGGTTTTTACTCTCTTTGTATAAGTTACAATTAATTATAAAATAAATAGGCCTACTTATAGACGTTTTATACAGCATAATTTTCACAGTAACTACTGCTAAGAACTTAAGGCAAGATCACGTAGTTTTTCATTTAATTGTTTGTAGAACTTATAAAGTTTGTGTAATTAAACTTTGAAAACTAATACCTAACACGTAAAACTCCATTTTGTGCTCTAGAGCACAAAGTGTTGTTTAAAATTGTTTTCTACTTTTCTACACTGGCAGGCGAGCCGCCCCCACTACATTTCCTCGCTGTGTGAGGTGAAAAGTTGTGTGTTGCACTCGGCAGCAAAGTTTTTCTGCGTCTCGTACCTCTGAAAACTTCGCATCGCTCAGGATTCTATATTTGAACCGCTCGTTTCTCTCGCGGTTCAATCTTAGAATCCTTCGCTCGCTCAGTTCTCAATTCAAGTACTCGCGCCAAAAATCAACTTTGCAGCCTTGCATAACAAATACTAACATAACATAACTATTGTTATGCAAGGCTGCAAAGTTGATTTTTGGCGCGAGTATCCTGAGCGATGCGAAGTTTTCAAAGGTACGAGACGCAGAAAAACTTTGCTGTCGAGTGCAACACACAACTTTTCACCTCACACAGCGAGGAAATGTAGTGGGGGCGGCTCGCCTGACAGTGTAGAAAAGTAGAAAACAATTGAATACAAGACGTGTTCGAATTTTAAACAACACTTTGTGCTCTAGAGCACAAAATGGAGTTTTGCGCTCAGATTTTGAATGAGAAATAGAATCTTTCCGAGCGTGTGAGGTGAAAATAACTATTGTGTAATTCAGGGATTACAGATACCTATAACAAATGTGGCGAAGACTTTGGAAGACTTTTATTGAAATGTAGCTGTTCCCCGCGGTTTCACTCACTGCTCGGCCTCTAGTAGTCGTAGCGTGATGTTATATAGCCTATTGTAGGCTATACCTCTAAAGATGAGCTATCCAACCCAAAAAAGATTTTTTCAATTCGAGCCAGAAGTTCCTGAAATTAGCGCGTTCAACCAAACAAACTATTCAGTATTATGTTTAGTATAGATAAATAATTTAAAATGATTGAAAATAAATTATTTAAAGATTATAAAATAGTCAGTTCCAGAATGTGTAAAGCTAACCTCGTACGAAATAAACAAAAAACGATTTCGCTGAATATTTCGCTTGATTGATCCTATTAGTGTTATGTCGTGTTGTACCTATAGAATTACAGATACTTCTGTCGGTCCCCCACACGGCACCGGGCGTCAAGTGAGAGTCGCGTGCGCCGCGTGTGAGCGGCCGTGCGCCGCCGGTCGCACGCGCCGTCACGATCGGAAGCGTTCGGAAGTGCTCGGAAGTGATGCGCGCGCGCACCCTACTAGAAGATGATACAAGTTCAATGTAAGGTACATAGTAGATTTGATTTATAATTTTATTACTCGGATCAAAATAATAGTTGACACAGTTCCGCATGCAAATCTGATACATATACCACGATACGTACATACATTTACTAGTCATTAGGTACAGGCTGTTAATTGAAAGTACTTAAACGGGGTAAGTACACAATTCAAGTCAGTCAATTCACACAAGTCTTTTAACTTGATAAAATAAAAAGGCTGCAATAATTATTGAAATAATTAAGTATTTTAATAATTAGCACCTACCTAGCTTTCCAAACTGTTTTTAGTTAATCTCAGAAGAAACAAAAAAGAAAAATAGTGAGTGCGCAAACATAAATGGACTTTCTCAACCCGCAGTCACAGAATATCCTCAGTCTTAAATTACGAGTGCTGAGAGTGGGGTCCCAGGTTCAATTTTCAGGCCGGTCATATAAGTTAGTAATCATAATAATTATGCAAACAGCGCGCTTCGTCTATGTGCTGTCATTTCTACTGAGAGACGAGACATTGACTATTAATAAATACCACTTCTTATTCAACATTGTCGGTGACATTGGCTTGGCCCTCTCCAAGCCCTTTCTCTATGTTAAAGGTAACATAAAATTGAATTAAAAGCCGGCCAAGTGAGAGTTGGACTCGCGCATGAAAGGTTCTGAACCATTCTTTATTAAAACGAAAATAAAAACGCGTTTTTTGTATGGCAGCCCCCTTAAATATTTATTTTATTGTGTTTTTTAGTACTTTTTGTTATACCGACAACAGAAACACGTCATCATCTATCAAAAGTTCATGAGATACAGTGGAGAAACAGTCAGATGGACCGACAGCGGAATCCCGTTTAACCCTTTATGTGAAGAACCCTAAAAATGCAGTACCACGAATTTTCATCAGGACCACTGTCGTGGACTCGTGGCGCGAATTTTATAATACTTAGGGTCAGTTCCGACCGCGACGCGAAGCGACGCGACGATGCGCGCACTCTTTTAAGAGCCATTCAAAATAAGACTTTATTTTCTACACCAAAAGATACACATTTCGTTGAGAGAATTTAAGCGGCGTCAGCGGCGCCGCGCTGCGCCGCGATGCGCCGCGCGGCGCAGCGCGGCGCAGCGCGGCGCATCTCAACGTAGGGTCAGTTCAGACCGAGACGCGAAGCGACGCGACGATGCGCTGCGCCGCGATGCGCCGCGCTGCGTAGCGATGCGCCGCGCTGCACCGCGATGCGCCGCGCTGCGCATCCAGACGCCGCGCGGTGCAGCGGAGTGTCTACATTCGCCACGTGCTTCCCGCCCCACCCTCCTTCCTCCCGCAGTCGTCCATTTGGTGTCAGTTACATAGTCCAGGGGCTAGAGGTAGTTGAGTATACAAAATCCGAATGAAGGCAACTATGACCGAATTCTTATACCTGAGACCCTAAATAGTGGCAATACATATCCTGCCTGCATTAAGTATGTGTATCTTTTCGCTTGATGAAGCAGTCCACTCATTTAGTTCAGTACTTCATTTAATTCAGCAAATCAGAACAAGTTCCTAACTGATTGGAAAAAACATTTTTATGCAATTAAGTATTATGAGCTTTATCTGTCTCGCAAAAAGCTGTGATCTGATTTTTCTATAAATTATTACGGAAATAATCATTAAAATGATTTTAAATCATGTACTCGATACATTCCGTTTACGAATAAGAGAAGAGGGCATAAAAAAATGAACCAGACAATCGACCGGCAAGATAAACATTGTTATTCTTTGACCTTTTCGTCACTTAAATCGGTTGGCGAAATTCGACACTCACATTACGCATAATCAGACACCTCTAGCTCCCAGTCTATCATCTTGCATCGTCGAGCGGCCTCGAGCGGCGTAAGCGGCGCCGCGCTGCGCCGCGCGGCCTCGAGATGCGTAGCGACTCACCGCTGCGTTGAGATGCGCCGCGCTGCGCAGCGCGGCGCAGCGCGGCGGCGCCGCTTACGCCGCTCAACGTATTCTAAATTGTCACAACGAAATGTGTATCTTTTGTTGTAGAACATAAAGTAGTATTTTGAATGCCTCTTAAAATACTGCGCGCATCGTCGCGTCGCTTCGCGTCGCGGTCGGAACTGACCCGTAGTGGTGAGTCGCTGCGCATCTCGACGCCGCGCGGCGTAGCGCGGCGCCGCTTACGCCGCTCGAGGCCGCTAGACGATGCAAGATGTTAGACTGGGAGCTAGAGGTGTCTGAGTATGCGTAATGTGAGTGTCGAATTTCGCCAACCGATTTAATTGACGAAAAGGTCAAGAGATAACAATGTTTATCTTGCCGGTCAATTGTCTGGTCCATTTTTTTACGCCCTCTTCTCTTATTCGTAAACGGAATGTATCGAGTACATGATTTAAAATCATTTTAATGATTATTTGCGTAATAATTTATAGAAGAATCAGATCACAGCTTTTTGCGGGACAGATAAAGCTCACAATACTTAATGGCATAAAAATATTTTTTCCAATCAGTTAAGAACTTGTTCTGATTTGCTGAATTAAATGAAGTACTGAACTAAATGAGTGGACTACTTCATCAAGCGATAAGATACACATACTTAATGCAGGCAGGATAATTTATTGTCACTATTTAGGGTCTCAGGTATAAGAATTCGGTAATAGTTGCCTTCATTCGGATTTTGTATACTCAACTACCCCTAGCCCCTGGACTATGTATCTGACACCAAATGGAGGACTGCGGGAGGAAGGGGGGTGGGGCGGGAAGCACGTGACGAATGTAGACACTCCGCTGCACCGCGCGGCGTCGTGATGCGCAGCGCGGCGCCTCGCGGCGCAGCGCGGCGCATCGCTACGCAGCGCGGCGCATCGCGGCGCAGCGCATCGTCGCGTCGCTTCGCGTCTCGGTCTGAACTGACCCATAGACGGAAAAAAAGGGTCTGATCTGACCAGTAATGCCATCTAGTGCAGAATCTCGTAATATTTAGTAACTTTATTTTTGTGAAAACGACCTCTAGCTTGAGAGCTTAGAACTATCACAAATCACAGGATTTGGTTAAGGTGGTTGCTTCGATGTAGCCCGCGAAATTCAATTTTTTTTTACGTTTTTTGCAATTTGCAGGCCAGTGACATGTTGTAACTTTATAAATATATGTGTTGCGGTAATAACAAGTATAATTTTAAATATAAAAATTATCAAAAAATTCGCTCCATCAGCTCTCACATAGAAAAGGTGCATCGTAGTTAGATTTCGGAGATTTTAACATGATGCACCTTTTCTATGTGAGAGCTGATGGAGCGAGTTTTTTGATAATTTTTATATTTAAAATTATACTTGTTATTACCGCAACTCATATATTTATAAAGCTACAACATGTCACTGGCCTGCAAATTGCAAAAAACGTAAAAAAAATTGAATTTCGCGGGCTGGTTGGAGCATCCCCCTTAAGCTAGGTACTAATAAATGTTCTGTAGTTAAGGGGGATGCTCCAACCAGCCCGCGAAATTCAATTTTTTTTACGTTTTTTGCAATTTGCAGGCCAGTGACATGTTGTAACTTTATAAATATTTGTGTTGCGCAAATAACAAGTATAATTTTAAATATAAAAAATATCAAAAAACTCGCTCCATCAGCTCTCACATAGAAAAGGTGCATCGTAGTTAGATTTCGGAGATTTTAACATGTAAAACGTAAAAAAATTTGAATTTCGCGGGCTACATCGAAGCAATCACCTTAAGCGTAGAAAGAGAAATCTAAGGTCAATATGAGTACAGTACATTATTAATATACGGAGTTGGAAGGAAGGAATAGTGAATAAAATAGTAAAATGGTATTAGTTTTACAGTATGATGAAAACAAACTTTTCAATAAACACGAACTATTTAAGTACTTACTAGCTGTTGCCAGCGGCTTCACCCGCTACAATTCGAAAATTATCCCACGGGAACATAAAATCGGGATAAAAACTATCCTTTGTGTAAATCCAGGTTATAAACTATCTGTGTACCTAATTTTAGCCAAATCCGTTCAGTGGTTTTTGCGTGAAAGAGTAACAAACATACCTACATACACACATATATCCTCACAAATTTTCGCATTTATAATATTAGTAGGATTTGTGTATATTAAACCTAAAAATTAGGTAGGTACTTAGGTTGTGGTGCATAATATACTCATGTCACACCGCGTGTGCCCTCAGTTAGTTCACATCGCGCGCTGCGATCGATTTGATAGTCTGCACTATCGACTTCGCACATAGCGGCTTGACTCCATCAGGGATTACTTTGATAGAAGAAACATTTAGTCGCTAAGTAGCCAAAACCTCAGAATTTGGCGGTCACTGGTGCAAAAAAGATAAGGATAAACCTGTTCCATTGTAACTTACAGACTTATTCAAAATGGAATATTTCTAGAGCATGAAAACTAGTTTACCGTATTTGTAAATAATCAACAACGTAGTAATATCTTATGTTTTCTCTCGAGGCTCTTGTTGGGCCAGATTCAGAAGGCTCTTTGATACGGCTCGCATTGTGAGGAGGTTCCTGTCTCTGGAACCGTAACCACCGGTAGCTTGGACCCTGCTCCCACGCAGGCGGACATCATTTTTATAGTTTTCAATGTTTTTATAAAATGTTTAAAAATGTAAACATAATTATGTTTAGTGAAATAAATAAATGGAGTAATAATCTTATGATTTATTTATAATCTTCCTGTATGTATGTTAATATTAATATTGTAATCAGTATCTATTGCATTTCTTCTCGTGTTCACTTGTCGTGACTCGACCTTGAGTCGGGGTCTGAAGCTAGGTCCCGATGCTCGTTCATTTCTAGCTCGAAGTCATCCACGGCCATGGGGGTGTCTATAAACAGAGGAAATATGTTTTAGAATATTATAAATACACATTGTGTAATTTTGATAAAAACGGAAATGTAAGAATAAACTTGACACGTACGTCACTCTGTGGTGCTGTCAGTTCACACCTCTTTCACATCAATTTTATAAGTGTTGCATCGTCGTCAATTTTGATTTACTTATCAATAGAAAAATATCGTATTAAATATTTTTTTATAATTCAACTGACGGACTTATCAGATTATTTCAGTGAAATTAGTTATTTGTTGTGCAACACTACAAGGTTGAGCTGAGCAAGCGAAGGATTCTAAGATTGAACCGCGAGCGAAATTATAGAATCCTGAGCGTAGCGAAGTTTTTAAAGGTACAAGTCGCAGAATAACTTTGCTGCCTCACGCAACACACAACTTTTCACCTCACTAAGCGAGGAAATACATTGGGGCTGCATCGCTTGTTAGTGTAAAAAATAATTGAATAGAAGACGTGAGAGAATTTTGTAAACATTTTCCGCGCTAGCTCGGAAAATGGAGTTTCAGATTTCACTCAGATTTCGAATGAAAAATAGAATCTTTCCGAGCGTGTGAGGTGTAAACCGTATTGTTGCTAAAGAAAACAATTTTCATTTCATAGGCAGGGGTCCTCACCGAGATGGTCGAGCGTGACTCCCATGGCCTTCCTGAGCGCGGCCACAGGCGCCACATGTCTGGGCGGCACGCGCGCCAGCATGCCGCGCAGGCAGCCCAGCACCTGCCGCGCCAGCTCGCGCTCGGCCGGGGCCGGCCGCAGGGACAGGGACAGGTGCCAGGGGGGCGGGGACGACAGTCTGAGGGAAAACAACACGTAACATTTAAATATGACCCAATTGTCGAACACCGTCCACTCCACCAGCACAATGTCTGCTCCATCGTTCGTCTGTAGCCATGTGTAATCTATGCCCCTCAAAAAATTATAAAGCTGCACATAAGTTTAGCACTACGCATATTCATCGTTTAAAATCATTGTTCTATTTCTTTCTGGCAACCGGTTTGGAGATAGCTGAGATAAAATAGCACCACCACTGCCTTTTTATACGCATAATTCCTGACTGAGAAAAAACTTAGACCATTAGCAAAGTCTTATTTAGATGAAAAACAAGCGATTAAACAAGTAAAAGTTTAAAAAAATCAATGTTTTTCCACAGATCTAAAAGTAATAAATAATAGCGGTTCCACAAGGCTCAAAATTGAACATTGAATGTGATGATAATTATTTTGATTCAGTGCAAATTATCCCACGGGAACATCAAAACGGGTTAAAAAGTATCCTCTGTGTCAGGTTATAAATTATCTTTGTGCAAAATTCCATCCAAATCCGTTCCGAAACAAACATCCATCCATACATCCTTCCTCACAAACTTTCTCACTAATAATGTTAGTAAGTAAGATAAAACTAGTGACCTGTCTCTCTGTTCCTTCTCCAGCTTGGCGAGCAGGTCGTAGGTGTGTCTGAGCGCGCCGCTGATGCCGTAGTCGTGCTGCGAGGCCAGCACCTCGTCCTCGATGTCGTGCAGGAACTCCACGTCCAGGCCCAGCTCCGACAGAGAGCGCAGCTGATCTACGTCCACCTTCACCTTGGATGGGTCCTGTGACAGAAAACTCGTGTTATGGTATTCATACAAACATTAGTGCTATTCTATAATACTCACGAGCTCACTTCACCCAACTATTTTTTAAAGTCATCACTAATTCTATCTTAACACTACGTTCGAAATAGGAACGGAGTCTCATCGAGAATCCGAGCAACAGTTGTCATATTTGGTTCAGTTACGCCGGAAAAACCGAAAAACTCATAAGACGTCTGTTTAAAATTTAAAGCCCATTATCAGCTTCTATTATCTTCTATCTTATTCAGACGATTCCGCTCCTACTCGTATGTATAATCATATTTAACTTTTTTTAAGCCTTTGTTGGATCGTAAATGCTTATGCTGGGAGCAGTAAACACTGCGTTAATGGTAACGCAGTGTTAGCAAAGCATGGGCTTTGTGTAGCAGACCTCGGCGAGAAGCTTGACTCCTTCTATTTGCGGCTCAATTATGAATGATCTTGCCCACTAAGATTTTTTTTTATTTGACTCACTGGCTCAGTAGTGGTAGGTGGTTCCTGCGGCTTCTTCTCCGGGAACAACGCCTCCATGTCGTATATCAGCGCCCACGGCGAGTCCGGAGCAAAGCGGAGAGGCTCCTCAGTTGTTTGGCCTGTCTCGTAAGCTGCAAAAAGAGAAAATCTTCTATTATTAATATATTTATAGTATGAGGTACTGAAAGATTGCTACGTTCATACAGTTATCGGTCCAAATTACAATTACTACATTTTATTATAAACAAACTAATACGGATCCGAAAGGTTGCCTATGAAAATATTGCCGCAAGTAATTTAAATTAAAAGGAGAACCGTTATAGTTTATAGTAAACTTGTGTTAGTGTTATTTAGATCAATAAAGTTTTTTTCTATACATACGAGTATCTACATCTTTAAATTTAAACAAGCAACATCGGAAAAACGTTACTTCTAAGAAAGCTAGTTCTTTGGTATGGCGAACAGCAGGTGTTGCATTAATTACTTCACAGCAATAAAACATATCCCTGTGTGATTGCTATTATTTTGAGTCTTATTTGTGCTGTATAATAACGCATAATAATTAGTAATAACCGCCGCATAATAAACAGTTGTACTCACGTAAAGTGTGATACAGTAAATGCGACTCCTCCTTGGTAAGCGTCGCGAAGGTACCGTCATAGGAGGGCGCGTATGAACTGAATGGGCCGTAGTTCAGTGGCTTCACCCCTTTGGCGACGTTGCGGCGGTCTTCACGAGGTGCTGCGAATTAGACAATAAGGTTGAAAGATAATTCTAGTATTGTGGTGACTAGATAACTTATCCTAATGGCAATGAAATGTAAGGCTGGTATTGTTACTATTACTACATTTTAATGGGTGGAAAATCATTAAATGAGTTCTCCCATTCTAGGTGGAGTATGGAAGGGACTGTCAGAGTTGACAAAAAACCTTCCTGTCTCTTCAATTTTTCGTTGCGTTGTAGTACCACAGCAACATCTTGAGATGCGTTTACCTTAACACGTTTTTAAGAGACAAACAGCGGTTTAGCGGTTGAACTGACGGCATTCAGTCAGTTCCGACATCCGTGATATCATTTTTTGTTCTCGCGGTAGCGGTAGGTATTTACATAGAAGCGAATAGGGCCGCGTCGACACGTCGTCACCTAAAGCTGCTGTCTGCAGCGAAATCGCCCCTTTACTCCCCTCAAAAAAGTGAAAAGAAACAATCATGACAATCACAACCCAACTAGCAAAAGATGTCGTAAGAATGCCAGCAGCACGTTTCTCATTCGGCTATTGATCGAGAGAAAAAGTCGAGAGATGGATCCGACCACGTTCTCTCGACGCGATTTGGGCGCACTTCTCTCAGCTATTTAGTGCTGTGAACATCGTAAGATTATCTTTGAATAGTCAAATTGTCGAAAGAATATAGAAATAATCGCAACTCGAAAGCTATTTAGTATCATATTAATCGGAAGAAGCGCTTTCATTCGACAAATTTATCGTAAGATAGCAGTGCGGTTGCAATCTCTCGACTCTTTGATCGAGTGAATGCATCCAACTGGCATTCTTACGGCATCTCGATCGACTCTCGATCTGCGCATGGGTGTTTGTGAAAAGAAAATTAATAGTTTAATGTTTAGTATTAAATTTTTCATTATTATTTGTGCCATACAATTTTAAAGTCATATGACAATTCGTGACCTAAAGTTAGCTAAAAGGTGCTACTTTCTTATGCGGAATTAAATTTTTCGTCTATATTCCTTACATTTTAGTTAATATTTTCATGGGCCGTAACATTTCTTAGTAAATTATGAATTAAAAATAATATTAATTTAATAACTTATCCAATTCGCCATTATTAGCAATTCACTTATCATCAAAAAGCATTCACTCGGCTTTTTAGCCGAGAGATGGAAATGCGGATTCAATCTTACGACTTCTAGGACCGCCATTGCAGTTAGATTGGGGTTCCTTAGCGCAAGATGTTAAATCCTTAATATTAGATCAAAATACTGTCATATTATTAATACTCCAGAGGAATTTTCAAATTCATCTTTGTCTAACTTTTTCATTAAGTTAAGTATATAGTTTGACTTGATCAGCAGAGATATTTTCGAAAGTAGAACTACTAAGTAGTTGACGGTTGGCAAATATCAAAAATATTTTCTACAGAACCCGCATTTATATTTAATTTTGTTTGCTCATCTTCTGTGGTTGCTGCCAATGCAGATGTCGATTGTTTTAAACTTTTATAAATCATGTTTACTTTTCGTCGGAACCCTCCGCTTCTTTTAATTTTTTTCCACCAATTGTAATCCATTTTTGACATAACGCAATACGGTACGTACGTACAGATATTATACAAAATGGCGTTCCATATCACAATTATGTTGTAAGAAGGCTTTCAAATGATGTTTTGAGCACCTTTTGGCGCTGAATTGATAATTTGAAAGCGTTTTCTCAACTTCAAAAATTATGCGGAATGAAAGCCGTGTGAGAAGCTATCTTAGGACATTAAGTGTCGGTATAGTAACTGAGGTGCTATTTTGTCGAATGAACAGCGTTCTCTCGATAAATATGCTGTAAGAAATACATGTCGAAAGATAGCATCATGAAAGCTACTCTTACGACAAATTAGCGATTCAGTTGCTTTCAAAGAGCTTTCATAGGACTTATGGTTTGTTGCTCATAGAGCTAAAAAGCGCTGAAGGCTAAAAAGTCGAGAGAGCTGCTTTTAAACGGCTTTTTGAATTATGGGATCTTTCATACGGCTGTCTTTCGATCTATAGTCGTAAGAGTAATTGCTCATAGGATCTCTTTGCTAGTTGGGAAATATGCCTTTTAGTAACATTGCTAATAATTATCAATGTTGCTAAAATTGTTCTTTGCCAATTGGTCTTGTGTTGGACTGGCCTGTTGGTCTAGTGGTTAGTGACCCTGACTGCTATGCCGGAGGTCGTGGGTTCGATTCCCACCCAGGACAAATGTTTGTGTGATGAGCACGATCATTTGTTCTGTGTCTGGGTGTAATTTATCTATAATATGTATTTATTTAGAAATATATAAGTATGTTTATCAGTTGTCTAGTACCCATAACACAAGCTCTGCTTATCTTGGGACTAGATGGCGTTGTGTGATAGTTGTGGAATATTATTATTATTATTAATTATCTACTTTATTGCTTGAGCAATAGATTATTCCGTATTACGAATTTCGTAAAATAATGGTGTTATTGGTGTTAATTGTGTGTACTCACTGTGCAAAGTTCCAGTGCCCTGTGTGAGCTTGCCGATGTACTTCCCGAGAGTGAGCGGCTTGTCCTCGCCGGAGCCTTCCACCGTGTTGGTGACCAGGCAGAGCGTCGTCTTGCCCTCCGAGTCCATGCGTGGGAATGCTGCATAAAATATAGTAAATCATCAAAAATTGGCCAGAAAAACATAGTTACATCAATGAAATATCAAGAGCTTGCAAGGAAATTATCTATACCAGTACAACTTTCATTATTCTTATTAAATGGAACAATAAAAAACTTGTACATTTTTTATTTTCTGAGCTCGGCTTATGAACTGAACTTATTGAATTGTCTTGCTACTTCAAAAATATTTTTTTTTTTAATATTTTAACGTCACCAAAAGGCTTTTAAATATGGAAACAAAATATCGACCTTGCCGGGCAGGACTGCGATAGCCCTGTTAACAGCCTAGTTGATAAGGCGTCCGGCCGGAGTATTACATACAGAAGGACGCAGGTTCGAGTCCGTCAGTCGAATTCAACCTTCGGCAAAAAAAAAGCTTCACAAAAACAAATCATACCTTTTTTAGCGAGCCGTCGTCTATGTTGTTCCCTCGCGGCCTCCATCTGTATCTTGACGCAGTCCCCGGCCAGTCCCTCCAGTCCTCCGTCGGAGGCCGCCTCGGCCTCGGAGCCTCCCGACTTGATGGGACTGCTGCGCTTCAGCACCTTGTGCTGCCACACACGGACAGGGACACTGCAGTGCTAGCGCCGCGAGCGCACGCGCCTAGTGCTACGTCGCGATTGGTGAACTTTGGATTCGGGCGGACGGATTTGGGAATTTTGTTTTTATTGTTATATGCTATTAGGGTTGGTTTTTGTTCTGTTTATTTATTTTTGACGAAACTGGAACCGTAGTATCGTGCGAGCCAGTAAACGGCTAAGGTACATGAAGATATCTGTGTGGTTAATTAAGTTATTAAAAGTCTAACAGACCCCTTTTGTTACTCAAGCATCAGCACTGAAAATAACTAAGAGGAATTTTCAAAATTGAACAATATTGATATTTTTAGTGTATTACAATGTCCTCTAATATGTTGATTTTAGCTTCTATTGTAATCGGATGCAGTGGAATAATAGCTGTTTACATAGACTGAGTGACATTTAAGTAATATTATTTTGAACGGAAACAATAAACACTTTTTTTTATTTTGATACTAAGTTCAAGAAAACCATTACAAATTTTGAGCAAAACCACAGAACAATTATTAAATATCAGTACTCGGTTACTCACACATGTCTCCAGCCCGCTCAACGTTCATCATCCGCGCGTGTATACATGCATAATGCTCAAACGCAGGGCTGTAGTCAACTCGTCCTACCCACACAACACAGACGCGTCAACCGACAGAAGCAAACAAAATGTCGCTAACCTCTAAACACGACTACCCTATGAAACCACAGAGTAGATAAGTACAGAGGGCAAGCTCTGTGCAGCGAGCGAAAACTGGTGCACGCACACAGACGCCCATAGCTGCAGCATGGTTATTTGGCGTGTTACCAAAGACGATTTCATAAAAAGTCATCCAACTGCGTCTTCCTGGCAATTCCATTAAAACGCCAAAAGCACCATGCTGCACGATATGGATTTCATAGCGTGGGTGGCTAAAATCAGAATAGAAAAAACTGGCAGTTTTTTTTAATATGTTTCTGCCACTTTTCGGAAATATTAAAAAGAAGCTTTTTAAAACATCATTCATGAGACAAAAACTACAAATACAGTACTACTAAATAAACTGCAATAAATCATTTGAATTGAATCGAATACTATTAAGTACAGTACTGTACTGTACTTAGTCAATCGCAGACAAATCATAAACGAGAGTGCGCGTGTACTCGCTGTTAGTTGTCTATGTGTGCGTGCATTTTCCCTCGTTGTTTGGGGGCCTTCTGTACCTATCTATTATGTGATTAAACTATTAAAGAGTCAAAGTGTCACCTTTCTGCCGTACGTCCTAAGAGGCTGCGATGCAAAAAGTCATTTTATCAACATGTTTAGTTCAAACTTCAATATAAATACAAAAAGCAGGTAGTTTTATTTTTATTTATCTAAGCTTGCCAATGAAAGGTAGAAATGTTTGTTTTTTTTGCGTGTTTGTGATTGGGAAGGGGATTTTAGTGCGCGTCTAGACTTTGTTATAATTATTATAATTTACTTTTATAAGAACCTCGCAAAATAAAGTTGCACTATGGTTAAATGGTTCAAGTTACTAAAGCAGTGAAGCAATACAGATTATCATTAAAAGAATATGTAGGAAATGCAGCTGTTCAGGTATTCTATGCTGTTTCAGTTATAGACACAATAACTTTTTATTCACACACTGAAAATTTCCTGTGGCATTTAGAAACTCGTACACTTCACTTGTACCTACTTATAAAGGAGTGTGTTACATTAAAAAACAATATCCAAAGCTTACATTTGCCCACATACCTATGCATCTTAATTTTGCGAGGCTCACAACAAAAAACAAGTAGTACTCACCACATCCATTTTCCCAATATCGAAGCCAAGTTCCTTGATCGGTATCTCATACATGTAGGTGAGCAAGTTGCCGAGGGGCCGGAGCTTCTGTGGGGTCAGCTGCTTGAGGCCAGCGTGGAGGAGACGACGGGCTGCCTTGTGGTACACTGTGCCAGGTTTGTTGTACTTCATTGCGTTGTTGCACATTAGTTTGAAGTCACTCTGCATGAGAAAAGGGTAACTTTAGATAAAGGTTATTGACATTCGTTATTACAGACACTAATCTGACATTGAACACCATCAGCTGTCCAAAGGCTTTCAAGAGTGGACCAACTTTCGAATGTAATTTTGAGTTTCTAAAGTGCCTGCTTAGACACATTCTAAAGTGCCTACTTAGACAGATCAAAGCATAATTGGACATAGTTTAGCAGAAAGGACTCAACACACATTGTCAACAAGGATGAGCTGATTACAGAGTCCATGGAGATTGATTTTTCACTCGGACAACTATCTACTCTTACATCAAAATTGTTAAAAAAAAATTGTACTCACAATAAAACAATTAAGAGACTTGTACTCATTATCATCAATTTTCTGTTTCATTGTGGAGAAGTCCATTGGTTTTCTAATGACGTCTGAGTAGCCCGGTGCAAAATTATCATTGACTGGCCACGCAAAGAACTGGTTGGGGTCCCGCTTCTCTAGGTTACGTAGTAGCTGCTCTAGGAGGCGGGAGAGTGGTCGCCTCTTCTGACTTGCCTGGAAAAAGTTGACAGTAGTAATTTCACTGACTTCTAAAAATGTATTTCTCTGACTAAACCTAAACATGAAGGAACTTTTTTTTTTTGCCTGCTCTGTCCCACTCAGGCAAAGGCCTCCCTCCACTCCTTCCACTTCTCGTGAGCCCGTGCCTCCTCCTTCCAATTTTGACAAAACCTGTCCAGTTTGTCAAAATATAAATGTTTTACAGAAACAAAATCAAAGTAGGCTGAATTTCTATAGTGGGAGAATAGTCGCTTGAGACTTTATTATTAAAGTCATAAACACCAAAAACAACATAAAATTTTCTTAACTTGACTAGAAACTATGTCAAAATTTTAACAAATATAATGGGAGTATTTTGCATTATTTTTGTCAATAGGAGAATAATAAAGAATAGTATTTCAAGTGGCATTTTAATAGCAGGCTAGTACTTTTAGAGAGACATTTGAATAGTATTCCGAGGAAGAGAGAATTGCAGAGTAAGAACTTCAATAGAATGTATGTAATACTGAGACAATTTCAACAGTTACCTTTAGCACACAAGTGCGAGGTTCCCTGTGAGAAGCAGGAGAGTTGGGTCCTGGGCCGGGGCTGAGTCGCCGAATGAGCTTCTTGGCCAGGCCCTCATCATCCGTATCATCATCATCTGACAATTTAATCTGGAACAATCCGTGTCAAACAAATTCAGAGAAGAGTGGACAATGAGAAAGATAAACAGTGAAATAGTCTTGAAAGATTTATTGTAAGGAGATATTGTGTGTTTGACTAGTTGAGTGTATGTGAATGAGGTCACAGAAAGATGATCGGCACAAAAAAATAGAATATCAGTCTTTAAATTCTGATTGGATAAATATAACCCATATATACCACTAAATGTAGCCATATCTGGCAAGAGTAATACTAGCTTTGGTACTAATCGTGTCTCATACCTACATTGTGTTACCTATTTGTAAAGAACATGGACAAATAATTATAGGAATCATACTTTGGCACTATTAAAACATCAAAACCTGAAGATTATGCTTTGTAAATTCTATGTTTCTTACTTTATACTCAAATCTTATTCTAAATAATACCTATCGCTGCTTATAAGTGTGCAGTGCTGTGAAATGTAATTTTGAGTCCAAATAAGATGGTCTCACTGTGGGATGTATCGATCCGTACCATGTCAATTTCGCGACGTCTCCGTTTCCTTTTCAGACTAGGTTTCTCATCAATTTCCTTTAGATCATCCGCCGAATGTTCCACATCGCTGGCTTCCAATTCTTCCTCTGTAAAACATAGAAATTTATGTTAGCATCGACAATGGTAACGCGGCACGGTTGTCGGGCATTTTTCGAGTTTTTACTCACTGCAGCTTAATTTTTCTATGTCATCCATGTTTAGTGGATTGTCCTTAATTATCTACACCTATTTTAATTTATGATTATGTTTACAACGACCAAAATCAGCAGTTCTTAACTTATTTGTTTAATTTATTGCATTTTATTCACCGCATCAAGACAACGACATTATGGCACCAAAGACAAATGACATGACAGTGACAGTGACAGATGCGTTTCCACAACACAAACATCAAACAGTTAACTTGTGCATGAGAAAGAAACAGCAATACCAACAAAGACAAGAAAGAGAATGGTGCCATAGACATAGAGCATAACCAAATAACTGGCAATAATGCTATTTTTTAAAAAGAGAGAAAAACAGGCTTCCTAAATAAAAACTTTTTCAAAAACATAATTATTTTAATTATGTTTTTTAGACTTGACTAGATAAATACTGGCTGATTTTGACGAAAAGTGTGTTATAAGCCATTTGAGTACATAAAAGGAAAAAGAAAAGAAAAAAAATTAATGGCATTTACATTTTTTTCCGAAAAAATGGCCAGTTTAGCTGCTGCAGCGATTCCCCAAAAAGTATTATGTTTATAAATAGGTCGTCTTCTATTATTATAATAACATTGGTCGTCTTATTTTTAGATTTTGCTGCTTTTAGGTCAACATGTCAAGCATAATGTGAAGACACATGTTTTTTACGTCTCACGCTTCATCGGACAAAAAGCGAGTTATTGTCTAAGAAAATGTAAAACGTACCTACACTATTCAAGATTCCTTTTGGAAAGCATGTCTTGTACAATAAATTACTTCATAGAAAAACACGCTTTTAACGAAATCATCGGCTGACACCTTTTTGCGTAAATTATTATAGATACGTTATTACTTTTGCACAGTTTCAAGGACAATCAGTCTCTTCCTTTTACATTATATTTTGTCTTATATTATAGAGATCAATAATTATCCTTTGATTGTTTTTCTCTTTTTATAGTAATTATGGCAATTTTATTGTATGGGGAAAGCTCAGTTCATTCTCTACGTCTATGGTTGTTCCAAAATAGCCAAATGAGCAAGTCCACTGAATTTATCATTAGACTAGCTGTTGCCCGCGACTTCGTCCGCATTGTATTTGGTTTTATGGCACCTATACCAATATTCTCTTTTTTAATTCGTTGAGAAAGTGAGGGGACCTGATGTCCCACTTTAAAGTTTGTTATAGAATCTATAACAAACTTTAAAGCAAATGAAATGAAAACTTCCAGACACAACACTTTATATACGACATTGGTAGTTTTTCCCTCTGGTGCTAAAATAAAAAGCTGGTCAGCATTACTGACAGGCGAGCATGTGTTATAATATAGTTGGCCGTGGGAAAAACAGTTGGACCTTAGGTCGACATCAGCGTCCTTCAGGGTCTGTCCTTGGGACTTATTTATGGTCATCGCGAAGTAAGCGGCTACCGGGAATTGTGTAAGTTTGAACTGGAAAAGGAAATTGTTGGAGATGAGTGGTATTCACGGTATCAATGCAGTTTCCCCTTGAGCCACATCCGGTGAGAATTTCAGCTTCGCTTAAATTTCTGTGTAATGCAGTAACTATTAGTCGCGTTCCATTGCACAATTTTGGTGGAGTTAGATTTCTTAGAAGCATTATTACTACTTTTAGGTTATTTTATGAGCTCGAGGACCACAGGCAGTTAATGAATTTAAAATCTCGAGTGGGTAGTTGCTGGCATCATCCTGATTGACGACGTTATTGTATGACGTGTGAACCACATCATTCCCAACAATTTCGGCTAATATGTTTTCATTTATTGCAGCGGTTCGGTCATTTTTTTAGTATCGCACGATCAAATAGCCAAGAATTTTCCTGAAGTGTTATACTTGATGGGACTCCGAATACGTAACTTATCAATTCTTCTTACAACGGGCAGTGTCTGCCGGAATTTTCCGGAGAACAGTACCTACCGTGATATTGTCCATGGGTCTATCATCATGGCGAATGTCTCAAAGTGGTCCACGGTCTCGACGGTTTTTTTTTTTCGACATGGTACATTCAGACGATTATATTTTTTTAGCGTGGTAATACATCACGTGGAACACAACGTGCACTCTTACTCGCCGCCCGCATGGCCGCGCCTACAGTGGCTGGAGATCGTGTAACGACGTCTGTCGCCATCGGCGTCTACCGCTGCGGCTGGGCTGGAGGTGGACATTGTCCTCTCCCTCATGCGTCCCGCCTCCTCCTTCGCTATCATGACTGCTTCGCAGATGGAGGCGACTGCTTTCCATCCTGTCTCGCCCCGCAGCATCATGGTCTCGACCAATACTAAGCACGAGAGGTCACCGATTATCGTCGTAGTGAGGACACGGCGGTTCTCTGCCCAAGTGGGTAGTCCTGCACCGTATGCTCCACCGTGTCCTCCAGGCGATCCACGCAGTGGTGACACCCAGGCGATTCTTCCTTCCCTATCCGACACTGCTACCTCCCGAAACTTTCGTGTTCGTTGAGGACCTACGTCATGTGGTAGGTCAGGCGGGACGCCGCGACGCCTATCCAGCCACTCCGCGCCGCCACCGCGGTTGGGGCTAGGGTTGCCAACCGTACTATAATATATAGTACCTATTGTACTATATTTAGGGTCTCCGTACTATATACTTTTGAAGAAATATATAGTACGCGAAAATACTATATTTCCGTACAGTAGCTAAATGTTTATATTTTGCGTTTCTATTTCATTACTAAAAAATAAAAAAAACTTCCTGCAATTTACGAACACGTTTTTAAAAAAATGGAAGAAGTGCAAAAAAATATAGTTTTAAAAAAATAAATAAGAAAAAATATAACTTTAGTCTATTTTTTATGCTTCCCTACTAAAATACTATATTTTTTTGAAGCGCACTATATTTTTTATGGCTTTTTCAAAAAAAATACTATATTCTGACAAAAAGGACTATGTTGGGGCGTGCCCGGAACTCGGTTGCGACAGTCGCTCTCTCCATATTGCCCTGTGATCGCGCCGGAGTTCTTTCCTGGGATTCATCCTGGCGATTGTATTGTATTGTATAGCGGGCTGGTATCCGCAACTCCACGTCATATGCGTGTATTTTGCGTGCGGATGAGATGATCATTCTCCTGGCGATGCGCCTCGATAGACGCGGTGGAGGGCTGTCGCCTCCAGGGGAAGACGACTACATTACAATCCTGAAACACCTTTGCTTTGTCACAGTTTCATGACTACGAACACGTTGAGTGTTGCAGTGTTGTCTTAGTCAAATGGGATTTTAAACAACAAAAAACAAAATACGCATCTTACTTTGTTAGTGACGTACAACAGAGACTGCTCATCAGGCTGAACAACTTTGCTAAGACGTCATTCCTTTGTAGCTGGGCTCTTGGAATTCCACAACAGGTGTTCCAGATCTTCAATTTTTATACGTCAACAGAGAGTGCTCATCAGGCTGAGCAACTCTTCGTAAGACGTCATTCCTGTATATGTAATAGTGTAGCTGGGCTCTTGGTGTTCCACATCAGGTGTTCCAGTTCTTCAATTTTTATACGTCAACAGAGACTGCTCATCAGGCTGAACAACTTTGCTAAGACGTCATACCTTTACATGTTATAGTGTAGCTGGGCTCTTGGAGTTTCACAACAGGTGTTCCAGATCTTCAATTTTTATACGTCAACAGAGAGTGCTCATCAGGCTGAGCAACTCTTGCTAAGACTTCATTCCTATACATATCGAGCCTGTTATGGAAGAACATCGTAACCGACAAACATACAATTTTACAGGAGAGGTATTTTATTGTTTTTTATTTACTGGTTAATCAGACATGTACGGTTTTTGTAATATGTGCAAAATACATTAGGATCTACGTATAATCAATTAAATCATTGCAGAAAGAGTTAAATAATGAGTACTTTTGTCGCTTAAGATAAAATTTAAGGTCGTAATTTCATCTTGTTTTTCAAAAATCGTCAGTTACGCTATCACTTTTCGTTATAATCAGATAGCTATATCAAGTTTTTTCTTAATAAAACGAAAACATAATAAATCAATTTATATTAATAATAGTTGGTACTTAATCAATTTTCATTAACATCAATACAATCAATCATTCGTTGTCACTTTCATCCGGTATAGGTCCTTTGTATTGTTATCATAGGGCAGGAATTATACCCTTGTCACACATTTTTTTCAGATCCATGTGTACTTTGGTTTAGCAATAGGTATTTTTGCCGAGTATGCCGCCGCGGGTGCCTGGAGACGCTGTTGACTTTCATCATCATCATCATCATCAGCCGGAAGACGTCCACCACTGAACATAGGCCTCCGCCTTGGACCGCCACGCCGAACGACAATTCGCCACTTGCATCCATCCGTTGCCCGCGACCCTCACGATGTCGTCGGTCCACCTAGTGGGAGGCCTGCCTACGCTCCGTCTTCCGGTCCGTGGTCGCCACTCGAGAACTTTTCTTCCCCATCGGTTGTCAGTTCTACGAGCGATGTGGCCTGCCCATTGCCACTTCAACTTGCAAATTTTATGAGCTATGTTGGTGACTCTGTTTCTTCGCCGAATATCCATGTTCCGGATTTTATCCCGCAAAGAAACTCCCAGCATAGCTCTTTCCATTGCTCGTTGAGTGACTCTTAGTCTCTCTAAAAGGCCAGCAGTCAAAGACCACGTTTTAGAGCCATCTATCATCACTGGCAACACACACTGGTTAAACATTGTCTTGAGACACTGGCATTCTCGATGAGAAGATATCACGTAGCTTCTCAAACGCTGCCCATCCGAGTTGGATTCTTCGGGTGACCTCTTTCTCGAAGTTAGACCTACCTAACTGAAAAATCTGTCCAAGGTAAGTATAATGGTCTACAACTTCGAGAGTATCGTTCCCCACAACAACCCGTACGGGTGCCACATAGACATTCGACATGATTTTCGTCTTGTCCATGTTCATTTTAAGGCCGACCAGTTGGGAAACGATGCTGAGGTCGCTGAGCATAGCATTGAGCTGCTCCAACGATTCTGCCATGATGACTATATCATCGGCAAAACGAAGGTGAGTGATGTATTCGCCATTGATGTTGATGCCGAATCCATTCCATTCCAAGAGCTTGAAAACGTCCTCCAACGCGTTCGTGAACAGTTTCGGAGAAATAACGTCTCCCGGTCTCACGCCTTTCTGGAATTGGATTGGTTTCGTGCTCTCTTCCTGAAGTCGGATGGACATGGTGGCGTTTCTATACAAACACTTCAACACTTCGATATACCTATAGTCGATATGACATCGTTGGAGGGACTGCAATACTGCCCAGGTTTCGATTGAATCGAAGGCTTTTTCATAGTCCACAAACGCTAAACACAATGGCCGATTATACTCCTCTGTCTTCTGTATAATCTGGCGGAGCGTGTGTATGTGGTCTATAGTACTAAAACCTTTTCGGAAACCGGCTTGTTCGGGAGGCTGGAAGTCATCAAACCTGCGTTCGAGACGGTTCGTAATGACTCTTGAGAACAGCTTGTATACATGGCCAGAAGTGAGATTGGCCTGTAGTTCTTCAACAAGGTGTTGTCACCCTTTTTGAAGAAAAGAACAACCACACTCCTGTGCCATGCTTCTGGCGTAGAACCTTCGAGTATGACGGAATTAAATAACTTCTGGAGGACTAGAAGTACCGGTGATTCCGTCCTCACCCGGCGCCTTGTTATTCTTGAGCGGTTTAAGAGCCATTATAATCTCGTACAGGCTGATGTCCGGGATATCCTCAGTGTAGTGTCGAGTCAGTTTAGCTCTTGCGTCTCGAGCTGTACCGACACTGGGTTGCCGTGTTGATGTGTATCAAGCTCTCTTAGGATCTCCGGTTTCGTCAAAATGATGCTGCCGTCGTTAATCTTCAGCTTTGTCATTTGGCTCTGCCCAATAGACGAATTCTTTGCGAAGACTTTTGGCACGTTTAACAGTAATTCTTCACTTTACTAAACAAAGAAGTCGGTTAAAAAGAGTTATTCGCAAGCCGGTGTATCGTTATTTCGAACAAGTTTGAACTTGAAACTTTCTAACAATCAGTGTTTAGTTATTGCTCAGCGACAATTTCTTTTTACTTTCATTTAAATATTTAAGATTAATAACATTTCAATATTGTTAGAAAAAAGAAACAAAATAAATTATTACTTCATTTAAATAAATAGGTATGCAGCCAAACAATTTACATTCAATTAAGCGCCTATTTCCTGCAAATAAACAAAATGCATAAATGATAACTAAACGAAACACAGATTTTGGTCAGATCTTTTATCTGCAGTTTTATCGTAAGTGACAAACGTTACTTACGATAAGTTGGTTACGATAATTCTGATTGATATACTATTTGAAACTTTAACTTTTTGTCGTTTGCGATACTATTTATTTCTTGTTATAATTTTGACGTTTATGCAATTATGAGTTTAGGGGTCTTCGCGATAAGGTCTAAATCATTTTAACTTGACGTTACGATAAAAAGTGAAATATCTATATTTTGTCGCTTACGATGTTCTTCCATAACAGGCTCGATATATGTTATAGTTTAGATGGGCTTTTGGTGTTCCACATCAGGTGTTCCAGAGATCTTCAATTTTTGTGTGTCAACAGAGAGTGCTCGTCAGGCTGAACAACTTTGCAAAAACGTCATTCCTGTATTTGTTATAGTGTAGCTGGGCTCTTGGTGTTCCACATCAGGTATTCCAGATCTTCAATTTTTATATGGCAAAAGAAAGTGCTCATCAGGGTGTAAAACTTTGCTAAGACGTCATTACTGTTTATGTTATAGTGTAGCTGGGCTCTTCGAGTTCCACATCAGGTGTTCCAGATCTTCAAATTTATTCCCTCAGCAGAAAATGCTCATCACGCGTAACAATTTTTGCTATCGCACCATTTTTGTATCTCTTATAGTTTAGGTGGTCCGTTGCGGTTCTGCACCAGGTGTTCAAGTTTCCAAGATAAATTATAGCCTATGTGTTGGCCAGACTTAATACCTATACAACAAAAAAAAAATCATTCAAATCCGTCCAGTACTTTTTGAGTTTATCCCGGACATACATACAGACAAACAGACAAACAGACAAAAATTCTAAAAACTATATTTTTGGCTTCGGTATCGATTGTAGATCACACCCCAAGTATTCTTTTCAAAAAATATTCAATGTACAGTTTTGACTTTCCTACTATTTTATTATATGTATAGATAACTACTTAAAAAAAAAACAGTAGAATCAGTCTCTTAACGGTAAAAATACCGAGAAATCGCTAGGGTCGAGACCACTGGTTTATCTGGGTAGAGCTACGATTCCATCACGATTCCATGGAGAAAACTGTCTTCTGCCACCAACTAGTACCATGCTGCTGGTTGTTGTGGTCTGCTAGCATATTGACTGTTTCGTTTTGAAAATGATAGAAAGAGAAGCAAAGGAAGGTAGGTATCTAGGTGCTTTTTAACCGACTTCAAAAAAATGAGGAGGTTCTCAATTCGGCGGAATCTTTTTTTTTTATGTATGTTCCGCGATTTCTCGAAGACGCCTGGACCGATTTGGAAAATTTTTCTTTTGTTCGAAATAGTATACTTCCCAAATGGTCCCATGATCATCAGGTCAGGATCTGATGATGGGATCCCAGGGAAATCGAGGGCAACCTTCAAATTTTGTAGGCATATAGTACCAATTTCATATATTTTCTAAAGCTGTTCAAATATTTGCATCTGATAATCATCATCTCAGGTGGATGAGCTGATGACGGAAGGTACAACTCCTTAACAGTAAGGAGTAGGCGTCGATTGATTTAGTTTGTGTTCGCATATCTCTGGAACTACCAGTTTTTTGTTGTACTAGGTATCATTAAACTTAGGGAATACTGCAAGTTTCATCAAAATCGGTTCAGTAGTTTTTGAGATATGGAATTTTATTATCTTATTGTGTACATGAGCGATGTAATTACCGGTGCGAAGGATTACAAAATTCTGGTGCACATGTTAGAGAATGATGTTCTCGACAAGAATTCGGGTTGAATAGGTATTTAAACTAAAAAGAGATAAATAAAAACTTTTTCAAAAAAAATGTAACCGCCTTCAAAAACAACCACAAAACCGGCCAAGTGCATATCGGGTCACGCACAGTGTAGTGTTCCGTAGTCGCCCAACAAAATACTTATGCGAACTAACTAAACTGATTCGCTGAATTTAATTTTAAAAAGAAGAATTTTCGAAATCGGTCCAGGAGTCTTTGAGAAATCGGGCACAATGCATAAAAAAAAAGATTACGACGAATTTAGAACCTCCTCCTTTTTTTGAAGTTATTTAAAAATAGTTGACGATAAAAACCTACCTATCCCCAAAAAACATACCTATAAAAGCTGTAAAAATAAAGTTGACAAACTTACATTTGCAGTTGAAAAGCATGTTCTCCGATACATTTTGTTTAAGAAAATATGATATCCAAGTACATTTTATAAGTTGGTCGACTATTACTCGTAAAGTTGTAAAGCCTACTCAGTCATGATAATTTTCTTTTAAATTTCGTTATATATACTACTATTGTGAATTTTTTCACACCCCCAAACATAACCGTTTAGCTGGTAGAGGGGGGGGGACACTCGAGTCGAGCAAAATTTAGCACTTTAAAGCTTAATATTTCCCAAACGAATCTTTTTATCAAAAAGTTGTTAATGGAAACTCACATTATTTTTTAAAGACCTATTTAATGATACCCCACACTAAGGGGTACGCGAGAAAGAAAAAAACATCCCCACTTTACGTGTACAGGAGGTACCCTAAAAAAAAATATTTTTCGAGATTTTATTTTACCACTTTTTCGGCACAACAAATCCGTATATTTACACCAAATTACAGCTCTCTAGTACTGTGCGTCTCTGAGCTAAACTGCGGACAGACGGACGGACGGACGGACGGACGGACATAGCGAAACTATATTAAGGGTTCCTTGTTGACTACGGAACCCTAAAAAAGTGTAAAATAATCTACAAAATAACTTTTCTTTCGGAAGTCGGTGGCTAAAAAACAATGAAACGTAGAAAAAAACAAAGGCACCGACTTCCGAAAGAAAAGTTATTTTGTAGATTATTTTACACTTTTTTGTGGTTGTTTTTGAAGGCGGTTACATTTTTTTTGAAAAAGTTTAATTTTTATCCAATTGCTTGTGGAGTCTAAAGTTTTGAAACTATGTCAGCCTCAAACGGGCTCTTGAATCTATGAAGATATTCTCACGTGTTCTCACGTGACATCCTTGAATTTTTTTTCTGCGGTTTAGAAAAATTTGAAGCATGAAAATCGCTAAAACAAGATGGACTCTACCAACTTAACATGACGCCGTTGAAAACCTAATTTAATATCTATTAAAGTAACTTTTCTACTTAGAATGATAGTTTTTACCAGTGAGGTTACGATTAGGTAGTGAGAATTTGGGCGACTTCCATTGTATCGCTATTGAAGCCTCAACGATGTCACGCTAACTAAATCTCGTAAAAAGCAATTTTGTCATGAATTCTCACAATTATTGGAGGGAAAGTGTTCTGCTTCAGATTGTTAGATTATGTCATGTAAGTAAGCATGCTTGAATTGCGAAGAAATAATAATTAGGGTGTTAGGGTGGGTACCTACTCCAATTTATTCGAAATTCTACTGACGTAGGTACAGACCGTAAACATTGCCGTTAACAAAGTGATTCTACAAGGTTCCGTTTTTAAACGCTTTTAGATCTTTTGAGGTACGGAACCCCTTAAAATGACCAAAGTGGGAGGGTTTAAAAACGGAATTAAGGTGAGTGCTCCAACCAGCCCGCGAAATTCAAATTTTAGTGTAAATTGTTAAAATCTCCGAAATCTAACTTATGCACCTTTTCTATGTGAGAGCTGATGCGAAGCGAATGTTTTGATCATTCTTGTATTTAAAATTATACTTGTTATTGCCGCAATTCATATTTTGATAAAGTTACAACATGTCACTGGCCTGCAAATTGCAGAAAACGTAAGAAAATTTGATTTTCGCGGGCTGGTTGGAGCATATTCACTAGTGACCGACCGAAATTTCGGTTTCGGTTTCGGTTTCGGCCGGTTTCGGCCAAAAAATCTAGTTTCGGCTTTAGTTTCGGTTTCGGCCAAAATATAGCCGAAACTTTCGGCTCGCCGAAACTCAAGTTTCCGTGCATTTTCGTGCGTCGTTCGGCAAAATTCGTAGCTAACACGTGCTTGCTCGCCGGAGGGCGCCGGCTCAGTTCGCAACCGTCCATTTAATCGTGAGATGAAGTTAATTTTTTAAGTTTACTGTTAAGAGTAAGTCTTGTATATTCATGCCATCAAGGGCGTCGCCAAAGAGGGGCAGAGAAAGTATTGAAATATTCAGAATAATTTCGATATTTTACAATATTCAGAATAATTCAGCCCCATTGTCATAAGCTGGCGACGCCCTTGCATGTCATAATAAAATCTATTTGTTACTTACTTTAATAAGAACTTATCAATTGTCAAGGCAGTGACTGTATTCGAAATATAAGTTAACGGTTCTTTGAAATATATGTTAATTTTTTTTCAACTCAGTAAATTCGTATTGCTGAATACGAGTATATTGCGATTGTTGAGACTTTAAGTCTAGTGAAACATTGAAAACAATGAATTTTTATAATTTAGAATAGATTATGTTTCAGTAGAAGTTGAATAATATAGAAAAACTAGCACTACGCCCGCGACTTCGTCCGCGTAATTTTCGAACTTTGCTTTTGTGAATTTCGGGTCCCGGCCACCCTCTATATGGGATACTGTTGGAAAAACTCTCAATCAATATTCAACAAAAATTCTATCATCACGCAACATTCCGTCTTAAGGTAACACCTAGACCCTAAAAATTTAAGACTCCTAACTATCAACGCCAATACAAACTTTTAGGGGTCGAATTTCGTATCATCCTCTCTTAGTGAGAACCTAGGTCCTAAAACAACCCCCATGGTGAAACTCCCAGCATTTGTAGTAACAAAGTTTCATACAAACTGTCAACCCCATAAACCCCTTAGGGGTAGAATTTCAGAAAATAGTGCTTTGCGTTGGTGTGCTTTTACGTCAGAAAAGAACAACCTTGCAAAATGTAATACTTACTCCTAGCATTTGTAGAAACGAAGTTTCATGCAAAATATCAACCCCTAAATCAAGCCCTTGGGGTCTATTTTCACAAAACACCCGCAACTACGTCCAAAAAAGAATCTCTATGCAAAATTTGAGTCTCCAAACTATCAACCCCGAAAAAGCCCCTTAGGGGTCGAATTTCGCAAAACCGTCTTGATGAACATTTAGGTCTTAAAAAGAACCCCTCGCAAAATTCGAGACGTCTAGCACTTGTAGTAACAAAGTTTCATACAAAATATCAAACACAAAAACAAACCCCTTTGGTGTGGAATTACGCAAAATCCCGCCATGGTGTGCATCTAAGTCTTATAAAGGAACCCGGTGCAAAATTTGAGGCTCCTCGCACTTATAGTAACAGAGTTTCAAACTGTCAACCCCAAAAACAACCTCTTAGGGATCGAATTTCACAAAATCCCGTCTTAGGTATTACTTACGTCCAAGAAAGAATCCCTGTGTATAAATTTGAGTCTCAATTCTAACAACCCCTTAGGGGTCGAATTTCTCAAAATTTCCACCTTGGTAAGCATTTACATCTTAAAAAGTACCACCATGCAAGATTTGAGACGCCTAGCACTTGTACTAAAAAAGTTTCATACAAACTATCAACCCCAAAAACAAACCCTTAGGGGTCGTATTTCGCAAAATCCCATCATGGTGAGCATCTACGTTCTAAAAAAGAACCCGATGCAAAATTTGAGGCTCCTAGCACTTGTAGTAACAAAGTTTCATACAAACTATCAACCCCAAAAACAACCCCTTAGGTGTCGAATTTCACAAAATCCCGTCTTTAGTATCAATTACGTCCAAAAAAAAAGCCATATGTAAAAATTTAAGTCTAAAAACTATCAACCCCAAAAACAACCCCTTAAGGGTCGAATTTCTCAAAATTTCCACCTTGGTGAGCATTTACATCTTAAAAAGTACCACCATGCAAGGTTTGAGACGCCTAGCACTTGTACTAAAAAGTTTCATACAAACTATCAACCCCAAAAACAAACCCCTTAGGGGTCGAATTTCGCAAAATCCCGTCATAGTGAGCATCTACGTTCTAAAAAGACACCCCATGCAAAATTTGGAATTCCTAGCACCTGTAGTAGCGAAGTTTCATACAAACTATCAACCCCAAAAACATCCCCTTAGGGGCCGAATTTCGCAAAATCCGTTCTTAGTGCTCACCTACGTGGTATAAGGAGGGCTTATGCCAAATTTCAAGTTTCTAGGCCCAGCGGTTTGGGCTGTGCGTTGTCAGATCAGTCAGTCAGTTTTGAATTTTATAAATAGATAGCAATTTCTTAAAAAATCTGCTATTTTTATAAGTTTGCCGTATATCATTACTTCCCAGAATTTTATCCTTATTAGCGACACTATCGAATGGTGTAATAAATTACAAAGTGTGATATTTTTTTCCAAAATCAGAGGTTTCGATTCTTGGCCAGGATTACTGATTTTTCTACAATCCAATGATGCAGTTTTAGTTATCGTCAAAAACGGTCTCGAGACTCCATTCAACGTATTTCGATATTCCTCATAGTAAAGGATATACCTAGCTATCCATGCCCAGTTGAAAAAATCACCCTTTATTTCCCATGTGTTAAAAAAAAGTAAATTTGAGAAAATAAATCGAAATTTTAAATGAGTTAAAAAGTTTCGGTTTCGGTTTCGGTTTCGGCCGAAACTGAGAGCACGGCCGAAAGTTCGGTTTCGGTTTCGGCTGAAAAATCAGTTTCGGTCGGACACTAATATTCACCTTAAGGGTTCCGTTTAGAACCTATAATGGTCGGTCGCTCCGTCTGTCAAGAAACTTTTTCCCAGTAAAATTTTTCCCACGTTTTTATACACTCACTTTTCTTAAGTAAACCCTTGGTCAAAGTAAAAGCCAGGCTTCGGGTCTACCTACGGTAGCATTCCGATGTTGGCAATTCCAATAGGTCAGCCGCAACTCTAGTGGTGACTATGATTGCTACAAATAAAATTATTTGCTCCGTGCAGAAATCGAACAGCAAAGCAGTCAATCGCTCAGGCACTGCGCCAACGGTGGTGGCAAATACGTCACTGTGCATCGAACACGCTAACTTTATTACAATAATAAAGTAGATACTTACCTAATACCTATACTACCTACCTATACCTGGACACACTCAAGTTACGGAATTAGCCACTTTAGATAAGCAATGCAAATATCAAGCAAGTACTTGTTTCTGCCTAGATGCCTCAAGTGGTGTGCACAGATTTTGAGTTCGGTTGAATAATGTCCTCTATGCCGTTACTTATTTAGGTATTACTTCACGTTGGATAATAAATTATTAAAAAGCTAGGCAATTAGACAATTTGGACTTAGACAAAATGCTCAAGTTTGTTCTAAATAGGCTCTGAAAATGTAAAAAAGTTACAAGTAGCCAGTAGGTACAGTATTTTTCCTATATTAGGCGAAATGACACGTAGAAAGTGACTCTAGGAGTAATGGATATAATGAATGTTGATAGACGAGGCATAGAAAGTCCACGGAAATAATGCGAATGAAAAAAGAAGAATGACATAGGAGAATTGAAAAAGAAAAAGTGTTGCAAAGACCCCAAGTAAAATGGGATACCTGAAGGCGAAAATTAAATGTTTATTTTGAAGTTATTTTTTTTTTGTGAGGTAAATAGTTGAGGTGAGTTAAATAGGAAGATATTTTTGAAAATTAACAGTACCTTTATTACTTACATTATGCAGTTTGGTGTCAGGCATCGTTTTAGTTAACTGATGTTGTAAACACAGGCATCGCTAAGCTATGTGGGTAGGTATGTTAGTTACTTGATTGCAAATCGTAATCACATACTTACCGATTACCCAATTAAGAATCACTCGCACGGCTCATGTGCTACCTAATTAATTACCATATTATTCATTTCTCAGTAAGACGATAAAGGTTAATGATGTACATAATTGCCACTCAAGTCGCAAATACCTCGTCTGATGATGAAGTCTCAACATTGTGTCAAGTGACAGCTTAGCACCTTCCTAATAACCGATATGTATCGGGTTTCGATACCTACTTGTCGGAATCGGTATCGTTAATTTCATTGTTTGCAAAAATTTATTGATTTCGTGTTATTTTCGAGACTATTGTGTGATCCAGTTACAAAGGTCTTGCTAAATACAATGAAGTAATCTATTTGCTAGTCATTCGGTCTTTTCCTATCCGATAATCACCATTACTGAAAACATGAAAAATGAACAGCAAAACTAACAATTTGACTCTGAACAGGAATCCAACCCCTGAGTTCCCGTTACCGATATTATGTATTTAAAAAGTGCTAATAACTACACTCTGTTTGATCCCTAATCGACCTCTTCTATACACATCTTTACAAATAATAAGACTGTAAAATAAATTACATCCGAGAAAACGGTGACCAATTCTGATAGAGAAATCAAAAGAATTTAACATGATAAATGATAATACATATTAATAAATTAAAACTTATACTTATGTGAACTTAGAACATTAGAAATCTCCTGGCGAACCTAGAAACCTCAGAGTGTATTTTTGTACAAAAAATAATATCAATAACAGTATCTAATACCATTGCATGTAACAATGAACAAATCTAACACTACAGTTTAATTTATAAGAATCGTGCGCGTTGTATTTGCGGCGCTGCAGCGCGGCGCGGGCGCAGGTGCGCGCACGAGCGATGATCGATACAGCGCGGCTATCGCTTTCGGCGGGTGCGCCCGCGCCGACGACCGACAATTAATTTAGAAGCACCATTTGTAAGCTGATAACACAGGTAATGCTGTGTGTTGTTTGTTAGATAAAGTGGCGTTTGTAATGGTGACTGTGTAGTTTTAATTAAAATAAAGGTCAATCATGGAAGAATAAAAATAGTTGATTGTAGGTATCTGACATGGGCATCGCGACTGTCTTCAAGTAACCGTGACCCTGGAACCTAAAGTGCCCCCCTTAAGGAACACCGTGGATTTTGGGCAGTACCTACGAGTTTCACAATCCCACCTTGAGTCCTCCGTCATTTGATGATTTTACCAAGATAAAAAAATGTGTCATGGTCAAAGTGTGAAGAGCCATTTTCATAATTATTATGTGGGTGGAGCTAATTAATTGGTAGTTGTTGTTATCGGAAATATACGTAGTTACGACTGACAGTCGTGCCGTCAACAAGGTGCCGTTTGTCATCTAAGTTAGCATTTTCTTCGAGGCCAAAGAAAGTAATGAAACTGTCTACCTCTTTCTCGAATCACCATCTCGTATTCCGAAAACAGATCCAACACCAAACTAACGTCTCCAGTTTAAACACAACCTAACCGAAAAATTCAGTTTGTTCTGTTGCCATTGCATCCTTCCGTGTGATCACCTAATTAAATGGTTGCAGCTGGGCAGCTGGGGAGCTAATGGAAAATCGCGGAGAATAAATCTCCGGTCGAGTCCTGATCCTCCCTCCGCTGAGATACAAGACGAGCGTGCGGTTCGACTCGCACTCATTAACGGAGATAGCTCAAATTCATTGTTTTATGTTCACCTCATGGTAGAACTGCTTGTGTGATCTAATGATTGTTTGTGTTTCCTATTGGTTTTGTGGTGTGGTTGGTATGTCGACTGTTTTCAAGTGTGCCGTTAAGAATCTTGTGGAAAAGGTTGTTATAAAGGTTAATTATTTTGTTGTTGTTGTTGTAGCTTCCTCCAATTTAATGCCATTTTACCAGCTTAGACATATGAATGTTTACAGTAGTGTAGACATTCATAAGTCTATTGATGATTATAAAGTTGAATATTGACAGTCCCTGACTTGTGTTAACGTAAAGTTGTATTAATAAAAGTAAATAGGTTTGGGCTCTTTAGAGATGAAAACATAGTTTTAGTAGATAAAACTGTACTGTCTGTGGTTCTGAATTCTTGTAGGTAAATGAAATTTTAATTTTTTCAATTTACTTTTAACTGTGTAAGGCATCTAATTCTTAAAAGGTGCCACAAGCAGATAATAAATTTTCAAACGACAAACTCATAAAGCAATCTAATTTATTTCACCGCAAACCCTTGTTTACTCGACGAGCAAAACAGAAAAAAATATCTCAACTATCTAAAAAATTCGATTGGGGTCCGTGGTGCCAATTAGCGCTGCCGATGAAATGTGTGATGGTGTGATGAACAATGACCATCTGCGACACTCCCGCGCAGATCGCGATAATGGCGGCGTGGCGTAACTTAGCGCGCTCTATACACTGCGCAAGTGCACACGCGGAATTTCACCTTTCATTAACGCCTGCGTATTCGACCACACGCCATTCAATTTGCGCCCTCATCACAAAAACCACCCATAGATTTTTGAATTCGGATTCATTCATTGAAAGTGTTAAAATCTGGCTAAGAATTTCTTACGAATATTTGAATAGGGGCATAAATCTTTGTATTTCATAATAAATGGATTAAACCAACACCTGAGATGGAATGATGAGATCATCCGCGTGTTGATCTCGTGCTAATTGTCGGTTTTGTAAGTCTTTACCTAAAACAATAATGACATAATGATTATGTTCTCCATATAAAAAATCTGGATTGTGAAAGCCTGTGAGAACTGCGACATAGAAACGGCAAGACCGGTTCACTGCAATGATATAATAATCTAAATACTTTTCATTGGTGTGCCGATAAAATTATAAATTTAAAGTTTTGTACTCGCACTGAGCTTTTATACTGATTCCGATTACATTATGATTATTGATAGCCTAACTTCACTTGCAGCTGTGTATACTTCTCCTCTTTTATCCCATATTATATCCGTGTTACTTTCATGACTTACCGGTAGACCATTATTTGGAAGGCATTCAATCATCTGATTGTCTTTTGACTTTTCCTTCACTTTACCTTATAGTCCAGTCATTAAGGCCAGGTTCCAGTACAGTCCGCAGCTATGAGCGCACTACCTCAGCCCCCGCAAAGGGGCGGGGCAAGTCGACAGCGGTGCGGGCGGGAGGGACCGTGTGTGTATATGCCACAGCGTAGCGTAATGCAGTAAGTCAATTACGTACGAGTGTGTCTGGATTAGATTTTCGTAAAATGATATTCGAGATAGTTTTGATTTTACAAAGTGCATACAATGGAGTACTTTCTTAGGCAGCAGTATATTTAATATGTGCCGAGTTTGGGCTCGTTTTGTTATGATGACATCTTACCTGCGGACTTGATGGAGTGACCTGAAGGTCTACATCGGTGACTGCCACTGGAACTCGGTGACGGATTGAAAAAGATGTGCCGAGTTTGGGCTCGTTTTGTTAGTTACGATGAGATCTTACCTCCGGACTTGATGGAGTGACCTGAAGGTCTACATCGGTGACTGCCACTGGAACTCGGCGACGGATCGAACTAGATGTGCCGAGTTTGGGCTTGTTTTGTTAGTTATGATGAGATCTTACCTCCGGACTTGATGGAGTGACCTGAAGGTCTACATCAGTGGCTGTCACTGGAACTCGGCGACGGATCGAACTAGATGTGCCAAGTTTGGGCTCGTTTTGTAAGTTATGATGAGATCTTACCACCGGACTTGATGGAGTGACCTGAAGGTCTACATCGGTGACTGCCACTGGAACTCGGCGACGGATCGAACTAGATGTGCCGAGTTTGGGCTCATTTTGTTAGTTATGATGAGATCTTACGTACGGACTTGATAGAGTGACCTGAAGGTCTACATCGGTGACTGCCACTGGAACTCGGCGACGGATCGAACTAGATGTGCCGAGCTTGGGCTCGTTCTGTTAGTTATGATGAAATCTTACCTCCGGTCTTGATGGAGTGACCTGAAGGTCTACATCGGTGACTGCCACTGGAACTCGGCGACGGATCGAACTAAATGTGCCGAGTTTGGGCTCGTTTTGTAAGTTATGATGAGATCTTACCACCGAACTTGATGGAGTGACCTGAAGGTCTACATCGGTGACTGTCACTGGAACTCGGCGACTGATCGAACTAGATGTGCCAAGTTTGGGCTCGTTTTGTAAGTTATGATGAGATCTTACCACCGGACTTGATGGAGTGACCTGAAGGTCTACATCGGTGACTGCCACTGGAACTCGGCGACGGATCTAACTAGATGTGCCGAGTTTGGGGTCGTTTTGTTAGTTATGATGAGATCTTACCACCGGACTTGATGGAGTGACCTGAAGGTCTACATCGGTGACTGCCACTGGAACTCGGCGACGGATCGAACTAGATGTGCCGAGTTTGGGCTCGTTTTGTTAGTTATGATGAGATCTTACCGACGGACTTGATGGAGTGACCTGAAGGTCTACATCGGTGACTGCCACTGGAACTCGGCGACGGATCGAAATAGATGTGCCGAGTTTGGGCTCGTTTTGTTACTTATGATGAGATCTTACCACCGGACCTGATGGAGTGACCTGAAGGTCTACGTCGGTGACTGTCACTGGAACTCGGCAACGGATCGAACTAGATGTGCCGAGTTTGGGCTCGTTTTGTTAGTTATGATGAGATCTTACCTCCGGACTTGATGGAGTGACCTGAAGGTCTACATCGGTGGCTGTCACTGGAACTCGGCGACGGATCGAACTAGATAAGCCGAGTTTGGGCTCGTTTTGTAAGTTATGATGAGAATTCTTACCACCAGACTTGATGGAGTGACCTGAAGGTCTACATCGGTGACTGCCACTGGAACTCGGCAACGGATCGAACTAGATGTGCCGAGTTTCCGACTCCCCGATGTAAACCTTCAGGTCATTCCATCAAGTTCGGAGGTAAGATCTCATCACAACTAACAAAACGAGCCCAAACTCGGCAAATCTTGTTCAATCCGCCGCCGAGTTCCAGTGGCAGTCACCGATGTAGACCTTCAGGTCACTCTATTAAGTCCGGAGGTAAGATATCATCATAAACAATAAAACGAGCCCAAACCCGGCACATCTAGTTCGATCCGTCGCCGAGTTCCAGTGGCAGTCACCGATGTAGACCTTCAGGTGACTTCGTCAAGTCCGGAGGTAAGATCTCATCATAACTAACAAAATAAGCCCAAATTCGGCACATCTAGTTCGATCCGTCGCCGAGTTCCAGTAGCGGTCACCGATGTAGACCTTCAGGTCACTCCATCAAGTCCGGTGGTAAGATCTCATCATAACTAACAAAACGAGCCCAAACTCGGCACATCTAATAATAATAATAATATTCCACGACTATCACACAATGCCATCTAGTCCCAAGCTAAGCAGAGCTTGTGTTATGGGTACTAGACAACTGATATACATACTTATATATTTCTAAATACATACATATTATAGATAAATTACACCCAGACACAGAACAAATGATCATGCTCATCACACAAACATTTGTCCTGGGTGGGAATCGAACCCACGACCTCCGGCATAGCGATCAGGGTCACTAACCACTAGACCAACAGGCCAGTCAATCTAGTAGTCATCTAGTTCGATCCGTCGCCGAGTTCCAGTGGCAGTCACCGATGTAGACCTTCAGGTCACTCCATCAAGTCCGGAGGTAAGATCTCATTATAAATAACAAAACGAGCCCAAACTCGGCATATCTAGTTCGATTCGTCGCCGAGTTCCAGTGGCAGTCACCGATGTAGACCTTCAGGTCACTCCATCAAGTCCGGTGGTAAGATCTCATCATAACTAACAAAATGAGCCCAAACTCGGCACATCTAGTTCCATCCGTCGCCGAGTTCCAGTGGCAGTCACCGATGTAGACCTTCAGGTCACTCCATCAAGTCCGGTGGTAAGATCTCATCATAACTTACAAAATGAGCCCAAACTCGGCACATTTAGTTCGATCCGTCGCCGGGTTCCAGTGGCAGTCACCGATGTAGACCTTCAGGTCACTCCATCAAGTCTGGTGGTAAGATCTCATCATAACTAACAAAATGAGCCCAAACTCGGCACATCTAGTTCCATCCGTCGCCGAGTTCCAGTGGCAGTCACCGATGTAGACCTTCAGGTCACTCCATCAAGAACGGAGGTAAGATTTCATCATAACTAACAGAACGAGCCCAAGCTCGGCACATCTAGTTCGATCCGTCGCCGAGTTCCAGTGGCAGTCACCGATGTAGACCTTCAGGTCACTCTATCAAGTCCGTACGTAAGATCTCATCATAACTAACAAAATGAGCCCAAACTCGGCACATCTAGTTCGATCCGTCGCCGAGTTCCAGTGGCAGTCACCGATGTAGACCTTCAGGTCACTCCATCAAGTCCGGTGGTAAGATCTCATCATAACTTACAAAACGAGCCCAAACTTGGCACATCTAGTTCGATCCGTCGCCGAGTTCCAGTGACAGCCACTGATGTAGACCTTCAGGTCACTCCATCAAGTCCGGAGGTAAGATCTCATCATAACTAACAAAACAAGCCCAAACTCGGCACATCTAGTTCGATCCGTTGCCGAGTTCCAGTGGCAGTCACCGATGTAGACCTTCAGGTCACTCCATCAAGTCCGGTGGTAAGATCTCATCATAACTTACAAAACGAGCCATAACTTGGCACATCTAGTTCGATCCGTCGCCGAGTTCCAGTGACAGCCACTGATGTAGACCTTCAGGTCACTCCATCAAGTCCGGAGGTAAGATCTCATCATAACTAACAAAACAAGCCCAAACTCGGCACATCTAGTTCGATCCGTCGCCGAGTTCCAGTGGCAGTCACCGATGTAGACCTTCAGGTCACTCCATCAAGTCCGGTGGTAAGATCTCATCATAACTTACAAAACGAGCCCAAACTCGGCACATCTAGTTCGATCCGTCGCCGAGTTCCAGTGGCAGTCACCGATGTAGACCTTCAGGTCACTCCATCAAGTCCGGTGGTAAGATCTCATCATAACTTACAAAACGAGCCATAACTTGGCACATCTAGTTCGATCCGTCGCCGAGTTCCAGTGACAGCCACTGATGTAGACCTTCAGGTCACTCCATCAAGTCCGGAGGTAAGATCTCATCATAACTAACAAAACAAGCCCAAACTCGGCACATCTAGTTCGATCCGTCGCCGAGTTCCAGTGGCAGTCACCGATGTAGACCTTCAGGTCACTCCATCAAGTCCGGTGGTAAGATCTCATCATAACTAACAGAACGAGCCCAAGCTCGGCACATCTAGTTCGATCCGTCGCCGAGTTCCAGTGGCAGTCACCGATGTAGACCTTCAGGTCACTCCATCAAGTCCGGTGGTAAGATTTCATCATAACTTACAAAACGAGCCCAAACTCGGCACATCTAGTTCGATCAGTCGCCGAGTTCCAGTGACAGTCACCGATGTAGACCTTCAGGTCACTCCATCAAGTTCGGTGGTAAGATCTCATCATAACTTACAATACGAGCCCAAACTCGGCACATTTAGTTCGATCCGTCGCCGAGTTCCAGTGGCAGTTACCGATGTAGACCTTCAGGTCACTCCATCAAGTCCGGTGGTAAGATCTCATCATAACTTACAAAACGAGCCCAAACTCGGCACATCTAGTTCGATCAGTCGCCGAGTTCCAGTGACAGTCACCGATGTAGACCTTCAGGTCACTCCATCAAGTCCGGTGGTAAGATCTCATCATAACTAACAGAACGAGCCCAAGCTCGGCACATCTAGTTCGATCCGTCGCCGAGTTCCAGTGGCAGTCACCGATGTAGACCTTCAGGTCACTCCATCAAGTCCGGTGGTAAGATTTCATCATAACTTACAAAACGAGCCCAAACTCGGCACATCTAGTTCGATCAGTCGCCGAGTTCCAGTGACAGTCACCGATGTAGACCTTCAGGTCACTCCATCAAGTCCGGTGGTAAGATCTCATCATAACTTACAAAACGAGCCCAAACTCGGCACATCTAGTTCGATCAGTCGCCGAGTTCCAGTGACAGTCACCGATGTAGACCTTCAGGTCACTCCATCAAGTTCGGTGGTAAGATCTCATCATAACTTACAAAACGAGCCCAAACTCGGCACATCTAGTTCGATCCGTCGCCGAGTTCCAGTGGCAGTGACCGATGTAGACCTTCAGGTCACTCCATCAAGTTCGCATCCTAGCTTAAAAATGTGGTCCATAAAAAAAAATTACATCGTTTCAAAATTAGATCACTTGACTATTTTATTCTATTCCCGCAACTAACACGTAATCGCTTGTGTGTGTGACTTTGTTTCCATGTAGTCGTTCAGTTCTATGCCTGCTTACGTAACCGCGCGGGGGGAATTTTTGCGCAGCAACGACGTACGTCCATCCTCTATCACGCCTCGGCGGGTACTGGCGAGCGCCCGGTGAGCGAAATAATGCCAATATTTTGGGTATTTTATTTCTTGGAGAAAAATTATAACGAAATTTTAAAATTTGCTTTTACCATGCACTTCTAAATAATGAGCTGTTTTTATTTTTATAAGTTTCGTAAAAATTCATTGTGAAATCTCTAAGCAGTGGATGTTTGAAAATTGTGATTTAGTGTCATGTTTGAGATTTTTTTCTATCGAGCCAATTATTCCAATTCGTGTTTCTATCTTTACCATTCACTCGAGGATATGTTCAACTTTAATATTATGATTTTTTTTTATTAAAAATATCATTGTTAATGAGACTTTCAGACGTTTGAAAATCTTAAAAATTACTGAAAGCCCGCCTTAAAGCCTAAACCCGAAAATAATTAGTAACTTGCTGAAATTTTAAGGGGTTCTTAAGGAAGGTAAAATAAGATACCGGGTGATTTTGCAGCGTTCTGGGGTGTACGGAAAGGGTTGAAAAGGGGTGAAAAGGGGTTTTTTGCTAATAACATTGCCAAAAAAATTAGTAACACGCTGCAAATTTGGAATAAGGTTGTTCTTACGGTTTTGTAACGTGTATTAAATTTGCAGCGTTTTGCAACATACGGAACATTGTTTTTTTTCAAAACAGTGCAATTAGTTAAAAACAGGGGTAAGAAAATTAGTAACACGCTGCAAATTTGGAATTAGGTTGTTTTTACCGTTTTGTAACGTGTATGAAATTTGCAGCGTTTTGCAACATACGGAACATTGTCTATTATTAAAAAAAACAATGAAATTATTTAATCACACGGGTTAAAAAAATTGTAACTCACTGTTAATTTTGTAATTAAGTTGTTTTTACCGTTTCGTAAGGTATATCACATTTGCAGCGTTTTACAACAAATTGAACATTGTTTATTATTAAAAAAACAGTGCGATATACGTTACGAAACGGTAAAAACAACTTAATTACAAATTTACAGCGAGTTACAAATTTTTTTCACCCGTGTGATTAAATAATTTCATTGTTTTTTCAATAATAGACAATGTTCCGTATGTTGCAAAACGCTGCAAATTTGATACACGTTACAAACCGGTAAGAACAACCTAATTCCAAATTTGCAGCGTGTTACTAATTTTCTTACCCCTGTTTTTAACTAATTGCACTGTTTTTAAAAAAAAACAATGTTCCGTATGTTGCAAAACGCTGCAAATTTAATACACGTTACAAAACCGTAAGAACAACCTTATTCCAAATTTGCAGCGTGTTACTAATTTTTTTGGCAATGTTATTAGCAAAAAACACCTTTTCACCCCTTTTCAACCCTTTCCGTACACCCCAGAACGCTGCAAAATCACCCGGTATGTTATTTTACCTTCCTTAAGAACCCCCTAAAATTTCAGCAAGTTACTAATTATTTTCGGGTTTGGGCTTTAATGACTGGACTATTAGGAAAATATTCAACTTGCCACTTCTTGCTATGTATCCTGCACACCTTAATCACAGAGCAAAGACCCTGAAATGAAGCTCTGATAACATCTTGACGTGGTTCACACCAGAGAAGACCGTATAACTTGGAGAGGCAGTGCCGTAACTAGTTTCTTATGCACCCAGTGCGAGCTCCTTTAACTGCGCCCTTCTTGGTCTTGTGTGTCTTGGTCTGCCAGGTCTTGTGGTCCTAGTTTGGCCATTTCTGTGCCCCTTCAGGGTCTGGTCCTGTGCCGGGGTACCGTTTGCACACCCCTATTTTTGGCACTGTAGCGAGGTGTCGTATGTGGTCGCGGACATCGAAAATTAAGGGCCTATGTCAAAATAGTCTCAGTACTAAATGGAAATTTGTCAAAATTTTACGTGTATTGTATTGTAATTGTGACGTTGCCATAAGGTCGGTTATTGGCAAACGCTTTCGTGTTCAGAATTAAACAATGCATTGTATTGTAATACTTGTAATGGGTCTTACGATTTACCATTATGTAGTAAGTGTATTCCCAAACGAAAACTTATCTGCTGTGATTATTATCTTTGTAATTAAAGAAATTAAGCAAACACCCTGAGAAATACAGCAGGTCTAGACTGGATCTGTTACTAACACAGACAAACGTTTTAGTCTTTTTACATAATCAGCCATTAAATGATCCTTAAGGCGCTCCCTCACCGCGAGCATTCACCTGTAATGTAACGTTACAAATTCGAACATTTCATCAGTGAGGGAAGACAATCGAGCATCACAATGCGCACCATTGTATCAAATCTATACTAAATGTACGCGAATCTATAATGACTGTTACATTACTCGCGAATGCTCCCAGTGAGGGAGTACCTTAGAGGCCTCCCCTCTAAAAGAGGAAGTGTCTAGTCTACAATGCGTGTCCAGTAGGGGTTGGATACCTTAGATTTTAAAAATTCCTTTGATATTTTTTCTTTCTAGGACATGCTGATTTTCTACAGCTTCTATATTGATTTGCTACTAACAGTCCAAAATCAGCTTTATCTATGTTATTGCTCTTTAAAGATAATGATAAACTTTAATTTTTTGATGCCCGGTAAATAATAGGTGTTTACTTAGTTGCATCTATTTATCTATCCTAGCCTCTAGTGCATCAAATCCGGCGTAGCTAGCAGGAGTGTACCCTCGCCCATGCACACATACCAGGGCCGACGCGCTGCGTTCCCCACATTCCTAACTCCTTTAACTATATAATTCGGTCGTTTACGCCCGCCTGATAATCTGGCCCTTTGTTTCGAAGCCATCATAAACATAATTGTGCAGGCAGAATTATGGATGTAGGGGAAAAATTCTAGTGTTCTAACTTGAAGGAATTTCAACATTTTGTTAGGGGTATCTACTGAGGTTATTTAGTAAGTTATGTTGGACAGTTGATAAAGAATAATTGGCGCATATTATTATAAAAACGTCCACTTGTTGGTAGTTAGCTCCACTCTGGGCGGTAGGACCCATTTGATGGTGTATTATGACGATAAAAAAATGGGTGCGTTTACTACTCCTATTTATAGCTAAATTTTGAGCCTAAAGTGACCTAGTGGCTTTTTATTTGAGCATTGGGATGAAAATAATAATGGAAAGGCGATAATTCTTCGCCTATAATATTTGTTGCATGCAGCGATCAGCAACTGACTGAGCTATATATCTGCTAATCGTTATACGAGTAGATAGTATGCATGTTAGAACCCAGTAAATAATTACTAACGTTACGATTGATTAGCACTGACGAGTAACATAACGTGTAAACATACATTCTGTTATGTGCATTTGTGTAACAATGTGATGTAAGGGCGCCCTGTAATGTAGGTATGCATATGTAATGTACATAAGAACTTCATGCTTCAAATAATACGAGTACATCGAGCACGTCATGAGATATAATATTTGTAAATAAGGTACGCGTGAACTTATGGTAATCATTTTAATATTGAGTAGAAACTTAGAAAAACCCGTTAAGTTTGTCTCAGAACGTACCTACATTTGGAAGGGTTCCGTAGTCCGGTTGAATTAAAAATTGTTAAGAAATTGCATAAAGTATGGTACCGCCTGGTGGTCCACATTCTAGGGGACTGTTTCTCATAGAGAAGAGACTAATGTTTATTTAAATGTGACACAGCAGTGGGAACATTAGGCGTGGGCCACATAGAAAAGACGTAAGACGCAGACGGGGCGGAGACATATTTGTCTCTTCGGCGTCTCTTTCATACAAAATGTATAGAAGCGTCGAACACACAGAAGAGACGCGTCGCGGGCGCGACTCATACAAGTCTGTTTACGTTTAAATTAAATCCCAAAACAAAGAATCAAAGACGATCTCCGTCTAAGAACAGACATAGTAATAAAAATATTTATACTGTGGAAAAAGATACCAGGATTGGTATCCTTTTCCACAGTTTACTCAGAAACTTATAACTTGATATTCAGGAAACGATTGATCAGAAAATTGAGAAGATCCAATATCCTACAAGTTGTCACCAACAAACGACTCAATGAAGGATATTTTATTTTTATTGGTTTAAGCTATAGAGCGGTGCTTACAGTCCCGTATTTAGGCATAGCCCGACAGTGCGGCTATGGACTATCAGCGACGTGGGTGTCATACTGTCACAATCTCAGGGCTGACAACAATGAGGAAGGATGTGCGTTTCTGGAGCAAAGTATTGGGAAATGGTTGAACTAATTACTTGAATTACTGTCAGAGCCGAAAATAGGGGTATGCTAACGGTGCCCCGACATATGGCGCAGAAATGGCCAGACCAGGACCACAATTGGCTAGACCAGGGCGCAGTTACAGAAGCTCGCACTGGGTGCATAAAAGGCTAGTTACCACACTGGGTACATTCAGGTTTTAGTTGAGTCAGTTGGAGTTCTGGGCAAGTGACGCTTTCAATACATTTCGTTTAAATATTTACAAAGTAAATATATCTAGATTAATATAAGACAGTAGAACAGTTAAGGTTAAAAAATATAAACTACGAAGAATCATGCCAATCTGGATTATTTGACTTTTCAACGGTTCTCCAAAACTAATTTTCAAAATTTCTGGACGATAATAACCCGAGCCCTTCTAGCCTAGTTCGAACCTGTCTCTTCTCTTATAGTTTACTCTAATTTAGTTTCAGTTTATTAATTAACATTTTTAAGAAACAAGCACTGAGCAGATTGAGCAGCCCTAGCAGCTATCTCGCGGAAACAACTTCCGGTGACGCAATCGACTCTTGCGCCGATGTTATAATGGCGATCACTTTTGTACCAAGCCAATTAACACCAGACTCAAATGGTTTTGAAGACAAAATGATATTGAGAGATATGGTTTTCGGACTTTGATCCGAGATCAATGGGTGTTGGGTTTATATCGAAAGATATATCAGTTTACGGACCAATGGGTCTACTGTCTTAATCCGTTAACGAAAATACGGGCCCGTACGAAACTAAGCATGTATTTATAGAGGTTTAAGATGATTCTCCTGTACATTAACATTTTTGTAAGTTCACTTGTTCAGGCTTATAGGATTGTTGAGACGATTCTGTATTTTATTATCATTTGAACTTTCTGGACCTTCATTAAACGCATTTACCATACGATGATACTTATTTATTACTTTCATAATTGGTGGGAATTCTTTAAATCTAATATGTGAGGTGGGAATTTGTAATCGGATTAAAATAATGTACAGAAAGTCGACTACTTATTTCTTCACGCCATAGACTTCTTCCACACGGTTATCATCCTAATGTATTATACAAATGTGGATAACTAGTTGAACGATTTAGCCTTTCAATCAACTAGCAATATAGTTACATGAAATATCATGGATATTTTGTATACGTCATGTTAAGTTTAAAGATACACAGGGTGTCCCCGAATGTTTGGATCAAATCGAACAAGGGCATTGGAGAGGTCACATTCTCTATAGATAGTTGTAAGGAAGTGAAAATGGGAAAATAAATAACTTCAATATTTACTCAGAATTCCATCATAATCCTTGTTTAGAACCCGTTGCTTAAAATATGCCGATTTTCTAGTTGTCTTCATAAGTAAAGTTGCAGTATGAATAAAATGAACATTTTCGTCTGAGTCAGGCACTGAACTTCGTCCCACGCGGCTCACTACCCTAAATATCCGTATTTATGAAGTAAGTAGTGCTACATAGTTGCTTATCTTAGGGTAATGCGATGCAAATGTTGTTTTCTTGTTGATAACGCAGTGATTTCAAATATCTTATAAGAAGGGATTTTTATGTCAACCTGGACAAGTTTTTAAATCCTAATTGTTTCTTATATGTACCTGCGGGGTTGTGTCCTTAATTTAATATCGACAAAAAAAGGAACAGGCTTTAAAACAAACACAAAGAAGCGTGAAATAAATTTTCTTTTAGAAGACAGTGTATTCGTTTTTTTATTTATTTTATTGACTTTTGCCACCATAGTGAATTATGGGCCGAAACGAGAATAAATCACCTAGTGAAATAGACATGACTCAACACAGTCTAGGCAACTAAACTTTCAGTTAACCACCGAGACATCTCCCATAAATCTACTTACATAAAAACTTACTCTCACCACATCACCACCACAAAGAATCAGCATCAGATAAAACATCGTTTGCAAAAATTTCTCTAACATTCTTTGGACATCCTGATGACTGCACAGTTTCTCCTGAACAGCCGGTTTCTTTGACCTTGATGTGGGATCAGTATGCACGTGCGAGGATCTGGAGACGTTTCCCCTTGATTGGTATGCTGTGAGGCGCTCAAGGCCAGTGGCGACGTGACCTGGCCACTGATGACCGGTGTGTCTCTTGGATAAATGTGTTTTGGTAATAAGTGGGTGCTAGGTGCTTGATGTTTTGATTTTATGTGGTTTACTTTCTTCGAATATGATAGGTAGGGATTACAATCTCGTTCTCGCGACACCTTGGCATTTTTCAGCGAGAATGATCTTGGACGAAAAAAGAAAGAAAATAAATAGGAAGCAAGAAAAAACGTGTATTGGCACACGCCACAAATGCACACAGCAGGTAACACAAAAAGAAAACAAAGAAAAAGAACTTAATACTAAACAATTTTTAAAAGTGAAATTAAGTATTTCTAAGCCAAAAACAGGGGCGCGAGTTTCATAAAAAGCTTGAGTGCATAAAACGTCTTAGAAAATAAACGTTTATTCTTACAATAGGTACTTACAATTTTATTATGTTTTTGCCTAATAATATTGTGATCATTTGCGAAAAAACACACAAAACTGCTTATCTCGCGAGATCTCGCTTGAGCCCCAATCTTGCGAATTTTGCAATCCGTAAAGATACAATATTAGATGATTTAATAGGATTTTTCAAATCAGGTTTTAGGGTCAGGAAAATGAAATGAGAATGAAATGAAATGAAAAATGAAACAGGAAGCGATCGTCACCTATAGTCACGAGCAATAATAGTATGTATACACTAAGCAGTATTCAAAAGTGATGTTCTGCAACCATATTGATCAAACTTTTACCTTTAAATTAGATTTCTAAGTATTTTGGAAGCCCTACTATTAGTAAATAGGTCTTATTTCAAAGCGGAAACCAGTATTTTACGAGTAAATCGCGTTTGAACTTTGATAAATGTATACATGTTATGGCTCGTGACTGTACACCTACTTCAATCTTCAAATATCCTTATATTTCTTATCGATCATACATTCAGACATAATTATAAGCACTTCGATTACGGTAGCCACCTGACCTGTAAATCACGTTCACCTCTGTTCTATCACATATAAGTCCATAAACTAGGTGACATAACAACTTATTGAATCCTCTTTCTATTGCCACACAAAATAACAGATATTTATACAAATGATCTCAACGAGAAACAGCAGGAAAGCAAAGGCGTAAGTTGACCTTTTGAAAATGGCGAGAATGTTCCTAAGTACTAAGCACTGGATCAATTACCTTTAGCTGGAACACAGCGGCGTCTGAAGAAGTAGGGAACCCCATATAATTACGAAAATTGTTAGCAGGTTGGTAGGCAGAGGTAGCGGTCAACTGATTGTTTATCTATCAATACTGTGATTTACTTACAGTTATGGAAATTAACGGAGGTTTGCATTCTTTTAGCGGAATCTCAACCGCAGTGTCGGTCCAGTTGATTGAGGGCTTGGAAAGGGCTTGTATCAGGCTGTACATACCTGGAAGCTTGAGGTTTATTAGAGTTTGATTCAGTCCCAAGGGTCTTCGTCATGGTACGATAATAGAGACTTGGACGATAAACGTATTCCTTTTTCAAAATATGAGAATTGAGTAACACCAATTAATAAAACAAATCTTATATTGATACAAAACTTGGAGATTGCGTTAAACTCGAATTCCCTATTGAAAACTATCTATTCACTAGGAATTCACTTCGGGGTTCGCTTCGTCAACATCAACTAGATAAGTACACCCCGACCGGTCACACTAGAAGGTTCTAGAACATAGTAGAAAGTTCTGGAAACCTTGGGATTGTTCCAGACACATTTGAAACATCTAGTACTTTATAATACTTTGAAGAAACTTCCAGGATAATCTTCAGTAATATCTTCAAGAAGCTTGTGGAATGGTCTCGTAACAAGGCTGAATGTAACAATACCTAGCAGACTCCTGCGGGCTTCTCGAGGCCATTGATCGTCTCTGTTTGCTTTCCAACGCTGCGCTGTATCTTCCAGTATTTGATTGCCACTCCCATCTCTCTCCACCATTAGTACTTGTTTAGCTTGATTGTTCATATAGTTAGTTTATATCCTCCTTCATTACAAGTTCTGCTACATCATTTTAATCTTTATCTATATTTGATTGAAGTTAAACTAGGCCTAAGTCTACATTCAACATTGATCGATTGGCACCCACGTCGCTTGATCTCCGGACCCTAACAAAGAGTCTGTTGGATCTGGACTTATCATGTCATCTTCCTAGCTAAGATCGGGATCTCCGCGTCAACCATAACCTAGGGTTCCCTTCATGTGATCGTGCCGGCCACTTTCCCTCAGATCGACAGCTCGCAGATAACATCGACCATCTTCATTGATAACTGGATGCAGAATAGAGTGAGGAGGGTAGATGCAGCGATAGGTAAAATATGAAAGGTTGGTATTTTTTGAGGGTATCTGAATATGCGGAATATTTTTTACTGCCAATTCCTTTTTTTTTGTTACCCATAGCCATACACATTTTTTTCTAGCAAACTGAAGATATTCTCAGAATAGTCCACATTGGCTTTGGCTGCCATAATTTGTACCAAAAATGGAATAGAAAGCAGTGGCGTGGGGTAAAAATTCTTGAAAGGGAACCCGGACCAAAACTTAATGAAAAAACTTACAAACATACTAGTCGCCCCTACGATTTTTGAAAGTTTCACTCGATTTCTCTGGTCTTCTATCATCAAACCCTGATTTCCTTACCAAGTTTCCACCATTAAAACATCTTCTTTCCAACAAAAAAAGAATCATCAAAATCGGTTCATAAACGATGAAGTTATGCCGCGAACAAAAAAAAAATAAACAAAATCAACGTTGTATTTTATGGACGAATAAATTGAGTAACCTCCTTAATTTCTATAGTCGGTACTCGGTTAATTATTAATTATAAAAATTTCCATAAAAATCATGTTCACAATACCCTATACTCATCGCCTACGGATCTTAACACCGCGATCATGGACCTAAAAAAAAAGGCGGACGGAACTTCACTAAGAAACAATTGAAGCACCCATAGTAAGTCAGTGCGCTAATGTGGACAAGCCAGCACGCACACATTCACACCATAGTAAGTCAGCCGTCGGCCATTACGCTTCGAACGACACTCGCGGTTTTATACGGTGTTATTTTGTCTAATAAAAACCAAAGTATGCCGTCATGTGTTGCAAAAAGTTGTCTAAACCATAGTAGTTCAATTAAAAAAGCCAGGGGATCACTTTTCATGGTTAAGCATGTCAATTTGAAGCTTATTTCTCGATTTTACGTCAATAAATTTAATAAACATCTCGAAATCAATCAGTGTTGCAACTATTTCAAGGTTCAAATTATTTTAAAATTGGGAGATTTATATTTTATGTTACTATTTATCGTTATTGTATTCTTCTATATTTTTACCAACGACTATATAATACTAGACTACGCATTGCACGATCTAACGAACAAAACTATTCTGCCAACTCGCTGAGGGACTACGTAAGCGAGGGGGGCGGGGTACTGCGTTGTGATTGGCTAACTCAAGGTCTGTTCTGTCTCAACGTATGTTTACGGCTCACAGGATTGGTCGAAATGAGACGGATATAAGACTTGTTTGCCTAATGTGTTGGCAGACATCGGTCGCCTGTTATTAGGAGTCTAGTTTTATATCGTCGTTGATTTTTACAGATTTCCCCACGGCAAATGATGCATGGAAAAATGATTGTATAAAAATAATAAGGGAGTGTAGACATGGAATAGGAATGTAGACGTGTAGGAATGGAACATAAAATAGCTTTAATTAAATATTTATAGCCGAAAAATACTTAAACATTCGTTTTCACCACTTCAGTAAATTAGAAGGGATTTCTAGATGTGTGGATAGCAAAAGACAAGTCTACAAAAATTTGAATCACCAAAAGGGATTGTAAAACTTTATTAACATTAAACGAGTTGTAAATATTTTAATATCCAATGTGCTTAAATGATTTTACCTTTATTTTTAAAATAGGTATTCGTCACAAAAAAATTGTAATTAAACTTAAGTTCAAGGGAGATCCTAATTAAATATTGTTTAAAAATGGGTAATTTTTTCCTTCATCTGGCATCCCTATACACACTCACACATATTTACGCCGCCGCCATTGTGGTGCTTCAATCGTTTCTTAGTGAAGTTCCGTCCGCCTTTTTTTTTAGGTCCATGACCGCGATTCAAGATCGTGACGTAATTGCACAACGCCATCTAGTTAAAACTTCGAAACTAGCATTACGGTGAACACTTACCAAACAATACCATTGAACAGAACTAACTTTGTTATTAATGCGCTAACTACGCAAAATTTATAAACAACAATAATACCAAAGCAAATGCAAATGGACAGGTGAAAACAAGAAATACAAAAAAAATAAGCGCGAACCAAAACTAATGTGAATCTGTCATCCAAATAATACTATCTAAACGAATTACGAAGTCCAGTATCATTCCATCTCGTTCTGGCGTACGCATTTCATATTTCTATCCTTATCATAAGCCGGTAATATTCGGCTTCCGAGCGTCCTTAAACTAGCGGTGTTATGTGGCCTCAAGCTCACGATCGCTGCAAGAGAAACTTTGAATTTTATGAACTGAATTCCGGATTCGCCTTGCGGCTTACAAACTTTGTCTGTTTGGCGTGAGTTGAAATTGCGCGGAAAAAAATTGTAGGCGTTTATTTATTTTTTTGATTGTTCTTTTCATAATTTGTTTATAATAAATGAAAATAATGGATACTAGTATTTGCTATATTTCGAAAGACAAGCCGATAGGAATCGGCATGTTAGGTGGCTTCGGGCCTGATAGAAAGTCATTAAGAAATTCAAATCAATGTAGTTTGTACACTGGAGAGAGTCGTCATGTGGGGTGTAAAAATTGTAAATGATATTTTACTGCAATTTTAGTCAGAAGTCTAACTTGGGTTGCTATCTCCTTTTTGGCCTACCGTGTCGTAGGTTCGTGGTGTTTTCCGAAGCTTATGCAAGTATAATCTGTAACCGTAGCTCTAAAAATAAATCACCCAATTCACAATTCAATTCATTCGCAAATAGGAAACGAAACCGAAATCCTGAAGATCACTGACTCCGATGGCGATGCGGTCATTTGGGTCATCAACCTAGACGAGGAGTCTACGACCTAAAATGTAATCAGTAATATTTCAGGCATAACTTTGGCTTACCGAATTAATATTAAACCTTAGCGAGACGTCTATGCAATTTATTAAATTCCCGTTAATTAATCTTGCGACTGCGATTTTTCATTACTTTTTTGTGTCAAAAAGAAATTAAAATGCCCAGTACTACATCCGGGATCTGTATGGAATTTAATGATATTTTTTTTAGACGTCAGTTCTACAGTAGCAGCTTTTAATCTTTGCGCATGTAACCGCGACCGCTTTCCACGGTGCGCGCGCCTGCCGACATAACGGCGCGAGAGCCGAAGACGCGCGCACGTACCCGACCTGCGCCCGCGCATACGCCGCGAGTGAAACACGCGTGTGAACATATACTTACGATAAAAGTGACTGTGCCTGTGAATCAACAAACGAATGATCAATCTTTGAGGTTCTGTTACCCAGTGTGTCCATACTGCTGTCCAACATCACCTCTGGGTAAGTACCCACAATTTCGCGTGCCATTTTCCAATCTTTCGGTCTCTTTGATGCTGCAGGAATTGTTCTGCGGAATGTTATTAAGTACTATTGACTTTCTAATTGTGTTTAAATATGTTGATTTATACATTTTGTGAATTATTCACATCGCATTAGCATCGTCTCGTTTTGTTGTGTTTTCTATTATTGCTTCTTGATTATATTGTTACAGTAGCTTTGATAACTTAATATAATTTCTTATTATAAGATAGGAATTTTATTAGCTACAGTATATTCTGTATAGTTTTATAATATTCTGGTTGTTTGTTGATCAACGCATGAAGCTAGCGCATTAATTATCTGACTACCCGCATTTGGCACCGCAAGGTCGACTTTTAATGGGTAAAAGTTGTTTTTTATATAATTTAATTTTACAACATATTTGGCAATCCATTTATCATTTCAGACGACATCATAATAATATGATGTTGGTAATATTACTTATTAATATGACAAACGTAACTTTTGCTCATAATTTGCTTATCGTTTGAAAAAATAATTCAAAAAAAGAATACAACAACATCTACCCCTTTGATAGATGTTGTATTTTTTAAAAATTTAATTCAAATAAATTTTAACTTGGAATCAATCTTGGCTAGATAAACTCGTTCTTCTCAACTTTAATAAACAGGCTTACTAACGCAGTTCCTTTTACCAAAAAAGCATATTATTACGTCTTCCCACACAATCCTTGACTTAAATTTATAGATCAAGAATATAAGTATACTAGATTTTGCAATGGCTCCGTCTGCGTTATAGTCAAGAATTATACCAAGGGAACGCAATACCAGAATGTAAGGTAGCATATGTGTTATTCCTAGCTATAATCTATGCCTGGGCCAAGTTTCATCCAGATCCGTTCAGCCGTTTTGGCGTGATTGAGTTGCAAACATCCCATCGCCCATCTATCCAAACATCATCATAATATTTCGATGAATTTAGGACCGTCTTAGATTCCTAAACCAAGCCTCTAACACCTCATTCAACATTGATAACATGTGTGGGTGTGGAAATCTGTCAAACGACAATATTGTCTGCGCCGACGCAGTGAGATCGACGCGCGCACCTGTGCACATACGGAATGTAGGCTAATGTCTCATGCGATGCCTAATTTACTTTACTATATAATTCACACTTATTTCTGTGTTTGCTAGAAATAATGTTTCTATGAGTTTGTGTCGATTTTCCCGTAGACTGACTTAAAATACTTAATACGAAATATTTCCATTTCAGTTTATATTTTTTTCCCAAATATGGTTGAAAACCGTTCACATATTTACTAGGAAACGAACTTCCGTCTTTACATTAATATTCCACCTCATATTCTGTCGATTTTATTCGTTAGATATAGAAATAATTTGGTCCGAAGCGCTAGAAAATTGATGTTTTCTAAACAAATAATATATAAATTATACATTATAAAAGTATCCTTCTCTTTGCAGCCCAAACAACTAGAATAAAATAATGTACTTTACTGTGTTAATTACATTAAATATTAAAATTACTTACCAAAACATAATGAACATTAACCTTGATACGTGAACACAACATTAACTTTGAAATTATGTTCTGATTAATTATTATAAAAACTTTACTGACATCAAAACCTCCATATGGTTCTTATAAAGGTAAAACTAAAATTCCATTGCTGGGTTTGTAGGAGAATAAATTAATTTTCCGAAATCGGCGTTTTTTCTGCCAAGATGAGCGCTTTTCCGGGTCAATATAACCTCCAGGAGGTCGTTTTCAGCACTTGAAAAACCTTCGTAAAATCTGGTGGAATTTACCGGTATCTGAAGCAGTCTTTTCATAAAATTATTCTATTTCCATATTATTATATATGTTATATGTTTCTTTTTTATTTATTTTAAAGCTTTTTTTGGACTGTGTCTGCTATCTTGTGTAGGTATGATATTTTTTTTTTTGTATTAAGTATTATTTCCGCAAGAATCACGAACACAATAGAAATGAAAAGAGTTTGTCTGCACATCTCAACATACGACATATTATGTTATACGTAGGAAATTTCATAAAACAATGACAATAATTACCACAGTACACAACAATAAACTATTAGGACTTCTGAGTTGATCACGATGAAACCTTAGAAAGAAAATAGAAGTCTTTATTAGGTGAAGCACGCACTGCGAATTTTAGTCACACGCATTTCATTCGAAAATAATTCGCAGTGTGTGTTTGGTCTAAGTGACAAGACGCTAGTACTCGTGTTCATATTTTAGAAGGTAACGAAAATTAGAATCATTATATTTTTAGTTACTGATCATAGCTCAAAAATATGTAAGTTAAATTAATATTGTAGTTATTAGGCTTAGCTCCTGCATACGTGCTGTCGTGTCTGTGAATTAAAAAAAAAGATATAGAACTGTAGGTACAATATTTTTTCAGGATAGGTTATTGTCGCTTCTGCAATATTTAAATAGCTCGATTCGCTTCAATTACCACTTAAATTCTAAACAACTTAGAGCTCAAATTCTATTAACACACTACTAATCCCCTTGACAATCCCACCGTGGTATTACCAAAGTACTTCAAAAGACTTGTATCGCTTTCCACGCTCCATATGAGCTGAAACATTCGCAATTACATACAATTAGTACATAAAGGCGGTATGTTACACTGTAGACCTAACTCGGTAATACTGGCTAAGATATCTTAATTAGAGAAAGCTTAGTTAATTGATTTAGGATTATCTTGTTGGTACTTCCGTGGGATGTGAAGAAGCGGCTATCGAGAACTTAAATAGCGATGATCATTGAAGATGGTGGTAACTGCTTCAATAATGTTATTTTATTAGGTTCTTTTTATTTTGGAGAAGATTTACATATTTATTGTTTTAAACTAACTTTTATCCGCGACTGCGTACGCGTGGAATTTCGTATTCAAATTTCAAAATTGTTGAAAAAAAACTACCCTTTCCGGTAGGTATAGTTTTTCGTCGGTATCATAACATTCAATATATTTTAGACATAATACTGTCATAAAAGTAAGTCTGCGGATTTTTTTTTAAACTGCATATACGTTTCTTTTTATAAAATGTACTACATACAGTTTTCATTACAGTTTGAACGCATTCGAGGAAGATTTTGATACCTCTTCGACATAATCTAAACCGTAACACAACAGTAGTGTAGAGTAACGTTAACTTCTTAAAATTCTATTAATGTAGGGAAATAGTGAGGCCTTTGCCCAGCAGTTTAATAATGTTGGCTAGCAGTATCAGTAAACAACAGCCTCATTGGTCCAGTTGTCGACATTATTAGGTTCGTTTCTCTAGTTCATCATCATCATCATTATCAGCCGAAATAAATCCTCTGCTGAACATAGGCCTCCCCTATAGACTTCCAAATAAGACTAGTTGGAAGCGGCTTGCATCCAGCTTGATCCTGTGGTCTACCTCGTGAGTGGACGTCACACGCTGCACTTGCCGATGCCTGGTGTCCATTCGAAAACCTTACTGCCCCATCGGCCATCAGTTTTGCGTGCTATGTGGCTTGCCCACTGCCACTTCAAACAGTTAATTCGTGCTATTTAGGTAACTTTGTTTCGTCTACGAATCTCCTCATTTCTGAGTCGATTACGCAGACTTCGGTTATCTACTATACCTACTACTATCTTGAGCTTACTAATGAGGCCTATAGTAAGTAATTGTTTGTCTGTTGTGAATTTCTCGCCGCGGTGCAGTGTCACGGAATCTTTTTCTTATGCTCAGACAAAAAATCCTGTTATATTTTAAATCGTATGTGTCGATCTCCAGTTTTAAGTCGCACTTACAAAGATTGGTCTGTGGATAGGTGATAATCTATTCCTTCCTTGCTTTGCAAAGCATATTAGAAATCAACGTATAGTTTCCATAATAACTTCCAAAATATACCGTGTACAATCAATTTGTTAAAACAGGTTATACTTGCTTTAAAGTTTTAATTGTTGTAAGTAAATACGAGTAGACAATGTGAAGTTGGTCGCTGTGGTAATAGATAGAGCAAACTGTCCGGAAGTGTTGTTGTATGGATGTATGACTTGTATGGCTGGTTGTATGTGCTAAGTGGTCGGTTTAGAGGGTGTAGTAGCTTACGGTTTCCTAGCTGTTCTTGTGATGTAAGTAGTATTATTTGGGATACCGGGAATATGAGTAAGAAATATTGGGTTTTGATGTGTACTTATTTTTTAGGCATAAAGAAGCCTTAGTGAGTGTGCGGCAACATTATTTAAAAACAAAAAAAAAATGTTTCTCCTGTATTGGAGATGCGTTTACATATAACAACGTTTAATTTGACTGCCGGATTTCGACGTTTGATCTTATATCAAATACACTTCTCATCAAAAAAATCGAAACACTTTCGTTTTTATTGTTTTTGTCCTAATTTTTTACAAAAGAGAATTAATTCCATGAAAAAAAAACATTACTGTGTAGCTGGCAGTTTGGTCATTACAGTAAGAAGAAAAAAATCAAAATTCGAAATAATTTCATTTGTTTATCCTATAAATGAAATTAATCACTGTTTTGAGACAAATGTGTATTTAGGGTTGGAGTACGTTTCTCGTTTAAAAACTAAAAATTAGCGCTTGTCTTTAAACTTTCTGTTTCTTATTTCATTTACTGTGACTTTGGGACGTCTGAAAAAACTTTTTTTTCTAAAACATATGGATACTTCGCCCGCAGAAGCCGCCCAAGTGGTGGCATTGCTGGATTCTGGACTTAGTCAGCGTGTTGTGGCTGCAAGATTGCATCTAAGCTTATCATCTGTTCATAGAGTCTACAAACGCTATCGGGAGACTGGTTCGTTCACGCGCCGTTCAGGATCTGGCAGGAATCGGGTCACTTCTGAGCGAGATGATCGATTTATTGTAACAACTTCTTTACGAAATCGACGCCTTAACGCTTTTCAACTGCAGCAGCAGCTTCGCGTTGTACGAAGAGTAGCTGTAAGTGACTCTACAATAAGAAGAAGGTTGAAGGAACGCGGATTGGCACCGCATTTAAGCCAGCGAATGGGCTCAAATTAACTGCAGACCATCGAAGAGCGCGCCTTAACTTTGCACGCGAGCACCTAACTTGGTCATACCTTCAGTGGAGCAAAGTACTGTTTTCTGATGAGTGTAAAATTATGCTGTATGGTAACGACGGAAGGAACAAGGTCTACAGAAGAGATGGAGAACGCTTTGCACAATGCTGCATTGAAGAAAAGGTTAGCTATGGTGGCGGTTCGTGGACGGTTTGGGGAGGAATCAGCGCCGACGGTAAGACAGAACTTGCCTTTGTGTCTGGGCCACGGCTGCCTGCACTAAACTCTCATCGGTACATCGAACAGTGTCTTGAACCTCATGTGATGCCCTATGCACATTTTATTGGCAACGACTTCATATTCATGCACGACAATGCTAGAGCTCACACCGCGGGCGTCGTACGAGATTATCTTACCGAAGTCGGTATCTCCATTATGGTATGGCCAGCAAGAAGCCCGGACATGAATCCCATTGAACATCTATGGGATGAATTAAAGAGACGAATTCGAGCAAGAGATCCAGCCCCAGAAACACTTAGCCAGCTGCAAAATGCAATCCAAGAGGAATGGGATAATATACCTCAACATGTGATCGTGACTCTCATCCGATCGATGAAGAACCGTATGGAAGCAGTAATAAGAGCTCGCGGAGGGAATACAAGTTATTAAATAAACGTTTCTTACATTTTTTTTTCATTTACGCGTGTTGTTTTACCCATTTCCTTCATATTCCATACAGGGTAAAAATTACTCATTATACAAAATACGAAACCTATGAAGACTTAATTTGAATTTAGAACATTAACATTAGGATTTAAAAACCTCATACTACTCACTATTAAATGACATTTTACATTTATTCCTAAATATACACATTTTTCTGATAATCCTTATCAAATCATAAACTGCGAGGTGTTTCGATTTTTTTGATGAGAAGTGTAGTTCGTGTGATTGTTATTACATACATGATTCCATGTTCAAAAGGTTTCGTCACGTTATACATGTTTAATGTTTTGGCATATTTCGTGATTCACGTAGGAAATAAGTGGATATGATGATTTCAACTTAAATTAATGCTACGAAATAAATCGAAATAATTGCAAGCTAAAATTAAGTCTTCGTTTACTGTACTGATACTGAGTGATGTTAAAAAATCAATATATCTACATGTTTGTGAGTACCTATACGAATGGATAGACGTTTGTTCCTCTTTCACGCAAAAACTGCAAAACGGATTTGGATTTTTGGTACACAGATAGTGTATAACCCGACTTAAAACATGCGATAGTTTTTATTCTAGTATTCCCAATTTTGAACTAGTAGAGGGGAAAGCCGCTAGCAACACCTAGTATTAGATAAATTCAAGTTTTTGCTAAACAACAGTAGCCCTGCGGATATCTTCGAGTTAAACCAGATATTTTGTCGCAATCTTTATCTTTATCTTTACATATAATAAAATCGTAGAGCTGTCATTCCTGTACATTGAATATTTTTTTCTTTTTGTATTTTTTTCGAGATAAGGGATCGATTCTGATGCCAAATCAACTTTTTTTTTCGAATTTTTTTATGTTTTTTGATTTGATCTATCTCCTAAACTACTGTAAAGTTGTCGATCAAATTTTCCTCAAATATTTCTTATAATATGCTTCTGTTAATAGGCTATGTATTATTACGCTATTTTCCCTGGGAGATAATTAATTTTGAATTTTGTTGTTTTTAAATTTTTGTTTGGAGTTGGAAGCTAAACCACTGGATATTATTTATTCAATTTTTTCTCAATAATGCCTTAAACTGCTCTTCAATTAATAGGATATGTATAATTACGCTATTCTCCTTGGGGGATTAGCAATGTTATAATATGTTGATTTTCAGTCATTGTTGACATTTGTATAAGAAACCGCTATTTGAAAACTACTGTCAGCGTACTAGCCAGTCTGGTTGGTAACCTGCTTGACTTTCGTGTAAGGGGTCTCAGGATCAAATCTTCCAATTTTCTTTTTCACTTTTTGTGTTTCATTTTTTGTTTTTATTTGTCCTAAGAGTTTCAAATAATAAAAAAAAATGTGCATACTTTTACTTCAATATTATTCGCAATTTTAATTCATTACTATTTTTTTTTTCAATAGTTCTCTAGGATATAAATCTACACTGATTTTAAATTGTAGGTAGTAAGTTGTTTTTTTTTTTTTTAAACTGTAATTGTTTCGAGGTGTAGGAATTTGAAAGATTCGAAAACAATCAGTGTTTCTATTATTTTGTGTTTATTTATGTTTTGAATTGGTGCTCAAACCAGTGCATAGATTCTGTTTGAAACGACGACAAGTTGTACTCATCGAGTCAAATAATTAGTTATTTTTTAAGTATCACGCGGTATGCCAAAGGGAGAAGAACAATGCTATCGTACGTTCAATTTGCAGCGATACTGTAAATCGACCAAAAAATTATGGTCTAATGTTTAAGATAAACACGGATCTTTGAAATTAATGTCGCTCAAATAAGGATGTTTCCTATGCAAACTATGTACCTAGGTATAACATTATTGATCTAAACTAACAATAAAAATGCAAGTATGTTTTTTTTTAACTTTTCACGCATTACTACCTACTGAATCGATCGTCCCAAAATTAAGCATATTGTCAGGAGTATAGACACGGATATAGGGTATCTTTCATCCCGAATAACAGAAGAGAGCTGTTGCCGAGAAAACAATTACGTTCATATTCCAGATGGCGCCACTTACACGATCCGTATTGTTTCTCAAATTCTAAATTAACGCAAGCGAAGCCGCGGGCAAACACTAGTACTCAATATTTGTCGCAAGCACAACGGCCTACTACGGCCGTGTTACCAGTCTTACACACTTATTTACACAACAGTGCACGGGAAAAAACGTTACACTTAAAGGTATGTAGGATAGCACACACATTGGCATATAATTATCTAAGTCATTACCTTTCATGTACATTTAATAATAATTTTTTTTGCTTTGCTCAAAATGTAGTTTTATTATTCGTAGATCAAACAAATTTTTATTCTGTGCTGAAATTGAATCCGCGACAAGCAGGGCAGCCAGTCATAGCTCGACCACTGCGCCTTCCGCACCATCAATTTTTCATGACAGTTTCGAAATACCTTAAATACCCTCAGTAGGTACTGTAATGATGTAACAGTTAATTTGAACCAGTTAGTTCCCGAGATTAGCGCATTCAACCAAACAAACAAACACACTCTTCATGATGTGAAGTAAATATACACTCGGCGTCACAAAAATCGCACCACTTTAAGAATTCCCTTCAAAGTCATTTTAAACCTATTAATCAATGGTAGACATATGACTATAAGGTATCATTGGAAAGGCAATTTATTTAAATTTCAGTATAAATCAATGGATTTGGTTTTTTGTTTACCAGGGAATAAAAAAAAGCAAGCTAATGCAAATGATTAAAAAGTTAAATTTTATTTTATCAGCAAAAATTACAACAAAGTCCTTAAAAACAACTTAAAACCTAGTGTTACCCCCCCTAGCCCTGATGACTGCTTCCATGCGTTCTCTCATGGACCTAATTAATGTGACAACAGTCTCTTGAGGAATGTTGTCCCATTCTGCAACGACGGCATCTTGGAGGTCTTGGAGAGTGGTAGGGGCAGGATCACGTGCCCGTACTCGCCGTTTCAGTTCATCCCAAAGGTGCTCAATTGGGTTTAGGTCTGGACTTCGCGCCGGCCAGCGCATAACAGGGATTCCAACTTCTTGCAGGTAGTCTCTTACAATTAAAGCGGTGTGACAGCGGGCGTTATCGTGCATTAACGTGAACCCACTGCCAACAAAACCCGCATAAGGGACAACCTGCTCCTCTAAGATCTCTGTTATGTACCGAGCAGCAGTCAGCGACCCTTGCCCGCGAGCACTTCCAGTCCGAGAAACACACACAAGGTTCGTTTTACCGTCGATTGACATGCCGCCCCAGAACATGCACGAGCCACCCCCGTATTCCACTGTCTCTTGAATACAGGCTTGTGCGAATCGTTCACCTTGCCTCCTATACACTCTTCGACGCCTGTCGTTGCAGAAAAGACACACCCTCGTCTCATCCGAGAAGAGCACAGCCCTCCATTGGTCTATTGTCCAATCCACATGGTCACGGGCAAATTGCAACCGGTCTCTCCTATGCTGTGCAGTCAATTTTGGCCCTGTAGCAGCCCTATGAGCTGCAATTTTCTTCTCCCGCATTCTTCTTCTAATCGTGGAGACGCTTACAGAAGTTCTGCGAGCTGATAGCAGTTGTTGTTGCAGCTCAACAGCATTGGAGAACCGATTACGTAAAGACGTCGAAACAATGAAGCGATCGTCTCTTTCCGATGTGCACCGTTGTCTTCCAGATCCACGTCTTCGGATATAGCCACCAGTCTCTTGGAAGCGTTGGAACACTCGTCGAACGGCAAAACGACTCAAGTTCAGTTGCCGAGCAACATCACATTGCCGCATCCCTGATTGCAGTTTTGCAATGACTTGAGCGGCTTCATCTGCAGTGGTATCCATCTTCTGGGGTATTTTTCTTGCTGTAGCTGTTCACGTGTGTTCACTTCAAAGGTTGAATAGCGAATGACCCACATTTAACCCGGGTCGCCCGTTTTATACCCTTGTAGGGAGGTGCAATTAGTGGCCCTTGCAATGCGTATTTTGACAACATTTTTTTTAACGTTACGTGCTAATGAAACCTGTTGTGTTTAGGGATTCTAACTGTTGTTAATTTAAAGGTCGTTAAGCATACTTTCAATTGATACCAATATTAATTGGGTTTAATGTATTCGTTACTGGCGGGACATGTTTTAAACTTATTTTCGAAGAGGTGCGATTTTTGTGACGCCGAGTGTAGTATGTCATAGTGATAGTCTAAGCCCACGTTTCACATATTTCCGGTGTCTTACAATTGCATTATTTACCTCGATAGCTAGCCAACCATTGTCCAATCTCATAAATTGTCCGTTTTCAACATTCCAGTGTTTCTTCCGTTGCAACACTTACACAGAATCAATTTGTTTCTTTCTTTTAACAACAACTATGATGTTTATTTGATTTACACTGTTTTATTTTAAAAGTGGTTCTTTCCTTCAGATTTTCTCAAGAAATAACTCTTTCCTTAATCACCCGCGAAGGTCATCATATCATTCATCGTTGTGTTTTGAGTATGAATTTCAAAAAAATAAGTAACATCTTTATCATCTGCCTAGCCTTTTACCTACTATGTTGGAGTTAGCTTCCAGTCAAACCGGATGCAGCTGAATATCAGTATTTTACATGGAGCGACTGCCTATCAGACCTCCACAACCCAGTAACTGGGAAATATTGTGAAACGCCTTTGTAAGACTGGTTGTCAGACTTCTAAGCTTCTGACTAACAGTAACGACATTCAAAGATTTTATCGTACAATAAAGTAAACACAAATTCTTAATTTTATTTAAAAAGCTTGTACTTCCTTGGCTTTTCTTGTACCAAAATTACATTTTCTAATGAAAACATAAACAACAAAAGACGGAAGTTCTACAAGACTTCTAAATAAAATAACTACAGGGATAAGAAACACAAATCCTATACTTACAATATTATTTATTAATAATTATCTTATCTCAATTACCTTTTAAATTGCTTTTATGGACCATAACAACCGCAACTTACTAAAAACAAGATATCTTGTTGCAATAGTCAATATTTGTCGCAATGGCAACGGTTCGGCATGAAAGTGTGGTCAGTCAATGTATCAATACAGTACATAAATGGACTGTATTGATACATTGACTGTCGGGGAGTCGGACTAATGATTGACACACGACTGGAGCAGGCAGTACTTAATCGATTGATGCTGAGAGTAGGTCGAGCTGGATTAATTTTCTTGTAGAGGAAACCAGCATTAAGGACCTAGATTACAATAGAATACATTTTAATTGAAAAATGGATTGACTAAATATGAGTTTGTCAATCCTATTGCTAGCATAGTCTTCCGAGAATTACGAAAAGTGTTTAAAGTTTCAGAATCAAAAGCATTTATTTTATGTACTTACCTAAGTCAATTACAGGCACTTTTGGATTGTCTAAAGGCAAAATAAAATACTTCAATTGTTTTTTTACACGATAACCTTATCAAATCAGTCTTCTTGTGTGGAGTGGAAGGAACTATCAGACTCATACTGACTAAAATCCATCGTGTTCCTTTAACACCCGTTTACGTTCTAGGGTCACGACTTCCCATTTGTCGACAGTTCCGCGATCCTGGCAGTGGCTAGCTCCTTTGGTGGAGTTGAAATACTTTTCTTTTAGCTTAGCATTTACTTGCATATTTGACTAAGTAGTAATTCAGAATATTATGGTCAGGTCACCTGAAAACCCTTTTGAACTCAAGCATGTCAAAGCTCTCAGTGAAACAAAGTTTTGAAATTGTTGACATCTACCTGTGAGTGAATGTTAACAATGCTAATCCAGTTCCATAACTTTTTAACCCTGTGTTTTTAAACTTCTTTCCAACTTTTAAATTCACCACATTCTGCGGGTTAAATAAACAATAACTTAAAAAAAATTTGCTTAACTTCTAGAAATTTCTCCTGTCTCGTTAATACATTTACAAACAGTTAATTTAATACTGAAATAATTACTTGTAGATTGTACAAATGTTTGTTTCTCACTGCGCCAACCAACTGACAAAGACAGAAAAATAATCGTACTAGTGTTTAAAGAAAAGAGATTCTTCAAATAAAAGTAGTTTTTCAATGTTTTATTTACAGATTAAAATATCCAAATTTCCATAAATCATCTTATCTAACTTGTCAATCACATAATAATAACTCAAAAACAACTAACCGAGGACCAAATAGTCCATTCTATAAACCTATGGGAAATGTCGTAACCTGTCTTAACAAAATTCAATTACATCAAGAACAATTCGGAGTTCTTGAAACAAAACCCCTTAATATCTAACAGCTATGTACAACATAATTATATGTAATGTACATACAACAATAGAAATTCGCTTGTTTCTTACGAGTCGTTTCTCGTGGAACAATGATAGACATTGTGGGGTATTGGTAACAATATGACTTCTCATACAGGTTGCACTCGTTTTTATGAGGTTCAGAGGTCATTTTATGCCTTTGAATGGATTATTGGTTCATATATATCTTGTTAAATATTGTAGGTAACTACTTTGATATTGATCCAGTCGTTTGGCTTTCTTTCGTAATTCTTTTCAATAGTTTGTGTTTACTACCCCTGTAATCCTGTATGGTTGGGACCTTACATCTTGAATTGATGCTGATTGATACTCTGATTTTTGTGCTTATCTATCAAGATGAGTGCACGCGGCATAAATCCTATTCGTTTAGGTACTGAATACACCGATCCAGAGCAACTAAAATGGTGATTCGTGAAAATTGTGCTGTGCTTTCACTGTATAACTATATTTAAATCTTCATATTGTAACTAATTCATAACATAACAGCAAGTCAGTCTTACTCGAAGGGTTTGAAATATATTATATACGGTACGCTTGCATCAAATACATAACTATATAATTATGTCGTGATGCAATCCCGTGCAACAGAAAGTTACTAAATATCTACGTTTACAACAGTGCCTTTGTTTTAAAAAGATAACATTACTTCAAAAATATTTTATTACAAAACGATCACACAATAAATTAAAAACATAATCGAATTTTTGGTTTCTATTCACTAATGATAATGTAACACAATTCACACACATATGAAAGATCAACATTGTTCCGGGAAAATTTTCAGACTAATGTTTATGACGAGACCGCAGACCGTAGACACTCTCAATAAATTGATGTCATTAACATGAATATTTTCAAGAACATAACATAGATGATTCTTTATTATATACCTATGTGGAACAAACACAATTGTAACAGTACCACAATAAGAAGCAATCGTTTTGAACCCATTAACTTTGAATTAAATCTAATACTTTATTTCTCACGCTAATCAAAATCTTTTAAATAAATAGATGAAGTTTTTTTCTAACTTTCCATCTCAAACCTCATCGTATTATAGTAATCGTTTCTTTAATATCTGGGTCAGTTAAAAGATTGAGATTTTTTTTTGTTTTTTGGTACCGACCTAGGTAAAAGTTTCAAAAGTTCGTGTTTTGGTTTGTGTAACCCAGAACTTTTTATTCGAATAATAAGTACGATTAATTGACTATATTATTGACTATCTATTTAGATGCTCATGTCATTTTGACCTATTTAGTTGAGTATCGGTCTAGATAGCAGGCATAAGTTGTATGTAAGAAACCCAATACCGCTTTGTAGCTTATCAAAAACCGAATTACAGGCCCACCCCGGCCTGTTGTTCGGTTTTTGATTAGTTACAAATTTATGCAGACAAAGACCCAACCGAAAATAGCAATTGGGATAGATTATTAATTAGCGTGTTAGCGTTAGACAAAATGACGAACTATTAGCGACAGCAATGACTTTTGACGTGATGTTTGATTAGTTACAAATTTATGCAGACAAAGACCCAACCGAAAATAGCAATTGGGATAGATTATTAATTAGCGTGTTAGCGCTAAACAAAATGACGAACTATTAGCGACAGCAATGACTTTTGACGTGATGTTTGGCGCAGTGGCTGGATGATAGACTTCAGCGTTGCGTGTCTCAGATTTGCTTCGTGGAACAAACAAATATTTGTATGAACTATAGTTGTTGTTCCGGGTCTGGTCTGTGTATGTGAGTTTAAATGTTTGTTAACGCACCCACGAAACACAAGTTTCCAGTAGTGGTGGTGAATGGGTCAACGTTCAAAATAAACTTGTTCATAGGAAAATCTATATCGTTGTGTGCGCGATGACAGCGCCCCTAGTGGCCGCAACTATTCAGGACTTGTCATCTGTCAAATCATGTCAACTAGATGATAAGATATCTTTGTGATATTAAATTTCGACTAGTTTTTCAACGAAATTGAAAAAATAGTGTAAAAAGTGAGTGTGTATATTATACCTAGCGATTTTCTTCCTCGTGGAAAATATGGATATTATAATACGCACGGGATTTGAATCGGTTAAGCATAAAATACATTTCCAACCTCAAACTGAGCAAAAAGGGAAAAAATTAGTATTAGCACAGCATGTGAGAGAAGTGGAAGAGCTTAGAACGAACGGGAAAAGTTAAAGTTAAAGTTTTCGTATTAAATTATAAAGAAAGTTATGAAAATAAAGCAACTTGACACATGACAGCCCAGAATTAATTCACATTTCTGCCACGTCGTGCGCTACGATCGATTTGCCGTTCCCCACCACCCACTTCGCACATAGTCAATACTCTCTAAAGAAAACTTACAGATATTTATAAGTTTAAAAACAGGCCTGTATCATACCCTACAACAGAATACACACAAAAACACCAACTTACTTGAAACAGTTATTATTTAACCAGGTGTATGTTGCATCATAGCCGCATACTACGGCGGGGTATCGACAAAAACCGCGCCGGGTTGGGTAACGTTAGTTCTGCGTACTCTGTACTGTATGTAGTGCATGCGGTAATTACCGACTGCTTTGTTGTTATGTGCGGCAGGATTGTGATGGATATAAAATAAGTAGTAAGTTTGGATGGAAAAGGGGAGAATTTAATAAACGCGAAAATAATTTGTGTGTCTTGAAATAGTTTAAACAAGTCTATGAACTCTAGATGACAAAAGGGCCTGATTTAGAACAAAGATTCGCCTCTAAATGCCAAACCAGTTATAATTTTATGAGAATTCCCAGCAGTAATGCCACAACAGTGCACAGATTTGAGTGTAAATTTAAATCTTGACGACTATTCGAGATTTCATCTCTGGCTGCATCTTGCGTCGCCACTGCGTGCAGTACAATGCTGAGATGGTTCTCAAATGACGCCATAGTCTCACCATATCTGATGGAGTCTCCAGCAATTAATCTTAGTGCAGATCAGCAATCAACAAAGTTATTACAAGTTATTATAAACTTCTATTATAAATTGAAGTGAGGGAAAAGCTGGAGTTGGAATTGTGTCTTTATGAAGCTGTTTCGTTAACTATGATGAGTATCTTTATATCGTTGGTTTGGAATCTACAATGAAATCTGTTTGAAGAGATTGTCTTTATGGAAAAGTCTTACCAGGATGATTAAGTATAGTACTCTCCTATCTTTGCATGAAGCACTATAAAGTGTTGTTTCCAAAGCAACCTTATAATATTTCCAGTAACATTGTTTCTAATCGGCATAATGTTACTTCGCCTATTTATTCTTTCATGTCGAGAGAGAATCAGTGTTAATAAAGACTCTTCATCCCAACTTACTCGTAAACTTAAACTAAAATATTATAAAACATCGGAAAACTCCTCCAGTGTGCCCGAAGATTGGTGCGTTTCCTCGTTGTGTAGCTTATTCCTATATAGTCTCTGACCAAGGTTAAACCCAGCCCATAAAGATTTATTTTTCATGAGGAAAAAACTTCCTTTTCATCAAATTCTGCAACTCCTCCTTGCTAGATTCCATGGCAATCGACAGGAAAATCCTCACTCATTTCAAATAATTTCTTCATTCAAAAACCATTTACATCAATATGTTGTTTCTACAATCTGTCTAGCAGCTATCTGTGTGTCTGGGAGACTTCCTGCAGTAATGCGCGAAGTTTTTGTAAAATTGGAGATCTCTCATGAACGTAATATTGCGTGCGGCAGTGGTGTACCTTTTGACTGCGGTCCGTGTTAGAAGCGGTGGCGAACTACATACGATTAGAAGGTAGAAGTGAAAATAATGGTTATAGCGTAGAAGAAAATGAACTGAGAGAAAAAGATGAAGACGATTTATAAATATCTGCGTGAAAAACAGGGATGTGTAAGGATTTGGATGATATAATAGGCCGACGGCAGTAAAGAACGAACAGACAACAACATTTTTGAGAAATTGACTTGTTTACTTAACTAATTGAATCCAAAGTTTGGTAATGTTTTTCTTTCTTTTAATGATGATGTGATGAATACGTGATGTTTTGATAACTAATTACGAGTATTTAGGAATCTAAACTAATATTATAAATGCGAAAGTAACTCTGTCTGTCTGTTACGCTTTCCCGCTTAAACGTCTCAACCGATTTTGATGAAAGGAGATGGCTAAATGAGTGCCCCAGTCGTCTATAAGAATTTCATTTTAACTCGTAGTATTTGAAAATTTATTAATGAATTGTTTAATGTTTAATAATTTCCTAAGACTTATATAAAATGTTAAACATAAAAAAGTATCTGAATTGCTTTTCGCTCATTTTTTATTGACATGATGACTTGGTCACGATGAAATAATGAAAACTAGGGAAGGGTAATAACGCTTTTCCAGATTGTTAAAATGAAACTGTATTTAATCGATTTTTACTAATGTGATTTAAAACGATTTGTTTTCTGAAATTAAGAATTGGCGTTGAAACAGTATTTGGCGGGAATCGATAGATTCAGAGTCGTTTCGTTGCTTTTTATTGTGTTTTCATGCGTTTTGATTCGGAAAATCAGATTGTTTTAAAGTGATTCGTCCACTAAACTCAACTTTATTATTTTCGTTAAAAGCTTCGGAATGAGCTTCTTAGTTTAATCTTAGTTCATATTTTGTGCAGAATAATATTAACTGGACAGGTTCCGTCTGAACTGGAAGGAAGACGCCCAACATCGTGAAAGGTAGGAGTGGAAAGAGAATATTGCCCAGCACGCGTAGCATGGCGATTCTATCTCTATTCTACCAAGAAAAGACAAAGTTATTTCATCGTTATTTCTACACAAATCGACTGTTTTTTTGCACAAATATGACACCATTCGTACACTATTGTAGATAAGAACGTTTATTTTCCATATTTTTTACATTACCATGCTTAAAACGCTAAAAATATTTCTACGTTCTGTCATTTTGCCTATTCTTGCGTCGACAAAACCCCTTTCTATGGCGCCATGCTACACCAGCTGGAGTGGAGAGAAAAAAAAAAAAGGTTGCACTCCAGGAGTGCCGGTAGAAGTGAAAACTTTTTTGTTACTATGTTTTATTTTTAATTTGAATGACGTCTTACTCATTTTCGATCAGGGTCACGTGACCCTGACGCGAGTTTTGGTCACGTGACCCTGACGCGAGTTTTAAATTTTTTACCCATTACAGAAAAAGTGTACAACGCCGCTAAAGAAGTTTTCACTTCAAAAATAACTGAAGTATGATCGATACTACTTTCTAACGATTTCAATCGATTCTTTTATCGCTTCTGTGACACTTTGAGTCCAATCCCATCTTTAAGAAAAAAACAAACGTCAGACGTCGTTTGAACGCTCTGCGCTCTGCTCACAGAGTACTTTTATTAATAGGGCATAGAGATCTAACTTCACGGGTTTTTCGAGCAATGGACAACAGCGACATCTAGTGTTCACCGACGAAAACTTTTCTGTATATAGTTATATAAATATAGGTATATACAAAGCTTGCTCATTCCTTTTAGTGTTTTGATTGACTATTAATAACTATATGCCTACATTAGTAAAAAATAAAACAAATTTGTTAAGTAATTATATGTATTTCATCAACTATGAGGCCTTTTACAGTAATTTCTAGCCATTACTTGATATTTATCGGTGTCACTGATAGTATCTTGCTTTCCAGTAAGAATTTTATTAGCATGGAAATAACACACGGATACACTACTTTAGAATAGCACCAAAAGCAGAAAATGCAGGAAAATAACGAACCGCACCAAACGAGAATCAAATTTTTTCAGCAAAGTGCAATGTGACACTGACATTTATTGACGTATTGAAAAGACATCGCACCTTCGGTGCAACAAAGTCACTAATAGCCAAAACTGCAAAATCGACCTAAGTATGCCAAATTGTTTCTAAATCATGCCTTTACTTGGGTCAACATCCGCGAAAGTATCTCGAAACTACACTAGATGGCAGAAGTGCCTTTGTGGTTATTGGCGGTTTTTCCATGCGTTTTGGGCCGACACCGTTTCATTGTAAGTAGTGCCCCCTCGCCCGCGACCTTATATTGAGGTCTTTTTTCGCTCAAAATCTTGGAGCAACAAAGGCATAAAACATAACAGTCATACAAAAAAAAGATACAAAATAGTTTCCCAGGTAGCATTTTTACGTCATTATGTCGTCAGTTTACGGTACTGCTCGACGTGAGAGACGTCATGTCTTGACGTCGGGGGGTCCCATCAGATGTCGTCAATTTGTCACAGCCTCAAGACGTCAGTTTACAGACGTTACAGAGACGTCATATACTGAATTTATAGGGACGTTACTGGGCCGTACGTATTAGGGCAGCCAATGACGTGCAAAACCATGTATAAATCCGCAGGTCACTTTGGAGTGGGTTGTTATTGGAACACTGTTATCACTGGTAACCTTGACACTTCTATTCACTGTACCGATGCATTGCTCTCAATAACTTCTCAACAAAACAAAATTAATTCTTCAGACCTTATACTATCGGCGGTAACGAAACCATAGCGACTTCTATTTCGACTACAACGCCATCTATCGAGCTAAGCGGTACTATTTTTCGAAACTTTAAATAAATATTGATCGCTGTGATTCCGTTCTCGCTTTAACTTCTAGTAACTAATTGCTTTGCCGATTTTTATATTTTTATGTGTTATCTTATCCTTAAATACATAGGTTTGTAACCTTTTTCATTTTCAAACGTCATTATTTGATTGATTTGACATCAAATAATGTTGTTTAAAAAGGAAAAAGTTTTGGATTACGTAACAAAACCTACGTATTTAAGGATAAGAAATCACATAAAAAATAAAAATTGGCTGAGCAATTTTTCACTAGAAGTTAGAGCGCGTTATGTAAAAAGTTAATTTGGAGTGACACTGAAATCGAAATTTTGTTGGATTTTTATACTTTCCTATTCTAACTAATACATTTAAACAAATACAAAAAGACTTTGAGGCTGAGGAATTTTTCACAGAGAGATAAAAGCAATTTTCATGTTAAGATAAAAAAAAAACGGAACTTCTAGGCTAAATTTTTTTTGGATTATTGTGCATCTGTAATCTGTATCACCTACTCTCATCATATGCCAAATTTCAGCGCCGGAGGAATTTTTCGAAAGTCTTCATACAAAAAAATCCTCGTTGACTGGACTAATGTACCGGCTATACAAATCCTTGTTATAATGATTAGTATTTGCCCATAATATTCGCTATGTTGGTGGTCGACTTCACTCGTGGAATTATGTCAGTCAGATGCATTCCATAAACTGTTCTTTAACCAATCTTTAGCTCTTTGGGTCACTTTAGGACCAGATGTGATACAACAGTCGTCAACCTGAGGGCACATTATTTTAGACTAATAAGGGACAGACTGTAAAATGACGTTGTTAGGAGGTATCATTTATGACCTATACAGTACGTACAGTACAGTACTATAATAGTACGTAAGTATGACGTACAATAATGACGTAACTGTGGTGACCCTAAATTGACTTAAGAATGTCGTCATTTTTTAGTCGCCGACGTCACTTGCTACCTGGGTTATTGTCTCAATAAGATAATTTTACATGAGTCGTGTTTGGAGCCCACCTTTAGGCAAACAATTCCTGTATTAGAGGACTCCGCTCTTTCATACAATTATTATTGTTACATTATAAACTACATACATGGAATGCGGTGTAATGTGCGTGATGTGATGAGATGGGTGATATGTGGGGTGTGTGGTGAGGTATGTATGGGGTGTGAGGTGTGAGTTGGAGTGTTTAGTGTGTATTGTGATGTGGATTAAGTCATAAAACTAAATAACTTCTGGTGCAACAAAGACACAGTTCAGGACATTTTTTTTTTGTTATGTCTTTTATTAGGATTTCTTTGGCAATTAAATACAAGATTTTTACGTATAACTATAGCCAACTAAAAAACAATTAATTAAATGTAAAGATTTCAAACCTTCTTTAGATAGTTATCCAGAACCGAGGAAAAACATGCAAAAAAAAATTAAAAGTCTTCTCCTGTAAAATTTCAAAATGAGCTGTTACGTCTTTGTTGCACCAAAGGTGCGAATGTGTGAAAATTAAAGTTACCAGTAGGTAGCCCAAATAATTATAGAATTCTATTAATAATTTGGGAAAATATCGAAATAGAAAAACATATTATATAAATATTGAAAAACGACACAATTAAAAAGATAATTAAACATTAAACTAGGAACGTAATAAAATACATGATAAATAATAGGATTTTTGGTATAGCGACATCTCTATAGAACAGATCGAAACTCTCGTATTATAATACTACTAAATTAAAAAATACATCTCTAAGAAGATGTATAAGTTACATTTGGTACTCCACAATTTTTTAGTATAATGATCTAAGTCGTGCCAGGCTTTTAGTTAGAAGATTGATGACCCTGGCTCTGCTTATTATTATTGTTCGTTGTGATTCTTTCATTTTGCTTTTCCTTGACTCCCGCTTGTTTATTGGACTTCCTGCTTGCAAACCTACCGACCTCTCGCTTCTCGACTCGGACTTGACTTGTATACAGTGAATCATGCAATGCATAAACTGTGGTATATCCACACGAAGACTGCGGCGTCATATACACTCGAGAGGAGCTCGTGGCTAAATAATTATAACCGCACAGGCCGATCTTTCAGCCAACATTGTCATCCTTGTTATGAACTGCTGCATTCAGGAGCAACTGGTGAAATTCGTTTATTCGGCTATTCAACGGAGTGCTTAACTTGTGGTTGTTCTGTGAGAACATTGCAAGGCCATCGCCATGTAGTGGAAAGAAACAGTTCAAAGTTGCAGAAATTAACAACATCACACCCAGATTTCCATCATCACGTAATAAAATGACATTTAAACACAGTCCGTCGCTTCGTATTCTTTCAGACTTTATATAAAAGAATCACAGATTAACGAATAAATATAGTATTTCCTATTTTTCTTGTTTCATTTCGAAATTGTGAAATGTATCCTTAGCTAATTAGAGGGTTCAACAACGAGTTCAGAAAGGATTAATCAATCACGACAACAAAATGAACGCGCCCAGCGCGTTTATTTGACTTTACCGATATAACTAACATAATATTATGAATGTGGTTATCATTATTAGATAGATTAGTTCTTCCAAACAGGTTTAGGTATACTGTATTCAACTATGTAAATCAAGTAAACGATATCGTTTGTTTATCATTACAACTACTTACCTACTTATATCGTCTGTGAAAACTGTCTTTATTTTAAGTTTAAGCACGTATCACATTATTTGGTAAGTAGTTTGAAGATGTTTAATTAATCTGAGTGGGTCACAAATGTGGTCATCAATAAATAAATACAATCGCAGATACATAAAAGTAAACGCCTAAGTAAAAGTTTATAGCAATATCAATATTTGCAATTTTTGTAGTACTTTTAATGGTAGGTGTTCACGTTTTTTTTTATCATGATTATGAAGATATAACAAGTTTTAGAAACTTTTTTTATGTGAAATATTAATATTGAGCTATTCAGCGTTATACAGTGCTAGGTCCCATTTCTATAGCCGTCTGAATTTTTGCACATACTTGAACTTTCCCATCTCCTTTGGCACAGACAATCTTTAGACCCTGAGAAAGAACATAGGCTATCAAAACACCACGCGAGCGAAGCCGCGGGCGGAAGCTAGTAATAATTATAAAGACAACTATATCTATTATTACGAAACCACGACGCCTAAAAACGCTCTCTTGAAATCTACTGATTACGTGTATGTTCGTTTTCAAGACAAAAAAGGAACTACGAAATCGGTTGTCGTTTAACCACATCAATACAGGATGCAGCTTTATCTGTATAATCACACTGACATTTCTAGATCTAATTTAGGCTACCACTTTCAAGGACATATCCAAACACAGACACAAGTTTTCGTAACTCAAATCCTTAAGTCGATCAGTCGCTGTGTGACAGATTAGATGGCCCACAATTGTCTGCCAGTGTGTACAATGGTGTGAATGATGGCCTGTCTTTGTGTAATGGTGATCGTGTGGGAATATGATTGCGACAATTTAGGATGAGGATCTTTTTGTTTTATAGGATAGTATTAATGGTAATTGGTGTTATCAGGTGTGATGAATTATTTCGTCTTGTTTAACAAAATAGCCGTTGCCAGTGGTTTCATCCGCTTGGAGTTCATTGATTGTCCCAGAGGATTATACTACCGGGATGAAGAGTCTTATGTGTTAATCTAGATTATAATCTACTTCAGTGTCAAACATTTTAATCCGTTTATCCCCTCTGAAGTGATTGTGTAACAAACATCCATCAATATTAGTGAGAATAAGGATTTTGGGAAAGATGGGTGTTGGTTCATAAACAACCTGAGAAATTGATAATTTGAAATACTAAGGAAATCTTCGACAGTAAGAAGCTAAACCCTTTCAGCATTGCAGCAGCAACATTAAAACAATATACCAGATTTATGTTTCTATATGGCTATCAAAAGAAATTTCAACTTGTATTCACTAGACTTGTAAAATGCTTTTAAGCATTTTTTATTAGATTAATGTTAATATTATTAAAATCATATTTCCCGATATTTCCCGAAGGTCGAAAAATTCTATGTTCTGCTAAAATTCGTATGTCAAAGTCATTGCTCCTTCAAAATTTTTTACGATAAACATCCAATAAAAATAAGTTTTCTCCATCAAACCTCACAAACACCTATCAAATAAGACTCGATTTCATTGGGCGACAGTCGACACTCTGAGCACGTATAGCCGTTGGACCTGCGCGCGCGCCGCTTGTTGCTACACTAACTGCGCTGTAATACTGTCACCGAACAACTAACTGTTCCCATTGAGGTCTGAGGAGTAGTGATTGCGAAGATTTGAGTTCTACGTGGAAGATATATAATATTTTATAGTTGATTATAGATTACATATCTCGGGATTCCGTCTGTGGCTACAATATCTATCTATCGAAGGGCGGGACCTAATGGGAGACTATGAACCTCTGATTCACATGACCAGACGCCAGCACATCAAGCTACCACAATCTGTCAAATTTCTGTAATATATTTTCAACTTGATCATGAAACAAGAAGGTTCACGTTCGATTGACAAAATTTGACAGATTCGGGTAGGTTGATGTGCTGGCGTCTGTACTACCAGAGTTTTTACTTAACTTATTATGTTGCCTTAACTACAACTGAATATTTTTTTGATATTGTGAAAGACTGTCACAGAATTATCAATACCTATCATTGATTAAAAATAAAATTCCAAAACTTAATTGCTGCATCTTAGATCCACTTCGTGCTCATTACAAACTAAATTATTTACGACCATCACAAAAATGATCAAAACAATCCGCCGATGGTTCATCGTAGCATAGCGACGTCGTCGCCTGCGCAGTGGGTCGTCACATCGACTCCCGCGCACCGCGCAACTGACACAGTTGAAATGAACGATCGATGCCGTTATTGTTCGTATCATTGTATCACTCGCGATTAGCCGACAATCGAGATGTATCCGACATTCATGTTCTCCGATTCGATTCGGTTTGGAGTTAATCTTTATTTGGATTACCTTAACCCGTTAGGGATTGGAAGCGTAATTGTTGGAAGTTTCTTTAGATGAAGAGACGCCCACGGCGACGGACGTCGCAAGACGATCTCCGGCCACCGCAGGCGCAATGATTGCGGGCGGCGAGTAATGGGCGACTCGCTGTCCGACCATGGAACATGCCCGGGTCGATGCGTATTGTTTAACGCGCGCCTCAAAGAGTGTCAGCACAATGACGGGGCCCCCTCTCAGAGGGCCAAAGCCTGCCGGCTGCCGGGGTCGCGGGACTAACGACTACTGTGACCCCGGAACGTAAGGGCTATTGAAGCACATTGTGGATTTTAGCCAATACAAGTCTGACAGTCCCTGCCCTGGGTAGGACTCATTTGATGATGATTCTGTGTTGTTGTCTTTTGGACGATCATATCGGACTAATTATTTCTTGTAACCTCTTTAATTTCCAGCAAATATCAGGCTGAAATAAATCTCATAATGTGGCAAAAAGGGACATAAATAAACCCGTAAGATGCAAAATAGAACAGAATGTTGCCTAATTGCATACCATAGTGTGTCTGTTACATTTCGACACATTTCCTTTGGCCATTAGCGCGCAATGTTTTATGTAAACTGTGTACGGTAAATAAGGAAATTTGTGTTACATGAATGTCAATATAGCATTTCTTTTGGCATAAGTATTGGAAGGCAATTTAATAAGCAAAGCATTTTCTGTTTAAAACATTTTATTTGACATTCTTTTCAACAACTACAAAAATGATAATAATTTCAACTAAATACTCGGGTGGGTTACCCCGGCCCTGGTACTCAAATGACAACTGAAGGAACAGATTGGTTTTTAGTTACCCAAATCTGACAGCTTCTGCTCCAACCTGGGCGTGAGGGGCTCATCTGATGATTTTGAAACCTATAAAAGAACTGAGCCGTTGCTGACTGTGCTGGATTTATTTAAAATCATCTTTTATTTTTCTGGTATGAAAATGAACGAAGAGAGAATGAGGTTTATACTTGGCGATAAAAGTATATTTGTGTTGTGCAAGAGGATGTGTTAATCCAGTACTTCTTGAATATTAAGAAAATCTATCAGCACATGTTTTTCTTCAATAGATGTCATGCAAGACAGGCGGTTCAAGTAAACGTGACCCACGACTTAAAACTTGTTACGTATATTACCTAGACAGACGTGGAAACCTTTAAAATTTTCCTACTTAAGTAATCGGGAAATAGTAATATACCTATTCGTTTATATTTCACAAGGTTAATCACAATAAGTGTACCAGTGGGTTGACAACATTACAGAAACGTGACGATTGCGGTCTGTCCACGACGCACTAAATATTTATGTTTATTTAAGCGCAACTAGGAATGTGCTGTGCAAGGACTATTGATAAATATGCGTTTAATGACATAAATTATGTCTACCTTCTCAGTTATAACTTATTGCTCTAATTTTATTTTGATTTGTACATTTTGCTCCACAAAACCTTTGGGTTTTTTCCGTGATGGAGGAAATTATTAGACTGTAAATACTTTTTCGCACAAACTTAGTGCGGTGAGGTGGATCTAAAGATCACATTTAAAAGTCTGTCGAGTTCGTAGTACCTACTGTTTTAATGGGAATCCGTCACCCTGGAACGTTTAGGGCTTTTAAAGGAACAAGGTGCATTTTAGTCCATACATGTCTGAAAGTCCCTCACTGATCACATTAAATCTATAGGTTGCTAAGTCATGAAAACAAAATTCTTCATCATTCACCATTCTTATTGATTGTGAAAACTACCTAAGCTTAGAAACTGGAGAAATGAAATATTATTTTTAAAAAGGTAAGCCTCCCAAATTCGCCATTCATCCGAAAGCAATGAACTCTTTAGCATGTTACAGATAGGAAGTTACAACATTTGGCGTCCATGCCAAAACAATATGTAAATTGAACCACTGAAATTATTAGCGTCTCTGCCCATCTTCAAGTTCCATATTCGACACAAGTCTGGAGTCTAAACAGGCTAATAAGCAGAATAGCGAAAATTTAAAGAAGCAAACAATAGAATAGAAATTCGACGAAGTTTTTAACTATATACAGGGTTATTTCTTGAACCCTGAAAGATCAGGTATTTCATACAAAATGTAATATTTTTCGTTGACAATGTAAACACTTGATTTTTTTTTGATCTTTTAGTATTGGTTTCGTAGTAAAAGTTGCTAATAAACCATAAATACTGTCAGTCCAATGGATTTGTATAGATGGTCGCCTGGATACCTAAGTCGTAAGGTATCGGAGACTCGCGTCGCCTTATGTACGAAGAGCCTTAGCCTTTTAAGCCCCTGATCGCAACGTCTCTACCATATTATAGCACCTCCACCATATTATATTATGAAGTAACAACGATAAAGCTTGCCTTATAAGAAAGATCTATAAAGCCGGGTTTTGTAACTGATTCGTGAGAAATACATTACGTTTAGATATCGTGATGTGTTTAATGGCTAAAGTCGAGCAATTGTCTACTGTGTGTAAGATATGCATGCTTAATGCTCGGTGTGTTACTGAATTTATCTGGGGTATCTGTTCTTGTATTAAGTTGATTTAGATTGGCTCGTGTGCCTGCAATTTCACCGGTATTTTGGCTTAATGGGTAATGGTGTTTGACTGCAGAAATGTTCAATGTTAGTTAATATCTTCTACAGTTTCAATCCATTGTTTACCGTTTAAAAGATGATTTACGCTCGTGCTTAGGAAGACCTGAAAGTCTGATAACCAGTTTTACCAGGTGGTATCGATCCAAGTAATTAGGTTATGAACTTGTGAAATATTGCGAAGTAATTGGGTTGTGGAATTGGTGGAAGTCGGATATACAGTCGAAACATTCCAATTCTAGATATTCCCATTCGTTTTGGATGTATTATGTGAGATGGGAATGTCAACATTAAAGTTTTGTATTTTATTATTCATTTAAATATCCTTCTGTTTGAATAAAGATCGCCCGAATCGATCATGATTGATCCAAAAATTTCCGATCGCGTGCATTTCACTAAACTCTACTCTCTCTACACTCACAAACACGGACTGATTTTGGTCTTACGATCTCAGATTTCTAATGTAAATATTTGCACGCTTACACTATTGATCGATACATTAATTTATTTGCCTTTAATTGAACTATTTTTCCAAATCATTAGACTTTATTTGAAAAAGTACTATGACATCTTATGTATAACATAATTTTTAAATCTGTCTGTCATTCACTAACCTTTCACCGGTGATGCCTGTTTTACAGTAGTGGGAACCTTAGAATCTAATTAAATGACAGAAACTTACAAAAAATTTAAAAGACTCTATAATTACCTACTCGTCACACTATATTTTAATTTCCCTACCGTAACAACAAAACAGCGCCACTCACTATATTTATCGTTTTATTGTAACGACAATTACATCCTTAATACGACATGTCGCAGTCGAATGCAAATCGTGTGACTTTTCCAACAAAAACTATGGATTATGTAGTAATAGTCACACACATGCGTTTTTTTCTCACTGTATGCTCGGGTGTGCGTAACAATGCACCCCATTAGCTGGCTTTCTACAGACGACAACATGACGTAAGGGTGAGGCTATTAATGATGTGATGAGGAGAATCTCTCACGGTATGTGTTTGTCTTCAAACATGCGATGTACTGTTGGTACTCATCATTGAAGTTTACAACTGATTTTATTAGAAAAGACTATGCATGGTAGTACCACGCTTTTACACGATATCATGTTTCTTGGGAAATCTATTAGCTTACATGCAAAGCATCATTAATCTTTTATTGAGATACTAGTAGGTACCATATACATAATTTTCATTGTTTTTACATGCCCGACGGGAGAAACATCTCAGGAAGCAGATGGATATACATATTAGAGGAGACCAAATATACTAGATTGCTTGATTGGACTCCTACCAATGTTAGATGGGGGTATATGTCGATGTTCTTGAGCAAATAATACAATTTACTAAAACAAGAAATGGGTCAAAGAAGAATTTAAATAACACTCGGACTGACAACGTTCTAGAATGCTTTCAAATACTAAGTCTGAATATTTTAATGAAATCTAACGGGAAGGGAGCATACTATGACCTGATCCTAACGCTATCAATAACAAATCGACTTCCAAGTTCCCAAGCTCTACGGTAAATAGAAAACAAAGTCTTTCTCTTTTTGTCGCGCGTATTCTAATTCAATTAACCGTTTACCCGTGCTACGGTAAACATGTCAATTGCGTAATGTTAGCGAATGTCCAGAGTAAACATCTTTCGTCGTGAAACCTCAAATACTAAGTAAATAGTGATTTAGAGTGCTAGGTAAACTGTTATATAAGAGTTTATTTGCCTACAAATCGCGGTAATCAATTGTTGATTTTTTCTCACGTCCATCATTGACTTTCTTTGGTATTTGTTAAAGTTACGCACGCTTATTCATCTTGTTGTATTCTTTAGTGAATGGAGGAAATCGTAAAGCCCTTTGTTTATTCTTCTTAGTGGCGTCACAGCGTGAAAATCTCGTGGTTTAATAATGACGCCGCGCTTGCCGAAGCTGGTCTATGGATGGGTGACCATCTGTCATAGCTAGTTGCCTCCGTGTCTCGGAAAGCACGTAAATTCGTTGGTCCCGGCTGTCTTTTGTAGATTTTTGACAGTCGTTACTGTTAGTCAGAAGCTCCAAAAGTTTCACAACCAGTCTTACCATGAGGATTCGTCTAGCCCAGTTGCTGGGTTGTGGAGGTCCGATAGGCAGTCGTTCCATGTAAAATGCTGATATTCATCTGCATCTGGTTCGACTGGAAGCCGACCCCAATTTAGTTGAGAAAAGGCTAGGCAGATGATGAGTGGCGTCACAGCGTATAATATTTCCACAACTCCATTGAATAGGATAGACATGGATAACTAATGTCAATCCAATAAGCGCTGCACTTATTTCTTCACAGTTATCGCTAATATGTAAGTTTGGCCCTCAAGTCTTGAAAGACGAATTGTCGTTTCAATATTATTTCGTCTCTTTTGGAGCGTCTATAGCACCAACCTAATTCTGATGCTCATGCACTGTCTTAAAATGGCACCGTGGTTATGGAACGTAAAGGGGAACCAAAGACACCGGGTGGATTTTTAGTCAATAGTAGAGTCTCGTAGTTCCTTCAAATCCACCTAGAGCCAAAAGACTCAATTGAACAATTAAAAAAATACATCTTAATATTTTCTCCTACCCACTGCGAAGATACCTACTACCACTGCGAAGATCGCCCGGAGGACACGGTGGAGCATACGGTGCAGGACTGCCCAGCTTGGGCAGTGCACCGACGTGTCCTCACGGCTGCGATAGGCGGAGACCTCACGCGCCCGGCATTGGTTGCGGCCATGCTGCGGGGCGAGACGGAGTGGGAAGCGGTCGCCTCCTTCTGCGAAGCAGTAATGCTCGCGAAGGAGGAGGCGCGCCGCGAGCGAGAGAGGACAGAGTCCTCCCTCCGCCCCAACCGCGGTGTAGGACGCCCACGGCGACGGACGTCGCGAGACGATCTCCGGCCACCGTAGGCGCGGGCATGCGGGCAGCGAGTAAAGGGCAACTCGCTGCCCGACCAAGGACCATGCCCGGGTCGACGGCGCGTTGTGTCCCACGCGCGCCTCAAAGAGCGTCAGCATAATGACGGGGCCCCCCTCTCAGAGGGCCAAAGCCTGCCGGGGTCGCGGGATTATTCCCTTACCGTGACCCCGGAACATAACAGGCTATGAAGGACACCGTGGATTTTAGTCAGTAGAAGTCTGACAGTCCCTCCCGCCCTGCCCGGGGTTGGAGGACTCATTTGATGATTTTACCACGCTAAAAAAAAAAAAAACCCTAATAATTAACTGTAATTTCTGTTGACATCATTGTACAGCATCCTTTTTCACTGGCTTTCCCTATAATGTTATTAAAGTTCTAATTAACTTGCATTTATACCATCGGTCAATACGATTATCATTGCATATTTTACACAATATAGCACTATATTACATTGCTGGACCTGTATCTAAATTGATTCAAAACACAAACAATCTCCGTTGGCCACTGTAATAACGTTCACTATGGCCGCTTGAATCTGCAATAAATCACTAATACAGTACTAGAGCGTGGTAATTGTTGGCGGTCTCAACCACAGTGGAAAGATATCAACTAGGCGAAAGGAGAATGCAAAAATCGTAGTAGGTGGCGTTCTGCATTTTCTGCTTCCCCCCATTATAAAATAGACGTGAGTATGTAATTATTTATATCATCATCTAACTAGCTTTTCCCAACTGAATTGATGTCGGCTTCCAGTCAAATCAGATGCAGCTGAATATCAGTTTTTTGCATGGAGCGACTGCCTGTCGGACCTCCACAACTCAACCCAGTAACTGTGTTATACGAAACCCTATGTTAAGACTGGTTGTCAGACTTTAGAGCTTCTGACTAAGACCGGCCTGTGCGGCTGTAATCATTTAGTAATTATTTATAAATGTCAATTGAAAAGTCAAATTCGCAAATGGCGGATTAGATTATGCCACAATTTCGTGTATGACAGGACTTAATCTCTGGGTTGTTGAAATACTGTGTGTTATTACTGTATACTGTGTCTCAGCGACCGGCCGTCTCAGAGGCCGGTAGTCGTTGGGTGCTTGTTGACCGGCACGGGCGCACGGCGCATGTGCGGTATAGTGCGCCCGCGCACTTGCGTAAGGTGCAGCTAGTGTATGGTAGAAGAGAAAGAGTTGAATAGATGGTAAGTTAGGTATGTGTAGAGGATGATATGGCCAAGTTTTTGCATATGTCTATTGTCTTCTGTTTTTCAAACATTTTTTTCTGGTTTTATGTTTGTCAATATTCATGAAATCCCTGAACAGAAACTGACACTAGACATAACGACAGTCGCGGGATTGTCTCACCTGGCAACCGTGACCCTGAGACGTTAAGGGCTATTAAAAGGATCACCGTGGATTTTATTCATTACGAGTTTGACAGTCGTGGTAAAATCATCATGGTTTTACCACGACAAAAAACGTAACGACAAGTTATTGATGTATGATAAGTATTCAGGCTCTTTTTACTTGTATCTTAGTTTCAATATTTTCCAGTATTTACTTCGAAATATTCACATAAAACACCATGGAAATCGCTTCCTCCCCTGCCTTGCCCCACGCGTCCTACCGAATTCTCCCACGGCAGTCGAGAAATGGCGGACTAACCTTGGGCTGCCGTAACAATTGCCACAATTAGCCAATTGTGTTGCAACCTGCTGGCACACTGCCAGCTCTGCTGCCAAGGATCCAGATGATGGTAGGGCTGCCCCTTTCGTCTATTAGGCTACCTCTCTTCGGTTTCCTGCTCGATAAAGAGTAAAGTGGAGCAGACCTATTGATTAATTTTGTTAAATGTTATGAAAAATATTTAGTTTTAATTCCGCGACAAAAATCCAGGCTTGATGCAGGATGCAATTCCACCCTCCCGCCCTAATGCATATGCACATGCAGCAAAGGACCCACCTTCCCGCCCACATGCATATGCACACGTGCAAGAACAACGGAAAAACATGCCATGCAATCAAACCTATACTCGACACGTATTTCGCCCTTACACGGGGCATCCTCAGGAGATTAATTTTGTGTCAGGTTTGTGTCTCTGGGCCTCGTCCAGCTTGATTACGTTTGATTCTGTTTTATGTGAGTTGCAGTAGATCATGAGAATAGTATGGTGGGCTTGTTTTAAATAATAATCCTAGAACGTAAAGGGCTATTGAAGGAACACCGTGGATATTATTCAGTACGAGTTTGACATCCCCTTTAATGATTTTACCACGTAAAAGAAAAAAATATCATACAATTGATCCACAATATTAACTATACTGTTCTATAGCTGTATTCAGAACATCAAGGAAACATTATGATTTAATTATTTACGTAGTTCGAATTTCGTGGTCCATTTTCTTTATTAATACTATTATATGCAAGTTTTTTTTGTACTGTTTTTAACAAGAATCATAAACAAACCCCTTATTTGCTTAATTTTTAAATGGAAGCATGGAAACAAGGAACAAGTCTACAGTTCTCTAAATTGCTACATTGCCAAAAGTATCCATTTCGGTAAAATTAGAGGTTTAAGCCAGAAGCTCGCTAATGATAGGCATACTGATTCACGATATCATGACTCATCATTTTTAGTTTCGACATTCACGAGATGAGCCTTATGAGATTCACACTGAGGTCACAGACCTGAGTGGTTACTACTTGTGAAGAATTTAGTGTAATCTACATTCTTGATTTGATTGCCCCGTTGTAGCGAACTACTACTGGTACCAGCAGATCTTGTATTTGATACCCAGATCGAGCAGTGTTTTTGGCTTTTTACGTAATATTACTGATGAAAAAGTAGCAAAAGCTAACGAGGTAATTTGTTCTATCCTTCAGGAATTACAGGTTTGATATTATTATTACTTACGTCTTTTTTAACTGGCTAAAATCATCAAATTAAAGAAAGAAAGAAAAGGGATTTATTGACACACTCAGGACAGAACAAATAAAATTCGACTTATTGAAAACTACTCATGCATCCTGAGCCCAGGGTGGACGAAAGAATCTGTCAGACTCGTACTGAATAAATTCCGCCGTGTTACGTAACGAGCCCTTTATATTCTAGGGCTAGGCTACCTCTTTAGACAGCCCCGTTAGATTGCTAACAACTCTTTGAGACGCGTGTGGAACATGACGCGCCGTCGACACAGAGATTTTCCACGATCGAGCGACGAGTCACCCATTGCTCGCCGTCCATAATATGCTCGCGCTTACTTACTGCTAAACGGCTAAAGTATCTATTATAAAGAAAGCACATTCTGTTACATAATTAAGTAGGTACCTACGTTAAACCCTGAGGCTATGTGGTCAAAAAAGAAAGTGTGTAATCTTATAGGCTTGAGCAGCTACTCCAGTTGAGTAACAGAGATTTGATTTGGACAAGAAATCGATGTGTTAATAAGAGACGAGGAATTAAATTGGGAACCTACAACTATACTGTAGGAATAACAATTAGGTTTATAGGAATTTGAAGTCAAGAAACATCAAACCAAACTATACATAAAAAAAATTGAGAGAGTTGGCGCAGTGGCTCACCGAGTGGACTGCAGCGCAGCGTGTCTCGGGTTCGCGACACACACGGAGCAAATATTTTTATGATCTACAACAACAGAACTATAAGTGCTGGTTCCGTGTGTGGGCGTTTGTGAATGTGACTTAAAATGTTTTTGAACGCATCCACAATTATATAGACGAAATCCCTAAGCAGATGATAACAAAAAAATAACACCACGGAAAAATTGCGTGTATTTTACGTTTGTATGCAATTTTTTAATAAAGCTAGTCCACGCCCTAGGATTTTATCCTGTATCGTAGGTGCCTTAACAAACATTTAAATTCACATACACAAACACCCATATTATCATCATCATCAGCCGGAAGACGTCCACTGCTGAACATAGGCCTCCCCCTTAGACCGCCACGCCGAACGACAATTCGCCATTTGCATCCATCAGACTATACAAAGTATTATTATTATTATTATTATATTATTATTACCAGACAAGACTCTGTAGATCACACAAATATTATTTTTTTATTCCGTGCGGCAATCGAGCCCGCGCTATCAAAAAGTAATCTGGCAACCCTGCTAAGATAAGGACCAAACACACTGTGGAAGATATTAAGACGTCTCATTACTTTTAGTATTGTTCTCTCGCTCCTACATACCTACCTTAGGGTGCCTTTCCACCAGAGATGTGCTATGTAGCTGTGCTGCGAAAATGTAAAAGCTGAGCCACGAAACTGTGTGACCGTTTCCACTGATGTTACGCTATGTAGCGGTGCGAGGAAGATGCGCAGTTCGAGCTATGCGATGTATCGATAGTAAGGAAGACGACCCATAGCAGGCATCCAAAGCAAGCATCCATAGCACCAGTGCTGTTCTATGTCAATATGGTTGGTGGATATCAAACGCATCCACAGCAACGTAGCATAACACATCTCTCTCTCTCTCGTGGAAAAGTAGCCTTACTGTTGCCGTGAAATAACTCGCGGTAAGGTTACGGCCTCAAGTACATTATGTACATAATAGGTATATAACGACCTATGGGAGATCTGCTCGGAATATATAATTATATACAATTATATTATTGTTACGTCAGAAACAGACGTTTACTTTTTAATTACTGATTGTTTTTTTTTTTGAACGTTTGTTTGTACTTTTACGTTTAGGTTAATTGAGCCAATTAAAGCGGGGTTATTATGTAATCTGTTTGTTTTAGATAGAAAGGTTTTTAATTAATGATGAGAGGGACGTTTAACAGTGTTGATAGAAGAAACTGAAGTATTTATTTATTAACAAGTGGTTTTCCATGCTTTAATATTTACCAAGCCGCTCTCAGTCCGCGTTGTGGATTATAGCCCACTCCGTCTCACAGAGAGGCCTGTGTCCCAATCCCAAGGAATATTATTTTGTAGAATGATGATGGACGTCCCAGATCTATTCGTGTATAAGTTAAAATGTTTATAAACGTCCTAAAACGTTGATGTTCTTATAAAGTTCTTATACTATCCTTATTCTTGAAAGGGAAATATTGAAGGCTCGGTTATGTAGGTACTAGGTCTTACAGAAACCGAGCCCTTCTCTCTATTACACAGAAATCCTTGTATTTACCGATATGATAACGATACATTTTAAACTAAAAACCAGTAAATACTACCAGATAAGAGTGACTCACTTGTCCTCCTCCCAAAGTCCCAGTTCCTGAATCTCAATAATTACATAAGTTTATGTCCTACCACGAGGTTATCAGCCCCGCCGCCTGCGTGGCCCCGTGTGGCCATAAGATACGCAAGTAATCCCCGCTGGTGCTGGGGCCACGTTCGCTTATCGCCGTATATCGCATAAATATCGGAAGGACACGACGCCAATTACACATATCTATTTGTTTTCAGGGCTGGCAGATGAGTATATCCTTGTACCATGAGAGATAGATTTAGAATCTAACCCCCTTATTAATAAACGTGGACTAAAGTTACAACCAGGATAATCCTCGGATTAACCATACATTTTTAAGGATTAATCTTGGCGTAACTTTAGTCCACGTTTATTAATAAGGGGGTTAGATTTTTAAGAGTTTTTTTTTTAATATTTTGGTTGATATTGTGAGAGCAGGTTTATAATTTATCTACTACTGAAAATGTTTTCTTTTGGATCGCAGCGAAATTTATATAATAATGAGTTCAGTACTTTAGTAAGATCTAAGATTCCATAGTTGGTGCCAGTTAAGATGGCAATAGCGGTCATTGACCTTTACCTAATAAGTCCTAGTATAATGACATAAGATCAGAATTAGCATTTTTCTGTGAAGTGATAGTGTTTACTTGTGAGTCTTCAATATAAAAATAATATAAAATCTTAGTGATAGGTGAAATATTTTTACCATTTTGATATCTTATGAATACTTAGATACTTATATCCTTACAATATACTTACTAATTTATTCGGTCATTTATAAAAATGCTAATTCTGAGCTTATGTCATTATACGAGGACTTATAAGGTAGGGGTCAATGTACGCTATTGCTATCTTAACTGGCACCAACTATAGAGAAGGCCATCATTTGTCTTTTGAGGTAACCGTGACCCCGTAACGTAAAGGTCTATTGTTGAAACACTGTTAATTTTAGGAGTCTGAGAGTCCCTTCCGCTCCACCCAGAGTGGAAGGACTTATTGGAGGACTTTACCACGTTAGATAAAAAGGCCATCGTTTTCAAGTAATCTTAATTTCTACAAGAACTATCAATCTTGTAAAATGTTCGATCGTCATTGAAGCGTTGAAATTCCTTCGTTCCTGCTATACCACTTATGCTATTTAACCCAGGTAGTAAGCTAAAGAACTTCTGGATATACCAAGTAGTTCAGCATCTCGAAGTAGCAAAAAATAATTCCCTATAAAGAAAAATCAGTGCGTTAATGCTATTTCACAAAAAACCCTCATACAGCACTTTCTCCTTGTTCCCGCTGGCAACCATGAGTTTTGGGCACGCTCGGCTGCGCCCACGCACGTCGCCTCTTCTCACCTAGATCAGGCGATACAGCGGCTATCTGACTCGCTCCGTTCTATCTAATGATCGCCTCCACACTGTTATGATAGCTTCCTTATTTTTAAGAAGAAATAATAACTAAGAATAGGGAATTGATTAAAGTATTGATTTGATTGTAGTCAACTTTTTCATGATTTTATATGAACTATGATGATTTTTATTCTATGATTTTTTGTATGAACCCCGATCGCTCATTGTTCTTGAGAGAGATCTCAAAGAAGTGCTGGTAACGTCTTTCTGTTCCTGTGGAACACCAGGTCATAAAACTTATAATGGCGGTGCAATTTACCAAACCAACGAAGAAGTTAAAAAACGAAATACTTCAATTGGTGACGAAATAGAAAATACCGTTAATCCTACACTATTTTAACATAATACCTAAAGACATAGTATTAAGAGTTATCATAATATTAAACTCTATTAGATAAAGGCCATCATTACGAGCTTGGCCCACCCACTTGCTATACTAATGACAGCTTTATATAGCACGTTAAATATTGTAAAGGATCATTTATTATGGAGACATTTTCACGCTTGTAATGGGCGATTATTAGGAGAAGAAGGAAAGCGTAAACTGTGCATGTTGGAGGACGGAATTTTAGGTTTAGCTTTTTAAAAAGTAATCGAAATTAAAATTCACATATTATGCAAACTATAGGCTACAAATAAAATATAGAAAGGGAGAGATACCAATGATGATGCTTGGGTGATAACAATACATTCGCCCCTTCTTATTTAAATGGGACATGAAGATAACCGGCAAAATATGGCTTACCTATTATTGGAACATCACCTACTCAACCTTCTGCCAAAACCAGGTGTAATGGAGGTATTTAGTTATAAATTGGACTTTCGATATCTTATTGTATGACATAAAAGTATTGGAGTGGAAAAAACGCATTTATTTCGTGTCTCGCTCGCCTTTTGACGCTCGCTTGACCATTGTCGCATCTCCAGTTTAAGACAGGAGAGAAAACCCCGTGTAAATGGGCCTTAATAGTCCGTCAGTCTATAAGCTAGCACATTAAGTACTATATCATTAGTCGCCACCTGTCATCGTTAAACATTTGTATTAGAAAACTCGCTAATACGTTTTCTATGTGGACGCAAACCGAGAGTTTATTACTCACAAATGAACGATTTAGATCTCTCGACATATCGTTTGTAAATGGCTTTCCCGCATAATGCTTATGTGAGAATCGAAGGAATTAGAAATGGTGGATATTAGCTGAAAGTGGCTAATGGTCTATTGATAGACGATAGAGCATATCGTCCATAAACTATGTTATGAGGCCCTCTTGAATTAAAGTTAAGTAAGTACTTATTATTGTAATACTGCGTAATTTTTTTTAAACTTTAATTTGATCTTGTGATGACCATCCTTTTAAGCTTTAAGACGGCTCTCCTCTAAAAGTAAGTTATATGAAACACTAATCCGCAATTCAATGTAATTATGCTGAATCAATAAGAGAAAATACATAAGAGCTATAATTTTTCTCTTGTACCATAAGTAATAATCACCATCATCATCATCATCATTTGCACCCTTTTCCACCCACTGCTGAGCCTCCTCGCTCTTGTGCCATGCTTTCTTGAGCAGCACAAGTACTAACAAGTTTTACCCATGAATCTTCTGAAAATCATTCACCCACTGAGCTGTTGCCAACACTTTTGTAGCATTAGTTCATAATTTTTATTTGAAATGGACATAATTAACTGTTCGAAATATTAATCAATCCAATTAAAATTTTTGTATAAAACTCAACAACCCTTTCTAGGATGTGGGTAGATCGATCTAATTTAAATCAATAAAAACATTATAATTACGTTTTCCTTCTCAGAAGCATTGCAAACACGTTCACACTCGCAGCACCCACACTGTAATCAAACGTAAAATAATAAATAATTTCTACAATAAATTATAACTTTCTCCCAATGAAACTAATTGCTTTACAAAGTATCTTACGCTTACATAACTTAGATAAGTTGAAGTTATCGATTAAATCTGACCCGGCCATCTTAGGTTAATGTACTTACGTTATTAAAGATACATTAATTGTGCGTTGCAAGCACGGCGGGCTGTGCTGGCGCTGCTGCTGCGGCTGCTGAGAACCTCAAGCGGCGCAAATACTGTAACCTTAATGGTTGCTACAGTTTTGAGCCGTTTGGGGTCGAAACGCTCGGGTCATGGGGTCCGAGTGCGCGTCACCTTTTTAAGGAAATTTCGCGCCGACTGATCGACAGCTCGCGTGACCAGAGGGCTGGTTCCTTTTTTGGTCAAAGAATAAGCATTGCCATCCAACGTGGCAATGCTGCCAGTCTTCTGGGCACGTTTCCGGATGACAGCGATGCGGAGGAGTACTTTGACGCCTAAGTGTCTCTGCCTTTTAGTGTTTTTTTTTTTTTTTTTCTTAGGTATTTGGTTTTAGTTTTAGTTTAGTTGTAAATATAATTTTAGTTTTATTTATTTTTATATCTAGTTCTACACACATCAAAAGTGTCTAGGTATCAACATATATTTTTGCAATAACTTTTCTCCTGATTGATATTAATTAAAATGTTCTTTAAGGATTCATCAAATAAAGTGTTATCGTTTGTCACAGTAACGATAAACCAAGTCACCTTTGCATTCATAAAGAAATTTGCCATTTTCCTAATAAAGGGATTTTTGACATTTGAACCACTAACATTAAAGTTCGAAAAAAAGACTGAAATAACAGTTTTCTTTAAAATTTTATTGGGTAACTTAAACAATTAATAATCCGTGTTTCTACCGCGAACACTAACAACACAAGAACATCGGTTTGGCATACTCAAAATGAGTTCATCCAAATCACGCTGTGGAATGGCCGCCCATGTTCGTTGCAACAACAAAAAAAGGTCTTCTTGCGACTGGATACCCTCCATATTCGGCAGAGCTCTTCTCTGTAGCATATCCCATGCATGCTCAATCGGGTTCAAGTCTGGCGACTGAGCAGGCCAGGGCAGGACATTGATGTTAGCTGCGGCGAGAGTCTGTCTTACAACTCTTGCGGTGTGCGGTCGTGCATTATCATGCATTAACTGAAATAAGGGACCGATTTGCACTTGTAGAGGAACGATGACGTCTGATACAATCGTCTCAGCATAAATTTGAGCGTTGAGGTTGCCTCTGATCCAAATCAACTCAGTTCTTCCGCCGATCCAAATACCCGCCCAACCATGATGGTTCCACCACTATAAGGATGGACTTCCTGGCAGGATTTTAATCGCTGTTGGCGTCCAGGGGTTCTCCAGTGTCGTATACGTCTCGTATCCGGTCTCATACCAAAACGAGACTCATCAGAAAAGCACACGAAACGCCATTGTTCTTCTGCCCAATTTCTGTGTTCAAGAGCCCATTGATATCGAATCCTACGATTGTGCATTGCTATAGGTGGTACCCGTAGCGGTCTTCGGGAATGAAGGTTCACTTCATGCAAGCGGTTTCTGACTGTTTGGTCGCTAATTAAGTTCCCTGAAGAGTGATGAAGCCTCACGGCTAACATCATGGCGGTTATTGTTGGAGCTCTTCGAGTTAAGATTTGAATGTATCGGTCTTGTCTCCGTGTGGTGCAGCGATACCGTCCTCCATGGCGCTCAGCCACGGTACCAGTGCTTCGGTAACGTGTCCAAAGTCGACTGATAACACTCTGACTTGTATTCAGAGCTAAAGCCACAGTACGTTGCCGGGAACCAGCTTCTATCATTCCCACGGCTCTGAGCATTTCTTCCCTGCTTAAATGACGTCGCCACTCCATAATAACGTTGGTTTTAATCAGTAGTAGGGAAACAGTAGCACTAATAATGTCTTCAATGCGTTGTATGTTTTTATAGGGAAAATATTGACAGCTGATTTTCATCTTTTACTCGAATTTGATTTACAGTTCCTGATTCAAATTATGAAATGCACCAAAAAGGATCCATATAAATTTATAAAATCATAAATTTATTACAAAGCCACATCTCAATCTCAAGAAATCCGCATAAAAATGCTTGATCCCTAGACACTTTTGATGTGTGTAGTTACCTGTGTACATATTATTTTAGAAATATAAATTAAAATTGAATCTTAAAGTGATAATATTTATTGTGCGTTTAATTGTCGCTCAAGTTGCTATATAATATTATTATGGCAATCTTATGGAATCAAATAACACGTAGGTATTAGGAAAACAGTTTAATTGATCGTTTTTATTTTTTAAATAAATAATTACTAAACATTTTATGTAATTACATACTTAGTGTTTTTAAATCGATCGGCCCGCCCGTATTTGACTACCACTAGCCTGGTGGCAGTTTAGGCCGTGGGAAAGAGACAGAGCTATACAAGTCGTCTCTTTCCCACAGCCTAAACTGGATCGCGTTAAGAGCTCGTGGTAAGGCTCCTGATGGTTAGTGATGATGTGGTTGACGGTGAAGCAAAAAATACTTCGGTAGGGAATTCCACTACTTAGATGCGCACAAACCTGACGGGGGGCCAATAGCTTGCCGGGGTCGCGGGATTATTTAAACAGATAACCGTGACCCTGGAACGCAATTCAAAGAACGGTGAATTTAGGCCAGTAAAAGGGTGCCAGTCCCCTCCGTGCCTCCCCGAATGGGAGGATTTCATGAATTTACCATCTAAACAAATTCTAAAATAAATAATTATAATAGTCGTAAATATACTTAATGCCTAAAATGATACGTCTAAATTAGTTAAAGCATAAATCCAAATCAATAGCTTAAATACCATACCTATTTATCCCAATTCATTCCGCTCATTAACTCCAATCAAATATACAAAGAAATCATTTGACATTTCTAAATAACGTGAAATTGTAAATTGACGATTCATTTCAGGTGTCAAATTCCTATGAAATACCATACGATTATTGTTATGTAAGTCCCACATTGTCGCGCTGTGAATAGGAGGTACTAATGCCAGTGAAAGTTAAGATGACCGCTGCAAGTTTATGTAAAAAAAACTATTTATTTAAGTTATGTGAACTTTGCCAGTGTCAACATTGTCTTAAAAATACAATACTATTGGCATGTGTGGTTGATTACGTAAATGTGTTTGAGTCTGATTTGTGGTTTGTTTGTAAAAGGGCAACGAGAAGTAGGAAAGCGGAAGTGAAAGATCCGAAACGATGAGCATAGGATTTTATTTTTTGGTAAGGGAGAAATAAATGTCGGTAATATTAATATGTCGAAGATATTATAACTGAAAGTTACTTGGCCTTTGCTAGGTAGGTTGCCAGTTTCAGGGTCGCGGGATTACCGTGACTCCGGAACGTAAAGGGCTGTTGAAGGACACTGTGGGTTTTAGTCAGTACAAGTCCGACAGTCTCTCCTGCTTTGCACTGGGTGGGAAAACCCATTCGATGATAATACTACGCTAAAAAATTTAGCATGCCAGTTCGAGTATTTAAAGCCATTACTATACCTATACACATTTCTGAACGATAGCTTTTTACTTTTATAATTTTCTTAGATCCTATTATTTTAATTCTTAAACTATTTTTTTAATTCTTTTCTCTTTGTAAATTAAAAGTTGTTGTTGGTTAGTGAAACTTGCCTCAATTTGGTATTAATTTAAACAATATGTTAAAAGTCTATGAAATGAAATCTAGAAAAAGATACTTTTCCATAACTATAACACAGAAAAGTACATATAATTCTTGTATGTTATCAAATAACTTTGCATCTACCTTTAAATTGTACATTTCATAGAAGTGTAAAGGCTAATAATAACATAATCTGTAATCATTTGTATTCTAAACCTTATTTACAGCGTCATCTGAGTTATGACGGTAATCTGGATCAGTACTCTTAATCTTAAGGTACCAAACCTGTACTGATTACACAATCATAACTTTATCGCAGGGATCGTCAACCTTTTGATATCATCGCGAAACATTCATGTAAAATTATGGTATACAGCTGATAGTTTTATAAGTGAGAGTTAAAAACTAACGTGACGTGCAAATATTACCAAATATTTATTATGATTTTACTGTAGGTACACCTTATTAATTCAAGTACCGTCTAAGAGAATGTAAATGTACCTACAAAGAGTTACGTTTTCACACGAGTACACTGCGTACGATACAAAAATATAAAAGAGTCTGGGGCTCATGTTTCGGAAAAATTACATTCTTGCAAATGACCCAAAGATTGGTGATCCCTGGCCTGGAATCAAACCTGCTACTTGATGACCGTGTCACTAATGTGCGGGCGGCGCGCACAAAGAGCCGCCACATTACCGTACTACAAAAACTAAATCAGAGACTAGTGTATCCTGGTCCACGGGGAAATAGAGTACATACCAAGTCCACATTTTTATGATCCTACTGAAATTGAAATATTACAAGGCGATGAAAATTTTACTTTTCATGTCAGGTTTTTCTTCCTGATTTTCATGTTTTTTTTCAATCTCTTTGGTTTATCGATACTGAATTAGTGAGAGTAAGCGTGGAGTACTCCAAAAATGAAATCTGATTTGAATTTAATTATGAACCGGTTTTTCATTGCTTTTATAGACACTGTGACGACATTATTAACCGAAAAAATTAAGAAAATATTGTCACGAAAGTTTTGAGTATTACTTATTAATCTTGATGGCTATATATATGTAGAAGGATCGATTAAGGAACTGATAAGTAGAAGACCGTATGGCTAGAAAAGGAAAGACATGCTGCTAAAATATTGTGGCCTTTTATTTAGCTTTGTAATAATAATATCATCAAATCAGTTCCGCCCAGGATGGTGAGAAAGGAAGTCCTTCAATAGCCCTTTTAGCCAGGGACACGGTTACCCAATAAGACAGTCCCATAATAAATTGTGGCTGAGATTAAAAGAAAGATAATTTGTATTACAGCTGGCAACACTTTGATGGGTCAAGATATACTGGTGACCTTCCAGTAGCGCCACCATGTCAGGCCACAGTAATAGGGTTAGGAATGCCGTCCCATTTCCGACCGGGGGCCATTTGTACCCCGGCCTGTTTTTGTGGGGCGTAGATTTAATGGCTCAGGTGTCGTGTTAACCTGATAGTTACGATGTCGACACGATTAGACGTAAATGATAGTGGAGCGCTTCAGGTTTGCTTGAGGAATGTCGGTATCTGTGTTGACATCTGTCATCAGTAAGATCTGTGTTAAGATGGGGTTGTTATAATAAGTTCGCCACAAAAATAATTCTCGACGAAAAAAATAAAATAAATTAGCCAAAGGTTTTTTTTGAAGTGAAAACTTCTTTAGCGGCGTTGTACACTTTTTCTGTAATGGGTAAAAAATTTAAAACTCGCGTCAGGGTCACGTGACCCTGATCGAAAATGAGTAAGACGTCATTCAAATTAGTTAATTTCATATCTGTACTACTCCAGTTTTAAAATAAAACATAGTAACAAAAAAGTTTTCACTTCTACCGGCACTCCTGGAGTGCAACCTTTTTTTTTTATTTGGTTATTGGACATTCCACTTATTTTTTCCGCACAACAATGAAATTATAAAATCCAGCACAAAACTACTGAAAACGAGGACACAATGTGGAATCTGAACAGAAAGTACTAGGAGAACAAAATCAAAACTTTTTTTCGAGGGGATAATTTTTGGCGAACTTTCAACAACCCGTTAAGATAAGGGTTCAATGTTTTGTTTGTAGATATCACAAAGGTTCTTTTTTATTTTTAAAGCATTCTTCTTGTATCGTAAGTGCATTTATATTTTATCTGTAAATTGTACAAATACCTACTTGTTCCGTCCGGGAAACAAAGCCGCGATACGCAGCGCAGTGAAGCAATCAATCACTTACTACTGCGCGAACCATGCCGTATAGTATTTATGAATACTTACGGCATTCATCATACTATTCATCTTGTTTATCATCCCTTTTGTAATCGTTTTTATAATTATTGTTTACTAACTTCATAATTTTCTTGTGACACTTATGTCAAATGCCAAACTGTCAGTTTCTTTTTATTTTTACTTTCTGTTTTGGCTTATAGCTTATTAATCTATGATGCTACATTTTGGTTTATATAATTTAATTTATCTATTTGATTTCATTGAATTATTGTACAAAGTCTAATTTAATTATTATATTAATGTTTTTATTAAATTACTCAATTCAAAATTTTACATAATGTAAACGCACGCAGACCTCCTTCCTCCTTCGTCTGATCTGTCGGAATCCGAAGAAACTATTTGAAAACAGAAATGAAGGATGATTTTCAAAACAAGCTGACACCTATAAAAGCCGAGGCCGTCAAAGGAATCGGGTTCATTCTATTGAGGACTATCCAGGACCTTAGGAGATTCTATCCAGGACCTGGGTTCATCCTATCCCGGACTCTGGGTGCTTTCGATCCCAGACTTCTATCCAGTCTTACGAGGAAACTTCCCTCTGAGGCACTAATCTGAGGGAACTCTTACCCTCTGAACTAACGGAGGAAGCTTTTACCCTCCGAGGCTCTTCACTCTGAGGATCTTGCCCTCTCGGACTCTCTGCTGTTGAGGGCTACTGAAGAGACTGAGGCTCTTACACTTCGAGGAGGATCTTACCCTCGGAGACTCCCTGCTGCTGAGGACTGCGCCTTCCGAGGCCCCTGCCTGCTGCGGTCCTGCCTGTCTGAGGCCCCTTCCTGCTGCGGTTCCTGCCTGCTGAGGCTATTGTGGCCTTACCCAGTCGTCTAGTGCTGTACTGTGCATTGTGCTGACTGTGTTGTGGACTGTGTTTTTATATCGCTCATGTATTTTATATTCTAAATAAAGTGTATCCTAGCTTATTAAACTGTTACAGCCGTCGTGTTTATTTATGTGTTGTTTAAAACTACCTAACAATTAATGTAAAAAAAAGTTTCAGCACAGTATTAATAAAATTATACTGTGACCTTCAACTTATTACTAGACACCATTATAAGTGTCTCATTATTTTTTTAACGAGCGTGTTAGGGCTGGCATCTTATAAATAAATTAATTTGTGTGTGTTAATGTTATTAATGTGTTTATTTTTCTCTTTACAGGTGTTTTTCATTGGAGTCGGGATTAAAAAGGTGTTCAGTGAATTGTAAGTTTCTTTTATTTATATTTTCAACCTAAGCAAATAAATAGTGATTTAGGTTTTTTTGAGATGGCTGTGCTTTTGACTCTAGGCTAGATCACAGGTGGCGAATACAAAGTCTACGATACCCTTAAGAGGTTTATTCACTCTAACTTTAAAGTTTGGGTTGTGTACGTAGGTTGTTCCCTTCTTTTCACTAGAAAGTAAAGGGACTTTCAAAACTGTATCCTATCCATGGCCTAAACGGATGAATGTTTACAAGGAATTTTGTTATTCTTTATCGATGACCGGTCGATTACACTACTTATAGAAACTATAAAATCTAGACCAGACCATCGTCACAAGCCATCCTCCATTTACTTTTCTTCCCACTCTTTATTAAAGCCACCGTACATAAAAACAATAAAACAGCGGAACTTTCCTCTCATTAAGCCATTTCACCCGGATTCTCTCGTAGTGCAGAATATCTATGTCAATAAACATACAGACCACAGCACATTATCTGACTTGCGTATGAGTTGCTTTTTGTTACTGCTGTGAAGACATACTGACTTCGATGACTGCTGGTATACAAGTATGAATAATTATGTTAATCGTTCTTGCATCATTACACTACATAAACTGAGTTTTAATATCATAAACCTCCGGAACTCCGGATTCAATACCTACATCCGACAACCGCCGAAGAGCGTCGAATTCTTCAATCCGTTTGTAATGTCTGACGGTGACTTTTCTTTACTGTTTGTGACGTTTTTGCATTCCACAAACGACGAAGACGAAGCGATCCATGCTTTAATGCGTATGATACTCGTATTTGAAATATATAGTTAAGAAAAGCAGGTAAGTTTCAATGCCTGTTCTGTTAACATTACAGTCGCATTTTTGGGTGTATGTTTAAATTCGTATTTTATTGGCATTTGCTTTGAAATGTCCTTGTGATCATTATCAAAAGTCCCTTGATTTTCAGAACCCCTTTTTTGGGTTCAATTATCACATTAGTCTTGATAATTTTAATTGAGCCTTGGGTGGATCGGAAGGAATTAGCAGTCCGAATCTTGCAGATTGACTAAAACCACCCTGTTCTTTCAAATGCCTACCCTTTGGGTTCTAGGAGCGCGGTGCCGTTTTAACAGTCTCGTGGTATCTTTTCCATAGCCGCATGGCTATAGAATCCAAAGTTATATTTTGTTATTCGATAAACTGATTTATTCCTTCCTCGCATTAAAATTCTCCCAGTATACCATACCTTCCGGTATCGAAAAGTAATTCTAATAATAAACATAGTAATGTATGCTAACAAAACATAGTCTTATATAGTAAATATAGCCTTCTTCCGTAGTAAATACTACACGTACGTATGTACCTACAACCATGTACGTACATATGTATCGTGTATTGAATTTAAACAACCAAGCAATATTTTTGCAACTGCGCTAAACTACAATGCCTTATGTATTTAGAATGACAATGTGATATTATATCATATTGGGAAACAGTGTTGCGGAAATCAATGATTTGTTTTATCGTTTTTGAAAGCATTGAGAATTTTATTTAACACGTAGGTAGAGTACTAGCTAGTAGCTACATCTTGTCAATCCTGTATTTACGATGTAATCTGTCAAAATATGATTCAACTTCCTTAAAACTCAGCTGCATAAAAGATCGTCATAATATTCTTACAGTAGGTAGATTTAGTTGAATATCGAAAATATCCTTCTCCTCCAGTAGGAGTGAAAAAAAGTGTGAAAAAAGAGTGGCCTATCTTAGGCCAATCACATTGTAGATAACAGATATTTTATACCCAAGTACAGAAGAACAATAATATTCTGTTAAGGAAAAGATTGTCGGCTAAAATAGATTCATATTATGGACAAGGTAAATTAGGCTGATTTTTATCGCACTCACCGATTTGCCAATTTTCTGATTCACTCCTGAAACAATTCCCATTTCCCTATCCTTGATTCAGTAATGTCGTATCTCAATAGATGGCGTTGTGACCAATTGAGCGTGGTGATCGGTAATGGCGGGAAGCGCGCTGCGCGGGCGCACAGCTTCCGCTGCTGACGACACAGATGCCGTTTTAATGGTCAGAATCACTGACCATCACTAATATGCGCGAATGTACTTAAGGAATGGGTCGATGAACGAGCTACTTTGTTTGTATGTTTGTTTATTCAATCTTATGGATTTCATTGAAGATGCATATTTGAAGAGGAAAGTAGGTCTTTGATGTCTTGTTTATTCATGAAATTCTAATTATGTATAAACTACTTTCATTAATGAACATTTTCAATGCCACACACTTGCAATGTTGAATGATGCAGTTAAAGTGGTTGCGCGACTGTCTAAGAAGAATCCAGCGGACCTGAAAAGCAAAGGATAATAATTATGTGAAAGTACAGATTGTTTTTATTTTTCAGTTAGAGTTTGACAGCTCTTTTCTCTCCTCCCATTGCTCACTGGGAGGACTCATTTCATGATTTTTGCGTAGCAAAAAAAACAACAAAGCATTCTGTTAATTGTCAAGTTCTTTTTTATTGGGTCTCTTTCTGTCGAATATTCATAGCATTATGTTTGCGACATAAAAGATCAATATACAAAAACGATAGCGCAAACGTTATTCGTAATCATTTTTGATCAATGAACAGTTACATATTGCACAAGACTTCCATAAGATATATTTCTAAACACAAAACAATACATATTTCTTCCGTTTCATGAAATCACTTATTTTATTGGTTGCACGTTCAAGGTAACAGTGCGGACACGCGATGTTTTAATTAATTGCCTTGTTTTCTTCACGATTCGCAGGTACGCTATCTGCTTTCAGACATTCTTCAAAATACAAACTAAGTCTTATAAGACCTTAGAAATTATTTTCTTCAGAATCTCAGAGAACTTAATGAGACCCGATGGAATTTAAATGCCATTGATAGTTCATGATGTATCTTCGTTTTGACCCGATGATGATGATCAACCATTCAACATCATCACCTCTTAGAGAAAGCCCTTGAAATACACCTGATGTGGGTAGTGCAACACTGGCTTTTCAGCTAAGATGATGATGAAGAGTTTGGTGATCGCTAAAAATGTGAAAGGCATGCTGGCAATTTTCTAAGAAAAGTTGGTTCCAGAAAAGTAATCTATTAAAATCTGAAGCTTCATAACAATCACATAACATTAGCTAAATTATCATAGGGTTGCACTGTCTAATCAGAGTACGGTCCTGGAACAAAAAGGGCAACTGAAGGTGGTGGTTTTTAGTCAGTACTATAGTAGTACTTTCGGCTCCAGCCAGAATTTCCTGTCTCATTTGATGATTTTCCTACCCCAAAAAAAATACAGCTAAGCACTTTTTAAACTCCATTACCTCAATATATCACAAACAAAGTACGTCTCTTAAATACTAAGTCAAGTGACTTACTCGTAAGTTGCAAGTAAGTAATCTCATTTACCTCACTCCGCACTCATTGACCTCATTTTTTACCGATTGCTGGTTTTAGAAACGTGACCATTTAAACTGTCTGCTTCACACAGTAATCATGTAGCTTAGTGTTGGTTTTACTTGCGATTTAAACTGGATTTTAAGAAATCTTATAACTAGAGTTTTGTGACATTATTGAGTAAATGAGTTTGAACTAAAGAAAGTTGATTTGCCCAGTGTTACAAACGAATTTCGATGGCCTCCCGTCTTCTATTTCTTGGTTCTTTTACGTAGCTGTACTCTTTAACAATTATCTCACTTATGCTTTCCTTCATCGTTTTGAAATCAATGGTGATAGAATAATTTTCAGAATCCTAAAAAAAAAGATCCCTAGGTAGGGATTAGCCGATATTACTACCACTGACTGTGCCACTTGATACTAGAATACAACACATTACTCCTCAACAGTTGCAAAAAATGCTGTAAACACAGACAAGACACACAAGAACCAATATAAACCACCATTTTTTTACATAAATAAGCCAAGTTTTTTACTCCAAGATCTGGTCGAATTACCACCAGTTCCGCTCCATTGGTACCGCACATCTTCCGTTATCACACCGAGCGAGATCGATAACACATTCCGGTGTAACAACCGACAACTGGCGGCGCATGCGCATCCCATCTCGTCTGCCACATGGTTGCGCGGAAGTTCCCACGAAATTGCTGCAACTATGTCATTTGAAATTTTGCAAGGGATTTAAGTTATTGAATTTTAGACGTTTAATGTTGCGGTTAACGTTGCGAATCCAACGGCTGAGCTGAATTTCTGAAGCTAGCTAGAAAACACATGAAATCATCTAAACTTTTCCGAGAATGTTGACAAGATGGCGTGTGGATGTCAGCTGCTTCTTTCAATGATGTCAAGGAATTGGACGATAATTACGTTAAAATTAAGTAGGTGAACACGACAAAAAAGAGCAAAATCTGTAAAAAAAGTCTGCGATATATCAAAATACGAGAATAAGGGGATCATTAAAAAAAAAATACAACGTTTTTCTGTTTATGGATAATTATAATGAATCGTGTAGCGCCTCGAAATACATCACATTCGGCACTGTTCGGTTCATTTATTTATTCGTCTTTGAGAAGCCTAAAGTTAATAGATAGTCCATTTGGTTTTTGAAATCTTTTTTCCTTTCCTTCTCATCACATGTTGTATGAAAGATCTGCACTATTAAAAATTAGGTATGTGTGTGTTTATGAACACAACATTTATCATGTGTGTGTTTTTTTTCTGATCTTCTCAAAATACTGTTTTTATTATGTGATCCTCATACACTAGTACAGTTAACAAAGAAATAAATGTAGAGGCTAATTTGAAATTACTTACGTCATAGCTATTCTATGTTTCGAACGTACAAAGGCTTTGGGCAACCTACCTATTTCTCAGAGGATTGCAGTAAAGGACTAAAGGAAAAGAGTGTCCATGGAGTTTCTTGCTCATCCTTCACCATAGAGATCTACGCTTTGGAGTGAGCACCTTTTACTCACTTCAGCGCGCACCTTTTACTCACTAGAGCACCTTCTACTTTCACAGTTTTTATGTCTTGTGACTGGGACTGTAGCACCATAACTATTTTTGTAATTGTTTTATTTTATGTCTTTTGACAATTCATAAGTGCCTGTAATTGGCCTAGTTGAAATAAACGATTTGATTTTGATTTTGGATGAACTTATGTGACGTGATAATGAGCATTTTTTATATCACTAGAAATCAACTACTGTCAAAAAACGTGGATAAGATTACCTTCTATTCTGGCGGCAATTGAATATTATAAGTCAGTATGCAGACTATATAACTTCTTTTGCCCACCGTACCTATGTATCATCTGTGCCCAGCTGAGCATGTGTGCGTGTGTATCGGCGCGCGACGGCGCAGCTTCTGCGACGCGCTCCATTTCCTGCGCCCGCGCACTACGTTGCACAAGCCGGACAATGGCGCTCCTGCGCACCGCACATGTGAACACCCCTGCTATATTAAACAGCCAAACCAGTAAATCAATGGAGCTCTTTTTTATGAAACCTTAAATAAGGGTTAGAGTTGTTTTTGAGACGGAGTTGTGGGACGGGAATATACTTACATCTCCCGTTTGAGTCCGACATAACCCTCCATAAGAATTTATAAGGAAACGCTTTGTCTTGGGGTTCACCGGATCCCGGGATTGAATCCGATATCCGAATCCGAATATTTACGCATTTCCCCACAAAAAGAGTTCTTATGCTTACCTTGCCTGTCTAAACATTTGAACTACATACTTGTCTTAATACAACAGCCCCTTAGCAACAACTTAGTCAGAAGTAACCTTTTAATAAAGCATGCTTAGAATACCTGTAAGTTTTTAATCCATCTGTGAGCCTATTCCAAACATTTTTGTCCCGAGTTAAAGTACTGCATGTACTGTGCCCCTGATTACCTACTTGCAGGCATTGTTTGAATATCAGTATGACAATGGATATGGATTATGACCTGACCGCCCCGTTAGATAGCCGTTATAAGGAGTATTGAATTGTATTGTATTGAAAGCATTCGGAACTGTTTCAACTGTTATAAAATATTGTTTGGGAATGTGAAGTTAAAGGTAGTGTTTCTGGCTAGCGAATATTGAACGTATACAATGAACTATACTAGCTGTTGTGTGGCTTCACCTACGTTTTACTCGAAAGTATCCCACGAGTAAGTAATATTGGGATAAAGGGTATCTTATGTGTGATTCTAGATTTTAACTAGTCTCTGAACCCAATTTCATGAAGGTCCGTTAAGGCATTTTTGCGTTTGAGTAACATACATCGATTTATTCAATTGTTTCATTTACTTAACTTTATTGTTATTTTCTCTAATTCCTACTTTAAATATTGTAAGTGATTCATTTACCTTGCACTGAATACCTGTAATTTAATAACTTGTCATTGATTTTTTAAATATGTCGTTGGTTTGCGTTGCTACATAAAAATACTATTTAAAGTTTTGAAGAGTCACAACAGAGCTTTTACTGTTCCAGGTTTAGATATCGTACACTTTAGAATATTAACTATTAGTTGGTTTTATTTTCGCACAATAAAATCTTCATTTTGGAATGTTATAACAACGACTATTCTATAAATATTTCGCCGTCTACTTGACGAAGAAAACGAATCAGAGAAGAAGACGAATAAGAGAAAAGCTATTTATATTTTCAGTCAATTCATCATTGTTTTTCACATATTTCAGTAGGAAAGAATGCGTATATTTATTGCTTTTCTATATTTACAAACAGTTGTATATTTGTTTTGCCTCATAATATGTTAGATGTGTGGAGAGAGGAATGCGATTCAATTTATTCCCGTCATAAAGTGGTACTCAGCATCCGGCTACAGGCACTGAGGCACCTGTGTCATTGAGGAACTTGCTACATGTGGGCAATTGCCTCGTAACTTGTCAACTTGGGAAACTTTAGCGGCTTTTAAATCATCTGTCGTTTGTTTATTTTGTTCTTGTTTCAGGATGTGTCATGGTAATAGAATGTTCACTGTCAGACTGGTAATGCAACTTTAACTGCTAGGTCTAAAAATATTTTAGTCAGTAGGACTGACCAACCTCCCCACTCCACCTAGGCAGTCTAAAAAGGAAACTTTAGCTGAATTAAAAATAAAATTTTGGTATATAGGCGATTCAAGATTGTATAAAAGTTCGTGATTTCTGATGGTAGAAAACCTAACCACTCACACACACGTTTTAAAACGTACCTATAAACAAACAATAGGTAGTAAACGAGACTACAATATCTTAATACTTTAATCAATCACGATCCTAAACTCTTGCAACAGCAACTTGTTTCACAATACCATACGATTAATGACCCCACCATGCATTTTAGAGTACAAACTACTGGCACTAGCATGCTGGTACATGAGTCACGCTCCTTCGCATCATCAATCTAAACGAGGCATAACTGGCTAGACTGGCAGACAGTACTGGATCCCAGCTAGACGAGAAAGTGATACGTTTCACTTTCAAATGTAACATGGACTTTGGGTAAACAAATGCAAGTTTTCATGCTTGTATGGAAATGTTAGCTGCGTCCCGTTTCTTAACTTTCCCGATTCACCACCTAAAGAAGTCATGCAAATTAGATGAAAGACTGCTTATTTAGGATCCCGTATCCAACAGAGGGTAAAATTGGATCACTAAGATTCTGTTATATCTGGAGCAGTGGTGGCCCAGTGGTATCGGCCCCGACTTACGAGTTGTAGGTCGTGGGTTCGAATCCAGCCAGGCGCATTGCTTTGTGTAATTTATTCCATCACCACTGCTCTCAAAACGGTGAAGGAAAACATCGTCATCACCGGCATGTCCTAGAACCAAAAATTCGAAGGCATGTGACATCCACCAATCCGCACTGGGCCCGCGTGGTGGATTATGGCCCACTCCCTTTCACAGAGAGGAGGCCTGCGTCCTAGCAGTGGGAACATTAATAGGCTGATGATGATGAAGATTCTGTTGTCCGTCTGATACCAGGCTGTATCTCATGAACTGTGAGAGTTAGACAGTTGTTTTTTTTTTTCATAACAATAATTACTATTAAAAAGAATAAAAATTAATAGATTTAAAAAAAATCTAAAAACCCACGTTTTTAAATATCCTAAAAATAAGAAAATAACTCCGTAGGGTTATTTTCTTGAGAGAGGGGCCACTCAAAACGTGGGGGCGTATATTATTTAAGGGATTATTTATAGGATATATTTACATGAAGTGTATAGATCGTGGGTGTAACTTGCAAAGATACGTCCCCACGTTTTGTGTGGCCCCTCTCTCAAGAAAATAACCCTACGGGGTTATTTTCTCATATATATCTCAGCTCGCGGGCCACCCCACCCCTCCGCGCCTACGCGATTTTAAATTACACTCTAGGGGTAGGGCAGACAAGACTACGTAAAGTCGGCTTTGCAGCATTTCGTTTCCGCCACAATGTTTTGTAGCACAATTTAATGAATTTTATGACAGTAATTTAATTTTTCGGTAAAATGTTGTTTCGGTATGGTGAAAATATGGCAAATAAATCATTTGGCAACTGAAAAAAGTTTAAAAGAGGCTTCGGTCAGTAGTAAAAAGTTATTTTGTTAATCAGCGGAACATACTTCGGTAAAATAATACTTATGGCTAATGAAACTTCGATGATCTGAAAATATGTCAAATAATGCATATAGCAAAAGAGATGTCGGCCAATAGTTTTCGGTATAATGATATTCGAACAAACAAAATTCGGTAAATTGATCGGTTCCCCTGGTAGTTAGCAGTATGGAGAAGGGTCATATGACCCAGCTGGGTTGAGAAGTTCGATTAAGTAGTCGTACTTAAAAATCCAATACGTAAATTCTGGAAGCCTGCATGAACCCAGTTCAGAAAAGGAAACGTAGTCTGAAAAGTCCCCCCAAAATTGAATAAACAACTTCGAAGCTTTTAATTTGTGTATTTAATTGTTATAAGTTTGTAACTAAACGTATAAAATTGACGAATTTATTTGGAAGTTGAAATAACTTAGGATAAAACAGTGATCGGAATTTTGTACTTACGAGTAATAATTAATACCTTGCGAATGTATTTAAAAGAAAACGTCAAACACCGTGACTTTTTAGTCGTCTTACAAAAGTGGTCCACTTAATGTATCCGACCTAAAATACCTCTAGGCAAGTTTTTTTTTTATTTGCTAACACTGCTAATATTAAGTTTATAGATCAAAAACTATTGTCGTACTGACTTAGAACATGACTCAACTAAACTTCAGTTGCATCAACTCAATTAATGCCGTTTAGGAATCCAATGTGTCCCAGATTTACAAAGCGATCAACACCAAAGATGGTATTACTAGTATAATGATGCAATTGGTCACTGACGTCCTTGGAGTGTATAGCACTGTTCCGTTTTATCGCACTTAGGGCCAGTTGTATGATCAGTAGTTAAACTAATTATTGTTAAATGCCAGTTATATGGCTAAATATTGTTAAAATCCTATACTTTTCTTTGACAAATGATTAAAAACTATATAGTATTTGACTAATAGTCATTTTAATTACTAATCGGTAGTAAAGTTAACTATTAATTATATTATTAAATTGATAATAATGTGATGAAAAATTAAAAAAAATATGTTATAACTTTCAGCACAGGAATGCTGATATGGCAATAAATGATAATACAGATTTTTATTTATATTGATAAGAAGTTCATATTTTTAGGTCCTAATTCTATTTCCAACAATTAAATAGAAAATTGGAGATCACAGGACCTATTAGATCTTGCTAGCTGGAATTCTCAGCACAGTAAAAGCGGCACATTTTGCAAATGTTTCTCATTGAGGCCTGTTTTCACAATTTCTCTCTTGATGCTTGCTTCATTCAATTCATTAGAAATAAACTGTAATTACAAGTCAAGTATTATTATTGCAATTTTCATTTAAAGAGGCTCTCTCCAGGTTTTCATCGTGATTTGCCTGCTGAGATGCAATCTATAGTCATATTAAAGCGAATTTCTTATTTCTTGCTAATGTTATATTATGTGCGAAAGTTTATCAGTATATGTGTGTGTGTTTGTTACTCTAAACTACTGAATGGATTTGGATGAAAGTAAGTAAGTACACAGATAGTTTATAACCTATATTAACATATATGGTAGTTTTTATCCCAATTTTATGATCCCGTGGGATTATTTTTCGAGTTGTAGCGGGCGATGCCGCAGGCTAAAATAATTGATTAGATATTATACCAAGTGAAACCAAGTTATTAATAACAGCTGATGATTTTACCTTTACCTTTTAAGCACCTGTTATAGTATTTTTATTAACTTAGAAAGTAAACTAGCTTCGAAAGTGGTTTGGTGTCTTATCCAATGGGAGTATGTGGTGCGAAATTACATATTTTGCGGTTATAAAATGTTATGCTATTGAAAAACAGGTTTTATTAATAGTTGTAGAAGGTTGATATAGGTTGGTTTATTGGCGGTAGGTGTGTTTTCATAGATAGTGACAGTGTTTGTGGCTTGTTTTGTTCAATGCCGACGTTGTTTTTGTTTGGTAACTGTGGTTTAATGGCCACATTGATCTCGAGTGCGTCGGCATTTGTTGTAACATTACGTTCGTTGTTAGTTTATCAGAACATGCCGCTATCATCACGTTTTGTGGCACAACTTAAAAAGTGAAACTAAATATTTGTACGGTCGTTTTTTGACAAGTTCTTTTTAGAAAAAGTAATTCCGTTTATTTGCTTTATTTCTGAACTTGATAAAAATCTATATAATTATAGCTTTGAAAGATTATTGAAATATCAAGGAATACAGATTTGCAACGTGTGAACTTTTTATAGTAATATTTGTCGGCATTCATAACATTGTTATAAAGCCAAATAAATTACAATATTATCTTACTAAATGTCAGCACTAATTAGAGTTGCGATTAATTACAAAATTATACTACTCAATTTGTCATACAAAATCGGCCTTTGTTCAAACAAATCGTGTTTTTATCATTATTAGTTTAAATATACATTGTATGGAGTCCATCTTTGATATGGTAATGTTTTAAACTAATACGGCCATAAAGTTAACCTCGGTCTATATGATTTACATAATGTATAAGGTTTGAACCAGTAAGACAATGCTAACCGGTGCGTTTTTATACACTCAGCGATAAATATTTGCTCGTGATTCATGAATTTATTTTGTAGTAGTTGATGGCAGCGGTTTTTCCCACGTGTTATTTTGCAATCGTATAACTGGTACTTAATACTGGAAAAAAGCGATATCCTATGTGTTATTCTAGACAATGACTTATCTGTGAACTCTTCAGGTAACTGTGCCTTGAACGAAAAGGGCTATTGAAGGATCACCGTGGAATTTAGTCAGTACAGGTCTGACAGTCTCCCGTTCCGCCTTGTGTGGGAGGACTCATTTGATGATTTTACCACGATAAAAAGCAGAAAAACTACATTTCGCATCAACTCTAGTAAAGATGTATTCATTATACAAAACAAGACTTAAACGCTGGCTACAACTGCAAGGTCTTTCAAATTCATCTTCAAAATAAACGCAACAAAATCCATTGTTCAAATAACCAATAAATATTGTTGATAATTACATGCAATTTATTGGTAACCACAGTAGCTTTCCCTGCTGGTAGCCTCAAACTGTCCATCAGCACACCTCACAATATGTAAACAAAACACTGCTGTAAGATGTCCAATATATCTTCAACGTTTACGACGACGCCAGTGGTTAAGGCGATAATTATTCTGCATAAGGAATTTATTTAGTTTCCAAAAAGGGGAAAAAGGTCGGTTTATAATCCTTTATTATCCTCCACTGCTGGGCAACGGTCTCATCGATGCTCGTCTTCTGGCACATCAATATGAAGAATTTCTCGACAAATTCTTAGAAATAGAAGATCTAAGAATTTGTCGTGGGTGCGTTTACAAACATAGAAACTCAAATAAACAAACACCTAGACCTAGGTCATACAAATATTTGTTCTTTGCGCGTATCGAACCGGCAACACGCTGCGTAGTAGTTCAATCATTCAGCCACCACGCCAAGCGCGCGGTGTCACGCGCGGGCTTTTTCAGTCAATAAGGGTTCCTTGTTGACTACGGAACCCTAATAAAAGTAATAATAATAAAAATCTTCAAATTGAACTAGCGTCACTGCGTAAATCGGTCTCCGCGACGGGGACCGTCGCATACCCACGGAGCCCAGCCGCGTGGACACGCGACGGTTGCCCGTCGCGGTCTGCCCGCTCAACGCAGTTTTACTTATTCTCTTAGAGCGACATTCTTCTTAATTACTTACAGCAGTAGAAAAGCACTAATTCCATATTCCACACAATTTGTTTCATATTATTCTCATCAGCCAAGTAACACATATAGTCACTCATATTACATTTTGCGGTCTACCCAACAATGTTGAAGAGAAAAGCTTATAGCCATAAACTTCACCGTTTATCTTTGAAACCATTAGTCTTTGAAAGCTATATGAGTTTCACTGAGCAGCTTGAAACTATCTGGTCATCCTGGTCGTTAAAACACAGCTTTTAATAGCTTAACTAATAGCTTTAAAGGACAATAACCAAATATGGTACTAGTAGCTTGACAATAGCTCAATAAGTTTCAAAATACACACATCAAAAGTGTCTAGGGATCAAGCATTTTTATGCGGATTTCTTGAGATTGAGATGTGGCTTTGTAATAAATTTATGATTTTATAAATTTATATGGATCCTTTTTGGTGCATTTCATAATTTGAATCAGGAACTGTAAATCAAATTCGAGTAAAAGATGAAAATCAGCTGTCAATATTTTCCCTATAAAAACATACAACGCATTGAAGACATTATTAGTGCTACTGTTTCCCTACTACTGATTAAAACCAACGTTATTATGGAGCGGCGACGTCATTTAAGCAGGGAAGAAATGCTCAGAGCCGTGGGAATGATAGAAGCTGGTTCCCGGCAACGTACTGTGGCTTTAGCTCTGAATACAAGTCAGAGTGTTATCAGTCGACTTTGGACACGTTACCGAAGCACTGGTACCGTGGCTGAGCGCCATGGAGGACGGTATCGCTGCACCACACGGAGACAAGACCGATACATTCAAATCTTAACTCGAAGAGCTCCAACAATAACCGCCATGATGTTAGCCGTGAGGCTTCATCACTCTTCAGGGAACTTAATCAGCGACCAAACAGTCAGAAACCGCTTGCATGAAGTGAACCTTCATTCCCGAAGACCGCTACGGGTACCACCTATAGCAATGCACAATCGTAGGATTCGATATCAATGGGCTCTTGAACACAGAAATTGGGCAGAAGAACAATGGCGTTTCGTGTGCTTTTCTGATGAGTCTCGTTTTGGTATGAGACCGGATACAAGACGTATACGACACTGGAGAACCCCTGGACGCCAACAGCGATTAAAATCTTGCCAGGAAGTCCATCCTTATAGTGGTGGAACCATCATGGTATGGGCGGGTATTTGGATCGGCGGAAGAACTGAGTTGATTTGGATCAGAGGCAACCTCAACGCTCAAATTTATGCTGAGACGATTGTATCAGACGTCATCGTTCCTCTACAAGTGCAAATCGGTCCCTTATTTCAGTTAATGCATGATAATGCACGACCGCACACCGCAAGAGTTGTAAGACAGACTCTCACCGCAGCTAACATCAATGTCCTGCCCTGGCCTGCTCAGTCGCCAGACTTGAACCCGATTGAGCATGCATGGGATATGCTACAGAGAAGAGCTCTGCCGAATATGGAGGGTATCCAGTCGCAAGAAGACCTTTTTTTGTTGTTGCAACGAACATGGGCGGCCATTCCACAGCGTGATTTGGATGAACTCATTTTGAGTATGCCAAACCGATGTTCTTGTGTTGTTAGTGTTCGCGGTAGAAACACGGATTATTAATTGTTTAAGTTACCCAATAAAATTTTAAAGAAAACTGTTATTTCAGTCTTTTTTTCGAACTTTAATGTTACTGGTTCAAATGTCAAAAATCCCTTTATTAGGAAAATGGCAAATTTCTTTATGAATGCAAAGGTGACTTGGTTTATCGTTACTGTGACAAACGATAACACTTTATTTGATGAATCCTTAAAGAACATTTTAATTAATATCAATCAGGAGAAAAGTTATTGCAAAAATATATGTTGATCCCTAGACACTTTTGATGTGTGTATGTCATATTTTGATTCATGAAAATTAATGCTTGGTTAATAAAATCTGTTTTTTAGTTGTTGTACTGACCTGATTGGTTGATTGATCATTTAATGCAATACTAATTGAAATATTGTAAGTTTTAGTTAAACGCGGTATTCCTCTAATTCATCAAAAGCTTTATTTTCCTACTATTAAATATAAAACAAAAAGCTTGATAAGTCTTCTACACGAGACATGTAATAATTCACCATATTTTGTAATCTTTTTAATGTGTTACCACCTTTTAGAAAAAATTATTTCTGATGCCTTCATAGAATGACTTAAACAGTATATTTAAGTATTGCCAGTCTTTAATCTCTACATGCCTTTCATATCAACAATATTGCACCTTTACTTGTAAGTTCGTTGATGTCTTTTATATGGTAAAGTTAATACATTGTCAATAAAACACCTTTGGTTAAATGGTTACCTCTGAAAGCTCAGGCTTTATGAAGTGTATAAAATATTCAATTATAATTAATAACTTGACGCAAATTAAATAATAATAATAATAAGTTATTTACAACGTTGTTATTGACGTTCGTAACATTAAATGGGATGAAATACGCTTTATACATGGTTTAAAGATAATTTTCATAACTCCACTCATCGTTTATGAATAAACCGCATTATGTGTTCGTAATATGACATAATGTAGGTATAAGCGATAGAATGTCAGTGGTATCACTTTAACATAGAGATGGCATTCTATTTAATATAAGAGGATAGCTTAAACTGGTCCAGTTACATTTGATCTGACGATTTTTTTTTGTGTCTGTAATAATCTAAATTGGAATTTGATTCTTTGCCTCTCTGATATACTTTAGGTAACATAATTATATAAAGAGACGCAATGTATGAAATTTGCACAACTATCTTCGGAACACTTATTACCCTTTTTTAGCAAGGTAAAATCCACGTTGTTTCTTCAATAGCCGGTAAAGTTCCAAGGTCACGGATATCTCTTTAAATAGTCCCGTGCCCACGGCAGGCTTTGGCCCTTTAAGAGGGGCCCCGTAAGAGTGCTGGGCGCTCTTTGAATCGCTCGTGGAACACGACGCGCCGTCGACCTGGGCATGGTCCAAGATCTGACGGCGAGACACCCAAGTCAATATTTCGTTGCACCACTAACACTGCCTACCACTTAGAAACCAGCTTAATCAACATCACAAATGACCGTTCCAAACAACAATTTCAATACAAAGAGAAATCGTAAGTACCATGTTATTTGTCCGTGTTTACTTAAAATTGTATCGAGAAAGTGTATGCTATAATGCTAATACACTGGTGCAGGAAAGTGGCGATAGTTTCGCTAAAAGTTGAGGGCCTGTGATTGGTCAATGAGGTGGTGTTCGGTGATTAGGGGCGTCACGACTTGAAGGTAGATCGTTGTTGACTTTGAGTTTGTTTGAAGAGCTATGTGGGTTAAGCTAACCCTATGAAGAGGGTCACGGTACACTGCTCTAAAATGATGAGCTTGAGTTATATGTGAATGGTTCTTGTGAGATGGAAAACTCTCTTTAGAAGGTGAAACACAGACCGTGAAATAATAATCGACTTTTGCAGGTGGAAGTCATAATATTGGTATTTCTTTTCGCTTTGATCTGCCCACCCTTGCCATAGGTCTAATCTTACCGGTAATAAAACTTGAATGCATTAAGATAAAACCTACTTACTACAAGGTATACAAACCTATTTATTTTTTGAAGAGACATTCAAATCGTGCTATGTGGAAGAAAAGAACATCACTTTTCTCAGTTTCAATTCGATTTCGAAACCACAATTTTCAAGCAAATCAAAACAAGCAAAGAAGCACATAAAATCAAGAATGCTTATAATTATAATAATTAACGATCATCTAATTGAAAATCAAATACATTCACAAGCACGAGGCACAAATCACGCGCTTGCGTGCAACAGATGATTACAGTTATCTAGTAATTTGTCATGGCATACGCCGCGAAAAATACTACTATAGTAACAGAGCAGAACTCAGCGATGAATACTAAGGATGGTAAATAGAATGAAAATGAATAACTGTGTTGTTTAATTGTGTGGTGGCAGTGTGGTGTGTGGTTAAGATATGAAGTGAAGCGAGACGATGTTCTTATTTTTTTTTTTTATAAAATAAAACAGTGCCCCCGCAGTCACCTTTATCTTGCGTGTGTTTTTACAAATACTAAAATACGTAATACTGACTGCTGCTTTGCGGGTAGTGGCTTCGATTCCAAGATGAAACAAATATTTGATGATGAGTTTTCGTTAGTGTAAGTGAGTTATATGTTTGTAAATGCACCCTCGACACAGGTTTTTTAGTATGGGGTAAAAGTGTATACGGCTCATTTGATGATTAATTTCACAAAAAAATGAAGGTTGTAAACTCTGAGCTATTATCATTTAAACGCACATAATAGTTATAATAATTAGCTACTAACAGATCAATATACAGATACTTCTGATTAAATCACTTCAGTCAGGTGAAAAACATTTAATTTACATAAGAGTCATTAAAGTCGTGGGTGATCCGATGCAGAGGTCGACGATGACTTTCACGCAGATGGGTGCGCCTGCTTTCACGTTCACACCTGTTCCCACGATGGACCATCGTGGATTATGGTGGACCATGGTGGACTGTGAGTAGTGGATGAAGAAAGTTGGAAGTTTGTATTGTCATGGAAATTGGTGTTATTGTGAGCTGAACTTCTAAGTATCATGTAATTGCTAAACATTGCCTCCTCTACTGAATCATTAACATATTATACTCGTACATCTATAATTTCCATATAAGTTCAGCTGAGAATTCATCACCATCAATGATTATTTATCAACATATTATTGCGAAACAGTTGGCATAGTGGTCGAGCACAGCGTGTTGCGGGTACCTACAATTCCCGCACGGAACAAATATTTGTATGATCTACAAGTACTTTTGTGTATGCGAGTTTAAATGGTTTTAAACTTGCACTCATGATGCAGAAACGTAGAAGTAGTGTGGGGCAACGTTTAAAACAATGCATAATAATTTACATCGCATGCAATCTCTGCATTTTAAAGCAAATCTGTTTCTAGTATAAACTGTGTATCGATTTTCGAGTGAAATAAATATTCAATTATTAGATTTTATCTATAAAAGGCTTCTATAGATTTGTTATCATTTAAATAGAATTCGAACTTATACCTTTGTCCTCGGTTTCAAGAAATCCTAACTAAACAGCGCACGTCGTCGTTGTCGTCCAATATTTAACACTATCGATAAACCACAAGCCAAATATCTGATAATATGACACCTTCTTATACGTTTTTAGGGTTGACACTCGACCTAAACAGTATCACAGAATGAATTTTTAAGTCAGGAATTTTGGATAAATTACAATTGAACTTTGTGGTCAAAGAAAGATTTTTGAAGGATAATTGATTTCTCCTTTTTTATTTCCAAAAATCTTGCTTACTAATATCAATCTGTTTGTACCTTATCTTTTAATTCGTTCTTCATTCCACCGCCGCCATCTCTTTCTTGGTCTGCCGTGGCACTTAATCAATATTAATTTTACACATATGTAAAATATATCGGCAAACGCGTTGGACATCTGGCAAGGTGAAGCGATAACCTTCGCAAGGTAGCCAGTAACAGCTAGATGAGAGTTGCCGGCTGATAATGAAGATGTCATACATGTCAAAAAGCCAAATAGCTCGGATAAAACTCTAAAGTGGCAGCCCTCACCCTGTGACGGGACAAAGGCGCGGCCCTTGGCGCATATTGGTTCGTGAAATGTTGACCAAACCTTCACATTTACTTTACATCGCCTGCGCCAACCGACACAGAAAAAAATAGTTTGTTTGGAATGGCATTAAGGTGGATTAGTGGTAATGGTTCGAATAGCTTGAGGGATAAGTGAGTCTTCACGTTGACGTTAAGTTTATAGTTTGGTTAAGTATTTGACACGTGGAATTTAACGGTAACTTCTTAGCTGTGTGCGTAATTTACTCGAGGCTTTGATAGCAGCAAACTTTGGTAGCAGTGGGAAACATTTTTTTTTTAATTAATTTTCCCAAACCACTGCAACTCCTGAAATCCAGAATCAACAGTGGCGATTACCAGAAAATCACCGAGACAATTTAGCAAAACGTGTCCCGGAGAATGAATTCAACTGCCTTTAGATTAATTTAAGTCAATAAGAACCTGCGGCACCTTTGTACTGTAGGTAATAGTTATATACCTACTTCATTTACCGTTAGCAACGAAATCCTTCAATTACTTTTCTAGTATTTATTAAAGTTGATAAACGAGACAACAACTAATTACTTACAAATTACACGTCTAACACATTCAATAAACATAAAGAACTAAATTGATGACAGACAAACGTCAGTCGTAGTAATTTACTATAATGTTCAATTGATACATACACACAAACGCAATAACGATTTAATATTTCGCTGACTTTTGCCTTGCCAAAATGAACCAAAGCTCTTTGAAGGCCTATCGCCACACATCAAGGTAGCAAGCCACTGGTTCCAATCAGATGGGTGGCGCAGCCCGAGCGTGAACTAACAATGGAACTGGAAGGTGAAACCTTACGCTGTGGAATTGGTCCAGATCAATGATACAGATCACAGCATAAATCTTTATCATGTTTTGGAGAAGAAAGGCAAAAAGTTGTAAGAGTTTGTTATGTTACAAAATTGCTGCAATAATTCGCAAAATGTTATTTTGCGAATTATTGCAACAATTTTGGTTTTCAAAACAGAGTTGTTGTTTTGTGGATTTCAATGGATGTTATTTGGACATGGAACGACAGTATATCTCATCATTTTTCAAGTGTAAGGCAAAACTCTATTTTCGTACTGAAGATAAATTTTTATTGTATGAGGCATCTTTTTTTTTAAGAAAAACGTTGACCCATACTACGAATTTCTCTTGTGTTGTGGGTGCATTTACAAACATATAAAATACACAAACGCTCAGACCCGGTACAACTACTTTTAGATCATACACATATTTGCTCCGTGTGGGAATCGAACCCACGACACGCAGCACTGCAGTCCGATTGCTCAGCTACTGCGTTAACCGTGCTGTCAAAATCATCATCGTCCAAGCATCTTGTTGAAAGTGGCTACCTCCAAGCGGTTCACCCCAGACAACGGCATCACAGGGTATACTAAATAAACTGCAGTGATAGCGGAGTCTCACCAGGGCCTCACCGCTTGACTCGCGACCACAATCCTTATGTAGTTTGGCGTTTAACAGTTTTTTTTTTTCCGTCGGTGCTCAGAAGTTCCAGTTTCTTCTTTGCAAGATTGCACCGTGGTAGGTACGTAGGAAAGAAAAATGAGAATCTTTGCTTCTGAGCTAGAATAAGGCCAAAATATAAATAAGTACAAAATGGTTTACACTCAGATTTTCACACGAATGTTCTATCAATTTAAGAGCCGCATAAACAAACAAAAAATACTTACAAGATATTAAGCAACTGAAGGTTACTAACTAGATTCGATCGACCAATGAATGAACGAGACATATTAAACCATCTAGAATAATTAAATCATATCCGATGAAACTGGAAAAACCAGAATCAAAAGTTATACCATTAGAATTCAAGCTCAAACATTAGCAGACTTATGTAAATGAGTTGTATAATTTTACTTTAAGATGACTCAGAAATAGAAAGACTTTCTCTAGAACCAATGTATTAGGAAACCAGATTTATGATGAAAGTCGCGATGATTTACTATAGTTTTCTTATTTGACTTGTCACGGGTTTTAGTAACTTGAGGAGATTTAAGTTAAAGATATACAGCGTGTGAACTGTGACACCGCGAGTGTTGGTTAAAAATATAAATAGAAGATAGTATTTTGGTTTAGTTTTATATGTCACGATTTTTTTCCGTAAATGTGGAGTTATCTTGGGAACGGGCTTACGTTAATTTTGGGCAAAGATTTCAGAATTACCGATTCTATAAAGAAAATGAAAAGGCTTTGTTATTTTCAAAACACTTCGTTGTTCTACAGTGACTTTCAAAAACAATCACATATTTCGATAGCTTTTGCAGATTAATGCAGTAAATTTTAATCGTAATTCATTGGTTCAGTCTCTTAGCTAAAACCTTTACTTAGAACATAGGTGTATGATACTTGCAATTTGGTTGAAGAATTCAGTAAAGGTAATAATATAATATGAAAAGTGTGTAAAAATACTTTTATCTACAGTATTGATTCTCACAGTCCACTGCCCAACAACAGACCAGCATCAATGGCAGCTGACCCACACCCAAGGATGCGCTGACCTCACTCAGTAACAAGCACAAAAACATCGATAAAAACTATATCGATGCAAAGCTATACATTTCACGCCACTACTCAGATTACGCGCGACCGCTTTTTGTGGGGTCGATGAATGATTTGATCGATCAATGTGTTCACTTTTATGTGGTTGAAAATATATGCAGATTGATTCGAATTTCTGCGAGTTTTATGGATTGAAAGTGAAATGAAATGGTATATGATAATGAAGATCAAGGTCAGTGATCTTGAGAATGTTAATGTTATTCACTAACAGGTCCGCGGTTCAAGTATTTTACAGAAACTAGGTGCAAAAGTGGTATGTTGTCGCCTACTACTAGTAGCTTGTTAGGGATACCATTTACTCCTTTTTTGGTAGTAAAATCATCAAATAACAATAATATAATCCTACCGCCATGTGAAAGACAAAATCCACCCTGTCTCTTTAGTCGCCCTCTGCGTTCCAGGGTCACGGTTACTTTGACAGACGGTCCGGCGACCCATATGATACCATTGATACCTAACACAGTTTTAGATGTTTTTGCGGCTGGACACTATCGATTAACTACCTAGATATTTAGTTATCATGGCCCCACTACGCACTTTCCTTTGCAGAAATCAGAGAGCTCAAAATATTCTATGCATTTTCGACGTGAGAGTCAAATTCTGCCGGAGTACTGTTAACATAAATTATTAGGTGAAAATCACCAACAGAAATTGCCCAATAATAATATTATCCCATCTTACCTTTCTCCTTGCCTGTACTCAGCGGCGAACCGAGGGGCCCTGGGCTAATACCGCTATAAGCCCTGCCTCATTAATCAACTAATTGCCATTTTGTCAAAAATCTGTTTTTGGTAATGATTATGTTCTTTATTAAAAAAAAAATATATATAAAATTAAATTAAATTGCTATAAATGCTTTGAGTTTATAATCAGTACATGGTTTAAGATAAAACACAGTAGTTTTCGTTGTCTACAAAACGGGCTATAGCTTATAGGGGGGCTATAGCTTATATATTCACGGGACCTTGGGCTGTATCCTAAAAAGCTCTTATATAGATCCGCCCCTGCCTGGACTACATCTACATTTACCGCATCGTAAACCTACAAATCATCAGTTTATAATAACTTCATCGTTCAATAACTCCGTGTTACTGTCTGTTTACGTCAAATCGTATGCCAGTCATAGACCTGTCAGGAATGCACCGGTATCGTAATTGTGAGGCAATCGCGTAATTGCCACCGTAATCGTAATCGTAGTACTATGGATTATTACCGATTGATATCACGAAAAAACATGATACGCTTTGTTATTTGAACACGTGTTCCGTAGTTGCATTTTTGAACTGATCGAACGGGTTCCTTTTTAAATAAAGTGATGGTTTTATTCAGACGCTTTATTGATATTTTATCCCTAAACTTTTTCAAAGTTGTTTAACTTTGAATTTAATACTTTTAATCACTTCTTTTTCAATTATGTTTTCGTTAAGTTTTTGCACCCTTGAAAATTAAAACATTTAAGTCTTAATACTCTGATCCACCTTGTAAATTCGAAACGCAAATCTCACCAGAATTATATTATAATCTTAAGATCACCTTTAGTGAAGATTAATTTTATTATCGAAAAAAATATTTAACAAATATATGTCACAATTACTAGGCAAATACGAAATGTCAAATAGATGGCGACACGGTGTCAACATAGTGTCAGAATGGTGTCAACGCATGGTCAACATTATAATTGCTTACGTCTCATACAAATTGAAGAATATTAGTGACAGCTGTCAACTATTCTCCACGGCTGACGTTACGATGCAAAAGCAACTGGCATTTATAATTGCTGACAAGTTGCTAGCCGCAGTCGTTGCCATATTTCCCAACATAGTTACACATTTCTGAACGTGCGAATATTCGCTACTGGTTTCATTCATAGTTTTTTTTGCCTCAATTACAAAATGAGGTTTATCTGTTAGCGATTATTTTGTAGTGAACGGCGTTTGTAAGTCACAGTTGTTGTTGCAAAAATCGTGATTGTGACGTCGAAACAACTGGTCGTTTATTTTGTATTCAGTGTTTTGTTATTTATTAAATTAAAGTTGTGTAAAAACGTTTCGGGGTAATGTTTTGATTGCTATCTTGTTTTTGTTTAAGCTATTTATGATAAGCGTGATTTTATATGACTTTTAGTATTTGAGAAGGAGATTTATATCTTGATGTAGACCATAATTTTAGCATTTGAAACTATTTTAACATAATTATGTCCGGTACCTATGTCGTATAAATTATTATTTTGAGTGATTTTGTCCCGCTGTAGGGCAAAGGCCTACCGCCTTATTTCTTAACTTTCGCGATCTAATACAATTGCATTGGTTTTTTTTATTATTATGAATTCTTTATTTGTCGATATTGAAAATGATTGGTCTAAATATTTATCTGATGAAGGACAAGTTTCGAAGCACCTTGAAATAAATGTAACAACACACTATTTTAGTCAACTTAAATGACAATCCCTTTTCCTAATTCGCGGAATGATCTATAGCCTGTTATCCCACATATTTATAAATACACAGCATACCCAAATGAACGCAAACGAACAGTATTAACTACATTGAAAACATAAAAGTGAGCGAGTGCACGTGTGAGTCCCAAACCCAGTGTTATGCAATACCTACTGGGTAACGTGGTGAGATTGGTTCAAGTTAGCAACTGACGACTGAGACGCAATCAGTTGTATTTTTGTTTGATAGAGGCACTGATAATATTTAAAGGAAGAAATAAAGTGATTTTTATAAGGGAACTATATTTTTTGTCACCAAAATTTATATTTGTCATCAAGTTGTATCACCTAATAAATAGATCTATCGCCACGAAATATTTTCGTTCTCAGATAAACAAAGAGTGTTCCCAGGTATGAATTACCAAATTATTGTTAATATAATGTGTAAAATATGAGATGGATTACCAATAAAATTGTAGTGCATTACATGAATATAAACTTCGTTCTTATAATAATAGTTTTATTACTTAAATAATAGCTTGGTGCTCAAAATGGTAGATCTGTCACCAAAAGGTGGTAGTCAACAAATGGACCAAGGATGTAAGAGCGAGCGAAGCGAGCTCGGGACTGGGGACACCCCGAAACGGATAGGTTAGGTTCGAAGGGGTCAACACGAGTCGAAGGGGATGGCGGGGTCTTTCAGACCCCGCCATCCCCTTCGACTCGTGTTAGGTTACTTTAAACCTTTCTCACAGAAATAGGAGCCCCGCGAAGCGGGGCTCCGTCGACCTACCTTTGCTTAAATACTATTAGGACAAACCTATTATAATACATACAAAACCATTTATTTGGTACTTGACCCCATATCTCCATGATTTTCGGTAATTTATTGTGGAATTGATTTTATATTGTTTGGTGACTACATTTTGGTGACAAATCTACTATTTTGAGGGCAAACCCTATTATTTAAGAAACACAAAATGAATTAAATTGGTGACAGCTTAAATCATACCCTTTTTATAAGACAACAATTCCTTAATCTTCTGTTTTAATTCAGAAAACAATGTTTTAGTTTTTTTTTTCTCCGACTCGATCGATAGAGAGACTTTACTTACTTTTTTTTAGTTACAAAAACACTTTTGTCTTGTCGTATTTTATAAATTATTTTTAAGACTTTTTAGTTTTTTAAATAGTACTTGTAGTATTTTTTTAAACGTCATAGTATCTATTATTAATTTTAGTCCACCGAATGTTTTGATCCCATTAAAATTGCAGTTTAACAGAGAATTGTTGCAATTTATTCCATGATTATTTAACAAACTTGTCAACAAAATTAAAGCTCATGACTTGCGCCAGCGCAAACTTGCGGTATGTACGCAAAGTAGCCGGCTATTATCGCGGTGAAAGGAAATCAAAATATCACATGTTTGTACCGCGGTGCGGCGTAGTACTGGGTTCGTATACTAGTTGGTAACAAACTGGTGGTTAGCAGCGCTTAATTGGAGTTTTGTTGTTGCAGAAAATGTTACAGCTGTGTAGTAAAGCTCAAGAGTTTATTTGGCTGAACGCTCTAATCTCAAGAACTATTGATTCGAATTTTAAATATAAGGGTTCCTTGTTGACTACGGAACCCTAAAAATATTCTTGTCATGTGTAGTCCGTTTATCTAAGAAGGCTATAGGGTATTAAAAAATGGGTTAAAAATATAGGGTTTAACAAATAATTAGTTTAACTACTGATCAAACAAATCACCGTTAGGAATGTTATAGGTATTTGGAGGTTACAGAATCAATAAAACAGGTAAACTAATTTAGAGTATCTTTTAAGGTTATTTGTTTATCTGTTTTATTCCACTCTAATATTACGATATTATATACCACATTCCATTTGTATCAAAATAACACGTATGTCCTCTAGTTTGAGAGCCATAAGACGTCACCACAACTAAAACTACCGAATAAACACACTAAAATTTTCCAACACCTTAATCGATAATTTAATGAACAAAATGAGGCGCCCACACTCATTTGAAAATCATTAATCTAATATAGACGCTCAATACAAAATGTAGGTCAAGTCATAAAATTTATTAGTTCTAATTATAAGTCCAATTAGTCGCGACCAATGACTTCGACACGTGTTTCTGACACTGTTTATGGTAATCAGTTGAAAGGGAGTGCTAGAAAAGTGCCGTGAATGTCAAAGTCAATGAATACATTTGTGGTGACCCAGCCAAGAGTTGCCTGCCTTGTGTCAACCATCTGGGAACCTAGTAATTGCTAATAGGTATTACGTTCCCAGTAATTATTATTATTTCTCGAGTGTAGACCACGAATTAAAAGTAGGGTAGGTAGGTGGAGCGATGGTCTTCGCAAGGTAACTACTAGACGAAAGCAGCCGGACCTATGTCCAGCAGTGAACTACTGTAGGCTGATGATGATGAAATATACCAGACTATATAACTATTTACCAACCCGCACTGGGCGCTCGTGGCGGAGAAACACTCCCTCTCACATAGAGGAGGCCTGTGTCCCAGCAGTGCGAACATTATAGGCTGAATGATGATTATCTAACCATTTCAGTATCCCTTTTGTTTTTTGGTTTTTGGGCAGCGTAAACTTTCTCAGAACAACTTATGTCTGTCCGGAAACAATTTTTGTTTTAGCACCTTAGGTCTTGCAAAAATACCATCAAATTAACCTTTGATACTTGAAGTTCTTAATCATGACGCTAGTGGAAGTAATTATGTAATCAACTGTGGATAAAACCCGAATCATCATCAGCGAACCCAGGGTCTATGATATGGATTGCGGAACTGCTTAAACAGGTAAACGTGGCCCTGGAACGTAAAGAGCAATTGAAAGAACCCAGTGTTTTTCAGTCAGTACGAGTCTGAGAGTCCCTTTCGCTCCAACAAGGGCAGAAGGTCTCATTTGATAATTTTACCACCTAAAAAAAGAATCCAAGATACAAAAGGCTACTGAAGGACACCATGGATTTTAGTTAGTGCAAGTCTGACAGTCCCTCCCGTCCTGCCCTGGGTGGGAGGACTGTCTCTCTCCATGACTTTACAACGTAAATAAAATGATACCAGTTGTATATCGCGAATGGGCAAACGTAGTGTAAGACGCCCTGCGACAAGATGGGTCGATGATTTGAAGAATGTGGCTGGCAGCGGATGGATGCGGACTGCCCAGGACCGGGAGGGTTGGCGCTCTTTGGGGGAGGCGTGCGTTCAGCAGTGGACGGCAAAAGGCTGATAATATACTTGCATATACATATGTCATACCTAGCAAAGCGGAAGACCAGTCCTCACCACATCCACATGTAATCTTCATTGCACAACCGCTCTTGATGAATAGCAACCGGTCCCAGTTGTAAGTTAATTGTTACGTGTGTTTCCTGCGAGGGTGTCCGTCCGTCCGTCAGTTTTATGTAATGAGTTGACTTGCAAGTCATTGGAGGCTGGCGACCGTTTTGTAGGTTTGATTTGCAATTAATTGCTGGTATTAATTTAATGTTATATGATGTAGTTAAATTATTGATGTGTGGTTTGTTACTTCCTGTGTAAATGAGAGTGTTGGTTTAATTGCTTGTGTAGATTTTTATTTTTAATTGGTTGACATCGTCATCTGAAAGCCTAGCCTTAAAAGGAAACGATTCCAATCGATTACCAGCTTAAATGTATGCAGATGACTTCAAAAATTGTACACATATTTGGCCTCCACAAATAAGATATTGTACAATACGATACCCTTTAAAAATACTGGTTATGAGGATTGCGGGCTTAGTGCCCGATTTAATAAAATATTTATTTACTTTTTTTATGATGATACTTAAAATGGACTAGATGCCACATTTTCTACTAGTCAACCATTAGGTGAAATGGGAAGACTTTCGATAAATGATATTTATTTTGTTAGTTGGATATAAAAAAAACACATTTACACATCACAACCAATACTTGTAAAGCTAGATGAGGTCGGTGTTTTGTACCTGACTACTCAAACAAGAAACAGCTGAAACAAACTCGGAGGTTACAGTTTCTAAATATTGCTTAAAACCTACGAGGACCATGATCTCAAACACCCATGTGTCTAAGATGGACTGTTTTCTTAATGATTGGCTCCAAAAACCTTCTAGGTAATACCTACTTTACAACTCGGTGTAAAACACTCATCTTTAAAACATTAATAACAGTAAGATCCAAAGGTGTCAGTGACCTTTGGATCTAGACAACCTGGTCAGTATTCAAACTAGCGATCAGTTCCGTCAGTGTGGGACCGAGAGGTTGTTGGCAGCCGCCGTGTGTGAGCCTGCCAACCACTGAGCCTACGGGAGCTGTGCTCTTGACTACTAAGTAAGGTGACAGTTAGGTTACACGGATTACATAATAGTTAATACGTGGGGAGAATGTGAAGTGATCGTTGACGGATGAAGTTGTAAGTTGAAGTGGACAACTATCAAGGTGGTTTTAGTTAGTGAATTAGAATTATCATTATTACTAACGTTTTATAGATAACTAGATGAGATGAGCACACATCGCTCAAAGGTATAATAGACATTTTTATATATATAACATTTTTTTTATTAGGTGGATAACGGTGATAAGGGTTGTGTAATGCCAGTATTCGAATTTCGAAATCAGGCTAAAATTTGTTAGTGCAATTAGTTAGTTTTAATGTGAGTCAGGGTCTTTATAATAGTGTCCGACCGAAACTGATTTTTCAGCCGAAACCGAAACCGAAACCGAACTTTCGGCCTAGCTCTCAGTTTCGGCCGAAACCGAAACTTATTAACACATTTAAAATTTCGATTATTTTTTAAAAATTTATGTGTTTTTTTTTAACTTTGTTGTCACATAAGAAAAAGTGTATGATTATACAGGAATTAAAGGATGACTAAAGACTCAATTTTGACGAAAACTAAAACTGCATCATTGGATTTTAGAAAAATCAATAATCCTGGCCAGGAATCAAAACCGCAGATTTTGGAAAAAAAACCACATACAGCTTGGCCAGAACGGGTTGAAACGGAACTAAAATTTTTATTTCTGACAGCGTTTTAAAATCTTTGATATTTGATGTAAACAAAGACCGCAGGTTTGTTAGATTTATTATTGTGCCATAAAACTAACGTAATAAGTGAAAAAAATTAAATAAAATCATTCAAAGTGCTGGTAGCGCGAAGACAGTGGCGACTTCCGGTTTTCTACATTTTTATGTCAAGCTGTACACATTACACCATTCGATAGTGTTACTTATAAGGATCAAATTCTGGAAATTAATGTTATACGGCAAACTTATGGATATAGGAGATTTTTAAGAAATTGCTATTTTTCTATGTTATTTAACTTCTACTGAGCCAAAATCTGTTTAAAATTATAAAAATTCATAGTTTTCAATTTTTCACTGGATTTGTAGTCTCAACAATCGAACTTTATTCAGAAATACGAAATTACTGAGTTAAAAAAAGCATTATTTCTAAGAAGAAACCGTTAACTTATGTTTCAAATTCAGTCACGTCCTTGACGATTGATAAGTTTTTTAATCATTAAAGTACGTAACAAATATTATTTATTATTAAATGAATATACAAGACTTACTCTTGGCAGTAAACTCAAAAACATAACCTCAACTCACGATTAAATGAACGGTGGCGAACAGCGCCGGGCCCCGCCGTCGTGCAAGCACGTGTTTGTTGGCTACGAATTTTACCGAACGACGCACGAAAATGCACGAACACTTGAGTTTCGGCAGGTTTCGGTTTCGGCAAAGTTTCGGCTATATTCTGGCCGAAACCGAAAGTAAGGCCGAAACTAGATTTTTTGGCCGAAACCGGCCGAAACCGAAACCGAAACCGAAATTTCGGTCGGTCACTACTTTATAATCATCCAGGTTTTTAAAGTTTAAACTCATATGTTGTCCTGTATTTAATCTCTTAAAACACAAAATTCTGCAACGTAAAACATTTAAACTTCACCAAAGATTGTGTTTACAACCCAATTAAAAATAAAAGATGGTACTGACTTGTTGTACTTTGTACCTTACCACCAGGTCATTGAACTTAGTTTTTCACTCACTGCTATTTCTGGGTACTTCATTGATGTTGTTTTTATTGCTATAAATAGCTGTTAGTTATTGTTTCAGTTCCGAGTGGAAGCTTTACAGATTTTCCTCCTTAATTGTTTAATTATCGCCAGGAGATTCGATACGGTTAAGAGATAGAGGCTGTCTAAACAATGTCGTAGATCATATCAAGTGATAATGAGTAAAGTTACTACCTACAGAAATATCTTTTACGAACTGAAAATGTAGGTATGTATTTCTATTCTTTATTTGTAATTCTTATTCTAAATTCTAAATTATTTTTTGTTAATTAATTTTGGTTTTTGTTTATTAATTTCTGTTTGTATGGGTATCTTGCCTGAAATAAATGGATTTATTTATTATTTATTTATTTCAGGTTTACCATCTTAAAGCCTTGCCATGGGCCCTTTTTTTAGTGACAAACCCATCAAATTAGTCCTCCCGGGGTGAAGCGAAGGGCACTGTTGGACTCATACTGACTAAAAACCAATCTGTTCTATTGTTTGTCCTTTGCATTCCAGTGCCTCGTTATCTTAACGGCTTCGCGATCCATTTTGTTTAACCCTTGGGGTCTTTAAGTCAAAAGTTAATAGGTAACTTTTAGGCAAGCGTGCTTCACAATCGACTACATGTTCGCTAATTTAAACATCAGGCGAGATAATGGTCAAACGCGATCATATCGCTAAATGAAAGGAGTTGGCTTGAAATAACAAATATTTCAGGAAAACTTATCTTGAAATCGATTCATTTGTAGCGTCTACGACATAAACATTTTTAGCTTTGTTTTTCAATGTCGTAAGTCATGTCGTAACACAACATATTTTTGCCAATCAAATAAAAGTACCTACCTTCCTGCCAAATAAGTATTTCGTAAAAGTGAAAACGTGGGAACCTTTTCATTTTGGTTTTAAGAAATGTTTCCTCGTTTCAAGCATGGCCTCCGATGGTATGGAACGAACCGTACTGTCACACTGGTTGGGCCCAAGCCATGGAATACCATGGTTGGCAACCATGATTAAAAGGTGATGTAACTGACACCTTGCGCGATGGATTTGCGTCAACAATTAAAAAAGAAGAACAAATGAAAAATCTTTAGTAACAAAATTTATAAATTCTGAGTTTGTAGAACTCAGAATTGATATATATTTTTATACAAATTATGTTATAACTCAGAATTGATATAATTATATTTTTTATAAATATGTATGTTTTCGTCATATCCTTACTTATTATTGTAAAGCTGAAAGAGTGTGTTTGTATGAACGCGCTAATTTCTGGAACTACTAGTAATAATATTAGAATCATCTGTTCATATAACGAGGAAGGCTATGGGCTATATTACATCACGCTACGAAAAATGGGAGGCGATCAGCGTGGGTCATACGGGGAGCTGCTATTTTATAAATAAAATTCATATATCCTGTTTGCTAGTGTGACCGCGTTGTTCTTTTGAACTTCACCTATAGCGGAATACGCTTTTCAAAATCATTTATATAACTAATTCTGAATGCATAATGTATGAATATTAAACGCATTATGGAAATCTGACAGCACAGTTCGCGCAGTGATTTAAGCGACTGCGATCGATTCCCGTAGGAAACAAATTTATACATCCTTTCTTTTTTTTTAAACTTTGCCCCATACTAAAAATTTCTTCTAAATCGACCATCGTCATTGTAATAGGTAAGTTATAATATTTGTACATGACACAGGAGAAATTACAAATAAAAGAAGAAAGAAATTCGATGTTTTGTAACTACAGTTGTGGCTTCATGAAATATAATTTAATTTCCAATTTAACAGTATCATAATTAATTTATAGCACATACATGAGTTGTTGAAAAGCATTTGATTCACGTTTATAACCTAAAGATTGGAGTCTGAATGAAGTTGTTTGCATGTGATGTCTCAATAACTCGTCGTACAGCGCTAGTCATCGCATTAACCTTACAAGCTTACAATACAATCAATTGTAAATTATCTCATTGCTCGCATAGCGGAGTCTGGCCTAGGTTTATAATCTTGGGTTGAGTTATTTACTTTTTATAATAATAATATGATTAAGTTATATTTTTTGAGTTTAGCACTGGTGGTGGTTTAACATTGGTGATTCTGATTGAATATTAGGTAATATTAGGAGCAGGATTGAATATTAAGGTCGTAAGTTCGAACCCCGCCGCAGGCGCATAACTTTGTGTAATTTATTTCATCACCACTGCTCTCAAAACGGTGAAGGAAAACATCGTGAGGAAACCGGCATGTCCTAGAACCAAAAATTCGAAGACATGTGACACCCACCAATCCGCACTGGGTCCGCGTGGTAGATTATGGCCCATTCCCTCTCGCAGAGAGGAGGCCTGTGTCCCAACAGTGGGAACATGGCTGATGATGATGATGATAATGATGATGATGATGATTAGGTAATAGAGGTCCCATAGTTTTGTAAACCATATTCCGTTTTTTTAATTTAGCGAATGGCTCGCGTCACCACTATATTGCATGATGGTAAGGACGTGATCGATGGCGAAGCACGTTAGAAGTAACCCTGATTCAATCTTGACCCCACAGCTACAGGACAGCTAGCTAAGACTGATAAGTCTTCGTCAGGGGTTGTCTCATTTCTAATTGAGGTCAGCGCTCCATTTTTCTTCTCCAGAGATATCGTCAGGATCGGGCAAGTCAGTGGCTCTGTAAGTACTTTTCACACCACCTGCTCGTAAATGTCAAATTATATGTCTGCTAACCGGCCGTAAAGCAAGGCATTGTTCCCCCCCGCTCCGCAGCCGGGCAATAATATATGTACTGAATTTCATTATTCCCGTGGTAATAATGTGATTTGAATTTGGAACCTCAAACAAAACATAGTATGAAAACTTTGAACGAAGGAATTGAAGCAGCGGCGGCTGTCCCCCGGCAGTCCCCACTGCAACAGCTGATCGCTTGCTGAGGTGGGCACCACAGCATGCTCACGTTCGAAGGTTGTCGTACCACATCAAATTTCAAAATTCGAATTTATTTCCTCGCAGGTGGTGTGAAAAGCAGAGTACTCACCTCAGGAATAAAGCTGCCTTTGTCTTGGGCTAACTTAAATCCCTCGCTACACTAAGGATTCTTAACTTAATTCCCTCGTTTCACTCGGGAATTAACACTTGAACCTCCTCGCTGCGCTCCGGAGGTTCACCCCCAGAATCCTTAGTGTCGCTTCGGGATTCAATACGCCCGTGACGTAAGGCACTGCTTTATTCCCTTGGTGCGTAATCTACTATTTCACACCACTTGCTCGTAAATGTCACATTAAGTCATGCAAACTGGCCGTAAAGCAAGTCATTGTTCCCCACACTCAAACCAGGGAATAATATATGTACTGAATTTCATTATTCCCTGGGAATAATGTGATTTGAATTTGGAACCTCCAACAAAACATAGTATGAAAACTTGGAACGAAGGAATTGAAGCAGCGGCGGCTGCCCCCCGGCAGTCCCCACTGCAACAGCTGATCGCTTGCTGAGGTGGGCACCACAGCATGCTCACGTTCGAAGGTTGTCGTACCACATCAAATTTCAAAATTCGAATTTATTTCCTCGCAGGTGGTGTGAAAAGCAGAGTACTCACCTCAGGAATAAAGCTGCCTTTGTCTTGGGCTAACTTGAATCCCTCGCTACACTAAGGATTCTTATCTTAATTCCGTCGTTTCACTCGGGAATTAACACTTGAACCTCCTCGCTGCGCTCCGGAGGTTCACCCCCAGAATCCTTAGTGTCGCTTCGGGATTCAATACGCCCGTGACGTAAGGCACTGCTTTATTCCCTTGGTGCGTAATCTACTATTACCTTTTAATTAATAAATGAGAGAAAAAAACATCAGAGTCTAAAAAAATCAAGTTGTAGAGTCTCATAAAACCCTGAAAAAACAACTTTCCTTTTAGGGAATATCTTCAAAAGTAGATTTATAGTATATGTATAATCATCATCACCATTATCATAATCATACCTACAGAAGCATATCCATTACAAGCCAATAGACTTGTGAAATCAAAAGAGAAAATAATGACCAATCAAACACACTATGATAGCCATTATATGAGCGCAATCAATGTAAGTAATACACTTTTCGGGTGGTGACGGCTTCTGAACAATAATACAATATTTTTTGCGACTTTCACTCTTACTCAGTGTGTCTTCTTATCAATAGGTAGTCAGCAGAGACGTGTTCCATTGTAGGTGCTACGTGAGCACCCAGAGGTTATGTCAATACCTGAAGTTTTGTGTACCGAGGTAGAGAAAGTTTTGTAAATTGTTTATTTGTAAAAGGGCTTATTGTTAGTGAGACTTGGATTGTTAAATACAAATCAATCATAATATCCAAAGTGGTAGTAAATTGATAATACGTTGTAATTTGTTCTTTCATATGAGAAGAACTTAGTGAAAATAGCTCAGGTAATAATAATTATGATGCACTGGTCAGGACTGGTCAGGTCAGAAAAATGGTCATTTATCAAGAGTCAAAGTGGAGTTAGTGTTGTTGTCTGTCGGTAAACCTCAGTTTTAAGTAGTGTCAGTTAACTCTATATCAGAAAAATAAGTAATGTTATAGTTAAACCTCATTTAAACGGTGCAATAGTTTGACGACATTTCGTACATTTAATGGACAATGAATTCATTTGATCAAACACTGCAATACTTGCATGCAAGTTCTTGCAGTGTAGTGTGGAAATGGGCCTTTATCCAGAAAAATATGTATTGCTTTAGCAAAAGCAAAGTATAGCTCCAACGTTTCTTACTTATTATGTTGTCAAAGGAATACAAGTCTGTAACGCAGAAGACGATCGTTAAAGGAAACTCCCGACGTAGAAAGCGTGAAACCGTCTCACATGTGCTCACCTCCAGATCAATAAACTGCCGTTATGTTATGAGGAGAGCCGAAGAATTAATAAATACGATCAAGTATATTGCACGCTATGTTACCTTTAATATCTAAACAAACGTTACTAGTCAATTTCAACACGTCATTGTATTTTTTAGCTAGTTTTATTGAAAGATCGATACTAAAGATTAGGCAGCAGAAATTAACTTGAATTATAGTCAGATACCTGACTATGTAATTCAAATTACTCTTTCTTTGGTACATAAAAATACTGACAAAAACTGTACTACACTTTCTTTGCGAAGGCCATGAAAAGGGTCGAAACTGCATTTTATTTTTTCGTTTGAAATGTTTATTCGACTTGTATTGATTTTGTGAATCCCACGAAAATGAGACTTTCCCCATACGTAATGATTTGATAGATAAATCCAGATTGTTTATAACTAATGTGTGCAGGAGAATGTCGGATTTATATGATGGTTGATTTACCCATTAAAATTTTATTATCTGTTTCAAATACATTGCTAAACAAAAGTCATTGTTTCTTAAACTGTTCTTAAAAAAAAAACATAACTATTATTTGTTGCAATTACAGGAGAATTAGATCAATCGGCAAATCGTGCAATGTGTGGTCACGAATTTACGATTGTACTCAAACAGGTGCTCGGAAAAAACTAGACAGTTTTAACACTAAGTTTCGTGTCAAGCAAGACGAATGTCAACAAAAAAAGACAAAATGATGATGTTGTATTTGGTATAATTTCTTTTTATTTTGCTTGCTGTGTTCCACACAGAGTCCTTGCGGCATCCACCATTGCTTGCATGCTTTATTAAATTACTATTTCTCCAACTGTGACTTCGTCTGCATGGATTAAATGGAAATGGAAGTTTTTAAATTCTATTCAGCTGTTCCAGAGATTATTACTTTCTAGAAAGAAACTCGCAAGCTTTACCTCTTCATTAAAGAGAAGTAACTTTGGTTCGTGGCTTCGTTCTAGTTATGGTCTGAAAATACTATAGTGAACGTAGTTTCTCATTCATGAAAGATTTCAAAGACTGAAACATGCGTCAGTACCTAATCTTTATTATAAGAATAGATAAAAACTATCACACTTGAAAGATTTATTCCCGTTGGATCCCATTTGAATCGCACTATCACTATTCCATCCACTTTTATATGCTATTGCATGTAAAAGTGGGATCCAACGGGAATAAATCATTTGAAATGTATTTAATTTTAACTACTTTCAAGTTTTTTTTTGCTTCCGATGTAAAAATCCCGCATATTTTCTTCATCTCCAATATCAAATTTCCATATTACAAATGGTCGGTACCACCGTGGTATCGATTGCACCGCACGTTCATTTCTATATCACGATGTTATAACACGAAATATGTTAATATCTTGTTAATAGATTACCGCCATAATGTTAGTTGATGACCTTGCGAAGTAAGGTTGTGACGTCACGCTCTGATAGAGTTTTGTTTTTATTCTTTGTTGTTTTATTCTATTGTATACTTTAGATTAAAGTGATCATATTTTACCCGACTGTGTAGGGTTATGTGTTTAATAGCTTATTTTGTTTGTTTGTTCCTTTGTGGCGTTCCAGACACTAAACGGGTGTACCGATTTTGATCATACTTTCGTCAGGCGATTTCAGCGTATTCTTTATTTATTTAAAACTTCTTGCACATGGAAGTATGTACAAAGGCGGACTTAATGCTATGGGCATTTTCTAGCGTGTGTGTGTGTTATCAAACTATGCACGCAGTATTAAACAATAAAACGCAATACCTGCTCCGTTCCGTCGCGTCGTGGGTAAAAATTCATTTGGATGAAATCTTTTCAAAAATACACTCAACAAAATAATTTGTTCTAAGACTCGGAAATTTCGCCTACCAGGGTCGCGGGACTAACGAATACCGTGACCCCGGAACGTCAAGGGCTATTGAAGGACACTATGGGTTTCAGTCAGTACAAGTCTGACAGTCCCTCCCGCCCTGCCATGGGTGGGAGGACACATTAAATTTGATGATTTTACCACGCTAAAAAAAAAACTCAAAGATTTCAGATATATTTGCACCGCAAGTTCTTGACATACATTATTCAAATTATTTGCTCTAATATAAATAGGTATGGGTGTGGCGATGTAATCAGCTGCTTGGCACCTCATTAATAAGTAATAACTAGCTATCACACCTGTCATTCACCGCTCAGTAGTACAATGAATACTAATGACAGAATTAACAATGACCCCTGTTATATTACCTAATGTTATAATTACTGCTTAGTGTGGCATAATTTAATATGACGTAACAGATAATAATTCTTAGAAGTTTAAAGAAAGTCCTAAAAGAAAAATTTATCAAGTCTAAAAAAAATCAAGTGTAAAATATTAGGTACCAATTTGAAAAATTTGTTTGTTTGGATGAACGAGTTAATCTCAGGAACTACCTACTGGTTCGAAGTTAATTATTTTTTTGGCGATTATTATTTATTTGCAGAAGGACCCAAAAAACAGGGGTGAAACAGCCACGGGGAACAGCTTGTTTATCATATCAGATTAGTAGGAAGAAAGATATTATTATGAAAAATATATTTTCTGACTAAAAGAGACCATATTGCTCGCAGAGCAGATGGCCGATGGGGTCGAAAAGTACTACAGTGAAGTCCATGGACTAGCAAGCGCAGCGTAAGACATCCACCAACAAGGTGGACAGACGACCTTATAAAGGTCGCCGGAAGACGCTGGATGCAGGTCCGTTCCAACCGGTATTATGTGGAGATCTAAAGGGGAGACCTATGTTCAGCAGTGGACGTCCTATGGCTGAGATGATGATGATGGTGATGATGATGACTAAAAAAGATACGAAAATTTCTAAAAAGCAAAAGACCAGCAAAAATATATTTCGTAACAAAATAACAAGTTATCGGATAAAGTGGGTTTTGAACACGAAAGTTCGAACCAGAAATTTCTCGGCAAAAAAAATTGAATCGTAACCACGTTACATAAACTGAAATTACTATTAAGGCTTAAAAATTAATCAACTTCCAAACCTGTCAATAAGAACAGGTTTTATTATTCGATGTTATGTGTTACTTAGCCGCTATATACTATGATGTACTTATGTGTGGTCGAGGTCGACGGCCGATGTGCTGCGCTCTGAAATTTCACTTTCGATCGCTTCGTCTGGACCGAAGTCGCATCGGTTTTAGGGTTATCGCGCGAATATATGGGTTTAGTGCATTTTCTTTAATTGTAGTGTAGAGGACGACCGTTTTCATAAGTAAACAAAAAACTTTTTGAGAAAAATAAAACCCACTTCTTAAGAAAAAAGTGTAAAATAACTTTTGAATGAAATGCTATTGAAGATAGCCCTTTAACTTCCAAAGTCACTGTTGATGAGACATTCCCGCGATCCCGGTAGGCTCTGCCCCCTCTAAGGATCATTATAGGCTGATTAAATGATTGTGATGACAATCATAGAGCTTTCAACTAGACATAAACTTTATACCAGAGACTTACTACTTATCTCTTGAAATATAATAATCGATCAATAATTTTCCTATGAAAGTCCCCGCAGTAAGGAAGGTAGCTATATCAAAGTACAGATACCGTTGACAGCCCTGTAAGGTTGGCAACTTACGAAGGACTGCTGTTAATTAATTATCCGAAGTTTTGCTATCTGTACCTACTTTCTAAATCTGAGAGTTCTCATACTAATGGTTTTTTAATATACATGTGCGATATTTAACTTCATGTCTAGGTTTTATTTGAAACTCTTTGAACTCATTAGATAATGTACGAGGTAACAGTTCAGTATATTTTGTAGCGAAGCTGATTGCCATGCATTGAACATTTAAAGCACTAGTTGTTGTCCTCGGCTTCGCTATACCTACCGCTCCTATTTAGGCAGATATCAATCTCTGTACCAAAAATAATCAAAATCAGTTCCACCGTTTTGATGTGAAAACAGAAAACAAACACACTCTTTCGAACTCGTAATTTTAGTAGGAAGATATTATGCGTAGGCTAACGAAAGCTAAAACCGTGTTTATGTACAGACGCCAACAGGTCAACCTACCACAATCTGTAAAATTTCTTTAACAGATTTTCAACCTTATCACAAAAGGGGAAGGTTGATATTTTATTCGATTGGTAAAATTTGACAGATTCGGGTAGGTTGACCTGCTGGCGTCTGTACATAATTATCATCAACCATAATTGCCCTAATCCTGATTAGGTTCCGGTCTATTACTTGAAATACTATTCTTGTTAGACTGTTCTCTCTCAAAAGTTTCTCCTTTCCATCAAACATTCTTATTTATACAGCTTTAACCAAGAGTGTAAACTGTTTTGCAAAATTATTGTTTTTCTGTTATTTCTCTCTCTTTTCTTCATTCCATTCAAACTTTGAATGCGCCCGCGCATGCCATCTGCAAAGAAGTAATATTTTATTACCCTAATCAAGTTTCTTTTCACACTTTTTCAGTGTGATAATCTGCTTTTATTACATTTTTGTTATTTATTTCAATATTAGCGTGGAATCGATTTCATTTTATTACCTTATTCAACTTTTTATTACTCTTAAAATGTTACAAAGTTGGTCAATTTTCTTTCAGTACTGTTTTGTTACAAAATGTGTTTCCATTATCATTATGTGGTGCAAAAACAACATTGGTAATCTTTGCTCCATACTTTTATTGTTCGCTACCAATTTTTTTTAAATTGTGCGATTCTCTCACCATCTTTCTTTTAACATGTCATGGCAAGTCTTCTTTCTTACTTTTCCATACATTTTTAATACCGGTAGCGGTAGTCACTCTTCTAGACATAATTCCTTCACACAGTTCATATGTACGAGTATTATGTCGTTGTTTTTACCTTCTCCGTTATAACCATCCTCATTCAAATGTGCCGGTGGCTAAGATAAGCTAATTTGTAATCGACACCCTTTCTGTACCAATATCCTCATTTATTATCGTCCAGCTATGTACTGTACATAAATAATTCCCAAAAACTGTTTCTTTTACTTTACCCTTTTTAGAATCGATGATGTGCAGTAATTTATTGGAGTTCTCGACTTCTCCAGCATTCCATTACAAGATCACCTAGAAAGTATAACTCGACGCAAAGAAAAGAAGAATTTCCTAAATTGCTCCAAACGTCACTGAGAAATTAGGGGACATTATAGAAAAAAAATAACCCATGAAACAAAAACCTCTTCCTTTTTTTGGAGTTGGTTAATAAGATCATCGTAAGTTTTCATGCCAAACAAGACCCCTATGTAGTAAGTAACTGAACAGCGATGCGTATCGAAAGCGAACGTTGTGCAAATATATGCGCACACGCACGCCGGGGGTCAAGTGCTGTTACGTCACACATTCGGGTGCATTTCGGTGCATATTACCGAACACGATGCGATGACCCAGTTCGATTCGGCCAACTGCCCGGTGGTTGCATGCCGACGATGCGTTTTTTCGGCAACTTTATTCGTGCTTATCGATTCGATATCTTGCCATACCTTCTTTATGGAATACAAAGTGGTGATTGGGACAGCTGTAGGCATACTTCAAGGGAGGGTATGACTCAAGTCGTTTACATAAACAACTTTAATTTGTATTTGTAGGAATAATTTTTCATTTGTTAAGTTATGAACTTCACAGTACTACTCGTATTAGTTTAGTACCACGCGTAGGCGTGTGAGTCTAGAGAGTGGCGATTTTATGTCCATTGACCAGTAATCGCCGGTATTTGGATCGCCACTCTATGTATATAACATAGTATATCAGCGTTACTAAAGCAGGGTGCAACGGGGTGCGCGAAGTAAATAAGTGCATATTTTTTTAAAATAAATAATACAAACTTAAGGCCTCTAGCTAGGTTCATTTATATTCCAGCATTATCTTTACCTACTAACTCGTAAAACTGTTAAAATGTAAAGTTACCCGTAAATTCATCCTGTCTCATGTGATTGGATAATGATTAGAGTTTTCTTGTGCATGTAGGACATTAAAGTTGTTAATTTCGTTCGTTTTTGATTTAAAAGCAAATTCGAAGAAATACTTAAACCAATTGTAATATACCTACTTTCTATGTACTCGTAATTCCAATATGACTTACACTTATATTTCCTTCCACAGGTGCCAAGCATCGGGTTACGCTCGACACGCGCTCTCTACGTGACCGAAGACGACTCGTTAAAGGTAACCGGAGTTTAACTTGAACTACTTACATTGTAACACGATGTAATAAGTTACCGTGTGCTAAGAAGTTAGGTTTAAATCACTGTGGCAATTCGTTACGGGAAGGGTTCATAGCTGAAGTAATTAGCTCCATCGGTTGGTTTCCAAGGTTCAACAACGCTAGCCAACGTTGGTCCATGAAGGAGTGATTTAGGCGTGTCTTGAAAAGCACGTTAGCGAATCATTCATTTTTTAAATATTATTAAGCTGTCGTTTTGAGTAGTCCAAACCCCAAAATATTGGCATCCAGCCAGGGGGTACTGTGGCCTTAAACGCAAAGACAACTGACGGAACAGGTTGATTTTTAACCGACAAAAATAAAGGATCCCTCCGCGCCAACTAAGGCGGGAGAACTACTTTGATTTACCAAAATAAAAAATTGGGTATAGTGTTTTGTGTTGCCCTGTTACTAGGTTGTGACGTCAGATAGGTGGCAAACGTCTAGAACCTATCTTCCCATCTACCTAGACTCTAGGTTGATGACATGATGACGGTTCGATACGGATTCCAAATATTTTTTTTTTCAAAAAGAAGCATTAAAAAGAAGTAAAGGGTATTCAGTTCCTAAGATCGTAATTTAATGGAATTTAAAATCGTTGATGTTTTAGAAAATCACTGTTGTACTTTTAAGTTCCGCCAATTACATGCGAGCAGTTCGAGGTAGTAATTAAATAATTTACCGAATCCTTCCTTGTTAGACACACAAAATGGTGGAGAAAACCGTGAAAATATCGCAGTCGAGGTAATTAATGTTGAATATACGGAAGATGTTGTTTCGGAAACTAAATTATAAATCCGACAAAGAAAAATCGTATAATGTTGCAAATTGATTGATTACTGTTGAATTAATAAATAGTAATAAACTATGCGGTTTGTTTACATAGAGCAAAGCCTTGAGTTTCAGTTTCGAGTCTAAAAGTCGGGCAAATTGTGGTGCCCTTGATTCTTACCAGGAATTTCTCAGCAGCAGCTCGAAGTATGACTTTAGAAGTGTACTTCTGCCTCACACCTTAGGTAGTCTAACAAATCAATTGATTTTTGTCGAAGTAACAATAATTTTAAAAAATACAATTGTAGAAGCTACAATACTTGTATTAGGTTCAATAATCAAAATAATTACTGTTATTAAAGAATTCAATGAAGACACACATTCTGTTGAAGTAGAAATAGGTTGCATAGCAGACCGTGAGTATACCGACACAATAGCAGTTCACGTTACACCTGACATGCTCACAGTTGATAGTAATGTGAACTGCATTGTTGAGACATGTTCCTTGGCTTATCTGGTGCCAGATCCGGCTGCCACCGCTGATCTGTTAGACGGTAATTGTTTGAAAATCAGCTCTAAATTATACTCATTAACGGTTTTAAAAAGGTAGAAACAGATTTAAAATTGAAATGAAGTAAACGTAAAAATAAAGCAAAGGTTAAAAAAGAAGACTCTTAATAATGATAAAGGTAAAGTAAAATGTTGAACTAAGACAATTATTATGATAAAGGTGTCTTTGAATCTGATACTGAAAACAATGATGATTTTATTGCATGTAAAGATAAGATTATAAAGCAAAAACCCAAGAAATACTTTTGATCTCCAAAACGGTTACACTTATTTGATAATGAAGCCAATAACTATCATGTCTGACAATATTATTAATGCGAACAAAGTCACGCCCAAAATCAATACAAAATCTGACTCCACTGAAAGTTAAACGGCATATATAATAACATATTTCACACAAGCATATGAATCAATTTACTTGTCAAATAACAACCAAACAATAAAGGAACAGTCAAAATTTCAATGAACAAGTCTTAAAGCCCAGTTTCGCAAATGATTTACGACTCCTAAATTAAGCTTTAACCGAGAATTTCAAATTGTATATCATGATTGTAATATTTTAAGTTCCGGATAATTTATGAGGCATTGGTTTTGATCTGCGTCCAAAGCTTGCCGTTTGAGAACACGACGCTTACACAGCCATGTCAGATTTTTTATTGACCGAGGTAAATGTCATAATAATCCTAAAATTTATGAGCCTGTAGTGTTCCAAACAGCCGTTAATTGCATTTCCTCCTTACAAATACTTACATTTTTTTATTCATATTTTAATGACCTCAACTTTCTTTCATTCAACGACTCTTTTATTTTCTTTGGCGTTTATAATGACATCCTAGTGGTCTTACCTACTATACCAGCGTCTAAAGTTGATTCACTGTAACACTTCACATTCAATTTTCCTGCTCGAATCTCTTCATTCACAACATCAAAACTGCTAGCTTCTAAGCCAACATTCTCGTCGCAAAGCTGTTGCATATTAATTAAGGCTTCATTTCGCTCTCAGAATACCAGAGATAGTCAACCTGGAGATGTATCTGGTTCCCACAGGCTGCGCTGGAGTTTTTACGTGTTATCGCCACCTCGCATCTGTGGCCGGCGAGTGATTGGAATGGCCGCCAATATCTGTAACACCGACTGTGGGATAAGTGCTGGGAATGTTGGGTATTAGATAGATCAAGTTGTAAGTTCTATTTTGTAGTCATGTGTGGTGCAGATGTGAATTTAGTCAAAATAAACCTCCGTGTTTAACTTTACATAAAAATTAAAATCATTGTCTTTGACAGCCAATGAATATTAAGCATCCTTTGATAGCATACCCTCCTGGAAACAGTAATAATGCTAAATAGAAATGCTGTTATTGATGCGTAATCAGTGTTTATTACTGCAATGCCCATGTTCATTTCAAGTAGCGCCAAAGAAGGCTAGCTTAACATAATTACTGTCCACATTTATTGTCCTAAACCCATAAAAACTTTTTCACAATGCTAAACTCAGAACGACAAATTTCAAATTGCAACCGCTTACATCTTAAACCATCCACTATGTAACCGTCCGGGCCGGCGCACGCGCTCCGCGTAATCTCAGCCATCGATCCTTGTTAATTGATCACCCGCACCTGTCCGCTGTCCGCTGTCTGTCCGGACGCTCCGTCCGGTGGCACGCCATCTGGCCGCGTGCCTCTGCTATCTCATCTTCCACCTTTTAATATTAGCCGCGTGTTATCTGTCGCGGCTACGCGTCCTTTTATGATCAACTGGTTTTATTTATTGAATGAAGTTTTCTTGGTATGTGTTGGTTCTGTGTTAAGTATTCATGTTTTTTATTGGACTATGTAGGTGTAAGTAAAACATCCGTTTAATTTTTTATGTTTTTTTTTTTTGCATCGGTTTGTGGTTTTGTGCCATAAGATATGTTAGTTTGATCATAGGACCGTCTGAGATTATGATCTTAAGCAAACGAAAGCTGGAATACTACAAGGAAGTGTGCTTGGTCCGTTCCTGTCCCGACTCTTAAAGATGAAAATAAAATTCTAATGTATTTCTAACATTTGCCAAGTTTTGATAATAATCTTAGTTTTTGTCACGCCATAACGCGAAAAGTTTAACAACAAAAAAATTGAAAAACAATTAAATCCATGAATGTAGGTCGATGTGTGTACGCTTTAAAATAAAATGCCATGAAATATAAATTACAGTATTGAGTAAGCTGTTACCTTTACCTGGCAGTCATTTGCTACTACAACTAAACATTTGTGGGCTAATAAGGCCCACTTCAAACGATACAATTCAATCATCATGATCCTCAACCCATATCAAGGCTCTCTCCATTTTAACTCTATTCTCCGCTTGCATCCGACTAGCTAGATATTATGGGATGTATGCAATATTGGATACTAGTCTTTGACTTCTACGAACCTTTTACAAGTAATCATCATAATTGGCAATATTCTTCTACATACTGCCACTCTTAATATTCCGGCTATTTGAATGCCGTGATTATTTTTATGTCATTTCTGGCATAGAAAGTACCCCTCTCAAGTACCCCTGTAGTAGATACCTATCTTACTCGCCTTCTGTAACTTCCTATATGCACCAGTCAGTAAGGCAGGCCCAGCGCGTGCGGTTGCAACACAAGTCTTTTCGATTACCCACCGTCGCATACATATGTCCAACGTTTTGTAATTATCAATATTGCTGCTTTTAATTGCCCTGTGTGTCACGAAATTTTGCAATACTCGTATTCTTTCTTAGATTTCGGTGATTATTTCTTAGTATCAACGTTTACTATCGCAATCATATGGACGCAACAACCAATAAAAAAGCTATAAAACTAACACCTTGTAAGTTGTATGTAACAAAGCAGTTACATTCAAACACAATTTACATACAAATTGCTTTGCTAGTACCAGACATTGAATCGAAGAACATTCGGAAACAAGAGAAATAACTAAGACAATACATTACAATCAGGATATGAATACAGACAGACAGATAATATACATAGATATAGAGTTACCCTTGAATAGAGCGAAATATAATTGCATAATGGCCTACGCAAGTTGAATGCGCCATTAGTAAAGTGGCGAAGTGGCGAAAAAGTTGTGTGAAACAATAGTTGCGCGCGCGCAGGCCGGCCGAGCGAACAATGCGCGAGGAGCGCCGCGGGCAGAGGTGGTGCCCACCATCTGACCACACCACGAGGCCGTGGAGATGGCATCTCGAATAGTGAAAGAATAGATCGTTCAATTTTAGAATCTGAAACAGTAATTGAAATTGTAAAATTGAATTGATTATACAATTTCTTTAAAAACAAACTGGTGTTTTCAAATTGTTTGAGAGAAAGAGGCATGAAAAGAAATACACATCACCATATTGAATATCCCACAGACACAGTTATAATTCCCTAAGTACTTTTAGTGCCCGGGCACGCCGCAATTGCGGCGGTAAGACCCCTCTTTGAGGAGTGGCTGGAGAGAAGTCATGGCGTCCTGACCTACCGCTTGACGCAGGTCCTCACCGGACACGGAAGTTTCGGGAGGTACCTGTGTCTGATGCGAAAGGAGGAGACGCCTGGGTGTCACCACTGCGAAGATCGCCCGGAGGACACGGTGGAGCATACGGTGCGAGACTGCCCAGCTTGGGCAGGGCACCGACGTGTCCTCACGGCTGCGATAGGCGGAGACCTCTCGCGCCCAGCATTGATCGCGGCCATGCTGCGGGGCGAGACGGAGTGGGAGGCGGTCGCCTCCTTCTGCGAAGCAGTAATGCTCTCTAAGGAGGAGGCGGGCCGCGAGCGAGAGAGGACAGTGTCCTCCCTTCGCCCCACCCGCAGTGGTGCACGCCCACGGCGACGGACGTCGCGAGACGATCTCCGGTCACCGTAGGCGCGGGCATGCGGGCAGCGAGTAAAGGGCAACTCGCTGCCCGACCAAGGACCATGCCCGGGTCGACGGCGCGTTGTGTCCCACGCGCGCCTCAAAGAGCGTCAGCATAATGACGGGGCCCCCCTCTCAGAGGGCCAAAGCCTGCCGGGGTCGCGGGATTATTCCCTTACCGTGACCCCGGAACAGAAAGGGCTATTGAAGGACACCGTGGATTTTAGTCAGTAGAAGTCTGACAGTCCCTCCCGCCCTGCCCGGGGTTGGAGGACTCATTTGATGATTTCACCACGCTAAAAAAAAAAAAAAAAATAGTAGTTTTAGTGCCACATCGTTAAATCCATGCAATAAATTCTTAGGTACTATTTGCCGCATCCATACTTCAGTCGTAGCTCAGTTGGTTGCGGGCTAGCTATTAGAGCGTTTGGTAGACAATATGAGAGATGTTAGATTGCGTCCATTGTTCCGACGTCGCCTGCCGGCTGCTGGCGGCAAAACGACCACGCTGCGCCGGCGCAGGACCACACCGAGCTGTGGGTCACTAGAGAACACCATGTATAGTAGTTGTAACATTCCTGACCATTGTAGTTCGGGAATGCGACCCAGGTACTTGTAAATGACGCTAGAACTGTCGTCTTAGCAATTAAAACTATTGAAGAAATTTTCCGAGTTAAGAAAACTACCATATTTTACTCCTTGATATATTTAGAAATGTATTTGAAGATACAGCAGCAGATATAGCAAATGTTTCAGACAAATCAGCCTTAATTGCCAACAAAATCACGTTCAATCTAAATGTTAAAACTAACTGCCTCAAAACAGCTACCCTTTAATTGAACCACCGTATGTAAGGAAATGCCTGCTCACCAATGTCTGTCTGCCCTGTCTTTATCAATTCCCCATTGAAAGTCCATTACATCTTCACTGAATCCACCTGGTGCACGGCAGATCATTCATTAGATTGGTCAAAGTCTCGCTAATCTTAGGAAAAATCTCTGCAACATCTGTCGGTACTAATTCAAACTTCTAAAATTTCCTGTCCATGTTTCCTGGTTTCCTGATTGACAAATAGATATGGAACTTAGGGTTGTTGAGTAGGCGTTATGCCCATTATAAATGTACGATATTATTGGACTTAGTTTAACTTGATCAGTTCTAACGACTGAAGACTTCCCAGTGAAAATAAAAATATTTCAGAAATGTCCATAGTTGCATCATCTTTTTCTTTTGAACAATTAAAATTAGATCAAATAAGTTGACAATGGGTAGTACTATTTTTAACCGACTTCAAAAAAAGGAGGAGGTTCTCAATTCGGTCGATATGTTTTTTTAAGCTATTGCATAGCTTCTATCGCGGGCCTTGAGCGCGGGGACCGAATCCAGAAATTCCGTAACGAAAAAACCTCACGCTCATTTAATTTAATTAAATTATTAATTTATTAAATTAATTATTAAAATTAATTAATTATTGATTATATAATAATAAAACCATAATAATATTTTTTTTTTATTTTGTTTTTTTTTTAAAGAAATATTTAAAAATGTAACTTGAATTAATATCAAAGAAAAAGCAATACTGCATGAATAAAATAAATAAATAAAATTATAACTGCATAAGTTGATACAAAATGCTATGCAATAGCTTTACCGCGGCAGTCCCCGAGTGCCACACGTCTTTTTTTTTTATGTATGTACATCGATTACTCCGAGGTTTCTAGTCCGATTAGTGTCATTCTTTTTTTGTTCGATGCAGTATACTTGCAGTGTGGTCTCATAAAAATTTCATCCAATTTGGTTCAGTGCTTTTTATTTTGTGAGCATTTTAATTGATTTCGGCTACTTGGATGACATTGCTTTTTGCGTGTTTGTTACGCGATTACTCTGCCAATTGTGGACCGATTTTCAAAATTCTTTTTTTGTTGTACTAGGGATCGTTCACCTTAGGGAATACTGCAAGTTTCATCAAAATCTGTTCAGCAGTTTTTGAGATAGGGAATTTTATTAGCATGTGTACATGAGCGATGTTAATAACGGTGCCACGGATTACAAATTCTAGTGCACTTGTAAGGAAATGATGTATTTGACAATAATTTGGGTTGAACATTTAAACTAAAAAGAGTAAGATAAAAACTTTTTTTTTTAAAAATTAACCGACTTCAAAAACAACCACAAAAAAATTGTAAAATAACCTACAAAATAACTTTTCTTTCGGAAGTCGGTGGCAAAAAGACAACGAAATAAAAAAATAAAGCCACCGACTTCCGAAAGAAAAGATTGTGATTGTGTGATTGTTTTTGAAGTCGGTTAATTTTTTTTATTTAGATTACTTACAAGATGATTACTTTTGTGTTTTCATTTCAGTAAGTTAAATTTAAAAAAAAAAAGGATCTAACACGGTGAAATTTAAATATTTTAAGAATTGAGAATTTTGGAAACATTACTGAAATCAATAACATTAGAATCCCAATCCTTGTAAAGATCTGCATATAGATTCCTAAAAAAAATGTCAAAGCGGACAATCCTAACTTAACTGTTCAGGAGGAAGGGTATGCAGTAACCTGAGCGTCGCACGCGCAGCGATTGATGTGCAAGCAGGAAGCGACGTGTGGCGATAGCACGGCTCAAGTTACCTGCGGCTGGCGATTTTATAGGAAAAGTCGGGTCGCCTTCCAGCCGCGTGGGTTATTGTCGCAAGATTTTAGATTAGACATGTGCAGAAGAAGTTGTGTAGGTGTTTGAACTGTTATGTTGTTCGTCGAATAAGGAAAACAGCTGATAAGCTTGATAAGAACTTTTAAAAATACTTACACAGCTTGTCGAATTGATAACTGACAACACGATATATTATGAAGTAACTTTTAATAATTTTGTTCTTATAAATAAGAAGCTTTTATCTTAAATGAACGTTTGGGACCCGAGTTCTTATAATAACATCATCGTAAGAAGCAAGGATGCAGATAAAATCTTACAAAAAGATAATTGCCAATATTACTCTGAACTGCTCTCTTACACTTTCATCAGTCCGATCCTTTTGTCTGTCATCAACTGCCCTGACACCTCCATTTTTCCTTGACCCTCTTATTGCATGCTTTTATGTACATGCACATCCATCCATATAGGTCTTATTAATTTAGTTACTTTTATCTTCAACCCTTTTGTGTGGTATTTTTAATCACCACTACTTGCATCGTCATTGATGTGTTAATATTGATTTAGATCCTTAACAATAAACCTTACAGTTGTTGAATTAAGGTTTAATTCATTTTCAACGTCGTTTATTGTTGTTTTAATCCCAAGATTATCGCAAAGTCGTTATGGGAATGAGTAATCGATTTTTGGCCCTTTTGTATCGAGAAATCAGGGATCATTTTAATTATCGATTATGTGTGGGTGATTTTTATTAGTTGTACTGTATGGAGCTTTCGAAGGGAGAATAATAACACATTTGGTTGGAACATTGGTTCAGATTGTATCTTTAATAGTCGTGCTGTGTGGTGCGTCGGTACGGACAGGACCACCTCGTCGTTTCTAAGATCCATGAGGTTTGTAAGTGGTGACTAAGGATTTTTGTAAAAATAGATAAGCAGAAATTAATATTGCCCCAAACAAAATAACGAGCTATTTGAGATAAAGAATGAAAATCTCTTAACAACAGTCAGAAAATCTTAGTATTAGGTTTACGACTTCTTTAGAAGTTAGATAATCTTAGTTGGTTAGGTTAGGCCCAGATTACATAAGGGGGACCAAAATACGACAGAAGAAATGAAGAATTACCATAAATACATCTTACTTCAACCGAATCAAAAAAAATGTAGAAGATATAGGCCCTGCATAGTTAGCTATTTTATTAAAAGAAATATCACAGCTTCTTGAAGTTTATAAAACAATCTGATATCTTTACCGACGCGACGTGTCCACAACGCCACATTAAAGGGCTCATTAAACTGAGCTCAAAAACAAAAAGATAAAGATGCTATAAAGATGCCACCGTGAAATTTACCCTTCTACCATCTTGCTTATTATTCCATGTTTATCGCCTGACATTTCAGCTTGCTTACGCATGTACATAATTCCCCAAACACTCTACTACACACAGCACAGATTAAAAATAAATCTTAATATACATAAATAAAGATTCTCACGAAACAAAGCCGTATTATCTTGGACAAAAGACGTTTTGTCCGTCAGTCAGCCGTACAAATAATGTGACATTTTAAAATAATTGCTCTAGACTTTTTCTAAAGATTCTCATTGTTGCAACTGCTCGAATTACTATGTGGAAGAATGCTCGTTTAATCACACCATGCAATTATTAAAAAATAAGCAAGATTTTCGTTTACTCGGGATTTCGTAATTAGCGATCTTGCTTGGACATTGCGTGAGGGTAATGGGCGCCGGCTTTTGTTTTTAGATTGCCCCGAAATTGTCGGGAACTTGCCTTGAAGAGTCCGTGCGTGTCATTAACTAATATTCAAAATTTTCAATTTGTTGAGTTGTGAGAGCATACAAGGCTGCTTGTTGCATATAATTATTTGACAATTTAACCGTGCCTCTAATTTTACATTGTCCTTTGTAAAAGTCGGAAAGCATTATGAAATAATTCTAGCAGTAGATGTGGCTAATTTAGGCATGCATTAATTGCTGAAATTCTGAAAAAATATTGTAAAACTCCTACTGTCAGATACCAGAAACCTATAGCCTAGTGCCATAGGGTTACGTTTAATTAGGGTTACGTGTAATTAATTAAATGAAAAAAACAAAAATAATCAAACCAGTTTAAAAAAAAAAAAAACAAGTGGCCAGTTGTAAACTTGAAAGAGAAAAGAAGTTTGCAAGTTAAAATGAAAAGTGAATGAAAGAGCAGTGGTTTCAGACTGGTTTATTATCATAACAGGGACATATTAATACGTCAATGTGTTGAGTCGCACCCACTCGTGCAGCGCTGAATGTCACAGACTAGATTGAGCAGTAGATCAATTGATTATCAGATTTGTAATGACGTTATAATTTTGCAAAGAAAAGCATGGGTTCAGAGTTTGGCAGATGACAATCGTTTTAAAAAGTATTTGTGTTTTACAACGACCTAATTATTAGATACTAACTCACCACATTTTTTAAAACTTTGTTTCGTATTTCGATTGTTGGCGATAATTGGCATAAATCATCTTAATGTTATTTCGGGATCAAAAACATTGGTAATTGACGCTTCCTAACAAAAATATAGTTTTCTCGCCAATTATGTGATTTAGATGTTATTTAAAACAAAGACTACCTAGACAATATTCTCAAAGGACAATTAACTTAAGCGTATCAGTTGCGTTAGTAAAAATATAACACATAACTGGTTCAGACAACTAAGTTTCATATCATGTATTGATATTGAAACTGAAAAGTGAGCAAAAACAATCCGTTAACATGGCGTCAACTTTATCAATAAAGTCAATAAACTATTGAAACTTGTTCTATACAACTATTAACTGACGTAAGTATACAAGTTATAGACACTTTTGATTTTCTCTTCGTTGACTATAAAAAGTGAATGCAATTCTGTGCGTAATATTACGTTAATGACATACAATGAGGATCAGTTCACACCCAGACGTGACGCGACGGGACGAGGTGCGCACATTTTAGTAGAACGACCCAAAATCCAACTTTATTTATTACACGAAAAGATACACATTTCATTATGAGAATTCGGACCATGTTGAACCACGCGCGGTTTCGTGAGGCGCAGCGGCGCATGAGCAGCGCTGCAACTCGCGAAGCTGCGCGACACCGCGAGGCACAGGCTGAGTCCGCCGAAATTATTCATCAATATACAAATTTTTGCTTGCTATAATTTCAAAACTTGTCTGAGTTTTATTGAATGCTAATATTGGAAAGTTAATTCCATATAACTAATGTACATATATTATAATTCCATTGAAGATTGAACTTACATCAAAGAGACGTCATTCATACTCATTCCTGACTTCCCAAATCTCATCAACATCATCTGATCCTACTGAATCTATTGTATACTGTGACAGTCATGTCGACCTGCTCCGTGAAAGTCGGCAGATGCTATTGTTACCTTCTATCACTTTATGAACTCCCGGTGTACGATTAGCATACAGTCATACAGAGTGCCGACTTATTGTTTAAACGTTGGTATTTTTGGTTTATGGTCGGACGTAGGACTTTCACTGGTTTTGAGTGGGATTGTGGCTATTTCTGTCTAGAATTATTTTGCCGCCGGAAGGATTAAAGAATACTTAGCCTTACGGTAGGCGACTTTTATCCTTAACAATGCCTTATTTCTGCCTTATTTTCAGAAACTGACAAGTGAAAATGACATAACTGACTTAGATGCTATGTGATGCTATTAAAATCTATGTCAGTTTGCCATTTGCATGTGTCAATTTGGTCGCTCCTAATAAAAAACACACTTTAGTTGCCGTTGACAGATTCTCGTGCCCGTGAAAATAATGGAGGTTAAAGTTTCTAACATAAAACACTTTTTCCAAAAAAAAAACTAAAATGCTAAGTACAGTACAATAAAATTCAATCCGAAGAATAGATTAATCGAAATCAGTTTTAATAAAACCTGAGTCGTTTCGATAAAATCTGGTTCACTTAATAATCTACATTCATACTCCGGAAACACATGAATCAAAGCAACTTTTTAACTACGTATCATGTTTCCATTCTGCAAAAGTGCGTCGGTGTCTTGTCTTTCCCTATTTGGTCTTGGAAAATAACAAATGAATGATGAATCCTAATTTATTGCAATATCGTCTCCAAACACATCAGTATAACCTTATAAGGAATAAGAAGGCTTTACACAAAATTAAAAATAAAAAACAGATGAGAAAACACTTCATTTCAAGATTTAAACAAAATTGTATTTTAATAACATACAATTTGGTTACAAAATTAAGGACGCCAAGCGTCGGGCTTGATCTACTTCTCTGCAAACGCAGACACGAAATTTTTTGAATAATTTATGTCATAAGCAAATTAAAAGTTGAATAATTAACGACATGAATGATGGAGCAGCTGAGTATGAATAACAAATGGAGTCGTAAATAATCCGTTAATAAATAGGTTACGGTTGGTTATGAATTTCAAGCTTGTTACTTTGCATAGTTTTAACATAAAGATTGCTAATGAGATCAAATTACACAGACGTTATATGTATTGAGTAATGATATGATTGTGTACTGACATTGCAAAACGTGTACGTGTAAAAATGGATTTCTTTCTGTGAGTTATCTCCTGAAAAACATAAGGCTTATGTGGATGGACAAGCTGAAAGGTTCTTTAGTAATGTGTAACCCTTTTTAAGGAGCAGGATACAAAGGGCTGAAAGAAACTGAACTGGATCTGCACATCTTAACGATATTCAGACAGAATTTATTGACACTGAAAGTTTTCGAATGCAGTCGTGAAAATGTGATTAGATTCTCTGGGTAAAATTATAGAAATAACTGCAGCAGAATTAAATATTGTGCCTCATGTAGGTATGTACAGAGAATAAGGCTTTACTACACAACGTATCAAATTTTAGGTTACCGTAAGAATTCAGATTTCTATCCACAATTGATGAAATGCCTTACAAAACTGCCAGGCCATCTCCATGAATTTCCATCACAAAAGTGCATCTATTAGGCAACGACACTTATTTTTAAGAAGCTGTGAGGTGAGAACCTGCCAGTTCCCAGGGTGTGACGCAACGCTGCTGCAGCGCTGGAATGTGTCGGTCAGCACGACACGGCGTGGGGAGGCGCGGGGGGGGGCAGTAATGCACGTAATCATTACAATTATATGCGCCCGCGCCGAACTTTGTCGATCAACGTTGGCGCCAATTCAATTTTGGTTAAGGGGGAGATTTATGTGGGAACTTTGTAGGATAGGTTGTATTGTATATTTCAAACGGTTGTAATGTGTATGTTTAAAACGTCTTTTTGTTTTGTTTTTCTTTTGTTTTTTTGTACGTACTTACACTCAGGTCTTTGTGTACATAAATAAATACATTATTACCTTCTTAGTATGGGATTATAAGGGGAGACCTATGTTCAGCAGTTGACGTCTTACGGCTGATATGGTAGTATGGACGCCTCATTTTCAAACCAGCTAAAGCCTAAATAGCCGAATAGCATAAAAATTAAATATGCAGTATAGGTATTAATATTATTTATTTTATTCACAATGTTGACAGCATAACTTTTGAGTATCGCATTACAAAATAATAATCATGACAACATAAATCTATATATACATAAAAGGCAAACTGAATGATTACTAATCAAGCCACAGCCCAGACCGCTTGGCCTAGAGACTCCAAATTTGGAACATAGGTTCCTAATGAAGCGTAGGGGAGCACTAAGAAAGGATTTTTGGAAATTCGGCCTTTAAGGGGGTAAAAAAGGGGGGGGAAGTTTGTATGAAACTCTGTCATTTCTGAAGCTATATCGATGAAAATTGGAATATAGCTATTTGATAACAAATAAAGGATGACGTGTTTCAGGATTTTTGGAAATTCGCCCTTTAAAGGGGTAAAAAAGGGGGGGAAAGGTTGTATAAAATTCCGTACATTTTAGTATCTGGTTGGTTATTCGGTTGAAAATTAGGCACGATTTGTTAAAGGGGGTAAGGGGAGGGCGTGGGGGGTGGGTAAAGTGGGGGCGATAACGGGGGGGGGGGGGGGGTGAAATCAGTTAATTTTATTATTTGGTTGGCTATTCGGTTGCACACTAAGCATGATTTGTTAAAGGTGGGTAATGGGAGGGCTTAGGGGGGTCCTCTATTGTGTTACCTAACTTTTTTATACATAATCTAATGTGACATATTTTTTTTTATCTATATTATATATATAAAAGGCAAACTGAATGATTATTAATCAAGTCACAGCCCAGACCGCTTGGCCTAGAGACTCCAAATTTGGAACATAGGTTCCTTATAAAGCGTAGGGGAGCACTAAGAAAGGGTTTTTGGAAATTCGGCCTTTAAGGGGGTTAAAAAGGGGGGGGGGGAGTTTGTATGAAACTCGGTCATTTCTGAAGCTATATCGATGAAAATTGGAATATAGCTATTTGATAACAAATAAAGGATGACGTGTTTCAGGATTTTCGGAAATTCGCCCTTTAAAGGGGTAAAAAAGGGGGGGAAAGGTTGTATAAAATTCCGTACATTTTAGTATCTGGTTGGTTATTCGGTTGAAAATTAGGCATGATTTGTTAAAGGGCGTAAGGGGAGGGCGTGGGGGGTGGGTAAAGTGGGAGGGGTAACGGGGGGGGGGGGGGTGAAATCAGTTAATTTTATTATTTGGTTGGCTATTCGGTTGCACACTAAGCATGATTTGTTAAAGGTGGGTAACCCGTGGGTATCCATAACACGTTTGCTATAAAATTCAGTAACCATAATGATCAAAAGTTCTAAATATTATTGTTTTACATAATTATCTTTACTTCTAAAACTGTTCTGGCATAATATCGAGTATCATAATAATTGAATATCCTAATTTTGTATGAAATAAAGTCATATGTCCTAATCATTGTATTACATAATGTGTATTATTCCAAATGTTCAATTAGGTGTAGTAAAACTGATATTTCATTAAATAGCTTAGAAACCGAAGGTCTTGGGATCCAAGAGCGAGCGAAGCGAGCTCGGGACTTGTGGGCACCCCGACACGGACTGGTTAGGTTCGAAGGGGATGGCGGGGTCTGAAAGACCCCGCCATCCCCTTCGTGTTAGGTTACTTTAAACCTTGCACGCAGAAATAGGAGCCCCGGCGGGGCTCCGTCGATATTTCTTATTGGGTGGTAATCAGTAACAAAACAAACTTTAGGACTTATGTATTTTATGGCAATCGGTTTTATGTATTTTGTATATTATTGATTGTTATATTTATGACAAACGAATTTAGGACATACAGTATTTAGGAATTTCAATATTATGGCATTTGAAATTATGTGGTATTAAGTTCGGGCAAGTTATCATTCGGACAAATGATGTTTAAGACAAAAAAAATAATGTCACATTAGATTATGTATAAAAAAGTTAGGTAACACAATAGAGAACCGCTTAGGGGGGGAGTTAAAGTGGAAGAGAGTAACAGGGGGGGGGGTAAAATCAGTTAATTTTGTGTACACTACGGGCACACTACGATAATACGAAAAACTTTATTCCGAAATTCATAAATACGAATTTCAAAATACCGATTTTCATAATTCCGAATGGTTCAAAATTCCTAATATAACAACTCCGATGGATCAATATTCCTATTTTAATAATTCCGAAATTTCAAAATTCCTAACGTTTATAATTACTATTTTCAAAATACCGAATTTCAATAGAGCGAATATCAAAAATTCCGATTTAATATATTTTCCGAAACATCAAAAACACGAATACCGAATATTAAAATTCCGATTATTGGAATTCCGATTTGGGTCCGTCGGGTCGAAAAGTCCGAGTCGGGGTGCCCCAAGACACATTTTGTTCGCTATTGCGTCCTGAGTTATAGCACCACCAAGGTGGTTCAACGGAGCCCCGCTTCGCGGGGCTCCTATTTCTGTGAGCAAGGTTTAAAGTAACCTAACACGAAGGGGATGGCGGGGTCTGAAAGACCCCGCCATCCCCTTCGTGTTAGGTTAGTCCCGAGTTTTGAAAATCGGAATATCGAAATTCGGAATGAAATATTTCGGAGTATTTGGGTGTTCCCGTACACTACACTACACCTACTTTATAGCTACACCACACTTACCTTAACCTTCCCTGAACTTCCACGATTTTTAAGACTAAAATCAGCCAAATCAGTTCAGCCTTTTGCAAGTTAAAGCGTGACTAATCTATCCTATCCATTTTTATACCTCACTTGCTGAGCCGGCAGACGTTGTTCTGCCCAGTAATCAATCCTACACCTACCCTACACCTACTCTACACCTACCCTGCACCTACCTCCCTACATCTACCCTACATCTACCCTACCTACCCTATGTGTTATTCTGGATCTTCAGTTACCTACATACCAAATTTCATCGTAATCTGTTCAGTAGTTTTTGGGTGAAAGAGTAAAAAATATCCATCCATTCACACTCATAAACTTTCGCCTTTATAATATTAGTAGGATATAGATATAGATTTAGTATGGAGATTCATTTATCTCCAAACTTAACGCGAGCAAAGCCGCGGGTTCAAGCTAGTAATAAATATTCTATAATCTTTCGACTAAATTATTTCTCAATTTCTCTCCGTAAGATTGTGTCAACTTGGCCTTAACACATCAAGTGTGAATTCCCACAAGTAATGAGAAGATCAAACGCGGCGATATCATGGCCACGATGTGCTCTGCTATTATCACTTCGGTGCTATACTTTTGAAATAAACCAGGCGCCATATTGTTCAATACTCATTTCAATTAAATTATAGAGATCGATTTTCTTTTGTTGAACGAATGTGGGAGTCGAGATTTGAAAATCGTAGGTAGACACTTTAAGTCCCATAAAATTGGTATATTTCAAGTGTAGGGAAATAATAAGAGGTTAAATACGACATTTGATAAAAGAAAAAAAATCAGCTGCGTGCTGTGGGTTTTTAAGACTTCATCATCATCTTTGCGATGTGCGTCGCATGCATTTAAAAATAACATACTTAATATGGGTAGTTTTTTTTTCTCTTGGTAAAATCATCAAATATGAGTCCTCCCACCCAGGGGACTGACTGTCAGATTCTTACTGTCAAAAATCCACGGTTTTCCTTCAATAACTGTGACCCTGGAACGTAAAGGGCTCCCTTTACGTTCCAGGGTCACAGTTATTCTATCCACAGATAATGAGATTTTCTATTAGTATTCATCAGCAAAACAGTCTGAGTTTCTGCTCTTTAGGAAACTAAAAGAACTGTGAATTTATTAATATTATTGGCACAGCTTTCGCAAAAAGCGAGAAATATTTTGTGAAAGATTCTGACGAGTAGGCCCTTATTCTTGGTCATTGATCCAATATTTCCCAAAAAACTCATAAAATAAAGTCAAAAAATAGTTGCTTAATTCGCATTCAATCCAAATCGTATTGCTAAAGAACCTAGGTCTACAAGCTAGCTTATTAGTTAATCAGTATTGGCATAAGTAGAGCTGTGAATGTACCAGATGCCTTTAAAAGGTGAGTGTATGTTTATAGGCGCATTACCATTTTAGTTTCATTGACATTTTATATGCAATAGTATGGATAATAATATTTAGAGTATGCTTTTTTACGTCATTATCATCATCATCAGCCTATTACTGTTCCCACTGCTGGGACACAGGCCTCCTCTCTGTGAGAGGGAGTGGGCCATAATCCACCACGCGGGCCCAGTGCGGATTGGTGGATGTCACATGTCTTCGAATTTTTGGTTCTAGGACATGCCGGTTTCCTCACGATGTTTTCCTTCACCGTTTTGAGAGCAGTGGTGATGAAATAAATTACACAAAGTAATGCGCCTGCCTGGATTCGAACCCACGACCTACAACTCGTAAGTCGGGGCCTATACCACTAGGCCACCACTGCGCTTTTTTACGTGGTTATCATTAAATGAGTCCTCCCACCCTGGGTAGAGTGAAAGGTAGGTACTGACAGAATGGTACTGACTTAAATCCACTTGTTCACGTGTTCTTTCAATTGCGATTTACGTTCCTGGGTCACGGTTTACTGTTTAGGCAGACCCAAGACAGTCTCGCAACCCATATCTGGACTATGCTAAGGTTTTTGTTAACAAGTTTTCAGTTAATTTGCCTTACAAAGAATATTATTTAGGTTATGCACCGCTGTTTTTTTTTTTTTTGTTAATGCCAGCTGGTAACCAGTGTTTCAGTGACTTATGCCTGTCACGTTAATGACCAATGTAACACACACGTAACCGAAATTCTGAAAAAGAAATTGGAGCTTGTCTTTAAGCGTTTTCCAAGTTTTGTTATTGATTACTTGTGTTTTTTTCTGTATTTTTCTCAGAACAGTCGAATAGAAAAAACCAACCACATTTAGATATCAAAACATAATTTACTTTAGACATCATACATGTATTTTTAAAAATCGATTCGCAGAAATCAATATTCATTTATAATTTTAGCCAAAAACGAAATCTACAGATACCAAAGTGTTAATTCAAATTCCTATGCAAATGACATAATGATCTGAAGTGTCCGAGCTTTCGTCAAAGACCGGTTGTATTAAACAACTGTTGTTGGTTGTTGTTGCAAAACAACAGGTGCCGCATTGAGATTAGAATGCGTCTGTTTACGTGTGTGTGTGTGTGTGCGTGTGCGCAGATGTTGTCTAGATTAAACTATTATAAATGTTATTGAGATGCGATTAAGATTAATTTGCACTTTGGGAGTTGTGTAATAGGTTTTTTTATATGTAAATATTTACTATTATTATTTGTTATGTTAATATCTAATAGCGTCTATTTGTCTCTGTTAAAGAACTGACCTCGACCGACGGATTTAGATCCTAAATTGTACTCAGATAAAATTATATTAAGTAATTTAATATAAGATTTAAATAGAACTTAGTCAGAAAGCATTGAAACTCAAAAGCTTTAAAAATACGATCGATTTATTTTATTTTATTTTATTTTAAAATGACCTCAATTTACTCCGGAGACAAAGATGAGATCTAAGATGGAGCTAGCTCATTCCGAAGGAACTGAAACTCGTACCGACGGAACACAGATGGCATCTAAAAGTGTATCTAATAAGGGTCCACCCTTTATAGCAGAACTTTTTACGTCATAATTTTATTTTGCATAGCAACGGATAGCATAAACCTCTTTTCGCAGAAAATCGTTTGGCATACACTCATTTACCATAACACCGAAACCCATAATTTTGTAAGTCAGAATCATCTTTAGGCATAAATTTCATTTCCATAATAATCAATAAGTATAACCATCATATCGTAGAAAGTTCACAACCAGAATCATCTTTTGCATAATTGTGTCGTTTTTATTTCCCAGACAGTAAGATGATGCAGTAAGCATGCAGCAAGCATTCAGCACATGCAGCAGGCATGGCTTCTGTCACGGCTCCGGCGCTGCGGGTCTCTGGCGGTCCCACGCGAGCTAATCGTCGCAGATGATTTTACGCCCACCACCGCAGCTTCGGCTTACTGGCCGGCAAGCCGGCCAGCCTCAGCCGCGGCGGTGTGCGTTAAAACCACCTGCTCCTCAGCTCACGGGCCGCCTCGCCCCTCCGCGCCTACGCGATTATAAATTACACTCTAGGGGTAGGGCAGACAAGACTACGTGAAGTCGGTTTTGCAGCGATTCATTTCTGTCACTAACTTTTGTAGCACACCATATTGATTTTATGACAGTCATGCGTTAGCCGTGTTTTGATGCGGACGTGTTGCTGACATAATATATTTTGTCGAAGTCGTATAGCGCGGCGCTAGCCGTCGCTCGGAGTTTTAATCATCATGAGTCAACAACTCGTGGCGAACGAATTACTGGCGTTCCTACAACAGAAGCTGGATGTGATGGACGAGGTGTCTGCTATCCAGATCTGCACGTCGAACTTCAGTGAGGATGACATTGCGGCTTCTAAGCTGCTCTTGTATCAAGTAACAAAGAAGACAGACCAGATGGTGTCTCGCAGACGTGATGGGACTAAGAAAAGCGTGCAGGACATCATAACCCTGCTGAAAGAGACCGACCCTGACGACGTGCCGACGTTTGTGGCGAAGGATCTGCACAAGCTCCCTCCCGTCACTTTCGACCACGTCGATGTAACGAGCCTGCTGAAGGACATCGTGTTTCTGAAGGCAAGCCTTGTGGATGTCCAGAAGAGGTTGGATGCATCCCAAATTACAGTTGCCGATTTGCGCAATGAAGTTATAGAGTTGCGTAAAACGGTAGCGGTAACTGGGTCACCATCGAGTGCATCCAATATCAACGTGTGTCGCGGAGCGGGCCTCAATGTATCGGGGGCAAGTTTTGCGTCAGCGGTTTTGTCGTCGCCCGCGCCGTCGCCGTCGAATGCTGAGCCTGCAAAACGTGTAACATGCGCGCCCCGCAGCTCCGCTCCTGCCCCTGCGGCTCCTCTGTGCTCCGCCGCTCGAGTTTCCCGACCTTCCAGTCAGCTGCCCCTGTCAACAGAGTCAGCAAAAAACATCGTTGCTGTGGGCAAGGTCGCTACAGCTGTGAAGCCCATGCCGGAAAAGGCATCGAAGCGGGCTGATGATGATGGTTTCGTGACGGTGCAAAGGAGGAAGCGCCGTCAGCGAACCAACAAGAACCGCTGCGGCACGGCTCCTGTGGAGCCCAACACTATACGTGCTGCTAAGCCGAATACTCCGGTGTATATCTCACGCCTACACTACACCACTAAGGCTGAGGACATCGTGGAGTACGTGCGTCAAAAGATCAAGTACACGCCGAGAGTTCAGCTGCTGGAATCGCGCCGCAACGTCAATTTCAAGGCGTTCGTGGTGCGTGTACCAACATGTTTGCTGCACCTCGTCATGGAGGAGAACTTTTGGCCGCAGGACGTGGTGTTCCGTCGCTTCCGCGGACAAGTGCCACTGGAGTGCGCTATAAAATAGTGCTAAGTGAAGTGTTTACTAACATAGGCTTAAGTTTCTTTATACTAACACAAACTGTACTATAACAATATATATGTTAGTCTATAAGGTATATATCTATGGGCCCAAGTAGCCTGAAATAAAATGGTTATTATTATTATTATTATTATTATTATAAAACAATTTTTTTATTTTTTATTATGACTATGAAATTATTTCTATTCTGAAATTCTATGATCTTCGAAGTATACCAAGTCAAATTATTCCAAATAATCGGCGCTCTAAATAAACGTTATGCTAAATGAAAATATGCAAAATTGTAACTCTGACAAAAGTAATTATGCCCAATACAATTCTGCCATCTTAAAAGTATCCCAATTTAAATTCGGACATAAAAACATTAGGCCAAAAAACAATTATATTAAAAAAAATTTATACCATAACAATGTTCGTTTAAAAAAGTTTCTGCCAAGTGAGTTCTGCCAAATAGGTTTCGGAGAAACAAGTTTCTGCCAGATAGAGGGCACCCATCTAATAAAAGTACAATAATATTAATCTGTGTGGTTCTCAGATTTGATTGACTTTGGCCATATCCTAACATGGAAAAGAAAAAAAATTAAGGCATGAATTTTGAAGATACTTAGTTGAATGTTTATGAATGGGCAGGAAGAAGAAGGCCAAAGAAAAGATGGATGGATGGTGTGAGGAATGGATGTAAAAGGACTGAATGATGCTTTAACCAGAATGGAAGAAGAAAACGTGTTGTGAGTTTAAAGTTGTTATGTATAAGTAAAAACCGTAAAGGTAAGCAATATGTCATCCCCTCACGTTCTTTTCATACGAGCTTCATTCCTAGTTTACAGGTGGAACAATTATGTACTAGGTACTATTATATCACGTAACAAACGTATTGCACAATAATTAATAACGATCTATCGACTTTCCCCTTCAACATGTGCCTTTTCTTACGCGACAAGGCAACAAAACTTCGTCAAAGTTAAAGTAAGCTTACATCATTGTCGGGCGTACCTTACAATAAATTGTTTTTGCCTGAGGTTACACGTAATATGTCATGGCTATAAAGCAACTGTCACAGCGATGAGGAAGCGAGTAGTTATCAATGATTGTGTCGCGAAATCGCCTCAAAAAATTATTGTCAGTAAAAGAGATTAATTTAGACGGTAGTAGACTGGTCAGATGGGCAGACGACATTATTGCCATTGCGGGAGTGTCCTGGATGAGGCTGGCGCAAGACCGTGGAGCTTGGCACAAACAAAGAGAGGCCTATACCCAGCAGTGGGTGAAGACGGGCTGTGGATGATGATGATGATGATGAGACTGGTCTGGTCACACCCACCGCCCGCCTGTGAGTTTCATATACGGAAACACCCTTCGAGGAAGGTTTAGAACAAGTTTAGTGTACCTGTTAGTACACCCAAATTTCACCAGGTATGTTAAAGTTTCAAATAATAGGAGACGACCTTATTACCACCAAATCCTAATATAATTTTCGTACTCTTCCGCTATTTTTCCTGGTTAAATTCGTTGCAGGATCCAAGACGGTTAAATTCATTCTCCGAGACATGTCGAGCTTAATTGTCTCGGCACTTTTCTGGTGGTTGCCACTGTTAATTCCTGATTTCAGGAGTTGCGTAGTAGTTTGGGAATGTTGTGGTGGAATATCACCAAGTAGGCACATTTCTAGGCTTTCCTGAGAAAACCCTGTTGAAAAGTGGCTTAACAAATTCATCCTAAAAATATCACCTAGGACTGAAAATGAAATGAAAGCCCTTTTCGCTTAACGTCAGCTGTATGACAGGTGCCTATATCCGTATTCCCTGGTCCTGTCAATACACAGTCAACGCCGTGACACCATGACGCATTTATACCAGAATCCGTGACGAGGAGTGCACGTCATTTTGTAGTTTAGGGTTGTCAATCCACGATCAGCCTGAAGTAGGCTACCCTGTCCTGACCTGTCTATGAGAGAGATTGGGCCATAGTCGTAAGCTTGCGGGCAGAGTGCATGACTGTGAAATTGCCGCTGAAATAGGGGAAAACTGGCCTTGTGAATGTCCTATTTTAGAATTTCATTATCAATCTTTGCTGATCTTATGTTTTTTGTGTGCTTTAACCCTTTTCTTGCCAAAAAATAAAAATTAAAATTTTTAATTAATTTTCAGATATGATGTTAATTATGAACCTAGGATTTAGGGAAAAATATAGAAAAAAATCGAACATAACCAGGTAATGAGATTCTAAATGTATCTTTGAAGATACATTGCCAGCTTAGCAATGAACTGTGTAAGTATCTTTGAGGATACACTGCCAAGTTTTGGGAATTAACAAAAAAAAAACTATCTAAATAATATGTATGTATACAAATTTGACATATATGTACTTATAATTTTATATTTTATAACTATAATATTTATTACATAACATTATTTACGATAAAACCAAAATCAACTAGCAAATTGATTAAATAAATAAAAAAATAAGTGGTTTAATTTTTGTTGCACATTTATCAGACCAAGATAGCTCGATTCATTATTTGAATGTCTGCAAAAAGTTTTTAAAAATTATTATTCGTAAGGTTTTTGACTATTTTAAGATGCGGAAGATATTCTTATTTTTCATTTTATGTATTATCTGTCAGTGTGTCGCACATGCGATGTGAAAGTGTAGTGAGTCGCAGTAGAGTTTGGTCGCACAAGCGCCAATCGCACATCTGTGTGACGAACTTTATGTACTACACTTTGCGTCTTTCTTTGAAAAAAAAGCCCTCCCTCATTCTCACGCCAATCTTACAATGCCTTTTTCCCAAAACACGTTTAAAAATATTATAATAAACTCTTAGCGCACTTGGCAATGTATCCTGTAGGATACATTCACTTTATTTGTTAGTTTGCGAAGCCAAGCGTAATTATGTCTCCTGTTTAATTACTTTCCAGCATAAGTACAAACATTTTAAATTATAATAACACCAATAACTCATGCAATTTTTAAAGAAAAACCATTAAATGTAATGAATTCTTATCTTCTTCCGCGGAATTGCACTCGACCGGTTCGCTTTTTTGACTAATTTTGAAAAAGAAGTTAACATAAGTTGACATTGTGTCCCTAATGTGCATTCAGAAACGTATAGTTTATAGAAAAATAATTAAACATTCCGCTTTACATGCATTGTCAAAATGTTTTTTTTTTTTTTTAATGATGTATCTCACAAGATACATTGTCAAGAAAAGGGTTAATGTAAAATTTTAACATAACTTGTAACATATTGAAGAATACTACAGGTTTATGGAAACCTAGAAAGTAAACCTCAATAAATGTACTTAGATTTTGTGGGTTAAAGCTAAACTTTGAAACACACGATTTTAAAATGGAAACTATAAATCAATATAAAAATCCAGTTACAAATAATTGGGCCTCTCTACTAAACCGGACAATATAAAGTAAAATTCCGGATGTCCGACAGCCCTACCTCGGCGAAAGCTATCACATAACATTACGCCGCTGACACACCTTGCGGGATAGGCAGCAATCGGACATGAGCTCATGTGAATCAAGCGAGAGTATGTGAGAGCTTTCAAAGAAGCTTTATTTCAATTCCGATGAGTGTGAGTTAATTTCTTCACAATAATAAATTATAATTCTTCAAAAAAATGCACTTAGGTTATGACATTTACGGTATTGCTTTTGGTTGGATTTATTGGCGAAATGTCGGTGTATTAGAAGGTGCACCTCTTCTAAATACTTCGGGGATTATGTGTTACTTATGTTACTATTATTTCTACTACTTTTGAAAAAATAAGTTGCCACACAAGGAAATACTTCTAAGTCGTGGATGTGTTTACAAACATCTTAATTCACTTCAATACAAAAACGTGAAACAAATGTTAAGGAAATCGAATACACGGCATGTTGCAGCAGTTGTTCGCTCAGCCATTACACCGACCGTGCCGACCGTTCACTAACACGTTATAATACAATAACGAAAGGTACCACAGTTTCACTAGTTGTCTGAAAAGAGCACACACGGCCATTTTTAATCATTACAGTACCATAGTAACCGTCTAATTACTTTGTGTAGTTCGAGCTTTCTTCACAATCATCTTAAGATTGGGTAATCTAGTTATGACCTTTACACTCTCAAGAAACAATCACAAGTTTAATTATTGATGATAGATCAACAACTTATCTTAAATCATAATCAACGAAATTAACAGGTTGCCCAATAAAATGCCAATCGATATGACACAAGTATCTGTTTCTATTCTCGAATAAATAATGAACAGTTAAATATTACATCAAAATATGGATGTGAAAATGATGAAAAGGGGCCTAAAAAGGCCACTTTAGCAGAATCACTAAGCGCTTCCAATCCTCTTTTATAATGCGCACAGCAAAATGAGTAGAACTCAGTTTGTGTTCCCGCGTTTGTGTTCCGGAACGCATACAACCCGAATATCTTCAAAGTTAGATTAAACAGGCTTCTTCTTAGTAAGCTCACTTCATCGTAGGCTTTGTCTCAGTCACCTTTGACCTTAACTTGAGTTATGAGCAAACCCGTTTGAAATGAAAAAAAAAAAAAACTAATAACTATCGTTACATGGTGGACAATGGACATATCCCACCCTCGTGTACACGTTTTGCCAATGCTTCTATTCTGGGAATAGCTAAGGCTGTGAATTCCCTGACGGAGTATTTATTTCCTGATATCTGTAACCATGGGGTCTTCAAGTCAAGAGTGAACAGGTTACTTCTAGGCAAGCGTGCTTCATCGTCGACCACACTCTTGCTTACCATCAGGCAAGGTAGTGGACAAACGCGAACGTATCGCTAATAAAATATGTGTTACTTGAGCAATTCATATTATGATTTCGTTATAGTGATCTTTGTAGACCTCAGTTTCAAGTTTCACTTAATCATTCACATATAACTTTATTAAGTATGTCAAGCATGATCGTGTGGTTAGCCTGTGAACTTTAGGCTATTATTTATCAATAATAATTTATTAAGTTAAACTGCTGAATCATAGGTAGGTAATTTGTTTTAAAATATTGACGATGGAATGACAAAAAATACAAACGATGTTAAGCATTTTTGAGATTGTTACGTAGGTGGATTGGCATTCTATTTCTGATTACTTGAATAACTACCAGAGTAAATAATATAGGTAATCACTTTCAGAGTATCTTGAATTTCCACCACGACTTTTTTACTCTTTTGCTACTTATACGGAAAAAAAATAGGTTGTCCGAGGTCCGTGCTTCTTTCCCACCCTTCAACGTTCGACATAAACTTTTCAGTAACTTACTGATTTACATCAACTCCAAACTATTTTGTCATTTATAATCGTGACAGAATTTCATTTCGTGTAGCTTCAGATCCTGAAAATCGATATCTAATATCTTTCATTACAAAATATTAGATTTTCTATTTTAATTTCTGTCAACCACAACAGATAATAATTATATTAGTTGGCTAGTTGTAATAATTCGTCGAATGGCAAATAAGAGATGGACCAAAAAAGTCATCGAATGGATTCCAAGAGAAGGAACAAGATCTAGAGGACGCCAAAGGAAAAGATGGGCAGACATATTTATACAAAGACTAGGACCAAACTGGATGACCAAAGCCAGAGACAGACAATTCTGGAAAAGAATGGGGGAGGCCTACGCCAAGGATGCGATTACTACTGTCTAATTTAATTAAATACATGTTAATAAAATAAAAATTATATATTATTTAAGAACAATTAAAATCAAAATTAAATTATAATACTTAAAATTTGACATGTCCATCAAATTAATTAGGTATTCAGATAAAAATATGTTTTGTATAATTGTTGCATGTTATGGAATTTTATCCCTCTCACAAGAGAGGAGGCCTGTGTCCCAGCAGTGGGAACATTATAGGCTGATGATGATGGAATTTTATTGTAATTTTGTAAGTTGGTTGTAGAATAAAGGCTATTTTATTTTATTTAGTTGTAATAATTAGTTGTTCCGTAAATACACAATTTGACGACAGGGTTGGCGCAGTGGCTGACTCCTGTGCAACGTGGCGCGGGTTCGTTCCCTGCACGGAACAAATACCTATTTGTATGATCTCAAGTATTTGTTCCGGGTCCGGGTCACTGCGAGCTTTTTAAACTGCGTCCTCACTAAATGTGGTCATTATCTGGCCTTTTCTGCGCGCCCTAAGCCTGGGCACCGTTGGCACATTCCTATTTTCGCCACTGTTAGTTGATCCGTCATTCAACCGATTCCCATTCATTCGTAAAAGTTCTGCCTTGCCTTTCGGCATATCCACAATTAGATGTTGTGTAAAGAAAGCTATAAATTAAATAAATTTACGCAACACGCAGTTTCGGACGCACCTCGAGCAATCAGACATGTACGGACATGGGCGGGCAGCACTTTGTGGACGCACCCAATACCCACATCTTACGTCAATGAGTTGAACAAGTCTTATACAATCCATGAATTCCTGCCTTTTTTGTTTGGAGAAATTGAGCCCGAGTAATTGAGTTAAAAGTATTTGCACATCTTTATAATAATAGACCACTTAAAGTCTGCTGTACTAATTGATTTTAATTATTTATTTGCAAATCAACAAAAAACTCAATACTTGGTTAATTGCTCTTACATAATTTTCTTTGGTGTTGAAGATGAGGCTGTATTTGTCCGGAAGAGGAACTATTTGACATTGTTGATTTATCACTGACACTGTCATCATAATTCTTTGAAAATAGTTACCAACTCTACGTAATCACTACTTGAACGTTACCTATATTATATTACATGAAAATACTGTTATTAATCAACGCTATATTAAGCGTAATTCCCCATAAATTAGTGGCGTATACAAACGCACAGACACGTGCGACATTAAAATCTCCATCATCGGTTTCCCTGAACGTTCATCATCACACTTACACATAATTTACTCAACCCACTTAAATCCGATCCCATTTATTTTTTCCTTCACATTTCACCAGCACACAACTTAATCTGCAAACAATCACAGTCGTGTGGGAAATCGGTCGGCAAATACTGCATACCTCGGGATCATCACCGCTTTGCCCACAAATTATGCCCGGAATGACACGATAATACCCCAACATCCACTTTTTAGTGCGGTATTAAGTTGTCGCCTCATAAAAAGTGCTTGTAATTATTTTTTCCCCACATCTCGAACAATAATACAGTAAATCTGGCCTCATTTAACTATCATTAGTGGGCTTGCTCTATTTTCTTGTGATAATCACCCTTTAACATGTCTTCGCTGTGATTTTTAGGCATTTTTGCTCGTATTGTAAGTTGTAATTAAGTTAATTTGTTTGTTTGTTTACAACGTAAGTGGTGGGATATTTATTTTAAACTAAGATGTCTACTTGATTTTTACATTTAATTGCGTGTTTTAAATAGGATAAAACAATTTTAAAACGGATTACTTACCCGTATTTATTTGCATCAATAAAAACATAGTCCGATATCCAATTAATTGTTTAATGTTTTAATTAAAACCAGGCTGTTTGTAAACGTCAGGTACCATTAGCAATCCAAGTGGTCAATTAGTATACTCTTGATATAAAACATTGACGTCGGCTGTTTTATATTATATTTGGGAAATTAAAACTTAAAGAAACTTGTGATAGATTTCACATGCGTATATTTTAAGTTGCATACATTTGCACAGATAATCATATTTATTACAGACTATATTAAAACCCATAGAGTGGTGATACAACCATAGAACACCTCCCCTTTTAGAATTAATCCAAGCGGGTTTACAATTACAAAATAAAATTCTTAATATTAAAGATCTAATCTTGATCTGGGTTTGACATTACGACCACTACGGGTTCTATAGTAAACATTTTCAGGGATGCTATCAGGAATGTTATTAGTATTCTCTTGAGACGTATCCTGAGCATGAGAATTTGTAGGTAACACTTCTGGGACACCATTTTCATCTGAACCAGGCAAAAAATCACTTCTTACAATTTGTTGATTATTAGTAAAAGACTTTCTTAGGTGATGGCTATTACGTCTGAATATTTTTGAGTTGCTATCATCTACTATCAAATAGGACCTTGGTTCTTTACATTTCTTTAAAACTTTTCCCTTTTTCCAATACTTATCTTTATCAGTTCTGTATACAATTTTATCCCCTGGTTTGAAAACAATTTTCTTATTTTTTGAGCGTTTGTCATGTTGATGCTTAGTAATTTTCTGTTTTACAGTTAATAATTTATGAATACTTGGTACAATTTTAGGCTCTAAATATGTTGAAGAAACTGGAATATTAGATCTCAAATTTCTACTATTTAAAATTTGTGAAGGAGTTACAGATAAACCAGACAAATTACTATTATTGTAGTTAAAAAGATAGTCACGGTAATCCTTCCCATCCTCTAAAGCTTTTCTTAATAGATTTTTACTTATATTGACAGCTTTCTCAGCCAAACCATTGCTTCTAGGATAGTGAGGACTACTTGTTACAATAGTTATATCTTTCTTTTTATAATAGGTCAGACACTCTTGGGATTTAAAGGGGTTATTATCAGCTATAATCACACATGGAAAACCCAAATGAGTAAAAACATCTTGACATGCATTTATAACAGATTTTGAAGTCTTATCCTTTAAAGGTCTTATCTCTAGCCAATGGGACAAATAATCAATAAGTATAAGATAAGCCTTGCCTGCATATTCCATAATATCCATTCCTACTTTATAATATCTGTATTTAGGTATTGAATGTGGCTTTAAAGGTTCATGTACATTAGCAGGTCTAAACTTCTCACAAGTACGACATTTTGATATAAAGTTTTGAATATCCAAGGATAAATTTGGCCAATAAAACAATTGACGTGCTTTAGCAATACACTTGTTCATTCCTAGATGACCTTCATGCACTAATTCTATGACATATGTACGTAGTGAACTAGGCACAACAATCCTATTGCCAAGAAATAATAATCCATCCTGTACATACAGTTGATCTTTAAATTTAGAAAAATGTTGTGATGTTTTACACAATTTCTGAGGCCAACCATGATAGTAATAATTACATATTTTGGAGAGAATTGAATCATTACTTGTCTCTTTACGGAAAATAGTTTTTCTTTCATCAGACATAGGCAAATGTTTTGAAACAGTGTGTACCATCTGCAGCATTTCTTTGTCTTGCTCAGTGACAGCTAAGCTATTTCTGGATAACATGTCTGCAAAGTGCACATATTTACCTGGCACATAGTACACATTTAATTTGTACATTAATAATTTTAATCTTAACCTTTTCAGTCTAGGAGAACCAATCTTACTTATCTGTTTACCCATGATAGATACAATGGGTTTATGATCTGTTTGTACATCAATATCTGAACCATAAATGTATTTGTGAAATTTTTTAACACCAAAACAAATAGCAAGTAACTCTTTTTCCGTTTGTCCATAGTTTAATTCGGAATTATTCATGGTTCTCGAAACACAAGCTACTAATTTTAATTTACCAGAATCACCTGGCTGAAATAAACAACAACCTAACCCTTTGCTTGATGCATCACATTGCAAAATTATTTTTCTTTTAGAATCAAAGGGACAAAGTGCAGGAGCTTGACTAATTTTCTCTTTCAATTTATCAAAAGCTTTATCATGTATGGGTAACCACAAAAACTCTACCTCTTTCTTTAATAATTTACACAAAGGGGACATAATTTCTGCCATCTCTGGCACATAACGTCTGACATAATTAAATGACCCAATGATTCTCATTAACTCATCCTTATTAGCTGGTGGTTTTAATTTTATCAATGACTCAACTCTAGATTTATCAATAGACATACCATTTTCATTAAAAATTTGACCGACATATTTGACTTCCCGTTGCCTAAATTGAAACTTTTGCTCATTAAACACAATTCCTATTTCCTTAGCTTTACTCATCACATTTAGCAATGCTTGGTCATGTTCCTTTATAGTATTCCCCATAATTAATAATATGTCGTCTGCCCAAACAACTACATTTTTAAACTTATTAAAATGAGACTCGAGTACATCTTGGAATAACTCAGGGGCGTTCATTAGGCCATATGGTAAAACTAGATACCTATAGACACCAAAGGGTGTGGCAAAACAACACTTCCATGAAGAGTTTTCATCTAAACTTAAATGATGAAATCCTTCTGAGAGATCCAAGACTGAAAAGTATTTTTTTCCATTTAACTTCAAAGCAAGCTCTTCTAAAGTGGGCAAAGACTTGGGTTTTTTTATAATATATTTATTTAGATCAGACGGATCCAAGCAAAGCCTTATCTTTTTATTAGGCTTTTCAACCAAAACAATACGGTTGATGCATGCATTTTCATTAAGATTTTCAACCTTTACAACACAATTTCTACTTTCTAATCTATCTAATTCACACTTTAAAGGATCCAGTAGACAATTTGGTATCCTTGAAGGCGGATGACATATTGGTTCAGTAATGTTCCTTGTTGTAATACTATAGGTGCCTGGCAACTTACCGATGCCCTTAAAAACATTTTTGTGCTCTGCTATAAATTTAGCTTTAGATGAGTCAAAAGTACTCTCAGCACTATGCACCCTCTTTACTAGATTTAATGAGACACAACCCGGTAACCCCAAGAGCATGGAATGACAATCAACAACAATAAAATTTTCATAACACTTAGCATTTTTATATTCGCACAATAAATTTACCATGCCCAAAGGTGAGACTTTACTGCCTTGAAATGATACTAACTGTATATTTGTCTTTATAATTTTTAAATTTGCTTTATCATTTATCTGATTAAATACTTTTAATGGCATTATGCTAATGTCCGCACCAGTGTCCAATTTACACTTTACTGGAAAACTCTCAATATTTATAGTTTCAACCCATTCAGACTCTGCTTTACACTGAGACACTACTGCATTACACTTTAAATTTTGACTCTCATTATCTGAGGAATTTTCACTTTCACACTGGACCTCTTTAATGGCTTTACTACGCACCTTACAGCTGACTGCAAAATGATTTTTCAACCCACACCTCTTGCATGATTTCCCAAAAGCGGGGCACTCTCGACGTCCATGAAGAGTTTGGCAACGTCGGCAATTAAATTTATCTTTAGAATCAGGATACTTTTTAAACTTGTTTGCATCAACCTCACACGTTGGATTCATTTCTTTAACCTGTAGCTTGCTTTGCTCAGACGTCCTACAGAAGTTTGCGGCTTTCTCCAAGGTTAGTCCATCCAGCCTCAGCAGTTGTTCCTGCACGTGCTTGTCAGAGATTCCTTGTACAATTTTATCCCTCAACAATTGGTCTTCAATAGGTTCTTTAGATGTGTCACCATAATTACAGTTTAACATCAACTGTTTTACGTCGGTGAGAAAATTATCAAAGCTTTCACCTTCTTTTTGCTTACGATCATTAAATTTGAACCTTTCAAAGACTTCGTTAGTTCTGGGGCTAACATACTTATCAATGGCCTGTATTACAGCGTTGAAGTCTCCCGCCTTTCCCCCAGGTATAGGCAATGTTTGCAGTACACGTGCTGACTCCATGCCCAACATATTTCGCAGGAGAGCTAGTCGAATCTTATCGCTCGCCCCGTCTTGCCCTGTCGACACCAGATAGTCATCGAAACATGTCCGCCATATTTTCCATTCCGCGGCAGCACCACTCGCCCGCAAATCAAAGTTCGGAAGTAGTTTGACATTTTTATCCATCTTGACTCAAATATACTTTCACAATTATACTTTTGATTCTTTTTCACGGCTGCGCCATGTTTTATATTATATTTGGGAAATTAAAACTTAAAGAAACTTGTGATAGATTTCACATGCGTATATTTTAAGTTGCATACATTTGCACAGATAATCATATTTATTACAGACTATATTAAAACCCATAGAGTGGTGATACAACCATAGAACATCGGCTGACGCCTTCACTACGTAAGTACATAGTATTTATAAAACAACAAGAATCCCTCTAATTATAGGTAGCGTTATTTATTTGATGTTTTGTTTCTGAACACAGTGTTAACCGGAAAGTCTTGTATGTCAGTGTGTGGTGGTCACCTTGGCAAAAGGCAAAAAAATAAATCGGTACCTACAGATAATGGTAGGTACCTTTATTACCACTGACTAAATGGATGTTAAAATTATCGATGACTTATAGAGAATTATAGAAAAAAAAATAAAAAAAAAACCAGAACATCAAAACACAAAAATAGCTATCATTCAGGAGGGGATGGGTTGCGACCTCATGCCTAAAATGCCTGTTTTTTTGACGTTATTGAGCAAGCTACAGTTGTGCAGACCGAAAACGAACAAATTGTTATTACTTATTAAATCCCTAAACACTCTTCATTACTTACACTTACATTCGTACCTGTAACTGCATACCTAGTTTACATGTATTTATCCATATTTTATAGACCCAGTAATTACACAACAACATACAACCTATCCATAACTAACCAGTACACAAGCAGTCAGCGATATCCCACGCCATATCTCACGATTAGATCGGCAGGTGCGCGCGCGCCGCACTTTGGGCAGTAGGCTGCACGCGTCGCGACCTTTGCCTCACAATACAGTTCACACCGTTGTGAAATTAATTGAAGCTTTGTTCCTCTGTCTTCGTTCTTGAACTCAAAATTGGCGAGTTTTAAAGACCCCTGCTGGCTAATTTTGTTTTCAAGGTTAGATGTTAGATATACTTACGGTGAAAAAACATAGTTCGACGATCATTACAGGTGATTTTATTTTACCACTTTGTCAGCGTAACTAATTTGTACTCGTATGTTCATGCCAGCTTTCTTGTAACAATTAGCATCTCTGAGCTAAGCTGCGGACAGACAGACAGACGGATGGACATCCGGACATTTTTTTTTAGATTAGTTAAATCATCAAATGAGTCCTCCCACCCAGGGCAGGGCGGACTGTCAGACTCGTACTGACTAAAATCCACGGTGTCCTTCAGTAGCCCTTTACGTTCCGGGGTCACGGAGAGAGACATAGCGAAACTATAGGTAAAGGCTCCTTGTTTACTACGGAACCCTAAAAAAATCCTTAACTTTTTTGGCACACTTGATACACATTTAAATATTATGAATGCAAAGTACAAACCGTTTTTCTTGATTTATTGCCTGGAACACCTCTATCACCGCATTGATTAACACCTGAAACATTTTTAAAGATATTGCATGAATAGATTGCTCTATTTATTCATTGCTTAAAGCTGTAGCAACTAGTTTCCCGCAATTTATTGTAAGGAATGTAACAGCTGTTCGTTATATACTTTACATGGACTAGTATGAGTTATCCGGTATTTTAATTAAGAAAGCTTTAAAACCGATTAAAATGAACTAGTTAAGTAACTATAAATCTATATCTATGCTTATAAAGACGAAGGATTTGTAGTTTTGTATGTTTGTAACGAGTAATCTCAAAAACGACTGGAAATAGGCTGTAAGGGTTGGGGGGGCTGAATGAGCAGGCGAAGCTACTGGTAAAGCTAGTTTTATATTATACTAGCTTCTGCCAGCGACTTCGTACGCGGATCCTGTTGCTTATGCCAGCGACAATGTGGTCGTCAAAATCGAAAATCTGAAACGTCTGATGTCGAATTCTTAGAGCCTGGGGACGGGAAAACAACGGGACGCACAATGACGATTCCAGACGTTCCAGATCTTTCATTTTCATACGTCAACAGAGGGTGCTCATTAGGCTGAACAACTCTTGCTAAGACGTCTTTCCTATATAGTGTAGCTGGGCTCTTGGAGTTCCACATCAGGTGTTCCAGATCTTCAGTTTTTATACGACAACAGGGAGTGCTCATCAGGCTGAACAACTCTTGCTAAGACGTCATTACTGTATATGTAATAGTGTAGCTGGGCTCTTGGAGTTCCACATCAGGTGTTCCATATCTTCAAATTTATTTTCTCAGCAGAAAATGCTTATCACGCGGAACAATTTTTGCTATGGTGCTTTTTTTGTATCTCTTATAGTTTAGCTGATCTATTGCAGTCCTGCATCAGGTGTTCAAGTTTCCAAGATAAATTATAGCCTATATGTTGCCCAGACTTAATAGCTATACAACAAAAAAAAAACAATCAAATCCGTCCAGTAGTTCCGAAGATTAGCGTGTATGGAGTAACTTCTCCCGTTTTCCTAACATTTCCCTTCACTGCTCTGCTCCTATTGATTTTAGCGTGATGAAAAGTATACTATAACCAGCGCAGGAGTATGAAAAATAATTGTACCAAGTTTCGTCAAAATCCGTCGAGTGGTTTTTGTTTCTATAACGGTTATACAGACAGACAGACAGACAGACAGACAGACCGACAGACAGACAGACAGACAATAATTTTATTAATTGCATTTTTGGCATCAGTATCGATCCCTAATCACCCCCTGATAGTTATTTTGGAAATAAATTTCATGTACAGAATTGACCTCTCTACAGATTTATTATAAGTATAGAAGATAAAAATAGTGTTTGTAACTCGAATGCTTACAATAACAGTTTCAAAGCAAAGCTTCTGAATAAAGCCTAAGAAGGTTGTACTTGTACGATTACCACGTATATATAGATTCTACCGACTACAACGCTACAGCTCGAAGTTGAGGAAAACCATAATGTATTAACCGTTATTTATTTATTTAACTTTTGTAATTATCCGAAAACTACTCCAAAAGTTGCCACTTTGAATCAACCACAGACAGAATTCTTCTTCTTCCTAAGTTAACAGTTATTTCAGTAAATAATTTTGATATCAGACAATGAGTAGACACAAAAGACTTTTTATTTTTGCCCAACGGGGGCAAAACGAGGCAACGCCGCCGCTAGTATCTTGGGCACAATATCAGCTGACAGCGTTGAGAAGCAGTTTTTCGATGCTTTGTAATAGTTCAGTTTATTATGTGTTAGTAATTTAGTTAATTTTGAGTACATTATACATGCAAAATCATTGTTTCCACGTCAATCATTATTTCACTTCACAATCTGAATACAAGCCTACGTCTTGTTACACCATAGTTTGGACATCAGCTCATCAGGTAGCATCAGCGGAAGTTGCGTCACTATCAGCATTGTCTGTATCTTTACACACAGTAGGTTTAACTTCTAAATGCTTTGTATACAATGTTATCATTAAGTGAAGTTGCGCTTCAAGTGAATGAAACCTTGATGGTTATTGTTTTTTTTTGTCTTTTATGTTAATGTACGCGATTATATGTTTAATCTGCACACTGTTAACATAAAGACAAATTAAAAAGGATTTTCATTTACGTTAGGTAAGTATGATTGTTCGACCGCAGGCTCCACCCTGGGCAAGTACACCACAGGCTACCTGTAACCTACGGTGAAGGCGGAGGCAATCCCACTCCCGGAGGTAGGCCTCATCTAAATATACTAACCTTAATAATGATAATTATTATTGTAAAACTATGTTTCTGTATTAAGGTGCAAATAAACAATTTATTTAATTTATTTATTTAATCTGACGAGGCCCCCCTAAGAGGGCCACAGACTGCCAGGTTCTCGGGACCGCTCATCAGGTAACCGTGAACCGTCTTCGTGGTAAAGGGCTATTGAAGGATCACCTATTTTAGTCAGTACAAATCTGACAGTAACTCCCGCCCGCTCTGGAACTCATTTGATGATTTTATCACGATAAAAAAGGCTTCCACCATCCTATCGAAATTTGGCTTCAAATAGTGTTTACTACATTCCGTCGGTGTGCAGGAGTTTCAATTCCTTTTGGGTGAGCTCGCTCCATCTTAGGTCTCTACTTAGCCTAGCTATGCTCTTCCAAGAGCAAACAACATTTTAAATTAAAACACAATGATAATAGTCCTGGATCTTAAATGGTAATTGAAGGAACAGTATGAGACTGATACTCCTTTCTGCTTCCAAAACGAGAGAAATCATTACCATAAATATCAAGGTTATGGAAGGTCAGTGTTAATTTGTAACTTTACCTACTTATTATGTTAAATTATTCAGTTATATTTAAATATTTTTCTTAATCTACATCAATATTTATAAGCACTATGTAGAGCTCTGACACAACAAAGATCGGTAGAAGATGATGGCACAAACTGACAATATAACCTTGGGGTCTTCAAGTCAAGAGTGAACAGGTTACTTCTAGGCAAGCGTGCTTCAACGTCGATCACATCTTCGCTTACCATCACCCGAGATAGTGGTCAAACAAGAAACTATCATTAATAAAAAAAAAATGAAGAGTCCATAGAGCCCTAAATCAAAAGTATTAGTAACGGAAAAAGAGAAGCAAGTGCCCAGCAGTGGGATACACGATAACAGTAACTTTAATTATCTTGTAGCTATGTCTTTACCAATGGATGAAGGACTGCAACTGGTGGATTGTAATTCGGTGTGGTGACTAGTGGTGTATAGGGGAGGCCTTCTTTTGCGGTGGACGTCTTCCGGCAGATGAAGATGATGATGATAATTTTAGGACGTTGGTACCTTAAGATATCTTGCCAGAAAACGTATATATAAACATTTTAACGATCTACTTCTATGTATGTGATTGCTCACCATGTAACCTTCACAGTTGAAATCTCAGTTAAAACTATTAAACTCTATAGTTAAGACATTACAAGAACGGTTGAACTATTCAATAATACGAAATAAGTCTGTTATAGAACTCGATTCAGTTTTATTACATTTCGAAATAATACATAAATAATAATTGATTCGTCGGTCGTGTGATCGTGTTTACTGAATTTCCCAGAAATATGTCGGAGTTTAATAATATGCTTATTAATTGGCAAAACGTAGCTATATTTGTGATGGGCTTGCTCTTGACTCAAGTCCAGGTCAAAGGTGACAGACACAAAACCTACGATGGAGCGAGCGTATCCAGAAGAAGCCTGTTCAGTGTAACTTTGAAGATATTCGAATTATATGCGTTCGGGAACACCGACGCAGGAAGTGAGTTCCACTCTTTTGCTGTTCACTTTGTGAAGGAAGATAATATACACTTTAGGTAGACCTTTCAATATTTACAGACGTTTTCTAACACACAATAATTATTTCAGAATGAATGAAAACTAAATTATGATATTATCACCCAGACTTTAGAACTTTCCATGTTCAACATTAATCAATATCTAAAATAGCCAAGAATTTTGAGTCAAAGTTCACAAATTCCCGTACTATATCATCGTTGGTGTAAGCATTGCTCAAGCATAGAACCTGCTAACCCACGGTCGCTCTGGGCGCGGCTAACCGCTCGCCTTTTGGCCATTTATAATGTAATGCATATTATTTACTTCTAATTATTTATATTAGGTACCTAGCCGGCGGCGGCAGGCTCAATTGTGGCTGAATCAAATAGTTTTCATTATAGCTGACATTTAGAGTAACAAGCTTGTTATTTTAGTGTTTAATCATTCAAAAAGTCTAGGTAGACCTACAATAGGCCATAATTATAATAATGATAATAAAACCAGTATAATAGTACCCTTAGCACGAATTTTCAGTATTTGAGACGTGAAATAAACTGGAAATTTGACAATTTGAAATTGACAATTTTCAAGGAAAAAATTAGTTCTGTCTTCGCACACCAGAGGCGCTGTTCCATTTTTAACCGACTTCAAAAAAAAAAGTAGGTTCTCAGTTCGACCTGTATGTATGTATGTATGTATGTATGTATGTATGTTTGTCCGCGATTATCTCGCGTTTAGCTGAACGGACTTTGATGCAGTTTTCAGGAAAGTGTTCTCTACATTCTGGAGAAGGTTTCAGTATATAACACTAATAGATATCCCGTGACGTTGCCCGCGTGGATCCGTTTTGCTTACCTGGATCGTAGATTTTCAGGGACGATTGCATGTTTGTCCGCGATTATCTCGCGTTTAGCTGAACCGATTTTGATGCAGTTTTCAGGAAAGTGTTTGTTACATTCTGGAGAAGGTTTTAGTATATAACACTAATAGATATCCCGTGACGTTGCCCGCGTGGATCCGTTTTGCTTACCTGGATCGTAGATTTTCAGGGACGATTGCATGTTTGTCCGCGATTATCTCGCGTTTAGCTGAACCGATTTTGATGCAGTTTTCAGGAAAGTGTTTGTTACATTCTGGAGAAGGTTTTAGTATATAACACTAATAGATATCCCGTGACGTTGCCCGCGTGGATCCGTTTTGCTTACTTGGATCGTAGATTTTCAGGGACGATTGCATTTTTGTCCGCGATTATCTCGCGTTTAGCTGAACCGATTTTGATGCAGTTTTCAGGAAAGTGTTTGTTACATTCTGGAGAAGGTTTTAGTATATAACACTAATAGATATCCCGTGACGTTGCCCGCGTGGATCCGTTTTGCTTACTTGGATCGTAGATTTTCAGGGACGATTGCATGTTTGTCCGCGATTATCTCGCGTTTGGCTGAACCGATTTTGATGCAGTTTTCAGAAAAGTGTTTGTTACATTCTGGGGAAGGTTTGAGTATATAACAATAATGGATATCTCGTGAAGTTGCTCGCATAGATCCGTTTTTGTTGCTTAATAGGATTGAAGATTTTCAAAGAAGCCGATTTTATGAAGATTTTTGTTGAATATCGCAACTAAAAAGGGAAAAATAAAAAACTTTTTAAAAAAAAGGGAACCGACTTCAAAACCAAACACAAAAAAACGATAAAATAACTTTTCTTTCGGAAGTCGGTGGCCATAACTCAATGATTCCATTTTTTCATACAAAAACGCTGTAAATACTGGAAAGACGCTGTAAAGTAAAAGAGTGAAAATTCGTGCTAAGGGTACTGACCTCGGCTTGTATCGAAACTCCGTACTAGCCTAGGTAGCAGACCTAGCCTAGTCAACGTACAAACGTTACAATTAATCTGCTATGGTATTCCATACAACGTGTAACGTTAATAGCGCAAAACCTCTCGTGGGGTAACTCAGCCCATGTTACTGAACAATGTTTGTTCTAAAACTTTTGGAAAAAAAAAATTTTAACATGGGCTGAGTTACCCCACGAGAGGTTTTGCGCTATTAACGTTATACGTTGTATATATCTTGCTGGACTCTACGATATGCATTTTGAAGAGGCGGCTTCGAGATCGTCCGATTGTATTTAATTGCAGACAAAGAAAATCCTAGATCATATTGTTTCGATAGTTGTTTTTAACATTTGACTTTTTCATGAGCAGGAATGCGTGTAGGTGATACTATAAAAAACAAAAGTCGCAAGCAAAAGCTCGGCAGAAATACAGTTTACCAGCGAACGGCAGTTCTTCTAAGGGGGGCAGCTGCCCCTCCTCGCTGATACCTCGCTACTCCCATGTCTAAATGTCCAAAATACCTATTCTTCAATTACCTATTCTCTTCATCAATTATATCGATGCTACTACAGCTTTACAGTTCTATTTGACCTTCACGCCTGCTCGCTTAATAGGTAAGCAGGGGGCCAAGTTTATTGACTGCCCCACGTGGTGGGTCGGAGGTTATGGCCGAGCAGAATGCTAACTATTGGTAACGAATTGAAGTGGCCCGGCTTTTAGTTACGAGATAATGATCTTTATTGATGCAATGGTTTTTAAATGTGCAATAAAGATGAATATAAGACGTAAACTAAAAATGACTATCACATTTATAGTGTGGTTCGTGCAGTGGCTAAGCGATCGACTGCTGCACAGCCACACGGAACAAATATTTATATGAACTACAAATAATAGATGTTCTGGAACTGGGTGTTTGTGGATGTGAGTTTACATATATTTTGTAAACAAAGTACAGGGAACGAAAGTAAAATAAAAAGATAGGTGCACTTGTCGTTTGCATTAGAAGTAAAGTGCATAGGTGGGCACTTTTTTTCTAATGCAAACGACAAGTTATCGATTAGTTTACCTCGGCAAACCCATCCTTGACAACTGTTTCGTGACAAATATCTCTAACAAGCGATTTTAGCAAAGCAGTTTTACCTATACTTTAAATGAGTGAGCTCAGTTTATCCCCATTTAAATGCCAAGGCACTTAACTGGGTAATGACACACATTTCGCACGAACTTCATTAAACTGGACTCACACTGAATCACATAATTATCTACTTCAAGAGTCGATGGCAAATTAAAAAAACCTCCGTCTATGCATGTGTTACTCTTGAATTATAGTTTACGATCCCATAAATCCCTAACTCCAACCATTCACATCAAGTACCATAGAAGCCGATTCCGCCGAAGCACTACACTAGAGAGGTGGGCGTGTCGGCGCCCGCGCAGCCGCAAGGCCGTCCGACTCACGCGCACTTGTCCGCGGTTCCCACATCACGCCAGCACTGGCTCGCCCACTGACCTATTACTGACCCCGGTTGGACACTGTCTTATCGCTGCCATAGTAAATATATAACAAACAGTATATCAACTATGGCATACCTGCGGAAGACCAAAGGAACGAATGTACCGACTGCATGATCATGATGGTATAGCTAGAAAGAGGAAGAATAATAAACAACAAAGAAGAAAGAAAATAATATGTAACGCCGACCTTAAACAAATTAGTACGATAAATTGATAATGGCGCGGGAATGTCTTGTTGCAAAGCTGTCTAAACCGGTAACCGATTCAAGGAATAAGGAAAAACCGGTAACCGTTACCTACAACGTAAACGGCTATTGAAGGGTCACCGTTTATTTTTGTCTGTACGAGTCTGACAGTCCCTTAAACCCAGGACGGGAGGACTCAATAATGATGATTTTACTATGATGAAACAGTAGATATTTCAGAAACAAATACTTCCGATCGGTATACCGCTTACACAAATTCAAAGCATGCAAGCAAGTAACACGATACTCGTTAGTAAGTCAGGATTGTCGCATCGAAACCAGTACCCTTAGCACGAATTTTCACTCTTTTACTTTACAGCATTTTTCCAGTATTTACAGCGTTTTTGTATGAAAAAACGGAACAGCGCCGCTGGTGTGCGGAGAAGGAACTAAATTTTTCATTGAAAATTGTCAGTTTGAAATTGTCAAAGTTCCAGTTTACTTTACGTCTCAAATACTGAAAATTCGTGCTAAGGGTACTGAGAACCGAGATTTCATGAAATGTAACTGTTTTCTTTTTTTATTTATATTGCAATACTGTCATTCATGCATGACAGTATAAAAAATTTAATGACAACCTTAGAACCGCCATTTGATTTAACAAAGGAACCCTAGTTTATTTACTGGATATCTTTATACTGTGGTTGGACAGTGCCTTATCGTCGGGTAAGTTTGAACATAATTGGGCGATATTGATGGCAGTAAGGTTGATCGATATGGTTATTTGCAAATGTTTCAAATGTTATGGTGTGTGGGATTGTCTGAGAGTTATGTGGGAATGATAGTTATTTATTATGGGTCTCGATATTTGACGTAGATTGTTGATGGTATTTTGTTTTCTCAGATTGTTATGATAGGTCAAGTAACCTTAGTCGTTACATTACCATAATTGTAAACTTTTCTATTAGTACTTACGTTAAGAAATAGATTTATCATAGAGAATTTACACTGCAGAGAGATCAACCAATATACGGCTTTTATTTTTATTTTTTCGTTGAAGTCAACAACCAAGGCATTGTATATCATAATATTGAACTGGGCTCTCATTTCACATTTATGTTATTATTGTTCTCCGGTGCCAAACCAATAAAACTATTATATGAAATTATACAAAAGCTAAACCAGTGATGAGTTACGGCACCGAAACGTGGTCTTTCACTATCGGCCTCATCTCAAAGCTCAAAGTCGCTCAACGAGCTATGGAGAGGGCTATGCTAGGTGTTTCTTAACGTGATCGAATCCGAAATGAGGAGATCCGTAGACGAACTAAAGTCACCGATATAGCCCACCGGATTAGCAAGCTGAAGTGGCAATGGGCAGGCCATATTGCTCGCAGAGCAGATGGCCGATGGGGTCGAAAAGTACTAGAGTGGAGACCACGGACTAGCAAGCGCAGCGTAGGACGTCCACCAGCAAGGTGGACAGACGACCTTATAAAGGTCGCCGGAAGACGCTGGATGCAGGTCGCTTCCAACCGGTATAAGTGGAAATCAAAAGGGGAGGCCTATGTTCAGCAGTGGACGTCCTACGGCTGAGATGATGATGATGATGATACAAAAGCTATCTATTTTTATCGCCGTTTCAGTAGATCTCTTTAGTCACCTTTCTTCATGGAACACAGATGCTTATGATTGCCGGGTATCGGCATGTAATCTAATAGATCACAGCTCTGCTGATTAGTACACAATGGCGGAATGGGCTTCCTAGTACCCACTGGTAAATGCTGCTTACTTATAATGTCATGGTCGATTCGATTGATTGAGAAAAACTTGCGATCTGAATTGGTAAACGTGAATTTACGATATTTAACCACGGTTTGTTGTATTTAGCATACTGTTTTTAAATTATTTTATTCGTATTGACAATATTCACAAATACCACCAAATTCACACTATGTGTGTGTGAATTTATCTTAAAAGATTTTCAAGAATATAAAAAAACTATGTACCTAATGATTTTAGTATATTTCAAACCCTTACATAAAAAGTATAAATTAATTAGTAAAAAAGAGACAATACACCAAATAGGTTGAATATAAAACACAACAATACTGGTTATTTTTCTCGAAAATATGTTTTTTTTTTTTTTTATTGGCAAGTCGCTATTTGCGCAATGCCACTAACAAAAAACGAGGAAACTTGGTAGAAAATGAAAGGTTAATTTAGGACACGGAATTTGGATGGATATTGGATAGGATTATTAGGGAAAACATTAACAAAAGTAAATATTATATGCGTATATTATTGTCAGTGATAAATGATGATAGATACATATATACTTTTGAGTCATTAGAAGCCAGTAAAACAGAGATGGAGGTAGGAAAAGCAATGTTATAGGAAAGTAAACTAGATATAAAAGAATCATGACTAAGAAGAGGACAGGAAAAAAACATATGATTTAAATCGCCAACATCACCACATTCGCAAAGGTCACTGGCAACGATCTGCAATCGGGCAAGGTGAACTTTGGAGCAATTGTGACCCAACCTCATACGAATAAGACAACTGGTAGCAACCTTACCAAAGTTAAATTTAAAAAACCATGGTTTCTTGGGAATACAAGTTTGAATATGAGAATAATATTTTCCTTTAGTAGTGCTGCTGTCCGCCCACATCTTGCTCCATGCATCCCAAAGAAAGTTCATTGGCAAATTCGCCAAATCGTGACTAAAGTTAATGTAAGGGAACAAATCACCACAGTCTACAGCCTCATTAGCCAGTTGATCGGCTCTCACATTTCCTGCGATACTACTATGGCCAGGTATCCAAGCGAGAGAAACTTGAAGACCTAATTTAAAGCATTTATACAAGAGACCTCTAATAAAAAGAACTATGGGAAGTATTGGTTTACATTTAAAAGGATTTCTTTCAATAGCCTGCAATGCACTTAGAGCGTCTGTAAATATTATTGCTTTTTCCAACTTCATGATGCAAATATACTCTAGGGCTTTGAACAGTCCAAAACATTCACCAGTAAATACTGATGATTCAGGAGGAAGCTTGATTTTTTGTACTATGTTATATTGCGAGTGAAAAACCCCAACTCCAACATTTCCCAAAGAAGAGTGCTTAGACGCGTCTGTATAAATATGATGCCAATTTTCCCATCGCAAGCCTTTGGTAAAGTTAAATGATTCTTTTACAAAATTATCATTTTTATTAATGCCTAGGTTTAGGATAACATCCGGAGTAAAAACTAATGATTCATATGAATGATTGAAAAGAGGAAATGATAATGACTGGTAAATTGGAGCTTGCAAAGCCATAAATTTTTTATAGCTAACAATAAGACAAGGAAGAGATTTATTAGACCAATAACGGGAAGAATTGATTTCATTTAGAAGAGACTGCAATTTTTGACGTAACGGATGATTAGAAAATTGAAATGAACGGAATAGAAATTTGTCAGCAAGATACTGACGTCTAAGTGAAAGAGGAGGATCTACAGTTTCAACCTGTAAAGCATTTATTGGGCTTGATCTCATAGCTCCGGTCACTATTCGTAGTGCTTTTGATTGAATTCTGTCTAATTTTTTAAAAGCAGCTGAATTTCCAGGTTCCAATAAAAAAGTTCCATAGTCAAGCACACTTCTAACTATTGCGTTATATATTAATTTTAATGAATAGGGGTGGGCACCCCACCAGACCCCCGATAAACATCTTAAAATATTTAGCCTTTGCTCACATCTTGCCGTTATATAATCACAGTGTGGAATACCAGTAAGTTTACTATCTAAAACCACTCCTAAAAATTTTACCGAGGATTTCACAGGTATTAAATTATCTATACATATAATAAAATAGTAGGAAAGTCAAAACTGTACATTGAATATTTTTTGAAAAGAATACTTGGGGTGTGATCTACAATCGATACCGAAGCCAAAAATATAGTTTTTAGAATTTTTGTCTGTTTGTCTGTTTGTCTGTTTGTCTGTTTGTCTGTTTGTCTGTATGTATGTCCGGGATAAACTCAAAAAGTACTGGACGGATTTGAATGATTTTTTTTTTGTTGTATAGGTATTAAGTCTGGCCAACACATAGGCTATAATTTATCTTGGAAACTTGAACACCTGGTGCAGAACCGCAACGGACCAGCTAAACTATAAGAGATACAAAAATGGTGCGATAGCAAAAATTGTTCCACCTGATGAGCACTCTCTGTTGACGTGTAAAAATTGAAGATCTGGAACACCTGTTGTGGAACTCCAAGAGCCCAGCTACACTATAACATGTAAAGGAATGACGTCTTAGCAAAGTTGTTCAGCCTGATGAGCAGTCTCTGTTAACGTATAAAAATTGAAGATCTGGAACACCTGATGTGGAACACCAAAAGCCCAGCTACACTATAACATATAAAGGAATGACGTCCTAGCAAAGTTGTTCAGCCTGATGAGCTGTCTCTGTTGACGTATAAAAATTGACAATCTTGAACACCTGATGTGGAACACCAAGAGCCCAGCTACACTATAACATATATAGGAATGACGTCTTAGCAAGAGTTGATCAGCCTGATGAGCACTCTCTGTTGACGTATAAAAAATGAAGATCTGGAACACCTGTTGTGGAACACCAAGAGCCCAGCTACACTATAACAAATACAGAAATGACGTCTTTGCAAAGTTGATCAGCCTGACGAGCACTTTCTGTTGACATATAAAAATTGAAGAACTGGAATACCTGATGTGGAACACCAAGAGCCCAGCTACACTATAACAAATACAGAAATGACGTCTTTGCAAAGTTGTTCAGCCTGACGAGCACTCTCTGTTGACATACAAAAATTGAAGATCTCTGGAACACCTGATGTGGAACACCAAAAGCCCATCTAAACTATAGCATATATGTATAGGAATGAAGTCTTAGCAAGAGTTGCTCAGCCTGATGAGCACTCTCTGTTGACGTATAAAAATTGAAGAACTGGAACACCTGATGTGGAATACCAAGAGCCCAGCTACACAATAACATATACAGGAATGACGTCTTTGCAAAGTTGTTCAGCCTGACGATCACTCTCTGTTGACATATAAAAATTGAAGATCTGGAACACCTGATGTGGAACACCAAATGCCCAGCTACACTATAACATTAAAGGAATGACGTTTTAGCAAAGTTGTTCAGCCTGATCAGCACTCTCTGTTGACATATAAAAAATTAAGATCTGGAACACCTAATGTGGAACACCAAAAGCCCAGCTAAACTATAACATATATAGGAATGACGTCTTAGCAAGAGTTGCTCAGCCTGATGAGCACTCTCTGTTGACGTATAAAAATTGAAGATCTGGAACACCTGTTGTGGAACTCCAAGAGCCCAACTACACTATAACATAAAAAGGAATGACGTCTTAGCAAAGTTGTTCAGCCTGATGAGCAGTCTCTGTTGTACGTCACTAACAAAGTAAGATGCGTATTTTTTTTTTTGTTTTTTGTTTTTTAAAGTCCCATTTAACTAAGACAACACTGCAACACTCAACGTGTTCGTAGTCATGAAACTGTGACAAAGCAAAGGTGTTTCAGGATTATAATGTAGTCGTCTTCCCCTGGAGGTCGCCTCCATCGCGTCTATCGAGGCGCTTCGCCAGGAGAATGATCATCTCAACCGCACGCAAAATACGCGCATATGACGTGGAGTTGCGGATACCAGCCCGCTATACAATACAATCGCCAGGATGAATTCCCGGAAAGAGCTCCGGCGTGATCACAGGGCAATATTGAGAGAGCGACTGTCGCAACCGAGTTCCGGGCACGCCCCAACCGCGGCGGTAAGACCCCTCTTTAAGGAGTAGCTGGATAGGCGTCACGGCGTCCCGCCTGACCTACCACATGACGTAGGTCCTCACCGGACACGAATGTTTCGGGAGGTAGCTGTGCCTGATAGGGAAAGCCTGGAGGACACGGTGGAGCATACGGTGCAGGACTACCCGCTTGGGCAGAGCACCGCCGTGTCCTCACTACGACGATAATCGGTGACCTCTCGTGCTTAGTGTTGGTCGAGGGCATGCTGCGGGGCGAGACAGAATGGGAAGCAGTCGCCTCCTTCTGCGAAGCAGTCATGCTAGCGAAGGAGGAGGCGGGACGCATGAGGGAGAGGACAATGTCCACCTCCAGCCCAGCCGCAGCGGTAGACGCCGATGGCGACAGACGTCGCTACACGATCTCCAGCCACTGTAGGCGCGGCCATGCGGGCGGCGAGTAAGAGTGCACGTTGTGTTCCACGTGATGTATTACCACGCTAAAAAAATGTAATCGTCTGAATGTATCATGTCGAACAAAAAAGCCGTCGAGGCCGTGGACAGAACACTTTGAGACATTCGCCATGATGATAGACCCATGGACAATATCATGGTAGGTACTGTTCTCTGTAAAATTCCGGCAGACACTGCCCGTTGTAAGAAGAATTGATAAGTTACGTATTCGGAGTCCCGTCAAGTATAACACTTCAGGAAAACTCTTGGCTATGTGATCGTGCGATACTAAAAAAATGACCGAACCGCTGCAATAAATGAAAACATATTAGCCGAAATTGTTGGGAATGATGTGGTTTACACATCATACAATAACGTCGTCAATTAGGGTGATGCCAGCAACTACCCACTCGAGATTTTAAATTCATCAACTGCCTGTGGTCCTCGAGCTCATAAAATAACCTTAAAGTAATAATAATGCTTCTAAGAAATCTAACTCCACCAAAATTGTGCAATGGAACGCGACTAATAGTTACTGCATTACGGTGCGTACAGACTATATTAAACATTGTTATATAACATTTTTCATGGTAACATTCTACATAGAGTTGTAGTGTTTTATAACACATGTTATATAACATGTTACATGGTCTGTACGCACCTTTACACAGAAATTTAAGCGAAGCTGAAATTCTCACCGGATGTGGCTCAGGGGAAACTGCATTGATACCGTGAATACCACTCATCTCCAACAATTTCCCTTTCCAGTTCAAACTCACACAATTCTCGGTAGCCGCTTACTTTGCGATGACCATAAATAAGTCCCAAGGATAGACCCTGAAGGAAGCTGATGTCGACCTAAGGTCCAACTGTTTTTCCCACGGCCAACTATATAACACATGCTCGCCTGTCAGTAATGCTGACCACCTTTTTATTTTAGCACCAGAGGGAAAAACTACTAATGTCGTATATAAAGTGTTGTATCTGGAAGTTTTCATTTCATTTGCTTTAAAGTTTGTTATAGATTCTATAACAAACTTTAAGTGGGACATCAGGTACCCTCACTTTCTCAACAAATTAAAAAAGAGAATATTAGTTTAGGTGCCTTAAAACCAAATACAATGCGGACGAAGTCGCGGGCAACAGCTAGTCATCATAATATACAGAAACAGGGGGAGGAAGGCGCATCCTGGTAAAAAGTACAACTGAACTTTTAGAAGTAGATAGCTCAAGGCCATTGTTATCCATCCATTTTTTTAAAAGGCTGAGACCCGATGTCATTGTATTACAAGCCGTCTGAATAGAGCTATGAGGGCAATATAAAAGAAGATCATCAGCGTATTGTAGCACTTTTACTTTATTGTTTAAAGAACTCTCAAGATCGTAAGTGTAAATGTCATATAACAGAGGGCTGAGAACTGATCCTTGAGGAAGACCTTTCCAAACGACTCTAGATTCACACCTAGAATCCTGAAGTGTAAGATTAATATACCTCTCAGATAACATATTTAGAATGAAGTTTGTTAGTAAAATGGGGACATTTAACTGCTCCAGTTTATATTTTAATTTTGATATTACAACATTATCATAAGCAGAGTTAATGTCAAGAAAGGCAGAAATTATGGATTGATTCGAAGAAAATGCTAATCTAATATCAGTGACAAAGATGCTTAAACTATCAATGGTACTTTTGCCACGCCTAAAACCAAATTGACTATCACTGAGTAGTTTCCTGTTTTCCAAAAACCACTCTAACCTATTTTTAACTAAATGTTCTGTGATTTTTAGCAAAACCGATGATAGAGCAATTGGTCTGTAAGAAGCGCTACTCGATGGACTTTTGTTAGGTTTGAGAATAGGTATAATATCTTGGGCTTTCCATGAAAGCGGAATATTTCCGGATATCATAATGTTATTAATTAGTTTTAAAAAATAGAGAAGAGATGTGTCACTCATATTTGATAGAAAAGAGTACGGAATACCATCTGCACCCGGAGCGGAGTCTTTACTGTGTCGTACAACACCTTTAAGTTCTTCTAAACTAAATGGAGTATTAAGGTCACTAAGAGAATCTAGTGTTGAAAGGGGAATAGAATTTGGAATAATATTTTCCGGGACAGATGAGGGAGCTAAGTTATCTAAAAAACTATTTACCAGCTCAGGTGGAAGGAATGCTGTAGATGAATCTGAGAACGCTGTTCTAAACCTTCTGATATTCTGCCATACCATAGATGGTTTAACGTTAGGAGAAATAGACAGACAGAATGATCTCCAGCTCTCAAATTTTTTTTTTTAAATAATTTTTTTGTTTCTGAAATTGAGGCACTCAGACTATTAAAATTTTCTTCGGTAGAATTTTCAAGATAGGCAAGTTCACACTGTTTCCTTTTTTTTATTGCATCTGTACAATCTTTGTCCCACCATGGCGGAGATGGGATTTTGTTTTGTATCTTTTTTAGAGGAAAAAGTTTATCAGCCGTTTTTATCATGGCTTCAGATAAGGCGTCGGCACATAACTGTTCATCACCAAATTTAATTTCTGGAAGATCAGAAACAATAATATCTAAATGCTCTTTAAATTTTTGCCAATCCACATCACCCAGTTTGTACTTCAACCGTGGAGCGCTCTTAGAATAATGTTTTTGACTGTCAGGAAATGATAAAACTATAGGAAAATGATCACTACCGAATGAGGAAAGCATAACTTCCCAAGTCAAACGCGAAGCTAATTTGTCAGAGCAAATGGACAAATCAGGAGCACTAGCACCCTCATGTGGAGAAGTGCGTCGAGTTGGGGACCCAGTATTTAATAAACAAAGATTGAGACTATCTAGAATGTCAAGTAAGGTGCTACCATAGTTATTTGTTGACGAACTTCCCCAGACTTCGTGCTGGGAATTAAAATCACCTAAAACTATAAATGGTTGAGGAAGAATTGAAAAAATATTTACAATTTCGTTAAAAATTACAACAGATGGACGAAGAATATATACAGAAACAAAACAAATATTATCTACAACTGCTGCAATAACAGAAAAATCATTATTATGAGGTGGGATTGTGAAAAATGAAAATGAATGATGATGATTGATGAGTAAAGCAACACCGCCATACCCATCAGAGCGGTCTTCTCTGAGACATGCATAACCAGGGATCCTAAACAAAGACCCCGGTTTAAGCCATGTCTCTTGAAGAGCAAAAACAAAAGGTTTATATTTATTTACAATATGTATAATTTCTGATTTTTTATTTATTGCACTTCGACAATTCCATTGTAGGACTTTGTTGTCCATGATTATTATTAGTTGATGGAGATGATTCAGAAACTGCATTTAATACAGTGGCAGCGATGGACGGTGAAAGGTGATGTGTTTGGGTTAATGATTTTATCAAAGCAATGATTAGTTCATTTACAGATAATCCAGATAAATCATCCTTAGGGATGAGGGCACAGCCATCTTTTGATTGAGGTACATTCCTAGCAAGGTCCTGATGGAACTGCTGATCATAACCTTTAGAAAAGTGGGGTGGGGAGCGGGGTTTAATAAAAACTGTTTTTTTATATGATATTTTATTTTGTTTGGATGGTGAGTAATGAGGAGGAACAGAAGCATTAATATGGCTTGAAGTTGTGGGAGAGGAAAGTAAGGCATCAGCATATGATATTTTAGAAATTGTGGGATGAAGCTTTGAAGCTTCAGCATATGAAATACATGACTTGGCCATGGATTATTTTAATGTTTTTTTGACGATCATATTCTAAACATTTCTTGCTAGTAGCCTCATGAAAACCGTTGCAAAGACAACAAGATAGATTATCCTCAGATACTGTACACTCATCCCCAGAGTGGCCTTGACCGCACTTATAACAGCGTGGTTTAGACCTGCATTGATTTTTGACATGGCCATATCTGCAACAATTATAACATTGTATTGTTGGATAAATGTACAAGTCCACAGAAAGTGCTGTATAACACATATATACACGCTTTGGGAGAATTTGTCCATCAAAAGTTAAAATAACTGTTTCTGTATTTTTTAATAAAGGTTCATTATCAACAATAGTTTTTCTTTTGATTCTTCTTATCTTTAATATTTTGCCGCAACCAATTGGCACAGAGATGTTATCAATTATTTCATCGTCTGTCCACTCAATAGGTACGCCTCTGACGACACCCATGCGAGTCACAGAAAATGTGGGGATAAAAGCTTTGTAGCACTCTCTTTCCAACAATTTGCTGGTTATGAATAAGTTTGCATCTTTAAAATTTGAAAAACAAACAACCAGTCTGTTACGACCTATTTTCTTAAGGCTACCATTTACAATATTATTGAAAGAATTCCTTTTCAAAAATCGCCCGAAAGTAATAGGATTTAAAAAAGTGTTGTCGTTAGAGGCAGTTTGCTCCCTCTGAACGTGTATTAAAAACGGAGCAGCATCGGAAGAATTATATAAGAGCCGAGCAACTGAAGCCGGACGCTGAGACGACCCACTCAGATCGTCAGCACCAGTCCCTAACAAAGTACGCGGAGGATCAGACGCCTTATTTTTAGTGTCATTTATAGAATGTTCCACCTCACCACAATCACAGTCGTTGTGACGTTTCCCGCCACTTTTGCGCCTTTTTTTGTTGCAGTGTTTGCAAATTGATGGCCGAGCAGACACCCTTTTGCGTTTTGAGCTGTTATTGTTGGTTGTTAGAGATAAGGAGCAATCAGTATCAACTGCACTAGTTTCGTTATTAGAGATTGTCACATAGTGACCTATTTCCAATGGTGCCGTCCCTCCGGGGTCATCCGGAGGATCCATATTAAACTACAAGAAGAACTAAAAAAACTTACCAAATTTGAAGAAAAAACTATCACTACACTAAATCTAAATAAAAAGTTGAAATATATACAAAAACTTAATCTAATCCAATATCTAAATAAAAATTAAAACAGAGCCAAGAAAAACCACGTCCGCCAACTTCAGGTTTCCCGCGCTTTTTTCAAAAAAAAAAAAAAAAAAAATATGTTAATAAAGCCATTTATTAATTTAAAAAAAAGATTTTTTTTTTTCATCAAATTTTCTCACTGGCCAGATTTATCGACTTGTATTTGAAATGCGAATGAGGTTTTGGTTTTAAAGTATTTAATCAATCTCTGTTTGAAGAAATATGTGTGTCAAAACATATACAAATGTACTCTATGGTCAAAACTTTGACATTGACTTGTCAAAGTAATTTCACATCTTCCATTCTTTTAGCACAACAAAATGATTAATGTATGTATTGTTTTGTTACAGGTGGGTGGTCCGTCATCTAATTACAGTGAGTTATTATTCGTAAATGAACTAATGAAGTTTTTAATTACAAAACATAATAGGCTTGTAATTGTTCTGTAACATTTGTAACTGTGAGGTAATCAGTCGTGGCATAATAACGTGCCCGGTGCCCGTCAACAACTGATACGTTTGCTATTGCAGTAAAGTTCTATTTTTAGTTACCGGTAAAACTATTATGAATGAAATTGTATTACCTTATTTTATGTTATGTGCTTGAGACAAACATTTAGGAAGAAATGGGAAATTGTGAGAAATAAAGGTTTTCCCAGTAACCAGTATACTAATATTAAAATGCTGAAGAGTTTCTTTGGTTGAACACGCTAATCTCAAGAAAGTGTTTAACAAGTTACAATGTAGGCTTTACGGTAGCTTATCCAATACGTTCGTTTTGTAACCGCTGATACAATGACACATTTATATCGGAATCCAGGTCTACATCATACCCTTTTTAAATAATCTGTTCAGAAGTTTCAATATAGTAAGACTTTCCTACTTTCTCATGTAATTATGTCTGGATAAGCTCCTAAATCCTCGCATGTCCAGATTGTTATAATGACTATAGGAATTCCCCAAAGGGTTAGAAGCTACATGACAAGCCCTGCCTGACGGTCACGCGAACTAAATGTTACATTCCTATGAGGTAGCCGTAGGCGCGGGCGAACGACGTTAGACTGGCCGGACTTTCTGAAATTATTTCTTGTAATAAAGAAAGAATAGAATTTACTAATAAATACGAATGAAGCTTAATACTAACATATCAGTGCTTAAATTAGCATAATTATGGTAGTCACACATAACAACTAACTTAGCGTGAACCTGTGATATGAGGCCCCAAGGGAGACAGTAAATCCAAATACTTTCTTCAATAAATATAAGGGCCGTCGTTATAACTAATGATACTAAACATAGGCCATGTAGTTAAGATGCTTATTCTTTACTTTCCAACTTTAACCAGTAATTTACAACCGATTATGTATTATTTCAAGTCATGTTTATCTTTGATTTGTAAACTGGATATGAAGCCACATTAAAGGCGTTGTTATCCGTCCCCATTCCAAAGTCAAGATATTTATATTCGTAAACATCTTTTAGTCTTCACAATATTGTGCAAATATTTAATCTTACAAGATTCCCTGACTATTTGTCATGTGAACATGTCGAAATGTTGTAAGTATGATGTAATACAATAAATATTATAACTCGTTTGACCCCCACATTGTGGACAACGTGCGACCTTATTTACGTAGTCTAGACGACGAACCAAGGCAGAATATAATGTGCTAGTAAAATAAGTACAGTTATTATCTGTTCTTACCAAAATCAACATAACCAGCCTATAACGTTCCCACAGCTCTGGGACACAGGCCTTTTTGTATAAGAGGGAGCGGGTTTCAATGGCGGGTAAAGTGATGCCGGCCATACACGGTACCAGTATACTTGTGCAAATCTAGACTTGCACAAACATATGCCAGTGACAATATTAGCAATTTGTGCAAGTATCTCGTCACACACATTACAGTATACTTGCGCAAGTCTGGATTTGCGCAAGTATACTGGAACGTGTGTGGCCGGCATGACGTTTGGCGGATATCACATGTCTTCATTTTCCTCACGATGCCGTGATGTTTTCCTTCACCGTTTTATGAGTAATGGTAATAGAGTAAGATAAACTGCCTGACTTTGACCACTTTGAATTTACGACAAATGGTGCATTGTATAACAATATTTCCTCATTTTACATTGAACCCTTAAAAACCCTTAAAAAGCTGGATTACAGCTGGATCGGTACTATAATAATTTAAACATGTTTCAATCCAGTACAGCGTCCAGTATTCACAGTGGATCATATCAGAGCGCGTTCCTATTTTTTCAATCCAGTAACTAGATCCAGCACCAGTTACTGGATCAGTATGGATCAGCCTTAATATCCAATTGTCATTCCTTGCGTTGATTAGTTCTCGTCAGTCAGTCGTCCTGACAACAACCACACCTCGCGATCTAATTTGTTTTTAGATCATTTGTTGCGTATGTTTGACACTACGGTAATGAACAGTCGTATGATCAGCGGCAGGCGGCGTTGAGTGGGTGCGTGATAATCACCAGTTAGATTTGAGTAATTAGTTAATTATAGCTCGTTATGTTTTTGTATTGGGTCAATTTGGTGCGTAATTTGTTAGAGACGATTAGTTTGGGCTGTTATGTCGAGGAATTAGTATTTGGATTTATCATTTAAGTAGATATTTATCTATTTACGGAGGTTGATTGTTTTGAAGCTAATCTTTGCAATTTACTGAAGAGGCCTTATTCACGTAAATAACATATTGAAGCTAAAGTTGTATGCCAAAATCGTTTATTGATTTTATTGAAGCTCTCTCCCTAAAGCCTATCCGAAGCTCTCTTCAGCCAGTTACCCTCCACTGCTAGATGTAAGCCTCCCCAAAAGAACGCCAACCACACCGATCCTGGGCAGTACGTATCAGGGACCGAAACCGGTATGATCAATACGGGTATTTTTTCGGTAACAACCTTTTTTTCTTTTACAGGTAATTTTAAAGATTACCTTTATTATTAAAAGTGAATACATAACCAGTATTAATACCGGTTACCGAAATAAAAATTACCCCTATCTTGCACACTTCACACGTGCCGTCGGCAATAGTCACAGGGCGCGCATCGCATGTGTGTGTGACAAAGAGTCGTTATCTTTAGTTAACCGGTATTAAAACGGTAACCTGAATAGAGGTTACATTTTTCTTCGGTCTGGTTACCCAGATAGCGGTTACCTAAGTCTGAAAAATAACCAAAATTCTTCAATACCGGTACCGTAATTTATAAAGGTTTTCGGTCCCTGGTACGTATCTATCCACTGCTAAACATCCATCTTTTTCAAAAGCACCTTCTAAATCATGGATCCATTGTGCCGCAGGGAATAACCGAGCCTACCTCTTTTTTTATTAATGAATAGTACACCATTTTTTCAGTCAACTAGATTATTTTAATCGGGCTAAAGGTAGGTTTAAGTAAAACAGCGCGATTTTGTCTCTAAATATGTAAACCTGCTCACGAAAGTATGAAAGTGCTCAACTGCCGGGAACAACAAAAACCGTTACAAAGTGTGCATGTCTATTTCTGTGTATTCCGGAGAAAACTCGAGGAAAGTTAGTGCCAACAAACAACTAATAACATTGATGAATACGACAACATTCACCGGAAACACAGGGCTTCACACATTCACTTTTCTAACAGGGAATCTGCTAAACAAGTATACCCGTATCCTCTAACACTAGGCGACACGTACATGTGTGCGATTGAATGTACAACCCTCAGCTTAGCTTCTAGAGCAGAAATTCTATAGATAAAACGATTTCCAAGACGTCCATTTAGTTACAGCTTAGTGTTAGTGAAAACGGACGCAGCTATTTACTTTGTTCGTCACGTGTCCAAGGATGTCCATGCTTTCTGTTTTCTCTCATCCGCAGAGATCGTGAGGTGTCTATTGAATGGCTTTCCTTTCAAGAATTTCTGATACTAGTTGAATTAATTGGTTTTAATTTGCAAGACATTGGACAATTTATGTTTACTTTCTTATTGGACCTGTTGATTCTGTTTTTTACAACATAACGATAAATACAATTCAAAGAATCTATGTAATTAGATTCAGTAAATGGAAAGGAAATTTAAACATAGCTCTTCTAGTAAATATCCTAATTGCTGTAAATGTTTTCGTTGATATTTTTCGATTAGAATGTTGAACGGAAATACAACTGCTGCAGTAGACATAAGTAATTGAATCAAATCCAGAGCCCTACATTTTAGATTTAGAAATACTTGTCTCGTAGGATTCTATAATTAAGCACTCAAGTCAAAATATTCCGGATATATCAATCTAAAAGTTTTAATTCATTCATTAAGACACTGACTGACTGACATCACCTAACGCACAGTCCTTTAGCACGCACTACTGGGTCTTTTTTTTTTTTTTTAGCGTGGTAAAATCATCAAATGAGTCCTCCAACCCCGGGCAGGGCGGGAGGGACTGTCAGACTTCTACTGACTAAAATCCACGGTGTCCTTCAATAGCCCTTTCTGTTCCGGGGTCACGGTAAGGAAATAATCCCGCGACCCCGGCAGGCTTTGGCCCTCGGAGAGGGGGGCCCCGTCATTATGCTGACGCTCTTTGAGGCGCGCGTGGGACACAACGCGCCGTCGACCCGGGCATGGTCCTTGGTCGGGCAGCGAGTTGCCCTTTACTCGCTGCCCGCATGCCCGCGCCTACGGTGGCCGGAGATCGTCTCGCGACGTCCGTCGCCGTGGGCGTGCACCACTGCGGGTGGGGCGGAGGGAGGACACTGTCCTCTCTCGCTCGCGGCCCGCCTCCTCCTTAGCGAGCATTACTGCTTCGCAGAAGGAGGCGACCGCTTCCCACTCCGTCTCGCCCCGCAACATGGCCGCGACCAATGCTGGGCGCGAGAGGTCTCCGCCTATCGCAGCCGTGAGGACACGTCCGCGTCGTTACCCCGCCCAAGCGGGGCAGTCTTGCACCGTATGCTCCACCATGTCCTCCGGGCGATCTTCGCAGTGGTGACACCCAGGCGTTTCCTCCTTTTGCATCAGACACAGGTACCTCCCGAAACTTCCGTGTCCGGTGAGGACCTGCGTCAAGCGGTAGGTCAGGACGCCATGACTTCTCTCCAGCCACTCCTCAAAGAGGGGTCTTACCGCCGCAATTGCGGCGTGCCCGGCCTTCGGTCGCGACAGTCGTTCCTTCACGCATTACTGGGTCTTGGAAAAAACTAAAAGAGCTCTTCGTAAACTAATGCAGAGAAGCCGACGAAATTTTTATGAACATTAACCTCGGAAGTTGATAAAAGTTCACCAATGGGAAACCAGATAACATGTTTCCCATTAGCGTCATAAAGAGCCAATGGAAATTCCCATCGGCAATCAACTTGTTTCCTCATAATGTAAATATTGATTCTTATTAGAATAGCTGTTTTCGAAAACGTTTACACCGATTGAAGTAACTTTTTCCAAACAACGCTCAGAATATCACAATAAACATAAGAATCTTTACAAATCAACGGAGACGTTCGAACTTCGATCTCACACACTACGAAGTATAAACAATGCTTGAAGGAAAACGATTGTGTAAATCAATAAAACATAGTGTTTAACGACAAACATGACACGCAGGCCCACAGACAAACAGACAGAACCTGTCGGTACTGTGTCACAAGGTCACAGGGCCCGGTATGGTAATCAGTTAGGAAACCTTCGGGTTTACTCGTCATTAAGTATTTTGGGAACGTTGCATGGTACGAATAGTAAGTGACATTTTTGCATTTTAGCAGGGTCGTCTTTGGGATATATTGCAATAACTTTTTATGCAGATTGCAGTTGGAAGGTGGTATATGAAGGTACGAGTATATTGTTACCCGTTACAAAAATAAAGCTAAAGGCAAAAGGTACCTCTTGCTACAGGCTAGGTATACAAGATTCTTCAATATTATTAAAGAGGATTAGCAGTCGTAGGCTCCTTCGTGCTAGATAATAACCTGTTGATAAGGGCAAAAACATGATTACATACGAGTGGAAGGTACAAGAAATACAAGAATACTTTCTTCTTCAGGCTTACTAGCCATAACCAACCCTGAACTTTATCGATTTGAGTTTAAACTCAAAGCTATTAATATTCACCACGGTCAACTAATTTAAGTACCTTGCTCAAACATCTATGAATGTTTAACCATTATTTGACCCAAAATAACCAAACCAGTTTGTACCATCGCTCAGGTGCTAGTCTGGTATTTGGTTAACATTCGGGACCCGGGCCATTAGCACCACAGCCGGCCCAGCCCTGTGACATACAGACGTACTAAAATAGTAACTGGTAACGGGCCCTTCGTGTGTAAATACATATATGTTTGAGAGATGGAAATGCGTTTGATTAAAAATATTAAGTTACGCGAAAGCTTGCTCATAATCATAATCGATTTGACAGGCCCACAAAGAGAAAAACAATAGTTTTCTGGCAATGAGGGAGGATACCATCAGCCCTGGTATTAATGATCTGAAAAATTCGGGAAAAATGTGGTTGAGATGTTATAGATCATGTTGTGTTAAGGCGAGGCTGTCGTAACATTTTCATCGGATAGATCAGAGGCTGATTTTTCTCTACAGATCCCTATCCTATTGAAAAAACCCTAACTGATTCTGTATCTCTTAATTGCAATATTATGCCGCTAATATCGAGTTTTCACTTTTAGTTCTACTAAAAGGACAGTTTACTTTGTTTACTTTAATAACCGTTACCCTGGAATTTAAATGGCTATTGACGACGCATCTTGGATTTTAGTCAGTACGAATCTGACAGTCTCTCCACCCTTAGCGGGAGGACTCATTTGATCATTTTTCCACTATAAAAAAGGACACTGCGCTGTTTGTAATGGGGCCAAAGTTTTGATCACCATAATTATACAAATACTCAAATAGTTATAATAGTATTCTTTATTAAGCTTTCACTTTTAACCAAAAAGCGGTACGGCATCAAAACAACCGGGTTGCGAATGAAAAGCTGTGCGTTTTGAGAGCGTCCCTACGCTCTGATTGGCGCAGTGCGAACTAGTCCAGATGCATAGATATGTATGTAAATGTTGACAGTATGTAGGATGGAGACAGTAGAATAGATCTGAACAATTGCTTATCGGATTAGGGCTTTGTTGTGATTACTTGGAACTTTACAAAAGATTTGGAACAAATGTCCGTTTTTCCTCGTTATAAATGCGATGTTTTTATGTAAACACACCTTCACAGTTTTATACCATAATTATGTTTGGTTGATTCCTTATTATATTAAGCTATTTTTAGCTCCATTCCCAGTTTTGTCTTTGGATATACTTATTTATGGCTTTTGATGTCTGTTCCTTCAATTTTCTTTTGTGTTCCAGAACTTCGGTGCCCTTTTATGATATTTGACTGTAATAAACAACTTTTCACACCACTTGCTCGTAAATGTCACATTATAAGTCATGCAAACTGGCCGTAAAGCAAGTCATTGTTCCCCACACTCAAACCAGGGAATAATATATGTACTGAATTTCATTATTAATAATAATAATAATAATAGTTTATTTTCAGGTATTAACCCATAGCAATAACATTACCTACTTATATTAATGCACACGATAGAATAATAAAAATCAACATAAAAATCTTCATAAAAATTGAATCATTAAACATTATTAAAATTAAATTAAATTAAAATTTTGATCAAAATTAAAGAAGCGAAATTATAATTAAATTAAAGTATAAAAACACAATTGAAATCAAAAAATCAAAAATTAAAACTATAAAATAAACAATATCAAACATTTATAAAACATCAATCAGAAATTAGAAATTAGAATCACAGTTATCACGAGATCAACACATTCTAAATCAATACATAAAAAGCAAATCTCACAACATAAGATTCACTAATTCCGGTCTTAATAGGTACACGCAATTAAATACTTCAGTCACTAACAGATTTTCACATGCACACAGTCGAGTTTGGAAAGACGCCCTGAGTCTCCTCATCAGCCCGTAAAAATCAGCAACTCTGCTGTCAACAAACATGCCAGTCGCACTACACCGCCAGGGTAACTTTAGAATAGCTCTAAAGGCGTTATTATATTGTACACGAAGAGTGTTGTAAGCAAACTTCGTGTACCTGTACCAAAGTTGACTTGTGTAGAACGACTGACAATAAGCCGTAAACAGAGTCACTTTGACTTGGTCAGAACAGTAAGAAAAGCGTCTAGCCAACATGTTACTTCGACAAGCGATACTGCGCCTCTGTCGTTCCAGATCAGCATCGTCTGATAAATCATCCCTAATTATATGTCCAAGATATTTAAATTTGTTGACAATGTTCAGGGCAGTTCCACACAAGTTAATCGGTAAGATATTATCAGGACCTTTACCACATCTGAATATCATGACCTCCGATTTTTTAACATTATAGGTGAGATAATGTTCCGCAGCATATTTCTCACAAATCGCAACAAGTCTCCTTAAGCCATTGGCTGAGGGACTGAGCAGAACCATGTCGTCCGCATAACTGAGATTATTCACAGATACATCACCGATACGACAACCGGCTCGGGTTCTGCTCAGTTCCTCAATCAACTGGTTAGTATAAATGTTGAATAAAATCGGTGAAGTGAGACCACCCTGCCTCACGCCACACGTCAACCTATACGTATCCGAGAGAGCACTATTCCACTTCACTTGATTACACTGATGTGCATACCAATATTCCAGAAGGTCTACAATTCTTGATGGCACTTTAGAATCTGGATTCCTTAATTTATCCCATAATAACCTGTAATTAATACTATCAAACGCGCGGCTAAGATCTAGGAAGCACGCATATACACACATATACACATATACACATTATATACACATTATTCCCTGGGAATAATGTGATTTGAATTTGGAACCTCAAACAAAACATAGTATGAAAACTTGGAACGAAGGAATTGAAGCAGCGGCGGCTGCCCCCCGCAGTCCCCACTGCAACAGCTGATCGCTTGCTGAGGTGGGCACCACAGCATGCTCACGTTCGAAGGTTGTCGTACCACATCAAATTTCAAAATTCGAATTTATTTCCTCGCAGGTGGTGTGAAAAGCAGAGTACTCACCTCAGGAATAAAGCTGCCTTTGTCTTGGGCTAACTTAAATCCCTCTCTGCACTAAGGATTCTTATCTTAATTCCCTCGTTTCACTCGGGAATTAACACTTGAACCTCCTCGCTGCGCTCCGGAGGTTCACCCCCAGAATCCTTAGTGTCGCTTCGGGATTCAATACGCCCGTGACGTAAGGCACTGCTTTATTCCCTTGGTGCGTAATCTACTATTGTTCCCTTGCGATATGATTGTCGTAAATCGAAGAACATCTATAATTCTAGTAGCAAACTTTAGTCACTGAAACACTCTTAAAACACCGTTCAACAAGAACGATTCCCATCACAATTACGAAGTAATACGACTCACTTGATTGCCTCCCAAGTGGTCACCTCCACAGCATACTGATCGCTAACCAGCGCCTAACCAGCCGTTAGTAATAGGAACACGTAACTCCTGATCTGTGATAGCACATCGGTACCGCTGGCGCTAACGGTTCGATATTACATTACTTGATCGATACAAAAAAGTTATCTTGTAAAACTGTTGCTAAGATGTTTCTACCGCTAAGTAATTTGAGTTCAACTATGTGAAACTTGAAGGAAATGAAATATTTTTGTGGTTGTCCAATAAAACTAGGTCTAAATGTAGTTCGGTTGACTGAATTCTCCATTGGTAGAGATCTAGAGACTCATAATAAAATGTAAGTGTCGAGATTGTAGACAAGTGTAATATGCTCTGAAAGCGTTTTTAATTGTCAAATTTTATCTAATTGATCCATCTCACTGAGACTTTGTATAACCCTATCTTTGTGAAATGAAACTGACCTAATCAAATTAACTAGTGAATTACGATTAGCTTCTCGTTTACTACTATACTACTTAACTGAATTGAACAGGTTGGTTGCGTCCCACCCTTTCACAGAATACAGATTTCCTCCCACACTTTATCTAGTTAACACGGAAACTACCAGTTCTCATTAGTTGATCTAGTTTCAAGTTTCCCATGCTAATCACTTGGCGCCTTACTACGATCTTATACAAGGTGTATACCTATTTATTGTATGTGTCTGTATTTGGCAGTACATGGGCGAACTTCAAATCTGTGCAATAGTTGCTTTAATCTCAATCAAATCATCACCAGCAATTCGAAATGATAAGATAATCCACAGTCTTCAAGGTGGATTTACATTTGTGGCTTGCATCTTTATGATACATCCATATTTTTCAAATCCCAGAAAAAGTTATGTACAATAAATAGCCACTTTTTATAACAAAGGCGTTTATCATAAGAATAGCGGTCCTCTGGTGATGGAAGTCATCACATCTATGTGAAAAGAACGTACAGTAACACTTCTGCGTGTTACCTGTTGTTGTGCTGCGCTTACGCATGCATGCGAGCAACAGGTGCGCGGCACGCGACCACTGCCGCTACACTGTGTCGCAGTATGTACCTAGATATACGCTGATGTGGCTGATGTCTTCATGCAGACAGGAATAGTGCAAACGGTATGTTTTAGATTTGATAAAGATTGAGTAGACTGTTTGGGGATAGATTTAGAGGAAAAGCAATCAGTGTGGGAGACATCTTTACCATCAATGCCAATTTATTTCAGATTTCAGAAACGTCTTTCCCTTCCTTATGAGTCATCTTAACAGTCCATTACTGGACATAGACTTCTCCAATTGCCATTTCAGGTCAGCAATTCCATACTGCTTTTTAGCGTTAAACACCACTTAATTTCCCCTCTATTCTTAAATAGTAATTATAAGAGCTATTTTAGAATTACCCACTCGAAGTAATCATCAGCTATTAAACTAACAACCCAATGCTCCAGAACTGACCAGAGTCCATCAACCTTTTGTTTTACGAGTACTGATTACGTACAGTAGTGGTGTCGTGGCCGCTGGCGGTGAATGGGCCAGTGATGGCCACTGCGCGAGTCGATGAACCGGTGTGCGCACGCGACGCGCAGTCTGGCCGTCAACAATACCGGCTTTTTGTCGCCACTGCTCATTTTAATTAGAGAATTTTCTTTAATGTTTTTTTGGCAAAAAGTTGAGGAAAATGTTTTTTTTTTATACCTATAGATTTCGTATATTTCGATAAAACAACTTCCGTGAAAATAATTATGGCTCCTAAAAATGGTCTACTTTTATCTGTCTCGTTTCGTTAGATTCTGTAAAATAATAGTCAAGTTAGATTTTCGATCCAATTTCGAAAAATTTGAATTCTATTTTAAACTAGAATTGGCAGTAAATACCATCAACATCGTAGTAGGAAAGATGATTGAAAATACGTACCGGCTTAGACAGGCGATACATTCTTGACTGCACATTCATGATGACATAGACTGTAGACCTATGAGGAATGTACCTACATATTGAAAACATAAGGAGCTCGTTATGCTTTCCCACTGCTAAGCAAAGGGCTCCCTCAATTTCTTCCAAGAGCTCTTCTCTTATGCGTCCTCCAAGAACAGGTTAATTATTGAATAAAATTAAATTTAAAAAAAAAATATAAATTAACCTAGGCTTCTAGCAACCATGCTAAGCCAACGACCTGTCGTCTAGTGCGACACTAACCTGCGCACGAGAGCGACGCTATCTTGATCTGCGCAGTAACATCGGAGATGCGACGATGTTCCCGCGTTGTGCCTGCGCCTGCGCATCGCCGCACAAACGGCGCCAGAAGGCTCACTTCCGTGTGAGAGGGAACTGGGACTAATTAGCATAATTATACAAAGAGAACAGTTATTTAGCTGTCTGGCTTCTTAGGGCTCCTTGGTCTCTGCAATAAATAGTTTTTTCACCTCACCCGCTCGGAAAGATTCTATTTCTCATTCAAAATCTGAGCGCAAAACTCCATTTTGTGCTCTAGAGCACAAAGTGTTGTTTAAAATTCGAACACGTCTTGTATTCAATTGTTTTCTACTTTTCTACAATGGCAGGCGAGCCGCCCCCACTACATTTCCTCGCTGTGTGAGGTGAAAAGTTGTGTGTTGCACTCGGCAGCAAAGTTTTTCTGCGTCTCGTACCTTTGAAAACTTCTCATCGCTCAGGATTCTATATTTGAACCGCTCGTTTCTCTCGCGGTTCAATCTTAGAATCCTTCGCTCGCTCAGTTTTCAATTCAAGTACTCGCGCCAAAAATCAACTTTGCAGCCTTGTAGAGATGCGCAAAATGTGTCAGTAAAAAGAAAATGAATGAAGTATATCTTTTCACTTGATGAAGTAGTTCATTGAGTTCATTCATTCATTCAGTACTTCATTTAGTCCAACAAATCAGAACGAGTTCTTGAATGAGATGATTCACTGAACTAGTTCATTGGACTAGTTCACTGAACTAGTGATTTAGAGAAATGATGCATTTCACTAAATCACTAGTTCAGTTTTATACGAATATCGATATTCCTTCATACTTTAATACGAATATAGTCTTTACGGGAAACGGACATACCGTTTCCCGTAAAGACTATATTCCTATTACAATAAAGTTCATACTTATTAGGGTGAATAGAGTAACTAAGCGAAAAGAAACACTGAACTAAAGACACATTTGAATGGCCAGTGAATGAATGAAAAGTTCATTTTGGGAAATGAACTAGTTCATTAACTTCAATCGTTCGCGAACTACCCATGTCTCAGCCTTGCATAACAAATAACTATTTCTGTGTTCTGTCAGTGCGCAGAAGTTCCAGTTCCTTTCGGGTGAGCTCAATCCATCTTAGTCCTCATCTTTTCTTCTGGGCTGGGTTGAGACCAAGAGGAAATCCATTTTAATTAAATAAATAAGTTCGAGGAAAGAATGTAAAACGGTTTCGGCAAGAACACAGTAACTTGTAAAGTTGATTCAGGAAGTTTCCAGGATCGACAGATGTCCAGACGCCAGCACTACCTACCTACTCGAATCTGTCTTAATTTGCCAATCGAACGTGAAGCTTCTTATTTTGTAATGAAAAAAAGAAATATGACAAATTGTGGTAGCTTGATGTGCGTGCTTGTGTCTGTAGCTTCAACAATGTCTAATTTTTCCGGATCAATATAAGAGACATCGAAGCGACAATATCAGTTAGCAACCAAATACAGCCCATTGCATCTATTCCGCTTTCAACTAGGAATGTTGCAGCAAAATTCCCCAATTTCACCACTCAGTTTCGCAGTCACGCATATATTTCGAATGGTACTTCTCCAGCCTCTTATTTGCAGACGCAGTGCACGGAAGCGCGCACCTCGGCGAATAATTTTCCACGTCCGTGCGCTTGCGCATAACTGTTAACGTTATAATGATCCCCTCAGGCCCGAAGGGGTGGGCGGGGGGTGGGCGGGGCCTGCTCATTGCTATTAATGCCCAGCTTTATAGATAATGGATAATTGTGGCCTACGCACCGAGATCGTACTGATCTTGAAACTGATCATATCGAGATCAAACTGATAATCTTATTGAGAACAAAGATCGAATCGTTTAAGTTTATTTAAAACAAATGTTTTATTTTATACATGCATTCTGAATTGTAAAATATGTCATAAATATAAATGTAACTAGGTATGTAGTCAATACGGACGGTCAAACGATTTAAAATGGAATTTAATTCTCAGATAGACTAGAAACACCATGCATTTACGAGTATCATTCATATTCACACTCTGCTACAAGAAGCTAAAATGAAAATCAAAGAATACATCATCCCCCACAGTTATCGTTTCAACCGCAAAAAAATCAGCTTCTTGTTCAAACAAAACTACTTACAGATTAGATAAAATGATTTATTTATTTTGCGTCCCAAATATTTATAAACCTCTTCGGTCAAACAGCCATTTTCTCCAGTCTAGTGAACTAGACAAAATTATACTGTAATCTATAAAAACAATAAGACAAACATTGCGGTGCCGTCTCGGGTCAAACGTCTCTAACCGATTATGTTTCGGTTCAATCACTGTGATGATCGGAAAGAAAACTACTTGTCTGTGTAAATGCGCCTGCGACGGGTCACTGATACAACCACTAGTTGCGATAAGTACTGCGATCTAGAATTCTAGGCAAAAGCTATCATTAATACATGAAGTGCGTATTTGTGTGACTATCGTAAAATGTAAATGCAAAATTGGCCAAGCCAAGGCATAGTCGTAAGAGCCCCGAACCTAGCCAAAACGAACCTCGGGGTGTTCCCAAAACTAAAAATGTTTCTGATTTAAACAATTTGTATAGGTAGGTAATATTTGTGCAAAACTTATTTTCCATCTATCATGATCTTGCTTAAATATAAAATATCGAAGTACTTTCAATTTACATTATCTTACAGGACATAAATTAGCTATAATGATAGGTTACGTGCATGTCATCTCTGTCAGTTCCGTCTCATGCGCATGTCTTATTAATAAACAATTAAATCGTGTTTATTAATTGGTTTCGTTACTAATTATGACATGATTTTCCCGTGGCGCTTGCGTGTCGGCTCCCACGCTTTTCCTTTAGTCTATGTAAGTTTGACACATGACATATGAACACTGAAGTAATTTACACTGAACAGACAAGATCTAAAATAATGGAAACTATAATTTAATATCGATTCAAAGTTTTATTAAATTGTTGCTCCACACTTGGCATTTCTCCTTTATCGTGGGTGCTTGCTATTACAAACATATAAACGTTTAGAAACATCCAGACCCGGAACAAGTACCTACCTACTTGTAGATCATACACATATTTGTCTCTTGCTGGAATCGAAACCACGACACTAAAGCTATTGTCAAACAGACAGGCGAAGCGAATGCGATCCGAAGCGAATGCGATCCGAAGCGTTTTTATAAAGCGAAAGCGATCCAATAGTCTATGTGACTGGCTTCAAACAATTGCATACATTACAAACAAAAACGCCTCGCTTCGCGTTCACCACGCCCCTGTCTGTTTGACAATAGCTTCAGCGTAGCAGTCAATCACTTACCCACTACGCCAAGCGCAGTCGATCGATATCATTATCTAATTAAAATATTCAGGATTACGATTGAAGTCGATTCACTATTTGGGACCCGGCTATTAAGGCCTTAATTTCGTTGTCGTCTTCTTCTTAATGTGTGAGAGTCAGCATAATGACGGGGGCCCCCACTTAAGAGGGCCAAAGCCTGCCGGGGTCGCGGGACTATCCAATTACCGTAACCCTGAAACATAAAGGGCTATTGAAGGACACCGTGGATTTTAGTCAGTACGAGTCTGACAGTCCCTCCCAGCCCTGCCCTGGGTAGGAGGACTCATCTGATGACTCAACCACGTAAAAAAAGGAGGACCAGGACCTCTACAAAAGTAGTAGTAGGGATGAAGATCCATAGTTCGATTTCCCATTAGTGGAGTTCGCTTCATGTTTGGTCGCGTGTTAGATCTCCGCGCTGAACAAATATTTGTTGGCCCTACAGTCAGTTGTTCCGGGTCTGTGTATTTGTGCTAGTGAGATTTGTATATCCATGAGTGAAAACTATAGTTTAGATCATGTTATTGAAGTTTCTATTCCATTGCTTTAAAAACTACCCTCTTGTGTGAGAAGATTTGAAAAGAACTATGATTTCTGACCTCTTTGAATAATGATTGTGTTCTTCAATGAAACCAAATGATCAATAAATAGTTCAGAAAGAGATTTATCAATTGCTTTAGATGCTCTGCTTAGCTCATTGAGGATAATATGTTTGACATAATAAGTCTTGAAAAAGACACTTTAAAATTTTAGTTTCACTGGAATGCTTTGCAAGAATCTCCTAAGAGCCAGCCGCCAAACATATAAGTAATAGTTTACATATCCACTGATCAAACAAGTGGCCCAAGTGTCTCGAAGAGAACGGTTTCTTAGATTTTATGTATCTTTATGTAAAACAGTACAAACAATAATATTAGAGCTAGACATTTTGGTATTTTAATCCATTAAAATGATTATACTGCAAAATTATTCAAAATTGCATACATTTATCTACAATTTCAGTCTACTCGCTACTTACAAACTTTCATTTAGACATCTATCACGTTTCTAAAACATTTAGTTTTATATATTCAGTTCATAACAACAATCGTTTAATGTTGATCTCTGCTGTACAGATGCAAATGTATGTACCTCGATCTTTATTGGATAAATTCTAAATGTTAATATTACTTCAGAATCAAGACAAACTCAATACTGTTCAAAATGAACTCCGAAAACATGACTTGACAAAAGAAAATGATTTGAATGTAAAAATGGATCAGGACTGTGTTCATTGGGACTGAACGCTTGCATTAGCCCCATCATATAATACGTTACTATAATAATATTATTATCATGTTTTACAAGACTGTTGTTTACGTGGGTGCAGAATGTCAAAGTTTGTTTTCTTAACAATACAAGAAAGACTACATATTGCTGACAGCAAATAATGTAACTCCTAGAGTTTCCAGAAGTGAAGATTATATTTTTAATATTTCTGTGACTGTATCAATAAAAGTCACACCACACCAGAGGAAGCAATAAACAATATCATATAAATCATGTACCCATAATAAAATAACTCGAAGATTAAACTTATGTTTAACACTAATTGTAACTCGGATATCTTAAGATGAACCATAATACTGTTAATTATTGTTATGTACATTCACAGAATAACAGATAAATAATCGTAGTTAACATCATGTATGTAGTTATCGAAACAACCAATTAAGGCACTACAGCAGTTAGTATCGTTACATTCGATACGTTATTAACTAAGGTAGGTATAGTTAACTGTATAAACGTACATAATTATAGTTGGGAAGGTTAACTATGGTTTTACTGCGGCAGTGACCGTGGTTCATACCGAAATAGTTATAAGTGACTTAGGTAATAAATATATTAATGTTGGAATTATTCTTAGAAACGTTTGCAAGTAGGGTAAAAGCTATTGTCAAACTGACAGACGAACCGAATGCGTGGCGTAGCGTTTTTGTTTGTAATGTATGGAATTGTTTGAAGCCTGTCACATAGAGTATCGGATCGCTTTCGCATTTTTATATGACATGATTCGGTTCGGTTCGCTATCGCCTGTCTGTTTGACAAAGGCCTAAGGGAGATTATTTGGTGAGACAAGTAACTCAGTGATAGAGTCTTAAAAGTCTCTCAAAACGTTACCTATGCATGCAGTAATGCGAAATGATGTGTCACTACATCTTGTCCACTTTAGTGGTGAACTAGTTGCATCAGTTTTGAGAGACTTTTAAGACTCTATCACTGAGTTACCTATCTCACCAAAAATAATCTCCCTTTTTTTTGAAGTGAAAACTTCTTTAGCGGCGTTGTACACTTTTTCTGTAATGGGTAAAAAATTTAAAACTCGCGTCAGGGTCACGTGACCCTGATCGAAAATGAGTAAGACGTCATTCAAATTAGTTAATTTCATATCTGTACTACTCCAGTTTTAAAATAAAACATAGTAACAAAAAAGTTTTCACTTCTACCGGCACTCCTGGAGTGCAACCTTTTTTTTTTCAAAATATAAGTTTGATACTTTTTATTTGACAGCATAATAATCGACTGTTTTTCTCACTACTGGTACACAAGCCTCCCCTCGAAAGAGTAAAAAAAAATCAGAGGCTCCAGTTGTAAGTTGTGGATGTCATACATCATCAAGATTTAACAACATTACAATATCCTGACGAATGTCATGCTACAAAACTAAAAATCATACAGTACATAATTGGATACCTAGGTACAGTTTTTATATAACAGTTATGAGAAAGAAGAAACTAAATTACTTCTCCAAGTTTTTTAAACACACTGCTTTTATCAAACGTAACTTTAGCTAACTTCAGTCGATATTCCTAAGCTGTTTTCTTTTAAAATCTTTGAGACTACAACATTCTATCCTTTACATTTTCCGACAGCTGTACTTAACAGTACATTACTGATAGAAAACCTTCGCGAGAATGTAACAGTGGTTCTAAAAACTGTTAGCACAAGGACGCTCCGTCTGATTCCACGCAGCTCGATAAATAACTAGCGACTGCCGATACTGGATCATTAATCGTTATTTATAGCATTCCTTCTGCCAGCCCTCTCGTAAATCATACGCGATAATTGTCGAGCGATCTACGATTATGGAACGATGAGGATAAAGTTGGGAACAGATGTGGCAGAAGGTGGAAAAGTCCAGAAATAGAGAAGGTAATCAAAAATACCAGATAGCAGTATTAAAAAAAATTGGACTGCCAAATACTCGACAGTATAATTTTGCAGTGGAGGACGTAAACTTCATTTACGTCACATAATTTTGTTTCGTAGATCATGAATTCGAATGCAAGTACATAGATACACAACTTTCGGCGAACTAAATGCCATATTATTCTAGAAACAAAATATCGAAGAAATGGACCTTCAACCCGTAATGGACCTGCGAAATGGGTTATGAGCCACACCATCCCAAAGAGGGGAGTGTCATGTATCCCAGCAGTAGGAAAATTTTTGGCCTCCTCTGGAATTCAGAGACTAGTCCAATAGACTCAATTAAAAGGAATCTGCTAAACACAGTTGTCAATAGGTTCTATTATCGTCAATAGGCTGTTTCAGGACTTCTAGTCAGTAGTTCAGTCTTAAGTGACGAATTTCATTTGCATAGGCAAATACCATAATTAGCGACTCGTCATAATCTTTAACTACCTGTCAATGAGGCCAAATCATAGTGCGGAAAACTAGAATATCACCCTAGAAAACCTGTTCCTGAACCAGATGACAGAAATAGGCATGAATCTAAACTACACTGATTATATGCCTCTAGTCTATGTCACCAATACATAGGGATCATTTACTGCGTACTAACTACTAATCGAGTATTAAACGGATGCTTCAAAAACTGATAGCAGACGTTATACTTTATGTTCATCATTTTTGTATTTCATCCTCGAAGTGAAATGTCTAAGAATTATAATTATGTGTGATTATAAATAGGAAAATTAATTCATTAGTAAGCCGATATTAAAGAACCTTGAATTTTGGCAATCTAATAATGCAACTTTTACTTTCTCATCGATCAATTAAGAAAACAGATGAATTCCTGATTAATTTTATGGGTGTAATTGTATGCATTAATTTTGTCGAAACATACCTAAGAGTAGTTAAGTTAGTTTCGCCGTTTCCTAGCATAAAAAATAATAGACGTTCTGAAATTTTCGCTTACAAAAAAATATAGTAATTAGGGTATGAAACAAAAATGAACTTCACTCGAATAAACCGTCTGATTACGGCCTAGGCAGTCTTTAGCTAAATAATTTTCCACAAGCAACTAGGCTAGTTATTACATGAGAGCGTGTATGTATCGCAGTGATCTCGCGAGGAATTCCTGAGATTCTAGGAAGAGATGCGCCGGAGTCGCGTGTGAAGCGAAGTGCGGTAGTACGGCTTGTATCTACAGCGAAACAGTGCAATTTGAAGTATAACTAATTAAATAACCGAAATAGATATTGTTGGTGGCAATAAATGTAAGAGAAGGCTAAAGAAAGATAAAATTGACTGCGTCAAATTAACATTTCACTAAAACTGATGACATACGAGATGATGACTTGAAGAGAAGTGAATATACTGTGCGGATCTGAAATAAATTACGATAACAGCAGGAGAATGATGATGACGATGACAAATAAAAAATCATACAGCCAGCAGCTTGTGTTCAATACAATGCTATTAAAATAACCTGGACTGTAGAATAATAAATCATTCCAGTCTCGATATTTACTTTAAGCAACTTAATACTTTGACAAATAAATGATATACTTAAGCTGAGACTATTAAATATTAACAAATCATATCCCCTAATAGACAAATCAAAGCAAAGAAGTTTAAGATCTTTTAGAAACTTACAGCCTCAGCACAGGTATATTGCACCTGTGTCACAAACCAATTAAGGTGAAAGCGAAGACAATTCTTCACAAAATCCATATTAATATAAAACTGGTCAGAAACTCAGAAGCAAATTAACCCTTGAACCACATCGGAGCTGAATGACTCATACGTCAGAGTGTTTGTCTTGCGCACGCGCATATTATCATAAAGAAAGTGGGGCTGCGCGCGCATCCGCGAGAAAACTAACAGACATAGCACTTTTGCCTTCGATGAGCAGGGTTTGTAGACGAAGTGAAGACTATTTGCTTATAAATAATCAATGATAAATACGAGTACTTTAGCTAGCTGGACTAAATATTTGCTCTAGATCGGTAATTTGCTGACAACAAACTTACCCAAAATAATTCTCAATAAGGAAAAGGCCATTACTAATTGACCCATTAATGTATGAATGTAATGTGGACGATTCGAAAGGAGTTTAAGGATCGGTAGCAGATGGGACTACACACTACACTACGGGACACTATGGGAAAAGAGCATGACTTTAAATAGCTTAGTCACGCAGGATACGGTTACCTAAAAGATTAAGGAAAGCAATTGAAAAAGAAACTATTTCCACATGTTAGCAACACGTGTTGATTATGTTAATATTTCTAATGAGCTTTTCTTGGAATCATTGAAAGAATCATTTATCTCATAAGGATTAAAGCACTAGTACCTTCCTCAGCATCTACTGTAGATAAAAATAGACATAACCTTTCCTTGGGATTTTTGCGAGACTAATTTATATCTTGAATGTTTAAGCGTTGTTTCCTTCGTGTGAATCCAATATGGCTAAATATAGACTTAAACAAATCCTAATAGATACTACTAGGTTACAAGGTGCTACAATTATGCGTTAAACTCACGTAATCGACATTGAATTGAACGCGGATACAGTTCAGATTTGCATTAAGGTACTGATAAACTTGAGAATTCACATTGAACAGTGTTGCTAATTTTACATTACAGAAAAATAAACGAGAGCTAGAGAGTACGAGAGATTTACTGTGCGACTACAACCCTCTAGAATGATCATGAAAATGTTCGTAGCGATGTTTGGGTCTGTTCGTTGTTTTGACTAAAATTAAAAACGGTGAATGCTCAAGTCTATCAGAACCTTTAGGTTCAACTATCGGTGTCACGATCTGATTATTCTAACCACACTAACTACTACATATTCATAGCGGTATCAACGCTGTTTGTTAATTGTTAGTTTATTATAGAGCCGTTAGATCGTTTACTTTACAAGTAAGAATCAATGGGCTGAATTAATTACTAGTTGAGTTCCAACTATCGTGGGAATCTTGTGGGTTTAAACTCAAATATGTACGTGTACTTCAGTGCCTTGACTTCAATAGTAGTCGATTTAAAGCGTGAACCCGTGATATTTAGGTTGATCGACATATCTTGCGATTTAATTGCATGTTCTCACCTTAAGTCGGTTTAAATTAAAGACGTTTAACGTATAAATTTATCAAGTTATTTGGTTCAATAGCGATTGATTTGCTTTAATAGGATACTAGTTGCTAATAATTAATCTTGAATTGCTAAATGCGTAAATGTTTTCAGAGATTCTAATTATTGCTCACGTTTGGTGTAAAGAAATACGAGTAAGCACTTATAAGTTTAGTCCCAGTTGTTCATCATCAATTGATGTATTGAACTAATGTCTTGAGTCATAAGTATAATTTAAAGTTAATTTTTCAATGTGTGATTTCATGGGTTGTTTTCAAACGGCTGCATAAAAACGATTTGGACATCTGAAGTGTTGATGTAAAAATCAAAACAGTATTGGCACTGCCATAAAGTCACTGAAAAGGTTATTTCAATCATGTTCAAGTCATTGTACAAAAACAATGGAAATCAGTTTAGGCCTTCTTCTCACAGCAAACAAAATAACTTTTGACCTCACTTAAGGTGATTGCTTCGATGTAGCCCGCGAAATTCAAATTTTTTTACGTTTTTTGCAATTTGCAGGCCAGTGACATTTTGTAACTTTATAAATATATGTGTTGCGGTAATAACAAGTATAATTTTAAATATAAAAATTATCAAAAAATTCGCTCCATCAGCTCTCACATAGAAAAGGTGCATCGTAGTTAGATTTCGGAGATTTTAACATGATGCACCTTTTCTATGTGAGAGCTGATGGAGCATCCCCCTTAATCTAACCTTCCAAAGACGTACTCGTAAACACCAATTGAAATCCAATAAATTCCATCTCCATTGACTTAAGGACTGCCTACAGAAAAGAGAAACGCAGTTATTTTTAAATCTCTCATTAGAAGCCTCGACAGCTTTCCATTCCCATAAATCTGTTCTGTATTGGTTACCATAAATTACCTAAATTGTCGACGCGGGCCGCACACCGTGCTCGGGGCCCTGTCCTGACCGGCCCTGAGATATGGGGCCCCCGGGGCCTTATTAAACAGGGACCTGGGGTGCAACTAGCGGTAATAGATATGAATTAGTCGACGGTAGTGGAAGAATGGACAAATTGCTTGTACTCAAGTGATTAAGGAAGTTAAACGTTATTGTAAAACTATTATAGTCTCTACGGTTTATTTTATTTTAAGTCAGCTGCTTCTCAATTTAAATTTTACTTGATGAATTTTCAAACTTGATATTGTAGGTAAATGCGACAATAATTCTAAACTTGATCTTATAATAAATGCGAAAATAAATCTGTCTGTCTGGATCAATTTTTCACATAAACGGCTGAATGGAGTACAATAATTTTACAAACACATTGCAAATAACCATGAACTAAAAAACTGGACACTTTTTATCCTAGTAGGTAGTACATTCCCGAGGAATAATTTCCAAAATCCCTGCAAGAGCCGTGGACAAATGCTAGTTATCCATAAACTTATGAGTGTTTATCCAAAATAATGTTCGTGTACAGGAGCCATAATAATTCAGAATAAAATAAACTACAATTAAGTGTATTTAAGCTCCGGGTGACGAGTAATTATAGAAAGTTAAGAACAAACTAATTGCCTTGTCAAAGGATTAGTGTAAAATATTGTTATGAGTTCCACGGCAACATGTTATTACAGATGATGAAATATTATTTATGAGTGTAATCGATTTAAAATTAATCATAAATTATAAGTTACGACATTACTTAGATTCGTGTCGCCAAAAGAACGTTGACCGCAAAAAAATCTGTCACAGACCGCTTTTAAAGCTATCAGTTTCATTTAATACATCAGAAATCGATCACTTCTATCTGTCTTTTCATTCTTCTTTAATGCAAATAAACTGTAGCAAACAGCTTATACGAAAATACTGGCCATACAACCTATAGCAACAAAAGCTAAGGTGCCGTCGTGATGGGAAGATTTTCTCCTGCAGAAATGGCTGAAAACAAAAATCATTTAACTAAATGAAAGTAAAAGTTAGAACATAGTGTTTAAAAACACAGTTTTCCAAAGTACCCTTTGCCAGTTAAAGATAAGATAAAGATATATTTATAAGAAAAATACTCCACTTTTACGCTAATAGCTTCGTATTTTTCTTAATTACAACATTTATGCAATATCCATAGAGGTTAATAATTCTATAATAGATGTGAGAGCTGTCAATCAGGTCTGTGGTAATGACAGTCAACAAGTCTTGATCAGGAAATTATTTAAGATTTTTAAAATTGTGTTATAAGTTAAGAACCCCGAAATAAGGGCATTAAATGTTGTTTTGTAATAATGTTCTTTCGAGAGAGAAACGCAGTTTTGTCTTTATTTCAAAAACCACACGAAAGAACATTATTACATATTTATTTTGTAAAAACATGAGGGAGCGTATACAGTGATACAGGTCTTAAAATAATGTAGGTACTACATGTCATTTAGGTATGGCATACAAAAAAATTATTATAGTTTAGGCTAGAGTTTTTAAAAGTAGGCATGTAATATTAAAAAATAAAAGTTACTATGTAAAATGGTTAAAATTTTTAGAAATGTCAGTTCCTAGTGTTTTAGCTCGTAAGAGTAGCGAAACAAACTGTCTAGCAACAAACCTCTTTCAATCCACACGTCTGACCGCAAGGCTGAATGGGTTCAACACCTTTGCCTGCTTAAAACAACTACAAAAGAGCGGGAAATATGACAAATAGGCCATAGTTCCTGTCGCACAGAGTTAAATATAATTGTGTTTTGTTATCGATAGCTTTTCCAATAAGGAAGACTGTTACTACGAGCATTGTTGGCTTATGTAACAACTTTCTCTGCTAAAGTTTAATATCGTAGTAAAATGTGTTAAACAATAATTGGTTGGCGCATGAGCTCTAGGTTTACAACTCTGTAAGCGTGTGTGTAATCAGACAATGAGCTTTAATGGTTTGAAAGTTAAAGTGAAAATGAGTAAAACGTTTAAAATTATTTCATCTGTACCTTATATTGATTGATGAAACTCCGGAAGAAATTTTCAATTCCGATTGAAACCAAACACAGTAAAAATCTTAATATTGTTTTTATTGGAATGTTTAGTTTATTCGTCTTAGCGTGATGTTCTCAGCAAATGCTGAGTTGGTAACCCTTTTGGTGCGGACATGCTCAGCAAAATTCTTATTCTATTTTATTTATTTATTTTTTTGTGTGTCCTTTATCAAATAAATACTTTAAAAAAATATTTCTCTGTCTCTTTCCCACAGCATAGCTAGGTACTCACGCTTTAAGCGCGTTCAACCAAATCAACAAACAAACTCTTCAGCATTAAAATATTAGTTTACATTAGTAGAACCAGGGTTGTAGAAGTCACATAGGCAGCTGGAGCCGGTTAGACTGGAAGCCGACCCCAATTTGTTTGGAAAAAGGGCTGATGATGATGATTAAAAATTTTGTTTATTGTTGTTTCAGATGCGTGTGTAGAGGCCGTGGTGCGGAGTGGCGCGGCATGGGCCAGGCTGGCAGCCACGCGCCGCCGCCGCAGCGCGGGCGCCGCGCGAACACGCTGCCGCATGACCCGCCGAAACTCGCGTCTAAGGTAAGCTTATCATCTGCTTGATAGATAACAGTTAAAAGAAAAACAGTTGAATTATCCTCTCAGGGCACAGTGATTGAAGTGGAAATGAGACGAACTACAACCTACTTTGTAGCATAAAGTTCGTGATCGGTTCCAATATTTCCTGTGATTGATCAAATCTACCATATTTGCTGTTTATGAAGACTCTGCTTTTGTATCAATGGGACCGCCGCAACAGGCCCAAACAACTAAATAGAAATAAAGCAGAATACGATTAGAATGTAATGGTTTAAACCAACTGTACAAAAGAGATGGTGAGAACATTGTCATCAATCTTCAGATTAATTGTTGATAGATCAGTCTTCTTGATCTTCCGTCAGCTGCAATAGCCAGCTTGATCTGTTGGTCATTCCTTTAACCTAATCTAGTAGAAAGGAAAACACTCAACTGGTTTCTCACAAACCCTTCAAAGATCAATGTAGGTACTCAACCAGTCTTTGAAACCCGAAAGGATCCGAATTCCTTTGGCATTTCTAACGCTTTGAAACTACTAAATCACCGATCACCCCTTTTCCCTCCCAAGATAGTCATGCTTGAGGTTAATTAGAGAAAGATAACCATAAATTAAAACTCACGCGATAGCTAGTAATAATTATTATTTATATTGTGTGAACCATTTTTTATTTTATAATACCATATATTATAGTGCCAGACTCTTGCACTGTCAGCGGTATCATTTATTACCTATACCTACTGGTACTTTCACTGTGTCTTATAAAATATAATAATTGTAATTATTGTCAGCTTCATAACATCAATTCGTATCAATTACAACCAGATATTATTACTTATCTTGAAGATCTTGACGATATTTGAGTAAAAAAGTGCTAGGTATTTCTTTTTAAAGAGTGACTTATAAAATCTTATCTACATTTTCAAAGGCGTTTTGAAGCATTTGTAAATCTATTAGAACTCTTTTTAGTCACTTTGCCTAAGCCCTCATAAAGCTGACTGTTGGAAACAGGTCCTGAAACTGGTGCAGGTACTTAATCAGAATTAACGTTACCATCTATATCATTTACTAACATAACACTTCCACAGACAATTTCAAAATGTCTCTGAATCGCCAAAAGATCCATGCAGAATTATAACACCGTTCCTTTCCACAGGTGCTTCCAACTCTATGCGAGTCACCGCGCCTTCGCAGCACGGACAATGGCGCGATCCTGCACTCGGGCGGCACCATCAGCGGCAGGCGACCCAACACCATACACGACAACGTGCCGCACGGACATGTGGTAAGAAAATAATATTACAAGATTTTAAGAGAATTTTACACCCATTTCATCATGCGTCGATGTTCTTCATCATCATTTGCCTTTTCCTTTAACTGTATTAGAGGTCTAAGCTGTGTGTTTACATTTTCAAGTACACATTTTCATTCGAACAATTTATTCTGTTTTCCAGCATGCAAACGTGTACCGGTCGCGGTCAGCGGGCACCTCAGGAGAGAACAATGAGATACGGTCACGAGAGAGAGACCCCCTGCACAGGTCACACACCAACCTGGAGCTACGACATGATAGTAAGTACATGCCGCTAGTATTACCCTAATAAATGACTCATTGAAAGGAAAAAAGAGGCAGGGCTTGCCGTAAAAAATAAACGTGAATGAACCAACTCAATCTATTAAATCAATGATGACAGATGTGGATGATCATTTTCATCCACAGCCTTCCTTCAACTATAGCTTGACATAGTTACTTCTTCTTCTTCACTTATTCCACTTTCTTGTGCCAGTCTCATTCGGTTTTACCGACTAAGTACTTTTTATTTAAATTGCAGGCAGCAGCATAAACAAGCGATTTGGATCTGAACCAGATCTAAGAATAGAAGAGGAACAGAAAACGAGAAATGGAAACAAACACTTTCGAAAAAAATACAGAGCACCCCCACCACCCACAACCAATGACGTAAGTAGTGATTATGATGAGATAGTTGATATACTTCAGGGGCTGGTGGTAGAAATAGTAATAATATTTTCACACATTATTTCAGAACTTCGAGGGTTCATCGCCAGATTCCAGCGAAGGGAACGCGAGACCTGAACCCCAGAGGAAACTAAGACTGTTCAAAACGAGAAACGAAACCAAAAAACTGAACGGTCAAGACAACTTGCAGTTCAGAAATTCATACCACGAATACAAGTCACTCGATATGACTGACAACGCAGCATTCGAGAGACGATACAGATCTCCTTGCAAGGACAAGGAGCAACACTTCAAGTACCCTGACAACCAGGACATGGTGCAGAGCACCGCCTCGCTCAAGAGAGAGGAACGACTCATACAAACGAAACAAGATTACAGGAAGACGAGGATAGACAGGATGAGCGGCTGTCGAGCCAAGACTTCCAAGAACGAACACAGTGAAGCGTGGAAGACTCCACTACTGAACAGGAATTTCAGGTACTCCGAGAGGTTCAAGAAAGATGACAACGAACTGCCCGCGCTCAGGAGAGAGAGGACATTCGACGAAACCTTGATCGCGAGCGAGAGAGAAAGCGAATCCTCCAGAGCGGCGCACGAGAGCAGGATGAAAACCATCGCAGAACAACTCAGAGGAGGCAAACTGAGCCCCCTAGCGGAGACCAGCAAACCATTGAGAAAATCTCTTCCTTCACTATTGTTGAAAAATAATGAAGAAAAAGATGAATTTCAAGCTGAACTTAAGAAAGCTACGAGTAGAATTAGAAACCAATTAGGCAGTAAAGTTAATGATAGTGAAACCAAAACTAGTCAAGAGAAGAAAGAATTGAGGAGCCCATCGAAAATACCGAGTAAAGTCAAAAAGTCTAGTCCACAGAGTGCTGCCAACAAGACAGATGCGAAGGTCATCAATAGGAGGCCTTTGAGTAGAGCAAACGAGGACAAAGCTAGACAGACGAGTAACAGTGCTAACACTAAGATAACGGACAATAAATATAAGATGAGCAGTAAGGAGAACAGCCGCCCGATGCCGGACAGAGGGCAGGCTTCCGGGAAGGAGTCCACGCCGGAACACTCACCCACGAGGAAGTTGGAGTCGTTGCTAAAACAACCTTCAAAAGACAAGTAAGTTGACATACTAGCCGCCATCCGTCACTGATAAACTACGTTACTTAGCTGGTACAATTTCTTCCTCTATTTGTTTAGTTTAGTTCTGAATCTCTTTTTTTCGTTATTATTTCACCTTTTCCTAATTTTATTTTCTCTACTTTCCAGACAAAAGCAGCAACCACCATCGAAGCAATTCTACTTTGGAATGATCGAGAGCAAACAGACGAACACACACGAGCACTTGAAAGACTTCCCTGGCCTCGGCAGCCCCATCATCGAGGAGATCTCCAACTTCCACCTGATTGAACAGAAGCTGCTCAACTATCACGAGGAAGATGAGGAGTTTGATAAATTCAATGCTAAGATGAAGGAGGACTGCAAGATTAAGAATAGTAAGTAATATTTTAGTGCTATCAATTTCTTCTTTTCTTTGGTTCTGTACAGTAACACAGACAGAAAAAACTGAAGCATAGATAGTCTGATCTCCACAAGAATATCCGCAATCGAACCACAATAAATCCGATGAAACTTTTAAAAAGAATTTGTAGGAAAAGCAACCAAATTAGTAATCATTTTACCCGGTCAAGACATGTAGTAAGCTATAAACGAAAACGCTCTGTAGTCTTTTTAGGGTATACAGTTAGAAATATAGCTGAAAATATGTTTAAGACTATTGACTGTTTTCGTTTATTGTTTACCAAACAATTTCATTTCAATTGTGTGAACATAACCCTGTACCCTGTACCTACAGAATTTGATTTACTTTAAATTCCTTAAACTATTCATGAATCATTGTTACCTCCCACAGTATCATCGGAGTCAGCTCTATCATCAGATGGGTCTGAAGGCTCCTGTTCGGAAGGCTCACTGGGTATCGCTCTCCGTCTTCGTCCCACGTTGCCCAAGAAGCAGCGCGCTGTGCCGCGGTTCTCTCCGGCCGCCGCCTGGAGACAACTGGCCTCACTGGATGATCATCTTGCTGCTGGTAATTATTCATTTCTTTCTGATGATTACTTTATAGACTAGGTATCTTAGTTGAAGCTTCTGAAATAACTAAGACGAGCATTACTGGTAACTAAAATACGAGTAGTAAAAAAGTGATTTTGGGTTTGGCAATTGTTGTACTACCGACGTTACTTAGTCACCTTATTTATTATTATTATAGATTTCTACAAACTATTTTGTAACTATTTGCTTCTTTAATCTGGTAGTATATTCAATTCAAGCGCATGTCGTGTTAACAAGTTTAATGGGATCACAAATGTGGCATGTCATTGGGTTTATGACATGAATTTGCGGACACCACCCCGGTTTACAATATCTCAGTTGATCCCTATAAAACTGCAGAGTAATAAACTGTGCCTCAGCTTGCTAAATGAATCATAGTGTTTATAATAAATATTATTTTGTCTTAACAGAAACCCAACCACTAGCAGTCGAGACAAAGATGTCGGGCAATATATCGGCGGAGTCATCACCTCGGTCGGACCAATCGGCTGATAAGTCGGGCGACTCTGGCATTTCAGGCGACCACGCACATTCTGATCACAGGATAGATTCACCTTCTAGACATCATGTAAGTAGACAGACACAAGACTATGATAATATGCAAACAAATTAATGTAAATAAACAAGGAAACGGCACCGAAATTCATATTTTATCAAAATTCAAAATCATTGTTGGAATACGTACTTCACCAACACAAATATCAAATCATCAATACTAATTTTGATCCTACGAAAACCCACGATCATGTTGAAGACCGAAAGACAGTCGCTCCATGTCAAATACTGATATTCAGCTGCATCTGGTTCGACTAGAAGCCGACCACAATATAGTTTGGAATAGGCAAAGCAGATGATGATCTTGTTAAAGATTTTACCATGTAGGTACAGATGTATCATTGATTTTGTACCAAAACGAGGTTTTGCGTCTTTAGGAAGAAGATGAACTACGATCAATCTTCTCTCAAAGCCAATTTTTCACATTATTACTCGCTTTGTTCCCCAGGCTCCAGACTCAAGTCCAGCAGCCTGGACCCCACAACAAGACCTGGGCGACAGCAGCTCAGACGGTGCAGGTGGAGGAGTAGCTCTGCTGGGAGCAGGCCTGGCCACCTACAGCCCCGGACACCAGCCCTTCAGTCTGTCACTACCGCGGGACCAGCAGGACCGGGTGAGTGAGGGAGCGGGAGCCGCGGGCTGTTAGGGGAACTGTAGGGGGGTTTGGGAAACGAGATTTAGACGAACCGAGCATGAAGGAAAGATACAAATAAAAATCGCAGTCAGTTCTAAAAATACTTAATGATCTAATTCCATAAGGTCTGACCACTTACGGCTATGACCAACTGCCAAGTTTAGAGCTTCGGATACACCCAGCGACTATTCGCTGCGAATAGCTTCTCACATACAGCGAACACGCAGTGAGTAGACATTCGCAGCAATTAGTCGCTGGGTGTATCCGAAGCTTGCGACACAAACAATTAGTTGGGGTGGCCACATTTGCATCAAATATTCATCGAGCATGTATGCATCAGATTGGTTAAATGAATATTTTCAGCTTTTTGTTGTTCGTTTTGGTAGCTTTAGATGATGGTACGTCTAGATCAGGTTTCCGAAATCAGTAAATTAATTTAGTAGTAGTGATATGTAACCTTTAATGTAGTAATGATTCCAGATATTTGTAGTGACTAACATTTAACAAACTAATGTCTCCTAACTCCCCGCGGCTGCTGACGAGGAGTAAAGGTACTCACATGTTCTTAACCTTTGTATGGTGCTGGGCAGTAGCAGTGGTGCTGGATTCATTATTATTTTATTTTATGATCTTCCTATACCTAAATATTTTCTTAAGCATAATGAGTAGATAGATTTATATGACACATAATTTTGAACGCATTATAGACACTAAAATTGATTTCTTTGACGGTCATAGTTTCCGCGAAATATGTATTTCGAATTGGTAGTTTGTAATGTGTTCAAAAATCCTGTCACTTAAATCCTAATGTTTTTAATATTACATGCTTGCATGGGGTATTTGTGTAGCTTTAGACGTATTCTTTTATATTCTGCTCTATTTTATGCCTACTCCCTTGATGAGGATCTAAATTACTGTCAGTAACCTACGTGAAAAAGGACCTTTTCATAGCCACAATTTTTTCCGTCATATGATTTAGCTTCATATCTTTCCCTGTATTCGTGTATTCTTTTCCGTACATCCAAAACTTTTCTTTATTGCCTTTGACTCTCTCTGCAACTCCCTCTTCAGATGGACACCTTTATTCCTCATCAGCTCTTAATATACCTCCACAACACAACACTCTTCCCGTAGTTTAAAGCGATGTCGTGTTTCTCCGACTGCTTCCAGGGCAAGCAGTTAGCTCAGGGCTTCAACAGTCTCCAGAAACTTCGAAAATCCGTCTCAGGGGCTTTAGGAGCCGCGTTAGGTTCCAGAAGATTCGATTTAGAGCATGAACCGATGCTGCAGGAGCCGGAACAGAACTGGTTCCTGACGAAGTCTGCGCCCAACTCGCTGAGCAACCCGCTGATGTTCCAGCAACCGACGAGGGCAAAGGGATCTGAGGAGGATGCTATTAAGGAGGAAGAGTCTTTACCGCCGTCGGAAAAGGTAAGACATCAAAAGGCTTACTAACTTGGCAATTTCTGCAAAAAAACCTCCAAACTTGGTGTCATTTAACCCATTTAACCAATAAATTGATTTTTCCGTCGGCAAAAATAACTAACTTCTACAAACTCATTTTACCTGAACTAAAAAAAGGTTGCACTCCAGGAGTGCCGGTAGAAGTGAAAACTTTTTTGTTACTATGTTTTATTTTTAATTTGAATGACGTCTTACTCATTTTCGATCAGGGTCACGTGACCCTGACGGTCACGTGACCCTGACGGTCACGTGACCCTGACGCGAGTTTTAAATTTTTTACCCATTACAGAAAAAGTGTACAACGCCGCTAAAGAAGTTTTCACTTCAAAAAAACTTTCGTTAAACGAGGAACATCATAATGCAGTTTGACACTAACTTCTTATACATTAAATTCACTGATGGACAGTGAATTTAATGTTAAAAAGTTAGTTTTTTACTTTATGAAACAAGTTATAAGGTTCTAAACTAAATTCTCCATTGTTAAAACACAGAAAATGTGCATCCTGAAACTTACAATTAATGACACAGTAACGGAAGTCACTAAAGACATAATCAATACAAATTATTATTTATCGACATACAGATAATAAAGCCACAAACAATAACTCAGCCTATTCTTCCATAAACATTGTTTTATTGATTTAAAACAGCTGTTTATTATAATAATGTATTGTTGTACCAGCAACTGCTTGAGGAAGTGTGAAGTAAGTACTTCGACATTTTACAACAAATCTGACAGAGGAAAACGGAAGTTCATCATAAATATTCACTTAATCCTTTCGAGCATCGAGAATGGACACTTTGTTTTACAACTCTTTTATGATGTTGTTGTGTTGTAAGGAACACTGAGTGCGAGTTTCCTGACTATTACAGAAATCAATTGAGAATATAAACACATGTTATCTAATGTTTTATAATCGTAATACATAATATGTTGACTTCTATATTGTATCCAGAATGCTGATGATAAACCAGATAGTAAAATTAAGTCAATAGAAAATAAATGGCTAAACGCACGTTTAACCAACCAAACTACGTGAAGTTTATATAAAATGAAGAATATGTCTTCGGCATTGCTTTTCGCGGCTAGGTTTAGGGTGCTTGTACACGCGCATGTAACCCGCGCAAGTGCCTCAACATGCTCAAACTACATGCGCCATGTACGCGCACCCCGCGGGTAGCTTGATCAAGTAGCTTGCGCATGTTACTCGCACGGGTAACCCGCATCTTTACTTGCGCGGGTTACATGCGCCGTGTACAAGCACCCTTAAGATCTAGTGGTGTAAGTCTACATTAAATGAACACTTGTATAAAAATCCCTCTAATTTCGGTCATGTCCAGGAGGAGCTGGGTACCTGGCGGCCGGGCACGTCGTACCTGTCGTGGGGCGGCCACGTCATGTACCTGCCGCCCGCGCCCGCCGCTGAGCAGCCGCTGTCCATGCTCGGACCCATCGACAGACCCATCAGGTGGGTGTTCAATTGGGAGTTTCACTGCGAGTTTTAGCCGCCCCAGTGGCGCTACAGCGCACGTAAACAACGACAAGTGTAGCTTCGAGTTTGTATAGTGTATGTCGAGTTAATCATACAGTAAATGACATCGTGCGCTGGTAGCGCCATCTGAGCCGAGCTTTGCATGAAACCTCCCATTACATTTTCATACAACGCGCAACGTAGGCAAAAAAAAAAGTATAATTGAAAATCATCATGAACATGACAGGGAAACGTTTCCTTGAAGAAAAGACATCAACGCGTCATTTCGATATTAATTTTATGGTTGAGTGTATGACATCATACTTTCAATTATTGTTGATAGCAAAAGAAACCAATGAAAAAAAACCCTTATGACAGTATATAATACTGTAGAGTTTAGGAGAATTTAATATATTTTTATCTCATGTATGTTTTTGTTATTTTATTTATTTATTCACTTACATACAAATATCCTTACAGGATTTACCCAATGCGAATGAATGATCTGTTAAAACTTGTATGTTTTCCTCCTTAGGAGCAAATCCAGCGGTTGTCTGGAAGCGTCAGCAAGGGCGGCGCGGGCGGCTCTTGGAGCAGAGATGCGCGAGAGAGAACGATCTGCTTCTCCTGACGTAGCCAGAGCACTGCCGGCCAGGGTGCTGCCCAGCAATAATGTGAGTTACTTATAGATATTTAACTAAATTAATTGAAATAATGTTTGACTTAGTATGTGAAATTGCAGGAAGCTAAATCCAAGATTTTTAATTTCCCGAAAATTTGAAAAGTCTTTTGAGCTTTTTCAGAAAATTTTGAAGGATTGACATTGCAATTGAAGATTGATTTATTTAAATACCGATGCCTTAGCTACGTGTAATTCAACCAATATTCCAAAGTTTTGCAGAATTGTGCAAAAATACAACTCGATCAATCGCCCCTCAGAATCCAAAGTAAGAATCTCAATGATTCATTAAAGTATGAAGTACCGAGTACATATTGTTCCTTTCAATAAACTTATTTCACTTAAACTTAATTAACTAACCATCTCAATATTCAAACTGACACTTAGCTAATTGCCGAAACTCTATCAATTGATACTACTAGCTAATCGGTCTCCAACATTCGTTATGTTTTTCCTTTTATTTCGGCAATTGTACAGCAAGTTAGCCGATTGTGTTACCTAAAATTGCTAAATATTCTATACTAATATTCTTCTCAAGGAAGGAGAATTGAGCTGTCATAGTTAAAGATAATATCATAATGACCAAAACTCTTAAATCATTAACGATGAATTATTACTGTCGGAAACAATAACAATTATACAAATGTGATTAATCTGTGCACAAGTTCTACATGAAAATCAATTTTGAAATCAGTAAACTACCGATTAGATATCTGTGAGGAAGGCTATGTCAAGCAGTTAAAACACCCTGCCACCAATTAAACAACCTGCAAAGATTCCTTGAATCGATCTCCTTACAGTTGCAAACTTGAAATAATATCTAGGTACCTAAACCTGCTTCGAATATAAAAAGCTTTTATCGCCATAATCATAACAAACCTTACATTATTTTAATACAGAAATCCTTCAACAACTGATTCACAATATTCCCACAAGAAACAGGAAAAATAAAACAAACAGTAAATTGTTAACACGAAGGTCCGACGGTCCATACTAATTGACATTGATTTTAAGAGCTCCGTACATGCTTAATACCTGCATACATACGTACGTAAGACAATAACATTGATTTTGTTTACAATTGCAACAATGCTAATGATAGTTGTGATGTATTTATTATCAACTAGATTATTGAGAACAAGGTAAAGTGGAATGAATCAATCCATCAAGTCTTGGTATTCATGATAATGTGAAATAAGTTATTCAACTGTTTTGAAGCATTAGACCAAAACTAAACGAGTCCTTTCACTTTGATATTTTTCGAGCTTAACATTCAATAGTTGAAAAACTCAATTTAGGTACTTTCGTAGTTTTCTTGTGACCTTACGCATTTAAAAACTTTAATAAGTTTACGTTCATGAGAATCTTAGTCGTCTTATAAACAGACAAGGCTTTCAAACCAGTCACTTCTAAAGTACTAATTTGTTACTGCAGTAAAATTATAACAATGATTACCAAGACAAGCACCAAAAAAGGCAGTTTAACCATCTCATTTCGCAAATTCATTTACCGCTTTCTTCTTCCAAAAACAGTGATAATGACCTCTACACCTTGACCACCAGACTCATTTAAATCTGCTCTCAATTTAATGATCATTTTATTTTCTTCCATTGTTACCCCGTCCCAGTTCCTTACATCCACAACTTCATTGAGTGCATCACGGAGCAATTTCCTATAGAATACGTTCAGAAACGGTTATAAAAATTAACCCATATTTGGTTGCGAGACTATTGTGTCGCGCGGTTTGGCGGTCGCGTGTTCCCACGACTAGTCTCATGGTTTCCGCGTCTAGATGTCTGTATTGTAGATGTTGAGTCTTTAGAGATATCACATGGCCTCGTTACCTTCCGTAATTTGAAGATCTCGTTGTGGGTGTTACATCTACTTGATTAGTTATTGTTATGTAATTGTGTCTACAGTAGGTGTAACATTCTTGTCTTTAATTAGATCGCAGATCTGTGTAGATTTGCAATGTACTTATAACCGTTTTTAAGATGATTGAAACGGTTCGCTAACATTTGAAGTGATACTAAAGTTGAGCCAGCTTCAATGCTCTCGATGTGTACAAGTTACTTATCCTACCAACAAATGCTCTCAGACTGCTGGCGGAAAACATTGTGAAGAAAAAACGAGAAATTAAGACGTGTGCCAGAACTATCAAATATGACATCTTACAATCGTAATAGGTGTGCGTGGTGGATAGCTCGTAGCAGGTGGCCCATTCCCTTTCATAAGAAGTTCATTTCTCAGTATTGAGAAGATTGTAGAGATTAAAGATTCAAAAATAACTTAGTGAACCATTTTCCTCGTGGATGACGGATCTCCAAGCAAAGTTTATTGATCTACGATCTCATTACCATCGATCAAAACACGATAGTGGTCAATCTGCCAGAAATTGTATGTAAATGTAGGAATAATTCAAACTAGCTCGCTTTGTATGCGCGTACGCAGGCTAGAGGGACATGTTGGACATGTACAGAGTGGCCAACACCGCTCACGCTCTGCTCCTGTTTCTGAGTCGTGACGCCAGTGTTTGTAACATCGTGGATAACAATGGAGATGTCGATGTTCACTTGTCACTTGATATTTATTACTTCTTGTGGATGTAGGGACATTTTTTCCCATCATGTTGTGTCTGCTCTACATCCTTGGTATAATTAAGTAAAGTAAAAGTATTGGACAGCAAGTTAAACGTCTTGAAAGTTTATTGTTAAAGTATCTACAAAAATCAGTTTGTGGTGTTTATCCTCTCGGTGGCAGGCAAGAAGTGTCGAAAAAGGGTACACTACGATAATACGAAAAACTTTATTCCGAAATTCATAAATACGAATTTCAAAATACCGATTTTCATAATTCCGAATGGTTCAAAATTCCTAATATAACAACTCCGATGGATCAATATTCCTATTTTAATTATTCCGAAATTTCAAAATTCCTAACGTTTATAATTACTATTTTCAAAATACCGAATTTCAATAGACCGAATATCAAAAATTCCGACTTAACATATTTTCCGAAACATCAAAAACACGAATACCGAATATTAAAATTCCGATTATTGGAATTCCGATTCGGGTCCGTCAGGTCGAAAAGTCCGAGTCGGGGTGCCTCAAGACACATTTTGCTCGCTATTGCATCCTGAGTAATAGCACCACCAAGGTGGTTCAACGGAGCCCCGCTTCGCGGGGCTCCTTTTTCTGTGAGCAAGGTTTAAAGTAACCTAACACGAAAGGGATGGCGGGGTCTGAAAGACCCCGCCATCCCCTTCGAACCTAACCTGTCCGTGTCGGGGTGTCCCCAGTCCCGAGCTCGCTTCGCTCGCTCTTACATCCTTGGTCGATTTGTTGACTACCACCTAACAAGGTAGGTCGACGGAGCCCCGCTTCGCGGGGCTCCTATTTTTGTGAGCAAGGTTTAAAGTAACCTAACACGAACCTAACCTGTCCGAGTCGGGGTGCCCCAAGTCCAGAGCTCGCTTCGCTCGCTCTTGGATTCTAAGTTCTCCTAATAACAATAAAGATCCTGAAGGAAGGAAAGGAAAGGAAGGAAGGAAGGAAGGGAGTACGGTAGACAAAATTACGTGGAGCCGGTTTTGCACCAATTCGTTTCTGTCACTGACTTTGTGGAATGAGAAACGAAATTCCCATTTTCAATATTCCGAAAAAATCAGTTTATTCGGAATATTGAAATTCGGAATTTCGTTTTTCGGAATGAGAACTCATCGAGCATTACATTTTTCGAATATGTGAAAATCGGAAAAAGAAGAAATCGGACATACGACTTTCGGTCAAATAAATTTCAAGATTCTTAATAATAGATATTGTAATTTTTAGGTATTATGATATTCGGAGTTTTGAAAATCGGAATATCGAAATTCGGAATAAAATATTTCGGAGTATTTGGGTGTTCCCGTCGAAAAATGTAATGTGTCGAAAACAATTTCGGTTGTGTTGTAGATTCAAAAGAATCTGTAACAATTAAACTATTTCAATATAGCTCTCAATTAAGTTGTCATCCACATGTGCACGTTGGCTACATTTGTTTATCTTATTATCAGAAACTTTTGGAGCTGATATTTCCACTATTAACCAACAATAATATTACAATTGAACTGATATAATTGACACCTACTTTTAGGTAAAATATAACAAAACTTCATCATAAATACGTGAATTACAATATAGCACGTAGTCGTGAAAACATCATCAGCTCGAGCCAACATCTAATTTAAACTACAACAAAAATAAAATTCGTATTTATGCAAATGCCAACATTTTATCGCCAATGATTATTTTTTATTTGCTCCAATCGTTTAAATTTTACTACGTTCATAGATAAATACGTATTTTAAGTATTTATAATGGCACCGGTATTTATCTAGTTTTCACGTCTCCTTTGTAGAATTTGTAAAAGATAACATATATTTACATAATAATGCGTTTGTTTTCATGACCGACTTAACCTCTGCTTATGTCTATTTGATCTTCAGCTGTTAATTAATTAATACATTCAATAATTTATTTAAAAAGCAAAAGCGATTCATTAATATGTTAAGTTTTTAGTTGGTCGGTAATTTGTGTCATTTCAAATACCACAAAGACAGCTCTATCACAATTGGGGACTGTTTTATCTGGAAGACGCGTCATTAAAAAAAAATTGGTACATGTTTAACGATTACAGGCAGTTAGTTTCGTTTATTGCTTTGGGCATAGATAATTAAATGTTGTTTATGCAAAACAAGACATCCCACTAAGCAACAATCAAGCGTGCTGCAGGCTCATCAATAAAAACCCACTCTTTACACAAATACTTAGCATCATCTTAAACCAGACAATCATCCATGACATAACCTACATAAACAGGTTTACTAAGTACATTTAAATAAGAAGAAACATCTATAATGATTGATTGAAACTTGTATCTAGGACCATTGTTGTCGGACCACGCGAATTCCTGACCCCTACCAAAGTAATTTTATACCTAGTTAGTATTCTGTATACACGAAGATCATAGAGAATCGATTCGGAATCCGTTCTTTCTGAACGGTTCATGGTGGAGAGAGGTGCCAAATAGAATGGGTAATAAGTAATTTTATGTTAGGTTATGGTAACTATGGTAGGTGCAAGCCAAAATATATTGTAAGTTAATCCTGGTATAAAACTAGCAATGTGTTAGAAATGGATGAATGTCCTGATTTTCATAGCTCTATGATAGGTAAATAAGCTTAAATATGTAATTTTGTGAAGATAAAGACCAAGGTAATGGGGGTGAAATATATATGCATAAACATAATTATTATATAATAATAAACATATAAATTATTAAAATTAAATCTGGATTTTTTTAGATAAACTGACAATAACACAATTCATGATTACTTTTTCTGTAGATCTTTTAGATGACACAGCCAGATTATATGGAAATATTGAGACATTTTGACTTATTTTTTGTGAAAAAAATATTTTTTATTTAAAAGAAAAAAAGTATCAAGAAGCCGGCAAGATGTCAAGAAGAATAATATAGATTCTACATAATTTGCCTAATATGCCTATCCAGATAGAATCAAATGCGTAGATATTTTTTTTATCACATTACCTGATAACTTTTCGCCGCCTTTCCAAACTAGTTCGACTGGAACACGTTTAATCATAGATACCAATTTAATTTAACCAGTTCCTAATTTATCCAGAAGGTCACATCATATTTCTTAATGACAGTAATTATGTTTTACGTATACTGGGGGCACGGTAGTGCCCCCGCCAAGACGAGCCAAGCGAAGCGCAAGGGCACTACCTGCCTTTTCTCGAAGTGTTTCGTCGTCCGTCGACCATCATAGAGTTGGTTTCCGATGTACCAGAAAGTTCACATTCGCAGGATATGATGCCAATAATAGACTTATTAAGCATACAAAGTATCAATAGAATAGCTATAATACTTTAGATTTTATTGATACCTAAAATACACGGATTTCGTCACTGACACACTGACACACTGATGATCATCAAAATGTTTGGCTACTTCCTGAAGTGCTAGAGAGCTGAAATTCGGTATGTAATTTAAGTTTAGTATACAACCAACAAAAAAATTCATAAACTTATAACTTTCGCCCCCCAACCCCCTAAAATGGGGGGTAGAAGTTAGTATGAGACCTTAAAATGTTAGGGTGCTTCCTGAAGTGCTAGAAAGCCGAAATTCGGTATGTAAACAAAAAACATCCCCCATCCCCCCATCCCCTAAAATTGGGCGGGGGGGGGGAGGGGTAGTAGTTATTTCCAATGAACTTCTACAATATGGGTATCAAATGAAAGGGCTTGTTGAGAGCAACTAAAAAAATAATGTGATGTCATTCTAAATCCAAGATGGCGGAATAGTTACTTTTAATGCACTTTTGCAATATGGGTATCAAATAAAAGGGCTCGTAGTGAGCAACTCGATGAATAATGTTACGTCATGCTAAATCCAAGATGGCCGAAAAGTTATTTTTAATGCACTTCTTCAATATGGATATCAAATGAAAGGGCTTGTAGAGAGCAACTCGATGAATAATGTGACGTCTTTATAAATTCTATATGGTGGACCATCTAGGATGGCGGAATAGTTATTTTTAATGCAATTCTGCAATATGGGTACCAAATGAAAGGGCTCGTTGAGAGCAACTCGAAGAATAACGTGACGTCATTATAAATCCAAGATGCTAGCAACCTACAAAAAGAACTGAAATCCCACCAAAAACATTTCATGTAAAATGTTGCCAATTCGAGCACATAAGGTTTGCCCTACCAAAAAGATATCAGATCATGTAGAACCAAAGCTTCTGAATCTACGCGGCCTAACTCTACCGACCCTAACTTCACAAATTCTACACATCTGACCCGGACCCCGACCCTAACTTCACAAATTCATACACTCATGTGATACTATTATCACACTCGGCTACGCCTCGTGTGATAAACCCACATTCGTGTTTTAATACCTAAATATGTATAACAGTTCCATGCAAGACTTTATCTACAATCATGATGTGAATCCTCTATAAAAGATTCTCATACCATAAGGTGTTTTACAGTGTTGTAAGAACTATGTAAATTCAAGAAAAGTCTAATTGCGAAGCATGTAAAATAAACAAATCTTAATAAGTAAAAGAATTATTGTTCTTTTTCAAAATTTTTGCGATCTGGTGGTGAAAATGTCATTGCATGAGAATGTTCTTTTTTTGAAATTCATAATATCACGCGTTTGGATGATATAATGATCATAATATCATTGAGTGTTTTAATGTTGGCAATAAGCTAATTGTTATAGGTTCTTTTATAGAGGATTAATAGCATGATAGTAGATAAAGTTTATTATACCATCTTGTAACATAATTATGGAATGCATTATTGTATTATGTTGACATGATATGGGTGTACACCTACAATTCCGCTAACTCGTTCGGGGTATGAAGGGATAATATTATGTTGGAAATCTAAAAGGAACAAGTTACTCAATAATATAACAAACAAGTTGTTTATAATAACAGTAATTCCAATATTTTATGCCACATCCTCTATGATGCAACCTCGTAATATTTTCGTAGCAAGCGTTGTTAGTCAATAAATTATTTTCAAGTGTTCATACATCAATTAATTTATCAATGCGTCCATTTTTCTTTGATTTCTGTAATTCCTGCGATTTATTGCCGATAAAAAGCGCGGAGTTGCAATAAACTACTTCTAATGGAATGCTCTGTAAAGCTAAACATACATACAGCACGCTCTTTGCGATATCGATAGTAATTTTAAAATATAAAAAATAAGCAACTAAATACGTATTCTATATGATCATTACTTTTTCGATGTTTTTTTTTTATTGTATTGTTCAATTTTCATGAAATAAAAGAAATCTAGCGCCATTTAAAAAACATCTAGACTTAATCTTTGTAAAATCTCACAATCTCACAGACACAGCTCAATCTCGACTCCAAATTGCATTCCCTGAAAAGAATTGATAAAGCAGTGTTTTATGCGACTTGGTAGACCAAATGTGCATCACCCTTTACGATGCGTGTATGACGTAGCACGCGTAGTGGGAGGATGCGCGCGCCGCGTCGTCTGCGCATTGACGCGCACGTGGGTCGTCGCGCGCACACCTGTCCCGCGAACCTTGTGCGATCATTATTTTATTGTTATTATATCGACGTACTTGTTGAATAAAATTAAACCGTTGTACTGCACAACATTGTTAGATCGTGCGATTTGGAGCGAATTGTAAGTTTTGTAAGGTCAGTGTTTTTTTTTATTGAATGCTTTAAATATAAATTCGTGTGTTTTATTTGGTATTTTTTCAGTAACATTTTTTTAATTTTACCTTCCTTACCTTAGATCAGGGATTTGATAAAAACAAATATTTACAACCATATAATCGTTCTGCGCATTGCTATTCTTTTAAAATATTGGAAAGTAAAAAAAACATAATGCTTAAAACTTAAACTAAAAGCAGTTGCATAAAAATAACATTACACTATTTTATCATCGTAAAACAGTTCAGTAAAAATGAAAACATTCAATTAATAATAAGTAATTTAAATAAAGTGAGAGTGAAAATACGTATAATACCTACGTGCATAAAATTATACATTATCCTATCAAATCATCTTATCTGATGTGCAAACTAATATAATCCCACAGTCGGATGCACTCGAGGAGTCTCGAGGAAGACCAGCGCGTGCGCACTTCCGCGCAATTATTTACAATAAATATCAAAGTCTATGCTTCTGTTCATCCCATTTACATAATGAAAGCGTAGCGAAGTGTGCACTAATCTTAATCATCATCACTTTTCGTTTATTGCAGGTTTTTTTCTTTGTTTACTTCCTTACTTTCTTTGTTTGTTGTTTATTGAATCTTTCTTCTAATGTTTTGTTTTTTTAAGTTGAGAAAACTAAATCTTCAAAAATTCGAGTCATTTTTTTTTTAAATAAATGGAGACGCATATTTAAATCATTGTGCGCATTACTTTGACATTGTTTTTGAACGAGCTTATTGTTTACCAAATATTTTGCGAAAAATTTAAACGACGTATTTTGTAAATAAAAAACCTCATCTGTCTGCGTAAACAAGACACAACACATGTGAAAAACAACAACGTTAAATAAAATTTACACATCTTTAGGTACCTACTAACATGGTAGAAATATTATCTATCCACCATCTTTATATCAAACATATTGATTAACTAGCGATGAAAAACGCACCTTTTACCACATAATCAACCAATTAGTGCCTGGTTATAATTGCCTTGTTAATTTATTCATAATAGATACCTTGTCTATCATCGTTTTATATATATTTATTAGCAATAGTTATTGACATAGGACGTTAATCAAATATGTTATAGGAGGTTGTTGTCCTTGCCACGTTTATGATGTCATGAGAAGATGCACAATGTAGGTACGGTAGGCAAAAAAAGTGATGTATTTAAACATAAATATTGTCCTTTCCACTACGTTATTCGTAATGTATTTATTTTTTCGTAATAACACTTCAATATCCTAACTATATGTGAATTGATCGAATTCCAAGCTATTATTTCGGTGAGGAATCTTTTAGTAGCAGCATGGAGTCTAGATTAGTGTCTGGTGGATGCCATAAAACTTGCTACATATTATTATAGTTATATGACTCGAATATAACTAGAATCGTGCAATGCGCGTGCCCTTCTGTGTATCCCCTAGTTATGTGGTCAAAACCTTTTTCTTTATATTGTAAAACAAATGTTTGTTTTAAGTTGCTGCATATTAGATATCTCTATGTATTTACTATGCTTGCTGTCATTCATCCATCGCATTATAATATACTAGCTGTGTAGGTGGTACCATCATTTATAATTATCCGAATCACATTTGTATGCTAATTCATGCATTCTTCTTTATTTACAAAATCGATTATATTGTTTTAATCGGTATCTTCTGAACTACCTGTGTGTATCATATAATTATGTTGCTAATCGTGTTATATTTTAAAGACTTACATGTATTATTAATTACGTAAATTATAATGTTTACGTGAGGTTAAGGTCAGGGTCCATTGTTTTATAAAACAAGAATTTTAGTAAAACGTTGGAGTACAAAAAACAGTTCGTGTAGGTAACACGACATGTATTTTTTACTATTCGGATCGAATGATTAAAGCACTTACTTATTTAATAAAATAAAAAAACGCAAAAGACAAATTACCTAGTAATGTAATAAAAAACAGATTATACCTAGATTTACCATTGAAATGTTTAAATATGATAAATACAAACGATCAAAACAAATACAGTCATTAATTTCTGTCTATTTTTTGTGGCAAAATCATTTGTTTTGTCCCTTCTCGTTGTAAAACATTTTTCTCAGCACTTTTGTACATTTTGATTAATGTCAAAGTGTCAAAGATGCAATATCAAATAATATGAAAAATATTAACATTTTTAATATAACTTATGTGGGAATGGTTTAATAATAATTCATATTTCACTTTTCAAGTTAAGAAATATTGTTAGACGTTGTGCTTAACATTATGGCTCTCTGGGTTAAGTATGATAATATAAAATGCTATTAAAATAACCAAAATGCCTACTAATTAACATATTCTCTACTTTTATAAGACATGATACTCGTGCTACTACTTCAACCTATTTCTCTAATGTTATTTTGTGGCACATGTTTGAATTTATAAAGAGCTTTATTATAATTTCTTTAACATAAAAAAGTGTTACGAATTCCAAAAGACGTAGAGCGTAGAAACAAAACAATGGCCCGCTGGAAAAATATCAATACATGAAAAATACAAGACGATTCTTGAATTTTCCACAAAATCTTATTGCGAAGAATACAGCCTTCACCATTTATTTTATCCATAGAAGATTTTTATTTTCCATTCTTTTCTGTCTTTTACAGATCTAAATAGGTATTTTCGACAAGCTTATCAAGTAAGCCTCAACTTGGTATTTTGTATCTGAAAACTACAATACGATAATGTTTACTTTACCAAACCTTTTGACAATCGCAAGCATGCTGCACGTAGAATCGTAATGTAAATGAAGGGCTACCGTCGTCGTCTATGTACAAACACTTACGAAAACTTATTGTACGTGTCTTTAATACAATATTCTATGTTAAACACAATGCTAATACTACAACACTTGTACACTACTTGGCATTCTACTCGTTTGACAGGAATGCGTGATAATTCTGGAATTATTTCGTCAAACTTACAATTACCTCCTGAGTAGAAGACACACGCGCGTCAAACGTTTTTGAAGATTACTTAATTTTAGGTCTTTTCTTTTTCGTGGTAAAATCATTAAATAAGTCCTCCCGCCCAAGTGGAGCGGAAGGTCAAAGTCAAGTCATTTATTTTAACTAGGCCATCAAAGAGGCACTTTTAAACGTCGAATATTAAAATTAAAGGAAATAGGATGGGATGGGATTGATTCTACACCTTATAGGGACTATCAGACTCGTACTGACTAATATCTACGGTGATCTTGCCCTTTACGTTCTACGGTCACAGTTACCTGTATAAGTAGTCCCACGACTCCGGTAAGTTGAGTTCTGTAGCAGATATCGACCACCATTGTTTGGACTGATTAATCCTCATTATTCTTCAAAAGCGTTATTTGGTTAGCGAAAGCGTTAAAAGCGTACACTATAAAATCTCTTTTATATGAATTTCATAGAATAATATCTGCCTAATCATCGGATTGTACCTATTCATGTTTTAGTTGAACTAAAATAAACATTGATCAATGCAACTTCATTCTAACCCTAAGATACCTACCTCAAAATTTTGGAATCCTCAGATAAAGTTGTGTACTCGGAACACAAAGCAAATAAGTTTTCCGATTCTATTGCTCGATCGAGGACGAAGTACCAACACATTTCAGGTCACAAGCAATAAACCTGTAAACCTAAAATTGATTTCAGTAACAATTGGCAACAATCACTTATTAACATTGTTGCACAAGCGTAGTGCTAATAAAAACAACATTATTTCACATCGTACATCTAACACTATCTTCATCGTTATAATTACCTATTTCAGAATAGCTGTTTCACTACGTCGATGGTTCTGCCTGGGTTCAATTCCCAGGTTGGACAAATAAGTAGGTTTTTCCATCAGAATTTTTTCCGTAGTAAGTAGTCTGGAGTCGTTTGGTTGATGATGGCATTTGGCGCGCACTCAACGTCAAGGGGGTTAATAAATTGCTAAAATGTAGGTGTACTATACGCCTCTGCCTTACCCTTCGCAAATGGTATAGTCTATAAGCTGCGTACGCAATGACAGCGCTTCCTATGCCCACATCATTTAGGGACATAGGATCTGCCAACTTTTACCGACTAGATATTTTGATAAAGTTTATCGGCTTATTTTTCATTAAAATTTAAATAAATCGTACTTAAAAATGTTATGGTGTATTAAACTTGACAAGTACCTCAATCCGTGGGTGTCCCAGTTAGTTCACACCGCGTGCTGCGATTGATTTGAATCCCCACAACCGACTTCATACATAGGCTAAACAAGTACCTACGTGAAATTTAATATCTACGCCATCTACATGATCACAATAATATTATGATTCTAAGTTTTTGTGTGACATACAGAGCTGATGATTTCATAGCTTATTTACGTACGTGATGAGACGCAGTTCTTACGTAATGATCACGTGTAGCTCTCCCTTACATTTAGTAACTATGTTAATTAGTACAGAAGTAGATGTTTACCTGGCACTCGCCGTGTTTGATGGTGGGCTTGTGATTAGCTAAGAGGCTTTTTATTAATAATGTTGGTGTTGTAAGGTTTTCGTCATTTGTAAGGTGAAAGAAAAATTTACACAAAGGGATCTACATACACACATTAACTTACGCCCTTTTCTTATAAGGCTAGGCAGAAAATACAGAGCGCCATCTGCTAGAGTCCTTACAAACTCATTTCGCCTCACCCACATTTATACAACTGATCACTAGATCTGATTTTGAGATATTTATTTAAATCAATTTATATACTAAACTTGACGATATGAAGACTCTCAAATTCACTCGTATGACATAGATTCACGAACGATGACGATTAGCGATAACCCATGTCCAGCTTATTTGTTTAATATGTTTGTTAATTGCTTGAACAAACATACATATTAAACAACCCTCGAATAAGTGCAAGAATGTCACCACAACACCGTTACATAAGAAAAGTCTCGACAAAAACCGTATAATTGACAAAGTGAACACACTAATCGTAAATGTGTGGTTTACGGTTTAATTTCACCGCACTATGAATACCAACTCGCCAAGGGACTGGAGAACAGCCTATGAATTAAAATTCCTATCATGTAGGTATCATTCACATCTATGTGCTAAATAGATACTTAAATTTGGTTAGGGCCATAAAATCAATGTTTTTTTTTATTATTAATTGGAAGTTTGCAATTAAGAATCGAGATTTTAAAGTGCGATGTTCTGGTCACCTTAATTCGATTAGGAAATTAGTTGTAAATTATAATTCGTGAAAGTCAGAATTTCTTTTGATATCCTTTTGGGCATATTCCTCTCCAAAATTAAAGATAAGAAATATGTCCTCACAATCTCATTGAGACAAAAATCTGAAACACGTCACCATTTGCATCTACCCAACAATCTTTTTAACTACCAATGTTTAATATGGAGCGACTTGCTATCCCACCTCAATTCCCAAGTTACTGGGTAACGTTAGAGATAAAAACGCATCATTATCCTTTTTTCCTGATCACTTTTAGCGTTTATTATCCATTCTAAAAGTAGCCCTAAACTGCCGTCCGGCTAAAAATACCGACCCTGTGGACTCTCACGCAGCTTTCTCAATTACTTAATTCCCATCATTTATCCATTTAACTACTGGTTGCTCCAACAGTTTAAAACTTCAACAACTAATGATAATAGCGACTTGTATTCAGATATAACAGTTTACGATAATCATGTTATGTGATTTGATTTGCTATAATTGCAATCCAATCCGACTGCCAATTACACAAGATTGGTGGTGAACAGTTATTTTGACGCACATTCGTTACAATTAGCTGCATAACTGGTACTGCTTGGCCATGAGTTACGCGTTGAAGCGACACGCGAGTTGGCGGCAGAGACTGCGGAGACAATAAAAAATATATTGTTAAAAGTGTTTTTAAACTGAGCAGACCAAATTCGGGGCCAGATTGCAATAACGATACTATGAAATAGTGTACTCAAACACATATTGCATTTTAAACTACAGTCGTAAAAAAATTGGTGACGCACGACAGACATTACTTGCGAAGTAACAATAATCACGCAAAGGAACCAAAAGACGCGCGCGCGTGTAGCATCTCTCGTGGTCGTGCTCTGGGTCTTACTCGCGGTAAATGGTTAATTGTTAACTGTTCGTTACCGCGGGGTGACGATCTGATTGAGATTACATGATAGGTTTGTAGCACGAGACGGTTGCTGCTTTATAACTGTCTTGAACTTGGTTAATGGCGTCAAAGTAACAGTTCTGAAGGCTATGTTCAATTTTAAATCTGCAGCCTGCGGAATCATGGCTATACTGAGAAAACTGTCCCAAAATGTCCATTTTTTATGTTTGGTGTTCAAAGCAAAGTAAGCAAGTAAGTATTTCTGCAAAGGAAAGCTTACTACAATGTCACTGAATTTTTTAATGATAAAATTGAATGAGATGTGTTTTGTGATTTGATTGTAAATGTTCTGTTTAATTTTGATGTTTTATTTTATATTGATAGATGACAATTTAATATTTATATATTTTTAATTTTGATTTTATTGCAATTTGACATTATTTTATTATTGTTATATTTACCATTAACACAGATCTTTATGTTTACCATTAACACCCTGCATGCTTTGTAATGTGTACTCATGTTTCCACAAATAAATAAATCTGAATCTGACTTATAAGACGAAGTGGATGACAAGGAACTTCTTAGCAATAATCATTTAGGTGTACATAATTAGAAAACAAATGTGTAATCAAAGTATCTCTAATATATAATCATACATTTGATCTTAACCTCTATCTACACGAATTGTTTAGCAGTTTAGTGTTGAAAATTGATGTCGTGTTATTGATTGACAATAGGAGGAAGTAGTGAAGGATTTTGTGGGAACCAATCGAATTACCACCGGTTTTATCTAAGACAGGGAAATTGGAGAGTCAGTTCATAAAGTAAACTTCAATGTTTATTAGTTAAATTAATTGGTTCTTTCATTATACGATGAAGGACCCAAAAATGCCGGTGAAGCTTAAAGGACAGGTCTATAAGACCATCATTAGACCTGTCCTTTTGTATGGCAGTGAAGCGTGGCCTATACTTGAGCGACATAAGCAGAGCCTGCGCGTCACGGAAATGAATATGCTGCGATGGATGTGCGGAGTCTCGCGGAAGGACCGCATTAAAAAATCCCGCATCCGCGGCAGCCTTCATGTCCGTGACATAGCAGATAAACTGCAAGAAAGTCGCCTACGCTGGTATGGCCACGTTTTACGGAAACCGGCAGACTACGTGGGAAACAAATGCCTTGCCATGCCGCCTCCGCCGGGGCCAGGGAAACGAGGAAGGCCGAAGAAACGTTAGCTTGACGTCGTAAGGGACGATATGCGTGCTAACGGGCTCACGGCAGGAGATGCACAAGACCGTGCGAAGTGGAGGCGTCTAGGTAGGAAGGCGGACCCCGGGCACCGAGGTGGAAGCCAAGGAAGCAACCGGGAATAACGCCCTGAGGATGATGATGATGAAGGAAAACAATTAAAAGTGTCATTACCTTTTTAAAACGTTAATCTTTTTGTAAATTTTTTCAAGGAAGTAGAGTTAACAGTTTACCCTAAACTAAGGCACGAAAAAATAAAGAACGGATTACTTTTTGCGGCAAACTCTGCCACCCAAGCCTTTTAAATGGTTTTCATACAAAGAATGGTCAAGGGAAAAACTTACAATTTCTTTATACTCATATTCTAACACCATTTTTTAGCACTGATTTGCTAGAAACTGTTAGAGGATCGTCTTTATATAAAGATATACATTATTGTAACTTCCTGACATAAAGGTTAGTAGTCGTCCAGTAATGCAGTGGATGCTACATTGTTAACCTTTGAATTAATTTACTATTATTTATTGACAATGCATATTTTGTGACTCAGATATATTTGCAGCTGGTGGCATTTTGGATTTCATCACATAACCTTTTTATTGATTTTCAAATTTAAATATGTTTTTGTACAAGTGATAAATGATCGATAAGAATGTAATTGTATTGCATCTATAAAATTAATAAAATTCTATACAACAATGCAACAATTATGGTACACAATAAAATAAATATCAACAAGCCATATGAATGATCCTTCGAATTTGTCAAACAATGGCTAATTTACGAGTACCTTACCAACTTAATGAAGACACATAGTGATTTCTAACATCGTCTGGAAACGAACCAAATTGAAAGTATACACAAGAATCTAATCATTGTCGTTCATTATTACATCCATTATCACGAAAGCCCATTATTTGTCTTTGACAGTTCTTCTCAGAGCCTAAATTATTAGTGTTTACAGTGACTATATTATATTTTTTAATTTAATCTATATTATCCCACTGCTTAGTAGTTTGATCTTCCCTATAGCTTTCCACTCTTCCTTTTGTGTGGTTTTCGCCGGACACTCATTCATAAACGCGTCTAAGTCATCACGCCAGCATTTCCTAGGCCTCCCTCAGCAGTACCTACATAAACAGAAGTCATTGAAAATTCCAATACGTACTGTACAGTGTACATTTCGTAACAAAACGAATTTTCCTCGCTACACTAACTTCAAGAGTATCTCCAGGACAAAGACTCAGCTGAACAAGCACACATATTTGCATACCGATTCGCTGTGACGGTGAGTGGTATGCTGACACTGGTCGAAGTATACTTGGAATTCGGCGGCTATGATGTTGGGAAATGTATAACATGTGTTACCTTCGGAGTTGTTTGAAGAGGCCTCAGCGGTTTCACTGAAGTAGCTCGTTTATTTAATGTTAATACAACTGCTTCTATTAGTATTTCCTACCTACCTACCTTCAAGCTTTAAAGCAGAGTGATAGCATTTTTCTTAAGATAAATATTATGTTTTTTTTTTTTTATAAAACACGTGTTTGGTTTAAATCCGCAATATTCTTTTATGGTAGCTGCTGTGAATGAATAACAAACGTATAGGCTTCTCATGTGTTCCCATCTAGAATCATCTGGATGACGACTATCTATCTCACCTCCCCAACCCAGTAACTGGAAGTTAGAAGTGGAAATTATGTATTTTCTCTGCTCCTCCAATATTCTTTTCTGATTACTTTCATTGTAGGATCCAAACCAGTTAAATTCATTCTCCGGGACGTGTCAAGTGCTTTTCTGGTGGTCGCCATTGTTGATTCTGGATTTCAGAAACTCTGCAGTTTCTGAAATCCAGAATCAACAATGGCTAATCACTGCTGATTTGGGAATAGTGTGGTGGGATTGACCCAAAAAAATGCAGTATCGGGGTCAACCTATCCGTGTACTAATTATATCCTGTGTGAGTATTCCTCAAAAAGATCGTTCTTTGCTTAACAAGTGATCAAGAAAAGAAAGTTCACCTTCAACACCGTCCCATCACACCCCAGGTCATTGGTCCTCCACTCAAATATTTCAAACGCTACCTTTTTAGTAGATACCAAGGTCAGTCCGTCAGTCTGTCGGTCCGTTTGTGTTACTATTGTGTCCCACAAAGGAGTGTCCTTGCCTTGTCCTGTATTCGATACAAATAGAAGCAGTACTAATAATAATTGTGGGACAGCTATAGAATATCTATTGAGTATTGATGTCACGGAAAACTTGACGCGAGTGTGTTGTTGTCCTATTAGATGCGCCGTCGTTGATGTTTATTTGTTTTTCATTGGAATTATGTTGAGTTTTCAAGGTAACATGCAGGATTGTTATTATTATGTCTAGGTATTGATTAGATGTATTATCCCACTACAGAGTCTCTCTTTTAATTTCTAACAGGAATTGTAGCTTATCCAATAGCGTTTGACTTTTTTCAAATTTCGTTTTTTAACCGACGCTATTTATTATTTTATCATTAACCGAGATTTTTTGTTCAAAATGTTTTATGTAACTGAAAACGCACACACAAACATCTCTCACCCTAAACGCATATACCCTGCTCCGTTTCGCCGTGGGGAAAAAATGAAGGGTGTTATGAGCCAAACCTTCTGTTATCTTCGCCTTTGAAGCAATCAGTCTCTAAACGCCATTTGTACAAACGAGTAGACGCTCGGTTTTTATAATAAGTATTGATAATGCTCCCTCTTTAAGCGGAGGCTACTGACATACTTCTGTGCTCTCTAGCTAAATACTTTCTAGATTTACCTATAATTTTCCCGGCTAAACTATTATCATGCATTTCTGTGCAGTTCCAACCTATATGTAATTAAAGAACCCGTATCATAAGTGCTAAGTGCATTTAATCACCCATATAAGATCTAGTACAATAACAAGCACCTATTATAATTAAACGATCATTCGTTAATTACATGATGTGTTCTTACGAACCTTGAGCATTGAATTCTTAGAGGAAAATCTGTACTCGAATGAGTTCAGCAATGCAAATAAATAAATTATTACGATTATAAAATAAGTAGCTGCGCGAATTTTCAAAACAAAAAAAAATGTATACTAGTTTTGATTTCGCGAAAATAGAGTCATCATGGTGTCTTTTCACAATTACATTGAAGTCGGCTTCCACTTTAACTAGATGCATTTAAACACCACAATTTTACATGATGAAGCTGCTTATCTGACCTGAACCCAATAACTGGGTAACACGTCCAAATAAAACTAGATTTTGGTAAAAATAGACAATCTCCGAAATATTTGAAAAGGCACTTAATTAGTCGATAATTACCAAGTTACATCAAACATTACTTACCTACTCTACTTACCTAATTATGGATCATAAACGCGAAAATATTCGAGGAAATATACCTTCATCCATTTCAAAGAAAAACATGTATTCTCTATAAATATTCCACTAATATTGAGTAAACACAACGACACAATTTCTAAGCATATGAAACTTGAAAAGATGTCAACATGAACCAGATTAACCTGATACCTGCATCTCGTATAAAATAACCATAACAGGAAGTATGTAAAGTTCAAGTAAACTTGGTAGTTCCCATCTTCCATTATTACTCATATTACCGCATTACATTAGTACGGGTAGGCAGCGGTCTAGCTTTCACAACTTGTTACTTAAGCGTTCTACTTTAAATTGAGTAGGTACATAAGCTATTGTCCCCTAAGTGTATAAATTAGAATTACTTAATACGCACTTAACGGTGTATTGTTTGTAGCTTCATAAAGTTTAGCAACATGACAATGGTTTTAGTTGTGGGGAGTAGGCTTGTGGAAGAGTAGTTGTAGTCTATCCACCTTTACTTGCAATGTAGGGTTTAGTGTCTGACTTTTGGGGCATTTCACGTGAAGCGGACAGGGAAAAAAAAGTGAGGTTGTGAAAATCGATCATATTCGGCCCATTTATACTTCTGGTAGGTATGCATGTGAACACAATTTTTTTTTTTTGTATAACGTATATTTCAGAAGTTATGGGTTTCTAAAGAATTGTCGTAATTGTAATTTCAATTTTTTGAAAGTAGTTTTTCGAATTTAATAAATTTACAATAAAATATTTAACATAGCGATACGTATTGGAAAAGTACTGTTATTTTTAAAAATAAAATAAAAATTTGAAAAATATTTTTTTTTCATGTCCAAAACCGGAAGTAAAGTTTTCAAACCTGAATTTCAGTCACTTCGACCATTTTTATTTTTATTTTTGTTTCTTCAAAATATAGCTTAAAGTATATTAAAAATACCATAGAACACTCAGAATGGGATCTCTATTAGTTTAGGAGTTAGAGTGATTAATGTAGTTACGCGTCACAATGGGCCTGATATCTGGCGCTAGCTTAGATCGGTTGGTGTGCGAAACAACATGTCTTGTATAATTGCTGTGATGTAATAATTATAACATTATAAAACAACATTGTAACAACGCAAGAACTGGTTTATTTTGTAATTTTTAGAACTTTACAATGGGTATCTATGCTAGAACTGGTCCTTTTAAGCAACAAAAACGAATCTATACGGTCAACTTCACGAGATATCCATTATTGTTATATACTAAAACCTTCCCCAGAATGTAACAAACACTTCTATGAAAACCGCATTAAAATCGGTTTAGCCAAACGCGAGATAATCGCGGACAAACATGCTATCGTCTCTGAAAATCTACAATCCAAGTAAGCAAAAACTGATCCAAGCGGGCAAAGTCACGGGATCTCTATTTGTGTTATATACTAAAACCTTCTCTAGAATGTAATGAACACTTTCCTGAAAACCGCATTAAAATCCGTTTAGCCAAACGCGAGATAATCGCGGACAAACATACATACAGATATACAGGTCGAACTGAGAACCTAATTTTTTTTTTTAATTCGGTTAAAAATAATACAAAATAAACCAGTTCTTGCGTTGTTACAATGTTGTTTTATTATGTTATAATTATTTTATCACAGCAATTATACAAGACATATTGTTTTGCGCAAACCAACCGATCTAAGCTAGCGCCAGTTATCAGGCCCATTGCGACGCGTAACTACATTAATCACTCTAACTCCTAAACTAATAGAGATCCCATTCTGAGTGTTCTATGGTATTTTTAATATACTTTAAGCTATATTTTGAAGAAACAAAAATAAAAATAAAAATGGTCGAAGTGACTGAAATTCAGGTTTGAAAACTTTACTTCCGGTTTTGGACATGAAAAAAAACTATTTTTCAAAATTTTATTTTATTGTTAAAAATAACAGTACTTTTCCAATACGTATCGCTATGTTAAATATTTTGTTGTAAATTTATTAAATTCGAAAAACTACTTTCAAAAAATTGAAATTACAATTACGACAATTCTTTAGAAACCCATAACTTCTGAAATATACGTTATACAAAAAAAATATTTTGTGTTCACATGCATACCTACTTGAAGTATAAATGGGCCGAATATGATCGATTTTCACAACCTCACTTTTTTTTCCCTGTCCGCTTCACGTGAAATGCCCCTTTTGCCACATTGTCACAAAACCCAGATTTGACAAGTCTGTTCCACAATATAATTCTCGTCATGCTACTCTCGAACGCTCAGGCTCAAAATGTCCACTTCCCAAAATGTCCACCGGTTGCAAAACGTCCATTTCCCAAAATGTCCACTTCCCAGAATGTCCACTTCCCAAAATGTCCATTTCCCAAAATGTCCACTTCCCGAAACGTCCATTTCCCAAAATGTCCACTTGCCTACGACAGCGCCTAACTGCTACTTAAAACTGGGAATATGAGTAAGAATATCTATTCAAATTTAAAATTAATAAATAACAATCTATTTGAATTTGAAATCCATCAAAAAAAAAAACATTGAACAAATGCTTAGTTATATAAGTTAAGTTGTTATTAATATCTATTCGAATTTAATATTAATAAATAATGATCTATTTGAAATCCAAAAAAAAAAAACATTGAAAATTTTTTAGTAAAGTTAAGTTGTTATTTGATAAAATAAATAATAATCTATTTGAATTTGAAATCCAAAAAAAAACGCATTGAAAAAAATGTTTTGTTAAGTTAAAAAAAAAAAATTTTAGTACTCATATTCACTGTTTTAAGTAGTAGCAGATAGGCGCTGTCGTATGGAAGTGGACATTTTGGGAAATGGACGTTTCGGGAAGTGGACATTTTGGGAAGTGGACATCTGGGTAGTGGACATTATGGGAAGTGGACATTTTGGGAAATGGACGTTTTGCAACCGGTGGACATTTTGGGAAGTGCCTCGAAGCCTAGTGTTTTGAATCACTATTTTTACAATTTATAATTGGAATACTTGAAAAACTATCCAGATAACTATTTTACAATAGGACTAACCGTGGAATATCAAAAACTGCTGCTGCTCCGTTTACAATCATGTTCCCATAAGGCCCGGTTTCCACCAAAACGGAAAGCAGATGTAGAAATCTGAATCCACTGAAGCTAAGTGGAGAGGAGATTTGGAAATCTGATTGGTTATTCAAAACACATCTCTAGTCTCTGCTTGGAAACCGGGCCTTACTCAACAAAATGTATTGAATGACTTTTTTCCAAGCACCAAAACATGCACACTCAAGTTCAATAAACAAAGAAAACCTTCAGAAACAATTCAACCGTACATAAACGACAAAGCCAAACATCCAGCCTCTTTGTCCCCCCCAAGTACGCAATCATTCCCAGCGTGCCCTTCCCGCATGTCACGCTAGCAACAGATCACGCTGCCAATGCCCACGACCGCACAGATGTATTTTGCGTGCCCAATCTTGATGCACGTGACAACATTTACGTTCAACCGCATGTCTAAGTACTGAGCTCTTAAACTTGAGATCTTAATCATGGTATGCTTTGTTAACTACTTGAAACGTTTTCAATGATATACGGTTTTGTTTTTGTACGTTTTTGCTGTGGTTTGATGTCTTGGTAGCAAAATGTTGAGGATGATCCAAATAATGATGAAATAGCATTAAAATTATTCAAGTTTAAAAGGTCTCAGCTGTTACAAGACAGATCCACAAAAGTGACTTTGGCTATTGGAAAGTCACAATCCATACTTATTGAAAAGACAGAGATTTTGACTAAATCCCGTTTCTTCACTTTCTCAGATGTGCAAAATGAATGAAAAAAAGGCTTTTCGCCACTATTTTGATATTCATACATTCAGTCCCGTTTCGACACCAATTCATTTCAACCAAGTCATCGATAAAACCGTGTAAACTTGGCACAGAATTCAGAAAAGGTCGCTTTTGAATTGCTTATGTCATGCAAATCATCATAAAAAACAACAAGTCAGAATCTTTACTATTTCAAGTCCCAGTTTTAAGGTGATCATTTGGAAAGTCATCAAACAGTCAAATATTTGTAACGCGTCATTGGCGATCTAATGTCAGCATTTGATATTTATAAAGCATGCGAGTCAATATTAACTGAAACCGTGTCGCCCCGTGTGCCCAAATGGGGACAATATCGCAATTAGTTTAGCGTCGAAGATAAATATTTACATGGAATATTTACGTGTTAACATTTTCTACGGATTTTTAATGTTCTCTTTTATGAGTGAATCGTGTAGTGTGGTAGACTGTAGGTTTGTTGTTTGTACTAAATCGATGTAGTTTCGGACGCCTTGGTAACTTATTAGTATTTTAGTTTTCCTTCGTTATTGTCGATTTTCTTTTACATACCATAACAGTTACCTATAGACTTTTTCGGTAATGGAGGTCACAAACTCACCCTAATTTAAATATTGCTAGTTAGCTGTATCTGGTTATAAACGTCTGTGTAATAAAAGTACTATGAATCTGCTGACAAATTCCTAATGGACACTACCCAACCCAAAAAGGAATCGAATACATTCTTTAACCAACGATAAGAAACAGATACATTCCCCCCAATTCATTTTACTCCAAATTAATTATGAGTCATTCAAAATCCAACCAAAACAGTAGCACCAGCTACTTCAACTAGTTCACAAAGGTCGGTTGCGCAAGCGCACCACGCGAGGATGCGCCCGCGCCGATAGCGATCTACTCGTATGAATTAGCGCATCATAGTGCGGCATCCTCGCGCTGCTATCTGTGACGTGCACTTCCTATACGGTTATTGTTTGGAGGCACACCATCGAAATTACTCATAGATATTTTTGTATGTTATTTATATTATGCGGCAAAACTACCATTATTCATTTGCGGTCTTTTGTTGGCATAATATTATAGCGGCGGTTTCAAAAGAGTCCCCTACTTCACCGTACCTTATAACTGAATATAAGGTTTTTGAGGGTAGTTTAATTTTCCGCAAACGTGTAATCCCTGTAATACTTAAAATAGAGTATTACTGGAAAAGTAAAGACTCAGTAATCTTATGGAGACATATTATTTTGTCACAGGTAAAAAAAAGATGTCTATTATTGTCTCCAAAAACTGTCTTAATTTAGAAAGAGCTAATCATTCATAAAGCTATCCATTGGCGCCTGAGAAGATTTTACTTCAGAACAATCTATTTGCCAACCATTCAACAAGCTTAACAAACACGTTATCCAGTACCAAACTTAATCTAAATAACGATTTCTGTCTCAATCCATCTAATTACAAAACACATTAGCACATCAGCTCGTCTACGAGACTTCCTACTGAGTGCGCCGGCGCAGCTCGCGGGTCACACGCTCTGAATACAGCGTCGTAGTCGGACTGAGCAATCGCACTAATATTCACACCTTTTACTTTCATCGAACATTACATGGATAAGGAAAAGAAGTTCCAGCTAGAAAAACAATGAAAAGAGAAGGTATATAAAAAAGAAAGAATGAAGAAAATGATCGGGGGAATTTTTCGGGAGGAATATGGCAATGGAAAAAAAAGCCAAAGAATCGATGGATAAACCATAATTATGAAGGATATTGTAACTAGAAAGGAGATGACTATTAAGCTGAACAGTAATAGAGAAGTAAATTAGGATAGGGACAGTGATGATGAGAAGAAGTTTTATATTAACTGTTTTAGTTTACTTAGTTCTTCATCACCCCCTGTAGTAGTCGAGTGCTGGATATTAGAAAGATATTCACATCTCAAAATATTCAACTCTATTCCTGGCAAGTCTCATTCACCTACTACCGAAGTCTCTGCGAATTTTAATTTCTTTTAAACATTTCTAAATAAATTTTCGATACCCAGCTGAGCCAGCACATTCTTAAAAATAAGACTTTTTTATTTTCCTATCTCGTGTCCACAACCATCAGCTGCTAACCAACTTCTATGGTGTGAATCACCCAATCTGATACGTAGAGTTTTTGTACAGACGAACAATTGATTTTCTGAGTTATTTAAACAGCAAAATTATATCTAAATTATCACCTTTTCAATAAGTAAGCAACAGTTGCAGATAAAACTACAGAGATAAAATCTGGCGCCATTTCGAAATAAGCGGTCTAAATTCAATTAGTGCCACATTATCTGGTGTTGGCTTTACTGGCTTTGTACTTTTTTCCTATTTTCTGCTTTTTGGTATAGTCTTAGTACAGGAAATAATATTCCCTAATTCTTAGTCTGGCGCTTTTAGCAATTAGACGTTTTAGTGATGGAATCATGATCCCCAATTCGTGTTGAGGCGCTTTGAGCAACCAGAACCTAAAATCGAAATGATGACACGGCTTAGTACGATGTTTATAAGGAATTTCAGAAAAATACAGTGTAATACATTAAAGTGAGAACCGTTACCACAAATTCAGCATTACTCTTAGAGACATTGTAATAAAATATCATCAGGGTCTAAACTTAAGTCATGATAACCATTGCTAATTATGCCAACAAATACGTACTAATATTTCAAATAAATGTAACTTAATAATTCTTTCCCATCCTAGAAAAGATTACAAAAAAGCAAAGTCGGTTAAGTTATCTAAAACGTGATTTTCATGTAAGAATGAATGAAGTCTCTGAATCTAAGATAATGCCTATGTTTCACAAGGTCGGTATGTGACCGGGGCGCGGCCGTACTTGTAAGTGGAGGCATCGCTACTGGCAAGCGAGCTATCTTGATGTACCGGCTGATAGCAGGCCAGGGGTCACATAGCTGCATGGTTACCATAATGAGCGAGTTAACGTTATCAAGTTAAATAATGTTTTGAGAGCAAAATTTAAAAAAGAGAAGACATTTTTAAGTTGCATTAGCATGTTTTTTCCGGATCTCAAGCTTAAAAAAAGATGGATAGTTTTTATCCTGGCCCACACAACAAGAGAGACAACTACCCCCCTAATAAACGTGGACTAAAGTTACGCCAAGGTTAATCCTTAAAAAATGTATGGTTAATCCGAGGATTACCCTGGTTGTAATTTTAGTCCACGTTTATTAATAAGGGGGCTAGAGTCTAAAAGATCTTTTTTATTCTTTATGAAAATGGAACAAAGTGTAGCAGACAAAGTGTGGCTTGATGTCATCACGTCAACGTTGGCTGATGCTGTAAACAATGCAAAAAGTTGAGAGCGACACACACACACACAATGCGACACACACAATGTGACACACATTTTCCATGCACTTGCTCTTTCTACATTATTTTTTGTGCGTCACATTTAGTACAAACACATGCTTTTCATAATTTTCTTTTCAGGCTATTGCTCAGTCAATAACGCATTTATTAAGAGCTAAATCGATCGGAAATCTACATAAACCAACAGTACCTTATATTTTGTTGCAGCGCTCGTCGAACGCAGCAGGTCGTGGCAAGCGCTTCACCTTCCAGTCCACCGTGAGACAGCTGGAGCGACGACGCTTGGCTGAGAAGCTGTCGAAGGAGGCAGATCTGAAGGAGCAACAGAGACGCACCGAGCTGGAGGCCATGAGGAGGTAAGTGAAATACCTTGTAGGGGAACAGTGTATAAGACGGGGACGTGGGGTATGATGGGAAAACACACACTTAGGACAAACATAACATAACACTAACGTAGCGCAAGCCCCAACAGGACGCCATATTTTGTTAATGGCCGCTTGCAAATGGCGTTCTTTTGGCGCTTGCGCTACGTTATTATTGTGTTAAGTTTGCCCTAAGTGTGCGCGTCCCCTTCTTATACGCTGTTCTTCTACTAACAGTGCCTGTAGAAACTTAATATAGATATTATTTTACATTTTGTTACAGTGTCACAATATGAAAATTGAACTATGACCTAACGTCCTCGTCTATTTACAAACACATCGTAACAAAGTATTCAATAAGATAGTAGTTACTCAAATGCAAAACTTATGTAAGACGTAAAGATATTAAATTGAATGTTGTATCCACAGAGTTGAGGAAGAGTTCCAGCGCAAGCGCGCGCGGGAGAAGGCGAACATCCGACAACAACTGCGGCTGGTCAGCAGCGGCGCCAACAGCATGCCCACACCCACCTCACACCATAACAAGGTACCCTCAGACATGGTTAAAACGATTACGGCATAAAGAGCGCGTATTATGAAAGTTGGCAACGTTGCAAGTTGTTTGGGAGGACTCATTTGATGATTTTACCATATTAAAGAAAAAAATTGTCCTAAGAGTAGGACTATTTTTGTTGATCGTAACAACTCCATATCAAAATACACGGCAATTAATACCAAAACAAATAGGAAGGCCTTATACAAACATTGACGCCTAAATTGATTGAGTTGGTAATTAGACCATAATGAGGCTCCGTGAGACGCATCAATCATTTCTGTCACACGTCCTTACCTTGCCTTTGAACCAAGGCGACATTCGATAGAGGTACTGCTAGCACAAACTACACCGTCAAGCGATAATCGGCGCGATTTCAATTCGACCGATACGAACTACAAGTGAAAATCAACCTTACCACTACGACATATGACATAAAACACGCTGTTATCTACGGGGAAATGACAAACAAAACACGATCGCCATGACGACGTCAAGTCAATCGAATTGCATCATTATTTTTAACCGACTTCAAAAAGAAGGAGGTTATCAATTCGACGGTATGTTTTTTTTTTTTGTGTGTATGTTACCCGATTACTCCGTGAATTGTGGACCGAATTTCAAAATTATTTTTTGTTCGAAAGGAGATACTTCTGGAGTGTTCCCATCGTCACGAAGTCAGGATCTGATGATTGGATCTTGGAGAAATCGAGGGCAACCCTCAAATTTTATTAGCTCACACATAGTTTTTCGCAAATCTTATGAAGTTATTCAAGATCTTGCGTATGGAAATCATCATCTCATGAAGCTGAGCTGATGATGTAAGGTACAATTCCTCTAGTAAAGAGTCGGCATCGACTGATTTAGGTTTGTGTTCGCATATCTCCGTAACTACACGTTCGATTTAAGTAATTCTTTTTATGTTGTACTAGGTACTGTTCAACTTAAGGAATACTGCAAGTTTCATCAAAATCGGTTCAGTAGTTTTTGAGATAGGGAAGGAATGAAAGAGATCTTAACGATGTTATTACCGGTGCTACGGATTACAAAATTCTAGTGCACGTGTAAGAAAATGATGTATTTGACAAGAATTTTGCTTGAATCTTTAAACTAAAAAGAGTGGCAAAAAAACAATGAAATTAATAAAAAAACCACCGACTTCCGAAAGAAAAGTTTTGTAGGTTGTTTTACCCTTTTTGTGGTTGTTTTTGAAGGCGGTTACATTTTTTTTTTGAAAAAGTTTTTATTTAGTAGCAAGGTTGATTTTTACTCGTAGTTGTAATCGGTCGAATCGCGTCGCATCGCGCCATGAGTAAAGTCCCTTACGACAATGACTGGAGAACACTGATGAAAGAAGTTACTTGGAACTGTCACCCGCCAAGACACGCAATAGCGTCGATGATGTGAAACGCGCGACATAAGGGTCAAGAGCCCTAGATACCACGACACGGCGTTACTAACGCTTTTTTTTTTAGCGTGGTAAAATCATCAAATGAGTCCTCCCACCCAAGGAAGGGCAGGAGGGACTGTTAGACTTGTACTGACTTATTTACGTCGGCGACGTAAAGGGCTATTGAAGGACACCGTGGATTTCCACGGTGTCCTTCAATAGCCCTTTACGTCGCCGGGGTCACGGTATTCGTTAGTCCCGCTACCGCGTTACTAAAACTAATAGTCCAAGAGCTACTGAACCCTGCGACTAACGGTCTTCCTGTAAGGTTAGAAATTTGTACACGTAATATTTATAGCATGCTAAGAGCAATAGCGACGACCTGGCAGGCGTTAGCCGTGCACATCATTAGACAATTTAATTTTTAAAGTGTAAAAAAAATTGAAAAAAAAACTTGTTCCTGAAAGCTTAAAAATTTTACAGGATGTAGTTTATATATTGTAAATCTTGGAAAAAAAATGACAGGCGATTACAAGGTGCACAAGTATGTGACAGGCGAATTGAAAAGTGCAAAGTTGATGAGGAAAAATAAACTTTCTCCTGTAAGATCAAATTTATCTCGCGTTTGGCTGAACTGATTTTGATGCCGTTTTTAGAAAAGTGTGCGTTACATTCCGAGAAAGGTTTTAATATACAGGGTGAATTTTTCAACTGGGCGTGGATGGCTATCTCCGAAACAATGAGGAATATCGAAAAACGTTGAAAGGAATCTCGAGGCCGATTTTGACGAAAATAAAACTGCATCTTTGGATTTTAGAAAAATCAATAATCCTGGCCAGGAATCGAACCCGCTGATTTTGGAAAAAAAATCACAGCCTGTATTATTACACCATTCGATAGTGTTGCTAATAAGGATCAAATTCTGGGAAGTAATCATATACGGCAAACTTTAGGAAAACGTATAATTGAAAAAAGAAACTGATGAATGTTCAAGACGATAACTGTATTCGGAACATAAGTTAACCGTTTCTTCTTTGAAATAACGCTTATTTTTGTTCAACTCAATAATTTCACATTGCTGAATACACTGGATTGTTGAGACATCAAATCCACTGAATTATTGAAAACAATTATAAATAAACTAGCTTCTGCCAGCGACTTCGATCGACTGTTATAGTGTAGCTGGGCTCTTGGAATTCCACATTAGTTGTTCCAGATCTCAATTTTCATACGTCAACAGAGAGTGCTAATTAGGAGAGTGCTAATTAGGCTGAACAACTCTTGCTAAGACGTCATTCCTATATATTTTATAGTGTACCTGGGCTCTTGGAGTTCCACATCAGGTATTCCAGATCTTCAGTTTTTATACGACAACAGGGAGTGCTCATCAGGCTGAACAACTCTTGCTAAGACGTCATTACTGTATATGCAATAGTGTAGCTGGGCTCTTGGAGTTCCACATCAGGTGTTCCATATCTTCAAATTTATTTTCTCAGCAGAAAATGCTCATCACGCGGAACAATTTTTGCTATGGCGCTATTTTTGTATCTCTTATAGTTTAGTTGATCTATTGCAGTTCTGCATCAGGTGTTCAAGTTTCCAAGATAAATTATAGCCTATATGTTGCCCACACTTAATAGCTATACAACAAAAAAAAACAATCAAATCCGTCCAGTAGTTCCGAAGATTAGCGTGTATGGAGTAACTCTGCTCTGCTCCTATTGGTTGTAGCGTGATGAAAAGTATACTATATAGATAACCAGCGCAGGAGTATGAAAAATAATTGTACCAAGTTTCGTCAAAATCCGTCTAGTAGTTTTTGTTTCTATAACGGTTATACAGACACAGACAGACAGACAGACCGACAGACAGACAGACAATAATTTTATTAATTGTTTTGTTGGCATCAGTATCGATCCCTAATTACCCCCTGATAGTTATTTTGGAAATATATTTCATGTACAGAATTGACTTGTCTACAGATTTATTATAAGTACCTATAGATATAGATAGATAGAAGATAGATAGATATAGAAGATTATGGCTCAGTAGAACATAGTAACATAGAAATATAGCAATTTCATGAAAATCTGCTATTTCCTTAAGTTTGCCTTATATGATCACTTCCCAGAATTTGATCCTTATTAGCAACACTATCGAATGGTGTAATAATACAGGCTGTGATTTTTTTTCCAAAATCAGCGGGTTCGATTCCTGGCCAGGATTATTGATTTTCTAAAATCCAACGATGCAGTTTTATTTTCGTCAAAATCGACCTCGAGATTCCTTTCAACGTTTTTCGATATTCCTCATTGTTTCGGAGATAGCCATCCACGTCCAGTTGAAAAATTCACCCTGTATATTAAAACCTTTCTCGGAATGTAACGCACACTTTTCTGAAAACGGCATCAAAATCAGTTCAGCCAAACGCGAGATAATTTTAATCTTACAGGAGAAATTTCATTTTTCCTCATCAATTTTGCACTTTTCAATTCGCCTGTCACATACTTGTGCACCTTGTAATCGCCTGTCATTTTTTTTCCAAGATTTACAATAAATAAACTACATCCTGTAAAAATTTTAAGCTTACAGGAACAAGTTTTTTTTTTCAATTTTTTTTACACTTTGAAAATTAAATTGTCTAATGATGTGCACGGCTGCCGCCTGCCAGGTCGTCGCTATTGCTCTTAGCATGCTATAAATATTACGTGTACAAATTTCTAACCTTACAGGAAGACCGTTAGTCGCAGGGTTCAGTAGCTCTCCAGCTATAAGAAAACAAATCACACGCGCGTGTGCTAGCGAGTAGCAACGTCTGAGGTTCTGATTGGGGTGTTAAAACTGCCTTGAACCAAGGCGACATGCAGATGCATGTCGCCTTGGTTCAAGACAGTTTATGTTCATATAATACGTCTGATGTAGATACGAGTACATCAGACGTATTATATGAACATAACGAGCGACATAAATGATGTAATTACTGTTTGTATAAAAATGAGTACGATTCCATGATTGACGGTCACCTTGCAACTAAATAGTGTGTGAACTAGTGTGTGTAACCTTGAGAGGAATCTTAGCTATTTTTGTACTACAGTGTAAGTAATCACCGCACTAAATAACTAGCATTAGAAGTTGTTGTAATTAATTTGAGTCGTATACTCCTTTATGGGCAAAAAATCTTATGACTGTGTATGAGTCACACGATTTTTTATTTGTATCTCAAAAAAAAACTCTAGTACCTAATGAAGCTACCTACAGTCCCAAGGCAAAATCACTTTCAAAAGTACTTTATTTGCTCATTCCAAGTTATGTATTTGTACCAAAAATGGATATTTTTTATGCTAACTCATCAAAGGACTGTCACACTTGCACTGACTAAAATCCACCATGTTCATTCCAGCCTCGAGACTCCCCTGACGGATCTTGTCGCGAATCCCCAGCGCCAGAGAGGTCACGTGAATCTCAACGGCACAGCAACGCATCCTCAGACATCAGTGGTCGCAGCAAGAGTACCACACCCGTATGTATTTTTACAGCGTTTCTTTGAAATCATCATCATCATCAGCCTATAATGTTCCCACTGCTGGGACACAGGCCTCTCTGTGAGAGGGAGTGGGCCATAATCCACCACGGCCCAGTGCGGGTTGGTAGATGTCACGTGTCTTCGAATGGTTGGTTTTAAGACAAGCCGATTTCCCCACGATGTTTTCCTTCACCGTTTTGAGAGCAGTGGTGATAAAATAAATTACCCAGAGTAATGCGCGTGGCGGGGTTCGAACCCACGTCCTACAATTCGTAAGTCGGGACCGATACCACTGGGCCACTACTGCTCTCTACACCACGCTTCTTTGAAGTAGCTGTGGTAAAATGATTGTGATTCTGTCTGAGATGTGGACCAACGTGCACAAGGGCAACCGATAACTTGACAGATGTCATAGGAATCGGTCGAATGCAGGTGTCACAATATTATTCAGTCGTTTTACTGATCTTGAAGAGAACTTTTGACTATGAAACACTGAACGTCTTACGGCTGAAAGACCATGAAGACAAAATGTATCAATATGGAATGAAGTTATCCTCGCGCTTTTTTTAATTGCCATCTTAGGATCTTGATGACTTATAAGTAGGCTGACCGGTACCTAAAACACGAACTTTCTCCCCAGATCCGCAGCGTAGAGCTGTCAGCATGGCGCACAGGCGGCGGCGCGCGCGTGTACCGCGACTGGTCGGCCGCGCACGCGCACCCGCCCGCCTGCGCGCGCATGCCCATCGCCACACACACCATGTACAACGGTAAGTCTACTTCGATTCCAGTCTGCTGACTGGAACTAGGCTAAGCCTGAACCTGAATAAAGGCTAAATTGAAGTTTCTTGTAAATTTTTCTGAGTAAAAAAACTAATCTTTGGAATAGGCTGTTTTAACTTTCTGGCTACTATTAGAAAATTACTGTAAATTAATAAATGGCTAAAGAAATTACCGCTTCATAACAAAACTAGCCCGAAGATGAAGTTAGTAAGTTAAAGTTTAAAACTAAGGTGACGAAATGTGATAGCACGGTTAGCGCAGTGGCTGAGCGGTTGAACTGCTGCGCTGCGTGTCGCGGGTTCGATTCCCGCATGGAGAAAATATTTGTATGATCTACAAGTAGTTTTTTCGGGTCTGGGCGTTTGTGTATGTGAGTTTATATAAGGTGCTTTATTAATATCTGCCAGGGCTTTAATGGGGGGTAGTATTGTGTTTATAGATTACAATAGTGAAGAAATTTCGTACCCCGGAACAGTCAATTCAATTTGAGACAGTAAACAAGTTAAATTAACATTGGCTCTACTCTGCATAACGTGGTTCACAAAATACGCGCGATGTGTCGCTTCGTCAATGAAAACAACTGCTATCTCTTTCTATCTGTTCTGAGAATGAAAACTGAAATCAGCTGACTAGATTTGTATTTTTATTATACGTATTTTTTTTTGTATGAAAAAAAAATGACAAATAATCAATTAATTATCTTTACTATTGTAATCTATAAACGCAATACTATCTCCCATTGCAGCCGTGGCAGATAATAATAAAGCACCTTATATGTTTGTAAACTCACCCAAGACACCGGAGAAATTCCTAGTGTCGAACAATGTATTAAAAAAACATTACATGGAATTCATATTAAAGCCTGGAAAATAGACAGACCTTTGATCCACATACATAACTTATGCCATCAAGTTACTATTATGTGAGTTTAGAAAGTCTACCTTCTTATATGGGTAATCAAATGCAGGCCTCGCTCGTCCCCGATGTATTGAGATCTGGAACACTCGCGCCATAACCGACGCGGTAGACGTTCAATATACTTGAATTGTCACCACGAAGTACTTGCAGTATCATTGTTGCGATGATTTGAATACCTACCACAGAAAAACCCATCCTTCTAGCCTTCTAGTAATCGATTTCCTACTTGGTGGAGCTCATGGCTAAAAATCTAATTACCGATCTTCTTGGTTAAACCACACTTGAAGAGGTTGGTCTGTGGATGGGTGACCATCTGTCTTAGCCAGCTTCCTCCGTATCTCGGAAATCACGTAAAGCCGCTGGTCCCGACTGTCATTTGTAGATCTTTAACAGTCGTTACTATTAGGCGATTCTCACACTGCCCCGCATCATGCTGCATGTTGCGTGTCGACGCACCTACGCGCGTTCCTGCGGGAGTGCAGATCTGCATCATCGTGCGGGTTTTTTGCGCACTCACGCGCGTAGGTGCGTTTTGTAGATTCACGCACGGCGGCTCTCATTTATTTATTCGCCGTTCTCTGTGGTGGTCGTGCAGTACTGAGCATTCAAAATCACGCGCGGCACTGCGGGATTCGGTGTGCCATACCTTGCGTCTCGCCCCGCACCTACGCGCGGGGGTGCATGTTTCTCCGCGTGTATGCGCGTGATCCGCATGAACGCGCGTGGATGCATTTTCTGTGTGTTGGACTGTGCGTGTTTTCCATACAAACGGAGATACTTACAAGCAACGGAAGAACACGCATCCACGCGCTACGCTGCATCATGCGGGGCAGTGTGAGAATCGCCTTAGTCAGAAGTCTGACAACCAGTCTTGCCATGGGGTATTGTACATATTACCCAGTTACTAGGTTGTGGAGGTCCGATAGACAGTTGCTCCATGTAAAATACTGATATTCAGCTACATCTGGTTCGACTGAAATTGAAAATCGTCCTTGCTACGAGTACTACGATATAATGATGCAATTCGATGCCGTGGCGAGCGTGTTTTGTTTTTCATCTACCCGTCGTTAACTTCTGGCTACAGTTGCTCCATGTAAAATACTGATATTCAGCTACATCTGGTTCGACTGGAAGTCAAACCCAATATTGATGATTAGTAATCGATTTTTAATGTGGATATAACAAAGTAACCGATAATTCTCTATAAAAATACATAAAAACATTTCAAAGAAACACGCCTAAACTGTCAGTCGCCTCAGCACTAATGTATCTACTTCCGATGGCCCTGACCCCACTACTTACCAAGTTACTACTTATCAATAACCTGGATTATTCCATGTGTTTTGTAAGAATGTTTACATTGTACGACGTACGTGCCTTGTTTAAGAAATAAATAAATACATTGTGATAAATAAATGATAGATGTTTAACTTAAAAACTAGGTGAAACCTCGAGGATATAATATTCAGAAAGTTTCTTTGAATATTCCGAGAAATCCTGTGCTACGGCGTAGCTCGCGTCAGCTACGCCGTAGCTCTAAGTGTAAATTAGAGTTATTGTATTAATTTTGTGTAATCTTATTTTTTGAAGTGAAAACTTCTTTAGCGGCGTTGTACACTTTTTCTGTAATGGGTAAAAAATTTAAAACTCGCGTCAGGGTCACGTGACCGTCAGGGTCACGTGACCGTCAGGGTCACGTGACCGTCAGGGTCACGTGACCCTGATCGAAAATGAGTAAGACGTCATTCAAATTAAAAATAAAACATAGTAACAAAAAAGTTTTCACTTCTACCGGCACTCCTGGAGTGCAACCTTTTTTATATATATATATATTTTACCTTCCCGTAATTCAGTATAATTACTACGAGTATCATTCAGTTGTAAAATATATAGTTGCCTCAAATGACTTGTGCCTTTTATTTTCACCACGGAAATTATTATCATTTTATTTCATGCGTTATATCTAGGGCTTACACAGCAACTAACGGAGCTTCTCCATGACGTGATTCGTGCGATTTGCAATTTCAACTGGACGTAGATAAACAAAAAGGATCCAACCCACAACATGACCGAAAATGAGTTATGTAGACCAAACTGCTCATCAAGGTCTATATTTTCGATTAGCAAAAACAATCCAACTTAAATATGAATATTTTGACATTAAAATGACACTGGTTACCAAGCCACATGTATGGCGAACCCCTATTTAAGTTTCGTAAAAACGATCCATTCCCCTTGGATCATATTGTAAAACGGCCAATCTAAGATGTGGAAACGAAACTAAAATGTTAAAAAGAATCCAAAGCATGTGGATCCTTTTAGATTATAATATTTTACTTCAAATCATTGCAAAAGATAAATCACTAAAAAGATTCATAAAGCATGAATCTTTTTTGTGAAACTTAATTTTTATTTAAAAAATGCACTGGTTAAATCACAAAAACGATTCAGTACGCGTGGATATTTTTCGCTAAACACATTAATTTCTGTGTTTCTGTTTGTATTGATGAATACAACGAAAGGGATCCATACACATCGCAGTCATTATATGTACCTATATTTTGAAGATTGAAGGCGAAGCTGGTAGAGGCGTCCAAGAAGTGGGATCGTGTTTGATTAAATATATAAAACAAAACTTAATCCAAATGTTTTGTGACTGCTATGGGAGACAAAACCGTAACATTAAAATCGTACTAGTCAATCTTTGACAGTACATTATTTTTATAATATCTAAAGACTGCCTTTATAAAAAAAAACGTGTAGAATGCTAAAATCTTCCAATGGGTCCTCCCGTCCCTCCCTGGGCGGGAGGACTCATTTGATGATTTTGGACTGTCAGACTCATACTGACTAAAATCAACGGTGACCCTTCAATAGCCCTTTACGTTCAAGCAGGCTTTGGCTTCTAAGGGGGCCGCGTTGGATTGCTGGTGCGCGTGGAACAAGACGTGCCGTCGACCCGGGCATGGTCTATGATCGGACGGCGAGTCACCCATTACTCACCGCCCGCATGCCCGCTCCTACGGTGGCCGGAAATCGCCTCGCGACGTCTGTCAGTTGCTGTGGGCGTCTCCCGCGGTAGCTGGTCTTGAGATGGACTCTGTTCTATACCTCACGCGTCCCGCCTCCTCCTTTGCTAGCATGGCTGCTTCGCGGAAGGAGGCGACCGCTTTCCATTCCGTCTCGGATCATGGCCTCGACCAATGCCGGGCGCGAGAGGTCGCCGCATATCGCCTCTGTGAGGACACTCCGGTGCTCTGCCCAAGCGGGCCAGTCGGGCGTTTCTTTCATTCCTATGCGACACAGGAACCTCCCGAAACATCCGTGCCCGGTAAGGACCTGTGTCAAGCGGAAGATGAGGACGCCGTGACGCCTCTCCAGCCACTCTTCAAAAGGGGTCTTACTACCCTCCATGCCGCCTTGAGATCGCGCCGGAGCTCTTCTCGCAGTGCCTCGACTTGTCGAGGCAGCGGCGATTCTCCCAACTTTGCGCCTCCACGCGCCAGTCGTAGACGCACTGGAGGGCTTTCGCCTTCAGATCCTAAGGCGGCAATCCGGCCAGGAAATTGGCCGATTTGCGGCGATCGTGCGGTATCCCTGGATCTTCCGTATGGCCATGACGCTCTGGCATGCGACTACCTTTGCCGATCGCCTCCGCATGCACAGGGCCCACACAGGGACCCCGTAGACCTAACACCTCACGATACCGGTGTACAGCCCACGGCAGGAGGCGTTTGACCCGCTGAGATTGGGCAGGAGCCGCTTGAAGGCGGTTACCACCCGATTCAGCTTTGGGGCCAAATGAAGGAAATGTTCCTTAAAGCTCCACCGGCTGTCGAGGATGAGTCCCAGGTACTATATGGTCGACTCGACGCCGATGCAAGCCCCTTCCACCGTTATGCGGGACTCTGACCGTGGCCGATCCCTGTGGGACGCCGCACGACATCCCCCCGGTGGCCGGGATAGATGACGGCCCTATCCATCAAATAGGCCTCGACCGCGCGGCGGGGGTAGGTCGGCACCCGGTGATATCAAACTACTTGTTTTATTAATGAAATGAATATTTTTTAACGATTTAAGTGGCAATTAGCTATTTTGAATCGTTTTTGCTAAATGGAATTGAGGTTAACATAATTGAAAACAGCTTTTATCAAAAAGGATCCTAAGACACATTTAGTTGAATATCTCAAGAAATAAAACTAAATTCTCTTAAATTTATTTATATGAGTAAAATATACATTGCCACACACATATTTTCTTAAGAAACCATTAAACATAAGCAAGTCTATAATGAGCAAACACAGGATAAACTTCAATCTCGATTATCTCAAAAGTAACATTTTGTGGGGTGGATCCTTTTTGGTTATCTACGTCCAACTAAAATTGAAAATCGTCCTTGCTACGAGTACTACGATATAATGATGCAATTCGATGCCGTGGCGAGCGTGTTTTGTTTTTCATCTACCCGTCGTTAACTTCACGTTTTATGCATGTGGTAAAGATGATTTTGACTTGTAGTTGGAATCGGTTGAATATATCGCATTGCGTCATGGAGAAGCTCCCTGACAACTGCTAGTGCATTCACTACGAATAAACTTAAACATATTCAATTCAAACCACGGCGACAATTTGCTGCGAATAGCTTGTCACATACAGCGAATACTCGCGGCGAGTAGACATTCGCAGCGACTAGTCGCTGTGTGCGACCGAAGCATTATACCTATCGTCCTACCTGTCTCCTCCCCACCAGGCGGCGTCGAAGCAGAAGCGTTCAGCGGCAGCCCCCGCTCCGACAACTACCGCCTGGAGTTCGCGCGCGGCCGCAGCTCGGGCTCCCCGCGCTCCCCCCGCACCCCGCGCGCGCCCCGCCTGCTGCCCGCCGCCCGCGAGCCCAGCACGTCGGGCTCCGAGCTGTCGCTCAGACAACCTATTAAGATCAGGTATGAGAATTAACAGAAATAAATAGTTATTGGTTATGCAAGGCTGCAGAGTTGTTTTTGGCGTGAGTACTTGAATTGAAAACTGATAGAGCGAAAGATTCTATGATCGAATTAGCGAGCGGTTCAAATGAAGAATCCTGAGTGTAGCGAAACTTTCAAATTTACGAGACGCAGAAACAGTTTATCACAATCATAATTGAAAATTACGAATTTTTTTAAAAGCAACCTTGATCAGGCAACAATTTAGCGGCCTTTGTCCAATATTGGACATTTGTAGCTTGACAGCTGGGATAATGTCGCTGAAATCGTATTCTACCTCAGCTTTCAGGATAGTTTCCCGATTCCGGTTATGTTACTGAAGGAATAAATTAAATGAACAGTAGTTTATACTTTATTGTTCAGCTTTAAAAAGAAATAGAACTATACAAAAATTATAACAATGTTAATGTTTACAATCCTTAGTAATTTGTATTTGTGCATGTAATATTTGGTATTGTTTATAGCATGCGGAAGAAAATAAGCTTTAATTAAATGACGACTTAACTGTCTAATTTAAAGCGACATTGATTAGCTTTTTAATGAACTAAGTAAAAAATCTTAACGGTCATTTACACAGAGCAATTTATTTGACTATACCCCTAAATACGCTGCTGTCAAAAAGTTACAGTAGCGTTTCGAATTGACGAATTATGTGTTTTGCTTTTTAGTTGTGTATCAGTTCATTACTGTGAGTAATTGAGTATTTTATTTACTTTATCTTTGCGACTTCAATACTGTAGTCATTTAAATAGTTCTGTGTAAATAATTTAATTTAAGTAGATGTGTTACGAAGTACAATCGGTGTTATAATGTTGTTGTATGGTATTTCCGAAGGTGGTGATGTGTGGGAGTAGCGCTATTACCTAACACTAACCCTGCGCGCGCGCATACAAGGTGAGTGCTTGCCGTACGCTTACATCCCTCACCCAGATCAAAACCTAGTCAATACTTAGGTTATTTTTTTAAAATACCAGCATCGTTTGTTTTAGTATCGTTAAAATTTCAAAGTATATTTCTGCTTTTAGAAACCTTTAGATCGTAATGCTTGAATCTTATAATAGATCTAATGCTCGTATCTTTTCAGTATACTCTAGTAGTAGAAAACTGCATGTCCTCGGTAGAAAATCGTTCATACATAACCAACGTTTTACTAAAATACATAAACAATGCCATGCTTTCTTACTGAAATCATTAATTACCCTGACGATTTTAACTCTCTTATAACACAGCATATTTTTTCGCACAAAAAGAATACTCAATAAATAATTGTTCTTATATTTAACCCTTCACTCACGCCTACAGTGAGCCAACGAAAGAAGAGCCGGAACCGGACGAGCCCGCCATAGTACCGACGCTGCGACCGGCCGGACCTGCGCGCACCGCTCTGCTCACTCACTGACACTCGGACACACACTACGGTCACCTACACTGACTCATTGACACTCACAGAGTCACCTTCACTGAGTTATCAACACTCACAGTGTCAACTTCACTGAGTCATCAACACTCACAGAGTCAACGTCACTGAGTCATCAACACTCACAGGATCATTGAGTAACTGATATTCATGGGGTGATTTTGTCTGGGTCACGGTCACTCACTGGCTCATAAGGTCACCTTCACTGGGTTACCAAAATTCACTGAGTCATTGACACTGAGTTACATGGTCACTGATACACCAAGTCAGTGATGACACACAACGCAAATTGACCGGAACTTAAAAGCATAAAAACTTGTATATGTTGAATTGTAATCTATGTAAACTTCTATTTATTTACTTTAAATTCTTGTTAGGAGTTTGTTACCTGATATATTATTGGTTTGGAGTATTTAGAGACTTCGTTAAGATGGCCAGCATAAGTGCCAATCCAAAAAATAACATTATAAATGTAAGATACTAAAAAAATAACTTTTAAATCTAAGAAACCCTTTTATATATTAGTTTTGGAAGTCATTATTGCCACAAAGGCAGGCAAATGTCCGGTGGAAGCCGGAATGGGAGTGTTAGTAATCTGTATGTAAGCTCGACACGCGACCTACGGCTGTTGAAATTTGGGTCGGCGACCATTGTATTGTGCTATTTTTATTTACCCTTTACTTTTCTTGTCTTGACCTAAAGCTTGAGAGGTTGACTGTCTAAATTTTTTCAAACATTTCTTTCTATGTTTTACTACATTTTCTTTACTTAATCTCAAAACAGCTGTATCGCGTGAGTTGCGCGTGCATACGGGTTATTAAACCTCTTTTTTTAAGTATATTAAAATTCATTGCTTATTTTTCATAAAAATGCATTTTGAACAAATCCATAAAATTTCGTTTTTAAGTTCTTGACGTCTCACCTTTTTTTTTTGTAGTATACAACAGGGTTTCATTTTGAGGATTTGATTACTAAAGAACTTGTATTATATCGAGCGTGGAGTGCTCCTAGTGTTAGTATAATAACGAACACAGTATAGTGAAGTTATTGACTCCGAAGAGTGCTTTAATTCGCATCTGCTATGTACTTAAGCTATGTAAAACTTTGTATTGTTTTTAATCAAGTTTAGGCTTACTATACAAGCTGTTTTCATAAAAAATACTGTAGATTTTATTTAATAAAATTCTAAAAATCTCAAATCAAAAAGAATCAGAAAATAATCAACATATTTTTTGTGAAAAAAGCTTTATCTAGAAATACTTAGGTTAATAGTTATGGTCTTCCATTGTAAGCTAAATACTGAAGCTTTAATATAGAATTAACGCTAGACTTATAGTGGTGCTATTAGCGTCAGGGTGTAGCGCTGACGCTACAATGTCAGCGTCAGACGCTACAACCTGACGCTTTTACTGTTAGGTGCTGAATTATACCGATTTTATATATTTATCATGTATGTAGTCAATGACATTTGGATACTGTATATTTATAAAAAGTATTGAACCAATATTTATGTAAATAAAAAAACAACATTCTATGGTGCAAGAATAATCTACCGCTGATTTTAAACTTTTCTGACAGCAGGCCTGCGAAAGTGTTTTATTAATTTAGACTGATGTGAGTTCTCTATCAAAAAGATCTTCACCAACCTATAGCTTATACTTCGAAAATATTATATTGTCAACTTGTAATAGACTCTATTGTCACACCAAACCTTAACCCGAGTAATCAACAGCCAAGCCCAATTCCAGCCACCTACCATCAGTATTGTGTCTCCTAATAGAGACTTCCCCTCACCAACCTTTAGGGTCGATCAATCATACCCCATACCCGGGTAATTCCGGCTAGGATGGACCGGGTAGGTGTGTCGTGACCGGGTTACCCAAAACCACGTGGTCAGTGGGTGATCGATTGTCGCAGTTTTTATGACGTGTAAAGTAATATTGGGCGGGTGTTATTGTATTAATTTTGTATTGTTAATGGCATGGTAATAATTTGAAATGTGTTAGGGAAAGGTGTGAAATGTCAATGTCGCGGGTTTCGAACTTTGTCAGACGAGCCATATTGTGGATTTGATATCTTTGAAAAATTGAGGTTTTGGATTTCTATATGACATTTGTTTAGTGAAGTGTATAGAGAGAAAAGATAACTGTTCATGCAATGGAGGTCAAATACTCGTTTATAAAGAAGGAAGATTATTGAAAATTACTTGATAAAGACTGTAAAAGTTAATAATAATTCATTTGAGAAACTCACATAAATAAATACATCTATTATTTTATCATACAGTCCCAATATAAATGTTAAAAATCATATTTCTAGTACATTTATATGTATAAAAATATACAATTAATATAATATACAACACAAGAAGTATTTTATATGTAAGAGTAAAAATATAAATCTAATATAAAACGGCTCAATTGTATATAGCTTAATGAATAAGCATTATTAATATCATATTCATATTAATATTGTGTAATCTGTATTCAAAATATAACTTTACATGGCGGATACATTGATGGCAAACTTTTTAAATATCACTGGCAAAATAAAAATTGACCTAATATAAACTGAAAAAGGTTTACTATTGATTGTCCGTCATAATGTAGACTTAAAACTTGTATGATAAATATAAAACATAGATTACTTCTGTATATAACATAAGCTAATGTTCGGTGCATGTATATAGTGTAGAATGTAAACCGTTTATCTACGAGTAATAAAGATTTGTATAACGATTTATATGTGGCTTTTTAATATCAATTTACCATCCAACAAACACTAAGCTTAATTTTCAAAACCACAAGCAATTCTGAAAACATGGAATTAATTCCAAAGCACGTATAGTTGTTTCCGAAATATATGGACTTCCAAATAAACGGAGTTGGCTCTATGTACAATTGTACATGGCCTGTTGGTCTAGTGGTTAGTGACCCTGACTGCTATGCCGGAGGTCGTGGGTTCGAGTCCCACCCAGGACAAATGTTTGTGTGATAAGCACGATCATTTGTTCTGTGTCTGGCTGGGTGTAATTTGTAATATTTATGTATTTAGAAATATATAAGTATGTTTATCAGTTGTCTAGTACCCATAACACAAGCTCTGCTTAGCTTGGGACTAGATTGCGTTGTGTGGTAGTTGTGGAATATTATTATTTTATATAACATGCAGTTTACTCTTAAACATACACAAAGAAAATTCCATCTTTAATAATACCATCAGTTAATATTGCCTGACTCCCCTCGATTACTCTTACTCGCCCTATGAGCTCCGGAAATTGTTGCTTAAAAAATTTATGACATGTGTAGGCATGCTTAAAGAAAGCAATTACCGGTCAACGCTCTCGCGAGCCGGCTGAAAACTTCATAAAAAAAAAAAGAAAAAAACCCACTAGCAACCTTTTAGAATGCTTATATTCCCGCTTTAGCATGAAATGTGAAGTTTCCGCTCGTATAAAAGCGGCGATGTACGACGAACATGTTGATATTAACAAGTAATAAAGGTAGACATGCGCAAAGGGGTTTCAGAAGTAAGAGCTTGGTGAAAAGTTTTCAGTTATAACGCGAGCTTTCAGTGAAGTGTACACACAATACGAGAAACTATTTTTGACGGTGCCCAAGTTATAAAATTAATTGTTAAAAATACACTGTGATAAAGTAACATTGAATTAGAAAATTACAAACCTTTACAAAAAAATCCTTAATCGTGTTTATGACCAAACAGAAAAGTACAAAATTAGTCCAAAAAGTGTAATCAATTAAATTGACCATACGTAATTACTTAGCCGATTACATTCTGTGATAAAAGTACTTACGATTATCATTAAAATAAACCTATAGAAATAACTTACTAACTTTAATAAGGCAACCTTTCTAATTCGTCCGTAAAACTTAAACCAACAAACATCTGTAAAAAGTTGAAGAAAAGTCTTCCAAACTGTTTTCTTCAAGAAATCCTAAAGGAGTTTGCCTACTATCCTCTACCGTGGCCTTTGAGGACGTTCCGCTTGGGTCCGGCGGCGCTGCCGTCCCGAACCTCAATCGAACGACATCGAGACAGTGTCTGGCCTGCGAACACAAAGCCAAACTGTTGCCGGACATCCCCGAGCCAGTATCGGCTCCCCCGATACTGGTACCGACGTCGGTTCCGGCTCCCCCTCCGCCGGTTCCAGTGATCCAGGAACAACCGGTCTTCACGAGCCGAGGTACAGTGATGACGGCAAAACCGGAGAACGTGCATGAAGCCCTAGAAGATAGGGATCCTAATAGTCTGAATCAACATGTGCAGGTTTGTATGAAGACGTTCAAAAGAACCTTGACAGTTAATAAGTAGGTGAAGAGTATCGTGAATTTTTCAGTGGTCACTAGTATGTGTGTCGGCTTATTATTGAATGTAAACAATCGAGGATCGATGTTTACAATGACCTTGTCAATAACAGTAGGTTGGTGTAGCTACCACTTATAAAAGTACAAACAATAGTCACATACGTATGTGTCATCAAATGAGTCCTCCCGCCATGGGTGGAGCGGTGGGGAATGTCAGACTCGTACTGACTAAAGACAACGGTGTTCCTTCCATAGCCGTTCAATAGATATTCCAGGGTCGCGATGACCTGTGTAGACAGTCCCAAGACCCCGGCAGTGTTTTGGCCCTTTATGGCTGAACGCTCTTTGAGGCACGCGTGGAACACGACGCGTTGTCGACCCGGGCATGGTCCATAATCGGACGGCGAGTCACCCATTATACCATAATATAGCTTGGTTGAACATAGACAGGTTGTGTACTGTCACAGTAATTAATAATAATCAGAACTACATAGGTATGCAGTCAGCATGATCGCAACTTTGCAATCTGTACCCTTAGCACGAGTTTTCACTCTTTTACTTTACAGCGTCTTTCCAGTATTTACAGCGTTTCTTGTATGAAAAAATGGAACAGCGCCTCTGGTGTGAGAAGACGGAACTAATTTTTTTTTTGAAAAATTGACAATTTGAAATTGTCAAAGTTCCAGGTTTACTTTATTAAGTCTCAAATACTGAAACCTCGTGCTAAGGGTACTGGTGGACGTTTTTACCAGGAGAATGTAGAGTAGTTCGACCTTTTTACTACTTATAACCAAACTCAAAATAAGATGACGACATGGTAGGGTAAAGTTTCGGTAGTATTATTTTGCCAAGCAATCACTGCACTTTCATATAGCCCACACGGATTGTGTTTGAAATCTACCAACAGTGTAGCACCATCTTACACATGTGTTATTCTACTATTAATCCTTACATCGGTAAGCGCTATAGTACTCAAGAAACTCTTAAAATATAATAAAATTAGCTATTCATACTTTGACGCCGGAAACATTATTACCATTTCTACCACTTACAAAGGGTTGTTAAAATTGTGTGACGTGTAACATAATAAAATATAACCATGTATTATGGAGTTATTTATAGAAACCACGGATGCCTTGAAGTTTAGAGTGCCTGTTAAATGTAAAAAAGGCTTTGTACCAACACCCTATGGTAATATTTCGCACTAGACTTGTGACATCATAGTGTACTACTATAAAGTGTCGTAGAACTACAAAATTATTACCATAATAACTTACGTACAAAGATTACAATCGGCTTCGTAGATATACGCCATGAGAATGTCGCAAACGCACAGAGATATCCGACTACACTATCATAGATAACTTTAGTAAGCTCTTTTTTTCAATATGCGTTCCAAGACCCGCTGTTATCAATAAAATAATCAGGTAAAATGAAAGTAACGAAAATGTTGGATTGCTATTACCCACTGGCTACTTGCAAATACAATTATTATTAAAAGGGTCTGAATTTAACTCCTACAAACGAAAATATCGCAAATGATACTTGTAGCTGGGTCAAGTAAGATAAAGTAAGTTCTGCAATTCGTACACGTTGCTACAGTAACAGGAGACGTTTGCGACCAATTTAAAAATGTAGTCGTTTCAGTAATGTTGTTTAAGTTGAACAGTATTCAAACAAATATCGAGAAATAACGTAACCTAGAAATTTTCTAAAGCTTGCCCTAACGCAAAACTAACAAAATAATAATACCATAACTTTATCTTTCAGTTTAGATAAATAATAACCTACACCCAGACATAAATGTCCATTTCTTCCAATCATAAATCAGTGTCAGGGAAAAATCAACATCATTATACACACAAACGACTATTAGTTCCGAGTGCTAGAAAATTGGGATATAACTGGGTAACTCCGAAAACCTTGTTTTTTTTTGAAGGGTCTACGTTATTACGTATATATAAGCTTTCTATATCTATATATATAAAAGGCAAACTGAATGATTACTAATCAAGCCACAGCCCAGACCGCTTGGCCTAGAGACTCCAAATTTGGAACATAGGTTCCTTATGAAGCGTAGGGGAGCACTAAGAAAGGATTTTTCGAAATTCGGCCTTTAAGGGGGTAAAAAAGGGTGGGGAAGTTTGTATGAAACTCGGTCATTTCTGAAGCTATATCGATGAAAATTAGAATATAGCTATTTGATAACAAATAAAGGATGACGTGTTTCAGGATTTTTGGAAATTCGCCCTTTAAGGGGGTAAAAAAGGGGGGGAAAGGTTGTATAAAATTCCGTACATTTTAGTATTTGGTTGGTTATTCGGTTGAAAATTAGGCACGATTTGTTAAAGGGGGTAAGGGGAGGGCGTGGGGGGTGGGTAAAGTGGGGGGGTAACGGGGGGGGGGTGAAATCAGTTAATTTTACTATTTGGTTGGCTATTCGGTTGCACACTAAGCATGATTTGTTAAAGGAAGGGGGTAAAAGTAGGGGGGGGGCGGAGCAAGATTTGTTAAAGGAAGGGTAATTTCTAGGTTTTTAAAAATGTATTTGCTGCCCTATTGTTATATCATCAATCGGCGAAGACGGGAGCCGTTCCCTTTCTTTGTTGATGTATGGCACCGTTGATAGGGCGGATGAGGTACGTAAGGAAATAGTAGCTTACGTAAAACAGAACTGGATCAATTTTTCAATTATGTCTCACGATAAAAATGGAGACAATTACAATAACTGTGATGAGCACTATTCTGATATAATCCAGCCTACAGTTTACGGTGGTATGCGTGAACTGGTCGCAGCAGGTAATATTTATGAGTTCGTTTTGGAGGTATATCGCAATGGTGAATTGTATGTAAAAGCTGGAACTGATGGATATCCCGTAAAGCGACTTCGCTTTTTGTCTCTTGGGGATTTGTCTAATATCCACTTTGATGCGTACCTTCCTGATGATATTAAGTCTTCTGAGTAGTAGCTGAAACTCATCAATGCCCGATATTAAGCTCTGTGAGAGTTAAAAAAATCACATCTCGCCGCATGGAAGTGATTGATTTTGTAGATCTGTCATCGGCCAGTTCAGATTCAGCTTCTTTTTCAGGTGAAGATAGTGTACTTGATTCACAATATACGGTTTCAAAGGTTAGTAAAAAAAAGCGTTGGGCTAGATACACAAATAAAACACGAAAAAATCAAGCAAAACAGGCAGTTAAAACTCATTATACTAAAAATCGAGATCGCGTCGTAAAAGAAAAGGCGAATTACCATAAAAAAAATGCGAAAACGCATAGTCAGGCTACAGCTGCATATCAGCAGATGCACCCTGAAGTACACCGAGCATCACAGCATAAATCCATTAATAGAGTATGGAAAACAAAACATAATGTCTGGAATGTCTTACGATCCCGCCATAGAATACGAAAGTGATCTCGGCGTAACGATTGGTAAAATGACTCAAAAATGTCAATGGTGTAACGCAATTAAGTGGAGAAATGAAACACCTGGAATATGCTGTAGTAATGGAAACGTAAGACTCGAGCCATTAGCCAGTCTTCCTGAACCTCTTTATATGTAGTTTAATCATGGATCTTCATCCTGATCACACACATTTTATGGCCAACATAAGAAGTTATAACAGCTGCTTTCAAATGACATCTTTTGGTGCTAAAAAAGTAGTCGAAGATAACTACATGCCGACCTTTAAGGTTCAAGGTCAGGTCTACCATTTACTTGGAAGTTTATTACCAGAAAGTGGACGTGAAGCAGTTTCTCCAAATATATTTTGTTGGCAATGACGATACTGAAACAAATTTAAGATACTCTCACCACCCGAAAATTAAACCAGGGCTCATTAGGCAGTTGCAAAAAATGCTTCATGACTCAAACCCAAAGTCAAAGTCAAATCATTTATTCCAATTAAGCCATCTGAGGCACTTTTGAACGTCGATTTTTAAATTTAAAGGGAATAGGAAGGGATGGGATTGATTCTACACCCATTCGCTAAGGTAGGTTGTATGGAAAAGAATGGGCAAGAAACTCCATACTTACTCTTTTTCAAAATGTTTCACAATGTTTTGAAATAACAATTAAAAAATAATAAAAAATAAATGTGAAAGCGATGTACTCAAGTCAAGACCATTAAATCATTTAAAGAATAAAAAAATAATAATAATTATACAGCTAAATAAAAGAACCCCTACATAAAAGAATTAAAGAGTACCATAGATAAAATACCTTCATCGTGTGATACTTTTAAGGTCGTCATCCGTGCTGTAAAAAAAAACCATCAGGCGGTCATCCAGGTAGGTACAATGCACCAGCTACAAATGAAGTCGCTTTGGTGATGGTGGGCCAGGAATTTGAGAAAAGAGACATTGTAATAGAAAGTTGTAGCAGCTCTTTACAAAGGATTAGTGAATTACATAGATCATACGATGTTCTACAATACCCTCTGATGTTTTGCCATGGAGAAGATGGTTACTCTATTTCAATACAACAGTTTGATCCTAAAACGAAAGACAGTTTCTCTGACAGGACTTTTACTCCTACCGTTTGATGATGAGAGAAGCGGAAATTAACAATTTAGTATTTTCGTTCTTTATTTAGTCAGTATTTAGTAGACGAATATGCTAAAATAGAGACAGAAAGGCTTAATTTTATATACGGAGAAATCAATCAAAATTGCGCGTTGACAGTTACATTCATTTGAAGGATGCAGTTTGTAGACAAGATGCTAATGCTGATCAGTTAGGTCTAATGGTAATAATTATTACCGTCATCATTCACTGGCGGACCACGTTACATGCATGAGCGAACTCAGGACGCCATGACTTATGTACGTAACTATTGGACGACCTGACCTTTTTATTACGTTTACGTGTAATCCGCGGTGGGAAGATATAACACAAAACTTATTTCCTGGGCAGAAATCACATGATCGCCATGATTTGATAGCTCGAGTTTTTTATCTTAAACAAAAAAAAAATGATGGATCTCTTAATAAAAGGAAAATTGTTCGGTGAGGATGATGGTTGATGTTTCATGTATTCTGTCGAGTGTCAAAAACGTGGTCTTCCCCACGTTCACATTTTCTCCTAAACCTACCATACACCTACCCTAAACCTACCATACACCAACCCTACCCTACATACCTTACCGTACCTTACCCTACTCTACACTACAATTTACTACACTACACTACATTGCACTACACTGCACTACACTAAACTACACTGCACTACACTAAACTACACTACACTACACTACACTGCACTGCACTGCACTGCACTGCACTGCACTGCACTGCACTGCACTGCACTGCACCGCACTGGACTGCACTGCACTGAACTGGGAACACCCAAATACTCCGAAATATTTTATTCCGAATTTCGATATTCGGATTTTCAAAACTCCGAATATCATAATACCTAAAAATTACAAAATCTATTATTAAGAATCTCGAAATTTATTTGACCGAATGTCGTATGTCCGATTTCTTCGTTTTCCGATTTTCACATATTCGAAAAATGTAATGCTCGATGAGTTCTCATTCCGAAAAATGAAATTCCGAATTTCCAATATTCCGAATAAACAGATTTTTTCGGAATATTGAAAATCGGAATTTCGTTTCTCATCCTACAAAGTCAGTGACAGAAACGAATTGGTGCAAAACCGGCTCCACGTAGTTTTGTCTACCGTAGTCCCAGAGTGTTATTATAGTCTGTGTAGGCACGGAGTGGCGAGGCGTATCCTCTTAACTTTCACTGTTTGCCTTCAGGATTTTTATTGTTATTAGGAGAACTTAGGATCCAAAAGCGAGCGAGCGAGGACTTGGGGCACCCCGACTCGGTCGTGTTAGGTTACTTTAAACCTTGCTCACAGAAATAGGAGCCCCGCGAAGCGGGGCTCCGTCGACCTACCTTGGTAGGTGATAGTCAACAAATTGACCAAGGATACAAGAGGGAGCGAAGCGAGCTCGGGACTGGGGACACCACGACTCGGACAGGTTAGGTTCGAAGGGGATGGCGGGGGTCTGAAAGACCCCGCCATCCCCTTCGTGTTAGGTTACTTTAAACCTTGCTCACAGAAATAGGAGCCCCGCGAAGCGGGGCTCCGTCGTACTGCCATGGTAGGTGGTAGTCAATAAATTGACCAAGGATGCAAGAGCGAGCGAAGCGAGCTCTGGACTGGGGACACCTCGACTCGGACAGGTTAGGTTCGAAGGGGATGGCGGGGTCTGAAAGACCCCGCCATCCCCTTCATGTTAGGTTACTTTAAACCTTGCTCACAGAAATAGGAGCCCCGCGAAGCGGGGCTCCGTTGAACCACCTTAGTGGTGCTTTAACTCAGGATGCAATAGCGAGCAAAATGTGTATTGGGGCACCCCGACTCGGATTTTTCGACCTGACGGACCCGAATCGGAATTCTAATAATCGGAATTTTAATATTCGGTATTCGTGTTTTTGATGTTTCGGAAAATATAATAAGTCGGAAGTTTTGATATTCGGTCTATTGAAATTCGGTATTTTGAAAATAGTAATTATAAACGTTAGGAATTTTGAAATTTCGGAATTATTTAATAGGAATAATGATCCATCGGAGTTGTTATATTAGGAATTTTGAACCATTCGAAATTATGAAAATCGGTATTTTGAAATTCGTATTTATGAATTTCGGAATAAAGTTTTTCGTATTATCGTAGTGTACCCCACTGAACTGCACTGCACTACACTACACTACACTACACTACACCTACTTTATACCTACACCACACTTACCTTAACCTTCCCTGAACTTCCACGATTTTTAAGACTAAAATCAGCCAAATCAGTTCAGCCTTTTGCAAGTTAAAGCGTGACTAACGAACAGCTATCCATTTTTATACCTCACTTGCTGAGCCGGCAGACGTTGTCCTGCCCAGTAATCAATCCTACACCTACTCTACACCTACCCTACACCTACTCTACACCTACCCTACATCTTCTCCACCTACCCTATGTGTTATTCTGGATCTTCAGCTACCCACATACCAAATTTCATCGTAATCTGTTCAGTAGTTTTTGGGTGAAAGAGTAAAAAACATCCATCCATTCTCACTCATAAACTTTCGCCTTTATAATATTAGTAGGATATAGATATAGATTTAGTATGGAGATTCATTTATCTCCAAACTTAACGCGAGCAAAGCCGCGGGTTCAAGCTAGTATAATATAATTTTATATAATTAATATATAATTTCGTATATAAGCTTTCTTCAATAAATAACTATAGTTATTTATTGAAGAAATATAAGCTTATATATGACATTGATGTTTTAATCTGTATTAGATTGTGTAAAACAGCCGGGTCATACTAACGGCATGTCACGTTGATTTTCGCGATAATACTCGTAAATTATAGAATCAGGCGCTACTTTGCGGAAATCCATGATTTTAAATGTTATGAAAAATATCTAGTTTTAATTCCGCGACAAAAATCCAAGCTTGGATGCAGGATGCAGTCCCACCCTAAGCCAGCATGCATTCAAAAAAATATGCGTTCTAAAAAAAATTACGATACGAAATAGAGCGAAAACAAAAAAACTGAAATAAATTTGTTATGAAATAAAATATGATCTTACAATTAAACGCTGCAACGACTACCAAAGCCTAGCTGCAATTACTACTACTACAAAAAAAGAATCATTTTTTGTCTGATCTTTTAAATAAGGACCACCTGGAAACAATAAGCTTTCAAAAAAAAAAACTAATTTCCAAATTGGTCCAGGCGCCTTTGAGAAACATGCCACTACTACTACGAACAACTTTTTATACTAAGGATGACTGAATAAAAAAATTGGATTTTCTTGTATGTTTTCCGGTAAGGATCACGATCATAACCAATTATTATTTTATTTCACTATATTATTGATCAGAGAGGAGGCCTGTGTCCCAGCAGTGGGGACATTATAGGTTGATGATGATGATATTATTGATAATTTGAGCTACAACTCATTTCTGCCGGAGTTGGGTTTTTTTCTATGAAGCGTGAACATTCTCCTTTTCATCTCTACTCTCTGCTCCATTTGTCTGAATTTTGGTAGGATTTACATGGTCCTCCAAGATATATCATACATTTAATACGAAGTGCTCAAATTACAAAATTACCTACACAATGTTAATTAACATTAATACGTCTGCCATAAATCTCAAACAACATCACATAATTCTAGTTTTCGTGTTACCAAATCATGAAGAAACCTTTACACCTAGCCACAATGTTATCAAATATGCAAATTCTTACAAAAACCAAAGGTTTAATTAAAAACTCAGCCGACCACTGCCGGACAAAGAACCCGAGACGTTTGCGTGACTCAAGTACCTACCTAGCTCCTCGACTATATGCTACGAACTACAGGTCACTAGCTCCTGTACTATTTCATTGTTCTCCACTAATTTACTTTCTGTACTTTCACCCTTTTTTTTTCTTTTTTTTTTTAGCGTGGTAAAATCATCAAATGAGTCCTCCGGCCCCGGGCAGGGCGGGAGGGACTGTCAGACTTTTACTGACTAAAATCCACGGTGTCCTTCATAGCCTGTTTCGTTCCGGGGTTACGGTAAGGAAATAATCCCGCGACCCCGGCAGGCTTTGGCCCTCTGAGAGGGGGGCCCCGTCAGTACTTTCACCCTTGAAAAGAAAAAGGGAATAATAAAGTTCACGTATAAATCTTTGCTTATCTTATATGTTACACTTCTAGTTCACTGAAGTGCGTAATTTGTTTAATCGTAAATGGACTGGATAAGATACGAAACAATTAAGCATATAACTCTTTTGTGTGTACTTTAAAACACAATTTGCTAATTTGGTGGAATCCAACTGTCCCATGTAAAAGGGAGTGAGTTCATGACTGTGAGGTGAAACCAGGTTCCAGGTTGCTAATCCTGAGTCGCGGAACTGCCATAGGTCGCCAGGACACTGGCCCAAAGGTAACGCCAGAAATAGGGTGGACTTTTAGTCAGTATAGTCTGACGATTCCTTTCTCTAAACCCAGGGCGAGAGGAATAATTCGGTGATTTAACTACTCACAAAAAAAAGGTTGATAATGCTGATAAAAAATCTAGAAACACTGTGACCCACCTAAAAATCGAACTAAGTTCTTCATGTTAGCGAGTACTAGATTACTTGAGCAACGGGGCAGCAATGCCATGTATCAAATTGTTTCATACGTATTATGGAAAAAAAATCTAACAATTTATACTGGTACTGAATAGTTCTTGAGCTACTAACATTGACACACTGACTTTCAGTTATTGAACACAATGGTGTTTCCAAAACCATGTCATGTTTGCAATTGACTGTCGACAAAATCAATCGCAATTCTATTTGCGATTGGTTTTCAAGTTATTTATAAGTGAGCTTACACTCTACGATTGCTTTTTCATATTACTTTAATAGATTAACTACGGTTTAGGCAATTACAACGCAAAAGTACTATGGAAAGAAATGTAGAAAAAGTAATTCCAATCAATCAAATGGGTAGACATAATGTTGTAAAAATTTAAAATTGACAGGGCTTTAAAAACTAAAGTTAAAATCTATAAATGTGCAGCAAGATAATGAAGGGGAAACATCTTAAATGCTAAGTAACTTTTATAGATCTCAGACGAATGACGTTAAGTTCTAAGATCAGAAAGATGGTAGACACAAGCAAATACATAGACACATAGACCACAATGAATCTTCAATAACAAACTGCAGCATCAAACTGCGACAAACTGCCTACCTATACGACTACAGCGATACTACGAAAACTGCGGAGAGTGGCGGCAATTTAGCGGTTAGCGGTAGCCAAATACTGCAGAAGTATATTTCATTAAGTTACTTAGAAACCATTGATTGCGGTTGGCATCGCCATCGTCTTTACTAACTGTGCCGGGGTCGCGAGACTGCTTAAATGGGATACAGTGGCCCTGGATCGCAAAGGGCAACCGAATCAACATTATTGTATTTTTAGTCAGTAAGAGTCAGTCAATCTCTTACGCTCCACACAGGGCGGATGAACTCATTTGAAGATTTTATCATCCGAAAAAAACACGCATCTGGCGGTAAAGTAGCAGGTAGCCATGGTTATGATAAAATAACTTAGAAACCATTATTTTTACAATTGTGTTGATTACAGTGGATATCAGGAATTCCATCTTTAAACCTATGATACGAACTTAGAAGTGAAGCGCTTCATCTACTTACCCACAGCTTCTCATCTGCCCTCACAGATAGTATGGGACGACATAATCGGCGAGCCCGAGGGCGCGCGCAGCCCGGAGTGCGCGTGGCGGCTCAGTCACGCGTGCTTCCGCCACGCGCGCAACTGGTGCTACACGCTGCTGAGCGTGCTGCTGGCGCCGCCCTGCGCGCTGCTGCTGGGCTGCGGGTTCGCCTGCCTCGCCTTTGAGGTAACACATACATGACATTAAACTCATACGTTTTCGCAAAGAGTGTAGCTAGGTACCACAGAACCCTGGCTGGATCTTTACATATTTGGTAAAAGTGGTGGTGGAAATCAAGGATGCTTGACAGGAAGTAGTTTGTGACATGTTAGGGCTCCACCGCTGGCAAAGAAGGAATTTTTTCGCTCAAGAATAGTTCAATAAATGTTGGTGCCAAGTTAGTAAAAGAGATGCATGTAAAGACAATTGCTGAGCGCGTGCTCCGCTAAAGCAACACTTGTTTAGCAGTCGAACTCTCGCTAAGTATTTAACAACAAATATTTTCAAGGAGGCTAACCATAGTTACTTGCCGATTTTTCTCCGTGCACCTGTTTTCGTTTTGAGAGTTGTCTCATGGGCCACAATCTGGTAAAATCTCACTAGATAAATACGCAATCCAGTATTGGCCTGTCCATGTGATGCATTCGCTCATAGCTATCCGAACGTTTATAGTCAGCGCCAGTGGAACACGTGGCATGTGTGAAATCAAGTTTGCCTGAGGTAGCACCCGTACCGCCTCGTCTCAAATCAACTCACCTGTCTTCCTCTTGTTGCAATCTCTCTCTTCCAGCAAATCTGGTGCACGGCTCCCTGCCTCCGCTGCGTGAAGATCTACTTCGCATCGCTCCGGACAATGGTGATGTCTTGCATGGCCGCCATAGTGGTCCCCGCAGCCAGCGCCGTCGGCCACGTCTGCAGACACATCAGGATCAACTTCAGGAAGGATGCACCTGATGATAGGGATATGTTGGTCATTTAAAGAAAGCTGTTGTTTTATAATAACTCACTTTGAAATATGAAAGAGAAGAAGAATTATGGAAAGAGTGGGTAACCTAACAATGTTTTTTTTTTTTGAAAAGCCGGTGTAATGTGCCATTTTTATAGTGATGGCAATCCAGGTCAGGTAATCTTCAAGTAAAATATCTCAACCTTATAGTCTATGGTTCACGTATTTCATCTGACACTTCCCTAACCCCCCGCGTACCCCTGCCTTCCGTTTTCTGTCAGCCATCTTTGTTAAGAGTGTTACCAGCTTACAATCTAAAATAGGCAATTAGAATTTATTGACCAAGGACATCCAGTTTTATCAAAGAATATTACTTATTTTTTTAATTTTCTGTTTTATTTCATATTATCGTTTTTATCAGAAGGTTTTCCAAGTAATAGGGTTGATTTTACGAGTTTTGACCTAAGTTTTAGGGATAAAAATTTCTGAGAGTTGGTATCACAGTTTGTTAATCTGTCAAACAATTTCACAAAGTTTTGTGAATTAGTGTTTAATTTATCTAATTTCGTAAATAATCCTCCATATCTGAAGCTGTAAACATGTGCAACATGTACAACAAGTGCAGTGGTGTGTTGGAAGACGAAAGGACGTCAGTTTTCAAACGCTTCCAAGAAAAAAACGAAGAGAAGATCGGCATCATACTTATGAAAAACAAGTTTTAGCCACATTGATCCGGGAAATGTTTCGGAGTCATCAAAAAAGAAGCAAACAAAAACTTAGAACATCGACCTAAATGGATTTCTAATATTAGAGGTATTAAAATCATATTAAAAATAAGTACTTGTTGGAATTCATTGGATGCTGTTTCTGAGCGCGTGTTTAATTGTTGAAATGTTATTAATAAAATATTAAAAGCTACAGACTTGTTCCCACTAGAGAATAAACAGTTATAAGTTTTTAATAATTTTAAAATAAAAATAAATGAAACTAATAAGATTTTTATTATTCCTTATATCCTTTTATGACTTGTTACAGCATATTTCTTCATATAATTGCAATGTGATTGCAATTATATGAAGAAATATGCTAACATTAAACTAAAATTTTAAATTCCTAGCAAGAAATACTTTCTAGGCTGAATCGTATATGTCTTTGCCTATAATTACGCGTCGGACGGAGAGACAGATTAAAAAAAAAAAGCTGTCATTCATGATATGTGAACCTTCGGGCATGTCAAATTTGCTATAAGAGAGTGCCCTGTCTGAACCTATCTAGTCTGTGCAATCTATGACCCGTATTGTCTATGATAGTTATTCTTATGCGGGGGCTACACCACAGACTACACTGACGGGAAATATCGTTAATTTTCGATATAATAGTCTTTAAATATTCATATGAATGTCCACCAACGCGATAATTAATGGCATTTTTCGTTAGTTTGGCCTAACATTATCTACAAATACATGTAAAAAAAGAATGACAACCCTGCCAGGCTCTCATAGGATAAAACCATTGTTTTATTTGTTTGTTTCTGCCAACCGTTCGAAGAAATACATTTTGTAAAATTATCTTGCAAGCAGGCCTCAGTTACAATGATTGATAAATTACGAGGGTTATAAATTATTAATTACCTTAACATGGTTCCGACAACCGTATCACACGATTGAGGACTTAGAACGGGAGCTTTTACATCACTTATTTTATTTACTTATTGATTTCACTCATACAGAAAATAATATTTATGATTGTACTATCGCCGTAAGTGCCTTCTATGCGAAAGAGTTTCACAACTTTATGTTGGTATGTGTTTATGCACTAAAACAAATATTTACATGTACCTAATTAAAATTAAGATTATCTATAGTTTTACAAATATTTATAATAACTAGATCGTTAAGATTTCATAAATTATAAAATTAAATGTGGTGTGAGAATTTTCAAAATAAATGCCATGAATAATTGGAACTAGTTTTTGTTTTTATTATATTCAAAAATAGAACACACCATCACACAACATCATTTTTTATCTTTCCAGCCTATACGCATTTACACAATGGCTGACAATGGCCCATGACAGCTCATCTAGCAAAGCAGTCATATTATTCAGCCTACGTTCTGATTTACATACTTAATAAATTACACTTGCCCCTAATTATTACACTGGCCATTATTACTCCGTGGCATGGTGATTGTAATTAGCGTAAACCCAAACAAAGCAGGCTAGTGACCGCATAAAGTCATAACAAGCCGTGAGCCGTGAGAGTCCAATGTGTAACAACACGCCATATTTCAATTACTTATATGTAACCGCTGAATATTTCATGAGCAACGAACAATCGGGCAACAATATCGAAGAATTTGTAGAGATATTCTAGTTTAAGTATAACCTAGAATTAAATTATATGGGTATTTTCGATGTTCACAATAAGAAAAAAATAGAATAAAGTCAAAAAATAGACATGGAGACGATAAAAACAATATTGGTTGTTAGTATAGTACAAAAGTATCTGGCTTGCATGGCATTACAAACGAGGCTGTATGATAGTTTCCTTCCGCACTTAAAATTGGTAGACAACTTTAAAAAAAAACCTAAACTTATGAACAGGCTGCATGGGCTAGATCTCTTTGCCTTCCCGAAAGGGAAAACGGAAAAAAAAGACAGAAGAAGCGCGCGCGGGAAAAAAAAGCGATTTTTTTTACGAATATTTTCTTTTTGTAAAAGTTAAGATTTAAAATAATGATGGAGGCAATATCATCGAATGAGACATCAGTGCGACCATCAACCAGCAGTACTAATAACATGAACTCCGACCGTTCTGAAAATCGTTTCGTCATAGCGCAATGCCGAAGGTTTGATTAAGTTTCTGACGATATTGCATCATTTGGCATAATAATTTATTTCTTTATTTTTCAAAAAACGTTACCTACATTTTAGGAATGATGACCAAAATACGAACGGCCAACAGGAAACTAGCGAGGAATCTGAGACAGAAGAGGTAAGTTGACTATGTACAATCTAATCTTAATTCTACGTAGGTATTCCAGTTTTATTATTACTTTACGTTACTATAAAATAATAATATCAAACTTGTTATCCCCGAAGGGTTAGCCGTTAGGCAGAGGTACCTACCTACTTAGATTTATCACAGTTGAATTAAATCTCGCAAATTACTTAAGTATGTACTATAAGTTTAAATATCATGGCGAAAATTTAGCCACCAACCGGATCAATCCAGATTCCGTGGCTATAATTAAGAATTTCCTGATCGAATAACTCAGTTGCTAATTTTCCGACCTCGAACAAAAGACTACGCTTGGCAGTCGCTCTTGCGATCACTAGACCAAGGAAGCATTTACCTAGTAAGTATCTATTCTTATTGAGCAATGTAACATTTGAACCAATAATATAAAGCTTAGTGAGTACTTTAAGTAGGCACTGTTCAACGTTTGCCTTTGGGAAAACATGCGATTGAACATTACTAACACGCAATTAATTCCCGCGTGTCATGTGTTGTGCTTGGGGCTGGCTGGGTTCTTGTAATAAGACAACTTCTTGAGATGAATTCGGATTATAATTTATTGAGAGCTTTACACGATGGCGTCCGTTACATCGTAGCTTAGGTGATCAAGGAAGACCATAGACAATACATTTTTTATTCTTAAAACTAATGTGCCATAGACTAAATATACAACATGCCCTTTTTTCTTTTAAAAGGTTTGATGTGACATTTATAAAATTATTATGACATTGACATTTATAAAATTATGACATTGACAATTTGACACTTATCAATAACCTTAAACTGATGAATAAAGCTAAGATAAATAAAATTATAATAATACAATATATTTTAACATTATACAATATTAATACACAATTTCAAATTTATAAATCTAATTTCTGTCTCTTTTTTATCAATCTACCTCTCGAGCTATACTCAGCTTGCGACATTTCTTTTTTAGCTTGTTTACAATCTTTCTTTTCTAAATTAACAGAGGTATGAGGTAAGTTTTCAAGCATAGGACTAGTAATAGGACTTTGAGAATTATATGATGATTCATTTGTATCCAATAAAACCTGGTCATCATATTCATTATATTCATGTAGACTATCAGGTGACGTTATTTCTTCGACATTTACAAATACTGGAGATCTTGCCTCTGTAACTGACTGAGACGAATGATCTGACTCTACTGACAAAAAGGAATCAGAATCATTATTTTCTTTGGTAATAGACTTTGACAAAGGATTTGACTCTGAATGAGTGAAAATAAATATACAATTATCATCCTCTTTTTCTTTTATTTTGGACTTTTGAAGAAATGTTTCTGACTTCGACTTGTCTGTTTTATTTGGAATTGGAAAATTATTTTGATTCATAGTCTGTCTAGTGTCCTTGAATTTGACTTTTTTATTATTTGACTTATTATTGCTTGATTTATAATCTATCCGAATATGTTGACTATTTCTTCTGTAATTTGTACCATAACAATCTTTAACAATAAATGATCTAGGAAAGTCTGTCTTTGAAACAATAGTACCTTTAGTCCATATGATATCTTTTGGATTTTTCTTAAAGTAAATTTGTTGGTTATTATAAAATGCTGGATATGTTTTACAATTTTTGTTATAATATAATTTTGTTTTATTTAAATTACTATGTTTCTTTACTTTGTGTTCTGAAAATTTTACAATTTTAGGTCTTAAATTACTTACTATATTAGGTAATTTAGTTCTTAAATTTCTTGACATTAGTAACTGAGCAGGTGAAGCAATATTTCCTCTAGGACTATTTCTATAATGAAGTAATCCTATGAAGGGATCAGACCCTGATTCATCACATTTTCTTAATATGTTTTTCACAATTTTTACAGAAACTTCAGCGAGTCCGTTTGACCTAGATAAATGTGGACTTGACACAATATGTTCAACATTCCAATCAAGAAGAAATTTTTTAAATTCCAACGAGTTGTAAGGGGGACCTCCATCACTTAGAAGTTGTAATGGGATACCATGTCTAGCAAAAATAGATTTTAAGTGTGTTATGACATTCAAAGTTCTACTGTCTTTGTTTAAATTTGCTATTTCTATGTAATTGGAATAAAAATCTACAACAAGTAAATATTTTTTGCCTTTATATTCAAACAAATCAGTGGCTAGTTTTTGCCAAGGAAATAGTGGTTGTTCATGAGATAACATTGACTCTTTAGTTTTATTTGAAGAATAAATACTGCAAGTTTCACATTGTCTTACTTTATTTTCTATGTCCTGGTTGATGTTAGGCCAATAAACTACTCCTCTAGCTAAACTTTTTGTTTTTTCTATACCTAAATGACCTTCATGAAGGATATTCAAAATTTCAGACCTCATAGACTTAGGTATTATGACAGAGTTGTTTTTGAAAAGTAAATTATTAATCATATGAATTTCTTCCTTAATATTCCAATAAGGTGATACTAAATTGTCACAATGTTCTTTGCATTTAGGCCATCCTATTTTATAATATTCTTTAAGTTTTTGTGATATTAAATCATGATTTGTGTGATGTAAAATCTTATCCAGTTTTTCTTTTGTGATAGCTAAGTTAGAAGTTAATAAGTTAATATGAATTTCGACTTCGTTGTCTAAATCGTCCAGGCTAACTAATTCTTGATTTTGGTTAGTGTCCTTGATGGGAGCACGTGACAAAGTATCCGAAATGTACATTTCTGTTCCTTTAGTATAAGAAACAATTAAGTGATAAGCTTGTAAGGCTATCATCATACGTTGTAATCTTGTAGGGACTTCTGACAAAGGTTTTTTGAATAAAGTGACCAAAGGTTTATGATCTGTTTCGACTTGAACAGGTTTACCATATATGTATTGGTGAAACTTATTGCAACCAAATACAATGGCATAAAGCTCTTTTTCTATTTGTGCATAGTTTATTTGACTTTTATTTAGTGATTTTGAGGCATATGCTATAGGATTTTTACCATGTAATATTACAGCGCCTACTGCATTTTTTGATGAATCAACAGACAATCTAATAGGTTTCTTGATGTCATAATGAACAAGAATGGGTGACTGACATATTAATGATTTTAATTTTTTAAATTGTTGTTCATGTTGATCTAACCATTGCCAAGTATTTTGCTTTTTTAGCAAGTCTCTCAAAATAGTGGTTTCTTCAGCTAAGTTATGAATGTAGGAACCTAAATAATTAATCATTCCAAGAAATCTTTGGAGTTCTTTAACATTTGTTGGACTAGACATATTAGAAATTGCTTCGACTTTAGATTGGTCGGGTGACACTCCATTTTTGTTAAAAATATGACCAACATAGCGTATTTCCTCCATACCAAATTGACATTTAGACTTATTAAATTTTAAATTTACTTCAGATGCACGTTTGAACAGTAATTCAAGCCTTTCGTTGTGCTCTTTTTCATTCGACCCATAGACAAGAATGTCATCGACAAATATTATTATTCCTGGTAAGTCTCCAAACAATTGATTCATGGTTCTGTGGAATATTTCTCCACTGGAATTTATGCCATACGGTAATCTAAGGAATTTATATCTACCGTAGGGTGTATTAAAAGTGCATAAGTCACTACTTTCTGAATCTAAACAAATAGTCCAATATCCTGAACTAGCATCCAGTTTTGAAAAAATAGAAGCTCCGGCTACTTTAGATCTAAGGTCATCAAATGTAGGATAAGGATAGTAGGGTCTCTTTATAGCTTCATTTAAGTTTCTTGGATCCAGGCAAATCCTCAACTTACCATTAGGTTTTTCTACTAGGACTATAGAATTTACCCATTTTGTTGGCTTTTCAACCTTTTCAATGACTTTTTGTTGTTCCATACTCTTTAGTTCATCCTTCAGGCGATTTTCTAAAGAATAGGGAATTCTACGTACCGGACAAACTTTTGGTTTAACACTGAGATCAATGTCTAAATGAGCCTTGTAAGGTAAACAACCTAAACCTTCAAATGTACTAGCGTACTTTGACACAATATTTTGTACTGACCTGTTGCTATGTCTGTCTTCAATCTTGAATATTCTTTTTACAATACCAAGTTTTTCACATGTTTTCCACCCAATTATTGGAATGCATTCACAATCTACCACAGTAAAGTGTAATCTTGCTGAAACTCCATTTTCAAATGAGCAATTTAAGATGCAAGTACCTAAATTTGGCACTACTTCTCCTGAAAAAGTATATATTTTATTATTTGTTCTTATTAAATTAATATTTTCCTGAGTATTAGACCTAATTCTTTCAAGAGTATGCTTTGATATGACATTTGTGTCAGCTCCTGTATCTATTTGACATTTGACTTTGAAATTTTGAAAATAAACATTAATTTGCCAGTCTCCTGTACTGTTAAAATTTTTATTAATGGAACGTATGACAAATTGATTATCTTGTGGATGTGATAATGAGTGAATTGTACTTACTCTATGATTATTATTACCAGAATTATTATTATTTCCTGAATTTTTGAAGAAACAAAATTTTGCAAAGTGGTTTTTCTTCTTACAATTGTTGCAAGTCTTGCCTTCTGCTGGACATTTGTATTTGTGTACTTGACCACACCTCCTGCATACATTGTTGTCTGGTGTTTTTAGTCTTTGGCTGAAGTTATTTCTGCTTGACGATGATGATCTGTTCCTGTAGTGATGATTATTTTTGTTGTACCTGGTCTGTGAACGGCTTCTGTTACTTGTCTTGATTGCTTGCACTGTTTCTTTGTTTTCAGTTTTGCACATGAGTTTTGTTGACCTTTCTTGAGACAGTTCGAGACTTTTTGCAATTTTCATGGCATTTTCAATTGTCAAATTTTCCTCTTGAAGAAGTCTTTCTTTTATATGTGTATTTTGTATACCAATGACGAGCATATCCTTTATAAGAGAATCTTTTAGTGCTGCAAATTCACATGCGGTCGATAGGTTAGTGAGAACTGTGAGGTATTCTTCCAAAGTTTCGTCTTGCTTCTGTAGTCTCGTGAAGAAGTTATATCTTTCAACTGTTAAGTTGGTGTGTGGACTGAATTTGTCATCAAATTTTTTCAAAATAATTTCTACGCTCGTTTGTGTCCTGTCGATGTTGAAACTATTGAATATTTCAAGCGCGTCATCACCAATCGTATTCAGTAAAATTGCTGTCTGTTTAGCAATTGGACATTTGCTGATTTCGTTAGCATCCATGAATATTTCGAAACGTTGCTTCCATTGCCTCCATTTCTCGGCAGCATTGTCGCCATTTTCTATCTTTAGCGGCCTTATGTTCGCAATGAAGATTTTGTCAGACATTTTGAATAATTACAAATTTCTCACCTTTTGAGACCAATTCTGACACCATGTTGTGCTTGGGGCTGGCTGGGTTCTTGTAATAAGACAACTTCTTGAGATGAATTCGGATTATAATTTATTGAGAGCTTTACACGATGGCGTCCGTTACATCGTAGCTTAGGTGATCAAGGAAGACCATAGACAATATGACTGTTTTGCATTCCAACAAAACAGGTATTATGTGTTGAATAGGACACACAGCGTCGATAGAAGAAAGCTGTTGTAAATTCGCCTTTAATTGATTATATGTGGTTAAAAACTTACCCAAATGTCCATGGTTCTATACCTGTCTCTTTCTTTCACCAGCGTGCATCCTTTTCTTACCGTGACAGATGCCATGACTGCTTAGCTGTCAACTTCATAGAGTCTTCGAGGTACCAGCAAGAGACTTGCTGCGACGCTGTGTGTCCTATTCAACACATAATACCTGTTTTGTTGGAATGCAAAACAGTCATATTATGTGCTTTCCTAGGACACACAGCGTCGATAGAAGACCTGTTTGGTATCTGCTGGTGATAAATACAAACGCTATGATGAAATAATTATAATACTGTTCTACAGCATAAATAGATCTAAAAATAGTTTTTAAAGACCTCTCATAAAAACCTTACTGTAACAAGATTTGTAATGTTCCTTTCTAATTTGTAACTTCTTCAGAAATCAAAATAGTAGTTGGTACAAGGAGATAATTCTAAATTAAATCTTTATCCAGGATAAAGTTATGTCTTCTAAAGGTATAATCAATGAAGACAATTATTTATTTAATGAATATTGCATAAATCTAACTGCAATAAATAAGCATTGGAGTTGGTGTCATCAATCTTGTTTACTGGTTGACAGTAAAACTTCTGATACCTACATTTTATAACTCTGTCAGTTTTCCCTGTCAAGTACTGCTTGAACAAGTAGCTTCTTGAGGCTATAATAGCTAACTTGTTATAACTGCCCAATGGGGCACTATTAATAGCAACTTTGAAAGTAATGCTATGTACCCAACTTGTGTAGAAGCTGGCTTTAATTTTCCAGATAGAGGAATAAATTTGTGACTGTGTTGTCTGTGTTTTTTCTATTTTCAGACAGTTCTAACAGGGTAGACAGACATGGTCCCGATGTTTCCGCAACAACGAACCTTACTGACTGTGTGATTTTGATTCTGTTTTCATCTTTCATAGTAATAAGATTTTCCGGGCTATTTTCTAATTATCTCGATCTGATGTGAGATCATGAATTCTATGACCTGAGGGTAGCAATAATATTAGAGCTATTCGCCTAGCTATCTTAAACGAAGAACCTGGATATGCAGAGTTCTTTAGTCAATTATAATAGGATAAAATAAAATAAAAAATAAAAATAAAATTAAAAAACAAAGTAATATTGTAGTGTACCCTATTGGCAGTTTTTGTACTGCAAGCTTTAGCAAGTGAAAAGGCTTCTAGAACTTTCTGAATGAAAGATTGTCTTGAGATATCTACCTCAGATGTTGATCAGTAAGTTGAGATAGTAAACGTATGCAGGCAAAATATAATCGATCAAATAGAATCTATAATCTCGTTTGTTTTCTCAAAACAATTTAGCCTGAAATTTTTACTTTATCAGCTTGTACGTCATCAGTTAATTTGATTGGTGTAACACCAGGATCACCATCTTTTAAATAGGGCTTTATATTGTTGTAAAAGTAGATGTCCGCCAGTTACTTTTTTAATAAGTCTTGTTCCACTAGAGTTTAGGGAGAGACTTGGTCAGCCCACCCTTAATTTTCCAAGCTAGGGGTATAACTTGTCCACCTGTGCCAAGCACTTGCCTGTAGTCCAATATGTTAAGACTTCCCACAGGATCTTTATCGGAATTTTGACCGCCTGTGCAAGGCACTTGCATGTAGTCCGATCTAAGACCTTCTGCAGGTTCTTTATCGGAATTTTGTCCACCTGTGCAGGGCACTTGCCTGTAGTCCGATCTAAGACCTTCCGCAGGTTCTTTATCGAAAGTGGCTCCCGCTCTCGCTTGCAGATCAAGTAGTGAGAAGCATTTGGCGCACTGTGGCGTTAGTAGAATGTACTATCAACAAATTTGAATTATGATCCTTTTTGACAATTCGTCGTTTGAATCTGTCAAAATAACAAAGATCAAGGTCGTTAATATGGATATTTAATTTATGTTTATGACTGTGGACCTAATCATATTTGAATGTCTGTAAGAAAATAATGCTTCTGGTAGGTCATAATTCTTTGTCGATTGTAAGATTGTGCCTTGTTCAAATAAGTAGTTCATACTTCTGGTATTACGCTGGGTGGGGGAATGCCCAGCCCAGCCGATAGTCCCATTGTCGGCTGTAAACATCGCATATAACTGCATAAGGTTTTGGAACCTAGTTTTTTGCGTACTTTGCAGTTTTGGTACGAAAACCGTTTCTCATAACGTGAATAAATCTACGTCTGGGACGCCCCACATCTTTAACATGGCCTCCGCGGCTTGGGGTAAAAGATGCCACTCTGGTACATTGCGGCCCCTTGAGAGGCGATCCGCAATTTTGTTTGCCTCCACGGCTTGGTGTAAAAGATGCCACTATGGTACTTTGCGGTCCCTTGAGAGGCGATCCGCAATTTTGTTTGCCTCCGCGGCTTGGGGTAAAAGATACCACTCTGGTACATTGCGGCCCCTTGAGAGGCGATCCGCAATTTTGTTTGCCAGCTTTAATATTGCAAGGGAGTGTCTTCCCCCCCCCCTTTGTTTCTGAGATATGCAAATAAGAGTCCTGTTGTCGGACTTAATATTTATGTGTGCAAATACGACATCCGCTTCAGAAACAAAATTTGAGCGCCAGGGCATCTGGCATGGAGCCCACCTTACAGACGAGTAAGTGATGTTTAATTGGGCTCCCTACCCCTAGTTGGGTGTATCCGTGGTCAAGAAGTGAGTTGCACCTTTCTTAACTCTACGGTATTGAGTTGTACTCTATGGCTGTAACCACCCTTGTTGAACAGGCAGAGGAAAACTTACTTTTCTCTAGTAACCTGTTTTGATAGAACAATTTTAGAAACAGTTACCTTCTGCAACAATATATTTCTTTTGATACTGCGAAATTATCATAATTCAGTAAAACCAATAAAGTCTGAGCTTCTTGTGGACAACTGATTAAATTGCTCTATCTTGTTAAAGATTAGTTTAATCTTTATCTATTTTATTGGAGGAACGTTATACCCAGTTTTGCTGGGTGTCCCATACTAGGCCAATATATTCTGCTTAAAGAGAGCACTCAAGCAGACTTCTGATGATTTATGTGATGCCCCAAGATTTCCAATATTCTCAGCGTTTTCGCAACCTGAGAAACAAGTACTTGTACGATCCTGATTAACCAGGAACAACAGTCCAGGCACTTAAAAATTATACAGAAACGTTGTTCGCACAACAACATAATTGAAGCCATAGATAGGCCAAATACAAAGGCTGTTAACAGCAGCACTTCGTTGTTATAGATCACATAGAGGAGACTCCTGTGTGTCTCTGCAATTGGTAATTGAAAATACTCCTAAGCATAGTAATTTATGAATGAATGTATATCTTCACAAATGCTTCACTGGCATTATGAATTGAGACCTCCGCGGTCTAATATGGGAAATAACCCACTTTTATAATTGTTTTTTTTTTTTTTTTTACTAAATCTCTTGACATAGTAAACTCGAATTAGGTACCTATATGGCCCTTTGTAATTGGGGTTGCAAATTTTTCTAAAAACGTCTTTGACTAGATACCAAGGGGAGGTTCCCTTATGAATGGAACATGGTAAGCTGTTATTAATTTCAAAATATGATTGCTTACTCCCTGTGGTTGCCCTGAATGTGCATGGTCCTTTAGACAATCCCTCTAAATGTTCTGAATAGTCAAATATTCAAATAGTTTTTTGTTTATACTTGTTTAATTAGCTGGACCTTAAGTCCACCTAAAGAACCTTTGATAGGGTGCAAGGCCTAAAACTGAATAGATAATTATGAGTCCGACGTTGGTGGACCAAAAATAATCAAAATCTTTTCAAAGTATGTGTTAAAATGAAAATAATTAAGGTATCCGATACCCACTTAAGCAAGCCCTGTAATGTTAATCATAATAGTTCTCTCAATTTCAAAACATTGTTGGATAGTAACAACTCCGTTGAAACTTATTAATCTTTGGTCTTGATAAAATGATACAATTAATCATTAACTTTAAGACCTTTAACCGATTTACAATGACACACATCCGTGCCTAACGCCACACGCAAAAGAAGGTGATGGCTTTGAAACATGCTTCCGCAACAAATCGGTTAAAACAAGGAGTAGCGATACAAGATTGTACGGGGGTTTTGTAAAAATATATCAGACAAATCTGATTAAATTTTGGATTTGCTTGTAATCCTTCATTGAAAGTGGAATAAATTGTCTTTCATCCAGTTCCGTACTAAAACTTCGAAATACACAAATATTTTTTTTTTTTTTTTTTCAAAATATTTGATGTCGGATAGCCTTCTCGTTGTCAGAGGAGGTAATACAAGTAGTTAAATAACTAGAAATAAAGTCCTCGTCTTGAATTTGTGTCTCTACACGAGGCGCTAGGGTCCGGACAAGTTTGAACTTGTTTGTACTTACGTGACTTTGCGTCTTCTGTTGGGTGGATGTGAAGCTATGCTCTCGTCGTTCAAAGATGAAGATGATGATGATGATGACCAGTCATCATGTCTCACCGTATTGAATGCTGATCTATCGCCTGAGCGTCAACATTCAAACCTCGTAACCTCACACCACACTTACCCACTCAATTTAGTTCGTAATCCTTCTAAAACACTAATTCACAAAGGAAAACGTGTCACGGACTCTAAATAAACGCTGTGTGCTAATTAAATACAATTAATTATTGTATTTGAACACTTTTTTAACTTTGGAAAATTTTCCGATGTCTAACCGGCAAAATTTACAAACGCTATGAAGTTGACAGCTAAGCAGTCATGGCATCTGTCACGGTAAGAAAAGGATGCACGCTGGTGAAAGAAAGAGACAGGTATAGAACCATGGACATTTGGGTAAGTTTTTAACCACATATAATCAATTAAAGGCGAATTTACAACAGCTTTCTTCTATCGACGCTGTGTGTCCTAGGAAAGCACATAATACATTTTTTATTCTTAAAACTAATGTGCCATAGACTAAATATACAACATCATGTAACTATGTAACGTAAACAAATCCCTTTTAATTAACCGATGTTGTGTCAGCACAATAGTCATTAATTAGCAAGAGGCCTACCACGACGTCTTAAAGCGTGAGTAGTTCCACTGTGGGAAAGAGTCAGAGCTATACAAGTCGCCTAGCGCCATCTCGTTCCGTCATGGTAGGCCACCAGATTGCATATTAAGCACATCTCTTAAACGGATTCTAGGAACGAGCACTTACTTGGCATTTAAATAAAAGTTAAAATCTGTTCAATGGGGAAGGCCGGTCAAAGCTAATTGTAGATGGCGCGCCATAGCTAGTCCTAATCCGACCAATGAGGTAGTACTATTTTGAAGTACCTACAAGATTTGAACCAATGCCGATGCTTGGAACGAGCTATACTAGCGCCATTCGTTTCCCAGTTGCCATCCTCATTGAAAAGATTTTCTCCACAAAACCTGGATATTTGCATGTTTTATTTATGAATTCATTTAAAACTGTAGAAAATCTTACAACAGAATTGAATAGAACGATGGCGATGACCTTATTACTAAAATGTCGCAGAGGGTGTTGGTAGCATACTGCCGTTCAGGAAGACTGGGAGCGGCCTACTGCACCCTACAAACGGGCGAGGTGGGTCCCATTTATTATCTAAACATTTTATAGTTCAGCCCTTATGACCTTTTAAATTACGCCCCTGCATTTGGGTCATCATATCGTACTTTCATGTTTATAAAAGCGTGCTGTTTGCCTTTAGTACCCGTGATTTCACTGTTAATATTTTGTCCTTTACTGACTGTTACATTCAGTAGATATTTAACGAGCATTACAACCAACGACGATATAATACTAGACTCGTAATAACAGGCGACCGATGTCTGTCAACACATTAGGCAAAAAAGTCTTATATTCGTCTCATTTCGACCAATCCTGTGAGCCGTAAACATACGTGGAGACAGAACAGACCTTGAGTTAGCCAATCACAACGCAGTACCCCGTCCCCCTCGCTTACGTAGTACCTCAGCGAGTTGACAGAATAATTTTTGTTGTTAGATCGTGCATGCGGAGTCTAGTATTATATCGTCGTTGATTACAACATTTAGGAACGAATGTAGCCAATATTTTCGAATATTAATTTGTGATAATCTACTTTCACCTTTTCACGAAACTTTCCTGAAAAATAATATATTAATTTGTATCATACAAACGATCATCAACTCATGTCCAAAATCTCGTAAAAAAACCTCATCCAATTTTTTAAATTACCCAGCTCTTCATCTTAGAAGAAATAGTAGACCGTCCACCAGAGTACCAGATGTTCGCAAGCCTCTTCCGTCAAGTGGAACCTATCTGCATCTTGTTGGACGGCAAGAACCAGGGTGCTTTCGTGCAGACTGTCCGGAAGACGGTCTTCGACAGCGATTCCAATGATGAAGGGAGATGCAAGCTCGTGTTTCTGTCTTCTAAGGAGTATAGTGAGTAGTAGATCAGTTATCATGACCAATTAACACCTCATCATCAGCCTATGATATAAAGATGATTTTTGAGGAAATATTTTTTTTTATTAGATTGCAAGTGGGATCAAACGAGGAATAGAGAATTTCAGCTTGCAGGTGTGGGTTGCAATGGCCTAGTTGGTTAAGGCGTCTGGAGTACCTATCCAGAAGACGCGGGTTCGAATCCCACTTGCAATCTAAAATTTTTCTTTCCTCAAAAATCATCTTTACGATGCGCATCGCATGCGTTAATGCGCTTAAAATAATTAATAAGCCTATGATATTCCCACTGCTGGGACACGACCTCTCTGAGAGAGGATGTGGGCTATAAATACACCACGCAGGCCTTGCCCGGGTTGGTATTTTTTTTTAATTATTATTGATAGGTTCGCGTTTGACCACTATCTCGGGTGATGGTAAGCGAAGATGTGGTCGACGGTGAAGCACGCACGACTAGAAGTAACCTGTTCACTCTTGACTTGAAGACCCCAAGGTTATAGCTGTCGGATGATGTCACGATGTTTTTAACCGACTTCAAAAAAAAAGTAGGTTCTCAGTTCGACCTATATGTATGTATGTATGTATGTATGTATGTATGTTTGTCCGCGATTATCTCGCGTTCGGCTGAACGGATTTTGATGCAGTTTTCACGAAAGTGTTCATTACATTCTGGAGAAGGTTTTGGTATATAACACTAATAGATATCCCGTGACATTGCCTGCGTGGATCCGTTTTGCTTACTTGGATCGTAGATTTTCAGGGACGATTGCATGTTTGTCCGCGATTATCTCGCGTTTGGCTGAACGGATTTTGATGCAGTTTTCACGAAAGTGTTCATTACATTCTGGAGAAGGTTTTAGTATATAACACTAATAGATATCCCGTGACGTTGCCCGCGTGGATCCGTTTTGCTTACTTGGATCGTAGATTTTCAGGGACGATTGCATGTTTGTCCGCGATTATCTCGCGTTTGGCTGAACCGATTTTGATGCAGTTTTCAGAAAAGTGTTTGTTACATTCTGGGGAAGGTTTTAGTATATAACAATAATACATACATACATACATTTTTATTCATAAAAATTTTACAAAGATGGAATTAGCCACAAAAAATTAACATAGTAAAAGTCTTATATAATGGTTTATATTAGTGCCTAAACAAAAATTAGTGCATAACTAAAGTATATTCATTACAGGTACTCGATATTTAACTAGGGATTTAAGTAATATGTAGCGACCTGCCTGAATTAAGTTAAATAAAACCTGTGTTTCAGGCCATCACTTCATCGTAATTTAAATCGGGCAGTAATTTATGTTAACTAGATCAATATTAAAAAATACGTCTTCATCGACTATAAAATTAAGCAAACATTACAAAAAAATATTATTACAAACTATTCTAATCAATTACCTAAGCAAACAACAAATAATATTACTTGCATCATTTGCACTACAAAGTGGGTCAAACACAGTAGCTCGTACGTGTGTCATTTTCAAGGTTATTAAGTATTTTATCCACGCATGTAATTTTAACTTGGTTAAGATATGTACAGTCAGGTTCAAAAATGAATTATAAACTTCTCAAAGCAATAGACTGACGCTTCACTTTGACTTACGACCTTTTGTTATAAGTTGTTTTATTACTATACATATCAAATTAACTTTTGATATAGTTCATAATTTCAACCGATTTACAAGTAATAGCGGCGCAATGGTAATCGTGCTCGGATAGAACTTCTGTTCGTTCGATTGCGGAGGATCGAATCCCACTTTTTTTTCCCAAATACTTTATTTAATTTAATTTTTAATAATTACTTTATTCTTTTTGTTATTTTTAATAATTTTTTTAGTAGGAATTTGATAATTAAAATTGATTTTTGTGTAACTACTAATATAAGTCATTAGTGTTATGGGTCGTTCGTTATAATCACAGATATAGGTCTATCTATATCTATGGAAATCGTAGAAAAAAAAAAAGTGAACTATTTCGATTTGTGCGGTAGGCATAACTATGTTATCTCGTTTTGAGTCTCTTATTTGAACGTTGTTGATTCTTGGTTATTTTGTGTGACTAAGTAAACAGCATATAAGTGTCACACTGTCCTGTGGTTTTGCAGTGAAATATTAACAATTGGATTTATATAAATATTGAGGGCGAACATTAAAGCCCTGCATAAATATGTGGATTAAACTTAAAACAAATATCAAATGAAACCAGACTAAGTGTGAGTATTAACATTTAAATTTTGATCATTCCACATGTTAATTATATTTTTAACCGACTTCAAAAAAAAAGTAGGTTCTCAGTTCGACCTGTATGTATGTATGTATGTATGTATGTATGTATGTATGTATGTATGTATGTATGTTTGTCCGCGATTATCTCGCGTTTGGCTGAACGGATTTTGATGCAGTTTTCAGGAAAGTGTTCATTACATTCTGGAGAAGGTTTTAGTATATAACACTACTAACACTAAAATGTGGAGAACTTAATTATAAAGAAATAACACCTATGTACTATTAACCCATGTTTGCAAAGAAATAAATGATTTGATTTGATTTGATTTGACTAATAGATACCCCGTGATGTTGCCCGCGTGGATCGGTTTTCCTTACTTGGATCGTAGATTTTCAGGGACGATTGCCATGTTTGTCCGCGATTATCTCGCGTTTGGCTGAACCGATTTTTAGTGTCCGACCGAAACTGATTTTTCAGCCGAAACCGAAACCGAAACCGAACTTTCGGCCTTGCTCTCAGTTTCGGCCGAAACCGAAACCGAAACCGAAACTTTCAAAACATTTAAAATTTCGATTATTTTCTGAAATTTTCTGTTTTTTTTAAACATCTATTATTTATTTTATTATTTTTATTTATTATTAACACATAAGAAAAAGTGTCAAATATGCAGGGTGAATTTTTCAACTGGGTGTGGATGGCTATATGCTTAACTATGAGGAACATCGAAAAACGTTGTATGGAGTCTCGAGACCGATTTTGACGAAAACTAAAACTGTATCATTGGATTAAAAAAAAAATCACATCCTGTATTACTATTTATTACACCATTCGATAGTATTGCTAATAAGGATCAAATTCTGGGAAGTTATGAAATACGGCAAACTTTTAAGAAATTGCTATTTTTCTATGTTATTAAACTTCTACTGACCCATAATCTATTTGAAATTATAATAATTTATTATTTTCAATATTTCACTGGATTTGAAATCTCAACATCCGCACTAGGTATATTCAGCAATACGAAATTACTGAGTTAAAATAGCATTATTTCAAAGAAGAAACCGTTAACTTATGTTTCGAATACAGTCACTGCCTTGACGATTGATAAGTTTTTTAATCACTCACGTACGTAACAAATATATTTTATTATGACATGAATATACAAGACGTACTCTTGGCATTAAACTCAAAAACATAACCTCAATTCACGATTAAATGGACGGTGGCGAACTGAGCCGGGGCCCCACCGGGGAGCAAGCATGTGTTTGCTACGAATTTTACCGAACGACGTACGAAAATGCACGAACACTTGAGTTTCGGCGGGGCCGAAAGTTTCGGCTATATTTTGGCCGAAACCGAAACTAAGGCCGAAACTAGATTTTTTGGCCGAAACCGGCCGAAACCGAAACCGAAACCGAAATTTCGGTCGGTCACTACCGATTTTGATGCAGTTTTCAGAAAAGTGTTTGTTACATTCTGGGGAAGGTTTTAGTATAAAATAATAATGGATATCTCGTAAAGTTGCTCGCATAGAAACGTTTTTGTTGCTTAATAGGATTGTAGATTTTCAAAGAAGCCGATTTTATGAAGATTTTTTTTGTGGAATATCTCAACTAAAAAGGGAAAAATAAAAAACTTTTTAAAAAAAAGGGAACCGAGTTCAAAACCAAACACAAAAAAACTATAAAATAACTTTTCTTTCGGAAGTCGGTGGCCATATCTCAATGAAATAAAAAAAAAACAAAGCCACCGACTTCCGAAAGAAAAGTTATTTTATAGTTTTTTTGTGTTTGGTTTTGAAGTCGGTTCCCTTTTTTTTAAAAAGTTTTTTATTTATAAATAAGGTTCCCTATTCAAAAGTATTTGTTTAAAAGTAAAAAAAGTGATTGATACTTAGTATGTGGTTTTAAAGTTTTTTTCTTAGTAGTAAAATAGATCAACAGCTGTTTTTGCATAAATAATATAATAGTATTCTATGTTTTGTTCCAGTGACGAAATACTATGAGTCTGTGGGATGAGATATGGCATGATGATGAGATGAGTTGTTATGAATAAACAGGGACGTCAGGGACGTCCGGGAATGTTGAATGAATACGAAGGAAAATGGTTTCCATATAACTAATTCAACACAAAATTAATAACCGTTCATCGTGTACTCAACATTGAAGGCATCAACGACTATCAACTAAAAACTGTTATGTTTATAGGAATAAAAAAAAAACGTTAAGATTGTCTCGAGGACCTTTTATTGATATGAATTTTGTTTATTTATTGTAAATAGACTGAAAACGCAAACATCATTTGATAACTTATTATTCAAGGATTAAGAATTGAGGTATGGTTTCAAACATCTTTTCGTAAAGAAAACGATCCTTAAACTTACCTCAATAACTTGTAACAGGGTATTTTTTTATGTAGTTTGGATATTTTTTTCCGTGGTTCTATTTCAGAAGTAGAACACATTTGCATAATATAACTTTATTTCACTAAATCGAATTTGGTTAAACTGAAGAAACTTACACCGCGGTACTGGAACGCAAAGGGCAACTGGCCATTTGCGTTCCAGGGCCGCTATGTCCCGTTACTGTTACAAAATAATCGCCTTTTAGCATAGCAGCCCTGGAGCGCAAAAGGCCAGTAGCCCTTTGCGTTCCAGTACCGCGGTGTCAAAATTTTTTTGTTATTGAGCATAACAAGTTTCTTCAGTTTCACCAAATTCAATTTAGTGAAAAAAAGTTATATTATGGAAATGTGTCTTGAGCGTAAAGGTCAATTGGCCCTTTGCATTCCAGGGCTTAAGATAATCTGTCTGAGTCAGAATAACCCAAGTCACGAGCTGACTTCGCTCGTTCTTGCGGACCTGGAAGGCAAAAGGCAACTGCTCTTTTGTGTTCCAGGGCCTACCTAACATGTCCGAGTCGGGATGACCCAAATAGTGAGCTCGCCTTCCTCGGTTTTGCGGCACTGGAACGCAAAAAGGCAACTGGCCCTTTGCGTTTCATGGCCGCGGTGCCTTGGTACTGTTTCCAAATAAACGTAAAGCCGTTTAATGATAACTTTGTTAAAAATGTCCGCAATGTATAAAAATACCCTGTAATTGCTAATTAGCTTATAATAATACGTAAGTTACCCTTGTCCCTTGTTAAAACCACTTATTTTAATTTGAAGAGAATAATAATGTTTTTATTTTGAATTTTTAAATTTTCTTTTTTATTGTTTTATATTACTTACTATATTAATTTTAATAATTTCATAATTTTGTTTCATTAATAAAAAATGCATCTATGATTTCGACATCTATTTCACATTATATCCAGGTCGAGTTTATATTCATAATTATATTATTAATAATATTCATAATTTTAGCAGTTTTATAACTTTAAACATAGAATTATAATAATTTCAACTAAAATATATTAATATTGTTATTACATGTTTTTTTTTATTATAAACCCTGTAGGTAATAAATTATAATCATTAGTAAAAATTGAAAACGAAATAAAATGACAATAAGTAGTAATAGACTAACGAAACGAGTAAAAATATTTGACTAACAAAAACAGATGGTGACCATTGCATTGCTTTCATTAGTAATGATCTAACAATATGATTGTGCCGATAGCGTGGGTTCACGATCAATGAAGTTTGAGTTCGAATCTTAACTTTTGAAATGTCAGTTGATTTTATGATAATATTTTTAATAAATAACTTATTTATTTTTATTTTGTTTTAACGCTTATTTATTTTTAAATAAGTTATATATTAGTTATTGAATTAAGTATTATTTTTGTGTTTATATTAATTTTTGCTTGCATTTTGAGAATATTTAACAATACCGTTATAATTATAGTAAATCACACGACACTAACCAACAAATACAAGAAAAAACACACGGAAATTCCAAACAAACGCAATAAAATTTGTGTGTTAAAAATTATAATTTTTAACAATCGAGTAAAAACCCACAAAAAGTCTATCAACTGCTGCGTGATATTTGAACTCGCACCTCTTTCGACTAACGCATTTATATCCTAAATGCCAAAACCACTGAGCCAACTGGACTCATATTTGGACGTTGAAATTATGAACTTAATAGTTGAAGGATTATTGTGTATCTCGAAAGTAGAAGGTCATAAGTCACACTAAACGTTAAGCAATTTATTTGATAGCGTACGCATGGAATTTTGATCGCCACTGTACAATGTTAGAAGAATAGCTTAATGACGACAATGAATAACAATGGTTTTACTTTATAACAAAACGATCTAAATAGTTTTCTATCTTGATTAGCCATTCTTATTAAATCTTCTTATTCTAATTACAAACTAGCAAATATAAATAAAAGGTAAACCACCGCTTTAGTGCTTACTTAATAAATAGATTGGTTGTGGTCTTAGTCGCCTTCATAATCTATTGAGTTAACGTAGTTGACTTCTGCATATTTTCTTGCCGGGCAATTGGCATCACCTTGGGATACACACGTCGCACATTGGGAGGGAGAAGATTTATTGTGACATTCCTTGAAGGAATGACCAGTTTCTCCACAGTGGTTGCACGTAGGACTTGTTTCCCGGCAATACTTTGCTGCGTGTCCAAAAAGCTGGCAATTGAAGCACCTCGTGACTATCGTGAAATCTCTCACCGGGCATGATGTCCAATTTATAAAAATTCGCCCTTGATTTATAAGAATTTTCCTGATGCTAGCTGGTACTTCTAATACGTAGTTATAGGTAGGAAGATTTTTTTTACCTGATTTGTGGCTTAGTTTTATAGACTCTTGAAAAGACTCACGAGATGTATTCGGCACTTTATCGGACATATTTTGTTCGTACAAACAATCAAAAACTTCCTTTTCTGTGAGAGCTACGGGGACACCAACGAGAGTAATCCTAGGACGGCGTTTGGATGGTTCTTCGACTGTTAGGCCCGATGACATTACTTTCTCAGATTGTTTAAGTTTGTCAATGTCACCTTTACTATCGGTGCTAATAATGACACCCCCGTTCCTGACTTTCCTCAGGCCACGGACATGAAGCTTAAGCTCTTCGGGCGATATGATTTTTTGTATAAGGCTCTTGGTGTCGTCACTTTTTTTAGTCTTATCACTGGGATATATCGCAACAGAGCTCAGGTTTTCTGGGCGGATAAAATTGTCCGAACCTTTTTTAACTATATTGGCATATGAACAATTATTATCAGGTTTAAGTTTGGTTTCGACGATCTCTTTGAATTGTTGAATAGAGTTCGAAATTTTCTGCTGTGCTTGTAAGTGCTGGATGGTGCTGTGTGCCTGGATAGTTTTCTGTTTCAGTGCTTGGTATAAAACAGCCATCTGAGATGTGCCACTCGAGACCTTTCGGCAAAGAGTGGAGACACGGAGTTTCTGTTCCGAGTTCATTTTTCCCTCCGAAACAATAGAGCACACGTCGTTTAGAAGGGTATCTATTGATACCATCCATAATGAATATCTCGTGAAGTTGCTCGCATAGATCCGTTTTTGTTCCTTATTAGGATTGTGGATTTTCAAAGAAGCCGATTTTATGAAGATTTTTGTTGAATATCTCAACTAAAAAGGGGAAAATAAAAAACTTTTTAAAAAAAAGGGAACCGACTTCAAAACCAAACACAAAAAGAAACTATAAAATAACTTTTCTTTCGGAAGTCGGTGGCCATATCTCAATGAAATAAAAAAAAAAACAAAGCCACCGACTTCCGAAAGAAAAGTTATTTTATAGTTTCTTTTTGTGTTTGGTTTTGAAGTCGGTTCCCTTTTTTTTAAAAAGTTTTTTTCGTTAACCGTTTTGAGAGTATTAAAGATGAAGTAAATTACACAAATGCACCAAAATACGTAAATTAACACCAAACAAGTTTTTATTTGTGTTGATCCGAAATCATTGCCTAGGTTTCGAAGCATGTAAACGACGAATTTTCACCCTGTCGCTTCCTTCTGAACCACCAAACGCCTCGGACGAAGAAAGGTCTCTGTACCTTCGAACAGTGCTGGACTTCTCTCAAACCCAGAGTGTTCATGCGTTGGGTGCATTGTTGAGGTACCTGGACCTCAACTGGACTAAGTTGAGCATGGATCTGCATGGAAAACCACAATTCTTAAGCCTGAGAATCATTTCACTGTAAGTTATGAATATTAATTTGCTACGTTATAGATGCTTTGGCTACACAGTTTTTTAATTAAGTTTTCACTTGCGAGGAAACCACTAAGTATTCAAATAAAATAATATTGCTAGGCCAGCCACATACATCAGTTTTTTTTTCGTTCGGAATTCGAAATTTGTACGGGAAGTTATACAAATGTGTGTGACATGCACACACATTTGTATGAATTCACTGTGTTCGGATAGAAAACGGATCAGGATTCCTGATCAGGAAAACTGATGTATGTGGCCGGCCTTAATAGAATGAATGACGTAGGTACTTCTCAACACTAAACATCCTGAAGGATTGCTAGTATTTTTTCAATGTTTTCAAGTTCTACACTAATAACAGTCTTCTATTCATCTCTACTGAATCTCATAATTTCACGAACTAATAAAACTTGTATCCATAGTGCAGACATAGTAACAGTAGATGAAGACACATACCGTGGTCTCCAAGTGTTCAGCGCCGTGGCACACCCCAGCGCGTTCAAGCGAGGAGTGAGAGGCTCCAGTCATGAAGGCCTCTCTCTGTTCCAAGTGTTTAGCAGATGCAGCTCTAAGATGGGACAAAGTCGGATGAGGTAAGTTTATAAAATAAGAGTAGCAACTTGGTTGTCAACATAATACTATTGCCCCAACGATACTTGCGCGTCTGTGTAATTTTGAAAAGCTTGTCGATTGCAAAGACAATCGTATTTTTATTCTGCTCGAACCTACAACAAGATATTTTCTTATTTTTTAGGGTTCCGTAGCCAAATGGCAGAAAACGGAACCCTTACAGATTCGTCATGTCTGTCTGTCTGTCCGTCCGTATGTCACAGCCACTTTTTGACGAAAGTATAAGATAGCCCAGGATAGCCCTGTTGAAACTTGGAAAGTAGATGTATTATGTGAACCGCATTAGGATTTTCAGACAAAAATAAAACAAAAACCAATTTTGGGGGTACCCCCCATACTTAGAATTGAAACTCAAAAAAACTCTAACTCTAAAAAAATTTTTTCGCCTCTATGAATCTATGAATAGGTCTTGAAAAATGATATTGAGGTTACTATCATCATATATTTCGAACAGTTTGCGCGAGAGACACTTCCAGTGGTAAAATGTGTCCCCCCCCCCTGTAACTTCTAAAATAAGAGAATGATAAAACTAAAAAAAATATATGATGTACATTACCATGCAAACTTCAATCGAAAATTGGTTTGAACGAGATCGAGTAATTAGTTTTTTTTTTTAATAAGTACGTCATAAATCGTAAACCGCAATTTACCTTGCAAAGTTACAACCAACAACAAGACCTTTTATATTATGTTACTTGCTGCTACGGAACCCCTAATGGGCGAGTCCGACTCGCACTTGGCCGGTTTTTTTTTTATTTAACGTTAGGTTCACGTTTGACCACTATCTCGCCTGATGGTAAGCGAAGATGTGGTCGACGATGAAGCAAGTTTCGTGAAGGAAAGACAATTTTGTGTTTACAATTGACTCAAAACGCTTTATTTCACGTATTTAATGTGACCCATGAATGCTATGCGCACGATTGAAGCCTGAAAGGCGAATGCACAAGCGATGAAAGATTCGGATACGATGCGGATGAGAGACGGATACGGCACCGATGCGACTTAAATTACATATAAAAGGCAAAGATCTGCTACCCATAAACGCATAGTGTCCCAAAATTGAATCATCAAATTAAGACACCAATATCCGTTCATAATATTTGTGTTTGATACATTAGGCTGTATGAAATATTTCTTTTGCTCCTTCTCTAGCCATAAAATAAGCAACCAGTGACATTTTGTGTTGATATCTGTGGCTGATTGACATTTCACCTTTTGGCGCGGGTTTCTCAAATAGGATTGAGTTGAGTGCACTTTGGCAACATATATCACGAAGTTATTTGCTGATTTTGGAGAAAAAAAAATGTTTTCTAAAGGTAATAACTGTTATTTATGTAATATTTTATGCATTTTTCAATATACCATAACTGTTCTATGAACAGGAAGCTTTTTTGTTTTGATGCAAAAATGAGACAGCATGCACTAATGGTATAAATTACTACTGTTATTTGAAATTATACAGTTTGTGATTTTATTTATTTTGCTTTGATGCGGTATGCATGCGGTTGGTTATTTTGTTCTAGAAATGGCAGAAAATAATAGGAGAGATGATGACATCGAGTTTTGGTTGTACCAGCTAGAAGATGGCACCATTTCCGAAGACGATTTCGAGTGGGACGGTGACGAACTTGATTATTATTCCACCCAACAAGATATATTAGATGTTTTAGAAAATGATGATGACGATGGTGAGGATAGTTCTAATAATAATAACGAAGAAACTAATCCCGATCCTCCTATTGTAATAGTGGATACCGTTCTTAAAAATAATAATGATGCACCGGTACATACTTTAGACATTCAGAGGTTGAAATGGAAAAACCAACCTCTGCCATACAACGAAAATGCCATAAAATTCAATGGAACTGAAGAATACCCTGAAAGTTTGATGAACCTTCAGACACCTTTCCAATTTTTTTCCTGAAGAATTTCTTTCACAAACTGGTACTGAGACAAATAATTATGCTGTACAGAAGAAACCTGATAGACCTGACGTCATAACATTACGAGAACTGCGAAAATATCTGGGAATCTCGATTTATATGAGTGTCTACCACTATCCAAGTGTACGTGGTTGCTGGGCTCACAAGCACGGGTTTGAGGCAATTATAAAAGCGATGCCTATCAATAAATTTGAAAAAAATAAGAAGAGTACTTCACTTCAATAACAGTAGTCAAAAATCTGTCAGAATTCAGGTCAAAGCTGGCTGATGTCTTATGTACCTATGGTATTACGACCCAGCCAACAAGAGGTTGTCCTAGCAACAGCAGAATCACTGATACCACAGATGCAAAAAGAAAGAAAGGGTGCCAGGTTCTTCCACCGTCTGACATTCGGTTGGACAATCTTGATCAAACCCTTGGCCAGGTCGCTGGACATACCGAATTACCGTGACTCTGGAACGTAAAGGGCTATTGGAGGACACCGTGGATTTTAGTCATCACGAGTCTGACAGTCCTTCCCGCCCTGCCCTGGGTGGGAGGACACGTTTGATGATTTTACCACGATAAAAAAAAACCCTTGGCCAAATTAAAACCGACCAACGCATGAGGTGCAAGAGACCTGGCTGTAAGCTGCAGCTTACAGAAGAATTCCAGCTTCGTAAAATGCACAAAGTGCAATGAATTCCTTTGTGCAAAGAAAAGAAACGATTGTTTCAATTTATTCCACAGTTAATTGATAAAAGCATTTTTTTAGTCTATTTTGCATACTGTCCCAAAAATGCATCAACTTGATTTTATGATTAAAAACCTAAAAAAATTTAAAGGTTATTTTTTTATTATTTTTCCCGTTTTTCACAGCTATTAATTCATGCATTTAAGGGTTAAGATCGTTATTGTACAGGCTGACTTTGTTGCAAAACATGTCCTCTTCAGAAGACGAAGATGCGTTTGCTGTGCTCCAATTTACAAGCGAGGTGGCGTGGATTCTCAAGTGATAAATCCGCGCCGCATCCTTTCTGTGTAATTTACGACGCATCTCTTTCCTACATTTTGTACGAATAAAATTTGAAGCGACAACAAATCCGATCCACATCCGCATCGTATCCGAATCTTTCATCGCTTCTGTGTATTTTGCGCCAAAGGAGTTCTAGGTCGCTACGAGAGCGGGACAAAATAGACTGTTATAATATTACAGGGTTTTGCTACAACACCCAACTTCAGACCTGGCTATTCTGAAGAGTCGTCAAGACGTTGTAGCATACTTCATGAAGCCACAGAACGATGCCCTCATGAGGAACATCTGCTCATCCATGCGGTTCATCAAGAATGTTCATGTGAGTTGAATCTCGGTTTGATTTGCAGTAACTATTACAATGAGAGATGGGTCTTTTGAATTGGATTCTTTTTTTCAGGGAATATTGGCGAAAATCAAAGCTTTATCGGCAAAGCCGTATCAATGGAAGTCACTTTATAATGTAAGTTTAATATTTATCTAAGTCAGGCTTTCTAGTCATGCACACTGATTGTCCTATGACTTCCTACTACTACTATTGAATTCTTTTTTGGCAGACGCTATACAATGCAGTTCTAATTTGTGAGATGTGTGAAAATACGGGCAAAGCCAGTGAGTTTTTGGAACAGCTTGCCTGCTTTGATAACACGAAGCTATATGAGGTAAGTACATATAGACGTATCTAATCAAACTGACATACTAAAAAGCGGAGAAAAAATTAAATAATGTCTGATCTCATCCATTTGAAAAAATTAGAGCGATTTTTTTATTTTTTAGATGGCATTATACATGAACAGGATCATAGACTTCGATCTTTCCAAAACTGAGGGCAAGTTCACCGTGAAACCTGGCGTAGACAACGAACTTGACATGAGTATAAAATACTAATAATTATGAATAAATAGCATACCCATTTTATTTTACTTCAGTACCTACTACCATAGCAAAAATAATTGGATTTAATTCTAAACTATCATCTTTTGCAACTGCGTGTGAAAGAATGAAAGAATTTGCTATAAACTGCGTCCAAAGCTGGATCTAGTTCTTACATTATTTTGTAGTTACTAAAATTGAAATTTGAATACATGCTATCAAAGATTTCCGCAAATTAACTGATGATTAGGGGAAAGGTGTACGAGATGATCCGTCGAGGCAAGATGATCCTTTGATATTGCAACGAAGCCAGTAGCGTCATCTAGTTGTTTTTAATGGTAAAACGTAGTCCCCGATATTCCCCCGCCTCAGTCAAAAGTAGTGGTGTCGAGAGTGACAATTAAATTTTTTGAGAAAAAAAACAAATATTCCGTTACTTTGATCTAAGGTAAGGGTGAGTTGAAGTTTATATCTAATTTGTTCTAGGTACTTTATTACTAGGCTGTGGTATAAGTTAGCTTTGAAAATTGCTCTATTTTGTTTTTTTAATAGCATGGTAACAGTTGAAAGCACATAGTTTAAGTTATCGAACATTGAATAAAAAAGTTTATGTTGGGGCAAGATGATTATGTTACCGGTGTACAAGATGATCCCCACGGATCTTCTTGTAAACCGGTAACATACCTACTATTACGGGGATATTTTTAACCTTTGTATGTTATTATGTTTAAGTTCATATATTTTTGGTTTAAGACTATGCCTCGTAATTAAAAAAAAAACTAAACGCGGATTGTGGTCAGAACACTCCATGATCAAAGCACTGGATGCTGTTAAAAATGGCATGCCATATAGCACAGTTTGGATTGCCTGTATTATCACTAAAAACGCGGGCAAAAGTCAAAAATAAGGTGGCTGTCAGTACAATCAAATATATAGGTGAAAAAATAAACCGAGATTATGGTTTTATGTGGGTTATTCTCTTCCTGGATCCTGGGATCATCTTGGACACCGGGGTGTACAAGATGATCCTTTGACAACGTTTTAAAAATGTGTTTTTTTAATAGTAAAGCATCGAAAAAATCAAAATTTTGAGTATGCCAACAATAAGATAAATAAATTTACTATGTATATACGTATTTACATTCGCGCTAAGTAGGATATCTTTTAATCTACAAGCAATCTCCCTTAAGGGAATCATCTCGTACACCTTTCCCCTACATAGCTACATCTGTTTTAATGTTACGAAAATCGGCTATGACATTTTAAACCACATTGACTCCCCAGAAAAACAAACAATGGCGAGTCTCCACGGCCTGATGTCAGAGACAGCCAAGGTGGAGATGGAACGTCTCCCAACCTTCATTCAGGAGTGTAGCATGCTGTACATGCCACATCTGGGGTATTTGCTCGGCGTGAAGGTGTGGGCAGATAACCTGAGCGCAGAGGACAAGGAATTACCAGATATGAAGTTTATGGTGAGTCTGAAGATGGAAAGTTTTTAAAAATAGTTAAGGATAATATCGTTGTGTTTGAAGCTTGAAGCTTCTAGCTGATTACTATGAATATAAAAGAATAACCATTGCAGTACTTTATCTTAACCGTAACCTTTTTTACAGTTCCAAAACAACGATTACATTCATTACAAAAGTAAAGGATGTGAAGGTAAGATACTAAGATTTCGAAAACATCTATGATATATGAAAAGTGTAACGCATGAATAACGATAAGAAAGAGGAACACCAAGTTGTAGATGGGATGGATTGTGAGACAATATTTATTAGTGGGTAGGAAATCAAATTCTGAGACAGCGACTAATAGAGATTATAAAATAAAGAGATAGAAATGTGTGTTGCTCATCTAAAACTGTGACTTATTTATGGATTATGAAAGAAAAAGACATTGAAGACAAAACAGAAATTCTGGTGTATCTCCACAGAGCTGGACGTGATGATAGGCGACACGTACCCCGAGATAGTGGCGCACGAGACGCGCATCATGATGAGACTCACCAGCGTCATGCTGCAGCACCTGCACACACTCGCCGCCGTCCTCGACAAGTGCGCAGAACTCGACTGGTACGAATAGATCTGAAAAAGTTCACACTCCCCAAAAAGCCTTAATAGGCAAAAAAAATCTAAGCCTTTTGATATCCACCAACCTGCACAGCAGTGCAGGTTTTCTCTCATTGTGGATCTGAGTCGCAGTAATCGGAACAGTGTGACTCAGCGCCACGGCAGTGTTGTGGTTTGTCTTTTATAGGTTTTCAACTTTATAATCTACAGCAGTGATTATCAAACAGTGGGTCGCGACCCCCTGCGGGTCGCGAAACTTCTATAGGGGAGTTGTAAGATGTTGGGAAAGCTATTGCAGTAAAAAAAACAATAAAGTTTAAAAACATATATTAGGAAAAATGTTAACTGAAGGACACAATATTTTTTTTTTGAAAATGTATAATTATTTTGGATTGAATATTAATTTCTCACAAAATAAAATACATGCAAACAAAAGCAACGGGTAAGGGGGTCGCGAAACATTTTTTCGTACTACCATGAAAAAGTTTGAAAAACACTGATCTACCGAATAAAGTTAAAAATCTATTAAAACCGTAGCTTCAAAGTTGGCGCGGCGCTGTCTTATAAAGATTAGCATACTTACCTGATTATGCTGTTTAATATATCAGGAACTTCAATTTTTCTAAACTTATAACCAAACATCAATCTAGCTAAATCCGTACTTCCTGATGATGAGGATGAATAATAACATCGTAAAATTGCAATCTCCAGCCTAATAGCCATATCGAAAGTGTGCAAAGAATTCAACTACGTCCGTCCAACGATAACTCCTGATAAGATCATCAGCATCAAGCAAGGTCGCCACCCGCTGTACATGCTGACCTGCGACAGCTTCGTGCCCAACGATGTGGAGTCCAGTCAGGAGGCCGGCTGTGTCAAGATACTGACCGGACCTAACTCCAGCGGGAAGTCCGTTTATATGAAGCAGATTGGTGAGAACTGCTTTAATACTGGGGCCACGCGATGATGGACGTTAATACGTACATTCAACATTTAGCACTTTCATCTATGATCGCAAAAGGAGGAGCTCGTGGCTAAATAATTACAGACGCACAGGCCTATCTTCCGGGTTAAGCCACGCTTGCCGAGGTTGGTCTGTGGATGGGTGACCATCTGTCATAGCGAGTTCCCTCCGTGCCTCGGAAAGCACGTAAAGCCGTTGGTCCCGGCTGTCATTTGTAGATCTTTGACAGTCGTTACTGTTAGTCAGAAGCTCTAAAACTCTGACAACCAGTCTTACCATGGGATATCGTATTACCCAGTTACTGGGTTGTGGAGGTCCGATAGGCAGTCGCTCCATGTAAAATACTGATATCCAGCTGCATCTGGTTCGTAAAATTAACGGCATTTCTCGTTAGTGTGGTCCCTGTGCAATACCTTAGTTAACCATGGATCATTTTGAGTATTTCTTTGCCCTAAATATATCTTAACCATCATTTTCTTTGCTTATTGGGAAAATTTTCAACCATTTTTAACTGCAGTGACGAAATAAGATTGAAGTTGTTGTTGTTGTTGCTATTTAAATGCCCTTAGGATTGCTTAACCAAAATTTTCTTGTATTGACCCAAAATTTTCAACAGTAATGTCGAAATTAGATAGGTTTCTAGAATTTTCGCTAATATTCTATTGTTAACTTCATCCATCGGATCCTTTCCGTTGGACGAAGTATAGTCAAGGTCCTACAAGCATACGGATTTCTTATAAACAGCTACTTAAAAATCCTAAAAAATCAATCAAGAATCTAAAACAAACAAAATGTTTATGCAGGTCTGATAGTATACCTGGCCCACATCGGTAGCTTCGTCCCAGCGGAATCAGCGACAATCGGCGTCGTGCGTCACATACACACACGCATACAGAGTACAGAGTGTGTCGCCGCGCACATGTCCGCCTTCCTCATCGACTTGAGACAGGTGCGTGATCGAGGGTTTCGAATATTTTCTGTCCTAAGGAATAGAGTAAAATGTAGAAGAAATAGAGGCGAAACGTCCCAATCCATAACATCCTAAAACCATTCTGGTGATCTTCAAAGACAATTATTGAATATGGATGAGTGAGATCCATCATCGGTCGGTCAGCTTACGGTGAAAGCTCCTGCTTTACAAATTAGGCTACTGTATTATTCAGCACATACCCTTTGGTATCATTAGGGGAAAAGTGTATAAGACGAGAGGTATAATGGGGACATACTCGACTATCTGACGCGTTCCCACGCAACAGACGTGATAATAGCCAACTTTGCCTACACCCAGCAAAGACTGTGTTGATGTCGAAAAGCTTGTTTGGTATGGCCCCTAAGATTTATAATAAAATACCACAGTCTTACAAAACCTTGAACACAAACATGTTTAAGGATAAGATTCGAAGTTTATTATCAGACCGATGCTACTATTCGTTGTGTGCGCGATGACAGCGCCCCTAGTGGCCGCAACTATTCAGGACTTGTCATCTGTCAAATCATGTCAACTAGATGATAAGATATCTTTGTGATATTAAATTTCGACTAGTTTTTCAACGAAATTGAAAAAATAGTGTAAAAAGTGAGTGTGTATATTATACCTAGCGATTTTCTTCCTCGTGGAAAATATGGATATTATAATACGCACGGGATTTGAATCGGTTAAGCATAAAATACATTTCCAACCTCAAACTGAGCAAAAAGGGAAAAAATTAGTATTAGCACAGCATGTGAGAGAAGTGGAAGAGCTTAGAACGAACGGGAAAAGTTAAAGTTAAAGTTTTCGTATTAAATTATAAAGAAAGTTATGAAAATAAAGCAACTTGACACATGACAGCCCAGAATTAATTCACATTTCTGCCACGTCGTGCGCTACGATCGATTTGCCGTTCCCCACCACCCACTTCGCACATAGTCAATGATTTCATGAGTGATACATTTTTGGATATGGCCTAATTCTATTGCAGTGTTTTGACAGGTTGAAACTATCTGCCATTTAAAAATTATTTTTACCTATTTGAATTATTTTAACTGTGATATGAATTAAATGACATTTTTTGACTTTAAAATATTTGTGTACATAACGAATGTGTTAATTTTATTGAAATGTTTTGATATATTGAAATTATCTGCCATATCTAGATTATTTGAATAAATTATTTTATTGCATTGAATTAAATGACATATTTAGACTATTTAATACCTGTACCTGTAATAAAGAATTAAAAGTGTCATTTTTTAAGAGTTTAATATTTATGTATGTGTTAGTTTTATTGAATGTTTTGACAAGTTGTAATTAACTGCCATATTTAGATTATCTGAATTTACTATTTTATTACATTAAATTAAATGACATGCTTAGATTATAGTGTTAAAGAATTTTTGAACGACTCCTTGTGATTACATGAATGAATAAATTAATTAAAATTGATTAAATTGGAAATTCATTAAAATGTAATTAAATAATGAATGGATATTATTAATGTAAATGATGTATATGATAAGTAAATTTGTTTAATCCTAAAATTGAAATAATTTATGTAATTGTTTTTAAATGAAAATAATTGTACCTAACACATTTGCACGCCTTGAGAAAGGCAGACATGTCATGACTCACCCTTATTTAAGATCTTGCATGCATGTATTATTTTAATTCCGTATGTATACACATGTTTAAGCAAATAAAATTTTCTATTCTATTCTATACATCACATACACTCTTTAGGCATGTTTAACACAACACCAACGGTGCTCAAGCGCTATCAGGACATCATTTGCAAGCGGCCATTTACAAATGGCGTCCTGTTGGCGCTTGCGCTACGTTAGTGTTCTGTTAAGTTAGCCTTAAGTGTGTGAATGCCCATCATACCTCGCGTCCTCGTCTTATACACTGTTCCCTAGCCATGAGCTTGTTACCGTAACGACTGTAAAAAATCTACAAATGACAGCCTTGCCTTCAGCACTACAATATACAAAAGATCAGCGCAGGATCAAGGACTTATTTTTATCCAGATGGCCTTAGCCCTCCAAGAATCGACCTCCAACTCCCTCCTCATAGTAGACGAGTTCGGCAAAGGAACTTCCGCGACCGATGGACTAGCACTCCTGGCAGCTTGTCTCAACACGTTACTGTTCAGAGGAGACAACTGCCCGCATGTGTTGTTGGCCACGCACTACCTCAATATCAAGGAGTATATCGTGGATACACCCATTGTACGGTTTTTGGTGAGTTTTTTGGAAATTCCCGTGATTCTTACCGGGACTTATTGTTGTAGTCTTCTTTTTCTGTAGTTTCTTGGCCTTCTCTCATAACGTACTGGACTTGTATAGCAGTTTTGTGATTTCGGCCATTATTTTATCACTAGTGTTGGAACTTCACACTGTAACAGAAAAAAAGTTAAACAAACAAAATGACAGAATTCTTAAATAATTTAGACTACCTACACAATAAGAGAACGATTTTTAAAGTCGGGTATAATAACCGCTCAAAATTGGACAGAAAAGAAAGCAAAAAGAATAGCTTTATAAAACAATCTTCGTGAAGATTATGAAGAACTTATACCTTTAAGCTACTTTCCTTCCATCAGCGTTTCGAGTTCGTCGTCCAAGACGGTGAGCCAGTGTTCCTGTTCCGTGTGTGTGAGGGGGGCGCGGAGACCAGCTTCGCGTTACAGGTGGCCGCCGCCGCTGGACTCATGACCAGGACACTAGCACGAGCAAAACTTGTCATGGAGTCTGTCATGGTAAGATCAGGGGGCCGACTTCCGCTGAGGGAAAGAGATGGCACTAGGCGCATTGTATAGCTCTGTCTCTTTCCATCAGCGGAACAACTCTCGCTTTAAGACGTCATGGTAGGCCACCAGATAGAGATTCTTTCTTTAGCTGAGAATATATTATCGGATGCGTCCGTCAGCCGCGGCTGAGAGACGCGGCTTATTGATATCTAGCCAGTACATTTAATACTACACTGTGCAAACTATCGGTCGTAAGACGCGGACGTGATCTTGAGTCGCCCTTGAGCGTTCGGACGTCCGAACAGAATCTGGCCCGCTGGATGTTTGTGCATCCGCGGACGGTGTGTCCGAACTACCGTGCACACTGCTAAGCCGCATCTTTAAGCCGCGGCTGACGGACGCGTCCGATAATTTGCTCTCAGCTTTCTTCTTCATTTCGTATTTTCTGTTCATCTGTTCGGAACCAGATGGCCACATTTCACTAGCAGATGGGACATCGTTACACATCTGAAGCAACACACTTCACTAGAAGTTAGATACAAATAAAAGATAATTAAGCCTGTCAAAATTTAATATCAATAAGTCGGAGTTGTACAGTCAACAGCAAAAGTAGATGATCAAAATCAGAAATTCAATACTAATGCTAAAATTATTAACCCGCTTTACAACTCTAATACAAACGAAGTTACTCATAATGATTATTATAACCTATTATATAGATTAGCAAGTAGGATGTGTAATTGTTATTAATAGTCGTCCATTTTAAACAACGTTTAGTGGCTAATGAACGGAGTTCGCGTCAGAACTGTGTAGATGAACTAGTAGTAAATGTTTGGTAAATTACAATCACATACTTTTTAATCACTTCGACGCCACACAGTTCAGACGCGAACTCCGTTCATTAGTGTCAAATATTAGTATTTAATTTCAGATTTTCATAATTTACTTTTGTTGCTGACTGTACAAGGCAGCACCTTAGTGCCTTAGTTTCTATTTTACACTATTATTTGACAACGACATTCATGACATTCTATGAATATCTTTTCTAATATTTTTCACAATAATTCAAAATGGAATGTTATTTTCAAGAAGTTTCTTGTTTTCCAGAATAACACTTTGCCACCAGAAAACCAGCGCATCACGAACAAGCTAAACGGCTGCATAGAAAAAATAAAGAACAAACTACTCACAGACGATATTTAATAATAATAAAATTTGTTACAATACAATAATATGTATAATGATATTCAGCTCAGCGTCGCTAACAACAATATTGGTATAAAATTTTAAACACATCAAAAAAATAAATTAACTACTACTTATACTAGTCATTGACTCTTAAATAAATAATTATTTATGTAAATTTTCACGAACACAAGCCAACACTTAAATGGATGCCTTATTATTATTGCACCATTGGAATCTCAACTCTAAACAGCTAAGCATAGTGAAAATCCAACACAGCAGTTTTTTTAGATATTCATTTAAGTGATGCTTTATGTTAGTGAAAATGAGCATCAGTTTATACAATAAAGCTGGAATGTTTCCATGCATTGTCACAAAGCTTTTCGATACATTGACGTTTATTTATTTGTTACATTCTTAAGTTAGCAATCGCCTTAAGCCTGGCCGCATACATCAGTTTTCCTGATCAGGAATCCTGATCCATTTTCTATCCGAACACAGTGAATTCATACAAATGTGTGTGCATGTCACACACATTTGTATAACTTCCCGTACAAATTTCGAAAAACGGATCAGGATTCCTGATCAGGAAAACTGATGTATGCGGCCAGGCTAAGTTATATTTTAGATCCGTTACTAATGACTCCAGAGTCCAGACGCACATGATAGTACTTGATCACAAATGCTTTTATCTAATACACTTATTAACAGAGAGAAGCGAACAACACAAATAATATTATTTCGGAACTTTTCATAACACAATATTTTTCTTTTGGAACATTTCGTAGCTCATCACAACATTTTGCACTTGTATAATTTTTTATAATTATACATAATAAATACATCATTATCATATTTACTGTCATATAAACATATTAAGAATCTCATTTTGAGCATTATAAAAACATTTATCCATTCATTAGAAATCCGAGGCCAATTAAAATTAAGTAAATGGAAGCAATTTCTTAAATTCTCCTTACAAAGTAATTCATCCAAAAAACTTAACATTTCTTTCAAAAATTCACTAACACATTCGCTTTTTTCTAACAACCAAATATAAATGCTCACGTAACAAACTCATCCTCAAATGATATGGAGTGGACACTGCATCGTTGCCCAGCCGTGGGCAAAACTTCGTTTCATTTGCCCAGTGGGCAAAATTACATGGACTTCATCTGCTGCATCAATTCTTCGAGAGATAGCTCGGAGGCTGCGACGGCCCCGCCCGTGCTTGATTCAGGAGTGCTATTGTCTACGGGGACGCTGTAGGCCACCTGCAGAAAGAAATAAAACATTTTAATTCATTACCCGACTGCGCGACGCAAAGGAGGGTAATTCATGTATGTATGTATGTTTGTTTCTATATGGCGTTCTAAGGTAAGCGTCCACAGGTCGGCATCGTACGTATCGGACGCATCGCATCAAACGGATTTCTGTATCGGCAGCGATCGGATTGCCGACGCGAGTATCAGCAATCGGATTGCCGATGCCACCTTCATTTGGATTTTTTAGTGATCGTACGTTCGGAAAGTATTTGTGAGAAAGGAGGAAAGCGATGCAGAAGTTGTTATTGCTTGTTTTTTAGCAGAAGACGAATGCAAGAAAGAAAAAGAACAAATGATTCAGTAAGCGTGCGGGGCGCGTCCACTGATCGGCATTCCGTATGACATCATTGGTACGCATCGCATGTAGGCATTGCCGATGAGCCGTCCGTACGAGGCGGATCAGTGGACGCAGTTGTATGAGTTTTAATACAAGGCAAACTAAAATCCGTTACGTACGATACGTCCGATGCGTGGGATGCGGACCTGTGACCTTACCTTTAGAGACCAAATGCGTAGGCCGATTTTGATAATTCTTACGTCAGGAAGAAGCAGGACAGAACGACTCACAGTCGGGGCCCATTCAAATTTTACCAATCAAATCTTCCCAAGGGGCCCCGACTGTGAGTCGTTCTGTTCTGCTACTGCCTGCTGTGCTGTTAGGCTTCTCTTTCTTTTTAGTTTTTATTTAAGTTATTTTTTTCACGTATTTTTTAAAATTAGTTTTTACGCAGTCGGGTTTTTCTTTACTTTGTAGGTAAGGTGTAGGTTTGTATGTTCTGTTCAAAACGGCTAAAACTATTTTGATGAATTTTTGTACACAGCTAGAAGGGACCCTAGAGACGGTTATGAGTTTTATGGGGAGAGCGAAGCCGTGGGTAATAGCTAGTATCCTATAAATGAGTAATAAAGGTGTAATAATAAAAAGATTATTTATTTGAGTAAATACCTGGACTCCATCTACTAATTTGAGGTGAGAGCAATCGTCATCATCTGGCGTATTTTCATCAACTAGACTGATTCCTGTAAAAAATTTGTTAGTGTTCATTATTTTGAGATTAACAATCGACAGCCATAACAATAATATTTGACTTAGGCAGTAGCCATATTGGAAATGTGCTAATTTGGGAAAAACATACCCCATTCGTTGTCAGCATGCACGGGGGCCAAGTCTTCAGTGACCTCAGTCGCGAGCTCGACTACAGGCTTGGCTCTGAACTCCGCCTGGCGAGAGCGGCAGAAACTGTCGTCGCATTGAGGGTTTGGCTGTAAAATTTAAGTCGACTATTATTTCGCCAGGTTCGCATGACTGTCTTGAGCATATTGGCCTTGGAACGCAAAAGGCTATAGAAGAAAATTATTTCAGAATTCGCAAAAATAAATCAATCACAATCTATAATTGGTAACATGTTTTAACTGTGGGCAGAATATTCATAAAATACACTTCTCATCAAAAAAATCGAAACACTTTCGTTTTTATTGTTTTTGTCCTAATTTTTTACAAAAGAGAATTAATTCCATGAAAAAAAAAACATTACTGTGTAGCTGGCAGTTTGGTCATTACAGTAAGAAGAAAAAAATCAAAATTCGAAATAATTTCATTTGTTTATCCTATAAATGAAATTAATCACTGTTTTGAGACAAATGTGTATTTAGGGTTGGAGTACGTTTCTCGTTTAAAAACTAAAAATTAGCGCTTGTCTTTAAACTTTCTGTTTCTTATTTCATTTACTGTGACTTTGGGACGTCTGAAAAAACTTTTTTTTCTAAAACATATGGATACTTCGCCCGCAGAAGCCGCCCAAGTGGTGGCATTGCTGGATTCTGGACTTAGTCAGCGTGTTGTGGCTGCAAGATTGCATCTAAGCTTATCATCTGTTCATAGAGTCTACAAACGCTATCGGGAGACTGGTTCGTTCACGCGCCGTTCAGGATCTGGCAGGAATCGGGTCACTTCTGAGCGAGATGATCGATTTATTGTAACAACTTCTTTACGAAATCGACGCCTTAACGCTTTTCAACTGCAGCAGCAGCTTCGCGTTGTACGAAGAGTAGCTGTAAGTGACTCTACAATAAGAAGAAGGTTGAAGGAACGCGGATTGGCACCGCATAAGCCAGCGAATGGGCCGAAATTAACTGCAGACCATCGAAGAGCGCGCCTTAACTTTGCACGCGAGCACCTAACTTGGTCATACCTTCAGTGGAGCAAAGTACTGTTTTCTGATGAGTGTAAAATTATGCTGTATGGTAACGACGGAAGGAACAAGGTCTACAGAAGAGATGGAGAACGCTTTGCACAATGCTGCATTGAAGAAAAGGTCAGCTATTGTGGCGGTTCGTGGACGGTTTGGGGAGGAATCAGCGCCGACGGTAAGACAGAACTTGCCTTTGTGTCTGGGCCACGGCTGCCTGCACTAAACTCTCATCGGTACATCGAACAGTGTCTTGAACCTCATGTGATGCCCTATGCACATTTTATTGGCAACGACTTCATATTCATGCACGACAATGCTAGAGCTCACACCGCGGGCGTCGTACGAGATTATCTTACCGAAGTCGGTATCTCCATTATGGTATGGCCAGCAAGAAGCCCGGACATGAATCCCATTGAACATCTATGGGATGAATTAAAGAGACGAATTCGAGCAAGAGATCCAGCCCCAGAAACACTTAGCCAGCTGCAAAATGCAATCCAAGAGGAATGGGATAATATACCACAACATGTGATCGTGACTCTCATCCGATCGATGAAGAACCGTATGGAAGCAGTAATAAGAGCTCGCGGAGGGAATACAAGTTATTAAATAAACGTTTCTTACATTTTTTTTTCATTTACGCGTGTTGTTTTACCCATTTCCTTCATATTCCATACAGGGTAAAAATTACTCATTATGCAAAATACGAAACCTATGAAGACTTAATTTGAATTTAGAACATTAACATTAGGATTTAAAAACCTCATACTACTCACTATTAAATGACATTTTACATTTATTCCTAAATATACACATTTTTCTGATAATCCTTATCAAATCATAAACTGCGAGGTGTTTCGATTTTTTTGATGAGAAGTGTATTAATAGTAGTAGGTAATCTTCAGTTGCTAAATAGTTAAAAAATCATACCTTCAATGCCATCATAGGGAAGAAATCTGTTAATGCACTATATCCTAAATAATGGCTGACTTGCCCAAATTCGAGCAAGTATTTCAATGTGTTTTGCACTGCAACAAACAAAAACATCAGTCATTTAAAAATCAGTCTTCCATACCGGAACCTAAGGTGCAAATTAAAATTAAAAATCATACCTAAGAATCCGGCTACAATTCCCATGGTAGTTGGCAGACTGGCTGCACATACGCCTTCCCTCTTCAGTGTCCTCTCGTCAATTTTAGATGCAACAACTAATGGCGGTGCACACTGAAAGTGTGAGAAGTGAAATATAAAGCAAGACTAATCTTACTTACAAGTTTTACACACTCAAAATTTGCCTTCAAATTACTGATTGACTTAATATTTCGAAACTTTTCTGAAAAACTTGACTACTTATTTATTTTTATGTTTGTTAAACGTGAACCACGCTTGACCCCCATATCGCTAAAATTTTTATTACCTAATTTTTACGCCAGCCATTTTTCAAGTCTTTGATAGGCAATGGTCGTCAAATTCGTCAAACTGAAACTATGATGCTGGCACAATAGTTGTCATTGACTTCGCTGCTAAAGAAACAGAAACTTAGTAAATTCATTTGCATCCTGAAACTGATGATCTTGCATTGTATAATGGGCTGGTTTCCGCAACTCCACGACATATGCGCGTATTTTGCGTGCAGTACTTATGACTTATAGACAACTGATGATCTTATAGACGCATTCTACTCACTGCAAAACAAGCAGTCTCGCCTGGCACAATGAACTGAATGTGTCCAGACACAGCATTCTCACTGACTCCGGACTCAAACCACTTCTGGTTGAGCTCATTGCAGGCCGTGTTAATAGCCATGCGAGCCTCGAAGTTGTCCACACAGCTGAGGACTAGGTCCACAGGGCCACCTGTCAGACTTCCAGTTCTGAAAACACAACGCAAAACATCATTTTTGTTACGAATTTAAAAAACGGTAAAGATGTCAAATATACTTATTATTTTAGCGGCAATTTTATAGTGTCATGATGTCAGTCAGTTAGACAAGAATATGGAGTTTTAAAATTCTAGGTTTCTATTGAGAAGAAAAAAAAAGATAATTTTCTTCTCCAAACACCACTGTTTGCATTGACTGCTGTTAAACCGCACACTTAGTCTCTTGATAATAAATTTAAATAACAATTTCAAACATCTTTTCATAGAAGCTCATTAAAATTCAATCATAATCTCTCATCTTATTGCAAAAAACTTACCTAATTGTATCACAAAAGTGTTGGAAGTTATCAACAGTGGTGATGTTGTAGTTGTAAGCATCAATGGAGACATCTGGATTGATGTTCTGGAGAGTGGCAGCCGCTGCATCCACCTTGCTGAGCCCGGCCTGGTGCGGCTGGAAGAACAGCCGGTTCATGTTGGCCAGTTCCACCTTGTCATAGTCGAAGAGGATCAACTGGAAATAGAGTATTATAGGTATTATTTAGTTTTATATGTGAAAGTAACTAGGAGTATGAGATGGGCAGTTAAGCTGTGTGCCAGTGTCGCAAAAGCTGCAGGACCATGACTTCTTGTCCATCACTAACAAGACGTTATGATGCTGGAGAATTGACCAAGTATCAGACAAATAAAATTTAGTAGGTATCTACTTCTACCATGCAGAAAAAAGTTCTATACTTTATTTCTATTTTTTCACAATAAAAAATGCAAATAAAACCCAAAAAAGACAGGATTTACTTATTACTAAAAAACAAAAAGCACAATATAACTGTTTAATAATAATAATAATAATAGTATTTTATTTCAGGCATGTACCCATAACAACAACAACAATGACACGACACAACAATGACAAAAGTTGTGTCCGTTTCGACCGCGCGGCCATGACGTTTTTTTTAAATAAAAACCATCCCAAGTTTTTGTAAAAAAATGTAAAAGTCGATTCCCATAAACCATAAATTTGTCAAAGCAATGGTTAAAAAGTTATAAGGGTTTGAACGTGGCCGCGCCATCGAAACTTTCCGAACCGCGCGGCCATGGAGATCTTTAAAACTAAGAGTCGCAGAGACCTGAAATTTTGGGAAATAGTAGATTGAATTTGTAAACCAAATGTAAAAATATAGAAAAAAATCCTGTGTTTGTATTTTAGGAGTTTTAAGGATAAAACCTCGTGGCCGCGCCATTGAAACGGTGATAAAAACGTTATCGCCGATATCTCACTGAAAAAGAATCTCAGACGTCTGAAATTTTTTGTAAAACACAGATTTTCATTTGTCAAAACTAGTAAAAATACAACAAAAAATCCTAGGTTTATATTTCAGGAGCTGTAAGACTAAAACGCCATGGCCGCGCCATCGAAACGTTGAAAATTTAGTTTTTCGCCAATATCTCGCTGAAAAAGCATCGCAGAGGTCTGAAGTTTTTTGTAAAACACAGATTTGAATTTGTCAAAACTAGTAAAAATACAACAAAAAATCCTAGGTTTATATTTGAGGAGCTGTTGAAGAAAATCTTCAATGCGTCTTGAATATGTCGATTAGGGTGACCACGGATTATTATTTACAGAGAAATTTCCTCCCTTTTTATTAAAAATGATACCCCAAGGATTCGTTGAACAAAATCTTTAAAAATCACATAAGTTAGAGATTGTTCGATTGTTGGTATATGTTTTTTAAAAAGTAATAATTAAATTAAAAATTCAGGTCTGTGTCAGGTAGGTGTAAGACGATACATAATTTAACATAATTATGGTTTAATCGATGACTATTAAGATATTAAACAACAGGAGAATTTTAAAAACTATAGTGAGAATAAGCTCCATTTAAAGACGGGGCTGTCTTTAAATGGAGCACTCAACATCGAACAATCTCTAACTTATTAACTCTGCCATTGACGGTCCCAAGCCCGTATGAAAAAAGAGGAGGGTTGGCCTAGTTAAGATCTATCTAGCCGTAAAAGATCAACGTCGAGCATTGGGCGACGGTAATAAACCCGACAAAACCAGGCCTAACCAGCCGGAACCCGCTGGAGGTAGGAAATGACCTCCACAACTCGCAACTCTGTGCACACACAACTCACAGAATCGAGGGTCTTGGCTTAGCTGCCCGGACCAAGAGGTAGAACACCTCTCTAAAAAGTCACCCTAACCCTAAGGTGGGAATACGTGCCGAAAGGGTGCATGGCTTGCAGGAGGCAAGTTCCAAGCGCCAACCTCGACGGACCCGGCAAACGTCGTTGTATATTGCCTTCTTGAGGGAATGGGCGTCACCCCTCTTGTGACGTTTTAAATCGGCCCTACTCGTGGGAACAAAATGAATAATTCTAACCCCTCTGAAAATGTAATAAAATTAGATAAGAATAACTCAAAAATTCTGACCCAACAACTCTTAAACAAAGGAATGTTTATGAATCGGCCAAGATCTATTTCCTTCAGTGGAACAAGTAATCAAGACAAAGCAAACGATGGGCTCGCAGATGAAACAAATATAGAATCAGAAGAACAACAGTTTACAGAAGTTCATTATGGCAAAAGGCAAAGACCAAGTCCAGACGCAGTAATGCGCAGCCCAAAACAATCAAAATTAAATTACTGGCTCGCAAATCCGGCAGTACCAACATCCAACAGTTTCACAGTACTTGACGATATAGAGCAAGCAGATAAACCTGAAATAAAAGTACAGAAATCAATAAGACCTCCTCCACTGTTTATTGACGGAGTCAAAAATATCCAACCTTTGCTAAAGTTACTAGAAGAAATAGCAAAAGGAGAGTATGAAATTAAGGTACTACGAAGCGACAGGGTTAAAATACAATCTAAATCAGCCGAATCATACTCCACTATTTATAAAGAACTGAAAGCTAAAAACACAGAATTCTTCAGTTATCAACCTAAACAAGATCGCAGTTTTAGAGTAGTTCTAAAAAATTTACACCCATCAACAGATAAAGAAGAAATAAAAATAGCCATCGAAGAGCTGGATCACAAAGTAACAAATGTCTGGAACATCCAAAATTCAAGAACAAAACAGGCCCTACCAATTTGGAACATCGAACTAGAATCTCGAGAAAACAATAAAGACATATATAGCGTAAAGACCCTACTAAACTGTCGCATATCGTTTGAAGCACCCAGACCTAAGCGGGTAATCCCTCAATGCACTAATTGCCAAGACTATAATCACACACAAAAGTTTTGCAATAGAAAACCCAGATGCGTAAAATGTGCAGGTTCGCATCACACTTCACATTGTCCTCGAAAAGAAAGATCGAACCAGGTTAAATGTGTCCTCTGCGAGGGAAACCACCCAGCTAATTACAAAGGCTGCACAGTCTATAAGGAGCTGTTGAAAATCCGATATCCTCCTCCCATCACTCAACACAGAAGAAACCCCAGAAATACGAGTGTTGATCAAGAGCCTTCAAATAAAACAACAAACAACAGGAAATCGTATGCACTAGCCACAAAAGAACCTCCCAAACAACCTATGACCTCAACAGTTAATATTGAAGATGAAAACCAAAAAACCAACGAACTCAAAGCCATTAGGGAAACACTTGTTGCCCTAATGAACCAAATGCTAATTATGACCCAAACGTTAACCGATCTAATCTCAAAAATGTCATTACATTCTCAGAACTAAAATTGGGTATATGGAATGCCAATGGCTTGTCAAAACACTCTGAAGAGTTAAAAGTATTCGTCAAAATCCATCACATAGATGTTCTATTAATCTCAGAAACTCACTTCACTTCCAAAAGCTACTTCAGGTTACCAGGCTACAATATGTACCACACTAACCACCCAGACAACAAAGCACATGGGGGATCTGCCGTTTTCATCAGGTCAAAAATCAAGCACCATGTGATACAAGATTACTGTAGAAACTATATCCAAGCAACAAACGTAGTAATAACAGACTGGATCGGTGACATTACGGTGTCGGCTCTTTACTGTCCGCCGAGGTTCACTATTAAGGAATCTGAATTCAACGACTATTTTCAATGCCTTGGAGACAGATTTATTGCAGGAGGTGACTATAATGCGAAGCATACGTTTTGGGGTTCCAGGATTGTCCTACCCAGAGGGCGAGAACTCTTTAAATGCATCCAAAACAGGAATATGAACGTAATTTCATCTGGTCAACCAACTTACTGGCCAACAGATACAAGAAAAATCCCAGATATTATCGATTTTTGCGTCAGTAAAGGAATTGCAAATAACAATATATCGTGCCTGAGTTGCTGGGATCTGTCCTCAGACCACTCTCCAATCATAGTGGAACTACACACAACTCCCAAAGAAAGCGTCAAAAAATGCGTTCTGCACAACAAACTTACTAACTGGCCACTATTTCGAGAGCTGACCAACAAAGCATTCCAGGAATCGGTTAGTCTCAAGTCTAAAGATGAAATAACCGCCGCTGTTATGTACTTCAACAAGAGCGTACAAGATGCAGCTTGGTCTTCAACCCCACCACTACCACACAGAAGTATGGACAACTATGTAGCAAAACACATATTAGAAATAATAACCCGAAAAAGAAAAATAAGGAGGCAATGGCAACAAACCAGAGACCCTAATGTTAAAAAACAGCTCAATCACATCAACAGACAACTGAAACATATTTTAGACAAGGATCGTAATGACGGATTCCAAAATTACCTCACCGGCCTGGATGCTACTGCTTCCTCAGATTACTCTTTATGGAAAGCCACCAGAGGACTAAAACGGCCTGTAAGTGTTTCTCCTCCAATAAGAAAGTCTGACGGTTCCTGGGCAAGGACAGACCAAGAGAAAGCCAAGACGTTCTCAGAACATCTCACAAAGGTCTTTATGCCTCATCCATATGAAGGCTCTCCAGTAGATGCAGCAGAAATTAACAACCATTTGGAAGAGAGAGATATGAGAGACGGTAGTGAAAATGCAGAAGAATTGACCTTTAAATTTTCAAAGACAGAAGTTGCCCGAATAATATCAAAATTAAACCCAAAAAAGTCACCAGGGTACGACCTGATTACAAACCGCATGTTACAGGAACTGCCCGAATCTGGCATAACTTTTCTTACATCATTATTTAATGCCATGACCAGACTGCAATTCTTTCCCCTAGAATGGAAGGTCGCACTTATTATAATGCTACTGAAACCAGACAAACAACCTGAGGAGGCAAAATCGTACAGACCCATTAGCCTGCTACCTATTCCATCTAAAATATACGAATCTCTTCTGCTGCAAAAAATCCTACCTATACTCAAAGAAAAGAAAATCATTCCAGACCATCAGTTCGGGTTTCGCAGTAAACATGCCACTGTCGATCAAGTACATAGACTAACAAATAAGATCATGGAATCACTGGAGGCAAAATCTTACTGTGCCAGTGCTTTCTTGGACATATCTCAGGCGTTTGACCGCGTTTGGCATGAAGGATTGCTATTTAAATTAAAAAAAGCTCTACCAGATCACCTGTACGGAATACTAAAATCATTCCTACAGCAGCGCCATTTCATAGTACAAAATGGAGAAGCACTTTCTGATCTTTGTCCCATAAAGGCAGGAGTGCCACAGGGTAGCGTACTGGGTCCTATACTCTACGTACTGTTCACTGCAGACTTGCCGACATCTGATTCCCTAACTACTGGAACCTTTGCTGATGATACCGCCATACTAGCGGCGCATAGTGATCCAAAAACTGCTTCACAAATACTCCAAGAAGGACTAAACGACATATCACACTGGCTTAAAAAGTGGCGGATAAAAGCAAACGAAACAAAATCAGTCAACGTAACGTTTACCCTAAGAAGAGGATCTTGTCCTCCAGTCACATTAAACAACATTGAAGTTCCACAGGCGGACCATGTGAAATATCTTGGGTTGTATTTAGACAAAAGACTTACCTGGCAAAAGCATATCTTCACTAAAAGGAAGCAACTTGGTATTAAAACAAGAAAACTCTACTGGCTCATTGGGCGAAAGTCACAACTATCTCTTGAGAACAAAATACTATTGTATAAGACAATACTGAAGCCCATCTGGACGTATGGGATTCAATTATGGGGCACTGCATCTCACTCAAACCTAGAAATCCTACAGAGGTTCCAAAATAAGACACTGCGCATGTTAACAAACGCACCCTGGTTTGTACCCAACGAACTACTACACCGTGACTTGGGAGTGCCCACTGTGAAGCAGGAAATTGTACGCCATACCAAGTCCTATAAAGAACGTATCAAGGAACATCCAAATATTCTCGCTCGGATTCTAATGGAGAATCATAACAAAGCGCGACGATTAAAGCGCAAAATACCTCAAGACTTAGTCCAACCACAGTAAATATAATTATACTGTCTCAACAATGAGGATGTGGCATAGGTCACATACCGAGCTCGTCAGCTTTAGCACCAACCAATATACTGATGAATGTCCCATAAGGGAGACAGATGGCAGTAAACACAAGAAATATATAAAAAAAAAAAAAAAAAAAAAAATGTGATTTTTAAAGATTTTAGTGAGATATCGGCGATAACGTTTTTGTCACCGTTTCAATGGCGCGGCCACGAGGTTTTATCCTTAAAACTCCTAAAATACAAACACAGGATTTTTTTCTATATTTTTACATTTGGTTTACAAATTCAATCTACTATTTCCCAAAATTTCAGGTCTCTGCGACTCTTAGTTTTAAAGATCTCCATGGCCGCGCGGTTCGGAAAGTTTCGATGGCGCGGCCACGTTCAAACCCTTATAACTTTTTAACCATTGCTTTGACAAATTTATGGTTTATGGGAATCGACTTTTAAATTTTTTTACAAAAACTTGGGATGGTTTTTATTTAAAAAAAAACGTCATGGCCGCGCGGTCGAAACGGATACACAAAAGTTTAAATTATAAGAAAGAACAATGCCCAAAACGTCCCCACCCTTGTAGCACCTTAAAACCTATGTTAATCGAAGGATCATAACCGTCTTATCATTATAAATTGTTCTACGGCGAAACTAAAATGTGTGTCCGAAAAAAGTTTTATCGACATGAAGGAACCGGATTCAGTCACAATACTATGTTCCCGATCACGATTATCCGATCACGTTTTCTCTTTTATTATTACCGTGGAATGATTTTGTTCGTTCGTGGCTAATTGAGAAGCTCGCGGCTAAATAATTACAGCCGTACAGGTCGATCATTCGGGTTAAGCCGCGCTTACTGAGGTCGGTCTGTGGATGGGTAACAATCTGTCATTGTAGTTTCCTCCGTGCCTCGGAAAGCACGCAAAGCCGTTGATTCCGGCCATCATTGTAGATCTTTGACTGTCTTTACAGTCAGAAGCTCTAAAATCTGACCACCAGTCTTACGATGGGGTATCGTATTACCCAGTTACTGGGTTGTGGAGGTCCGATAGGCAGTCGCTCTATGTAAAATACTGATATTCAGCTGCATATGGATCAACTGGAAGCCGACTTGGGGTCGGCTTCCAGTATAGTTGGGAAAAGGCTAGGAAGGTGGTGGATGATTTTGTTCGGAGTTTTCAAACAACTCTTTGGAACTAAATGGTGACTTCCGCACGGAAACAACTGACGGAGCAGAAAAAAAATCAATGTAATCAATCAACCAATGAATATCGTTATTGTGAAGTAATCATTGACCGTTTTTAGGAATATTCAAATAAAAATATTTTTTTAAATACAAATAAAATCGTTTACTTTTTACCGCAACAAATACATTATTCGGTGTTTTTAGTGTCTATTACAATATTGTCCCAGGCACTGGCTAGTCCAACGAAATTCTCGTCTTCATGTCTTCCAACCCTACAGTACCAAACGAAACTGACGACATGCGCGCAGCCACCAACTGTCGAAAACCGGTTCCTCAAGAAAGTCAGGAGATCTTCTTGAGGAACCGGTTCTTTGAATTTTGCTGCAAACCCCTAATCGCATCGGCTGCCCGATACGACCCATCGCGTATTAGTACAAGTCGCTGGCCCAGGCATACCCTCATCACTCCGGGCACGCCGCGATCGCGGCGGTAAGATCCTTTTTGAGGAATGGCTAGAGAGGCGCCACGGGCGGCGGCCTCACCTTCCGCTTAACGCAGGTCTTCACCGGATACATAAGTTTCGAGAGGTTCCTGTGTCTGATAGGGAAGGAACAATTGACTGGGTGTCATCACTACGAGGTTGGCTCGGAGGATACGGTGCAGGTCTACCCTTGGGCAGAGCATCACCGTGTCCTCACGACGGCGATAGGCGTGCTAGCGAAGGAGGAGGCAGGCGCCGTGAGGGACAGGACAGCTCGATCCCACAACCGAAAAATGTATTTGTTGTGATAAAAAGTAACGATTTTATTTGTATTTAAAAATATTTTTATTTGAATACTCCTAAAAACGGTTAATGGTTACTTCACAATAACGATATTCATTAGAATTCTTCATTGAACTTTTTTCTGCTCCGTGAGTTGTTTCCGTGCGGAAGTCACCATTTAGTTCCAAAGAGTTGTTTGAAAACGCCGAACAAAATCATCCACCACCTTCCTAACCTTTTCCTAACCATATTGGGGTCGGCTTCCAGTTGAACCAGTTGCAGTTGAATATCAGTATTTTACATAGAGCGACTGCCTATTGGACCTCCACAACCCAGTGACTGGTTAATATGATACCCCATGGTAAGACTGGTGGTCAGATTTTAGAGCTTCTGACTGTAAAGACTGTCAAATATCTACAATGATGGCCGGGACCAACGGCTTTACGTGCTTTCCGAGGCACGAAGGAAACTACAATGACAAATTGTTACCCATCCACAGACCGACCTCGGTAAGCGCGGCTTAACCCGAATGATCGGCCTGTACGGCTGTAATTATTTAGCCGCGAGTTTCTCAATTAGCCACGAACGAACAAAATCATTCCACGGTAATAATAAAAGAGAAAACCATCGTGATCTCAACATAGTATTGCGACTGAATCCGGTTCTCGATAACTTTTTTCGGACGCACATTTCAGTTTCGCCGTGGAACAATAAAATGATAAGACGGTTATAATCCTTCGATTCACATAGGTTTTAAGGTGCTACAAGGGTGGGGACGGTGTCCATACATTTTTGTAAATATTCTATTTTTTTTTTTGGTATGTTAACACATTCTTCTCAATGATAATATTATTGCCTAAGTTAAGGGCTTCACACACAGCAGCTATAATGTAAAGATGTACATTATTGCATGATACATCTCATTACATCTTTCCATAGAAATCGTCAGGAGACCACACACTGCAGCTATAATGTATATTTTTACATCTTCGAATCTCTATGGAAAGATGTTATAAGATATTATATTGTGCTATAATGTACATCTTTACATTATAGCTGCTGTGTGTGAAGCCCTTAACTCTGTCTGACTATCTGCTAACAGGATAATTTAACACGTTGAACGCCATGGCGGTCAGTGCTGACCGACAGCGAACTTTTCCTCCAGGCCAAGCAAAAATCACAGTTCCGTCCAAATTTAGACCAACTGTTTTTTTAATCAGATACTTATATCTAACGTCCAAATGTATGTTTTTATTAACAAAAGTTAACTTTAGTCATTATTTATGGAGATAGTAAACGTCAGACAGCACTGACCGACGCGGCTCCTAGAGACGAAAAAGCGACTTTCCGTTAAAGGGGGCCACGCGGGTCACGGTGTCAGGTCATCCCGCACCTCCAGAGTTTGCAAGCTCGCACGCCCCTTACGCAGTTTACGCCCGTATCTTGAGCTAAGACGTCGTTACATCGGACAATTGTTTCAATAGTGTATTTATCTACATCTATACGTATATTATATAAAAGAACAGGGTTTTTTTTAAGACTGTTGCAGTCTTCTATGTAGGGAAGCAATAAGACGGAATTTTACGAAAATCCTCCTCTAAGGGGGTGAAAAGTGGTGAAAACGTTTGTATGAAAAATCTTATTCTTTGGGTTTATAAGTTTGAAACATGACACAAATAATAACACAAGAAAATGAAAGAGATTGGCTCTATTTAAACTACACTCCATTGATAATCTAGGAGTTGTTAAAGTTTGTATGGGAAAATCATAACGCGTGAGTTGATGAATGTGAAAATCAGTATTTGTATACTAGATCAGAAATAATTATACACGTGTTTTTGGATTTTTCGAAAATCACCCCCTAAGTTAGTGCAAAGGGGTATTTAAGTTTCAAGGGGAAGATCTCTAACCGCTAAAGGTTTAACCTAATTTTTGGTCGGTAGTTGCAATTTATTATGATGTGAGCACCAAGAAGGGATTTTGCGAAAATCTACCTATAAGGGGGTGAAAAGGGGTGAAAACCTTTGGATGTAAAATCTTATCCCTCTTGAAACTAGGTACAAATATGAGTATTTAAGTAAATAAAAAAGATGGACATTATTAGTTTTTTAAAACTAGGTTCCATTGGTAATCTAGACGTTTGTATACACACACACATATAAACATACTCACAAATACACGCAAACACACAAAAACTTGTGGATTTATAATATTACTGAAGCACTCATCGATAACGCTGCTTACCATTAGTGAAAGATTTTTTGAAATCATATGAGTAGTTTTATAGATTACTTTTTACATCCACACTCACAGTCCTGCACAATTTACTTCTCTATCCTCATCAACCCAGAGAAATCTACTGCTAGACAAAGGCCTTTCCAATTTCGCGCCATACAAATTTTCACTCATAAGTAATTGTTGTTTTTTTTTCTAAGTCTTTTACGTTGTTCAAAAACCATCGTAGTTCGGCGTAACTAGAGGGCCACGCGGGTCAATGAATATAGGAATTAGTTTGATAGCACTGCCCTACGGCCTGTGTGGATGGATCAAAAACACTCGTAAAACACGGTCAGCACTGACCGACGCGGCCCGAACGGAAAGTCTAGTTGTCGACTATCTCTGACCGACGTGGCTCGAACGGGAAGATGCATTTTTTTTGTTGGCAGTCAACGTGTTAAGAGGCTTAACTAGATTTACCTTTCCGATCCCACATCTAGTGAGCATCTCAGCAGTAACACTGCCCACTCCACCAACACCCACCACAGCTACAGAACACTCCCGGATCTTCTCGTAGTTGTCCACGATACCCATCCTCTTCAGAGCCATGAGGCGACTGCAAGCAGTTCAACTTGAGTATTGGATGTTCATGATACTAGATTATATTCTAATAAATAAGTGATATTCCTAATAAATAATACTTGCTAAATACAATATTATTTTGTGTTGACGGAGCACATTCACAAACACGCTAAACCGACATTTTGGGATTTAAACCAAGTTTGTAACAGCAACATATTGCCTTCATTTTGCCTATGTTTTACGCAAATTATAACAATCTAGTCAGAGGATTTAACTAAAACAGGTAGCACTCTATTTATAATAAAGTGAAAAGATATGGATTATATAGTTCACTCAGAGGAAACGTAAAATACCTGTAAGGATTGGAATCGACAACTTCGGAAGACATGACATCGATTTTCTGACGTCCTGGGCCCACATTTCCCTGAGCAGCGGCTAACTGGGCCTCTAACTCCTTCACCTTCTTCTGCAACTCTTCAACGGTGGACATTTTCACTTATTTTTTCACAAAAACTGTATAAAATCGAACCACGGGCAAATTCACTCTCACTTTTAAATGTCAATGTCAAAGTGACGTTTTGTGCCACGACGTAATAAGCGTTCCGTTCTACGTTTACTTTTATGATTCAATTTTGTAATATTATATTGTTAGAAAAATAAATAGACGTAAACTAAGTGAAAAAAGCTACTATGGTTTGAGGCGTTTTTATAGAAAACTAAAAATGAAACCTACTTAAAGTTAGCAAAACAGGACCCCTAAACGGAATCCTGTTACAGGGAATCAGAAGGGATCGCGAGACTGACAAGATGGCTTACCGTGACCCTGGAACATAAAGGGCAATTGAAGGAACACGTTGGAATATTCCCAATACAGAAAACTGACAGACAGTCCCGTCCCGTCCCACCGCCGAGTATTAAATAAAAAGTTATCAAAAATTCATAACTACATACATGCATAGCCTGTCACCATCACAAAACATTCCACCTGTTCAAGTTTTGTGTCGTAATCGGAATATTTTTTTATCTCAAATAGGTCGACGCAATTTTTATTTTATTTCGTTATCCAAGTTCTGAAAGCTCACCTAAAAACTTTACGTGTCTTAATAGGTAAGTACTTTATTTGAGAATAATCAGCATTCATAAAAAAGGCAAAGGCTACCTAAATGGGTTTCTATTTTCGATTTATTTATAAAATTACATTCTTAGACTTTCGGCTTTTACAACCGCTCCAATATTAAAGGACTAGTCTTTATGCTCACCTATCCACAAAAAATGTGAAGTTACTCTTATTTCACAATACTAGCTTCTGCCCGCGACTTCGTACGCGGATCCCGTTGCTTATGCCAATGACGACGGGGTCGTCAAAATCGAAGATCTGAAACGTCTGATGTCGAATTCTAAGAGCCTGGGGACGGGAAAACAACGGGATGCGCGAGACGATTCCAGACGTTCCAGATCTTTCATTTTTGTAAGTCAACAGGAAATGACCATCAGACTAAACAATTCTTGCTAAGACTTCATTCCTATGTATGTATATTAAGTATAGTGTAGCTGGGCTCTTGGAGTTCCACATCAGGTGTTCCAGATCTTCAATTTTTATGCGTCAATAGAGAGTGCTCATCAGGCTGAACAACTCTTGCCAAGACGTCATTCCTATATATGTTATAGTGTAGCTGGGGTCTTGGAGTTCCACACCAGGTGATCTCAATTTTCATACGTCAACAGAGAGTGCTCATTAGGCTGGACAACTCTTGCTAAGACGTCATTCCTATATATGTTATAAAGTAGCTGGGCTGTTGGAGTTCCACATCAGATCTACCAGATCTTCAATTTTTATACGACAACAGAGGTTGCTCATCAGGCTCAACAACTCATGCTAAGACGACTTTACTGTATATGTTATAGTGTATCTAGGCTCTTGGAGTTCCACATCAGGTGTTCCAGATCTCAATTTTCATACGTCAACAGAGAGTGCTCATTAGGCTGGACAACTCTTGCTAAGACGTCATTCCTATATATGTTATAAAGTAGCTGGGCTGTTGGAGTTCCACATCAGGTGTACCAGATCTTCAATTTTTATACGACAATAGAGGTTGCTCATCAGGCTCAACAACTCGTGCTAAGACGTCTTTACTGTATATGTTATAGTGTATCTAGGCTCTTGGAGTTCCACATCAGGTGTTCCAGATCTCAATTTACATACGTCAACAGAGAGTGCTCATTAGGCTGGACAACTCTTGCTAAGACGTCATTCCTATATATGTTATAAAGTAGCTGGGCTGTTGGAGTTCCACATCAGGTGTACCAGATCATCAATTTTTAGACGACAATAGAGGTTGCTCATCAGGCTCAACAACTCTTGCTAAGACGTCTTTACTGATGTTATAGTGTAGCTAGGCACTTGGGGTTCCACATCAGGTGTTCCAGTTCTTTAATTTTTATACGTCAACAGAGAGTGCTCATCAGGCTGAACAACTCTTGCTAAGACGTCTTTACTGCATATGTTACAGTGTAGCTGGGCTCTTGAAGTTCCACATCAGGTGTTCCAGATCTTCAATTTTTATACGTTGACAGAGAGTACTCATCAGGCTGAATAACTCTTGCTAAGACGTCATTCACTTATATGTTATAGTGTAGCTGGGCTCTTGGAGTTCCACATCAGGTGTTCCAGATCTTCAAATTTTTATACAGCAACAGAGAGTGCTTATCAGGCTGAACAACTCTTGCTAAGACGTCGTTCCTGTATATGTCATAGTGTAGCTGGGCTCTTGGTGTTCCACATCAGGTGTCCAGGATCTTCGAATTTATTCTCTCAGCAGAAAATGCTCATCACGTGGAACAATTTTTGCTATGGCACCATTTCTGTATCTCTCATAGTTAAGCAGGTCTGTTGCGGTTCTGCATCAGGTGTTTAAGTTTCCAAGATAAATTATAGCCTATATGTTAACGGGACTTAATACCTATACAACAAAAAAAATTTATTCAAATCCGTCCAGTAGTTCCGAAGATTAGCGTGCACAAACACACAGACAAACAGACAAACAGACAAAAAAAATTTTAACTACATTTTCGGGTTCGGCATCGATATACTAACAACCCCTGCTACTTTTTTTTTATATATTTCCATTGTACAGACACCACTTTTCTACAAATTTATTATATGTATAGATTACCTACGCCTATTTACAAAACACGTTAGAAAAACTGGGCCCTATAGACCGACAAAATTAAAAAGCCACACCTGCAATGCCGCTGATCAAATTGATAGTGTTAATTAAAACCAGCTGGGTTATGTTATGGGTCTTCGCTCGTTATTTAGACTTAGTGATAGGCAACAGTGTTGGCTGTACGGTCTGTACGGATGAAAGCCGGTGCGCGCGGTTGTTTAAAAAAGTTGATGTTCGATTTATTTTTTAAATCTATTATTTGTTCTACAATTTTAAAAGAGAGCGCCATTTTTGGACAAATTAATATTTATTATAAAAACTAAGATGCAGTGAAGTTTTGTGATTTTAATTCTACGTCAAAAAAGGGAAAGAGTGAATTGAAGTAAGTTGATGAATAATAATCTTTTATACCATTCCCACTTTAAAAAGTTACTTTTTCTCACTGAAAACAGTGAGTAAATAGTAGATTATTAACCAAGGGGATAAAGCAGTGTCTTCTGTCGCGGGTGACGATTTAAATCGCGAGCTTAACGAAGGACTCGAGGTTTACTCCCGAGCGTAGCGAGGGTGTTAAAAACTGAAATCACGAGCGAAGCGAGGGATTTAAGACGTGTCCTGAGTAGTGATGGGCGGAGAGTAAATACTCAGATGATAAATACTCGAGTATTTATCCGAAATGAGTAAATACTCGTATTTTCTCGTTTTTATCGGATATTTACTCAAAATGATGGATATTTATATTTTTTGCGAATAGAATGGTTATTTTTTCAAATTCAATGGCAAGGATTGTTATTTGGGCTTTCCAAAAATTACATTACCGATTATTAGGTCTCAGAAGTCTCTCCAGTGAAGGAGAAGCAATGTGTTTCTCACTGCATTCTAACTCGGCCTCTATTTCTATGCCGTTTATCTCGTCTGCGTATCTTGGATCTGCGGATATCCTGTTTGGCTTCTGCAAAAAGTGTATGTGAGGGATTTGACTGACTGACAAGGCCCCCATAGAGGGACAAACGCCTGTTGGGGTCGCGAGACTGTCAAAACAGGTAACCATGACCCTGAAACGTAAATGGCTAGTAAAGAAACACCGTGAATTTTAGCCAGTACAAGTCTGGGCGACTCATTTTCCGGTTTATCCACGTTAAAAAAGGGCGAAGGAAGCAATCGGGGTGAGAACATCTTGGCAGTGTCTCTCGTCATGACGAACGTCTTCCAGGCTTTGCCCTAGAGTTAAATTAAGGAAGCGCTCCGCTATTACGAAGTTTCGAATTCCAACCATCTCCGGTGCACCGTCGCCATCGGAACCTGGCACACTGTTTCTGCTTGACCGAGCGCTTCGTGGTACAATCCTCCATGATATCGGCGTTGTCTACTACGCCGATGACATGTTATAACTGTAAAATAAATAGGTTTTCTTTCTTCTTAACGACGCGGAAGAGGACGTACCGTGACTAGTCACTACTGATAACAAATGAACAGGGGTTGAACAAATGAACAGGTCCTGCCACAGATCCAGCAATTAGGCCTTGAGATGACGTCAATAAGGCCAAAGCCCTATGTTAGGTAAGGGTTGAAAACAAGTTTTGTTGTCATGTTTTATAAATGAAACCGTTTACTCGTAACTTGAAACAAGTAGATTCAAATCAAATCTCGTAGTAAGACTCGGTGTCGAGTACGGTTAGGCTCAGTAAGACTCGATAAGACTTGGTTAGACTCAGTCAGACTCGGTAAGACTTGGTAAGATTCTGACATACGGTAAGACTCAATCAGACTCGGAATCAGATTCAGTTAGTATTGGTAGGACTCGGTCAGACTCGGAATCATACTCGTTAAGACTCCGTAAGACTCGGTAAGACACTGTCAGGCTCGGTAAGAATCAGTCAGACTCGGTCAGACTCAGAGTCAAACTCGATCAGACTTGGTAAGGCTCGGTCAGACTTGGTAAGACTCGGTTAGACTTGGTAAGACTCGGTCAGACTTGGTAAGATTCGGTCAGTCTTGGTAAGACTCGGTCAGTCTTGGTAAGACTCGGTCAGACTCAGAATCATACTCGTTAAGACTCCGTAAGACTCGATAAGACACGGTCTGACTCGGCAAGACTCGGGCAGACTCGGCAAGACTCTGTCAGACTCGGTAAGAATCGGTCAGACTCATTCAGACTCGGAGTCAGACTTGGTAAGACTCGGTCAGACTGGGAATCATACTCGTTAAGACTCCGTAATACTCGATAAGACATGGTCTGACTCGGTAAGACTCGGTCAAACTCGGTAAGACTCAGTAAGAATCGGTCAGACTCGGAGTCAGACTTGGTAAGAGTCGGTCAGACTCGGAATCATACTCGTTAAGACTCCGTAAGACTCGATAAGACATGGTCTGACTCGGTAAGAAACGGTCAGACTCGGTAAGACTCAGTAAGAATCGGTTAGACTCAGTCTGACTCGGAGTCAGACTAGGTAAGACTCGGTCAGACTTAGGAAAACTCGGTCAGACTCGATATCATACTCGTTAAGACTCCGTAAGACTCGGTCAGACTCAGTAAGAATCGATCAGACTCGGTCAGACTCGAAATCGTACTCGACACCGTAAGACTATAAGACTTGGTCGGACTCGAAGTCATGCTCGTTAAGACTCCGTAAGACTCGGTAAGACTCAGTCATACTCGGAATTAGGATCAGAATCGGAGTCAGTCTGACGGATACATTCAGATATACTCGGTTAGATTTGATCAGACAAAAATGTGCGGTCGCGCGTCCGCATCAGTTCTACTTTATAATTAATTAGAAAATGAAAATTTATGTATTATTCAAGGTTTTGATTGGAAAATTGAAAAAAAAAAACAACGTATTTGGAAAAAACTGGAATATTTCCTACTTTTTCTAACGCTTTTAGTAATAGTTATTATTAAAGTGATTAAAAAAGTACTTTACGAATCGTACATTATCAGATTTTCATGTATTTCAATCATCTTTCTTGTAAAATAACAAAATTTACGATGAACAAATGTAACATAAACTGTTAGTAGTATTTATCCACTGTTTTGGATAAAAACTCGAGTAAAAATGGAAATTTATTGAGTATTTACTCATTTTGAGTATTTATCCGGATAAAAACCCATCACTAGTCCTGAGTGTAGCGAGGGATTTAAGTTCACCCAAGACTAAGACAGCTTTATCACCGAGGAAAATACTCTACTTTTCGTACCATTTGCGAAAAAATTAACACAATAATAATATGAGATAAGCATTTAGTAAACATTAACTTATTTAAAAAAATAAATTAAAATAAACTTAACGTTTATGTCTACGAGTATTTGAAGAAAACAAAAATGCGGCAAATTCCTCGACTAATATTTTTTTGTCGGAAAAGCAAAGGCATCAAGCTCATACGGCCTCTTCGGTTTTCGTAATTTTATTGAATAATCATAACTGCATAATAAATGCGTGTTCCTTTTTCAAAAAGTTGTATTATGCTTTATATTTATACAAACTCAATGTTGTAAAGACAGACTGATGTAGTTCAGTATCGGTAAGTATTCCAAATTTAAATCTCATTCTCTCCCTAGAGGATGAATGAAATTCAGTACAACTTTCTTTCCCTGTTTTTAACAGATTAAAAATGACTATTGTTATGTACGCTTTTTGTGGCATAGAATGTCACTTTTTTGAGCAAGTGGTACGAAATAGTAGATTATTAACCAAGGGGATAAAGCAGTGTCTTCTGTCGCGGGTGACGATTTAAATCGCGAGCGTCACGAAGGACTCGAGGTTTACTCCCGAGCGTAGCGAGGGTGTTAAAACCTTAAATCACGAGCGAAGCGAGGGATTTAAGACGAGTCCTGAGTGTAGCGAGGGATTTAAGTTCACCCAAGACTAAGACAGCTTTATCACCGAGGAAAATACTCTACTTTTCGTACCATTTGCGAAAAAAATAACACAATAATAATATAAGATAAGCATTTAATAAAAACCGGCCAAGTGCGTGTCGGGCCACGCACAGTGTAGGGTTCCGTAGTTGCCTATCAAAATACTTATGCGAACTAATTAAACTGATTCGCTGAATTTAATTTTAAAAAGAAGAATTTTCAAAATCGGTCCATGCGTCTTTGAGAAATCGGGGAAAATACATAAAAAAAAAGATTGGGACGAATTGAGAACCTCCTCCTTTTTTCGAAGTAAGTTAAAAATAGTTGACAATAAAAACCTACCTATCCCCAAAACATACCCACCTATTATAGCTGTAAAAATAAAGTTGACAAACTTACATTTGCAGTTGAAGAACAAGTTCTGCGATACATTTTGTTTGGGAAAATATGTTGTCCAAGTACGTTTTATAAGTTGGTCGACTATTACTCGTAAACTTGTATAGCCTACTTAGTCATGATAATTTTCCTTAAAATTTCGTTATATATACTACTATTGTGAATTTTTTCACACCCCCAAACATAACCGTTTAGCTGGTAGAGGGGGGGGACACTCGAGTCGAGCAAAAATTAGCACTTTAAAGCTTAATATTTCACAAACCAATCTTTTTATCAAAAAATTGTTAATGGAAACTATCAATATTTTTTAAAGATCTATTTAATGATACCCCACACTAAGGGGTCCGCGAGAAAAAAAAAAACATCCCCACTTTACGTGTACAGGAGGTACCCTAAAAAAAAATATTTTACGAGATTTTATTTTACCACTTTTTCGGCACAACAAATCCGTATATTCACACCAAATTACAGCTTTCTAGTACTGGGCGTCTCTGAGCTAAACTGCGGACAGACGGACGGACGGACGGACGGACGGACGGACGGACATGGCGAAACTATAAGGGTTCCTTGTTGACTACGGAACCCTAGAAATAATGAAAATTAAAAGTAAAAGTTAATATTTGAAACATTGGTCCAATTATTTATTGAAAGAGTAATATTTTTGTTGGGTACATTTATTGTTGATGAGTTAATTTGAGTATTTCTCTGTTCAAGTTGCGTCTGAGGAACTTGCGTTTCATTGCAGCTAGTAAACGTCGGAGATAGTGGTGGTGGTGCAATGTCAGTTACGGGCGAAGATAAGATGCCAGAAGTTGATGGTTGTGGCTCTGATGGATTAAATTTTATGTTTTTGTTAATTTGACTGCTTAACATAGTTTTATTCGCCATTGAACTTTCGATATACCCCTCAGCTACTCCATCAGAGCTCCAACCACCGTGTCTTTTTATTGACGTAATATCCGCCCCTGAATCCGCCAAGAAAGTCGCCGAAGTTCTTCTAAAGCAGTGACCGGTGTAGAGTTCAACATCTTTAAGTTGTAGATATTTTGCAATATCCTTTGGCATGTTGCTAATTTTATTCTTGCCGATGGCTTGTCGAGTACATTTCCCATTCCGATAGTTTATAAAAAATCTACTGTTTTCCATGTTGGTGGGACGTAATGCTTGGTATTTGTGAATGATTTTAGTATATTCTCCTTGTACAATGAATGAGCGATTTTTCTTTGTCTTAGTTTCCTTTACATTAATCAGCAGCAACTCATTGGAATGATTTTCAACGTCCTCCACCTTTAAGTTTACAAGTTCACATCCGCGGCAGGCACCATTGAGTCCAAAAATTAAGGCCACCTATAACAAAGATAAAAAACAGGTAAATATATAGAATAATTACCATTACTAAGATACGAAATATTCATAGTTATATCATGTACACTTACTTTTGTGGCCAGATAAACTTCGTCAGGAGCTTCATTAAGAAATTTTTCCACATTTTGAGTCGTAAAAATTTTAGACTTCTTTGCGCAATGCCCTTCTGATTTTCTTTTTAAAAAAGCCAGCAATTTCGTAAATCTGTTTATTTCAATGCTGTGTTTGATGCTTATTGTAGCTTTCAGTTTTGAGTATATGCACCAAAGTGTATTCGGATTCTTTGTCTTGGATAAATAATCAAAATAGACAAGAAGTACTGATTCTGAAATTGATAGGCCTTTCGCACTTCTCCACGTTGAAAATTCTTCATAAGTTTTTAAATAATTTTCCTTGGATTTTGTTGGAAGCAAATTATTTATAATTGCGGCAGCATTTGCACTGATGGATCAGACAATTCACTGTCACTGTCGCTTTGATTTAACATCGTAACTTATTTTTCCCACGTTTTTATATTAGAATATTAATTTATTCATAAAAATAAATTAAAATTGTATTTAAAAAAACAAAAACGCGGCAAATTCCTAGACTAATATTTTTTTGTCGGAAAAGCAAAGGCATCAAGCTCATACGGCCTCGACGGTTTTCGTAATTGTATTGAATAATCATAACTGCATAATAAATGCGTATTCCTTTTTCAAAAAGTTGTTTATTGCTTTAAATACAAACTCAATGTTGTAAAGACAGACTGATGTAGTTCAGTATCGGTAAGTATTCCAAATTCAAATCACATTCTCTCCCTAGAGGATGAATGAAATTCAGTACAACTTTCTTTCCCTAGGGAAAGCTGTTTCTAACAGATTAATAATGACTATTGTTATGTACGCTTTTTGTGGCATAGAATGTCACTTTTTTGAGCAAGTGGTACGAAAAAGCTCTTTTTCTCACTGTTTTGGTGTTTGAATTTAGAACACATTGCTGCGGTCAACCCCCGTCAGCCCCCGTGTTGTTAGGATAATGTTACTTGTTCCGAGTTTAATGTCAATTTGTTGGCGCAGTGACCGAGCGATTGGACTACTTCGTCGCGTGCAGTGGGTTCGATTCCCGCACGGAGCAAATTTTCGTATGATCTACAGTTATTTGTTTCGGATCTGGGTGTTTGTGTATGTGAATTTAGATGTTTGTAAACGCACCTTTGTCTTTTTTTTTCTTCGTTAAGTACATACCTATCTATTATCGCTTAATTATTACTTTTCTTGTGGTCATGGTATAAAGTATCGTATGTAACTCGTGAATAAAACGGATTTAAATCGAGGGCCTGAAACACTCGCGTCGCTCAGGATTTAAATACTTGAATCACTCGCTTCGCTCGTGATTCAATCATCATGAATCACTCCCTGCGGTCGTGATTCAGTCATTAAAATCCTTCGCTTGCTCTTGATTCATATATAAGGCCCTCGCTTTAAATCCGCTCTTTATTCGATCGTTGCATAATGTACTATTAAACTAAGCTTTATAGCAAAAAAAAATGTATCAAACAAGCAGGACTGGAAAATGAAGCTTAATAAATTTTCCGCTGATCACCTACTTTATAATTATCTACTTAGGTACTTACAGTATTCACTATAAAGTTAGTTTATAATTTTTTTCCTAAGCTCCAAAAGTTCTAGTTCTTGTCTCCATTCGAATTAATAAATTATAGCTGGAGAGCTACTGAACCCTGCGACTAACGGTCTTCCTGTAAGGTTAGAAATTTGTACACTTAATATTTATAGCATGCTAAGAGCAATAGCGACGACCTGGCAGGCGTCAGCCGTGCACATCATTAGACAATTTAATTTTCAGTGTAAAAAAAATTGAAAAAAAAACTTGTTCCTGTAAGCTTAAAAATTTTACAGGAAGTAGTTTATTTATTGTAAATCTTGGAAAAAAAATGACAGGCGATTACAAGGTGCACAAGTATGTGACAGGCGAATTGAAAAGTGCAAAGTTGATGAGGAAAAATAAACTTTCTCCTGTAAGATCAAAATTATCTCGCGTTTGGCTGAACTGATTTTGATGCCGTTTTCAGAAAAGTGTGCGTACATTCCGAGAAAGGTTTTAATATACAGGGTGAATTTTTCAACTGGGCGTGGATGGCTATCTCCGAAGCAATGAGGAATATCGAAAAACGTTGAAAGGAATCTCGAGGCCGATTTTGACGAAAATAAAACTGCATCGTTGGATTTTAGAAAAATCAATAATCCTGGCCAGGAATCGAACCCGCTGATTTTGGAAAAAAAAATCACAGCCTGTATTATTACACCATTCGATGGTGTTGCTAATAAGGATCAAATTCTGGGAAGTGATCATATAAGACAAACTTAAGGAAATAACAGATTTTCATGAAATTGCTATATTTCTATGTTACTATGTTCTACTGAGCCATAATTTATTTATAATTGTTTTCAATAATTCAGTGGATTTGATGTCTCAACAATCCCAGTGTATTCAGCAATGCGAAATTATTGAGTTGAACAAAAATAAGCGTTATTTCAAAGAAGAAACGGTTAACTTATGTCCGGAATACAGTTATCGTCTTGAACATTCATCAGTTTCTTTTTTCAATTATACTTTTTGCTAAAGTTTGCCGTATATGATTACTTCCCAGAATATGATCCTTATTAGCAACACTATCGAATGGTGTAATAATACAGGGTGTGATTTTTTTTTCCAAAATCAGCGGGTTCGATTCCTGGCCAGGATTATTGATTTTTCTAAAATCCAACGATGCAGTTTTATTTTCGTCAAAATCGGCCTCGAGATTCCTTTCAACGTTTTTCGATATTCCTCATTGTTTCGGAGATAGCCATCCACACCCAGTTGAAAAATTCACCCTGTATATTAAAACCTTTCTCGGAATGTAACGCACACTTTTCTGAAAACGGCATCAAAATCAGTTCAGCCAAACGCGAGATAATTTTGAACTTACAGGAGAAAGTTTATTTTTCCTCATCAACTTTGTACTTTTCAATTCGCCTGTCACATACTTGTGCACCTTGTAATCGCCTGTCATTTTTTTTCAAGATTTACAATAAATAAACTACTTCCTGTAAAATTTTTAAACTTACAGGAACAAGTTTTTTTTTCAATTTTTTTTACACTTTGAAAATTAAATTGTCTAATGATGTGCACGGCTGACGCCTGCCAGGTCGTCGCTATTGCTCTTAGCATGCTATAAATATTACGTGTACAAATTTCTAACCTTACAGGAAGACCGTTAGTCGCAGGGTTCAGTAGCTCTTGGACTATTATGTTTATATTGAAAACACATTTGACGCGAATTAAACTCTGACAAGCAAAAAAAGCCAGAAGTAGTAATTAACATCGGTTCAGTAGTTTTTGAGTTTATATACCTATATGTACCTATAGGTATACCTACATACAAAAAAACTAAATATTTCCCCCCATTATCGTAGTTTAGATGAAGTAACAAAATCTCTTATGACCTAATCGAGTACCCAATTTGTCATAGCGAGATTATAAGCTCGCGTCGTGGGCAGCCTGAAGCTATAGGTAAGTTAGTAGATAATCATAATCCCACGGGAACATCATAACAGAATGAAAAATATCCAAAAATGTGTTAATCCAGGCTTATTACCTTTATGTGTAGGTACCAAATCCGTTCAGTAGCCAGTTATTTTGTGAAAAAGTAACAAATATCCATCCATTCATCCTCATAAACTTACGCATTTTATAATGTTAGTTAATCATTAGATTAGATGATAAGATGGAAGCCATTTAGGTATATATGTATATAAAATTTTAAACGAAAGCTCAAAACACGTGTATCTAGACAAATCATGGCCGTTTTCACTAACGTTAAGCAACATCTAATTGAATTCCTAACTTCCTAATTTCTATTTAGAAATTAAAAATAGTTCGGTAGCAAAGGCATCACCAAAAAGGCTTTATCATACATGTTTTAGTCACGCTGACGGTCGGCGATGACAATCGGGGTTATTCTAAACCCCTTCGTACACAAGGCGACGCAAGTCTCCGTTACCTTACGACTTTGGTATCCATTGCGCCATGCCTTTATAAGAACCTCATACGGATTTGATTGCGATAGTCACCTACTGGATACCAATATCGTAAGGTAGCGGAGATTTGCGTCGTCTTGTGTTAGAAGGGGCTTAAAGCTTACCACCAGTGGCGGATTTACCCTAGGCACAGAGGGCCATGGCCCCGGGCGGTAGAATGCGAGGGGCGGCGCAAGCCGCACCTCATTTTTATCTTCTATCACCTACTAATTTAATTATTTACTAATTAAATATACTTTGTTTTATACTGTGACGGCTATAACCATGAATGATAGAAGGTAGGTATTCGAATGGTTGACCACTTAGCTATCTAAACATTTGACCCGTCCGTTGTTGTCATGCCTTATGAAATTCATTGTAAAAAAAACACAAATGTTCGCTCATCTATAGGTATACTGATGTTATATGAAAAGCTGAAGTTTTTGTTGAGTTGAACGCGCTATATAATTTGAGGAACTATGTACTTGGTTCGTTGGTCAGATACAAATTAAGTATAAACAGGCAAAGAAGAAAATTTGTAAAATCGCGGGGTTGAAACCACGGGGAACAACTAATACCAGGAGCCTTAATTACCACGAGCTCATAACGCAATTCAGTTTAGGTTGTGGGAAAAAGAAAGAGGTATACAAGTCGTCTAGCGCCATCTCTTTCCCACAGCCTAAACTGGATCGCGTTAAGAGTTCTTGGTAGGCCACCAGGATATTAAAAAGCATGGAGATATACCTAGATTTACCTGAGAAATCCTGCAGATACGAAAAATCGTTATCACTAACAGAAGGCAAAACCTAGATTGCCTAAAACTAAAAATAAGATTTCAACAAAGATTTGTAAGTAAAGTTGTTACGTAACAAAAATAAACTACCTACATTTATTTTATGTATGTAACTATGTATGTATTTATCTTGTTATTCTTTTGGTTAATTAAACTCCAAAGTACTACCTCCAGTGTTGTCTCTGATCTCTCTTTCTTCTAAATCCATCCAAAGGCTGTCTTGAAAAGATAGCGTTTAGCTATAAGACCGCACATTGTCATTGCCCTATGGATAAGATAAATATTATGTAACAGGTAGGTGTAATTTGTATAATTAATTGTATGGTGTGCATCTCAGAACAAAGAAATAGGCAGATATAACGCTCAGTACCCTTAGCACGAATTTTCAGTATTTGAGACGTAAAGTAAACTGGAACTTTGACAATTTCAAATTGACAATTTTCAAGGAAAAAATTAGTTCTGTCTTCGCACACCAGAGGCGCTGTTCCATTTTTTCATACAAAAACGCTGTAAATACTGGAAAGACGCTGTAAAGTAAAAGAGTGAAAATTCGTGCTAAGGGTACAGTACACGCGAGCGCGAGCGTCACCACCAAAGCAAATACAAAATCAAAATCGAATACAAACTCCCGACAGTACCTACCAAGCTACGCGTTCGTACACACGGCTACACATCAAGCTATACAAAACCAGTATAAGCTGATCGTTGAATATACGAAAAGACCATACAAGCGAGATCACGATAAACTGGTTTTGTATAGCTTGATGCGTAGCCGTGTGTACCTAAGCTAGGTGTCGTTGTTGTTGTTTGCCAATGCCGTCTCGTGTCAAACGTTTAAACATTGTAAAACTTGTTCTCAAAAACAAAGAAAACAATAAGGAATATAATTCGATTTGATTTTGTATTTGCTTTGGTGGTGACACTCGCGTGTTCTGAGCGTTCTATCTGCCTATTTCTTTGATCTGAGGTGTGCATAATAAAGAGTACTTTATCTATCTATGGAAAGTTTATCTTCACCAAGCAATAATACGACTATGAATCAGTCTCCCCTTTTCTTAACGTGAGACGTGACAAACATAATAGACATATCCGCTGTCTATTTTGTAGAACCCATGATGCCACTGTTGACAACAACGTTAAGGGCCTCAGTTAAATTACGAAATTAACTTGAAGTTGAACATAAATATTCAATTTTATTAGAGCGATGAAAATACGAATGGTCCATTAATTGAGGTCACAGTTCACACTCAAATTCACAGAATATTCTTATAGGTACCTACCTACTATAAAAGAATTGAATATTATGTTATAATTATTTTTGGTAAGTATAATTTGTTTTTTACATGTGGCTTCGCCCTTGCGTAGATAAAGTCAGAAATTAACCCAATAGATAATTTTCACAATAATTATAAAACTTTAGGTATAAATAAACTAGCTTCTGCCAGCGACTTCGTACGCGGATCCTGTTGATTATGCCAGCGACAATGGGGTCGTCAAAATCGAAGATCTGAAACGTCTGACGTCGAATTCTTAGAGCCTGGGGACGGGAAAACAACGGGACGCGCATGACGATTCCAGACGTTCCAGATCTTTCATTTTTGTAAGTCAACAGGAAATGCCCATCAGACTAAACAACTCTTGCTAAGATGTTATTCATATACAACACTAGCTTCTGCCCGCGACTTCGTACGCGGATCCTGTTGCTTATGCCGGCGACGACGGGGTCGTCAAAATCGAAGATCTGAAACGTCGAATTCTAAGAGCCAGGCTGAACAACTCTTGCCAAGACGTCATTCCTATATAAATGTTATAGTGTAGCTGGGGTCTTGGAGTTCCACATCAGGTTTTCCAGATCTCAATTTTCATACGTCAACAGAGAGTGCTCATTTATAGGCTGGACAACTCTTGCTAAGACGTCATTCCTATATATGTTATAAAGTAGCTGGGCTGTTGGAAGTTCCACACCAGATGTACCAGATCTCCAATTTTTATACGACAACAGAGGTTGCTCATCAGGCTCAACATCTCTTGCTAAGACGTCTTTACTGTACCTATATGTCATAGAGTATCTAGGCTCTTGGAGTTCCACACCAGGTGTTCCAGATCTCAATTTTCATACGTCAACAGAGAGTGCTCATTAGGCTGGACAACTCTTGCTAAGACGTCATTCCTTTAAAGTTATAAAGTAGCTGGGCTGTCGGAGTTCCACATCAGTGTACCAGATCTTCAAATTTTATACGACAACAGAGGTTGCTCATCACGCTCAACAACTCTTGCTAAGACGTCTTTACTGTATATGTTATAGTGTAGCTAGGCACTTGGAGTTCCACATCAGGTGTTCCAGATCTTCAATTTTTATACGTTGATAGAGAGTACTCATCAGGCTAAATAACTCTTGCTAAGACGTCATTCACTTATATGTTATAGTGTAGCTGGGCTCTTGGAGTTCCACATCAGGTGTTCCAGATCTTCAAATTTTTATACAGCAACAGAGAGTGCTTATCAGGCTGAACAGCTCTTGCTAAGACGTCGTTCCTGTATATGTCATAGTGTAGCTGGGCTCTTGGTGTTCCACATCAGGTGTCCAGGATCTTCAAATTTATTCTCTCAGCAGAAAATGCTCATCACCTGGAACAATTTTTGCTATGGCACCATTTCTGTATCTCTTATAGTTAAGCAGTAGGTCTGTTGCGGTTCTGCATCAGGTGTTCAAGTTTCCAAGATAAATTATAGCCTATATGTTAACGGGACTTAATACCTATACAACGAAAAAAAAATAATTCAAATCCGTCCAGTAGTTCCGAAGATTAGCGTGCACAAACACACAGACAAACAGACAAACAGACAAACAGACAAACCGACAAACAGACAAAAAAAAATTTAACTACATTTTCGGGTTCGGCATCGATAAAATAACAATCCCTGCTACTTTTTTTTTGTATATTTCCATTGTACAGACACCACTTTTCTACAAATTTATTATACGTATATAGACTAGCACTCCGCCCGCGACTTCGTCCGCGTGATTTCAGAACTTTGCCTTTGTGAATTTTTACTCCCGGTCACCCTCTTTTTGGGACAGGTACTATTGGAAAATCGATTCAATATACAACAAAAATTCAATCAATCCGCAATATCCCGCCTTATGAAGCACCTACGTCCTAAAAATAACCTCAATGCAAAATTTGGAACTCCTAAGTATCAACCCCAAAACAACCCCTTAGGGGTCGAATTTTACAACATCCTCCCTTAGTGAAAACCTATGTCCTAAATAGAACTCTCCTGCAAAATTTGGGACATCTAACTATCACCACGAAAGACAACCCGTTAGGGGTCGAATTGCGCAAAATACCACTGTGGTGAGCATTTACGTCTTAAAAAAAACCTACATGCAAAATTTAAAATTCCTAGCACTTGTAATAACAAACACACAAACTATCAACCCCAAAAACAACCCCTTAGGGGTCGAGTTTCACAAAATTCTCGTATAAGGTAGCACTTACGTCCAACAAAGAACTTCTATGCATTTGAGTCTCCAAACTATGAACCCCAAATACAACCCCTCATGGGTCGAAATTCGCAAAATCGTGTCAAAGGTAACTCTTACGTCCTCAAAAGAAGTCGTATTCAAAATTTACAATTCCTAGCACTTGTAGTAACGAAAAGTCTCATATAAATTATCAACCCCAAAAACAAACACCTTAGGGATCTAATTTCGCAAAATCCCGCTATGGTGAGCATCTACGCCCTAAAAAGAAACCCCATTCAAATTTAAAATTCCTAGCACTTGTAATAACAAACTATCAACCCCGAAAACAACCCCTTAGGGGTCGAGTTTCACAAAATTCTCGTATAAGGTAGCACTTACGTCAAACAAAGAACCTCTATGCAAAATTTTAGTCTTCAAACTATCAACCCCTCAGGGGTCGAATTTCACAAAATACCACCATGGTAAGCATTTACGTCTTAAAAAGAAACCCCGTGCAAATATAGAGACTCCTAGCACTTGTAGTAACAAAGTTCCATACAACCTATCAACCCCAAAAACAAACCCCTTAGGGGTCGAATATTGCAAAATCCCACTATGGTGAGCATTTACGCCCTAAAAAGAAACCCCATGCAAAATTTAAAATTTCTAGCACTTGTAATAACAAACACACAAACTATCAACCCCAAATGCAACCCCTTAGAGGTCGAGTTTCACATAATTCTCGTATATGGTAGCACTTACGTCCAACAAAGAACCTCTATGCAAAATTTCAGTCTTCAAACTATTAACCCCAAATACAACCCCTCAGGGGTCGAATTTCACAAAATACCACCGTGGTAAGCATTTACGTCTTAAAAAGAAACCCCGTGCAAAATTAGAGACTCCTAGCACTTGTAGTAACAAAGTTCCATACAAACTATCAACCCCAAAAACAAACCCCTCAGGGGTCGGATTTCGCAAAATCCCGTCATAGTGAGCATCTACGTTCTAAAAAAACACCCCATGCAAAATTTGGAATACCTAGCACCTGTAGTAGAGAAGTTTCATACAAACTATCAACCCCAAAAACAACCCCTTAGGGGCCGAATTTCGCAAAATCCGTTCTTAGTGCTCACCTACGTGGTATAAGGAGGGCTTATGCCAAATTTCAAGTTTCTAGGCCCAGCGGTTTGGGCTGTGCGTTGTCAGATCAGTCAGTCAGTTTTGAATTTTATATATATAGATTATTTTTAATATATGCGAAACCTGATTATTATAGTTTGTTCAGAATCAGTAACGGATTCGATTCCAATATTTTTACACCATATTATATTTTTTTTTTTAATATTTTTATTAAATTTTATTACTAGTTAATTATAATACAATCACCGTACGGTTAGGTACCACAACAAAAAAGAAAACAATCAAATCCGTCCAGTAGTTCCGAAGATTAGCGTATATGATGGAGTAACTTCTCCTGTTTTCCTAACATTTCCCTTCACTGCTCTGCTCGTATTGATTGTAGCGTGATGAAAAGTATACTATAACCAGCGCAGGAGTATGAAAAATAATTTTACCAAGTTTCGTCAAAATCCGTCGAGTAGTTTTTGTTTCTATAACGGTTATACAGACAGACAGACAGACAGACAATAATTTTATTAATTGCATTTTTGGCATCAGTATCTATCCCTAATCACCCCCTGATAGTTATTTTGGAAAGATATTTCATGTACAGAATTGACCTCTCTACAGATTTATTAAAAGTATAGCAGATTCACTACTTCGTACGTTTTTTTTTTATTACTTTATGTAACGAGTTTAATATTATGTACATCACATCCACATTTTTTCTTTAAGAATCAATAGCAAAATAACAAGAAACCACAATCCACATCAAAATCCGTTACCTACTTAGTTCAGAATAAAAATGAGACAAACATACAAAAAATTGAAAAGAAAAGCTTGTTCTAACGCCGAGATCAGATCACAGATACTTATATTATACGAACTATTCCCATTTATTTCACAAAAGTGCTTCTGAACGTGTTTGCTGACATCACATATAATAAATTTGTAGAAAAGTGGTGTCTGTACAATGGAAATATACCGAAAAAAAGTAGCAGGGGTTGTTATTTTATCGATGCCGAACCCGAAACTGTAATTAATTTTTTTTTAGTCTGTTTGTCTGTGTGTTTGTGCACGCTAATCTTCGGAACTACTGGACGGATTTGAATGGTTTTTTTTGTTGTAAGTATAGGTATTAAGTACGGTTAACATATAGGCTATAATTTATCTTGGAAACCTGAACACCTGATGCAGAACTGCAACAGACCTGCTAAACTATAAGAGATACAAAAATGATGCCATAGCAAAAATTGTTCTACGTGATGAGCATTTTCTGCTGAGAGAATAAAATTGAAGATCCTGGACACCGTCCTGATGTGGAACTTCAAGAGCCCAGCTACACTATAACATATTATACAGGAATGACGTCTTAGCAAGAGTTGTTCAGCCTGATGAGCACCTTCTGTTGATGTATAAAAATTGAAGATTTGAAACACCTGATGTGGAACTCCAAGAGCCCAGCTACACTATAACATATAAGGGAATGACGTCTTAGCAAGAGTTATTCAGCCTGATGAACACTCTCTGCCAACGTATAAAAATTGAAGATCTGGAACACCTGATGCGGAACTCCAAGAGCCCAGCTACACTATAATATATACAGGAATGACGTCTTAGCAAGAGTTGTTTAGTCTGATGGGCATTTCCTGTTGTCTTACAAAAATGAAAGATCTGGAACGTCTGGAATCGTTTCGCACATCCCGTTGTTTTGGCCCAGGCTCCTAGAATTCGACATCAGACGTTCCAGTCCATTTAATAATAATAATACGATTAATCGAATACCATAGAAAAATATTGTGAAACAATACCGGTTCTTGATAATATTAATTGTGGCAATCAAGTCGTCAGTCGTCAACATTATTGTTAGTCAATGGAGCAAAAGTAAATGAATAAATACCTACTCAGTTATTAAAACACTCAGTCAGCAGTTACTAAGTACTCCACTTTTCTATCATAATTTTATTATCAGTGCTTAAATAATCCCCGATAGCCTATGGTAGGGAGCCCTTGGTTCTTCTCTTGTTATTAACTGAGTCCGACAAGCAGTCGTTCCATGTATCTACATGGAAAGTAGAATGAATAGCTATTCTAAACAAGTAAAATACTGGTTTTCAGTTGTTTCTGGTTATGGTCAAACTGGAAGTCGAATCCGAGATATATGGAAAAGCACTCAGTTGATAATGATCTACTGATGATAGATTCATCAGTAGATCGTCAAGCCGTAAAGACTAGTGACCTTTCAAATTGGTATTTGGAATTTACTCTCAAATATAACCAGATCTTATAAGGCAACACAACATAACAACACAACATTTTAGTTACGTAGGTGTATCAAGGTCAATTTCGACATAGTTCAATGTCCCAACCATGATCATTTCTACGGCCCTTTGCTTGAACTTAATCAAGACTTACAAATCGTTAGTTCAAGTTTTAATCTGAGTGCTTAGCTTTCAGCTTTCGTTTCTGAGGTTCAACACCCTTCCGGTGTTGAACCTCAGAAACGCACTTGAAAGTTAAAATCTGTACATGAATCTCTAGCTTACGATTCCCGATGTTGTATACTTACAACAAGAACGTTGATTCATCTATGCAGAAGTGCCCTAATTATTGCAATCTATATTGATGACATCAATCAAACTGATGCATGACACAGCCGAATTGGAACGCTGTTACTTAAAATTTCATCCAACTATCATAAATTCATTAGTGATTATAAAACGGTAACTACTTCCATTGTTTTCTAAGCATTAGAAGGTCCAAAAAAGAATTTTAATTACCGAAAAAATGCCATCCACTTTTTAGTCTACATAATAATTGCAATAAAGTAATGAGTCAATTAAAAAATGAGACATTACGTTAATGACTAAAAAGTGTAGTAAGAAATGAAATAATTTGATAGATGACATCTTCGATCGATCGAATGGGATACTAACTCCACCAGTCTGCTTGTAACCGCCATCAGTGTCAAACGCCAGAGACAAATCCAAAACTAAGTTCGCGCTATAGTACAGTGTTTTTAAAGTTGAAGTGTTCCAAAGATTTAATTCTATAATTCTCGCAGTGTAATATAAATCTTGCATTACTATCTACATTTTTGTGTGTTCAGAGATCTTTCTTGTCTAGTTACATTATCATTATAAGAAGTTAGTTATAAACTCCAAGAAAACGGATGCAAGAGTCCACCTTTGTATTTGGAGAATTGAAAGTGAAGGGTAAGTGTTCTTTTCTAATTTTTTTTATTGGGACAAACCCTCCACACTATTCCCAATCCACTGCAACTCCTGAAAGCTAGAATCAAAAGCGGCAACCTCCAGAAAAGCGCCGAGACAATGAAGCTCGACGTGTCCCGGATAATGAATTTACCTGTCTTGGATACTGCAACGAAAAGAATCAGAAAAGAATAGTGGAGGAGTAGGAAAATATGTTCCTACTTCTTGCTATTGTCGTACAATCTACAGCTTAAAAAGGGGACTATTTAGATCTCATAATTTATCATCCGCGTCTCAAATGCCCAACCAATAGGGCTCAACCTAAAGTAATAGATGCTGGTACAATTCGTAGCATATTCCACTGCCCTCTTCAAATACAAAGTCTTATCTATGTTAATCCGTATGTATGCAAGTATGCAAGAGATAACATGAACCAAGTAAATAACGTGGGTCTGTACTGTGTTTGATGGTGTCTCCACTATGTTACGTATATTTCACTCTACTTGCGATTACCTGAAAAAACTTTCGATTGAATAAATGTACTACTTGTAATTCTTTACAAGTAGTACATTTATTCAATCGAATGTTTTTTTTATTTATTTATTTGGTATACCAGCAGCAAGACATGCTTATAATAATCAATAACGATAAAAATTATGACTGATAGTTTGGATGCCCGTGTGGTAATCCTCATGTGGTAGTCCATGAGGATTATTACACGTTGAAAAAAAGTAAATTACACTCGTAAACTACGATCACGGCATTAAATAAATCCACAGGAACGAAACCGTGAGCGAATCAACCCTAAAATAAGTAGAGAAAAGCCAATGGTGTAAGTCCTTACTTACACCATTGGCTTTTCGATTCGACAGCTACCCGCTTCCTTACCGACAGGTTTAAAGACAAGTTTTAACGATAAATCAATGAAATCACTTTATCTAAGTAGGTACAGCTTCAACTTTTCTAGCTACACAGTTAATGGAATCCGATATAAGTAGATAATGATGTATTGGCAGATGAATCGAGACAGCGCCATTGCAGCTATGCATTCTCTTTAAGAAATCTCATCGCTGGACTCTATGATGTGCTCTTCGACAAGGCGGTTTTTTTTAAAACTTTGGCCCGCTTTAAAAATTTCTCCTGTATCTTGGGTGCGTTTACAAAGATATAAACTCACACACACAAACGCCTAGACCCGAAACAACTACTTGTAGATCATACAAATAATTGCTCCGTGCGGGAATCGAACCCGCGACACGCACCGGTCTAATCGCTCAGCCACTGCGCTAACCGTGCCGTCAACGTGACGCTTTGTGATCGTCCGATCGTGCAGCGCAAGTGTCGCTGCCAGTAGCTGTGGTCGCGCTGTCATAAGGCTGTGTTCCTATAAGCACCAGACGAGGTGGCACATTAACTCTACGTACCCACATGGGTACGTAGAGTTAATGTGCCACCTCGTAAGTTATATAAGGTTGACAAGACAACATTGTCTTGTCAACCTTATATAACTTTGATGTTTCTGCATCCAGGTGAAAATGCAGGCCGCATCTTCGAGCAGTGAGCGCACTCCGCTGGTGCAGCCCACGTATGTGTTCGAGTCCAGCATGTCGCGCCGCTACCAGAAGCGCCTGCACCAGACGCAGTGTGCTATCTGCGTTTTTATCATGTAAGTAGACGTTGCTTTGTACAGACCTACCTAATTTGATTTTTTGGGTCACAGTATGTGGTATTATGCTAAAAACGTATATTCGTAAAGCATTCCACTTCAAAATAGTGCCTTTCTTTCTGCTTCTTGCGGTCCTACGAAGAATGTAGAGAGAGATGATGCAAGAATGTTGTTTGGAGATTTTACCACCAGTAATATCTCAGTGGAAACCCTGAATTTATGCTTGTTTGATAGACTAACCTCCTCTTACATTTACCACTGCTCTCAATACGTTGAAAGAAAACATCGTAAGAAAAACGGCATGTCCTAGAACCAAAAATTCGAAGACGTGTGACATCTACCAACCCACACTAGGCCTGCATGGTGTATTATGGTCCACTCCCTCTCACAGAGAGGAGGCCTATGTTCCAGCAGTGTTAATAATGATGCAATATTAATTAAAAAAATGACTGCAATTCTGTCTAAACCTTCGGAGTTTGAAGCCGTGATTTTACAATTCTAATTCTTCCCCCAGCGCTGTTCTCGGGGTCGCTCTGTTAGTTACAATCTCCTACAACCTAAGTCAAGACCCGTTCGATGACGATGACAACACGACAGAGCCGAATTCACCAGCACTACCCTTGCCAGGGAACAACCTGACCCTGCTGAAGATGTCTCCTGGCATGCATCCACCTCCCTGGTATCCCTGGAACGTGACTTTGACGGCCATGCCACCGGCGCTGCTGCCGCTTTTGGATCAGAAGTGGCCCTTAGAAGGTGAGTCAATGATGCTTTTGGCTTTTGCTATGTGCTTTCCTCTGAGAAAATATGGTTTTTGTATAGGTGTTAAAATGTCCTAAAAGTTTACAGAGTTCATATTCCAAAAGATTTTAAAAAATAAACAGAAAGTGATTTTTTTCAGGGTAGTTTTCACACGTCTATTTATGATTTTAACATAAATAAGTGCATCTGCATAAGGTGATTGCCCCAATAGAATCGAACAGTTAACTTCTGCGATCTAGTTTAATATATTTAGTTATTATCAACCCCTGCTACTTTTTTTTTTTATATTTCCATTGTACAGACACCACTTTTCTACTTTATTATATGTATAGATAAAAACAAACTAGTGTGGTCAGCTGCTAGATTATATACCTACTACGAGAAAAACGAGTTCAAAACCACAAAAATAGTTATTGTCTTGAATGTCAATGGCCGTTTGTCGAAAACATTTTAGGTGAATCTTCCGAACACGATTTTTCGTGAAAATTGTGCGCGAAAACAATCTTTTACTATTTTCGAGAACGTTTTTCTTCTGACTTCATTCTGTTTTTATTCAATACTTTTTTTTGGTATTTTGTGGAACATAACAATAATGTAGAGTTCGTTGTGTAATTAAAAACTAAAATCCCAATATTACGTATTGCACTTTTATGTGAGTTGTATATTTTTAGTAAATTTTAGATAATTTCATCATTTGATTTAACAAATGAATTGAAGACGTTGACGTCTTATGAAGATTCTTGACGTAATAATAAAATGATAAGGACAGAATTTGAATACACTGGCATATTATTATAGTCAATCGACTCAATGCCAAATAAGAAGAAAAAAAATTTCAATGAATCGTCAGGCAGAATAAAGAAGATATTTTTTTTTCTGTGCAAGTTTTTTTCATACTATGGAAAAAAAAATCAGTAACAAAAGCGCATCGATTAGACTCATGACTAAAATAGTATAAGCCTTTGTAAATTCGCGGGCGGGATGCATTTGATGATTTTATCTCGATGAAAAAACGGCACCCAGACAAATGCTTTTCGCATTTCTGCAAGACTTCTTTAACTTTTCCATCACACTGATGTTTACATTTCGCTGCTAGAATATCATTTTAAGACAAAATGATATTCTAGCAGCTAGCTAGGCCATGAAACCAAAAACTAAATCAACTTCCTTGAAATCAGGTTGATATATTTTAGTGCATGTGCGATTGTGCGTGCATGGATTGACGTCATAATTATATACGTTAGAATAACTTAATGGGTTATCCATTAAGTTTGGAAATAATAATATGTATATATGGAATTCTCAATGAAGTGAATGAAGTGCTTATCTACATAATTATGCCAATTATTTAACATAAAGTCTATTGCATAATCAGCCTTATAACGTTCCAAATGCTGGAACAGAGGCCTCTTTATTCAAGTTATCTTCTGATGATTTTGTTTCGATACACTAGGATTAGAATGAGAGCCAACGACTAATTAAATTCCTACATAAATTAAATTGCGTCCAATTGTTTCACTAAGAATACTTCAGTTTGTTAGCGAAAACTAAAAAGCTCACCTTGTTATAACAGCCTCGTGGGGCCTCATTGCGTGACGCTACAATTATATGAGGTTTGAAATCTTAAATCTAGCCAAAGATGAAGTAAAAGAATAAAATCGAGCTCCAGGTGTACAATCAATCCCAAGACATCTCATAACCTACCGTTAATTTTAATATTCGACGTTAAAAACTGATGATTGATGGCCTAACTGAAATAAAGTATTTGACTTTGACACAGACAAACTTTCTTAACTTTTTGTTGATCCCAAAAACTAAATCAGCCAATTTAATAAAAATAATATCCATAAAACACACAAAATAAATTAGATACTTTATCTGAAACATCTTTTATCATATTTTTACATTATCTGATGTATTATGAATGAATCAATTTGCGATTGGCAAAACTTGTTCCGAGTAGCAAAATTAAATAGTTAAAAGAACAAAAAACTTTTATTAAAACCTTGAAACGACGTCACACCTAATTCAAGATCAGGGTCAAATGTAGACTTATTTTATAAAATATTATGCAAGCGAAATTAAGTAGGTAACATTCTTTGTAAAAATAAAATCCATTAAATACGCTGAAAATGTTTTACTAATGTACACGTGCTTCTTAATAACAATACTTAAAAATAAAACACATTTAGTTAATTATTCTGCGTTTGAACCCATTATGTTAATAAATTAATTTAATACCTCAAATATAATTCTAAAAAAAAATGTGCGCCGGCGCCGTCGACATGAAATTAAATATATGTATCTTTAGAAGAATCCGAGCGTTACCTGTTCTGGAGTCTGTGACGACGTTAGGTCCTGTTAAAGTTAAGTCTTGTTATTTGATTTTCCTCTCTTTCTTCTAAAAAATCTATCCATCTTTAGCTGAACCAGCAGCAGCATGGGCGAACGAGGTCCCAAGCAAGGCACAAATAGCATCAGCCCTCCTAGAGGGCAAGGCAGCCTTGAAAGAGCTGACGAAGGTGGAGTGGAAGCGAAGACCTCTGGATACGGACACTCCAGCCAACAGGGCACAACGAGCAGCAGCCACGTCTGCTGACATAAAGCCGTTGGCTGATGCTGCGTATACTGCTGAAGTTGCTACCAAGGCACTTATGAATGGGTAAGTTATTATTAACTACGTTATGCAAAATCAAGTCGTTTGCCTCTTATTTCGTTTTTAAGTCAACATCATTTACATATCACGCCATATAAAATATTAGGCAACCAATTTAAGATTAGGTAACAGCTAAGTCATGTCAAGTCCGCATTGAAAACACTAGATAATTAATTGAGGAACCACTACAAAGTCTAGCAGAAGATTTGCATTTGTTATGTAATGAGCATTTACCAGGTGACCCTGGAAAGTAAAGGGCTATTGAAGAATCACAGTGGTTTATAGTCAGTAAGATTCCGGCAGTCCCTCCCGTTCCTCACACGGCGGGAGGACTTATTTGGTGACAGCGCTACTTGAATAGACCCACAAATGAATGAACAAAGCCGTTAAACAATTCAAAATTGTCTCTAAACATAATTATTTTAATGTCTTTGCTCTCAACTAAGAGTCATTCATTAGACGTTTTTATTTCCGAGACAGATTAAATCTAACAACAAGACCGATTCAGATCATATTCCGACATCAGATACACTGTGAATTTGTTACAAAGTTCCACTCGAGTTTTTTATAGCAGCAGTAGCAACTTTAGTTTATCAGTTCAATGAATTACTTATATGCAAATTATGATACTTGTAGGAAGATAATTTACAAGAATTAATTTTCAACAATAGGTGATAGAATGAAATGGCGTCAGATTGGAGAGGCCTATGTCCAGCAGTGGACTGATATAGGCTGATGATGATGATGCATTTTCAACCAATGACTCGATCCTTTTCCGCAGTTTTTTTACGTTTTTCACGGCTTGCTACTTTCTCCATCCCCTAAATGATGGAAAAATCTGCAACAAAATCTGTTCCCATTTAGAAGTTTACTAACTATTCATTGATTTTATAACACTCAAATATATCAATATACCAATGCCAGGTAGTCATATTCACTGTTGTCAACATGATGGCATGGAAAAACTCCGCTGCCCATCTTCAATTTATTAATCCCTATTTACAATACGTTACTCTTAAATCCATCAAGTCCAATAGATCAGTCCGTCAATTGCTGGCCAGTCTTCCGGTCACCTACATTCGGTCAATTGGCATCCCGCCGTCACTGCATCGATGCATCTACCAAACTCACTTTAATTCTATCAGATAAATATGCTTTGAGACCATTAATAACTGAAATGATGGTAAATTCACAAATTAGGAAATCAAAACTGCAGAAAAAAACTATTCTAGATTTGCTTACTATTGGATAACTTAGTTTAGCACGTTGCATATTATTTTCAGTCAATAATTATAGGGGGGTGCGTCTCATTTCATATAAAGTTATTTGATATATTTTCATTTCAATAACGTTCACATGATATAATCAACGTGAGATATACCAACAGTTGATATAATTTCTTTACACATAATGTTTGTGTTACTCTAAAACTCATTTCATATAATTTTATTTGATATAACGTTTATTTAAGCGAAAATCATTACATTTAACGTTTGAAACATATAATTTAACGTTTAAACTATTTGCTTTGGTGACTTTGACTTATCCTTTGAACTTTGATTGTTTGCCTTCACTATTGCTATTGTTATTAGAAAAAAATTGTATCCAAGAGCGAGCGAAGCGAGCTCGGGTCCTGGGACACCCCGACACGGATAGGTTAGGTTCGAAGGGGATGGCGGGGTCTGAAAGACCCCGCCATTCCCTTCGTGTTAGGTTACTTTAAACCTTGCACCCAGAAATCGGAGCCCCGCGAAGCGGGGCTCCGTCGAGCCAGCATGACAGGTAGTAATCAGTTATTTGACCTAGGATGCAAGAACGAGCGAAGCGAGCTCGAGACTTGGGGCACCCCGACACGGACAGGTTAGGTTCGAAGGGGATGGAGGGGTCTGAAAGACCCCGCCATCCCCTTCATGTTAGGTTACTTTAAACCCCTTACGCAGAAAAAGGCGCCCCGCGAAGCGGGGCTCCGTCGAACATTCATGGCAGGTGGTACTATTACTAGGTACATCAGTGTTAGATTACTTGCCAGGATGAAAACAAAATTAGAACAAATAAGTTTTATGTCTTTTGAGTGATATACAAAACGAATTTATATTCATTGATTGTTATGCTTATAGAAATTAGTCATTATAAAATTATGTCAATCGTTTATTATATTAACAGATCGTTATATCAAATAAAATTATATATTCAGTTGTTATCTCTTGTAAATTTTAGAGATTTTGTAGTTATATCATATATTACTTACCCATTATAGGGCAACCTGTATTTTGTTTTGTTTAATGTAGAATATCTACAATACATGGATATAAACTAGCGTCTTTTTAAAGTATAAAAGGTTATTGGCTACGATCCTTTCATAATATTATTATGCGCATATGCCTCATCTACATTCATATACTTAATTATCTCGTCACACACACACGATGGTGGGTTGTTGACATTTGATTGAGGATGCAATCTTTCTGGTTCTTTTTGTTATCGAATTCTGTTCTAGATGGTTCTAATCTGTGTCCTGTCTTTGTTCAGTCAGTAGTAACTGTCAGTATCTAGCCTCTATAATTGGCTTTTACACTTCACTTGCGAAGACTTTCGATTAGTAATTTGAAACTTGTTAACTTCATATTGTGTCTCAGGATTAACTTTAAACAATCTTCTATTATTTCCTAAAGTCAATTGACTTTTATTGATTTGATAGCATCATCAGATGTGCAATCGTTTATGATATACCTAATTTGTGTATAGACCTTTCTGGGCTAATAATAATTCTAATTGGCTACTTAGCTTGCTGCCCCTAGAAACTAAAGATGCTAAACAAAACATAATCTCCAGAGGTCTAAAATCGCGGAAGGGCAAGAATTTGACTAATTTAAAAAAGCATCAAATAAAAATGCCAGTTTTCGAAAATGCTTCACCAAAATACTTTCGGATTTCTCGCATTATAATAGGCAAAAATATCGTGTGTCAGATGGAATTAGAACGAATACCGGTCTTGGTAACGTGATACTTGATCTATGTTGCTATCAACCACGTAACACTATCCTCGCGTTGGTTTGGCTTCACCGCGACGCCTCACTGGCCACGGGTTACCGAACTCCGCCAAAAATATCGATCGACACTAGTTTGGTTGCCAGAATTATCTGGGAATTAAAAGTACATCATTCTGTCTTATAAAACTGAGAATGGTCTATAAACTTCATTACTTCCAGGATGAACTCAATTTGTCTACAAAACAATCAAATATTAAATTATAGGGATTCTTTAAAGCAATAAACCTTTGGTGAATGATAAATCCTGCAAACATTTTAAATCAAGAGGGAATCTTAGTAGTTACACAAATACACAGAATACTTAATAGTACTATACGTAGTTATTAATAAGAGAAAACAACAAAGTTGATTATGAAAGTATTATCTTACTAGAATCTGTGACACTATTCACGCTTCATTTAACTTGAGTGTAGGGAAATATCACTTTTCACTCGGTTTCCATATTCTGAAAGCAATATTGCTTCCTTGGATAGTATATCCTTTATCATCATTGGTCATTTATGTCTTTTCATACTCTACCAAATGACAACGCCTGATGATTGCGTCTATGATGGATTTTCTAGCGCCTGGCAAAAATTACAAGTATCACTGAGCGATCCTATTTTTTTTTATTTTTTTTATGGGAAATGTTTACCAACACTTTCTCAGCGCCGTCTTTTGGCGTAGTATGATATTTTATTAGAGTACTTGTAGCGCTTTTTATCCGATGTCTTATAAATCTCCTCTATTTTTTTAGTACGGACATATCCCTACGTCCCGGTGGGTCCGGACAGGGTCCCCGGCTTAACGGCTCATTCCCTGAGCCGCCGTACTGCCTGGACGACCCTCCACCATGCGTGTTGTCCAGGTACAGAACCATGAACGGTACATGCAACAACCTGAAGAATCCACTGAGATATGGAGTCTCTAAGACTCCATTTAGAAGGGTGCTGCCTGCTGACTATGGTGATGGTACGTATGGCTCTTTATATTAGCAATTTTTCGATAAAAAGCGACCATCATTTTCATTTTTATCTTTCCACTTTTTGAAGATCGATTCCCTGTAACTCTACATAGATTATGGGCATTATGATAATACACTATTAGCCTCATCATGGGGCTTAAATAAAAAATGTATTGTCTACAGCTTTTTCTACAAAAACACCTTTGCCTAACTGACCGGGGATGTTTTACCTGCTGTGATGTTTTGTTTTCATCTTCATGTGAGAAGCATCTTCTATACATACATACATATAATAAAACTGTAGAAAAGTAATTTTTGTACATTAAAAAAAAACTCAAAAAATATAGCCAGGGTGTTAAAGGACAACCAATAGAACCCATTTCTAGCATTTTTAGAATTTTTGTCTGTTTGTCTGTATGTCTGTTTGTATGTTTATTTGTTCGGGCATCACTTAAAATGTACGAAAGCTCTGTAGATAAATTTAATACACAACGACTGACCGTACCTTGAAGTAACATTTAGTTTTTGTTTCATTGGAATCGGTTCACTCTATCAAAAGATATTTGAATTTAAAGTGTTCCAGAAGTAAAATTACGGTCAGTTCACACCGAGACGCGCAGGTCAGTAGCGCGATCAAATAATTTTAAACATAATTATTTTAACGCACGGCAGATGGCGTTTTAAGAAAACCTGGAATAGAGGTGTTATTCGTAATCAATTCAATTGAGAGCAGTGGTGGCCCAGTGGTATCGGTGCCGACTTACGAGTTGTAGGTCGTGGGTTCGAACCCCGCCAGGCGCATTACTTTGCGTAATTTATTTCATCACCGCTGCTCTCAAAACGGTGAAGGAAAACATCGTGAGGAAACCGGCATGTCCTAGAACCAAAAATTCGAAGACATGTGATATCTGCCAACCCGCACTGGGCCCGCGTGGTGGATTATGGCCCACTCCCTCTCACAGAGAGGAGGCCTGTGTCCCAGCAGCGGGAACATTATAGGCTGATGATGATGATGAATCAATTCACCCGAAATTAATTAAAGCGATTTAAAGGAATCTAACATAATGGAATTGAATGCACTGCCTTTGAACAACAGAGGGCGTTTATTACAAACACGTTAAATATCAATTGCTTTTGAACAATTAAAGATTTGCGAAAGTATGGCTACTGAAAAACAATTTGAATGTTGCGGAATCGAAATTCCATCCATGAAATGTATAATTATTTGTTTGTATAGGATACCAAACTCGAACACAAAAACTTTCTTAAATAAATTAAATATTATGCTACATAAACTAACATCACACCGTAATAAAAAAATTATTATAGCGGGTGATATAAACATTGATACACTTAAGCCAAGTCAGTTTGCAGAAGATTTAAAAGGTATTTGTCTGAATAATAACTTACAATTACACATCAACACACCAACTCGTAAAGAATCATGCATAGATCATATTTTTAGCAACATCAAAAATGCACAAAGTGCAGTTCACCCACTCTTTCTATCTGACCACAACACTGGTCAAACCTTATCTTTCTCTAGTACCCAAGAACAAAAACTACCTTTCTGGTATGAAATGAGAAGGGACTTTAGCATAGAAAATGTTCTTAAGTTTAAAGAGGTCATGTCTGAACTATCTTGGACTGATGTTCTTGAAGAAGAAAATTTCAATAAAGCTTTTAATATATTTCATGAAACATTACAACTATACTACAATCTTTGTTTCCCGATAAATAAGGTAAAAATAAACGCAAACACTAATGCTCCCAAGTGGATCACAAAAGGTTTAAAAATCTCATCCATTCATAAAAGAAAAATGCGATACCAATATTACAATAAAAAAAACTCAAAAGGTAACAAGGAAGCCTACCTAAAGTATGATAAAATATTTAAAAAGTGTATAACTGATTCGAAAAAACAAAACAATAATAAGCACGTAATAAATGCTAAAAGCAAGTGTAAAGCAACTTGGGACATCATTAAAAATAAAACTGATAACATGAAAACATTCGAAACTATAAAATCGATAGATTGCAATAACAAAAACGTCGTTTGCCCAATGCAAATTGCAACAGCCTTCAATAACTTTTTCATATCTATGACAAATAAAGAAAATCCTACTACTCCTAATTACAAATTAATAAATTCATTAAGCTCAACCATTTACTTAAGACCAACATCACATGATGAAGTTACAAAAGTAATAAATTCATTAAACGATACAAAAGCTGTTGGTTATGACTGTATCTCCACAGGTATACTTAAAAAATGCAGCAAAGAACTGTCAGACATTTTAAGCCATCTAATAAATTTATCGTTTTCTCAAGGATGCTTCCCGGAAAACCTAAAACTATCAATAGTAAAACCTTTCCATAAGAGAAATTCTAAACAAGATATGAATAACTACAGACCTATCACTTTAATTCCAATTCTGTCAAAAATCTTTGAAAAAATCATGCACTCCCGTCTATCAAATTTCTTCAATAAATTTAATGTTATAACGAAAAACCAAAATGGCTTCCAAAAAGAAAAATCAACAACACTAGCAGCTTTCTCCCTAATTCAAAAAATAACACAAAATATAGATAAACGCAATCGAGTTGCTGCTATCTTTTTTGATATGAGCAAAGCGTTCGATTTCGTGGATCACAAAGTTTTATTGAAAAAATGCGAACTATATGGTATCCGTGGCAAAGCACTAGATTGGATTAAAAGCTATTTATCTAACAGAAAACAATGCGTCGAAATTAATCAGCTAAATAACAATCTTGTTTCTACCCCATCAAGGTCTACCTTTGAATCAAACAACTTTGGCGTTCCTCAGGGCAGTGTGTTAGGTCCTCTTTTATTCCTGATTTATATAAATGATATTCCTAAAGTTACGACACACCACTGTATCCTATTTGCGGACGATATATCTGTTATCGTACCAGACGAACCTAACACAAAGTACGAAGATTCTCTAAGAAACACCATAGATGCAATAATGAACTGGCTAAAAGACAATAACCTTACAGCTAATATTTCTAAGACTAAAATTCTTCAATTTTCAAATTACAACAATACCTCCACCTTACCTTTAGACCTGCATTATAACAGCATAAAAATCGAAGAAGTCGTTGACACTAAGTTCCTAGGTATAACCTTAGATAGACATTGCAACTGGAAAGCACACACAGATCGCATCTGTTCCAATCTAAATAAATTCGTTTTCGCATTAAAAAGGCTCAGAAAATTGTCATGCGTAAAAACAGCCTTGGCCGCATACCATGGCTATGTTGGGTCCATTATGAGATACGGTCTGCTCATATGGGGTAACTCGTCCTTTTCCAAAAAAGTTTTTATAACCCAAAAGAAATGCGTAAGAGCCATCTGTGGTGTTGGGCCGCTTGAAACATGTAGACCTCTGTTTAAAAAATTAGGTCTGCTTACTCTCACAAGTCTCTACATCCTAGAAGTAGGAATATTTGTTAGAAAACACGCAGCTCTTTATACGAAAGCCGTAGAAAATAAACGATTCCTCTCACGAGATCCAACTCGGCTTGCAGTCACAAGATGCAGAAGCAGACTTTTTCAAAATAACTGCTATAGTATGTCTGTCAAAGTCTACAACAGCATACCAAAACAAATAAGAGAACTCCCTTTTAACTGTTTTAAAATACGCCTAAAGAGATGGCTGCTTAATAATACATTCTATACCCTAAATGAGTTCTTAGAATATAACCCAAGTCGTACCTAATTCTCTAGTGTACTAGAATTATTGTGTTCAGTGTTATGTTGCAACTGTTATAAGTATATATATTTTAAACTGCATTCTGCAGTTGTTAATGTTAAATTAATGCATTTATTTAGGTATAATTATAATTATTAGGTTAACCTAATTAGGTTAAAATCTCTTTAAAACTATCGATTATTATCACTATACTGTTGTACTAAAAGTAAAGATGAGTAATGCTGTATCTCATCTCTAACCAATATTTAAAAAATATTTGCATGCTGAATAATAGTAAGCGGAATATGTTGAACTTTTTAACTTTAAGACCTATTGTACCATATTTCATGCAAATAAAGATTATTATTATTATATTCTTGAATTCGAAATACAGGGTTTATAAATGAAAAACGTGGCGAGAATTAAACGCTTCGCACTAAAAAATACATTGTTAAATTCCGACATCCACGCGAACGAAGTCGCGGGCACAGCTAGTCTACAATAATATTATAGAAATTTTCCCTGACCGACTCGATTTTTTTTAGGATGGCTAAATCATCAAATGAGTCATCCCGTCCTATGTGAAGCGGAAAGGTCAATCAGTTTCTTACCCTGTTCTTTCGGTTTCCCTTTATTTTCCAGAAACACTTTGCCCTTTAAAGACAGTCTATCGACATGAAAATGACTCCTATTATGCACAAGATTGATTCCAATTTCCATTCCCCAGGTATCAGCTCTCCCCGCGCAGGTGTAGACGGTGCAGAGCTCCCCAGTGCTCGTGACGTCAGTGTGACGGTCCATCGTCCGAGCTACGCACACGACTCCGCCTTCACCGTCATGTTGGCAGTGTGGGGACAGTTCCTGGACCATGATATCACTGCTACTGCGCTTAGTAAAGGTATGTTAGAGTCTTGCAGATCAACTGCTAATTATGAAGACCAATTAGAGATATAATGAGACGTGGGAGACATTGCTGATAAAAGTGGCGATATCAAAATATGTGTTTGTGCTCAAGACTGCGATGAAGTGCTTGACCTAATTGCTCACATTTGGGTCAGCAATCTCTTCTCTTATGAGATTTATTGGACTGACAATTATGCAGATGCAGTGCCGACTGGTGGGTTGTAGGGTCTTCGATTTTTTGGTCTTACGTCAAGTGAATTTTCGTAGCACAACCTTCATCATCTGCCTGCCTTTTCCCAACTATATTGAGGTCGGCTTCCAGTCGAACCAGATGCAGCTGGATATCAGTATTTAACATGGAGCGACTGCCTATCGGACCTCCACAACCCAGTAACTGAGTAATACTATCTTAGCCACAACCTTGGGGTCTTTAAGTCAAATTAAAGTGAATATAGGTTACTTTTAGGCAAGCGTGCCTCACCGTCAACCACATTATCGTTTACCATCAGCTGAGATACTGATCAAAGGTGAATCTATCTAAATAGTTTTTGCAACTGCAACTCTTAATCCAGAGGTATTCAGACAAATTCTTTACGTAATTCAAATCCAGTCTCTATAATACTCTCCAGGTCAGAACGGCACAGCCCTGGCCTGCTGCGATGAGTCTCAGATCCCGCACCCGGAGTGCTTCCCGGTGCGACTGGACGAGGACGACCCCTTCTACCAGGACTACAACATCACCTGCATGGAGTTTGTCAGGTCTGCTCCAGCACCAACGTGTCATTTTGGTAAGTGTTTTTCTTTTGTTCAAGGTTTACTATGTTTCACACCAGGATTTCTCAAAGTCAAAGGCGAGCAAATCTTAGGTGGGCCCTGAAAAACAGCCGTGGTTATTAGGCTAAAAAATTATCTCCAAAAAATCTTTTTCATTATAAATACGCAAAATTATCTGCAGATGATGCTAAAGTCTTTCCATATTTTAAAAAAATCCGAGTCCTTGGTGAGTCCCGAATTGGGAAGTTTTTGTGAGGTGACCCACACAGATTACACATATCTTAATAATACAACTGACTGCATTAAATGGGTAGGTGGAAACCGAAGTCATTCGATCTACTCTTGAAAATACTCCCTCATTAAAATTATACTTATCGATAAATACGTGATTTTATATGTCCATGTTCCAGGTCCTCGCGAACAGCTCAACCAGGCCACCGCCTTCATCGACGGCTCCACAGTGTACGGATTTACTGAAAACCGCAGCAACTCCCTGCGCTCTTTCATTGGTGGACAGCTTCGGATGTTGAAGATAGGAGCCACCCAATTGTTGCCGCCCTCCACCGACCCTAATGACAGCTGTAACACCGTCGAGATGAACGCTAAGGGCCGGTACTGCTTCGAGTCAGGTATGTTACAGCAACATTCTCACCGCACTATTCCCAAACCACTGCAACTCCTGAAAGCTGGGATTAACAGGGGTGACCAGAAAACCGCCGAGAATGAAGCCCATCAACGTGTCCCGGAGAATGAATTTAACGGTCTAGGAGCCTGCAACGAAATTAATCAGAAAATAATATAGTGGAGGAGTAAGAACAGTTGCATACTGAAGATAGGAGAAATCCACCTCTAATCCTAGTAACTGTTGTATTGCAAATGCCTGTTCCTCAAACAAATTTGAAGTCCCTACCTACCTACGTACTTAGGCATTTTACTGGTTTCCAAATCGTACATCTTTCACTTAAGGCTTCAGTTTTGGTTTGCACAAAATAGAATCGCGTTCGGCCAGTCGATCGTACGTCAAATTTCGGGCTCCCTCCCCGCAACCCCCCGCATACATCCTGCCTACTGAATTATTATAAAACAATTTTGATGCGGTAAGAACATTGCTCTACTAAGGATTATTTAAAAGGAGTTATAGAAATTGTTGCTTAATAAGGAGTTTTAATATGACTTGGTTTGTAATAATACGAGTATCACACAAGTGTTTTAATAATAATAATAACAATCGTGTTTAATTATTTAAACCTAAAAAAAGGTCAGTGCAGCAGTGATGCTGGCGAAGGAAGAGGCGGGACGCGTGAGAGAGAGGACAGCGTAAACCTTACTGTAACAGTTAATTTCCATCGCCTCACGAACCAACGGCTAACGCCATCTACCGACACTGAATGCAACTAGTATAACAACAGCCATAAAGATTTACTGATGTAATGTTCCTAATAGCGCCATCTATCAATAATTTGTAAAGACTGTAATGTCGTAGTCATTTTAAAATATTATTAACTTGTCCTTTTCTCTGAGCATTCATTTATTAATTGAGCAATATTACTGCAAATCACATTTAATTGTAGAAGCTTAATATATGTAATAGAGCGGGAGCCAGGCCAAAATATCGTTAGTGATTTCTTCTCAAGCCATACTTAGTAGACTACATAAGGGAGTCATATCATAAAGATTCGTGGAAGTCAGCTGCTGTTCCGTTGGTGGGATAAGCAGCAATCGCCGTTCAAACACGTAGAAAAAATATATTTTTTTAGTCATTTCCTCCCAACTGAAACCTGGTTAATATTGAAGATTCCTTGTATCACGAAGAATAAAACCAATCAGCCGACGATACCATGGTGGGATACACGTCAGCTGGTCACTCGAACATGTAATTTTTTATTTTATTTTCAGTGATTTCCTCTCAACCCAAATTTAACCCAATGAAAGTTTACATGTAGTTATGGCTAAAAACAGACGTCAGCTGGCTGTAGCTCGGTGGAAAGATCGTCAGCTGATGCTTTGAAAATTACAAGTAGGACTACCGCTCTCAGCCTAAATCTGCATTCAGTTCAATGTTTTCAATTCCTCCCTACAGAAAACCTGTTTATATTGAGGCTTACTCAATATCACGATGAAAAAATCCATTCATCTTATGTTTACAGACAGTTATGGGTCAAAATACAGAGTTATTCTTATAAAGCTGGGCATCAGGAACATATGTGATTCCGTAAGAGATACGAAAAAACTTATTTAGATAACTTTAGCTCTTTTTTCAGTATAAACATTTTGGCATTTTTATTTTTTTTTGGTCAAGTGTGAATTGTCCACTAAAATGGATTCGCTAGGAACAATATTTGGATTATACAAAATGTGCAATACCTTAAAAACTACTTAACCGATTTTCATGAAACAAACTGTATAATAGTTTTTAAAACAAGACCAACACATTAAAATTAGTTCCATTGCAATAACCCCATAAACCAAAAAATACATTTTCAAGTTACGTAATTATGATCAACATATTTATCAAACTTTAGTACAATTTTCTAGTTAGTTTCGATACGAAATGTATTTTAATGAACTCTAATAAGAAAAATACAGTATTCTAATAAGAATTAAGCACAAACAAATAACATACAAAATTCTAATACAATTACAAAAAATAATCTTATCTCCTTACAAACAATATTTACCTAAGTACATCTTGTCGCACCTCCCACTACGTGCACCTCTCATCGTAGCGGGCGGTGGTGGTCTCATCGCTGACTTTTAATACCTACTTTGGCCGGCACTTTCAGAAAAGCCCAAAAAATGTATGGAGCGTGATGAATGTTATGTCCTTTATCCAATTTCCGCCTTCCTGATTTTTGTCTTCCGATACATCGAAATAATAATTGACATGAAACAGAGTCGAAAGGCATTAAAAAATAAATCTTATGATACCTAATTATGTTGATCATAACTACGTAACTTGAAAATGTAGTTTTTTGTTTATGGGGTTATTGTAATGGACTTTATTTTAATGTGTTGGTCTTGTTGTAAAAACTATTGTACAGTTTGTTTCATGAAAATCGGGTAATTAGTTTTTAAGGTACTGCACATTTTGTATAATCCAAATATCGTCGTATCCTACGAATAGTGCCCTAACGAACATAGGGGCTTTTTTCTTTTATTGCATGATTCAATTCTGCTCATCATACCACATATAACCAGTTTAACAAAGCAATTAAAACCTGTACAGGTTATCAAATAATAAGGTTTTCTAAAAAGCCACAATTTTAAGCACTACGTTTTCAACGTAGAATAAAGCCACAACTGCCGTCGCGCCTTCATTCTTCGTGCGCGGGCGCGAGGTTTGCGTGCTAGCGCCGCGCCATGCGCCATTCGGCTACTATTCGGCGGAACGTGGAGATTGTTAGTTGCGGCGAGCATAATCTGATTTTCAAATAAATAGAACATTTTTGCGTGTACCTCAAGTGATTTTTTAAGATACAAATTATATTTTCTTAATTTGTACTGCATAGATCAAGTTCAAATAATATAGTATCAACGAGTTTGTACTTAAATAAGTCATTTTAATTACTTATTCATTTTCAATATAGAGTACATGTAGAAAAAAACCCTCATGGTGATTGTGGCCGTTTTCTATGGAATGGCTAAGCCCTAATTACGTTTATGTCTTTCTTCTAGGTTCAAATTATGTTTTTGTTTTTTATGTTTATGACATACCTACCTACAATGAAAACACGCATCACAAATATATAAACAGGGCTTTATGGCGATATATATGGCTTCGACATTTCCGCAGATAAAGGGCATAATGTAACTTATTGCTCAAGTCCAGTCCTACTAAGTCTTAACGCAACGGAGAATAAGGATTTAAGGGACAAAAATCGTATAAAATATAAAGATAATTTATTGAAAATAATACTAACCAAACCATAAAATACCAATACACATTATATAAAACCACCAATACGTATTTGTTCACATTTAATTTAAAAAACACAAAAAAGTGTCTCCTGAAAAGTAGCTAAAATGCAGTTACGCCCCTATTCGTAGGATACGACGATATTGTTCCTAGCGAATTCATTTTAGTGGACAATTCACACTTGACCAAAAAAATAAAAATGCCAAAATGTTTATACTGAAAAAAGAGCTAAAGTTATCTAAATAAGTTTTTTCGTATCTCTTACGGAATCACATATGTTCCTGATGCCCAGCTTTATAAGAACAACTCTGTATTTTGATCCATAACTGTCTGTAAACATAAGATGAATGGATTTTTTCATCGTGATATTGAGTAAGCCTCAATATAAACAGGTTTTCTGTAGGGAGGAATTGAAAACATTGAACTGAATGCAGATTTAGGCTGAGAGCGGTAGTCCTACTTGTAATTTTCAAAGCATCAGCTGACGATCTTTCCACCGAGCTACAGCCAGCTGACGTCTGTTTTTAGCCATAACTACATGTAAACTTTCATTGGGTTAAATTTGGGTTGAGAGGAAATCACTGAAAATAAAATAAAAAATTACATGTTCGAGTGACCAGCTGACGTGTATTCCACCATGGTATCGTCGGCTGATTGGTTTTATTCTTCGTGATACAAGGTAATCTTCAATATTAACCAGGTTTCAGTTGGGAAGAAATGACTAAAAAAAAATATTTTTTCTACGTGTTTGAACGGCGATTGCTGCTTATCCCACCAACGGAATCGAAGCTGACTTCCACAAATCTTCATGATACGACTCCCTCATGTAGCCTGCTAATTATCGCTTGAGAAGAAATTGGTCACGGACATCTGTTGCGGGCTCCCGCTCTATAACATATTATATTCTTACGATTATTGTAATAAGTATGTCAATTTAAGTAGAGTTACGAATATTTTATAATAATTAAAAGGGAATGTAAGTTTGACTTCCGGTTGGCGGTGGTACTTTTTTGGGTTGGCTAGCGTTGGTCGCCATTCGTGAGAGCAGATTCTTTTTAATATATTAATTATAACTTTTGGAACTGGAAGAATACAATTGTACTAGACTCATTTCCCCTTCTGAACACCCATAATATTACATCCCAGCCACAGTGGTAGACGCCCACGGTGACTTGGTCATGGTCATCTCTGGCCATCGTAAGCGCGTAATGGGCGACTCGCTGTCCGACCATGGACCATGTCCGAGTCGACGGCGCTTTGTATACCCTTGTAAACCGAGAACGTAAAAGGCTATTGAAGAACACCGTGAATTTAAGTCAGTACAAGTCTGACAGTCCCTTCCGCTTGGCCTGGGGTGGGAGGACTCATTTGATGATTTTACCATGATAAATAAAATAAATATTTAAAAAAAACAAAAAACCCAACTGCGTAAAAAAACTAAAAAGAAAGAAACAAGCCCAGTAGTTTAGAATTCACTCATTCACACTCACAGTCGGGGCCCATTCAAATTATACCAATCAAATCTTCCCAAGGGGGGCCCCTCGACTGTGAGTGTGAATGAGTGCATTCTAAACTACTGGGCTTGTTTCTTTCTTTTTAGTTTTTTTGTTTTTTTAAATATTTAATTTATTTTACTATTTTTAGTTTTTGTCAGCATTTATCCGTCCAAATTAAACTGAAACATATGTTATAATTATATATTTTGGTAAACCATTTTTAAAATCCTTTGATTTGACACCCCACTTGATAGAATGTGAGAGATCTTAAAAAAATATTTTTAGTTCGGAACCCTTTGCACGCGAGTTAGACTCGCACTTGGCCAGTTTTATGTACCCAGTGACACTCTCACGTTTAAGACGAATCTAACGACACCTCTCAAGTTAAACTCCATCAAGCCGTTTAGGCTGCAGAGCAACACAAAGAAATATACATACATACATACACTCGAAAAACATAACCCTCCTGGCGCAGTCGGGTAAAAAAAATCATGGGCCATGCCCGGGTCGACGGCGCGTTGTGTTCTACGAGCGCCTCAAATAGCGTCAGCATGATGACGGGGTCCCCCTCTAGAGGGCTTAAGCCTGCTGGCGTCGCGGTACTTATCTCATTACCGTGTCCCGGAACACGAAAGGGTTATTTGAAGGACACCGTGGATTTTAGTCAGTACAAGTCTTACAGTCCCTCCCGCCCTGGCCGGGGTACCACAATAACAATCAAGGACTGCACTCCTTGTCATAGGCACAGTCCATTACCACCTGGAGACAGAGTAACCAACGCTTTTGTTCCTTGCTGGATTTTAATGAAGGAGCAATGTTAGCGAACGTGAATGTGAGACAATAACTTCCTATCGTTAAGCAATTTAAAAAACAGGTTCAAACGATTTTCGACCTTACTGACATTTATTCAAAAACCGGATTTTAATGAAGGAGCAATGTTAGCAAACGTGAATGTGAGAAAAAACGAACTAAATTTTAAATGTCAATAAGGTCGAAAATCGCTTGAAGCTGTTTTTTTTACTTGCTATCGTTAAGCAATTTAAAAAACATGTTCAAACGATTTTCGACCTTACTGACATTTATGCAAAAACCGGATTTTAATGAAGGAGCAATATTAGCAAACGTGAATGTGAGAAAAAACAAACTAAATTTTAAATGTCAATAAGGTCGGAATTCGCTCGAACCTGTTTAGTTACTTCTCCATATCTCTGCTATACATGTAGTATAATTATAATGTCCTCAGGACTACATTATGTTAACTTTATTTCAACAGAATCGGTTCACAACTGAAAATTCTATAGGAAAATTGACAATTAATTCTTTTTTTTCTACCCATATAGGCCGCGTTTAGTTTTGATATTTAAATGGGACCAACTTTCAGATACACTACGTACAACAAAAAAAAAAAAAAATGAAATTGGACCACGTAAGAAAAAGTAATGAATGGTCATAAATAAAATATATATATATACATGTCGAATTGAGAACCTGCTCCTTTTTTTCCGTCGGTTAAAAAATATATTTTAATTTAATAAAGTAGAGCAACATGAGATGCGTAACTGTGCGTAATCACCGTTAGAGCGAGAGAAGGTGCGAGCGAGAGGGACCAATAAAAATTCGTCGTGGACCTCGCGTCCAATCGCTCCGGCCGGCGGCCGTCCACCGGCCACTAAGGAATTTCTCTTGCAATTCTCGTTTATAAACACTTTTTGAGAGGTTATTTGAGATATTTTTTATTGTTGAAAAAAAGCGCTTTAGGTACAATTTTTTTTTTGTATTTGCTTTATTGATCTGTCGACATCAAAATAATCTAAATATTACATACTTACGATGCATAGTTCTTATGAAAAAAACTATTCATTGAGAGATAAAATCCGAGAATTTTGATAATATTCTGCCATCTTAATTTAGAAAATGAAAGATAAATATAAAAAACTAATCAGCGCAGTTTGAAGACGAGGATATTGCGGTCATTATGCGCTGCTCAGATTTTTAAATTAATTCTTCATTGTCTCAGATTGAGTGCACCAACGTAACTCGAAATGACGTTGGGCAGGAAAGAGCTGATTTGAACGCTTGATTTACCGTATGTAATCCACTTAAATCAACTTAAAAAAAATAACTAGCTGTTACTTATATTATGGTTATTTATGTGCAATAATAATATTTCAAGCTATTGCACTATTTTGTTCAAAAATCACAAACAAAGTTACGCAAATAATTCGGCGCGAGTGAATTTTACAAAACCTGAGCCTTAAGGTATAGTATGGAAGCAGCACCTTTTGCCCCACGTCCATTCTGTTCTATTCCCTAATCGGAAACTACAAAAAACATTGGGCAAGACAAATTAAAACAAGTAACGCATCTTCTTCATTGAAACGCTAAAAAACATTGAACTTGCCATTCTAAGTTCCTCCAAATTTCACTCTCCTCTTCTTTTCATCTGCAGGTGACGACCGTGCCAACGAGAACCTTCATCTCACCACGATGCACCTGATCTGGGCGAGACAACACAACCGAGTGGCCGCAGCCATGAGGAAGTTGAACCCCACCTGGGATGATGACACCGTGTTCCAGGAGGCACGGAAGATTGTGGGAGCGCAGATGCAGCACATCACTTACACTGAGTTCCTGCCCAGTATACTTGGTAAGAGTCGGATTATCTGAAAGTTAGACTTAATTCTGTGTTCCAGATGCACTTCTCTTAGATTGATGATGATAATGTAATCACCAATGGTCTTTAAAGCATATTTCCTAATAAAATTATGGCAACATCTGACTAAAAATTTTATAAGAAAGCATAATTGACATGAGCGATGAAAGTAAGAAAATGATGGGGAAATGTTAAAAATTTAAGGGCGGCCGCATACATCAGTTTTTTTTTCGTTCGGAATTTGAAATGATGAATGAAATTGAACAACACACTATAAATATGAATTCACTGTGTACGGATAGAAAACGGATCAGGGTTCCTGATCAGGAAAACTGATGTATGCGGCCAGGCTAAAGGTGTCAATCAGGATACAAATTAAAAAGACTTAAAAAAAAGTTTTCTACTGCCTCATTCACCTCTCCTTTTACCAGTTCATACTCGTAACTTGCAAAATCAGCTTCATTTTTGTGATTTGATTTGGAAAGATTTTAGAGTAGTTTTTCCAATCTGGCAATAAATACAAAAGACTTAAAAATTTCGACTATCATGGAACCTCAAATACCACACCGATAAATAAATGTAAATTACATTTATTATTTATCGGGGAAAAATGCAGCCGCAGGGCACGACTCCGTTTACACTTACTCTCACAGTTCTTAAATGTATCCATAGCTTTTTTCATTGACAAATTACTAATTAGTGAGTAATTTGTCAATGAAAAAAGCTATGGATACATTTAAGAACTTAATGCCGTTGAGAAATAAAATCTCATAGTCACAAACTGTATATCTATCATCTGATCATTGAACATGCTTGTTCCTCAGGAGCGGACGTGATGTGGGCTCTGAACATAACGGTACAAGACGAGGGCTTCTCCGACGTGTACGACCCCACCGTGGACCCCTCCATCGCCAACCACTTCGCTTCTTCTGTCTTCAGATTTGCTCACACCTTGTTACCGGTAAGATTAACAATCATGGTTTATTTCATTCTTAAACTTCGTAAGCCACATTCAGCTTCAACGAAAGTGTTACGATATTCTAATGAAGATGGCAACTGGGAAACTAATGGCGCTAGTGTAGCTTGTCAAGCATCGTCATTGGTTCAAATCTTATAGGTACTTCAAAATAGTACTACCTCATTGGTCGTATTAGGACTTAGCTATGGTGGCGCCATCTAAAATTAGCTTTGACCGGCCTTCCCCATTCGCAAAGCGTTTGGAGTACTTTTCCAGAAGACGAGGCGAGGGTTCAAGTCCAACTCGCAGCTGAATTTTTCTTTCGTCTTAAAATCAGTACGAGTTTGCAGTCTCTTCCGCTACACTCAGGGCTCAATTTTGGTCTCAGCTAAGGCTGATTCCTGAATCAAAATAGTAAGCACTTGTCAAGATCTCTACTCATCATTAAATCAAACGGAATATATTATTATTACGTAATATGTACTTTCGAACATTATTATTGTACTTCTCCAATTTTTCATTGTCCTTTATTCTCTTCTTCATTCTATCAATGGCAGGTAGATATTTTGGCTGACTGTTCTATGTCATTTTTGTTGGTTCTTAGTTTAGTTTGAAGTTAATGAAACTTCTCTTCATTTATCATCCCAATGTTGTTAATAAACTGTTTTCCTCCCAAGGGTCTGATGCACAACACAGACAAGAGCACAGGCACGATCCAGTACACTCACCTGCACGCGATGCTGTTCAACCCGTTCACTCTGTACACCCGCAAGGGACCCAAGGACGCCGTCACCTCCGCCATGGAGACTCGCATGCACACTGTAGACCCACATGTTACTACTGAGGTAAAATAACTTAGTAAAGCATAATTATATTATAGTTTACCTAGAACCCCTCTTGATCGATGATAGCTGAGAGTGATATTATTATGCACAATTTAAACTCTGATGCATTATCTCTAAATTCGATAAGATAGCAATGCTACACAATTTACTAAAAGTTTGAATGAAAAGCTTAGTAAAATCTTCGCGACAGTTTTTAGTTCTACTTTGTTCATTAGCTTCAAAAATATCTTAGTAATTAAAAATTAGGTAATAGATTTAAAAAAATCTAAAAACCCACGTTTTTAAATATCCTAAATAAATAATACTCAAAACGTGGGGGCGTATGTTATTTAAAGGATTATTTATGGGATATATTTACATGAAGTGTATAGATCGTGGGTGTAACTTGCAAAGATACGCCCCCACGTTTTGAGTGGCCCCTCTCTTAACCCCGTAGGGTTATTTTCTTATTTTTAGGATATTTAAAAACGTGGGATTTTAGATTTTTTTAAATCTATTAATTATTTTTATCTTTGTTCATCGAGTTTGAAGCTACCCTGAAAATTTCAGCCTACTAGCTTATCGGGAAGTTCCTCAAAGCTTGTCCGCCATCTTGGACGTCCGCCATATTGGATTTAAGTCTCATGACTATTTTTTTCGTATTCCTGACAGCAAACCCTTCCATTTGATACCCATATCATGGGGGTGGATTTCAAACAGCCAGTCTGCCATCTTGGGGAGGCCGCCATATTGGATTTGTTATGACGTTTGTTAGCTAGTCATGTATTGTCATCAGAATTCACAGCGTGTGCAAAATTTCAGCCTTCTAGCTTATCAGGAAGTGCCTCAAAATTGAGTTGCAAAAGTCCAACCGGAACAACAAACAAACAAACAAACAAATAAACAAACAAGAAAAGTGAGTTTATAAAAACGTGGGAATATTTTATAACAATACAAAGCAAGATCTAAAACTGAAGTATGAGCCTTCGGTATGAAGAAATAATAATTTAACCGATCAATGAAGCTTTTGCCTTCTATATTTTCATCACAGTCTAGTAACAAGCATTTTTACCCCGTTACCTAAAATACAATTCTCTATCTCCAGCTAAGCAATCACTTATTCGAGAAGCCAGTGGACGCCAACAGTTCCTCGGCCACCAACTCCACCCAGAAGCCAGGCCCCTGCGGCCTGGACCTGGTCTCCCTGAACATCCAGCGCGGCCGGGACCACGGGCTGCCGGCATACCCGCACTGGAGGGAACACTGCGGACTGTCGCGACCCAGGAACTTCACCGACCTCGAACAGATCTTCGATGCCTCCTCGCTCAGCAGGATCTGTACGATTTACAAGTAAGTGTATGATGGGTTATTACTTTTTAGGGTTCCGTAGTCAACAAGGAACCCTTATAGTTTCGCCATGTCCGTCCGTCCGTCCGTCTGTCCGCAGTTTAGCTCAGAGACGCAAAGTACTAGAGAGCTGTAATTTGGTGTAAATATACGGATTTGTTGTGCCGAAAAAGTGGTAAAATAAAATCTCGTAAAATATTTTTTTTAGGGTACCTCCTGTACACGTAAAGTGGGGATGTTTTTTTTTCTCGCGTACCCCTTAGTGTAGGGTATCATTAAATAGGTCTTTAAAAAATATTGATAGTTTCCAATAACAATTTTTTGATAAAAAATTCGTTTGTGAAATATTAAGCTTTAAAGTGCTAAATTTTGCTCGACTCGAGTGTCCCCCCCCCTCTACCAGCTAAACGGTTATGTTTGGGGGTGTGAAAAAATTCACAATAGTAGTATAACGAAGTTTAAAAGAAAATTATCATGACTAAGTAGGCTTTACAACTTTACGAGTAATAGTTGACCAACTTATAAAATGTACTTGGATAACATTTTTTCTTAAACAAAATGTATCGGAGAACATCTTCTTCAACTGCAAATGTAAGTTTGTCAACTTTATTTTTACAGCTTTAATAGTATGTTTTTACGGTATGTTTTTTAGGGATAGGTAGGTTTTATCGTCAACTATTTTTAACTAACTTCAAAAAAAGGAGGAGGTTCTAAATTCGTCGTAATCTTTTTTTTATGTATTTTCCCCGATTTCTCAGACTCCTGGACCGATTTTGAAAATTCTTCTTTTTAAAATTAAATTCAGCGAATCAGTTTAGTCAGTTCGCATAAGTATTTTGATGGGCAACTACGGAACCCTACACTGTGCGTGGCCCGACACGCACTTGGCCGGTTTTTTTATTTAAACATATTTCTAAAGCCTAAAGTATAGATACATACACATCATCATCATCATCCTCCTCGCTGTCCTGTCTTGAAAGGTTAGAAGCGGTTTGCATCGCGGCGTGATCCTGTGGTCTTCACATCGTGCTGAGATCCTCTATCGATTTTGCCATGACCAAAATATCGTCCGCAATGTACTCCCCAATAATATTGATGCCGACGCCTTCTTTGTCATTCCAGAAGCTTGAAAAAGTTTTTAAGTTTTTTCTTTTTTAAAAAATAGGCAGTAAACAGTTTTGGAGATATCACGTCTCCGTCTAACGCGTCTTTTCAAAGGTCTTCGAACTCTGCTCCTGTATAGTCAATGCGGTATCGTTGGAGGGATTCAAGCTCTGCCTTTTTCCCATCGGCAGAAACTATAGAACACCGCATTTTCATAAGAGACCATGTGTAATTTTAGAACTTTCTATTAATTTAACGATTACCCGTTTCAGTTCTGTCGACGACATCGACCTATATACGGGCGCGTTAGCCGAGGACCCTAAAGGTCGCCTGCTGGGTCCTACACTCAGCTGCCTCATCGCTGACCAGTTCCTAAGGCTTAAGGTCGGAGACCGGTTCTGGTATGAGTCATCGGATGCTACCATCGGGTTCACTATGGGTAATATTTCTATTCTTTTTTGTCACCCATGCGTTTGGTGGAATAAATTCTATAGTTTTAATGCAAAAGTAAATGTTGGAAAAGACATGTAAAATCTGTGTACACAAGATCTTGTTTAAAATTTTATTAAATCACAATTTTATAACTTTTAAAAGTACGACATTTCTGCCAGTTTTTAACGTCACATACACATAATCAAACAAAACGATAACAGTTTTAACATTACTGTAACTCCCACAGAACAACTAACAGAAATCCGTAAGACAACACTCGCTGGAGTAATCTGCGCCAACGAAGACTTACTAGACCAGGCACAGCCGAGGGTCATGGAAGCAGTCAGTGCTACCAACCCACTAGTGGACTGCATGGAGCTACCACAGCCCAACTTCAAGCCATGGGCCAAGCCCAAGCCTGGGCCAGGCAAGGGAAAGCTCTAATGACTGACGAGGTAAATGTGATGATAGCTAGTCTCATATAGTTCCCGGTGTTATTGTGGCACACAAAAAAGAACAGATTAGGTACACGAAGAACCTGAAAGAGTGTAAGCAGGTGAATATAGATTTTCAGTCAACTTAGACTATGGCAGCTCACTGCTGGCAACAGGCATTTTTTTTTCATTCTATAGGTGTCAATCTAGAGCAACCATCAAAAATAAATATTACATTTTCTAAGTGTCACTTTGTTTGGCCTTGTGTTATGAGTAATGAAATATTAATTCCTTCATAAAACTCGATGTCCCATATTAATGGCGGCTGTCAGCAAAATAGATTTTCGAACCTAAGCAAGCTTGTAAAATAATTATGGTTTTAGAATTGGTCCTAAGATACGCCCTTGAGAAATCCTCGGAACTTTTATACAGGCTTACAAGCACAGTGGTAATTATATTAATTTTAAGCTACTTAATGATAGAAATGTTTTGTAATTTTAACATAACGAAGATAAAAGGGATGGATTTAAAGTCTTTAACCACCATTCTCTCATAGAACCCTTAGTCAAAAGCCTGATTAGGTTCAATAATGCAGCCAGTAAATGTATATTAGGATTAAATAAAGTTGATGAATAGAGATTCATACGTTTCATAATAACGTTAAAATTGTCGTTTCGTGGGACCAAATATAAAATAATTGTTGTCTTTTATCGTACGTTGACGAGATGCGTATGTTAAAGGTTTGTAGGTACCTAATTTGATAGAATTTATTGGCTCTGCCTTGGTTTGGTAATTTTAGTGTTTTATACTTAATGAATATCTAATAGATATAAGATATTACTCAGATCCTTGCCTAGATTAATAATAAGTAGGTATAGTTTAAATGCCATAATATTGCCTATAGTTAATTGAAAACTGTCCGTAGAAATAGTTATCGCCTCATTTAACTAAAAAGTAAATAATGTTTATAGTCTGTAAGTCATTATTTCCTTTCCTTAATAGGAAATTAAGAGATAAGAGAAAATAACTGTAAAAGATAGATTTTTAAGACCATCACGAGTTTAAAATCGTAGCATAGGCAGATAATATAACTGATGTTACTTTACTTTAAGAATAACAATACATAAAGACTCAAGGTAAGAAATATTTCCGGACAACAATCACAAAGGGCCCGGACAAATTACCTTACTTATTTGGTCAAATATTTGCAAGCATTATACAAATATTGGCACAACAGTCAACAGTGAAACCTTTTGAAAGAGATGTTCGAATCAATAAGTGTGATTCAAGTCATATAACTGTTTAAATAAATATTGATTGGTCATTTGCATACGACAACACAAATACTCATAAGGTCTGTCACCTTTTTAACCGACTTCAAAAAGAAGGAGGTTATCAATTCGACGGTATGTTTTTTTTTTCTTTTTGTGTGTTTGTTACCTGATTACTCCGCCAATTGTGGACCAATTTCCAAAATTATTTTTTTGTTCGAAAGGAGATACTTCAGGAGTGGTCCCATTGTCACCATGTCAGGATCTGATGATTAGATCATGGAGAAATCGAGGGCAACCCTCAAATTTTATAGGCCCACACTTCGTTTTTCGCAAATTTTATGAAGTAATTTGCGTACTATGGTAATCATCATCTCATGTAGCTGAGCTGATGATGGAAGGTACGACTCCTTTAGTAAGGACTTGGCATCGACTGATTTAGTAAATTATGTTTGTGTTCGCATATCTCCGGAACTACAAGTCCGATTTAAGTAATTCTTTTTTTGTTGTACTAGGTATCGTTCAACTTAGGGCATACTGCAAATTTCATCAAAATCGGTTCAGTAGTTTTCGAGATAGGGAATGAATGTTAGAGATTTTAACGATGTTATTACCGGTGTTACGGATTACAAAATTCTAGTGCTCATGTAAGAAAATGATGTACTCGTATTTGACAAGAATTGTGGTTGAATATTTAAACTAAAAAGAGTAAAATAAAAACTTTTTCAAAAAAAAATGTAACCGCCTTCAAAAACAACCACAAAAAAGGGTAAAATAACCTTCAAAACTTTTCTTTCGGAAGTCGGTGGCAATAAAGACAATGAAATTAATGAAAAAAGTCACCGACTTCCGAAAGAAAAGTTTTGAAGGTTATTTTACCCTTTTTTGTGGTTGTTTTTGAAGGCGGTTACATTTTTTTTTGAAAAAGTTTTTGAAATCTTCGTCAGTTACAAAGAGGACTAATTATAAAAATTAACTGATATAGGTAGTCATTGTACTTTGTAGATCATTATTATAAAACAATAACATAGGTTCTCTAAGAAACTTCCAAGATCTTTTGCGATTACAAGACCACACATGTTATTGAACTTCGTCTTTGTTATTACATCAATTTCTTATTTTTCCTATAGGTCCACTGCTTTATTAAAGCCAATTAAGTTTTTATTTTCTGCTTCATTTTTGCATTTTTTTATTCCTAGGTCGATGTAAAGATGGAAGCTTTTTCTTTATAAATGTTTCCTTCACAAAGTAGTTTAATGTCTTTGTTCCTTCATCAGATTTTATAGTAAGGTACTATTTCTTTTTGTATGTAATATTAAAAGAGTATTAATTAATAGCTGTAGATAACTGGATACCATTGCCTACAATATAATCTGTTTCTGGATTGTTAAATAGTTTATTGCAGTAATTATAGTTAATTGTAAGTGTGTTACCTATAATAATTGATTGTAAGTTTGTAATGAAATTACCTATTTCAAAATAAGTAAGTCAGTATAGTTCACAGATTTACGTTGTAATTTGGTCCATCCATGTAATTTAATCATTTCAATAAATCATTTCAACAATCAATATTGTTGGCATTATTTCCCTCGGCCTCGTCATACTTACCATATTTTCAGTTACTTTTACCCCTCACCGTAGTAAACGAACGACAACCATAACGAAAATATTAAAGACTGATTTTAAAAATAAACAAAATCAAAAGGTTTTGACAACAACCCCCTTTTTAATAAACGTGGACTAAAGTTACAACCAGGATAATCTTCGGACTAACCATACATTTTTAAGGATTAACCTTGGCGTAACTTTACTTCTAGCCTAGGGGGGCAGTTTACGTTAATCATAACAGATGGCACTGCCTACCTCGTAAACTTGGAACTATGACGATGACGATGACCTATACATAATTGACGACATACGACATATGTCGATGTTATCGACACTTCTAAATCACTAAATTAGAAACTCTACTGACGGCACATTGTCATGAGTTATTAAAATGTACCAGTCTTCGATAAATATGACAGGTGCCAACCATAGGACAAAATTAGTGGTAGATATAGCTACTGGAACAGTAGTGGCATGGCAGTCGACTTATTGCATCTCATTTTAAGATTGCGGGAATACAAAGGTCACTTTTATGAACAGGGGTTGTTTTACTCAGCACGAGTCTGACAGTACCTTTTGCAGCTTCCACTGCACCTTGAGTTTTCTGTGATATAACATCACAAATATAACAATAATCGCGTTCCAATTCATAAATTGAATTGGAACGCGACTAGCTGATTGAAAAAGAAAATGTTATGATCTGGGCTGCGTTTAAATCCTTTATCCAGTTTAAATTTAAACTGACTAAATGTCAAACACCCCGTTTAAGTATACCGCGAGGTGAAAAATGAAGCTAGGTAACTAAAATTTAATCTGCCCCGTTTACGGTCGTCCGCTGGTATAAGTTTTTACTAAATGGAATAAATTTTTGCGACCATAATACCTCGCAAAATTTTATCCTGCTGTCAGATTGACATTAAGTTTTGTTGTTTTGCTCGATTCTTGCCGTAAAAAAGAATATTATTTTTATTTTATTTATTTATTTATTTATTTGCTTACATATACACAACACTGATTAGTAGGCATGCATTAAAATTTCATGACTCAGTGTTAGTACATGCACCCTGTAAGGGCACTGCAAATTTTAAGCAATAAGTACTTATAATTATCAAATATGGTTCAATAAATTATAAAATATTAATTGTCGATACTATTTTCAATTCAATTTCAATTTATAAGATTAAATAATGCATGTCATTTAAAATATTACAATTATCAATAAACATTCTGATACAATTTTTAGGGTAGGTAAATTTATTCTTACTTTCTAAGTTATGTCAGCTTGCAAGGTCAGTAAATACATTAATTAATACAATTTTCACCTCACCCGCTCGGAAAGATTCTATTTCTCATTCAAAATCTGAGCGCAAAACTCCATTTTGTGCTCTAGAGCACAAAGTGTTGTTTAAAATTCGAACACGTCTTGTATTCAATTGTTTTCTACTTTTCGACACTGACAGGCGAGCCGCCCCCACTACATTTCCTCGCTTAGTGAGGTGAAAAGTTGTGTGTTACACTCGGCAGCAAAGTTTTTCTGCGTCTCGTACCTTTGAAAACTTCGCATCGCTCAGGATTCTATATTTGAACCGCTCGTTTCTCTCGCGGTTCAATCTTAGAATCCTTCGCTCGCTCAGTTTTCAATTCAAGTACTCGCGCCAAAAATCAACTTTGCAGCCTTGCATAACAATAGTTATTTGTTATGCAAGGCTGCAAAGTTGATTTTTGGCGCGAGTACTTGAATTGAAAACTGAGCGAGCGAAGGATTCTAAGATTGAACCGCGAGAGAAACGAGCGGTTCAAATATAGAATCCTGAGCGATGCGAAGTTTTCAAAGGTACGAGACGCAGAAAAACTTTGCTGCCGAGTGCAACACACAACTTTTCACCTCACACAGCGAGGAAATGTAGTGGGGGCGGCTCGCCTGCCAGTGTAGAAAAGTAGAAAACAATTGAATACAAGACGTGTTCGAATTTTAAACAACACTTTGTGCTCTAGAGCACAAAATGGAGTTTTGCGCTCAGATTTTGAATGAGAAATAGAATCTTTCCGAGCGGGTGAGGTGAAAATAACTATTGTCATCAGCTATAAATTCGTCGACTGTATAGTAGCCTTTCTTTATTAGCAGAGATTTCAACTGTTTACAAAATATAGAATCTTTAGATAGGGATTTAAAACGCTCTGGTAACTTATTATAAATTTTAGCAAGTCTTGAGTATGGGCTTCTCGCTATAAATTTCAACGTCGTGATAGGTAGTATCAATCTATTTTTGTTCCGCCGGTTATAGTTTTCATACAGCTCAATATTTGATTTGAAGAGGTGTCGATTTTTCCTAACAAATAAGCAACTTTGGAGTATGTAGATAGCTGGTAATGTAAGGATTTGTTGTTTAATAAAGTGTGGCCTACAACTATCTCTTTGGTCAATGTTCATAAGTATCCTAATACATTTCTTTTGTAGAATAAAGAGGTCACAAAAATCGGTGCTTTCTCCCCATAAAATAATGCCGTAATTTAGCCACGAGTAAGCATACGCATAGTAGGCAGATAAGGCAGTTTTATAATCTGTGTTACGCTTCAGAACGCCTAGTGCATAGATAAATTGGGACAGTTTAGCACTAGTATTTTCTATATGTTTCTTCCAATTTAAGTTTGAGTCTATCGTTACGCCTAAAAGCGTGAATTCATTTACTTCTTCCAAATTTAATTGTTGTGTTAGTATATTTAGATTTAGTGGTGCTCTTTGGGAAGTTCTGAACTGACATATTTTAGTTTTAGATAGATTTATTTCTAAATTGTGTGCTTTTAACCACTGTTCAGTGTCAGTGAATGTTTTGGTGATAGCTAAATGATCAATATTTGCTGGCGTTTTAAATAATAACGAGACATCATCAGCGAACAATATACATGACGAACTTATATTTTTAGGCAAATCGTTCACATATAATAAAAAAAGGGGGCATCCTAAAACACTTCCTTGAGGTATTGAGGTATTAATCGTGACCGTGTCTGATCCTATGCAGTACGTTTCATTCTTGCTGCTATCGAAATATTCTAATTCTACAAATTGGATCCTGTCTTGTAAATACGATTTGAACCAATTAAAAGCCTGTCCTCTAATGCCTGAATCAAATATTTTTTGTAATAGAATTTTATGTGACACTTTATCGTACGCTTTCGTCATATCTAGGAATAGTCCAATGGCGTACTTACGTTCGTTAATACAGTTATAAATATCTTGTATGTAGTTGTAAACTGCTAAGGTGGTTGAGCATTTTTTCCTAAAACCAAATTGATTTTTACTTAAGATATTATATTTTTCCAAAAACTTATTAACTCGAATTGCCATGGCTTTTTCAAAAATTTTTGAGAAAGTAGGTATTTTAGAGAGTGAATATTATTTTTGGATTATGGAGGATTTATAATACACCGGCAAATTGATTATTTGTTCAATAAACTAAGCTGTCAATTGAATTTGACAGCTAACATTGACAAAAAGATATGACTCCGTTCAGCGAACCCTCGCTAATTTAATTTTTTTCCGGCGAAACATCGCTGGAAGATTTAAACGCACCCCTGACTTCATCATCATCTGAATGGTCTCTTCTGCACTATGCTACGGCAGTCCATCAGCATTTGCATTGATTACTAAAAAAAATGTGTTCTATCCATGGAAAAACCAGCATAGATTAGATTATAATCACGCCCATTATATTATAACTTCGGAATCAAAACAAATCAACCAAATTAACATGGTAACCGAGAGGAAATCCATTACCACCCACTATCAGTGATAAAAAGAGTAAGGTATGTAAAACATGTCGGTTACCATCTCGGTGTGATTAGCTCTAGTGATGCTCTTTGTTTCTAAACATTTACAAGATTAGGGCTACACAAAAGCTTAATTTTTTGCCAAAGCTTGATTTTCCAACTATCATTAAATTCGTTCTATTACTTTACTAAGTAACTTTCATTCGAGCAAAATAAACCAAAAATTAAAAGAATATTGGTGAACCGATTGAACTATGCTGAATTTCACACTAGATATTTTTCGTTACCTACATTAAAAAGTGTTCCCGAAAATTGGACGGATTCTGAAAAGACAGAAGAATGGAGAATGATTGAATCCAAAGAGTACCTACCTAAGATTACGACACCACCTAAATCGGTGATTCATTCACGCTACTGTTGAACTATGCTTCAAGTAATGACGATGTAGACATCCAATTTAGAGAGAAATTCCTAAGAATACTAGGAAATAAGTTTTTATTCAACTGTGAATGAGTGACTCATCGAGTCTTCGTATCACGTCAAACAGAATCTGAGGAAAACCGTTACCACAACAGACAAGACGACGACATATTGATTATGATCTCATATTTATGAGTTTTATTTAAAGAAATTGGAACTCGAAACGTTACAACACACGAGTAACATGCATAGTCCGCCAAAAAATCTTACTGAACCTATCGACGGCCATTGAATTGAACATTCATAAGCACACATTTAATGACCTATTACATAGTCCCACCTCCAAAGTCTTCCCATCTAAGGGATCTTAAATGCCTGAGAAACAGAGACGGACGGTTCCAGGGAAAAACACACAGTATTTTCCCGGAATGAATTATTGGGTCCTGCAAAATAAATCCTTGCAATCTTGGAACCATCACATCACTATACAGAAGTGAGTCACAAACTATTAGCATTGTTATATGGGTGACCGTAGGAGGACGATGGCCTTGCGGCCTCAACCAACTTTAAGCCTGGCGACAAACTTAAACTTATAGTCAAACAACTAACTTGCCACACCATCCTGAACTTTAATTACTAGCTGCTAAGGTGAGGGAGATTTTGGCAACGCTAAAACTGATGTGGTTTTGTAATTATGAAGGCCGGTTGATGTCAGGACTTGTTAGTGTGTCCTGTACGTTTCTCAGGACCTTGAGTCCACCTGTCTTTGGCATATAATTGGCTAATATCCAGTGAGTTACGAGCTATAACTCCAGCATTACCACTTACAGCTTCAAGGTAGGGTTAGTAAGGAAAGACAATGTCGTCGGCCTCAGAAATGCCTTTCTTTCCTCAAAGTTTAGTGATTATTAACTCTGTCAAATTAGCACTGACCGCTTTGTCTTAATTTATACCTCACTTTACCTATACTCGGAATTCTGTTATTGTTTTACCTGAAATCGCATTGTGTTTCTCGTTAAGGTTGCAGACCTTAATGAGAAGCACAGGTTACGTGGATTTCCTCACACAGTCAATTAAATGTTGTGTTTCCTCCAGTATGACCTATTACGTGGAAGTAGTTATCTCTTATGCATCGTATGGTAATTTCCCGTTTGTTTAAATCACCAGATTCTGATCAACACTTTGTCCGCGTGGAGTTTATGATATAGGTATCTTTTGTCAAACAACAATACGGTATTATTGTACAATTGTTGCGAAATTTCTCAGTGAAAGGAATTGTTGGTATCGGATGAGTAGTTTCGAAGCAAACCTCCTACATCAAAACTGTACTACTTTAATAATATGTAGATGTATGGGTGTTTGTTGGTACAAAACTACTGTTTCTAACTATAGATGGTGACTTTAATCTGCGTGGCATACCTAATAATTATACAGCAGATGTTTGTTTTATTGCCTCGTGGCGCGTGGAGATGCATCTAGACTCGATTCATCTCACGCACTCTATAATCTGGTAAACAACATGGAGTACTCGTACTTACTAAGTAGTGTGTCAACTTATGTTGTAGACAACTTTGTGCATTACGAACATATTATGAAGAATGACATAATTTATGGTTTTGATTACGAATTCATGAACATTAAAGCTAAATTCAAACTAATGCCCCAATAGGGACATGTTGTTTTGCAACGCACGATTCGTCGCCGCTCTTAATTTAAGTAGGTACCTCCTAGTTAAGGATTACTTGAAATGTACCACTCTGTTAGCATCTTTTTGTGGCGTAATTATTTAAAGTAAGTACTCGTATCTAGTTAAAGGCCTATAAAACGATATGAAGCAAGGATCCCAGATGCACAGACTATCGACCTCAGCAGACACATGTTACAAATGACGAACATCTGCTAGAGTTCGCAAGACCTAGATAACGTAATGCATGACCAACGACCTTACAATAGAAGGCTCAAGTGACACATCAGCTTTATTTAAAGCCACATTAAGCAATCTACTGTTTTAATCGACCAAAAAACATACATAGCCAAAGATTTCATCATCACTGCTGTCAAAACGATGAAGAGAAACATCATGGTATAAACGGTGTGTTTTGAAAAACTCGGATAAGTGATATCGGCCAACCGGTGCGTGATTATTGATTCATTGATTACGGCTCATAATTATAGAGGAATCCTGGTATTACCGAACGTGGCTGGTCGTTGACATACATAATCAAATTTTTAAATAATAGGTAGGTAGGAATCTTTTGAATTTACTTGGGTACACACCCAAATAAATTACAGAACTACGATCGTATTAGTACGTCTTTCTTCTCTCCAAAAAACCATGACAATGGAGTTTTCAAACAAAGAATCCCTATTTGGATATACAACTGAAATATAAGTAGATACACACAGGCACTTGCACGGACAATAACAAAACCATCTAGGACTCTAGACTAAGCTACCGATATCTATCTAGATTAAGTAGAAACTAGCCACGAGGCGCCTCTGCCACGTGTTCAATCATAAAACCGGGAACATGGCACTGAATCGTAAGCACGCTATATACGCACACCTAGGTACTAGGTAGGTACTTAAATTTTAAGACCATTTTGAAAATAATTTCAGGTTCCTGAAATCGTGTAAAATTTACCTTAGCACAAGTAGATCACTCTAACCATTAGGTACCCATAACCTTTATGTAGGAATGATTGTAGGTAGTGATTAAGATGCTAATTTAGTATTATTAAATATTTGTTAAATTCTTCAATATTGCACTAGAGTTTGTTCTCAGTTGAAATTCAGAACCATAAGTATATAACATTCACGATAACACAAATATTCATGTTATCTAACGCCCACAAATTTTCTTTCAGTAAGGGCTTATACATTGCTTACGTAATATTTGTGTCATTGTCAAGGCTAACCCCGCCTCGCCTAGGCGGCAAGCGTGCAAAGAAGGCACGCTATTGGATATTTTTAGAGCTATAAATCAATATTTCACTTGCTGAATCGAAAACGATTCTTACATGTTTACGTATTCCATTTCTACTGCATGTCATAGTTACGTATGGCTTTTCTTTGTTAGAAAAATTGGCACACGGTTGTGAAAAGACTGGCCGTTTCTGCAGAATGCTATGGCATTATTGGCACTGATGCTCATAGTAAATCGCTGCTCGATATAACCGTGACGTTGCAATACGGGCGTGAAAAACTTATTTTAGTTCACACCGCTTTCATTTACATGCTCTTTTATCTCTATTTGGGCTATTTTCGAAGCGTGTTTGATATATTTGGAATCAATTTACATAAAGAGGTTACTCGTGCGACAAAGAAAACTTTCCGCTTTTTTGTGATGTATGAAGATTGAGTCATGTGAAATGTTTACCTACCGACAAGCAATGACAAGTCAATCACTTACTTTCTGGAAAGGAAGCTGATGATTTATTCGATCTCGCCAACCTCTTCAAGCTCTTCAAAATCGAACCTTCATCTGATATTATACCTCATCGTGGATTTTCCAAACATGCATTTTTTTACACTGTGTTAGGTATATTCTGTATGGCAGATGTTTTATCTGCGAAATGGTAACTAGAGTTGAGCTAAACAACTAAGCACAAATAAAACATAAGTAAATATATTAGACCATCAGACCCGTTGATAATGGAGAAAAAGGATTCTGAAACATAACTCCGACAAACGTTTCGATTCGCCGACAACGATTCATTCCTGGACGGTTCGACGACAGAACCTTTCCTCGACGAACGTTTCGCCGACAGAACGATTAAGTCATGAGTATTGTGTTTCATGAAGTATTGTATAAATGAAGCCATTTAGACGAAGCCCGCTGCGCGGGGCTTCTATTTCTGTGTTCAGGGTTTAAAGGAACCTAACTAACCGAACCTCGGGGTGCCCCTGATGTCGGATTTAGTTACTAGTATTATAAATAATGTCAAACCATGTCTTTGTCGACGAATAGTTCTGCGGTGAAAGTTTTTGTCGTCAAACCGTCCGAATGAATCGTTGTGTCGGCGAATCGTTAGGGGGGAGCAACGTTTGTCGGAGTTATGTTTCAGAGTGGGGAAAAGTTAAAGCTAAGAGAGCTTAAACTTTTTTAGCATTTTCTACGGGTTTCTTTAACCAACATAATATGCTATAACGAGCTATAACGGGTACAAGTAACAAAACTAATCTACACAACGAGAATATGGAGCAGAATCACGTGTGGACGATCTTGCTTCTCACATTGAGGTCATTCTAATAATCAAGACTTCATCCCAAATGTTAGTTACACTGCAGACACGAGTACCTACCGACAAGAACATGACGATATGCCTAAAAATATTAGATGAGCTTCTGACATTGTTCACATTGGAATTCATTCGTCTATCTGTCGTAAGTAAAATATGGAATTTTAAAAAAACTAGGGAGGGAAGAACGGACATTTTGTTTTCTTTCATAATTCTTTGATAGTCGTTGCAGTCAGATCCCAGGAAATATGAGAACCAGTCTTGCTAAGAGGTGTCTTGTTTTCTAAGAACTGGATTGTGAAGGTCAGATAGGCGGACACTCCGCCTAGAATACTCGTATTCAACTACATCGGGTTACACTGGAAAACGATTCCAGTAGAAAAAGTCTACATAGAGGTGATGAATTGTTTACACAAAAGATAAGGTAGGTAACTAATGGAAAACGATAGGTCACAGCGTTAATTGATCCGATTCCGGAATGGATTTTCCCAACGCATTGAAGGAAAACATTAGTGAATCACTCTGATTCAATACGAGGTGTAAATTTCAACTGTTATGGTGTCGTGGGCTTGCAGTGGGCGATGGGTGAACAAACTATTAGATATGAAGAACACCATGATTGATCTGAATCATTCTATAAATTACATTATGTTGCTATATTGATTTGTAAATACCTACTTAACTTTCGAGTTTTTGGAGCATTATTAAGTAGGATCTCTAAAAATCTAATTTTATCAATTCATATGGATTCTGGGTATTTCTGCAATCAATATAACATGTTATCAATCTCTTAACGATACCTCAGCTGAGCTGGGACCCAGACTTTCTTTAATATGATAATCCACCAATATACCAGCAGCGGAGCGACATGAACGTCAGCGGACTTCAGCGGAGCAAGGTAATAGGTATTTGTTTTTATTTAGGAATTTCATACGTGAACGTCCCCAACGTCCCCATGTTACCATTAATTTCAACAATTTATTAAGTACCTAATTAGTAGCCAGAATTTAAAAGACATCCGTTCAAGAAAATACTGTTCTTTCTGAAACGTTCCTTTCCTTCATTATCATCTTTAATGCCCACATTAATTAACGTCTCAGTTCTCAGCAAGAAACTAGACAGAGTGATTGGCACATGCCTAGACGCCATTATGTCATTGCTACCCACATACGGACCGTATCGATGTATTACTGTATTAATGAAGCTGTTTATTTACCTATCTATTTCGTTGTCATTCGCGACGCCACGCGCTTGGTCAAGGGCAAGAATTCTTAGTTGGAAATAGAAATAGCTCAAAGAGCATTGTTTCGGAGTAACATTGTTTTGGGTAAACTTTGAATGGTGTAATTTGGGAGTAATTAACGGAATACGTTGATTTGATACGATCATTGCATACAAGGAATACATTAATATCATTTTGTCATGCCCTCATAAAAAAACCCATATAAATTTTTGCCCTCCACATAAACGTGGGCCAACAGTAGCAATAAATAAATAGTTGTACTTTCTGACGTGTGAGGTATGTTCACGCCTTTAATTTAATATTAATCGATTGATGGACACTCGAAGCGAGGTGCCAGATATATTCATGACGTTTATTGTCCGTCACTGACAGATTTCTTGGCTAGTTTTCTAAATTCTAACAATTTTATTTTGTTCACACTATTATAAAATTGTTGATACTTTAATTTATGACTCCACTAGACGTGACGGATTTGCCAGCAAAGACGGACGTCAGGAAAAATAATCCCAATTCCCACGGGATACAATATTACCGGGATAGTGTCTTAGTTAGGTATCTCAATCCAGGTCGTGATAAACCTGCTTAAGGTGATTGCTTCGATGTAGCCCGCGAAATTCAAATTTTTTTACGTTTTTTGCAATTTGCAGGCCAGTGACATGTTGTAACTTTATAAATATTTGTGTTGCGCAAATAACAAGTATAATTTTAAATATAAAAAATATCAAAAAACTCGCTCCATCAGCTCTCACATAGAAAAGGTGCATCGTAGTTAGATTTCGGAGATTTTAACATGATGACACAAATATTTATAAAGTTACAACATGTCACTGGCCTGCAAATTGCAAAAAACGTAAAAAAATTTGAATTTCGCGGGCTGGTTGGAGCATCCCCCTTAACAGTCCAATTATGTCAGCCTTTGTTTTGATGACAAAAAATAGCAGACAAACGGAGATGGATCTTTGGATGTGACCTATTTTTTGTAATGTCACGTAGATCGGATAATGTGCAATACTAGGTACCTATGCCTAAAATGGCAGTAGGGTTTGGTAAGAGTGTAAACGATATAAATAATAATTTAGGGAAAAGAGACAGCTATATACAATTCTAACGCATAATTCTCAACTATAAACATCCAGCATAATAACAGAAAACACATTTAATTTTGTCCCTTATTTCATTTGGCATAAAATACCTAATTCTCTAGAATACCTACGTCTTGACTTCCTCAATGAATTTTTTGTAAGATCGCGTGTGTTGTTATCATTTATTATCATAGATGGCGCTGCCTGTCCTCGATGTTATCGGAGCTATTTTTAGCGCTTCCATTGAAAAGTATTTCCTTTGTGGGTGCTTCGAGAATGTCACATGTCACTTACTATCGTAGTATCTTGTTAGTGATTACCTATGTAATCTCATTCAGAGGTTGTTCTAGAGCTCGTACTGAGGTATTTTATTAAGTAGTGTTAAGTTCATTGGATTAGTCGAGTAATGTCATACCACTAGTTGGCAACAGCCGGTCCGTGTCTATGACCAAATCTTCATGTTGTCTATGAAGAAGCGTCGCTTCTTGGATTTTTCGAAAAGACCCGCCAGTTTTTTTGTTAAACTCTTAATTCATTATTAATATTAAAAGTACCTAATTGTATTCTCTTGAATTCCGTGTTTTGTTTGAGATTCCCCTGAGCTGTCATAGTAGGTAGGTGGTAAAATCAGCAAATCGAGATTGTATCGTAGGTACATAAGTACTAGACTTGGTTTCAGAGCGAACCGAGTCAATTCTGGTAAAATCTAGATTGGTGATATTTATGACGCGGGAGAAGCACCTAGGTACCTTCACAATTAATAAATTATTCGATAGGTAAGTATCGTTCGTATTTAGTTTTCCTGCATTACTTCCGTGCAGCCGCGCTGGTTTGTAGAGCCGCAATTGATTTAAACCAAAACCTGCTGCAGCATCTGCAGGTTGACCTGGTTGACCCAAACGAAAACCAGATAAAATTATGTTAAGCGAAATAAATGTGCAAACAAAATAAGTAATGTTTATTTTAGATTTTTTAATGTCATGTTTATCAATTTTTGACTGGCCTGTTGGTCTAGTGGTTAGTGACCCTGACTGCTATGCCGGGGGTCGTGGGTTCGATTCCCACCCAGGACAAATGTTTGTGTGATGAGCATGATTATTTGTTCTGTGTCTGGGTGTAATTTATCTATAAATTATGTATGTATTTAGAAATATATAAGTATGTTTATCAGTTGTCTAGTACCCATAACACAAGCTCTGCTTAGCTTGGGACTAGATGGCGTTGTGTGATAGTTGTGTATTTATCTAGATATTATTTATAGTAAGTAGGTACCTACATGACATAGCTCGGTACCTTATGTAAATCTCTAATTGGTTTTTACCTCCGATCCTTGGGTAGGCCTATAGATAGGTAGGTACTTTTCATTAACTTGTAGCACGGTAATTGTAGCTTCTGTACACAAATCACCAGAAAAATTTCACAGACAGGAACCTGGCAACTGTGTTTGCTAGGTAGGTATGTCAATTCAGAATAAGGTCAGGAGGCTACTTGCACAAGAGACAAATTATCGAGCGGCTTAGTAAAACAATAAAGAAGCATAATTATCATCAGTTTCACACAAGTAAGAGAAGTAATGGAGTGCTTCGTTATTATTTTAAGGGTTGGCGAAAGGGAAACTTACTTTTATGATCTCAATGATTTTAGAATACAATTTGAATTAATTACGCTAAAAAAAACATCAGCTTGCCGCCAAAAAAAGAAAGCTGAAAGTGACATTTATTTGAGTGTTGCCATAAAATATCTTTAATTAGGTACCCCTTATTTCCCCATAAAATATTTGCCATTCATATGTATTAATTTAGATGGGGGTTTCCCTATTTATTTTTAACCAACTATTTATTGTATTGTACGTACAAAATAGGGAAGACAAAACAGTAATATTAGCATACCTACCTGATAGATAGCCATATAATTGAAATCTTAACCTGTCTATAAAGACACAAGACCACAATATGTGTTCACGTGCACTTGAACGTGTGGATACTTATAAGTAATGTTTATCACAGACCCTTCTATGTCTTTCATTGATTTCTTACACACAATGACTTGACATGGTTGCTACACCTAAAACAATTATTAATACAGTAACACTTTGAAACAGTTTTCATTCGGCATTTCTTAAACAGCCCATCAGGGAATCCTGGTTTGGACCTTATTATTGTATAAATCATCATCTGCCTAGCCTTTTCCCAACTATATTGGGGTCGGCTTCCAGTCGAACCAGATTCAGCTGAATATCAGTATTTTACATGGAGCGACTGCCTATCAGACCTCCACAACCCAGTAACTGGGAAATACGATACCCCATGGTAGGACTGGTTGTCAGACTTATGAGCTTCTGACTAACAGTAACGACTGTCAAAGATCTACAAATGACAGCCGGGACCAACGGCTTTACGTGCTTTCCGAGGCACGGAGGAAACTCGCTATGACAGATGGTCACCCATCCACAGACCAACCTCGGCAAGCGCGGCTTAACCCGGAAGATCGGCCTGTGCGGCTGTAGTTATATAGCCACGAGCTCCTCAATATATTATTGTATAAATCTTATAACCCAAACATTCGGAGATTGCAAATATTACTTATGTTATGCTACTTATTTAAATAAATTCACATAAAAACCATGCCGATTAGCCACGCATACCTGCCATACATTAGAACGTGACATTCAATTTATAAGTTTGCACGTAAAAGGCGTTGAATAGGTAAGTTTTTTGAATGTGCTATATTTATTTCTATGCAGAACCTGTTGACCTTTACAGATCCTTTTAAGAAGAGTCTATAAAATAGATACCGTAACTGTTGGTAGGTAGATTTGATACTGCAAAATGAGGGGGAATAGGGACAAAACTATGTTGAAAAATATTTCAGGTTTGTATATTATAAACTATCAAATTATTCGTTATTTTATTGGCTGTCCACACGGAGAAACGTAGTTTTTTTTACTCGAATTTACTAAATGTCTTTCTTTGAATGTATTTTATTTAAATTAAAAAACAATATTCAAATGACAATGACGTGATATGATAATCCCTTTCAAAGTTTTATTCCGATCACAATCGCGTCTCTATTTATCCTATTTCTCCCTGTTTTTAGGAGATGTGTTATTCATACTATTGTTAATACCTCTACACCCTTCTTGTACATTTCCAACCCTTGTGAATACTTACAATGCGCTGCATAGGGTAAATACGCTAAATGTCGGCCCCCTTACGGTTTTTCTGTTTTGGGATTGGTCTGGAACCATCAATTTGCAACGAAAGGATAGCTTCCAGTGTGGTTTTGGATAGTTTGATAAACCTATTTTATGTTTATGGGCATAAGGTTGACATTTCTACTACAAGGAAAAAGTACTAAGGTTTAGATGCGTCGAGAACGAAAAAACCCTAAAGTCGGCCATTCACGGCCCATGGTCGGTCGCGTTTTTCCCAAATGTCGGCCGGGTAGAGGGTGTTTTAAATTAAGACAGACAAATACTATTAATATGATTTATTTTGGCAGGAGTCTCACTAAGTATACTTTATTAATCGAAATTTGTTTAATAGTAGGTAAAGTATTTTTTTTTAAATGCACTTAAATAATGTTAGGTAAAGTTGCGATCGTAACTACATAGGTAATTTTCTGTTTCCGTAAAGGCCCTTGATCTCCCTGCTGTTACATGCAGGTTAATTAATGAATGAAAGATTCACGACCAACCATTTATATTTTTTAAGCTAAATAACATGGCTTTATTAGGTAGCAAGTTCAAAAGAGCAATTTTTATCTTATACATATTCCCAAACCGTAATAAGCTATCATAATTGTTTCCAATTTTATCCTCCCATTTAAACGCAACTCTTAATATTATTAATAAATGAAATTGTACAATGAACATTTAATTTTGAGAAAATAATAAAAAGCAATCAGCCTGTATAGTTGGGCTCGAATTCGAGGCTGGTCGACATTACGATCTTTAATATTTCTAAAGCCGGCCCCTATTTCATGTACACTATTTCTCGAGATTCAACTTCTATCACCCCGGCCGGTATTTGGCGATTAAACGTAAAATAGATTTATTTGCCTATATGCGTTGCAAATTCTCATAGTAATCCAATGGAATTAGTACAATTGGAATTTATAAAACAGACTGCATTTACTTTAAGTCGACCATGGCCGAGAATCCGGTTTTAACTCAAAATTGGTAGTCTATTGGCGGCCTCCTATTTTTCTTTTAAAACAATACGTTAAACATTGAAAAAACTGTCTCAAAATATAGTAAAAATTACTAATTACTGATAATAAAGCTTAAAACAATAAAAAAGGAATGTTTTACCGTTCTAATATCAATCCCCGAAGTGTGGGTATTCACAGCAAGTAAGGTACTTTCAATATGAACTTGACGCTTCGACGGCGCAATCGCTGCTGAAGCTCAGTGTGCGAAGAGTGAGTGTCGTAATCGGAAAGTAACGGTTTGTACATATAGAGTATGAACTAAGGTGGTAATTCGAGTGGCAAATTTGTCACTTCATTACGTTTTAAACGAACGCAAGCTGAAAATGTGCAGAGGGCCGAAGTTTGGGGGGGGGGCCGACGTATGGCGTATTTACCCTAATATGGTTGCGACTTGCGATAGAGTTTCTTGAACCATCGTTAATGCGGCGGCACTCGGCAGCCCTACAACGCTGCTTGTCTGTTATTAATCGGGGGATCTAGAATATTCTAAATTATCTGAAGCACGTGTGATATTACTTATATTTAACAAATCCAGTTTGCAGTGATAAAACCTACAGCTAAATAATCAACTTTGAACTTTTTTTTCTTGTTTAAAATAAAGATTAGTTTATTGCATTTAAAAATAGTAGTTGCTAATAAAGCTTGGCGCTTCGGTGGAATGAACTACGACAGCACGTCGCGCGTCGCGTCGTCGCCCGCCACTATGCGTTTTGGCAAATGTCCGTAATGCGCAAAGCCAATGCGCTAAAAATGAGTTATGCACGCACAAAACCCGAGTGTTTTGCAGATATTTTTGTTAAATTACTTAGTACTGGCACACCCCGCTGATATATTGTAAAACAAAAAAGAAATAATTAGGCAGGAAACCTACTTAAATAAACATTATTAGTTACCTAAATAGGTATATCTAGAACACTCATTTTCATTCCGAAACAAAAAGTCTAGTAGGTACCTATCTAATTAATGAAATTTAAATTGTAGGCAAAGTTGTAAATGTTGTAATGAATAAGTAATTAGATAAGTACCTAGTACTTACTTACCTACCTGCTAGGGTTGCTCAAGTAGGTAACAATACAACATTTACATACTTACAATAACAAATTGTTTACAAAACAATCTTCAAACAGGCAATAACTTTGGTATTAGGTACAGCAGTACATACATATTACATAGCTACCTACAAAAATCAAAGTAATTTCCTACATCTTCTATCAATACGGACAATACCTACCAACTTACGGGTGCAGTAACAAAATATTAACAACAAAATAAATCTCTAGAACAATATTATTATTGAGGTAATAATTTCGTTACTTATCAGTAGGTACTCTAGTCTATTATAAAATAAAATACGTCACGCGACGATAAGGACACTGATATTTGGAACACAGGGTGTGCGCCAAATCAACTGAGATAATTATGATATAACTTGGACAAAAGAAATACACATAACTTTACAAAGGAATGTTCGCAGACGGAGTATTTTTAATTTGGTCGAGAGCTAAGCGGAGTTTGGCGCGAAAGCGTCGTTCGCATAGCGCAGGTCACTGGTCACGTTTTTCAAACACGTGCCGTTCCAGCGCACGTGTTTATGTTTTTACACTGTGTGGTCACTTCTAGACGGTTACCAGACTGTTCGGGAAACTTCTAAAACAAGTTACTAGCTAATAGATATGAATTTAGCCCTTGTGTAAACATGTGCTGTGTAATATTCTTGTGTGGTTAGCATAATTATGTGGATAATCCCAGTAAATTTTTGTTGGCATGTGTAATTATTTGAGTGTGTGTAAAAGTTATGTTTAAATTGATTAAGTGACTGATATGTATTTATTAATTTATTCCACATTTAGTAGCTTTTATTTTCAAAATCCATTTTGAAAAAGAATAAAATGAGTTGATTTTAAATTAAAAAAACACAAAGTCAAACAAAATGCCTTGTGGCCTCCATAGTGAATAACCATTTTTTAAGGGAAGTGGAAATTAGAACACAAAGCTGGCAACACATAAACCAGTCTCGCCTAGAACGCTCGGAACAAGTTCGGGAAGCTTCGGGTGTTCTCGACATTTCTCGACTGTGTTTCCATGAGTGCGGCTACGCGAAGCCTGCTCTGCCGGTTACGAATAACGGGCTAGTGTCAAGACTCAACAAATGAAAATAAACTGTAATGCTAAGGCAATAAGACTTTTTGCAATTAATTTCAGTAAAAAATAACTTAACGTATTTTTGCGTGTATGTTATTAATGTTGTTATTGTATAGCGTTACGTTACGGTTATCGATCTAAATATTAGTCTGCAGTGGTAGTTAGGTACATAATCTCAAACCTTTTATTCTACTGTCTATCTAAGGAATGTGTTTTACGAATAATTCTAAATAAATAGTTCCATGAATCTGAGTATTCTGAGTATAAATCCTCCTTCTTCTGTAAATATTGATCACATCATTTTATACTCCCTACCTAGGGTATTGGATACTGGCAAACTAACTGAATTCCAGGAGATAGAAGTCTTACGGTCTTTCCAAGACATAAACAATGCAGAAATAATTATACCAACTCACTGTATTTTTAGTTGCTCATTAAATATATTTTATAAATAATAACATTATCTAAATTAATTTTATTGTTATAAATTCAGTGAATTATGCATTTTTTATTTCTCCCTAAAACTAGGTAAAATATTTATACAACTGGCAACAAAAAGTCAAGGGCCTGTGCTTTTTGCCATTCCCTGATTTTAAAAGAAAGACGTCGATTTGTTGGCGCAGGACGGCAGGACCACTCGACTTTGTGTAACAGTTCATCGTTCAGCCTACATAAGTGATGAAATCAGAGTAGAGTTCTGTACAAAATTGAACTGGATTTGTAACTTAGAAGGCTAGTTTTCGAATTAGGGAGCGCCTACAAAGGCCGTCACACCACTCACACCTACCAACAGCCGCGATCCACCCCTCTGAATCGATCCCATGACCACAGAACATTTTGTAGCCGCTCCCATATAATGATATAATCGAGTTAATAACACGCAAGTACACGCAAATTATAATTTCCTGTTATTCCCAGCGCAGTTTCTAGTTCCATTAGTGAATCAATGACTAAGCGAGCTAACAATAATTTCTTTAAAATCATTAACTCTTCGGGGTAATGATCGGGAAAACATGTGCCGCGCATGCGTAAACTCTGGAATCAAACAATAAATTGATGTCCTACACCTGCGGAATCTCATAATAACTAAAGCTATTTTAAATCTGTAACGTACAAAATCAAATTCTAGCATAATATCAGCAAAGTTCAAGAGCATACGGAACGACAAGAAGACTATGAATTCAATCATAGAAAATAAACATTTGTTTGACCTCGGATAACATTTTCAGTCCGGTTTCGTCTGCTCAGCCAAAGATATAGTATAATGCGAGATAGTTACTGTTATTGTACTAGATTAGAATTTGAATAGGTATCTAGTTATCGTTTGGCAGGTATACCTACTTCGTAATCTACTGAAGTGCTGGCGATATTTTAATTTCATAGCACATAAATGAGCAAGGTCTTTCGATCCGCTAACTCGCCACGAAGGTCGGTTACAGAATTCACTATATTTACTATTTACTTACATTACATTTTCTTACAAAACCTAGGTTAAGCAAAAGAGATGTCGCACATTGGCTTTTGACTGCATGCCAAGAAAAGCAAATAAAAAGTTTTCGTAGCTTTTTAATAATGAGTAGGTAAACATGCATAAATCGGCAAAGGTAGGTAAGCTTTTCATTGGAGCCAATTCAAAATTCCTGATCATCACAAAACTTATTCTAGATTGGTTAGTTTTATGTAGGTATAGTTTCTTGACGTGTGTGGTCGGTCGGGATCGTTAACCTTTGGCCAGGTCTGTCAGGTGCAGGGTTGGAAAAAAAACAGTTTTTTTTTCAAATTTCTAAAACAAACAGTTCAAAATGTTTTAAACAAGTGTTTTTTTTGTTTTTTTTTAGTTTCTTGCTTTTTTTCAATTTTTTTTCCTCCTTATTTGTCGATGTCTACACGTATAAATCAATTATGTTTCATTTCTAGACTACATTTTTTCAAATTCGCCCTTTGTAATGATTTTTTTACGAAAAATGATCAATGGAAAAAAACATTAAATGTTTTTTTTCTAATATTTTTAAGAATTATTTCATAACAATGTCAATAAAAGTTAAAATATATGACATAGCAATGGCATAGACTCAAATGGTTTTATGTCAAGCTATTTAGACTCCTGAATATTAATTTATTTTCATTTTATATGCATTCATCCGACTTGAAAAGTAGTTGAAACGGGTAATAAAAAACACTGTTTAATTTCAAACTGTTTTAAACACTGTTTTAAACAGGTGTTTTAAAACAACTTGTTTAAATCATGCCAACCCTGGTCAGGTGTCTACGTTCATGTGAACTGTTTCTATGTCAGCGGACAACGTCATCTAACTAGGTCAACCGAAAATTAACAATAAATACCTAAATGACGAACTGAGACTGACCTTATTGTGTACCTACCTATTTCTGGATAATTTTCTAGGCATTCTCATTTTCGGTTGAAAGGTTTCGGTTTGATCTGAGGGTTTCGGGTTATAATTGATTAAATAGACTAAAGGGTTTCTTTCTTTGGTTTCTTTGCTTTGTTGAACGCGCTAATCTCAGGAACTACTGGTTCGAACTGAAAAAAAAATCTATTGGATAGCCCATTTGTATAGGAATTAAACATCACGCTACGGCCGAAATGAGCCGAGTAGCGGGGCTGAAACCGCATGCAACAACCTAGTCACAATAGGTACATATTTGTATTGTAAAATCTTTAATTATTTACTTAGGTGTCTACCTACTTTGTTGTAATGAGTATAAATGACAAAGTAAAAGTAACGTTCACTCTCTATTTGAATGCCCGACTCCCACATAAATTGATGCAGTAATACGAGGAGTCAATGACCAATGAAACAGAAGAATTTCCTTCTATTTTCCAATTACTAAATAGGTAGCAAAATAGCCTATTAATATCATTGCTATTTTCTATAACATTGAATGTATAAGAAGAAAGGCATAAGCTTTTTCTGCATTTCTGCTGCACACAGAAGAAGATTGCACCTCAGCTATTTGTTCTGTGATCTTTTTTTTAGAAACCTTATCTTATCGAGCAAAAAAATGACACCTAACCCTGTCGTAGCTTCTAATAATTAACCAGTTTATCTTCCTATTTAGTGTGCTCCTAACTTCTCCATCAAATTATTTCTTATAAATAAACTCTTGTAGGCGTGGTGGACGTCTGTCTGAGCAGCACATGAAATTATTTACAGGATTAATGTTATTTGACTAGGTAACGACCTTCTGAGTTTTCGAATACTTAGATGTTTTGAGTGATTTTTCTGATTTTTCCGAGACAAAAAAGAAAGAGGTGGCAGAATCTAGGTAGACCGAACCTTGACATTAAAACAAAGATTTCCGACTTTGCTTACGTACCTAGGTACTTCGTATGAGATCTCATGGGCCTGCCTTCCGGTCGTAATTCCTCACACCTACGTAGGATACGTACCTACAGTAATAATCTCGTGGAAGCAGCAGTAATCACGATGTATTGTGCATTTCTCCAGCGTGTGAGAGCGCGGGCGGGGCGCCGCCGCCGAGCGTATTTTTACTTCGTGACGTCAGACTTCGGCCTCCGCATGTCGTGTGGTCATGAAAAGAACCGTAGACTAAGCGGAAAAGGGACTCTTTCGATTGATTCGAAATATAATGTATGGAAATAGTTACGGTATTATTATATTTATGTTCTGTTAGATTTGAATTGGAACGTAGCAGGAAAGTAGAGTGCAGTTGCAGTCTCATTCATGAATATAGTAGGTATGTGGAGTTTCAACGAGAAATAAATTATTTGTAGAATCATTAGTAAATATTTACTTTCAATTAAAAGGCACGTTTGACGCAGTGGCTCAGCGATCGATTGCTGTGCTGGGCTGCGTGTCACGGGTTCAATTCCCGTACGAAACAAATATTTGTAGTGGTTCTAGGTCTGGCTGTTTGTGTAGGTATGTGAATTATAATGATTGAAAAAACACCCGAGAAATTCCTAGTTTGGTGTAACATTTTTTTAATTTGTGCATATTGTAGATACTCATATACAGACCTACTCTCTCTACTTTTATAAATGCTTCCCAATGAGAAAGTACCTAATGCATAATTATTAGACTGAATTTATGTAAAGACAACGATTACATGGCTATTTGCGTGGCCAGACCCGCTCTCAAGGTCCGCTGTGGTGGCCATGTGAACAGATTGCTGCATAGCAGCTGTTTTATACCGAGAAAACTTATTTTTAAAGGCCCAATATCAACACTTTCCTAACACATTAAATCAGTTTCGTATGAAGGAATTTCGATAATTCGAAGGTATTTTTTCAGCAGATGGGCCACAGGTGTAGGTACTTACCTACACCAAAATAAATAGAGAGCCTTGTATATTCTAAAACAAAAGTGACACTATTTAGTATACCTTTTTATGTAGGTGTGCGATTTGGGTATACACCAATCAATAATAATGCATAACTACGTCATCCAGTTTTGCTGTGGGGAGATAACTAGGAAGCAACCCGCTGTTTTCCTGATGAATGACGTCAACGTCATGCATCAGGAATCATCCTCGGAAGATTAATGGTTTCAGCACCAAGATTACATACACCTACTTACACCTACCTACATCGTAAATGCTATGCAGTTTATGCGGAAATCAAAAAGTGTATCTCTTCCATCAAATTGAAAATTCATCAAGGTGTTTGTGTGTGGGTATGATTGTGTACTTAAAGCCATGTCTTCACTGAGCAACAGTGTTTCGGATACACAGTTTCTGAAACATCACGTAAATGTTTCCAGGAAAAATGTTTCGGAAACTCTGCCATCCACAGTCAGTTGCTTAGGTCATGTCGCAATCCCATAATATTCGTTTTTTCTCAAACAGTTCTATCAATTTAAAGACAGTTTCATCGTCCCACACTACAGCCATGTTTATAAACAAATGTTTAGACGCGTCCACACTCACATGCACCTGTTGCGCAACTGATTTGTTTCTGTGTTCTCCGCCGCAAGTGGGGAGCACCGAAACATGTGTCCGTTTCGACCGCGCGGCCATGACGTTTTATTTAAATAAAAACCATCCCAAGTTTTTGTAAAAAAATGTAAAAGTCGATTCCCAAAAACCATAAATTTGTCAAAGCAATGGTTAAAAAGTTTTAAGGGTTTGAACGTGGCCGCGCCATCGAAACTTTCCGAACCGCGCGGCCATGGAGATCTTTAAAACTAAGAGTCGCAGAGACCTGAAATTTTGGGAAATAGTAGATTGAATTTGTAAACCAAATGTAAAAATATAGAAAAAAATCCTGTGTTTGTATTTTAGGAGTTGTAAGGACAAAACCTCATGGCCGCGCCATTGAAACGGTGACAAAAACGTTATCGCCGATATCTCACTGAAAAAGAAACTCAGACGTCTGAATTTTTTTGTAAAACACAGATTTGCATTTGTCAAAACTTGTAAAAATACAACAAAAAATCCTAGCTTTATATTTCAGGAGCTGTAAGACTTAAACGCCATGGCCGCGCCATCGAAACGTTGAAAATTTAGTTTTTCGCCAATATCTCGCTGAAAAAATATCGCAAAGGTCTGAAGTTTTTTGTAAAACACAGATTTGAATTTGTCAAAACTATTAAAAATACAACAAAAAATCCTAGGTTTATATTTGAGGAGCTGTCGAAGAAAATCTTCAATGCGTCTTGAATATGTCGATTAGGGTGACCACGGATTATTATTTACAGAGAAATTTCCACCTTTTTTTATAAGAAATGATATCCCAAGGATTCGTCGAACAATGAGGACCTATAATATGGCTATATCTTTAAAAATCACTTAAATTAGAGATTGTTCGATGTTGAGTGCTCCATTTAAAGACAGGGCGTCTTTAAATGGAGCTTATTCTCACTATAGTTTTTAAAATTCTCCTGTTGTTTAATATCTTAATAGTCATCGATTAAACCATAATTATGTTAAATTATGTATCGTCTTACACCGACCTGAAGTTTTAATTTAGTAATTACTTTTTTTTAAAACATATACCAACAATCGAACAATCTCTAATTTATGTGATTTTTAAAGATTTTGTTCAACGAATCCTTGAGATATCATTTCTATTAAAAAGGTGGAAATTTCTCTGTAAATAATAATCCGTGGTCACCCTAATCGACATATTCAAGACGCATTGAAGATTTTCTTCAACAGCTCCTCAAATATAAACCTAGGATTTTTTGTTGTATTTTTACTAGTTTTGACAAATTCAAATCTGTGTTTTACAAAAAACTTCAGACCTCTGCGATATTTTTTCAGCGAGATATTGGCGAAAAACTAAATTTTCAACGTTTCGATGGCGCGGCCATGGAGTTTAAGTCTTACAGCTCCTGAAATATAAACCTAGGATTTTTTATTGTATTTTTACAAGTTTTGACAAACGCAAATCTATGTTTTACAAAAAATTTCAGACGTCTGAGTTTCTTTTTCAGTGAGATATCGGCGATAACATTTTTGTCACCGTTTCAATGGCGCGGCCATGAGGTTTTATCCTTACAACTCCTAAAATACAAACACAGGAATTTTTTCTATATTTTTACATTTGGTTTACAAATTCAATCTACTATTTCCCAAAATTTCAGGTCTCTGCGACTCTTAGTTTTAAAGATCTCCATGGCCGCGCGGTTCGGAAAGTTTCGATGGCGCGGCCACGTTCAAACCCTTATAACTTTTTAACCATTGCTTTGACAAATTTATGGTTTTTGGGAATCGACTTTTACATTTTTTTACAAAAACTTGGGATGGTTTTTATTTAAATAAAACGTCATGGCCGCGCGGTCGAAACGGATACCCGAAACATACCGATAAACACGTAGTGTTTACAGAAACAAAATTATATGTTTCTGAAACAAAATGATTTGTTTCAGAAACACGTAGATTTTGTTTCTGAAACAGAGTTTATAAACAATTGTTGCTCAGTGAATACGTGGCTTTATGATGTGCGTGTGTCTGTGATCATCTTACGACCAGTGCCTGTATGTATGTGATACACGTGAGCTACGGTGTCGTAACCACGGCAACACGTGAGCGATCATAAACTTGACATTTACAACATTACATAACACCTACATCATTTACATAATGGAGCATTAAATAAAAGAAAAAAGTAAAGTAGTATTTTGTTTATTAGTCTGTTTTAACAGCAATTATAAGTGATAAGTAAAATGTCACTTCCAATGTCACTACATAACTAATACAAGTCGAACCTTCCTTTGTTCAAAAAAATAACATGTAACCGATCCACAGTAACACATTACATTTCATAAACATTTTCTTTGCAATTGCCAATTCCAAGTTTCCATTGAAACCTAAAACTTACAATCACTGCCGTCAATTTATTTACAATACAAAAATATATACAACTTAATCAGCATTAAATACAAATAAACACACTTTTGTCAGTCTCTCTTAGCTCCGTACTAAAACGCATGGAGTCTACCCAATCAAACTATTTTGGCTAGCCATTCAGAAAACAATTACAATCAGTAACGTAATTAGGCAACATAAATGAGTAAGTTCTACAAACACTAGTAGGAATGTCCCATCACTAGTTTTGAGCATATAAACTAAATTGTTCTGACAGACTTTACTTATTCCTGTTGTGAATCAAAATTACAGGAACAAACTAGAGATAGATCACTGGTTCACTAAAGTTGACTAGTGTCACAAAGATCTAAGAGTGCACATTGAATTACAACCACATCTAACACCAGAACTCAACACAACAATGAACTGTGTCCAATAAAGTCATACCAAAGGCCTTTTCAGTATGGCTTTCTCAGACCCCAAGGGAACAAGTAATTTCTGTCCAAAACAACTTCATTATACACTGAAATCCATATTAATGAGATATCCAGTCTGTTATTAATTGGGTAGAGTATCCATGAGAATCTCCTTCACTCCTGATGAGAGGCGGTCAGGGAATTTGATGTCAAATGCAACTAGCAAGTCTCCTTTCCGTGTTGGTTCCTTGGGTAGTGGCAGTCCATATCCTGGGAACCTCTTCACTGTGTGTGGCTTCACAACCTCAGCCTGTAGGTTGACTGTCAGCTTCTCTCCTGACATGGTTGGTACTTCGATGATAGTGCCACATAGAGCCTGCAACAAACAAAAAACATGGTTATTGTGATGTCACAGTGAGTCATAATATATGGGAAACAGTTATTGTTTGAAGAGCTATGCTTATCTCTTTGAATATTACTTGAGAATTATTTCCACTAAAAATTCAAATGGAAGGCTTGAATCATCATTACAATAATATACAATCTAATTAATTGTAATTATGGGGTAATTGTTGGGCACAGTGAACTTTGGAAAGCTCAAACTATGAAAGTAATTTGTTACTCATAACTACTAGACCATTCTAGAATGTATGTGTTGGCATAATGGTAGCATGTTTATCAGCAGTTTGTAAACAACACACATGCACAACAATATGCTATCAATGTCGATAAACTAACAAGTCAGTGATGCCTACCTGTTTGAGTGAGACCTTGGCGGAGTATCTGATGTCACTGCCTTCCCTCTTGAACAGTGGGTGTGGCTTATCTCTGATGATAAACACGATGTCTGCTGGGATCTTGTTGCGTCCCTGATCACCCTCCTTCTGGAACGTGATCTTTGTGCCAGCCTTCCAGCCTGGCTTCACATGGATGGTCAGGACCTTGTCCTCTTTCTTAGAAGTGCCGTCAGGCTGCAACACACGCCGGGAGATCTTCATCTTCTTCACACACCCACGCGCGATATCCTCCAGCGAGACATACAAGTCGTGTTCGATGGGCGGGTCCTGAGTCTTCTCCTTCCGGCTAGGAGATCCGTGGAAGTTGAAGCTGTGGCTGCGGAAGGCGCCGCCGGGGCCGCCCGGCCGCGCCGTACCCATGCCCATGTTGGCAAACGGATCCATGTCCACGTCCATGTCGCGGTCGAAGAACATCGTGGTGCCTCCCGTGCCGCCGTTCAGGTCGAAGAACGCCTGGAAGGGACTCGCTGACCCGAAGAACTGCGCGAACGTCGCCCTCGGGTCCCCGTGGAAGGTGTACGAGAACGACTGGCCGCCACCAGGTCCATTGTGCGATCCCATTCCTCCCTTGAGTCCCTCCTCGCCGTGCGCATCGTAGATCTCACGTTTCTTCTTGTCTGACAGCACTTCGTAAGCCTCGGCCACCTCTTTGAACCTCTCCTCGGCGCCAGCTGCCTTGTTCTTGTCAGGATGGTACTTCAGCGCCAGCTTGCGGTATGCTTTCTTTATGTCGTCATCAGACGCTCCCTTCGACAGTCCCAATATTTTATAGTAATCTTTACCCATTGTGAATCCTTATCCTGGAACAAAAACGATTCCCGTTAGCCTTAACGCCTGACACCATTTTTGGAGATGTGGAGCGATGATACGTGCAACATAAAATAAGATTTTTTATAGAATTACAAACGAAAACGACTCAAATAACATACTGGAAATAAGAGCAGATATTATAAAACACTTACCTAGTTACTAAAACTCCAAGTCTATGATCCAAATTGTTAAAATAAGCGATTTTTTAGAAATATTCACACACAACACTTCTCAACACCTTACAGTAGCAACTTCACGTATGAATGAAACGCTGCGCCTTCGTTGCGCCAAAATATATACATTAAAACGTCTAGAACGTTCGAGGGCCTTCAACCTCTGTGAAAACGGGATAAAAGATAATGAACACAGAGTAAACGCGCGCAAGTTAGAAAGAGATAAATATAAATTTCATTGTTCAGAATACATGAAAGCAATAGAACTCACGTCATTTTAACACGTTCCGATTGGTGAGATCAGTTCGTTCTCTATGACTGTTCTAGATAATATTTATTTATATAAGTCAGCAGTTTGTTCTCATTGATTACAACAAAAATGAGGTTTGTTGATGTTTTAAAACGATATTTTACTTCAGTATAAATTAATTACTCAATGTCTTGAATATTACTTTTGGCCTATGGCTGCAAAAGGTCCATGATTATTATAATTAACAGTCAAATATAACCAAATTCAACTAAAGAATATATTGCAACTAGAGTTGTGCTTTGGGCATAATGACAGTTGACTGGCCTGTTGGTCTAGTGGTTAGTGACCCTGACTGCTATGCCGGAGGTCGTGGGTTCGATTCCCACCCAGGACAAATGTTTGTGTGATAAGCACGATCATTTGTTCTGTGTCTGGGTGTAATTTATCTATAATATGTATGTATTTAGAAATATATATGTATGTTTATCAGTTGTCTAGTACCCTTATCACAAGCTCTGCTTAGCTTGGGACTAGATGGCGTTGTGTGATAGTTGTTATTATATTATAATATTGGGCGCATTGAAAAGACGCCCGAATAATGTCTGTACACGCCAAATAAATATTTTTTGCTTGGGCTTTTTGCCCAGTAAAGTTTCTAGTTAATTCTTAACTAAACAACGTTACCTATTAGATTTTATGCCCAGAAACCAAGCATTTATTTGGGGGTAAATTCATTTTATGCCCATTAAGCCCACTAAAATAACCATTTTGAAATGTTTTTGCCAGGGCCTAAATATGGTGGCTAACGCTCAGTAGCGCGAATTTCTATCTAAGTATCTGAAAATGTCTAATCGTAACAATATTGCGACTTAGTTCAACTTGTTGATAAAACTAATAGTTTTGAGTTTAGCTCTGGAACTTATAGAAAAAATAAAACGGCTGTGTTGGATCCGAAATTCTGAATAACTTTCACACATTCCTTTCCTACACACTTGTTATCAAAATCGTTATTTTATTTCAGTCAATGTCTTACAGCTTGGCCAGAACGGATTGAAACGGAACTAAAATTTTTATTTCTGACAGCGTTTTAAAATCTTTGATATTTGATGTAAACAAAGACCGCAGGTTTGTTAGATTTATTATTGTGCCATAAAACTAACGTAATAAGTGAAAAAAAATAAAATAAAATCATTCAAAGTGCTAGTAGCGCGAAGACAGTGGCGACTTCCGGTTTTCTACATTTTTATGTCAAGCTGTAAATACCAACATCGAAGCAGCTCTTGCCGTCTTCCCGGTTTGATTGAAGATTTCCTATGATCAATCATGATTTTTGTTTTTATTATTGAAGATTGGTCAAAGTATCAGTCTCAAAGCTGTTTGTCAATAGCATGGTTAAAAAAGATGGATTTATAAGCTGTAAGGGCGGCCACATACATAAGTTTTTTTTCCGTTCGGAATTCGAAATGAGGATTGAAATGTGAACAACACACACAAAACCAACGACGATATAATTATTACTAGACTCTTAATAACAGGCGACCGATGTCTGTCAACACATTAGGCAAAAAAGTCATAAATCCGTTTCATTTCGACCACTCCTGTGAGCCGTAAACATACGTTGAGACAGAACAGACCTTGAGTTAGCCAATCACAACGCAGTACCCAGTCCCCCTCGCTTACGTAGTACCTCAGCGAGTTGACAGAATAGTTTTTGTTCCTTAGATCGTGCATGCGGAGTCTAGTAATATGTCGTCGTTGCACAAAACATTCACACACATTTTTATGAATTCACTGTGTTCGGAATTTCGGATAGAAAACGGATCAGGATTCCTGATCAGGAAAACTGATGTATGTGGCCGCACCACGAACTTGGTGCGCTCCGAACCAAATTCGATCGTGTGGCGCACGGTCCGTAGAAAACCGGAAGTCGCCACTGTGCTCTCGCTACCAGCACTTTGACACTTTGTTTTTTTTTCACTTATTACATTAGTTTTATGGCACTGGCGTTCTTTGTTTACATCAAATATCAAAGATTTTAAAACGTCAGCAAACAAAAATATTAGTTCCGTTTCACGACGTTCTGGCCAAGCTGTAATATGGTAAATTAATCAATGCGACTTAAGCCGGGTTTTCACAGTAAGAGTTGGCTCGGATCGAGTGCACTCGTACGAGTCAGCTTCGTACGAGTGTACACGGATAGTGGTTTTGTCGCCATATTGTTTACATAAAAATGATCCACAGAGTACATTCAAATGATCCGAGTGAGCTCGAAAAATAGAGCAGAGTCCGAGTCTACTCGGATTAGACGTTGGCGTCCGAGTGCGCTCGGATTACGTGTTTACATGATACGAGTAGCATTCGAGTAGACATCCGAGTGCACTCGGTACGAGCCAACTCTTACTGTGGCCACAAACATCAGTTTTCCTGATCCGTTTTCTATCCGAACACAGTGAATTCATACAAGTGTGTGTGCATGTTTTGTATGTGTTGTTCACATTTCATTCATCATTTCGAATTCCAAACGGAAAAAAACTGATGTATGTGGCCGCCCTTACTCTTTTGCGGGAACAATGGGGAAGGCAAGTGTCAAAGTGACAAGTGACAGTTTGGTCCCAAAAGAACTGTCAAATCAAAGGAATTTTCTGAAAAAAAAAAACGATTTATTGATGTAAAATGACTAGATGTTGTGTAATAAGCTGTAAAAATGATGGAACATACAAATTTCCGACAATTCACACTATCAAGAAATAATGGCTAGCTGCTGCCTTGAGAACAAAAATTGAATTATAACTAAGGAAAAGCTATATAACAAACAAATATCCAGCCTTGCGAGGCCGAGACAGGCCGTTAGTTGAGTTTATTAATGAAATTCTATGATTATACCATAACTAAACAATCGAATACACTTTCAAAATAATATCTACTTTTCTATTGGAGGTTAAGTACCAGTATTGCATCGCTCAATAAATCATAAAATGGTTCGTCTGGCGGAAGAATTATCACCTGGAACGAGTTTTGTGATAGTTGTGGTGTTAAGAAATTAAATGTATTGTGATATTTCTCGAATCTAAATAGAAAAAAGGGGTATAATTACTGACTTGAAACATTATGATATTTTATCAAAATAGAAAGTCAGAAGCAGCATTATATTCTTTTTATAGGAGCGGACAGATAAAACATACCTAAACTCACAAGTTGAAACCTCAACTACAAGTAATTGTGGATTTATTACGGTAAAATCAAATGTATTACCACTCAATTAAATCACTTTTTTTCCTCTTGTAGATGCACCACGGCGTCTTAATTTTTCTTTTAGTATTTGCACTTGCATTGACGAATAATTTTCCATATTTTTTTTGTATTTATACTCAATTTTTATAAAAATAAATCTTGTTTGTTTTTTGTACAAGGTAGACAGTAATCTGACGTAGGGACCAACTATCGCAGCGCCATCTACGATTAGCTTTGAGTTGCCATCCCCATTTTTTCATAACATTTGTGTTTTGACAGTTGACAGCTGATACATCAAAATCTTGATTTGATTGATTATTTTGATCAAATTGACATACCTCATGTCAAAAGTGTTTCATGTTTTTATTTACGATCGACGGAATCAGTGTTATTTTTAAATAAAAACAATTCGGTTACTTTAAACTTTTATTCATCTAACAAGTCTTAGAAATAACGCGTGCCGACAGCCTTTGAAATCCATGTCGTAGTACTTTTCGTAGAAGTCCTGTATTAGCTCCTCCACCTGAAAACAATGTCAAACGATTTAACATTGCAAACTAAATGCGATTCGTGCGGCGAGGTAGCCCACGAACCGTTCATAGAATGTGCTGAGTGTGAGGCTAATCTGTGCACAGCATGTTTCGCGTCCGGCCAGGAAGTTGGTGCGCACAAGAACGATCACAAATATGCAGTGCGACGGAATGATTTCCCTTTGTTCGACAACTGCAACTGGTCGGCTAAAGAAGAATGTAAGTTACTCTCTGCATTATCAACGTACGGATTCGGAAATTGGGAAGAAATATCTAAGAGCGTTCACACGCGTTCAAAACTCGAATGCCAGGAGCATTACAAAAAGTATTACATAGAAAATGTTCAGTACAAAGAATTGCAGCTTTTACCTGAGACAGAGCAATCTTTGTTTCCAAAACCTTTGATACCGTATCTGTACAGCACAGATGTGAGCACCAACCCACCAAGAAACAACAATGCAGATCAACACCTCGCCGGGTACAATGCCTACAGGTCAGAGTTTGAGCTCAGTTATGATCACAATGCAGAGAGCATTTTTAACATAGAAGACAGTTACTCAGATGATGACGATGAGGATGATGAGGAATGTATGGACTCACTAAAAGTGTCACTAGTCAGCGCTTTGAATACCAGACTGAGAGAGAGGCGAAGGAGGTACAAGATCATACAACATCATGGCTTGATAATGCCAAACAAATTGATATCCTGGCTGCAGAGGTATGATAAGACACTTACGAGACAGAAGTGTGAGCGAATGTTATCTTTCATGCAATTTATGACTGGGATACAATTTGATGCATTCATGGAGTCAGTGAGCTTAGAACATGAACTAATTCAGAGAATAACAAGACTGTCAGAGTACCGGAAGAATGGTATCAAAACTTTGTATGCAGCTAAGTTGTATAAACAGTTGAAAAAGGAGAATGATCTAGTTGTGAAGGAGCAGAAGCATGCTACAACGGTAATGTCAAAGAAATATGATAGTCAGTCTCCTGTGAAGAATACATTGATGTTTGGAAAGAACAGCCAGTTATTAAAGTATAAGAGAACATCAATGCCTTTAGAAATTGTGGACTTGCCAGGATTCAACCGACTCACAGAAGCTGAGAAGGTCCTATGTTCTAACTTAAGACTGGTGCCAGAGAATTACTTAGATATTAAGCAGCAACTGATTGCCCAGAACAGTAAAATGGGCTTCCTCCGACTGCTCGATGCAAGGCGCATAGTGAAGATAGATGTGAACAAAACTAGGAAGATCTATGATTACTTGTTGTATGAAGGGTTTATATGTAAACCTCAGTGAATAAAATATAAGTTGAATTTTTTGTATAACTCTGGTTTCTTTTATTTTCCTGATCAATGTTTATACATTTGTGACCACAGTAAATACTTGACAAACCTTTGCCTTGTGCTCCATATCTAATATCATCAAGCTGAAGAGTTTGTTTGTTTGAATACTTCAATCTCAGGAACAACATGCTTATTGAAAAAACCTTGCTTATTGATAAAACATTACACTATGATGGAAACAGCGGGAACACGGGAAACAGCTAGCAGTTCATATGCCTTTGTAAGTAATATTTTGAGGCTAAAATGTTTCGTCCACTGTACGAGACCAGCCTACAATGTTCTAGAAGTCTCCACTATGTTACAGATATTTCAATAAGGTTCGAGAATGTTCTACTATGAATCTAATTTATCCCATACCCAGCTCGTTCCAATATAATAATATTATAATACTTACTTTGAAACCAAACTTCTGATACAGAAATATGGCGGAATTTGTCGGCGACACATGCAGTGTAACATCTTTGCCTGTACAAGTCTGTGAAACAAAGTGGTTTGTTAAAATTAAAACAATTTGAATCATGATAAAAGAAAAACTTTCAAGAAGTTATAATCAGTAGATTTCAGTCAGCCGACAATTAGCCACTAGAGCTAGTAACCACTAGCAATTTATTCCCGCCATTTGACATGGAGCGAATTCTCTTATGGTCTGGCGACTGATTGTAACGCGTATATGTATTTTGTGCACTGAAATGCACTAAGCTTCAGTGCACATTTGTGCCTGCCCGTGTCCACCGGCAAGGTTGTGCATAACTTTGGTTTGCGCACAGTGCAGCACATTTGTGCGCGAACATTTCACTGAACTGAGTTTAGCAATGTGCACGTACAAATAAAGGGTCACGTAGGCGCGCACAAAAGTATCCGTGACGAGAAAATCTGAATTTAGACTACCTTAAATCTAAAACCTAGCTATGGCCCTGACTGCCGGGGTCACGGGAGTAACGAGCTACCGTGAACCCGGATCGAAAAGGACTACTAAAGGACACCGTGGATTTTAGTCAGTACAAGTCTGACAGTCCCTGCTGCCCTGCCCTGGGTGGGAGGACCCATTGATGATTTTACCATGATAAAAAAAAAACAAATACAAAAGCTATGGCCCTGATCTTTTTATGGCAGTCTAAGCACACACCTGTAGCAAATGATAAAGCATGAAGGTGGCGATCTTAGCGTTCCTCCACTCGGGCCTGGTGAACACGAAGGAGATGTACGCCTCGTTGTGAGCCACGTCCGGCACCAGGAACGCGCAGCCGATCACCAGCTTCTTGTAAGTCACCACGCAGCTGAACTCGGGGTACTGGAGGGCTTCTGTCACTGTTGTGGAAGATAAGATTTGTTAATAAAGTTTAGAGCAAAAGTATTTTTTTTTTGCTGGATATGTATGTTGACCGGATCATAACTGGCAGAAAACAACAGCTCAAGAGCCTAGGAGATGGAGTATGATGGGCTGGACTCATTTTAGTATCGGAGGAATGGGCAAGACATTCCATCATAATAATAACAGTAAGTCGACATGCTGTATCAGTACAGCATGTCGACTTACTATGTTATATATGTTTAGCATCGCTACATAGCACAAAAACAAAATATGATTTCACAAAACATCATACTCGCAAATTATGCCATTCTCAAAACATGATAAATCCTCAAAAACCATATTAGTTAATCATGATGTTATCTTTGTGACCCACTACGCTTGCATCTCCAATCAATAAACTCTTTATGAAAAGACCAGTCAAAAAACTCAATGATTTTGGACGATTTTCTGATGATTTTTCGACGCCTACTCGCAATAGGTACCATTCTTTATTTTTATTTTCTTTTAAAAAATTTCTCCTGTATCGTGAGTGTGTTTACAAACATAGAAATACACATACACAAACACTCAGACCCGGACCAACTACTTGCATATCATACAAAATATTGGTTCCGTGCGGGGATCGAACTTGCGAAAAACAGCGCCACAGTCCAATTGCTCAGCCACTGCGTCAAACTCCTTAGGGTGCTCCCACATCTATCGACGCGGAATCGGCTTTTTCCGTCGCCCTTTCTCTTTCTGTCGCTTAGAACTGCCATTTGCTAGACCGAGACAATGCGATAGCACGCGGCCGCCTCGAGGATTCCGCCGCGTGCTATCGCATTATGCTTTCTGTCTCGGTCGGCGGCTCGGCGTCGATAGATGTGGGAGCACCCTTATTCGTCATTATCTCTGGCTGAGTTATTTAAATATTTTTCTCTAAGGCGCGTCGCGTGAGGGAGAGGACAGCGTCCTCCCTCCACCCCAGCCACAGTGGTGGACGCCCACGGCGTTGGACGTCAGCAGACAATCTCCGGCCACCGTAAGCGCGGGCGGCGAGTAAAAGGCAACTCGCTTTAGCTTACTAAAATTGTTATTCCACTGTCAATTCGGTTCTCTCACAACCTCAATACTTACAATCGATCCCGGGCCAGAAGAACTGTGCACAGAGGTTGTTGACGGCGGCGATGTGCTGCGGCCTCACGTACGAGTAGTCTATGGTGGCGCGCGGAGGAGGCTCGTAGTCTTTTATATGTCTGTGCAAAAATAACATACTGTTATGTTCAAAGGGGTTACGAAAAGGTGCCATAGTTACAGTAGCTTTATTTCATTTTATTTAAGTGCTGTAAACGAAGAGTGTTTCAACATCTAGAACATCATTCATGTAGAGGAATCATTAAAGCAAGCACGCAATTACAGTTTATTTATAAACTTTTCCTTTCCAGTCTTCTATCGGTCGCCACTATCGTTGCACATCCGCGCACCGGTTGGTTTATAATACTAGTCCAAAGCATTCAATTTGTTTACTAAAATACCTTTTCTTCAACAATAAGGCACTGGGGTTCTACTAAGTAGGAAACCCGTAGCTTCGGCCGACGTTTCGGGTGATTCATCACATACCGACATAATATGATTAGTTATGTAGTCATACGAAATAAAAATTAGTGACAACTGACAACATGAACAGTTGTCCCGAATCTCGATGTGTTGTAAGAACTTGTGAATCAAAAATTAATAGGGAGTACACTCAAGTGTCGATTTACTTTCGTACGGGCCCGTATTTTCGTTGACGGACTAAGAGAGTAGACTCCCTGGAACAGGTAATTTTGGGGTACAAGAAGATAATGTGCAGTTTATCGGAAGTATGTTTATCTTCATCTAATTCTAAATTACCTGTTAGTCTTCCTAAGCAGTTCATCAGTGAGTTTCAGCCACGTAGGGGCAGAGTCTCCGTCGCGCCGGATGTAGGGCTTCAGTGTGGTGCCCGAGTACAGGGAACGGAAGGGCGTCGGCTCTATGTTGGACAACAGGAGAGTGCCGTAGTTTGTACTAGCTATTGTACCGCTTAAGTTGTCTATTAGGTACTGAAATTGAAGAAGAAAAATTAGAATTTGAAATTAGAAAAATTAGAAAGAAAAATTGATTTTTTTTTTTTAAATTTGCATACGTATATTTATGACAGCCGTAAGAGTCAACAATATTGTTACTTCGACCGTATTACGAGACCACTCTAAACTGTTCTAGAAGTTTCTACAATGTGCTCGAAGGTCTTACTATGTACTTGATGTTTCGAACTTTTTCTGTGGAATGTTCTAGTATGGAACTGTGTAGAAGTCAAAGGATGTTTCTAAAAAGTTCTGGAACATTCTACTATGGAGTAATGTAGAAGTCCAAGGATGTATCGATTAGGTTCTGGAACATTCTACTATGGAACTGTGTAGATCTCGAAAGTAAAGATGTTTTGAAAAGGTCCTAAAACTTGTTCTTGTTGCCAGAACATTCTAATTTGTTCCGGGAACTTCTACCATGACCGGTGGGGTTTAAATATGTATTGCGATGATCGACCCGGACAGGTATTCTTAAAATTAACTACGACTGGAGCAATACGCAATTGCCTAGTGCAATTAAGTGGTGCATTGTGATAAAAAGAGAATTAGTGTTTCTAAGAAAAAAGGAAAGTAGGTAATCAATTACTTACCGATCTTTGGAACCGATCTAGAACTCTTTCAGCATTGATAACGATCCTCGGATCTTCAGTCATATAGCCGCCGAGGAGTTTCACTTCTCTGTAAAATAATTAAATGCTATGTGCTTACCAGGCAAGACAGAATCGGTAATCTAGAGGTTACTACACTATCGTGGATGCGTTTGCAAATATTTGAGCCCACATACAAGCTAGAGCGACTATCTATGAGGAGGTATGCTTCTCCCATAATTTGTGACCTTATGAGAAGATGTATCCCTCCTACCCAGGTCACAAAATTGTAACATTTAATTTAATTTTGATTTAATTTAAATTTGACATTGATTTAATTTTGATTTGATTTTAATGTTGACTTAATTCCCACGTTTTTATAAACTCACTTTTCTTTTTTGGTTTACCTAATTTAATTTGCATTAATTGTGTTAATTTTGATTTGATTTTTGGTTGTTTTATCGTTACTAACATACTGTTATAAAATTCTTGTTTACTAACCCACTATGGATGTTACATATCCGAATAAAAGAGTATTTTATTTATTTATTCCGTGCAGGAGTCGAACGCGAGACACGTAGCGCAACAGCCAATAGCTCAGCCACTGCGTCAATGTTTGTTAGCTTTTTTTTTTATCGTGGTAAAGTCATCAAATGAGTCCTCCCACCCCGGGCAGGAGAGGGAGGGAATGTCAGACTCGTACTGACTAAAATCCACGGTGTATTTCAATAGTAATCCCGCGACCCCGGCAGGCTTTGGCCCTCTGAGAGGGGGCTCCGTCATTTTTGCTGACGCTCTTTGAGGCGTGCGTGGAATACGACGCGCCGTAGACAGACAGACATGCTACATGAAAATGTGTGACCAGCCTTCCGAAATAAGGCAGAAAAAATTGAGTACTTATATTAAAGTTGAGTACTCACTTATCCAAATCAAAAACAGGTAGATGCTTATGTCTCTTCAGCCGTCTTAACGCCAACTTAGCCCGCAGCCTGCACAAGTACGCCTTCTTATTAGGATCCCGAACCTTCGGGATCAGGCCCTCAACTTTCTTCAGAAGCTGTATCTCCTCGTACTGGGACATTTCTACCAGATCAGGTTGACATTTCGGCAGAGGATCTTCCCAGGGTGTGTCGACGGAGTTGAGTTGGGTGGAAAAGAGGGATTCCCGTCTGATTGGCTTATCTTCCACGACCTGCTTCTTGGGTCTGTCGAAGACCAGTTTCCTGTTGTCGTGTTCGGAACCGCTGCGGGAGTCTGAGTCGTAGTATAGCATAGTTTGTTGGAACGAGTGGATGCTTGAAGAGTCACTCTGGAACGAAAGAGCAGATGAATTACTTTATGTACAATCGGCAAAGTTTAATCATGACCCATTTTGACAATAAATCGTTTGAATCCGTCAAATTGACAAAGATCAAAGTCGTTACCATGGATATGTTTGTTTACGCGAATGTGGACCTAATTGTATATAAATATCTGTAGCCTCTGTAGGAATATAAGCTTATAGTGGGTCATGATTCAACTTTGTCGACTGTACATTTGCCTAGTCACCATTGACAAGACTGTTACCTAGTCAGACTTTTGAGCTTCTAAAATCAGAACTAACCAAATCCATCAAATTAACATAGTCTTAGCTTAAACTTGGCTCAGTCACGCGTCATCCAAAAATGAATCTTATTTTCAAACAGTTTGTGTTCTTATTCGTATCATAAGTTTGATCACAGTCGTCACTAATACTGATGTATAGGTTGTATATCTCTACTGACGACTAAAACTATATGAATTATGAAACTGAAGAGTTCGTTTGGCTGAACGCGTTAATCTCAGAAACAAATGGTTCGCGATGAAAAAAATTGTATGTGATGGATAGTCTATGTACAGTCGAAAAAGTTGAATCATGACCCATTTTGACAAAAAATCGTTTGAATCCGTCAAATTGACAAAGATCAAAGTCGTTACCATGGATATGTATATTTAAGCAAATGTGAACCTAATTGTATTTGAATGTCTGTTAGAAAAAAAGCTTATGGTGGGTCATGATTCAACTTTATCGATTGTACATCTAGGAACGCTATAGGCTATGTAACACCACGCTACAGCCAATAGAAGCCGAGCTGCTGGGGGTGAAAGCACGGGAAACAACTAGCTTAATTTACAACTCGACTTATATTCTAATAAGGTTTATTTTCGAATGAAGCGTACAGCTAAGCTTAAACTAAGTTCGTTCTAAAGATTTGGGCCTCAGAGATGGTTACTGTGTTACTTACTTGCATTGGGATGATACGGTGTGAAGGTGCGAAGTCAAACCCTCGTAACTCAATGTCGGAGTAGGGGTCTCTTCGTGTCAACACGTTCAGAGAGTCGTCGAAGGTGCTCTCGTCGCCCAATTCATTCCTGAATTTGACAAAATGTAATACATTGTTGGCTTTTAGGGACGCTTTGACAAGGTACAAATTTTAATTGGTTACCTAATTTTAAACAAGAAATCTTGGGTTAAAGTACAACAGTACTCCTCCGAAACAGGTTGATTAAGTTTAATGTGTTTTTTTTTTGTACACGTGATAGGTACGAGAATAGGTCTTACAGGTATTTTCCACTCTCATTAACCATACACATTAAAAAAAAATTACGAACAGCGAAGTGGTCTTGGTACCGCTAGTCTCCTTCTTAAAAAATACAAAATGTGTCTAGAAGTAGGTATATGATCAAGTTTCTCATATGAATAATGAACATTAATTGTATGGCAAAAATAATTATCCATTTATGAATGAAGGGCAACTGAGCTAAGCTTAACTTAAGTTCACTCGATAATTATGGGCCAGAGCCATGTAACAAACGATTAACGCGAACGCTGAGTAGACTTTAATAGGTTTTTAACTTTATGTTCTTGGGTATAAAGTTGAAGATCTATTGAATATTTCATAGCGTTGTCGCTCGTTCCAGTTACTAACGCTCAGAAATCTTAAATAGATTTTCAACTTTAGAGTTTAGGCTATAAAGTTGAAAATCTATTGGGGTGTATCGAGCGTTTACGATTATCGTTTGGGACTTGTTGTGATTTGGCTAGGAGGGCAGAAGTATGGGACAAGATAAAGAATAGTCCTACCTGCTATCTGAATCCAGCTGGTCATAGAATGAGGTGCTGGAAACACCACTCAGCTCATCCGAGTCCACCCTTCTCTTCTTGCAGGGTACTGGCTCTGACCCCGTGGTCAGAGAACTGCTCTCATTGTTGATCAAGTCTTTGTATCCTGAAAGGTCAGCCTCAAGGTTAAAGTTTATAATCTCTAATAGGATTGTAAGGGTCATAAGAATGAGCTGCTGGAATGTCTGATTATTGGGACCCTTTAAGGTGATTGCGTCGATGTTGCCCGCGAAATTCAAATTTTCTTACGTTTTTTGCAATTTGCAGGCCAGTGACATGTTGTAACTTTATCAAGATATGAATTGCGGTAATAATAAGTATAAAGCTGCATCTAAGTTAGATTTCGGAGATTTTAACAAGATGCAGCTTTTCTATGTGAGAGCTGGTGGAGCGAATGTTTTGATAATTTTTATATTTAAAATTATACTTGTTATTATCGCAATTCATATTTTGATATTATATTGATTAGTTCGGGTTTCGCAGTAAACATGCCACTGTCGATCAAGTACATAGACTAACAAATAAGATCATGGAATCACTGGAGGCAAAATCTTACTGTGCCAGTGCTTTCTTGGACATATCTCAGGCGTTCGACCGCGTTTGGCATGAAGGATTGCTATTTAAATTAAAAAAAGCTCTACCAGATCACCTGTACGGAATACTAAAATCATTCCTACAGCAGCGCCATTTCATAGTACAAAATGGAGAAGCACTTTCTGATCTTTGTCCCATAAAGGCAGGAGTGCCACAGGGTAGCGTACTGGGTCCTATACTCTACGTACTGTTCACTGCAGACTTGCCGACATCTGATTCCCTAACTACTGGAACCTTTGCTGATGATACCGCCATACTAGCGGCGCATAGTGATCCAAAAACTGCTTCACAAATACTCCAAGAAGGACTAAACGACATATCACACTGGCTTAAAAAGTGGCGGATAAAAGCAAACGAAACAAAATCAGTCAACGTAACGTTTACCCTAAGAAGAGGATCTTGTCCTCCAGTCACATTAAACAACATTGAAGTTCCACAGGCGGACCATGTGAAATATCTTGGGTTGTATTTAGACAAAAGACTTACCTGGCAAAAGCATATCTTCACTAAAAGGAAGCAACTTGGTATTAAAACAAGAAAACTCTACTGGCTCATTGGGCGAAAGTCACAACTATCTCTTGAGAACAAAATACTATTGTATAAGACAATACTGAAGCCCATCTGGACGTATGGGATTCAATTATGGGGCACTGCATCTCACTCAAACCTAGAAATCCTACAGAGGTTCCAAAATAAGACACTGCGCATGTTAACAAACGCACCCTGGTTTGTACCCAACGAACTACTACACCGTGACTTGGGAGTGCCCACTGTGAAGCAGGAAATTGTACGCCATACCAAGTCCTATAAAGAACGTATCAAGGAACATCCAAATATTCTCGCTCGGATTCTAATGGAGAATCATAACAAAGCGCGACGATTAAAGCGCAAAATACCTCAAGACTTAGTCCAACCACAGTAAATATAATTATACTGTCTCAACAATGAGGATGTGGCATAGGTCACATACCGAGCTCGTCAGCTTTAGCACCAACCAATATACTGATGAATGTCCCATAAGGGAGACAGATGGCAGTAAACACAAGAAAAAAAAAAAAAAAAAAAAAAAATATTTTGATAAAGTTACAACATGTCACTGGCCTGCAAATTGCAAAAAACGTAAGAAAATTTGAATTTCGCGGGCTGGTTGGAGCATTCCCCTTAAGGCAAAAGGCAATTGAAGGAACAGGGTGGGTTTTAGACAGTAGGTGTCTAACAGTCTCTTTCCCTCCACCCAGGGTCGAAAGTACTCGTTTATTGACTTCTGACCACCAAGAAAACCTGCGACATCTACCAACCCGCACTGGGCCCGCGTGGTGGATTATGGTAACATTTAGGCTGATGGATGATTGCAAGCCTACTTGCAGGTTCAAGACATATGGAATAACAACTGTTCTTTTTTAAATAATTAGGGGAAAAAATCTATTTTAAGTCTAGGGTAAAAGTAAGCAAAGGTAAGTACAAAGCTTCCATCATGCAACAGTCAATTAATTTGTTAAAACATACCCATTTCTGTGACTTTGGCTAAAAAGAGTGTTCTGTCAATTGACACCTGATTTCTTGGTCGAACTCTTGGTTTGTCTCTTGCTATTTCTTGAACTGAAAAAAATTAAATATAGTTTGCATTCTTTTTGTGACAACCTATGTTTTACTTTATTATGTGAAAGTTAGACTAAAACTTGTTACATTTTCACATGGTAAATAGATTTGAATGAAATTCGGTGCACAGACAGTTTATAACCTGAGTAGCATACATTTAAGTTGTCTGGAAGATATCTTTACTAGCAATAAGACTGCCATTGTAATCAAAGAATTATTCATGTTTATAACAATTTTGGTGTACAATAAAATATATTCTATCTATCTATCTATTTTATCCACATAGTATGATCTTTAAAGTGCTAGTCATTTAAGTGAAGTTACTTAGTACATTCTTAATGAGATTTTTTAAAGGAGTCTTACTGATGTGAGCAGCAACTGCAGGTGAGAAGTTGTGCAGCAGTTTCCACCAGCCCGTCTCCCCGAGCACTGCAGATCCTGACTTGAAGAACAGCTTGTTGTACACTGACAGAACACCAGCTATTGTGCCCACCCAGTTCTTCTTTTGCTTGCTGTGATCAGGAGAGTGTGGTAAGGACGATCATAAAGTTTTCGTAAGATAGTATATTTTTTTACTACTCCATAGAAGGGCTGAGTTTAGGAATATAATAACAACATTTTCTTTTAATAGCCATAGCTGTCCCACGTGCTTTCCAAGCCACAGAAGAAACTCGCTATGACAGTGGTCTGGTCACGCATCCACTTTTTCACATTCAAACTTAGAACAATTAGGTACAGCTTCTATCTCTCAATAAAATGAGTGGTTAGTTAGACAATCTCCTCTTATATTCAAAAACATTTGGGAAAAAAAGGAGTTGTTTTTATTGAGTACTTACGTTTGTGCCCCAAACAGTGCCTGCCAGTATCTATCAATGAAGGAGCAGATGTGTGTCTTGTAGTGGAAGTAGCCGTGGTTGCTGATGCCGTACGACTGGATGTTCAGGTGGTGGAGCGTCAGGTGGATCACATTCACCCTAAAATAAATGGTAGATTTAAAGCAAGACATGGTCAGTTAACTAATTGATACTACATTTTTTTTTTTCGTTTGGATAGGGCAGCCTTTATTCAGCAGATTATTATGATTGCTTTGTAGACTATAAATCAATGTAAAAATTGCCAAAATATTAGAAACAAATAAATGATTTTTCCTGTAGTGATAGGTGTATGGTTGGTGCAATGAATTTTATGGATATTATAATATTATGGGTCTTCGAAATTCAATGCAATAATAACACTGATCAATTTTGTTCACTTTTGTATAGCAAAAAACGGGCACTAAAAGTATATTTGAACTCAATATTTACCAGGGAAATCTATTTCTTGCAAATATCTCCTTATTAGTCGGTGAGCAGTCTTCGCAAGTGAATTCGAAGAAAACATCGCAGGCAAAGTCGCCTGGGGTCCCAGAACTTCGGAGGCAGTTCAGATGTACGAAACAAATGCAGTTTTCACATATCAGGCCTGGCCGCTCCTGCTTATTCTCAGGTTCGTTGCAATATTTACATGTAGTACCCATCGTAGCTCCTTGTAAAGAAACCTCGCCCTCAGTCGACATGATCAAAGAAATAATAACAACATAACCTCAAAATTAAAATTGACAAACAACTTAGCTGCTGTCATTGACAAGCATTGTTGTCAAGTGTCAAATCTGTCAATCACATTTTTTTATGAAACGGGTTCAGGCCAAGGAACTTATTTGCTTACAGCTTAGTGTTGCGTCATCGACAAAGTTCGGTGTGCCTCATAGTCATAATTATATCGGACTATAGCGTCATAGGAATATTTCTTTGTGGTTAAGCACATACTCCCGAAGCCATTTATTATTTTTTATATAGCATTTTGCATAATTTGTTTAACAGTGAGATGGTGTGATTATTTTCACATTCGAGTATTCTCTTCAGTTTGGATGGCAAAGGTTGGGCAAAGGAAAGAGAGCAGGATTTGTTTGTATTTATTTAAAAACCTATCTAAAACAGCAAATAAAAATACTGAATGATTTAACACTAATATATTTAGTAGGTAATAGGCAATATTACTAATGAAAAATCCCAGTAATCAAGTTCTACGTGCAGTAGCCCTCTGTTCCCTGAACTGCCGGATCCATTTCCTGATGTGGTCTTTGTGGATATTCCGGGCAGCCTTCACCGGTTCGGGGTCACTGGGGTTGCTGGCCATCATGTCCAGGTGATGGGCAGCGTCTATGATCACCACTGCTCTCACTGAGTCACTTAAACTGTCGAGGATACCACCTGCAAAAATGTATTTTTCTTAAAAACTAATACATTTTTCAGTAAGGCACAAATGCCTGATGAATGAATGATTGATTGAGTTGCCAATCTGGAATATTTATCATCATCAGCCTATAATTAATGTTCCCAGTGGGACACAGGCCTCCTCTCTGTGAGAGGGAGTGGGCCATAATCCACCACAGTCCTCACGGGCCCAGTGCGTGTTGGTAGATGTCATGTCTTTGAATTTTCAGTTCTAGTACTTGCCGGTTCCCTTACAATGTTTTCCTCCGTCGTTTTTTGAGAATAGTGATGATGAAATTTCATTACACAAAGAATGCGTCTGGCTGGGTTCGCACCCACGACCACAACTCGTAAGTCCGGGCCGATAGCACTGGTCCACCACTGCTCTCAATCTGGAATATAACTCCAAGGGATTCAAACACTACCTACATAGTAACGTAAGAGTAGGGTAACTTTACCTCCTGTCCAGGGATCTCGAAGTCCATTACTGAACACAATATTCGAAGCTGCCTGCAGCCTGTTGCCTCCATATTCCAACCTAGCCATGTTTTCTCGAGGATACACGTTGTACTTCTTGTGGCATTCCTCGGCAAAGGTCGTGAAGTTCCAGGGCTCCGGCTCAAACATGTCGTTCTTGCCGTTGCTACACATCGGCATTACCATCTCTGTGCAGGCCTTTAGAAGAGAAAGAAGTTGAATCAGTTGAATCCCAATTAATATTAAAAATACAAAAGTGATTTTGTTTGGTTGTTATGTTTTCAAGTCTAAACCGCTAGACCCGAGCTTATGAATTTTGGTACAGATATCGATGGACCCCCCAAACGCTGATGGGCTGGAGGAAGAGGGATGAGCGAAACCACTGGCAAAATCTGGTTTAAACAAAGTGTATTGAAAGAATCATGCCGATTTGGTTGGCTCTGTCCAGTCAGATTGTGGTAGGATTTCAACTAATTTGATTGTCTGAAGTATTTATTTTCATTTTAAATTATATTTTATTTACTTGATAGTCCCATCCACTAGCGTCGAGGTTGCCGTAGTCTGCTCCTTTCTGATAATCAACGCACTTACTTTTCTTGTCGTAATTCGTAAATACATCTAGCACTTGTCCTATAGCCTGAAATCAAAAAGTATTTATCAGACACTAGCTGCTGCCCGCGACTTCGTCCGCGTAGTATTTATTTATCAGACATTCCAGAGAAAATTGTATGGCCAGAGGATCGTGTGAATCCAAACAGGCAATCTCCTTAGACATATACCTAACTATGACATACTCTCAGAACAGCTAAAGAATAAGTATCGGGAAAACGGGTTGGTCCAACAATTGATTTTCATCATTCGAAGACATTATTGTCATCTACAAACCCAGCCATATATACGACTCTATTTTCCTTCAACAGAAGGAAGCCATGCGTCCCCGCACTAGGAAATTAGAGGGTTTAAGATTACCTGTAATAGTTTGTCGTCAGTCAAAGTCTCTTTAAGGTACTCGCAGACAACTCTGACGGGCTCAGCAGGTAGAGGTACCAGGAAGTCTGAGGGGAACGGATAGTTCACCATGGCCAGCGTAGAGTACATGGACTGCAGGAATTCTAGGAGCACATCCAGGTCTGTCGAGTTCTTTAGGGGTGTGCAGAGATTGAAGGTTTTGTGCAAGAATTCTGAGCCGTTGGCGGTTGAGGAGTAGTTCCTGAAAATATGAGTGATATCAGGGAAGTCCTGTCATAGTTTCAGCTGATAATAAGACGAGGTGAACTACTAGGTTTTCTCGCGAATTAACAGCACTGATTTAACTGCGTACCGTGTTCTTGAATGATCGCAAACGATAAAAATGTACAGATTGACCATTGCGTGAATCAAACACCGAGAGGCTCAAGGAATGTGGAATGCTGAACCCTCTTACAACATGGTAAATTCGAAAAGCTACAACTTCTTACCTGATAACACTCCAAGACTCCCTGATGTTGGTGGAGCAGTTCCTGTTAACAGTCCTGAAGCTAGAAGTGACGAGCCTGTTGAAGACCCCGCAGGGAGCCATTCCGGTGAACATGTGCACGGGGGCGGAGGCCGCGATGGCGCCGCTAACGATATGAGGATACTTTAAACGGAAGTAGGCTGCTAACATTCCACCATAGGATCCTGTAGAGGAGAAAATGACTGTGGTACCAGTACAAGTGTTATGGGAGACCTGTCAGCGTTGGTGTCGAAAAATCTTTGCAGTGAGAGAAATATTAGTAAACACCCCATAGTCTATCAGTAACTGTAGTGTCTTGTCTGAATCGATTTGGTAGATGAAAGGCTGATTTTTCATATAAAGAAAACATCTTGAGGTACTGGATTGACTTGTATTGCAATCTTGCCCACTTCAGATGGCGGGTTCCCATTGGCGGCTATATTCATTCTGGAGTACTTTCCCCACGCGAAAAGTAATTATAAGTCCCCATAGAACAATAAGTTCTCACTGATCTTCATTATAGTTAATTATTTAATTTTCAACTCACCTCCAAACGCAATGACTGGATATCTAGGCTTAATGGCGTTTCCTTGCAGGTAGTCGATGAGTTCGGCGTAATCAGCCAGCGCTTGTTCCGACGACAGATACCCGATGTGATCGTTGTCCAGCGACTTATTACCGAACGGCATTGACTCTCCATAGTATCTGGAAAAAGAGATATTTTAGCAATATTTTAGTGAAATTATGAGGATGATGATCATGACCTTATATTTTAGTGAAATTATGAGGTCATGTCTGCCGCAGAACCGAAAAAAGGTGGAGCAAGGAAGGTTCTCGAATGGAAACCGTGCGTAAGTAAACGTAGGGTGGGACGCCCCCCAGAAAAATGGACCAATGACCTGAAGAAGGTAGCTGGCAGTGGCTGGATGAAAAATGCGGGTGATCGTGCGCTGTGGCGCTCCCTGGGAGAGGCCTATGTCCAGCAGTGGACTGCAATAATTTGAAATGATGATGATGAGGATGGTGGAACAAAAGATTCACCAGTAGGTACCTTTCAGTGGTTTTTGGCCTTGTGAAAAGGCTTTTTTTATTGCTACAATCCCTTTTCCCTTGGGTTGTGGAGGTCAATTAGGCAGTCGCCCCATGTGAAATACTATCAGTATTTTCAGCTGCATCCAGTTAAAGATGCAGATGATGATGTTTAAAAACGTGATGACAGTGGACCGGTGTGAAGACGACCTCGATTAATCTAATCCTAGCAGTTACGAGTATGCGATGTAATTTTCAACTAATTTGATTGTCCTTTCCACTCCCCTCCCTCTCCTTCATCATGTTATTTCGATGACTAGTTATCTAAGCTTCGCGGTTTCTTCAGACACGCAAACTCGTTGTTTCGGCGTTAGTTGCAATAAACAAAAACGTTAGCCAAGCGATTTGTGACCTTCATGATTATGACGGAAAGTTGAGGAAGGTGATAAGAGAGGAAAAGGGGTCAGGAAGTTGAAACATTAGACACTTACCTATGTTCAGCGAACACAATTTTAGCTCGGAACTCCTGCGCGATTTCCCACATGAAGCCTGTGTGTTTGGCAAATACTTCTATTTGTCCCTGAAAATTAGAGGGAAAATCAATAAGATACAGAATTAAAAAGCAGTCAGTGCTGTCTAAGCCTGCAAAAGTGATACTCAAGAGAATTGAATTCGCAAATGCGCCGAGAAACGATCCATGAATATTATTGTAAGTAGAATCTATTTATGATGAGTAAGTAGCTAAGTTGGTATGGCAAATAACATCCAGCAATTAGGTAAGTACCTATAGTCTGGGTAAAATTTATAGTCAACAATATTTATTTACTTTAATAGCTGCAATATTGTTTTGTATGCATGTTTTAATTGAGTGATGACTCAACAATTGTAGTTTTAATTAATAATTGTATTCAAGTAAGTAAGTACTTAATGTCTTTGGTACCTATTTAGTTAAGTACACATTTTAGGTATTAGAGTTTTAAATTACTAGCTTTTGCCAGCGGATTCACCCGATCACCTCCCCCGCCCATTGCCTATGTCACTCAGCACTTCAGGAGTCAGGACCATGTCAGGACCGGCTTTCAATTGGTGAGAATAATCTGTCCAGTAGTTTCGAAGCCCATTCAATACAAACAAACAAATCTTTCCTTTTTAGGGTTCCGTAGTCAACAAGGAACCCTTATAGTTTCGCCATGTCCGTCCGTCCGTCCGTCCGTCCGTCTGTCCGCAGTTTAGCTCAGAGACGCACAGTACTAGAGAGCTGTAATTTGGTGTAAATATACGGATTTATTGTGCCGAAAAAGTGGTAAAATAAAATCTCGTAAAATATTTTTTTTTAGGGTACCTCCTGTACACGTAAAGTGGGGATGTTTTTTTTTTTCTCGCGTACCCCTTAGTGTGGGGTATCATTAAATAGGTCTTTAAAAAATACTGATAGTTTCCATTAACAATTTTTTGATAAAAAAATTCGTTTGTGAAATATTAAGCTTTAAAGTGCTAATTTTTGCTCGACTCGAGTGTCCCCCCCCTCTACCAGCTAAACGGTTATGTTTGGGGGTGTGAAAAAATTCACAATAGTAGTATATATAACGAAGTTTAAAAGAAAATTATCATGACTAAGTAGGCTTTACAACTTTACGTGTAATAGTCGACCAACTTATAAAATGTACTTGGATAACATATTTTCTTAAACATAATGTATCGGAGAACATCTTCTTCAACTGCAAATGTAAGTTTGTCAACTTTATTTTTACAGCTTTAATAGGTATGTTTTTTAGGGATAGGTAGGTTTTTATCGTCAACTATTTTTAACTAACTTCAAAAAAAGGAGGAGGTTCTAAATTCATCGTAATCTTTTTAGGGTTCCGTAGTCAACAAGGAACCCTTATAGTTTCGCCATGTCCGTCCGTCCGTCCGTCCGTCCGTCTGTCCGCAGTTTAGCTCAGAGACGCACAGTACTAGAGAGCTGTAATTTGGTGTAAATATACGGATTTGTTGTGCCGAAAAAGTGGTAAAATAAAATCTCGTAAAATATTTTTTTTTAGGGTACCTCCTGTACACGTAAAGTAGGGATGTTTTTTTTTTTTCTCGCGTACCCCTTACTGTGGGGTATCATTAAATAGGTCTTTAAAAAATATTGAGAGTTTCCATTAACAATTTTTTGATAAAAAAATTCGTTTGTGAAATATTAAGCTTTAAAGTGCTAAATTTTGCTCGACTCGAGTGTCCCCCCCCTCTACCAGCTAAACGGTTATGTTTGGGGGTGTGAAAAAATTCACAATAGTAGTATATATAACGAAGTTTAAAAGAAAATTATCATGACTAAGTAGGCTTTACAACTTTACGAGTAATAGTCGACCAACTTATAAAATGTACTTGGATAACAGATTTTCTGAAACAACATGTATCGGAGAACATGTTCTTCAACTACAAATGTAAGTTTGTCAACTTTATTTTTACAGCTTTAATAGGTATGTTTTTACGGTATGTTTTTTGGGGATAGGTAGGTTTTTATCGTCAACTATTTTTAACTAACTTTAAAAAAAGGAGGAGGTTCTAAATTCGTCGTAATCTTTTTTTATGTATTTTCCCCGATTTCTCAAAGACTCCTGGACCGATTTTGAAAATTCTTCTTTTTAAAATTAAATTCAGCGAATCAGTTTAGTTAGTTCACATAAGTATTTTGATGGGCAACTACGGAACCCTACACTGTGCGTGGCCCACTACGCACTTGGCCGGTTTTTTTTTTATGTATTTTCCCCGTTTTCTCAGACTCCTGGACCGATTTTGAAAATTCTTCTTTTTAAAATTAAATTCAGCGAATCAGTTTAGTTAGTTCGCATAAGTGTTTTGATGGGCAACTACGGAACCCTACACTGTGCGTGGCCCGACACGCACTTGGCCGGTTTTATATTATTAGTGTAGGTTATTATAGTTAGGTCACAGATTACGTTAGGTGCAGTTACCCTAACCCTTGATAAATACCCGTAAATCAACATGATTTTAATATTATACATAAGGCGTAATGATGCGTAATTTTTGAACTAGACCTTAAATAATCTACATCAATATTTTGTAGTTGGTACCTACATACTAGCGCATTTATTAGCCTGAGATTTTAAACTTTGGTCTTTGTGTGTGGTATTTAGGTATAACAGTAAACATTGTTAACGTGAATTAATTGTATAGATTTAGTTGGTAACTTATTTACCTACCTACATGATAAAGGGAAGTCCCTAAGTTGCAGTAATAAAATTACTTTATACTTTATTATTTATTTTAACGACTATCATCTCTCGCAAATTATAACGGCTGTGCCTAATCGAAGCCTGTTTCATACCTCCCGTGGTCTACAATCATAAAGAAACCACACATAATTATTAAATGGCAATTTGAACCTTGAAAGCTCAAAGAACTGTTGCAGTTAACTGTTAGTTTTTTTTGCCGGGCATCGAACCTGAGATTAATGGAGCATTGTCTACCGCTCGATTATGAGAGCGGGTCAGAATAATCGGCTGAGGCAATGTCCTATTTCACTAAAATGTAAACAATGTCCGATAACAGAATATTCGAGGTGATATGACTACGTTTGACCCTAAAATAAACACTGAAGTACTAAAATACTAGATAACATTGCTTTTGAGACTCAATTATTATTTTTGTCGAGTTCTGTTTGCTTTAAATACAAAAAATGCAAAAAATGAGTCAGAGTTGTTCGATTAATGAACAGTTAGCACATAGGGCACGAGTTGGAATTATTTTAATGACACTTTTAAATTCCAAAATATGTAATCGTCAAATTGCTAAGTTTAAACTTATTGCTCTTTTACCCTATTTCTATAATATCTTATGACCAAACCTATGTAACATTTATAAGAAAAAAACTCTTCAATCCCTTCATATCATAGTTTATCGCCACTGCTTTACCTAAGTATAATTCAATAATTGTAATAATCATATGAATTTCTGTTTAGAAATAATATTCACAAGTAAATTATGTAGGTAGGTTGCCATTTGTGATTGTTAACATAAATAATTTACCCACACAAAACTACAAACGTACGCAAGTGTGTTAGGCACTATCAATGAACGTCTTACTTTGAAAATCTTTACAGCCCAAAATAACTACAATAACCGCAAGCAAAGTCAGAAACAAGAAGGTATGCTCACCTCATTTCCCGTATAGAAGAAAATAGGTCCACTGCCCTGGTCCCAGTTGTCATCATTCTCCAGATACTTGATTTGAAAAGTTTCATTCCTTTGAAAACCAAAATGATCCAGAGGAACACGAAACCATTTTGTTACATATTTGTAATCAGCATCCACGACACTTAGGGTCACTATGGTTAATAATATTATACGTAACATGTTTTGTTTTAAGTAAATTGTAAAATTTATAAAGACACGTCCATTCTGTTTGGTTTCAAATGTGCTAATGAGTGATCTCGCTCGCCGACGAAGCGTTTACTCGATTATGCAATGCGAAGTACACTTGTGGAGAAAAGTCGTGCACGGCATGAGTATTTGTGTTTTCCATTACTTTTTTTCTTCTATATGACTAGTGCAAATGGATATATTGATCTTTGCGATTGATTAGAACTACTGAGTAGGTGTTCTACCGTGTGTTTAGAATTTAAATGAGAGTAAGATGCAGTGGCGGATTAAGAATTTCCGAGGCCCTAAGCACAGAGCCTGTGTAGGCCCTCTATTGCTTAAATTGGGAAGGTAGAATGTATGGGCAGCCGCAGGGCCCTGCAGGGGTGTATGAAAGGTGAATCCCGGACCGCTTTCGCCATGTAATTCCGGAAATGTAGAAGAATCCCGAAAAAATGTAAGTAAAAAATGAAACGCCAGCAGAGGATGCCGCCCCTGAAGAACAGGGGCCCCAAGCACGAACTTGTAGTGCTTATACGTTAATCCACCACTGGTAAGATGAGTTAATAATTTATTAAGTATTTTAATACTATTAATAGATTTGTAGAAGGCTTTGACCGCTGCATGACTCGCTTTATGGATAAGAATTACCACCTCAGAAATGTTCTGAATATAACACACTACACTTGGGAAAATGCATCTTCCCATTCATGAAATACTTCAGAATCGGATCAGGAGTTTCGAAGATTACCGACAACATTCAAACTATAATTACGTACAATAAGAGTAAGCATTGCATTGTAATCGAGATAAGTAGATGATTAATTTCCAGCGTAAGACTTTCCCCTTGGGACGATTATTGAACTGCACACAGGTAAAGCCGCGGGTATAATCTAGTATCAGTATAGATAGTTTGTATCCACATTTATTAAGCACTAAGTACTACCTAATTACTTTTGTCATTACTTCATTAGACATGTTCTTTCATTTAAAAATAAGTACGGTTTTCTCCTCGTTTTCTCATTAAATGTTGAATGTACACACATCAAAAGTGTCTAGGGATCAAGCATTTTTATGCGGATTTCTTGAGATTGAGATGTGGTTTTTGTAATAAATTTATGATTTTATGAATTTATATGGATCCTTTTTGGTGCATTTCATAATTTGAATCAGGAACTGTAAATCAAATTCGAGTAAAAGATGAAAATCAGCTGTCAATATTTTCCCTATAAAAACATACAACGCATTGAAGACATTATTAGTGCTACTGTTTCCCTACTACTGATTAAAACCAACGTTATTATGGAGCGGCGACGTCATTTAAGCAGGGAAGAAATGCTCAGAGCCGTGGGAATGATAGAAGCTGGTTCCCGGCAACGTACTGTGGCTTTAGCTCTGAATACAAGTCAGAGTGTTATCAGTCGACTTTGGACACGTTACCGAAGCACTGGTACCGTGGCTGAGAGCCATGGAGAACGGTATCGCTGCACCACACGGAGACAAGACCGATACATTCAAATCTTAACTCGAAGAGCTCCAACAATAACCGCCATGATGTTAGCCGTGAGGCTTCATCACTCTTCAGGGAACTTAATTAGCGACCAAACAGTCAGAAACCGCTTGCATGAAGTGAACCTTCATTCCCGAAGACCGCTACGGGTACCACCTATAGCAATGCACAATCGTAGGATTCGATATCAATGGGCTCTTGAACACAGAAATTGGGCAGAAGAACAATGGCGTTTCGTGTGCTTTTCTGATGAGTCTCGTTTTGGTATGAGACCGGATACAAGACGTATACGACACTGGAGAACCCCTGGACGCCAACAGCGATTAAAATCCTGCCAGGAAGTCCATCCTTATAGTGGTGGAACCATCATGGTATGGGCGGGTATTTGGATCGGCGGAAGAACTGAGTTGATTTGGATCAGAGGCAACCTCAACGCTCAAATTTATGCTGAGACGATTGTATCAGACGTCATCGTTCCTCTACAAGTGCAAATCGGTCCCTTATTTCAAAGTTATTGCAAAAATATATGTTGATCCCTAGACACTTTTGATGTGTGTATTTTTGCAATAACTTTTCTCCTGATTGATATTAATTAAAATGTTCTTTAAGGATTCATCAAATAAAGTGTTATCGTTTGTCACAGTAACGATAAACCAAGTCACCTTTGCATTCATAAAGAAATTTGCCATTTTCCTAATAAAGGGATTTTTGACATTTGAACCACTAACATTAAAGTTCGAAAAAAAGACAGAAATAGCAGTTTTCTTTAAAATTTTATTGGGTAACTTAAACAATTAATAATCCGTGTTTCTACCGCGAACACTAACAACACAAGAACATCGGTTTGGCATACTCAAAATGAGTTCATCCAAATCACGCTGTGGAATGGCCGCCCATGTTCGTTGCAACAACAAAAAAAGGTCTTCTTGCGACTGGATACCCTCCATATTCGGCAGAGCTCTTCTCTGTAGCATATCCCATGCATGCTCAATCGGGTTCAAGTCTGGCGACTGAGCAGGCCAGGGCAGGACATTGATGTTAGCTGCGGCGAGAGTCTGTCTTACAACTCTTGCGGTGTGCGGTCGTGCATTACCATGCATTAACTGAAATAAGGGACCGATTTGCACTTGTAGAGGAACGATGACGTCTGATACAATCGTCTCAGCATAAATTTGAGCGTTGAGGTTGCCTCTGATCCAAATCAACTCAGTTCTTCCGCCGATCCAAATACCCGCCCATACCATGATGGTTCCACCACTATAAGGATGGACTTCCTGGCAGGATTTTAATCGCTGTTGGCGTCCAGGGGTTCTCCAGTGTCGTATACGTCTTGTATCCGGTCTCATACCAAAACGAGACTCATCAGAAAAGCACACGAAACGCCATTGTTCTTCTGCCCAATTTCTGTGTTCAAGAGCCCATTGATATCGAATCCTACGATTGTGCATTGCTATAGGTGGTACCCGTAGCGGTCTTCGGGAATGAAGGTTCACTTCATGCAAGCGGTTTCTGACTGTTTGGTCGCTAATTAAGTTCCCTGAAGAGTGATGAAGCCTCACGGCTAACATCATGGCGGTTATTGTTGGAGCTCTTCGAGTTAAGATTTGAATGTATCGGTCTTGTCTCCGTGTGGTGCAGCGATACCGTCCTCCATGGCGCTCAGCCACGGTACCAGTGCTTCGGTAACGTGTCCAAAGTCGACTGATAACACTCTGACTTGTATTCAGAGCTAAAGCCACAGTACGTTGCCGGGAACCAGCTTCTATCATTCCCACGGCTCTGAGCATTTCTTCCCTGCTTAAATGACGTCGCCGCTCCATAATAACGTTGGTTTTAATCAGTAGTAGGGAAACAGTAGCACTAATAATGTCTTCAATGCGTTGTATGTTTTTATAGGGAAAATATTGACAGCTGATTTTCATCTTTTACTCGAATTTGATTTACAGTTCCTGATTCAAATTATGAAATGCACCAAAAAGGATCCATATAAATTCATAAAATCATAAATTTATTACAAAGCCACATCTCAATCTCAAGAAATCCGCATAAAAATGCTTGATCCCTAGACACTTTTGATGTGTGTATATGTTGATCCCTAGACACTTTTGATGTGTGTATGTTCGGGTCGCCTTCCAATAAAGATGGATGCATTTGAATACCATAAACTATGGCATGTCGGGTTGTTAGACTTTCGGACCTCAGTTATAACTATAACTATAGAGTTTCCGTTTGTTCACTCCACTTGAGTGCGTCCAACAATTTAAAAAAACCGGCCAAGTGCGTGTCGGGCCACGCACAGTGTAGGGTTCCGTAGTTGCCTATCAAAATACTTATGCGAACTAATTAAACTGATTCGCTGAATTTAATTTTAAAAAGAAGAATTTTCAAAATCGGTCCAGGCGTCTTTGAGAAATCGGGGAAAATACATAAAAAAAAAGATTGGGACGAATTGAGAACCTCCTCCTTTTTTCGAAGTTAGTTAAAAATAGTTGACAATAAAAACCTACCTATCCCCAAAACATACCCACCTATTATAGCTGTAAAAATAAAGTTGACAAACTTACATTTGCAGTTGAAGAACAAGTTCTGCGATACATTTTGTTTGGGAAAATATGTTGTCCAAGTACGTTTTATAAGTTGGTCGACTATTACTCGTAAACTTGTATAGCCTACTTAGTCATGATAATTTTCCTTAAAATTTCGTTATATATACTACTATTGTGAATTTTTTCACACCCCCAAACATAACCGTTTAGCTGGTAGAGGGGGGGGACACTCGAGTCGAGCAAAAATTAGCACTTTAAAGCTTAATATTTCACAAACCAATCTTTTTATCAAAAAATTGTTAATGGAAACTATCAATATTTTTTAAAGACCTATTTAATGATACCCCACACTAAGGGGTCCGCGAGAAAAAAAAAAACATCCCCACTTTACGTGTACAGGAGGTACCTACCCTAAAAAAACCGGCCAAGTGCATGTCAGGCCACGCACAGTGTAGGGTTCCGTAGTTGCCCATCAAAATACTTATGCGAACTAACTAAACTGATTCGCTGAATTTAATTTTAAAAAGAAGAATTTTCAAAATCGGTCCAGGAGTCTTTGAGAAATCGGGGAAAACACATAAAAAAAAAGATTACGACGAATTTAGAACCTCCTCCTTTTTTTAAAGTTAGTTAAAAATAGTTGACGATAAAAACCTACCTATCCCCAAAAAACATACCGTAAAAACATACCTATTAAAGCTGTAAAAATAAAGTTGACAAACATACATATGCAGTTGAAGAAGATGTTCTCCGATACATTTTGTTTAAGAAAATATGTTATCCAAGTACATTTTATAAGTTGGTCGACTATTACTCGTAAAGTTGTAAAGCCTACTTAGTCACGATAATTTTCTTTTAAATTTCGTTATATATACTACTATTGTGAATTTTTTCACACCCCCAAACATAACCGTTTAGCTGGTAAAGGGGGGGGACACTCGAGTCGAGCAAAATTTAGCACTTTAAAGCTTAATATTTCACAAACGAATTTTTTTATCAAAAAATTGTTAATGAAAACTATCAATATTTTTTAGACCTATTTAATGATACCCCACATTAAGGGGTACGCGAGAAAAAAAAAAAACATCCCCACTTTACGTGTACAGGAGGTACCCTAAAAAAAAATATTTTACGAGATTTTATTTTACCACTTTTTCGGCACAACAAATCCTTATATTTACACCAAATTACAGCTCTCTAGTACTGTGCGTCTCTGAGCTAAACTGCGGACAGACGGACGGACGGACGGACGGACGGACATGGCGAAACTATAAGGGTTCCTTGTTGACTACGGAACCCTAAAAAATATTTTACGAGATTTTATTTTACCACTTTTTCGGCACAACAAATCCGTATATTCACACCAAATTACAGCTTTCTAGTACTGGGCGTCTCTGAGCTAAGCTGCGGACAGACGGACGGACGGACGGACGGACATGGCGAAACTATAAGGGTTCCTTGTTGACTACGGAACCCTAAAAACAAATGATTTCTGTTTCAATCAAACTGGTGAACGTTACAGAATACTAAGTATAAATGGCTGTCATTATATCTTGTAAAACTCAGAAATAATGGCGTGGTAAATAATTGTAGACGGTATAAATGCAATCGGTTATATTTCCTTGCTTTAACAAATTATCAGAATCTAATGGTAGGCACAACTCGTATTTTCATGGGTGACGGCTGACTGACAGGCAACCATAAAGTTACATGCTCTGTGGCAGCAACTGTCACATCATTTCCTGTAAATAAGACTCCTTGGTCACATCCTCTCACAAGATCAGGCCTGATCTCGTGGAAGGATGTGACGGCATGGCTAGCGGCTTAGCAGGCTTGCTAAAAGGCTTTTGGCATTGGCTGGCTGGCTGGCTGGCTAACTGGCTGGCTGGCTGGCTGGCAGGCAGGCTGGCTGGCTGGCTGGCTGGCTGCCTGCGGTTAACTGGCTATGGCGGTCCGGCCAAGGCTTGGCTGCAGAGGCGATATCTAGCTAGGCGCTACATTATAGCTGGCTCCTGTTAACTGCCTATGGCTGACTGGTCAAGGCTGATCTGCAGAGGCGCTATCTTGCAAAGCGTGCGTTACATTCGGCCATCCTGTAAGCATTGCTCCCGCAATGAAGAAAACAAAACATGATTAGTGGTACAATCAACACACCATGTAACGACGGAAACTCGGTCAACGGCCCTTGATCAACTATAGATATTAGAGCTTCAATTTCTAGCTGCTTGTAAGTAAGAATGTACTACTTGCAGTAACGGACATAGGTGCTACACTTTGGGTCATCAATCAGTCAACAATGCCAATTACAAATGCTCTACGTTTAACCGATAAACGTTACAGCTAGAGCACACTACGCAAATTCAGATTAACAGTGCAACATAAATACGACTCACACGATGAAATGGGTTCCGAGTTAATCGCAGCAGTTTACAGCAAGGCACAGGCTCGCTTGCGTCGTCTGCAGAACATCGTGACTATCAGTGAAGTTAGGACTTCGCACTAATGCACGACACGAACCAGATGACGCCCACGATCATGCTTCGCATCATACTATATTAGCGATGTGGTCAGCACCTAGTCTCGCTATAGAAACGACACCAACATGATCTTCCGACTTTTATTCTCTTCAACTGCTTTTCATTGCAACAATGAAGTATTTCAGTTCTCAATGAGTTCTCGGCGGATCACCAGCACGTAGCACTATCATCACTCTCAGGAATCAGTGTTCACTTGATGACGTTCAGGCAATTCATGGGTCCTGTGGTTTCATCAAAATCAACTGCTCGGCGGCTTTGTATCGGTGCCGCATTCCTCTAATATGGAAATTCTCATCATTAGTTCAGGCTTCGGAAAAAAAAAATATCGATCGTCAGTTCATCTCCAGCCTTCAATTGTTTTGTCAGATTTTTCAAAAAAACTGTTCGAATGCCACTTCTGAATGTAAAACTCAGAAATAATGGCGTGGTAAATAATGGGGATTGTCTTAATTTTTCAAACATTCGATTTTATTTTATTTTCTGCAAATTTAGAGCATTTTGAGAAACTAATTTGAATATTTTTATGATTGGCTCAATAATTTTTTTTTCACCTCACCCGCTCGGAAAGATTCTATTTCTCATTCAAAATCTGAGCGCAAAACTCCATTTTGTGCTCTAGAGCACAAAGTGCTGTTTAAAATTCGAACACGTCTTGTATTCAATTGTTTTCTTCACTGACAGGCGAGCCGCCCCCAGTATAGGTCAATGACCCCACTTCATTTCCTCGCTGTGTGAGGTGAAAAGTTGTGTGTTGCACTCGGCAGCAAAGTTTTTCTGCGTCTCGTACCTTTGAAAACTTCGCATCGCTCAGGATTCTATATTTGAACCGCTCGTTTCTCTCGCGGTTCAATCTTAGAATCCTTCGCTCGCTCAGTTTTCAATTCAAGTACTCGCGCCAAAAATCAACTTTGCAGCCTTGCATAACAAATAACTATATTTTTAATATTTTAATTTTTGAGGTAGCTGACGTCACCATTGACCAAAAAGTTGTGCCGTTGCCTCACCAGTGAATAATTTAAAAAACTGCCTGACAACACAACGTCACTTTCTCCTGATAGTAGACGTCAGTTAACATCCTTAGTCGGGGAGCCCAGGGAGGGAATTTTAATGTGACTCCAGCGCATCAGATTATCATAAAGGAGAAATCTTGCACCCTTTAATGTACCTGTACCAAGTATCAACCCTTCATATGGTCCCCACCATTGGTTGTGTGGGAGAACCCGCCAGATTAGTAAAAAAAAAATCGATCCACAGAAATACTTGAGCGAGTCAGATTACGAAAAAGTAGATTTATTACGTTCAAAAAATTGTATATGATTATGTACATCGAAGATGGCGGACATTAAATCACGACCGATACTTGCGAACTAACAGGTAGTTCACCTTTTCTCCGCGAGTCTACCGACATCGCCCCATGGAAAACGTCAGATTATTAGTGAGTATGATTTTTACAGTGTTAGTTTCAATTTAAAAAAAATGGAACGCGCTCGAGTATTTCAAGATTACGTTTTTTTTACCAATAGAAATATGAATTATTACTTTGTGCCACATCCAAATCGTCAGACATTTTAATACGACACTTTTTAAGGTCTACTTTACATACACTTTGAATATCTGACGCGCTTGATTAACTTTTTTTTTGGATTTTCAACCGCTTGCCACGGACAGCCCCCTCGAGTTAATCGTCCGATTAATATGTATTGGTTATCAGAAATAGAAAAGCGCGTTTACACTGTAAATAGCTGACGCGCTCGAGTACTTCTGTATAACTGTTTTTTTTTACAGTTTTAAAACTGTTTACACGCCCTCCCCCCCACTAAAATAGAAAACTTGTCAGAAACTTTTTTCTTTTTAGAACATATTCTTTCAAATCCAATAGGTCGCCATGATGCTCGAGTAACTGCAAATTAGAATCCTCGCCTCCCCTACTATAAAAATACAATAAATTTTTGAAATCGGTTTTTATTTTTGTTTTTTAAAAGGGAAAGTCGTCGACGAGGTGACATTATTGTTCGTTTTCCTGAGCAATACTTTAGCATTAACTTAATGAATATACAAAGGTATCTAAAGCTTTGATATCTTACTTACATCAAAATGATCTTCGCAACAGTAGGTACATTTTATAAACCTTGCAATATTACACGCCTACATCACGGCATCACTTTTCTCGCAAATCTTATAAAGAGATTATGAGGCATGTTGCAGAAATAATCGTAAAATATATAAAAAACTAAACATTATTATTTGTTTACATTTTTGACATTTTTAATTTGCACTTGACAGATTGTTGAAAATACTTGCCACTTACTTTTTATTGTCTGAGGCAACGATACAAACCGGTACAGCCAATAATAACGTCACTTGAAGGGCAAGGAAGGTCAAGCGTATTTTATCAAAAATATCAATCAAATATGAACATTTTTCATTTTTGATTGGTTACTAATGATTAGTAACGCTATTCCTAGAAATGGTTTTTCAATTACAACATATTGAAAAAAATGAACAATGCCCATTGTAGACGGTATAAATGCAATCGGTTATATTTCCTTGCTTTAACAAATTATCAGAATCTAATGGTAGGCACAACTCGTATTTTCATGGGTGACGGCTGACTGACAGGCAACCATAAAGTTACATGCTCTGTGGCAGCAACTGTCACATCATTTCCTGTAAATAAGACTCCTTGGTCACATCCTCTCACAAGATCAGGCCTGATCTCGTGGAAGGATGTGACGGCATGGCTAGCGGCTTAGCAGGCTTGCTAAAAGGCTTTTGGCATTGGCTGGCTGGCTGGCTGGCTAACTGGCTGGCTGGCTGGCTGGCAGGCAGGCTGGCTGGCTGGCTGGCTGCCTGCGGTTAACTGGCTATGGCGGTCCGGCCAAGGCTTGGCTGCAGAGGCGATATCTAGCTAGGCGCTACATTTTAGCTGCCTCCTGTTAACTGCCTATGGCTGACTGGTCAAGGCTGATCTGCAGAGGCGCTATCTTGCAAAGCGTGCGTTACAATCTACATGATGATGCGATCCGACCGATTTCTGCCAGGGCGATTGCTTCAGCTCCGTTGTAGTTGCCGTTCGTGTGCTCGCATGTGGCTTATGTATCCAATCTTTTTTGCAAAGATCCGCACAATAAGCCACGTGAGCACACCATTGATATAAATAACTGATCGCCACAGGTGGTCGGGCTTTCAATTGGTCACGCTTTGCATTAAGCTCAACGTGCCGCTGCAATTCGAAATTACGGACTTGTTTTTACCCGACTGCGCGACGCAAAGGAGGGTAAAGTGTTTATTAACCAAATACCTCCACTCTATCCTTTGGGCGGCTTGCTGCTCCCACCGAGACGGTTCTAAGTCACATTTCCTGAAGTGACGTTTTAGCACATCTTTATATCTGAGGAGTTGTCCGCCATGCTTGCGCTTGCCCTCCTCGAGTTCGCTATAAAAGATGCATGGTATATATGTATAAACGTGGGTTGTTATGGCGTTTTAGTGCAGTTTTGTTTCTGTTAAATATATTAATATCGTAGCACTTCTGCATGCGTAGACCCCATATCGGCGTCATTATCTGAGTTCATTTGACCCCAGTCTCGGTAGCAGGCAGGATGTACCTAACCTATTCGGTTACTCATACCGCTAGGTGCTTCCAGTACATTAGGTACGGTCGACCACACTGCTATGTATTAAACTGTCATTTCAAAGGCCACGAAACAAAGGCGCGTCAATGTAACATTGGTCACATGGAAATGTGGTTGACTGTACAAGAGTCAGCTAGAATTGACCCTTCCCTTTATCGGGTTTTAGTTTTAGCTTATCTACAAGGAAAACACAAAATGTGGTTATGCCTATTAAAAACATAAATAACCATTAATTAATTTCAGTATTAGTAAGTGTGGCCATTACCATACTTTTTGGTCGTTTAAGAATTGTACTTTTAAATGAAACAGTGAATCTGTGTAAGCAAGTGTAGCAGTACCTACATAATCAGAAGTAAAAATGCAAAGAAGAACTAAAATGAAAAACCTGAATTGCGATATTAAAGTCGAGTTAATTAACACATATAAATAAACCCTATGACAACCGTTCGGGTAGTATCCAACCCGGTAAACATTCATCTGCTCTTATGAACCTTCGTTTTAATGGAGTAATTTAACTATCGAGGAAGTTATCAATTTTATACCCTAGAGCTTATAGCAAAAATTTATAGAAGCCTACTAGCGTTAATCTTTGCACTAGGCTGCTCCTTCTTAAGGAGGAGGCGGGCCGCGAGCGAGAGAGGACAGAGTCCTCCCTCCGCCCCATCCGCGGTAGTAGACGCCCACGGCGACGGACGTCGCTAGATGATCTCCGGCCACTAGAGATGCGCAAAATGTGTCAGTAAAAAGAAAATGAATGAAGTATATCTTTTCACTTGATGAAGTAGTTCATTCATTCATTCAGTACTTCATTTAGTCCAACAAATCAGAACGAGTTCTTGAATGAGATGATTCACTGAACTAGTTCATTGGACTAGTTCACTGGACTAGTTCACTGAATTAGTTCACTGGACTAGTTCATTGGACTAGTTCACTGAACTAGTGATTTAGAGAAATGATGCATTTCACTAAATCACTAGTTCAGTTTTATACGAATATCGATATTCCTTCATACTTTAATACGAATATAGTCTTTACAGGAAACGGACCTACCGATTTCCGTAAAGACTTATTCCTATTACAATAAAGTTCATACTTAATAGAGTAACTAAGCGAAAAGAAACACTGAATTAGAGACACATTTGAATGGCCAGTGAATGAATGAAAAGTTCATTTTGGGAAATGAACTAGTTCATTTACTTCAATCGTTCGCGAACTACCCATGTCTACCGGCCACCGTAGGCGCGGGCATGCGGGCAGCGAGTAAAGGGCAACTCGCTGCCCGACCAAGGACCATGCCCGGGTCGACGGCGCGTTGTGTCCCACGCGCGCCTCAAAGAGCGTCAGCATAATGACGGGGCCCCCCTCTCAGAGGGCCAAAGCCTGCCGGGGTCGCGGGATTATTTCCTTACCGTGACCCTGGAACAGAAAGGGCTATTGAAGGACACCGTGGATTTTAGTCAGTAGAAGTCTGACAGTCCCTCCCGCCCTGCCCGGGGTTGGAGGACTCATTTGATGATTTTACCACGCTAAAAAAAAAAAAAAGAAAGGCTGCTCCTTCTAACTTTTATAGAAGATCAAAAGGTAGGTGTAGGTCAACAATAAAACACAGATAAATAGGTAAAATGTCATGTAATTAACAGCTTATTAAAATTAAATAGAATACATATCATAAGAAAAGATAGCTACGTAAGTAACTAGTACATAATAACATTTTGATTATAATTTAATGAACAACAAAAGTAAATAAAAGGTCGTTTTTTTATTAATCTAGTTAACATTATTGCGATATCTAACTTATATAATAATTAAAGAGATCAGTTTGTGACATTTTATATAGATTAATAGATGAATAAACAGTAACGTTTTAAGACTTTGCAGGCCCTGAGCACCTGGATGTTATGAGGCTAACTTAGAATGAAAGACCGAGCGTAGCGAGCTCGAAAATATCACGCAAAACATTGGAGTTGCTGTTTTGACAGCCTTAAAGCTCTTCACTTGGATTGTGGGGTCTTGGGCACATGCCCAATATTTCCAATGGAAAAGATGACCATTTGAATAGTGCCATACAGTCTGAATGGTTATTAAAATTTTCTTGGCACGGCATCAAAATTAATATAACTGGTAAATAGTTTGATAGTGAGCTATGCAGACTTTTTATCATTTGTATACATCAGTGTACCAAAAAGATGTTCCCATAATCAAATTTAAGAGGATTTAACCCTCAAACTGGACGAGAATATTATAAAAGTCAGATGTTCCATACAATATCAATATCTACTTACTCGATCCAAATGTGTGGGACAGGAGAACAATAACTTTCGCGTTTACGATACGATGATGGTGGTATAGAAAAGTAGCTTAGTTTTATGTTCTTTATTACATCATCTTTAAAAATGATCACACTTTTTGGTAGGTACACGTTCTTTTTGAGGATTTGATAGTCGCGGAAATGACAAATCAGGAAGTATTTGATTGATTTTCCCGGTCCTCAGACGTACTCAGGAGTTTATCGGACGGACAAATCCACAGATTTGCCTCAATATCTTGGCTAAGTAGTAGGTACAGTCAATAGCCCACCAGTACTAATACCCTTGAGCTCGTCTAGCGTATCACGAATCATGGTCATAATACTGTTTTGTGAAGCTTGCAAACGAAAACGAAATATCTGGAGACAGTCTTTCAATTGCATCTCCCAGCTTCCCATCTACATAATTGATGCACTAAATGAGTCGTCCTTGATTCTCTCGACCCACCACTGTAGGGGGCTGGATCACGTGTTACCCAGTGACTCATCCAGTGACGTCATTACTACATTATAATTCCTCCAGTGATTCACAAAGGCCCTTGATGTTATGTGCATATAAATCCTGTGTTTACGCATCATTACCGTATTGTAATCGGTCAGGAATACAATGGTTAAGGTCAATGTTTTGTCGTGTCCTGTCTCGTAGACAAGCTAGATAGGCTTAAATCAAAGTCCTTGAAAGATGGAGTTGGAGAAGAAAGTATTCAGAAGTTAGTGAATAAACTTTGGTAGGTCTGTATCCCGCTGAGGGTAGTAGTAGCCATCGTAATAGGTAGTAGGAAGAATTCAAAGGTTTATGGTTGAACTCAGATGGACACCAAATATCTTACTTCCACTAAGAGGGAGGCAGACAGTATGACAGTACGAGCGGCGAAGAATAATAAGGAGAAACGGCCTCAAATAAAAGAACAACTTTGCTAAGCTTTGAAAGGCTGATAAAACCCGAATCTTGATTAACCGAAAAAACCGGCGTCACTTTTATCAAAGAACCGATAGTAACAGACAAGTTGAAGAGGGGAATTATCTCATATCGGAATATAATTTAAAAGGTGGTTTTGATGATAGACGGGACGTGAAGTTTAGGATACTGTAGTGTAGGGCAACTTGCAAGAGGCCTATGTCCAATAGTGGACTGCGTAGGGTTGAGTGAGCTGATTAAGATTAAGATGAAGTTTCTCTATTAGTTTCGACCTCGGTATTCTAAGTAATCAATGATAGAAAATAAAATAAAAATGTGACATGATTTTGATGACGTAAAAGGTTTACCTACAAAAGTTTTTGAAATATGAAACGATTACTAAGTATTCTAATAAATTCATCTAAGTCATAATTAATTGAGTCAATATTTTCGGCAGACTTAGGAACTTTCTAGGTGTGTTATATCAATAGATGGCATAATGAAGAAGCTTGTTCTAATTCTGTGGCAAGATACAACTGAAAATTATTAATCAGAAGATTTAAATCGTCACTAAACTTGTACAAATGTACACTTCATGCGAAAAATGTTCGTACTGATGAGAAGAGTGACTTAGCTCATTTCGCATGGAACGGTCAATATGCTTTTCATGAGAGCTTATGTTATAAGGCCAAATCTAATTATTAAATTAATTGCAGCCCACTATTTCGCACCAGCCTACAAAAGTTCTGTATTTCAAAGTCTTAGTTCTTTAGAAGAAGTTGTTATTTAAACATGTTATATTTCCTGGGGGGATGGTCTACATCCACCAGTCCAATCACCTCCAGATCCTGCAGGTGTTGTCCTTTGATGCTGTGATGATCGCATCTCCGGCGTAGGAGAAGGCACAGGAGAAGATCTCGCCCTGGTGACCCGAGAGGACCTGGAAGCAAGGAGGTATCTTTAAAATACTATACAGTAATACGCAATTCGTCGTCTTCTCCTATGTATTTGATGTGATTGCCCGAATGCCCGGGTCCGACGGAGCGTTGTGTTCCACGCGCGTCTCAAGGAGAGTCAGCATAATGACGCCCCCCCCCTTTAGAGGGCCAAAGCCTGCCAGGGTCTCGGGACTCACGAATTACCGTTACCCCGGAATGTAAAGTGCTATTGAAGGACACCATGGATTTTAGTCAGTACGAGTCTGACAGTATGGGTGGGAGGATTCATTTGATGATTTTACCGCGCTAAAAAAATGTATTTGATGTGAAGACTTCAAACAAATATTGCTTGAGATTCCACGTGATTAATGTTTAGCATTTGTGCTATTTTCCATAAACACAGCTTTGTGGCTGCTAGCAATCTATCTCAAAGCCGCCTCGTCGATGAGCACACTGTAGAGAATAGCGACGAGATTTCTTATAGAGAATAGGATAGCGTTTGGTTGAAAAAAACCAATAGAGTTGAATAAAATTCTATCCAGATCAGATTCACGGCAGACGAAGCAGAGAAAAATATCGCAAAAATTGATTGGTAATTTTGATAACAATATAGATGAAATATCATCTAATAAGTTATATAACTGGCTCATTTGACGGTGCTAAAATAAATTAAGTTATCATTTCGGTACTTAAGTTATTTTAGACCCGTCTAATGAAAATATGTAGGTAGTAATTATGTGATGGATCGTATCCCTGAATAAATTAACATTATTGCATATTAATTCTATTCTTATTCTCTACTCTATTATTGATACAAATAACGAAAAAGAATGTTTAAATTTACTCAATGTACGAGTATACACCGTGTTCCGGACGATATACATATACTTCGACCAGATGTTCAGACCACGGAAGTAAGCATTTTTCATTATGGACACATTAATAAATTCTTATTTTTTATTTTTTGTTAATTTTCATACAAACTAAATACCTAGACGTAAATAACCCGATATGCATGCCTCTTTATCCGAATTGGCAACGTCGTATTTTCATTCATAACATTTGGCGGGCTGAAACTTGTCAAAACAGTTTCTTTGATTTTTTATCTCGTTCCTCATAGCACTGTCAATGTACTATACTTATCTAAAGAGAACGTATAAGGCTACCAAGCAGGTAGATACGTATTTCGAATTGTCTTTTTAATTGAGGAAAAAAAAAAAAACAAAATTCCATAACCAAATCATGATAACCTCTTCCCACGACATGCAGCCTTCGCAAAACGTTTCTGCAGTCCTTATTTTTAGTCTAGGCTTAAAGCAACGCCGGACCTCCAACGACGGGAAGGGGAGTAGGCTACCATAATTATCTTCCCATTCTGCCGTTTCGGCTTAAGTAACGAACATTCAATCTCAAAATTATTGACTAAAAGTGGGGCAGCTCAACACGCAATCTGGGGACCACGCTTAGAGCTCATGTACATTCGTAAAAATACTCTCAAAAGATAGGTCTCGGTCAAATTAAGATAAATGGTAATCACAGCATATTTTTTTATGCATTTGAGTAGAATAATTATAATTTATAAGCACACTTGTTGCGTGGGCAACATCAGAACTAACGCCACCATCTTATTTTTCAATACATTTCACAAATGAGCGCTCTCCTGTCAACCTCAATGGAGTGTCCAAAGATCCATATAACACTGTAGGTTAGACAACTACGTCAGCCGTAATGTCATTCAAAAATATATAGTTTATTTTTTATTAATAAAATATTTTATTAATAAAAAATAAACTCTAAAAAGCAAAAAATAAATTTAATGTAAAAAGTTTTCGGAATGACCACCTTCTTTTTCGACACAAATATTCAAACGAGTCCTAATTTGGCCATTTAAATTTACAGACATTGAGATATTCTATCTAAGAGCTGTTCACGGTTCTGAATTTGTACGGAGTACACCTTCTCCTTTAAGGTTCCCCAGACATAAAAATCTAAAGGAGTCAGATCTGGGGACCTAGCTGGCCATGCGATATTTGTGCTACCTCGTCCAATCCAACGGCCAGGAAACGTTGCATTTAAATATTCACGCACTTGTGTGCCATAATGTGCAGGGGCCCCATCATGTTGGAGCCACATGGTTCGCAGAGTTTGAAGATCCACTTGTTCGAAAAATTCGAAGCTAGTGACGTTTCTTAGGAACTCTAAGTAATTGTCAGCATTTAGGCTGTGGGGAATCTCAATAGGGCCGATCAGCTGATTGTTAAAAACACCAGCCCACATGTTTACAGAGAATTCAGTTTGATGTGACGCCTGCCAATGTAAATTCGGGTTGCTCTCATGCCACTGCACTTGATTTTTGGAATTGAATACTCCCGCTCTTGTAAACTGGGCTTCATCCATCCAAAGAATTTTTTGAAGCAGTATTGGATTATTTATCAGTTCTTGATTCATTCTCTGGCAAAAAACAATTCTTGAGAAGTGATCAGGTGGTATTATGCCTTGGGATTTTCTGTAGTGGTAGGCATGCAAACCATATCTTTTCCACAGTTTCCACACTAGCTTATGAGATACACCCACGATTCTCCCAACGCGTCTCGTTGAGAGTGTAGGATCATGAATAATAAGGTTCATTATTCTGTTTTCTTGAGCGACGCTCAAATTGATTGCTCGTTCAGGGCGGCGGCGTGGTCTAATTCCGATCTCACAAAATCTCCTGTGTATGTTAATAAATGTTCGTATATCAGGAACGCGCCGACCAGGGAATCGCCGTTGGTACTCTCGCACAGCTGCTGTAGCATTTCCGTCACAGAAACCGTAGACGAAGTGAATATCAGCTTGGTGTTGAGCAGAATATTCGTGCGGCATAGTGAAAGTTGTAATCAAAATGATTGATTAAATTAGTCGGAAACCCAAAAGCAAATTACAATAAACAATAATCCTGACAGTTAAAATCATGCATGACAAACAATGACAAATAACAACTTAGGTATCCATAGCGACCAGTTTAATCTCTTTGAAAGATTCGTTATCGCAAATGATCGTATTTCTTCGCTAACTCTCGGGTTTCTCTCGTACGTGCAAATGAAATGCAAATAGTATTTGATAGATTTATCATTTTAATTGCACTAAGCGGCAACATAGGCCAAATTAAGATACTTTCTCACTGCATAGCTCAATTAAATTTCATTAAATGAAATTACAAATATCTTTGTAACGAAGCCTTTTTAAGTACTACTTCCTTTGTTGGATTTGATTTGTAAAAGCCATAGAAGTATTTGCTAAAGTTTATGGATAACGTGAAGAACACGGTGTATACGTACCTACGACTAAGTGGGTTACCTCATCTAAATTATTGCAAATAAATTGTTTTGTTTCACTGATATAAAAGAAAACTTCAAATTATTTTAGTTAGTAGCACAAGCATGCTTAAAAGTCATGCAAACAAATATGGAAGAATGTATTATAAATTTTATAATACATTCTACCAGGACATTTGTATTATGGCAATCGTTAATAATACCACGCATTCTTAAGATGACTATACTGCAAATTTATTACCATTATGTTTCAAAGCCTTTGCAAAGACTAGTAACTATTGCAAGCACTGTATTAGGTACTATGACACACCATTCGATTTTCGACTTAATTTTGAAAGCACCTTGCAATATTTAAGACCTTAATAATCTAGATGTTTTATTTTTACAGCTTTGCCAAATTTCAAGTTAGTTGGTTTTATTATCTTTTATCGTCGTCTTCCGAATTATTTTTATCCAAATGTGGGTTACATGATAACTATAAAACTATACCGATAAATTGACACCAATTAGGTACTTCTCAAGGATGTCTTTTCGTAAGTTTAGCATTGGGTGCATTGACTATATCCGCGTAGGTTGGGAATCATCATATTTTCCTGTTTATATCATAAAGGTGACTATGAGGGCCTTTTTATTTATCCTCCAACTGTCCGGAACTGGAGGACAGACGAAACTAGGTACTCCTGTTTTTTTTACATCCATCCTGCTTTTCTATGAACTTCTCTCCATCTTTACCAACATTTTTATAGCCTGCTGTACCTACTCGCAATAATTATTTTGTACAAAGCTATTCCCCGCGGTTTCACCTCCGCTGCTTGGCTCCTATTGGTCGTAGCGTGATGTTTTATAGCCTATTATAGCTTTCATATGTGCATCACTATTTTTAATAAGTTACCCAGAAACATTAGAGAACTACCATTTAAATATTTTAAAAATAAACTTCGTTTCTGGTTAATTGAGAATTGTTTCTACAGTTTACAGGAATTTTCACAACATAGATTTAAATGGGGTACATATTTGAATATCGAAGATTAAAATATCTACGCTTAAAATATCGATGTTCAGAATATCGAAAATTAAAATATCGATTGTAACAAAATATCGAAAAATGTTACATCTACGCTTAAAACGTCGAAGATTAAAATGTCGACTGATTTAAATGTCGAATGATTCAAAATATCGAAAGACGTTATGTCGAAATTCAAAATATCAACGTTTAATACATCGCAGTTCATAATATCTAAGTTCATAATATCTACGTTAAAAATACCTACTAGATGAAATATCGGACAGAAACCGGATAAAAAGTCGGACTCGCTTTTGCATCCTTAGTCAAATTGCTGATAACCACCTACCAAGGAAAGTCGACAGAGCCCCGCTTCGCGGGGCTCCTATTTCTGTTTGCAAGGTTTAAAGTAACCTAACACGAAGAGGATGGCGGGGTCTTTCAGACCCCGCCACCCTCTTCGAACCTAACCTGTCCGAGTCGGGGTGCCCCAAGTTCCGAGCTCGCTTCGCTCGCTCTTGCGTCCCTAGTCAAATTGCTGATTACTACCCAACAAGGTAGCTGGACGGACTTCGGATGCAAGAGCGAGCGAAGCGAGTTCGGAACTTGGGGCACCCCGACTCGGACAGGTTAGGTTCGAAGAGGATGGCGGGGTCTGAAAGACCCCGCCATCCTCTTCGTGTTAGGTTACTAAATAATAAACAGAAATAGGAGCCCCGCGAAGCGGGGCTCCGTCGACTTACCTTGTTAGGTTCGATATTTCGGACATTCGATAATCTGTACTTCGATATTTAGGACATTAGATAACGATTCGATATTTAGATCTTTCGATGTAACTTTTGTAGATATTTAGATTTTAGATATATTGGACGTAGATCATTTAATCATTCGATATTTTAAAGATTCGATATTTTAATTTTCGATTTTATGGTCATTCGATATTTTCATTTTCGATATTTTGAACATCGATATTTTAAGCGTAGATATTTTAATCTTCGATATTCAAATATGTACCCTTTAAATGACATTGTGTTGTACTTACTTTAAAAATCTCAACATTAGCATAAGAACACCTTATTGTAACTCTAAATTTTAAAACATTATGTATATGCCTTTTAAATGTAAAATTTGCATGCCCTAAACAGGCAAAATATGGTTTGTGCCTAAACCACCATTATAACAACTGGTAGTGGTTCACCCTTGTTTGGTAGAACAACTTTTGATATAATTTCACTAATTCGAACAACGTTTGAGAAAATAATCAGTTTGTATAATATCGGTTAACTTAATTTTCATTTCATCGAATATTTATTTGCGATAACAACATTTGCGCTATTGATCAAAAGGTATAATGTTCATTTGATATAATGTTCAGTTGGTATAACATTTAGTTTATCGAATATTCGATTAGTGTAATGAAATGCAGAAAAGAAAACATTGTAAATATTTTTTCCGTCGATGTACCTTGGTAGGTGGTTATCAGTAATTTAACTAAGGATGCAAGAGCGAGCGAAGCGAGCTTGGGACTTGGGGCACCCCGACTCGGACAGGTTAGGTTCGAAGGGGATGGCGGGGTCTGAAAGACCCCGCCATCCCCTTCGTGTTAGGTTACTTTAAACCTTGCAAACAGAAATAGGAGCCCCGCGAAGCGGGGCTCCGTCGAGCTACCTTGGTAGCTACCTTGGTACCTTGGTTGCCGATTACTATCTACCAAGGTAGCGCGACGGGGCCCCGCTTCGCGGGGCTAGGTTACTTTTAACCTTGCTTTCTGTTTGCTAGGTTACTTTTAACCTTGCAAATAGAAATAGGAGCCCCGCGAAGCGGGGCTCCGTCGAGCTACCTTGGTAGCTACCTTGGTACCTTGGTTGCCGATTACTATCTACCAAGGTAGCTCGACGGGGCCCCGCTTCGCGGGGCTCCTATTTCTGTTTGCAAGGTTAAAAGTAACCTAACACGAAGGGGATGGCGGGGTCTTTCAGACCCCGCCATCCCCTTCGAACCTAACCTGTCCGAGTCGGGGTGCCCCAAGTCCCGAGCTCGCTTCGCTCGCTCTTGCATCCTTAGTAAAATTGCTGATACCACCTACCAAGGTATCTCGACGGAGCCCGATTTTTTAATAGAAAATGAAAGGAAACGAATTATTAATTAACTGAATATTCGGCACGATATTTCGACTAAATCATTATTAGTCTAGTGGAACATTAGTTAAAATAAAATTAGTGCATTTGAAAATTCGGTCAAATGAAATTATTTCAAAGAAATAAATATGCTAAATAAAAATTTACCAATTAATTATTCGGTGCAATGAATAATTCTACGAAACGGCTATAGTGTAACCAAAATTAGCCGGAGTGATTTTCGACGAAATGTTGTTCTACCAAACAAGGGTGAACCACTGGTAGTACCTGTATTTTATGCAAATAAATGATTCTTATTCTTATTCTATTACAGCCTTCCTCGATAAATGGACTATCCAACACAAACATATTTTTTTTAATTTCGAACCAGTACTTTTACCTACTTAGTTCCTAAGATTAGCGCGTTGAAACAAATATTATACTCTTCACCTTAATATTGTAACATAAAGACAAAGTGCAACCTATTATAGGCTGTAGCCTATAGTATACTGTTCCCATTGTTGGGACACAGTGTAGGACGGTGGATATAGTATACTACCTGGATGCAGTTCCCAGTGGTGGTGTTCCATACTCTGGAACTCCTGTCAGCTGATGCGGTTAGCAGGCAACCGCCCGCTGGGCTGAAGCAAACCTGTTTACATAAAGAATTACAGTGTGATTATATTAAATAGTACCTATATTTATTTATAGAGCAGTGGTGGCCGAGTGGTATCGGCCCCGACTTACGAGTTGTAGGTCGTGGGTTCGAACCCAGCCAGGCGCATTACTTTGTGTAATTTATTTCATCACCACTGCTCTCAAAACGGCGAAGGAAAACATCGTGAGGAAACCGGCATGTCCTAGAACCAAAAATTCGAAGACATGTGACATCTACCAACCCGCACTGGGCCCGCGTGGTGGATTATGGCCCACTCCCTCTCATAGAGAGGAGGCCTGTGTCCCGGCAGTGGGAACATTATAGGCTGATGATGATGATGATATTTATTTTACATTACAATTGATATTGAACTGTAATAATATGGCCATTGTGGGGAACCGGGTCGCTGGTGGAAGAACTTCAGGAAAATACTCGAACAAGAATATATAAATTTTAATTCGGTGTTAACTACACGAGTTTAGTACAGCAAGTGAACAATAAAATTGTCGAATCATACAATGAATAAATTACTATCGCTAATTAATAGTTTCTGTGGCAATCGCAAGTTGCTGCTATGTAGAAACCATCAGGCGCACGAACAGCCATGTTCATACAAAAAACCCAGTCTCATTTGTTATTCGTGAAAAATCACGCACATCGATGTAAGAAATCGTTTTCATTTTTGATAGCAGTAATACTACGCACATTTTGTCGGCAATTATTATTTCTTGCAATATGCAAACAGCTGATGCGGCAACAGTGAATTCGAGGTTAGACGCAGACGTGATAAAATGCTAACATCAAACTTTGGTTTTTAACCGACTTCAAAAAAAGGAGGAGGTTCTCAATTCGTCGGACTCTTTTTTTTTATGTATGTTCCCCGATTTCTCGAAGACGCCTGAACCGATTTGGAAAATTTTTCTTCTGTTTGAAAGGGTATGCTTCACAAGTGGTCCCATGATCATAAGATCAGGATCTGATGATGGGATCCCAGGGAAATCGAGGGCAACCTTCAAATTTTATAGGCACATAGTACCAATTTCATATATTTTCTAAAGCTGTTCAAGTATTTGCATCTGATAATCATCATCTCAGGTGGATGAGCTGATGATGGAAGGTACAACTCCTTAACAGTAAGGAGTAGGCGTCGATGGATTTAGTTTGTGTTCGCATATCTCTGGAACTACCAGTCCGATTTAAGTAATTCTTTTTTTGTTGTTCTAGGTATCATTAAACTTAGGGAATACTGCAAGTTTCATCAAAATCAGTTCAGTAGTTTTTGAGATATGGAATTTTATTATCTTATTGTGTACATGAGCGATGTAATTACCGGTGCGAAGGATTACAAAATTCTAGTGCACATGTAAGAGAATGATGTTCTTGACAAGAATTCGGATTGAATATTTAAACTAAAAAGAGTAAAATAAAAACTATTTAAAACAAAATGTAACCGCCTTCAAAAACAACCACAAAAAAGTGTAAAATAATCTACAAAGTAACTTTTCTTTCGGAAGTCGGTGGCTAAAAAGACAATGATCAAATTATTTATTTGTGTACTTTTTTATCATTGTGAATGCGAGGACGAATATGGGGAAGTTTTGCTTTTGATTTATAATAATTTTACCGTCTGACAATTTGAGTAGGTACTCTAAGCGGCCTACCCAAATGTCCTTTCTTTGGTATTGTTCGTCGTGTCGTTGAGCTCCTTGTGTTCTGAACTTCTGAGTCGAGCTACACGATAACCGACAAATGCTTGCACTGACTGCACAGGTCCACTCAAATCTGTGTGTCCCTTTCCTCAAAAGACCATCTTAGACACCCGCATGGTCCTCGTATGACCTGAACAAAACAATGTCTGGACTTTAAAAGAGACTGTGACCTCTGAGTTTGTTTCGGCTGTTTCTTCTCAGAGCAGTCAGGTACGAAACACCGGCCTCATCTAGCTTTAAAAATATTGGTTGTGACGTGTAAAAGTGTTTTTTATAACCAACTTACAAAATAAATATCATTTATCATTTAATGAAAAGAAAAAAAACCAAGGCACCGACTTCCGAAAGAAAAGTTATTTTGTAGATTATTTTACACTTTTTTGTGGTTGTTTTTGAAGGCGGTCACATTTTTTAAACGATTTAACGGAATTCATCGGATTCCTTTTGAGCGGCCAATCAAAACCCTGAAAGACAGAATCAATAGAGATAGTTCAAGATAGTTGTGGAGAGTCCCCCGACCAGGTGTTGATTCTGGTGTACCAGTACCACTGCTCCGACGCTTGAGGAGTCAGATTTTTCTTTACGCAATAATGTCGTAGGTAATAGCGCAGTGCAGTAATTCTAATTTCAGATCTTCATTAGATATGGCGTTGCGGTATTTTTGTTGTCTGCAGCCTACGCCATAAGTACAATGATGACGATTGCTAATTAATGTTTTGGTTCCAGCTTTCATCATAATCATTGTATTAAAAAATGTCACCGCACGTTTCCATAACCTATTTTTTACGAAAATAACATCGATCTGTACACAGTCTGTAGCACAGATACAAAAAAAAAAACATTTTTCTCAGTTGTAAGTATGTAGGATAGGTATAGGGTCGACAAACCTTGGACACCTCGCCGCGATGTCCCTTCATGACAGCGAGCTCCTTGAAGTCTGACTTGACATCGTAGATCCTCGCGGAGCAGTCACTGGACGCCGTCGCCATGCGCTGGCCGGCCCAGTCGAAGCAGATGTCTAGCACCTTGGAGTGGAAATATTCGGTTAGAGTCTTGTAAGGAAATCAATATCACAGTCCTAGCAAAACGTTTGGGTTGCGACACATCACATTTAAATGATGATTTAGTTCTGGTTCTAGGAACAAATAACCAAGATTTTTGACAGATGAAAGGTGTACCTATAAGTACCTATTTGCTGGGTTCATTTCCAAATCCATAGGCTGCGGTTCCACTGAGGCGGAGCGGAGCAGAGCGGAGAGCGATTGACCAATCACATGGCTTGAAATCCACATCTCTACTCCACTCAAGCCATGTGATTGGTAAATCGGTCTCCACTCTGCTCCGCTCCGCCTCGCAGCCTTTAAGGCTGCGGTTCGTCTGCTTGCGGAGAGCGATTCACCAAACACCATGGCCAGCCATGTGCATTAGGCCATTAGCCATGTTTTTGGTGAATCGCGGCACAACTCGTCTCCGCTCTGCTCCACTCCGCCTAAGTGGAACCGCAGCCTTACGATCGTGTCATCAATGACTACCTACCAAGCACCCGCCATATCGAAGAATATTTTGCTCATTGTGAACATAAGTCACATTGTAGATAAACAAACTTGAGTACAAACAGAAAACTTCGGTGACATATACACCAGTTTCTAAAGAAACAATCTTTACAAAATGTTACTTGGTACCGAAGGATACCAAATGGTATCAGATACTAACTAGTTTTACTCAAGCCGTTTTTATGAAGATAATTTACTAAGGTTCTGGTAACAGGTACTTACTTCATCAGTATGCCCCGACACGGTGGCCAGACAGGAGCTTTGCCTGGCGTCCCACAGCTTGGCACTGCCGTCCAGTGAGGAGGAGCCCACGAGGGAACTGTCCCAGTTGAACTGCACGTTGGAGATCTCGCCGTCGTGACCTCGGAGTACTGATACACGACTAGGTGAAGAAACACGATGTAAAACAAAGCAGTTTTGCATAATGAAAAAGAAAACGCCTGATTGAAGTCACAGAGCAACTTGTTGTTAGTGTTTTATTGCTCGCGATTTTTAACAGGCGTTTTGGGATTCTACTAAAACTGAAGCAGTACTTTTGTTTATTAACTTTGATAACTAGTTGAGATCACTCATTTATGTTATTAATTAACCACAGCAATTAATCACATTCTTAGGAAATGTTACTCCAGATCCAATTATTGGAAAAACAAGGCTTTCTAGTAAACATGAGGATGAGGTTCATTTTATCAAGTACGACGTCATGCTTTTGATCAATGATCATAACTTACTCTTCAGCTCTGGTGTCCCACAAGGATATGGTACCGTCAAAGGAGCCAGTGATGAGCCTCTGACCCTCGTTGGGGTCGAACTGCAGTGCGATGACCTCAGCAGTGTGGCCGGTGTAGGTGTGAATCTCAGTTCCTATGAAATGGAGGAAAAATGTTAATGAATAAAATGTATTAAATGATTTAGCTTTAATAGGTGTTTCACTGCAGACTAGTGCTACTCGAAAGTACTGTATAAACTTTGTCCGATTATAATGATTTCAGTTGCTTAAGGCCTCCTCTCAGTGCAAGTAACTGAGTTATAAAAGACTACGGGCGGCCGACCCTGTACTAGTCGCATAAATTGTAAAGTTTTTTGGATTCAAAGTGATTTCTATTTTCAGGCAGATATTAGGATACACACAAACATCCTGCCGTCATCATAATAATTTTCGACGTCCTACATTCCTAATAAAAAGTTTTTAATCAATGCTGAATGCAGGATGCATTTCCCATTAGCAATTGTTTTGTTGAAGTATAAATACTGATTTTCCAACAGGCGCTGAGCGACTTGACATAATTATATTCTTAGTACTCATAAAACATACTACCGCCCTGTTTCCATTCTATAATAAATTATTATAGAATGGAAACAGGGCGTTAGTATGCTTTTTTTTATTGCTTTATCTCACGAATTTGCAAAATACTAAAGAAAGGAAGTAAATTAAATACCAGTGCGAACATCAAACAGCTTTGCAGTATGGTCCATAGATCCGGTAGCAGCCAGGTCTCCCTTGGAACTGAACTGACAAGCCACCACCTCTCCGCGGTGCCCTAGCAGCGTGGCCAGACATTCAGCTGTCTCCGGGTCCCAGATCCTCGCCGATTTATCGAAGGAACCAGTTAAGACGCGGTTACTGGGGTAACAGAATAAAGGTTCATAGTAAATTGTAAGAAAGTTTATAGAGGATTTATTTGGGGTTTCAGTCTAGGGTTCGATACTCCAGCCGGATAGTGATTGGTGGCAATTAGCTGGCTGTACTATTAATAAAAGGTACACCTCTTCCTTCATATTTATGGATAATAGATGATGTGATATATGTAACCTCGGATAAGTTTCAAATAATGATATCTTGTGCTCAAACATGTTTAAAAATTTGATGACCCAGTGCCACGAAGACTAGCTTGAAACAGCAGCGGGTGAAAGGAGTACAATGAAGGAATTTGGGAACGCAAGCAGGAGCAGATTGAACAATAGAGGTTACGGTAGAAAAAGTCTTGCATCGCTCACCAAATCGGGAAGTTAAAGCCGACACAGTACACAACGTTCTGGTGTCCCGTGAGAGTCTGCATTTCTTTGCCGGATTCCACGTCCCACACCTTGCAGGTACGGTCGTAGCTGCCGGACAGACATCTAGATGGAAAGTCAGGAAATACATTGGTTTGACAGCGGATTAGGTAGACTAGACTTCTGGGTGTGAATAGACCCATCATCAAACTGAAATCTGGCACGGCATTCTGTGCACGTTATTGAAGAATTTGACTTGATCGTCTCTTATTTCCTTTTTGGTCGAATTTCAGGTCAAGAAAGTGTTCTGGTTTTCAGGAATTACATGGTAACTGCTCTGGAATTAGGATAAGTGCCTGGTTGATGGCATTAGGCTAGTCAAATATTCTAAAATTCTTAAACATTTCTGGCATAATGTGGGCGTTCAATACGTAAAAATCTACTAAAACCATTTGAAGAAAACAGGGTTGTTGTACCGTTATTTTAAGAAATACTCGTAGATGCCCTCGAACTCCTAAGAGAACAATGATCATAATTACTTCCAAGATCCTTAAAAGCCATTTACCTCTCTCCCGTTTTATCAAAGGCAACATTGGTGAGAGGCAGCACGTGCGTCATCAAAGTCTTGTAGATGTAGAACCTCTTGCCCGTGGGACCTTCATGCTCGATCCTCTTCTTCAAGATGTCCAGGCATTGCTCCAGCTGTTCCCGGACGTCCTCGGTGATGAGAGGCTCTTTCTGGTACAGGCGATGAGCTATGGCTTTGATGTCTGAACTGCATAATAGGAAACAAATATTGGAAACGTTAGATTTGACATTATCAATTGTTTCTTGGACATTGGGATTTGTATTGTATCTGAGTATTTTTACTGAAAATAGAATTCATTGTTTCCTAGGGAAGGTGCCAAAATCACTCGAACATAATTTATTATGGAACAAATGGTACAAGAAAATGTGTCAACTAGGTAGGTGTCTCCAGGGTGGTGGTATTTCCTTAATGGGTATTATGAGATGATATCATCATATTCATCTTCAGCCTGAAGGTGATTGCTACTGCTGAACTTAGGCATTTGCATCAAAGCGATTTCCCACGACTCCCACGATGTCGTCGGTCCACCTAAAAGCGTCAACAAAAATGTGCAGCTGTGTAAATCATCAGTAGACCATTTATTTGGCAGAGGAGTATGTAATAATTGTAACTAAGGCGTTCTGTAGTTAGTCCTTTACGAAGGAGAGCTTCTTATGACGTCACAGCTACCTATAAAACAAAGCCCAAGTTTACGCGTTTACGCGAGTTGGCAGAGGTAGTCAAGTTCAAGGTAAGTTTCGACAAGTAAGACTGGCCGCACACACTGACGGTAGTTGATCACCGGATGACCCCGCATACGCACGGTTATTTTCTTTAGGTATAATTAAATCGGTCGTTAGCTTTTTTAACCGCACAGGGTGGAATCGTGAGTGTGCGGTGAACGGACCTTTTGTATGAAATTAAAACCTTCGCGTGCTATGATCGGGAAAGCTGCGTCGTGTGCGACCAGTAGGTAAGAAAGTTTTATTTAAGGTTCTTTAAATCAAAAAATATTCACGAAGGTATATAAGAAGAGGTTACGAAGTTTCTCTGATTGATCAAGGAAGCGTGGAATCTCAATACTGGGTGGCGTCCTCCAAAAAATACAGACAATCGGAACTAGCTCAAGAAATACTTACTCCGAGTTGAGATCCAGTAAATCTATTTCTCTTTTCTTCAAGACACCCTTCGACAAGTATTCCAGAGTGATACCGGGAGGGTGATACCTCAGATGAAATTTCAGTAACTTCATGATGAAAATAAATAAACCTTCACTTAGAAAACCATTTTTTTATTCTTTTTTGCTGATTTATGTGATAAATGTCAGAATTTGTCAATAAATTTTGTAACCATGGCAACCGGGACGTATGTTTTATTGAAATAACAAAGAGGATGATCTAAGGAGTACTTACTATTGAGGTTAAAGGGTCAAGGTAGGAGGATATGCTCAAATTGAAGAGGGTGCATGGTTTACCTTGCATGTTATGACTGCATAAAAACAGAAATCATGATGTCGTAATAGGGGAAAATGAATTAGGTATTTAGGAAAAGTTCCACTCTATTACTCATAGTCTCAGAGCGATGTCTCTGTAATTTGTACCTTTTTACCCAACGAAGAGGATATTGTGCTAAGCAGACCATTCTTCATTCTTCCTTAGTGGAACTATATCGACCAAACGTTATGTACGGCTATGTACAGACGCCAGCAGGCCAACCTATCCGAATTTGTCAAATTTTACCAATCATTAACCTTCCACTATTGTGATAAGGTTGAAAATCGATTAAAGAAAGACAGATTGAGGTATGGTTGATGTGCTTGCGTCTGTACCTGGATCGTGTTGGACTGAGCCGATGTTGATGAATATTTCAATCGGTTTTACCTTCGATATTTTTCACCCCGCTATCCAAAGTTTGTTCCCTCGATAATTTTTATACAATTGTCCTTTACATAATTATATAAACGTTTGACTTCTCTATAGGCCTTCATTGTGAATATGAAATGACAAATTCTTTGTAAATACCTTCAATAAATGTGGACGCAACGGACTTACTTATAATAGAATTCTATAAAGTTTCAAAACTCCGCCTTTCCTGAAACGATTGAATTATTCTAATAATTGGATGTTGACCAACCGGACGGGTGTGAATTTCACAAGTTTGTAACTGAAGCGGCTGAAACTGACTGACCGGGGGTTTAGCAACTTGGTGGTAAGGAACACGGGTTTATTGCGATGTCGCAAAATAATTGACGAACGATCGTTTATCGCCCCGGTTGCTATAATATAGATCTACAGCGAGTTGCCGATAAAACAATTAGAATTATTTTGGTTATCTAAGCGTTCGAGACTTGATATTAACATTTAGCGGAACATTTTTTGTAAGCAAGGTGTATTTTGCTCTAATTTTTAACATGTTATAAGATTTGTATATCACATTGTAGGTATTATTACTTCACATCGGCTTTAAATTTCATTAAATAATGTAGGTATCTAATTTTTTTTAAGCTGAACTTTTTTAAAATGAATGTGATACCATACTCGCTTAAGTATATTTTATCGCACATCATGATACCTATTACAATAGCCTCCAATTAACTCCATGTAACTTTGCTACAAGGCTGCGCCCAGGTTCAATTAAGATAGAAATAGGTCCACTTACTTTACAATACGCCGGAAATTCATTCGGTTACAAACATCATTGTAACATACAAACTGGGAGAGGCTGAGAGCATTGACCATTGACAACGTAAATGCAATATACAAACTTGATCGGTTAATGATATAGATATACAGCGAAACCTGAACAACTTGTAGATCATACAAATATTTTCACCATGCGGTAATCGAACAATCCAATCGCCAAGTACTATTAACAGTTTTAACGTACCTACAGTAGTTTTGGTAATGAAAACTTCAAACCAAAAACATTCCAACATAACCTAAATTAATCCACTCCTACAAATTTCCTCTCCTCATTCTACTTCACAATCATCAACAAATCATTTGAAAATGCCGTCACATTCAGCACAGGGCTCGGATATTAGCCAGTCCGGGAACAAAAGCCAGGTGGCCCATATACGACACACAACGGTATGAAAAGGCTGCGAGATGGAGGGATGAACCGCTTTCATGTCTTGTGACATATTTGTACAACGTTCGAGAATGTAAGCTGTGTTTGTAGCTGGTGCTTGTTTTTCTTCAAGGTTGGAAAAGATAAAACTAGATAAGATTTTCTGTTAGTAGTTAGATACTAGGTAGTATGAAAGTAGAGTCTAAAATTGCTTACTTAATCTATCTTCTATACTAAGATTGTGAAGCTGAATAGTTTGTTTGTTTGAACGCGCTTATCTCAGGAACGACTGGTTTGAATAGAAAAAAATATTTTTGAATTGGATACTCTATTTATCTAGGAAGGCCATAGGCTGTATAAATTATGCTACGGCCAAAAGGAGCCGTGCAACGGGGTTGAAACCACTGTTACATAGTGTGAAACAGCTAGTAATACAATATCGTGCAATACTTGATTTACGAAATCTCTACTTATACAATATCGTGCTACATAATTATATATTTAAGAAAAAAGAGCAATCATAATAAAAGCTCATTCTGCTAAGAGAAATTCGGCTCTCTGCGTCTGATATATCCGAATACGATAGACTCAAAAACTTCCGAACTGATTTTCAAACGGTTTTTACAAATGAACGGAGTTTTCGTAAAAAGTTTAGATTTTATAATTCATTGGTATTTTGTGTACAGACTTACGAGTATAATTATTACCTGATGAAATGTGCTAATCGGTCAAGCTCGAAAAAAACATGCCGCAAAACGTGGGATAATTTCCGACTATAACGCAAGTAAATCAGCAGAATAAAGCGAGTGTAGATATAAATGTACACCGCGAACTCTTAGAACCGGTTTTTAAAACAATAATTGAATAAAAGCGCGAGTACAGCGAAGGCTCTCATTTCTCAGGCTACGGCTATCTCATTGTTGAGCAATTTCCGGCGCTCGCTCGCCGCGAAACAACCAGTTTTGCTCGGCGCGGGAATACAACCGGATCCCAAGCGACGAGAACTTCACATATTCTGACGATTATGCGTTAACTTTTTAATGTAGGTAGGTATTTTTTTTCTAGAAGATGTCTATAGTGACCAATCTAAAATTAAATTAGTAAGAGGGTCCCGTTTCACCCTTTGGCCACAGAGCCCTGAAAACTACTGAAAAGTGTACATACCTAATCAACGAGATTTATTTTGCTTGGTAGAATAATATCTTGGGGACTTTCAAAATTGTTAGATTTGCATTCGACGTTTGTAGAAATGAATTTAAAATTTATTTAAGAGGTTTTTTAACGAGGTAATTAAGCTAATTATTTATTTATTTTATTTTTAAAGTCCCATACCTAATTATGTTAAAAAAAGTTTTTATAAAAAAGTTGGTGCCGCAAGACATTTGAACATAACCTATGGCTATGGATTTGGCGCCCCCATGAAACTGTGTCCCGGTCCAAGTGCCCCGGTTTGCCCCCCTTAGATCCGGGGCTGATGGCTAATAATATTATATTTAACTTCCTCTCAGACGAAGTTGTGGTCAAAAGTAAGTGGCAAGACATTTTAGGTCTTAGAATAAATCAGAAAACCTCACTCAATCTAAAGGGAAGCACGTTCGAAGCCTAAAATGAAATCGAATCTGAACAGCATCGCAAATATGAGCACGTTCACAGTTTAGTATGCCACAAACATGTTAAGTATTACAACACACATAGTAAACGGCACGGTATTCAAATGATTTGTTGACTATACGATAACTTTTTGTAATAGCGTAACTCTACTAAACATAAATGTGTGGGGCACGGATAGAATGGGGAATAGTGATTGCCTAGATCCTTGATTATTAGCATTTATGAAAAGATAGTTGGACGTTATTGATGGTTTCCTCTTAAATTAGGACGAAGAAACACACCATCGTGAAAAATTGAAGGCATGAAGGGAAACCTTTAGCCAGGAGTGAGAGAAGTTACAGTTTTAAAGTGGCGCCTGTTACAGATTTAATATTGAAAAGGAAGAGGATGGTCAAAGAAAAGATGGATGGATTGTATGACGAATGACAATAATTATGAAAGAAAATGAGTAAATGATGCTGTGACGTCTGACAGGGGAGAATGGATGAAAATGATGCGTTGCGCCGACCCAAGTAAATTGAGATAAGGGCAGTAAGATAATGATGACAGTAACGTCAGTGTTAGCAGTAGGTACATCTTCTTTCAAGCTTGAACTTCTTTGATTAGCACTTGCTTTGCGCGACAACTTTAAATTAAAACTTTAGTCGGTTACCAAGCAATAGAAATCTCTAAATCAATCATCTTCTCATCTCAATAAATGCCAATTCATCACGTTCTCAGGTATGAATTACGTTGTTAACCTTTAGATTAATGTTAATTATAAGTTATTGGATAACAATTTCATTATTTATAATGCACAGCTAACTGGGCTGATTTCTATGAAATGCTGTATCCCTCATCACTTTTCCAATGTAATGCTGGGGTAGGCTGAATCCCTATTAACTCCTAACTGTTCACCATCATCAGCCTGTATTCGTCCACTGCTGGACATAGGCGTCTCGCAATGTTCGCCACAGAGCCTTGCTCTGAGCTTTCCTCATTCAGTCCCTGCCTTTCGCAGGTCATCGTTCCACCTGGCCGGCAGGCGTCCTAATTATGTTTGCCTAGTCGTGGTCTCCACTCAATGACATGTCTACTCCAACGGTTGCCTGTTCTACCAGAGATGTGGCCAGCCCACTGCCTCTTCAGCTTACTAATTTACTGTTGTTAATTTATAATTAACTGTCTTGTAACCTGAAATAAATGCTTCCTTCTTTTATTTCTTTATTTGCTTTACACTGTTTTCTTACAACCTTCTTTTTCCTCCTTGGATACCAAATGACGTCATTATTTTCTTGCTAAGCTACCAACACATGTCTCTATTATATATACCTCTGCGTCTACCGGTCTTTTATGTTTCACAGTAAATTAACTACCATCATTAGTAAATTACCGTTAGATGCTGAGCGTGAAGATGGGTGGTTTGATGACTGTATTTTTTAATAGTAAGCTATCTATAGGTTCGCGTTTACCACTATCCGAAGATCTGGTCGTCGGTGAAGCACGCTTGCCTAGAGGTAATCTATTCACACTTGACTTAATGACATCAATACCTGCTTATTATGTTAAGCAGATTGTGTGAAATATTATCATCGTTAATTTTTGGGTGTTAAGTGTCACGTCATTACCAAGAAAGAGGCGTTTTAAACTGTAAATAAATGTTTTATGTCGTACATTCGTCGTATATTGCTTTTAAAATTGTGTCGTATATGTATATAATGTTCTAAACTGGCTGGAAAGAAAATATGCATGGGAAATGTAGTTAGGTACCGTTTTTTCCTCAGTGCCTACATAAAACATATCGGTAAAACTGTGCAGATTCTTTCACGAAGGGTGAATAGAAGTAGTCGCCTTATTTTTGAATTACTTGCGTATGATTATTTAGTACCTTAAATACTTAATTTAGTACCTATTTGATTAAATATTTAGGTACTAAATGATCATAGGCATAACTAAACGATGAAAACAATTGTTTTAGCTGTCGAAAACGTATTTGTGTTAATTATTTAATTTTCAATAGGTAATCATAAATGAAACTACCAAAGCTGCAACACCAATAAACACTTAAATAAAACACAGATAACTGACCCCTATCAACTTTACAACTTCACAAGTCAAGCTCTATCGCACAGAATATTAATTAACTCACACTATTCCTTCATTTTTAGGTGGTGGAGCGTGGCAACCTAATCACCCGTTATTTCCCTTTGGCAACCCTGCTTGTAGGCGTCCGGTCATCCGGTGAGCTAGCCTGGCTGGTTGCTGGGTCCTTGACCGGCGCTGGCTTGGGAAACACTAGTTAGTGCAAGATGCTTTTGTTAAGGGTAGTTTTACCGCTTTTTGTGGGTAATTTGATTATACAGTGAAGTTATTTTATTGAGATAAAGTATTCAATATTTTTGTATTTAAGTGAATGATGGATGAATTGCTATAAATAATTTAAGCTTCTGATTTGTATAGTTTACTGATAAAGGCGAAGGTACTAGTCTGTAACTATCCTCACAAATGTGGACTTTGGAACAATAAAATACCTATCTTTGTCTAAGAATTATTCTTAGATTACTTTACCGCGTAGTTTACGTTACCTAGATATTAAAATGATACAATGAGTCATTGAATTTTATGTGTGTACCTTAGCATTTCAAAACAATTAACTCATACAAAACTACAATCACTATAAAATAATCGCCGCATTATTTGCATAGTTTATTAAGGAGATTAAAATATATTGCAATGGAAACAACAATCCTAACACTGGTAACACTAGTATGCGCGCGCAGTCTGCCGTGCGCCAGGTAAGCGCGCGCACGTTACGAACGCCTCCAAATTCAAATTCAAAATTCGCATCGCTGTTCCCGCGTACGATAACTTTTACTTTCTTTTTTTTAATATTACGTCACAGACGTGTTACGTTTAGTAATCGCCGGTCGTTCTGACGCAACCAGTGCTTTAGTGCAAGTGAAGTGTTTCCTTTTATAGTTTTTTTTGTGAGTTCTAAAATGGGATTGTGACTGACTGGACTAGGAGAGACTTTAACAAAATGTAAGTGAGAAAGACCATAAGACCATGGTTCATGGTTAATTTAGTAATTTAGATTTTATTTCCCAAAAATAAGGTCACATATTGAACGTATAGATCGCTGATTTGTTTTACCGGCTCTGCTCTACTTCACAGAGAGTTGTATTTTTTTTTTTATCGCGGTAAAATCATCAAATGAGTCCACCCGCCCAGGACGGGACACGGGGGTCTGTCAGACTCCTACTGACTAAAATCCACGGTGATCCTTCAATAGCCCTTTACGTTCCAGGGTCACGATGAACAGTCCCGCGACCAGAGTTATAAACATGACTAAGAACCACGTTTTAGAAAACTTGATCGTGATATTTCTTTAAATTCATCCTGACTTATTTACCTACTTATTAGTCAACCCAAGAAAAATTTATTAACGTGCTTTCACTTAATCCACCTGTTATTTGAACACAACAATATAAATAGTAGGTACTAGTTAATGAAATGCAAATTAACTAGTTTTGGAGCGCTGTCATTAAAGTCTTTAATTTGCAAAAGTTGTTTTTATTAACTCGACATCAATAGATCAAGGGCCAAGGCGATCTACGCTAAACTAAACACTTTTTATCTACTAACTAGACAGATTTTAATACTAAGTCATATCCGAGGTTTTAAACAGCATTATCATTACTAGCACACTTACTAACACGTAACTCACTCACTCACTAACTGACTCACTTGCTCACAAACTCACGAACTCACTCACTCACCGGAAACTCCCTTTATTTTAAAAGGGTATTCATAATCCTATCCTACTTCTTAATATCCTGTCCTATCCTACTTCATAACCTACTACTAATATTATAAACGTGAATGTTTGTGAGGATATATCAGATGTTTGTTACTCATTTACGCAAAAACCAATGACCAGATATGGATGAATATGGGTACACTTTGGGTTTATATCCAGGATTAACACATAGGATAGTTTTTATCCCGATTTTATGTGCCTGTGGGATAATTTTCGAGTTGTAGCGGGCGAAGCTTCTGACAACTGTGAGAGTTGAAATGAGTTGTGTAATAATCTGAACCGCTATATAAGATACCCTTAGCGGTTCAGATTATTGCACAACTCATTTTTCAACTCACCCGTTAAGAGAGAAGCCTCCGCAATTGAATGAATATGAATGAAAGTTTCGTTATAGCTTCAACTCTAGGTAAAATTGTTAATCTAATTACTCGTAGTACGAATATTTATATGTATAACTGTTTCCAGTGCACTAAATGATAAAAACGCTTTTTTGAAACAAAATATCTGCTTGTTCTTGTTGAAACCAATTGCATTGAAGTGAAAATGAAAGTAATTTCTTTACGAAACACAACAAGAAAGGTTCTTGTGACATGATCAGGTAATATGACATTTCAGGCATAATAATGTTCAATGCCGTTTACTACTCCAGTTATATTATTCACTAGCGACCCGCCCCGGCTTCGCACGGGTGCAATGCTGATACTAAATACACTACAGAAAAACTGCGCAAACGCTACGTCCCGCAATTTTTAAATCTGTAATATCTTCGAAAATATTCACTTAAATCATACGGTGTAAAGGGCCATATAGATCTATATTAAATGAACAATGTATTCAAGGTATTTAATTGGTTAAGGATTAATGCTGTATTGGTTAAAATCGCTTCGAAAATTAGCCATTATTTGTCGTAAAAAGTAAATGACAAAAAAAAGTTATTGTGGGTTATCCATAAGAGATAGACATACCTATACCATCACGGACTTTTCTGTAGACCTTTTCAATGTGTACAATACTTAGTACATTTTTTTGATAAAACTCGTAGGGTTCAGCCTGCGTTTGCAATGTAAGCGGAAAAAATGTAATTATTTACGACATCACATTAGAAACCTCAAAAATAACAGTACTTCTCCACTATTTAATGGATGTTATTATACATATAAACCTTCCTCTTGAACCACTCTATCTATTAAAAAAAACCGCATCAAAATCCGTTGCGTAGTTTCAAAGATTTAAGCATACAAAGGGACATAGGGACAGAGAAAGCGACTTTGTTTTATACTATGTAGTGATACTGGATATTATGAACAATTTGTCTGATTTAAAAATAAGAGAGTCGAAATGTTATAATTATTAGATATACCAAATCAAAAAGGACGAGAAAATAAGGATACTAGGTACTCGAAAAAAAACAACCAATACCAAAACCAACGAGGTTCTGATGCATGGTCTAATGATGATGACAACTGATGAGGCAGGATAAATCAATACTCCATCTGTCTACAATTTTCCAAATTTTGTTGGGGTCATCTTCTGGAAGTAGTGGTGGCCCAGTGGTATCGGTCCCGACTTACGAGTTATAGGTCGAACCCCGCCAGCGCATTGCTTTGTGTAATTTATTTCATCACCACTGCTCTCAAAACGGTGAAGGAAAACATTGTGAGGAAACCGGCATGTCCTAGAACCAAAAATTCGAAGACATGTGACATCCACCAATCCGCACTGGGCCCGCGTGGTGGATTATGGCCCACTGCCTCTCACAGAGAGGACGCCTGTGTCCCAGCAGTGGGAACATTGTAGGCTGATGATGACGATGAATCCATCTTCTAATTTGACCGAATGCATCTGAAGATTTTTTAAACTTTTCACGAAACCTGTTTGTGTATTTTTATGATGTTTTTATAGTCTGTTAGAAAACAGCTTTTATTTCATAAACTTTTGTATCCCACTGCTAGGCAAAGACCTTTCCCAAATCTTTCCAAATAGTCTTTTCGATAGCTGTCGAACCAGCCCCATCACTGTGCGCATCCATACATAAAAAACTTCCACAGGCTCAAAATATCGGCTTCCTCTCTAGCTATGTTCACATTACCTTCACAATCGTGTCGTGGACATCATAACTTGCGATTATTTGCAGCCTTGATGTGCCTTTCTAGTCGCTGTTCACGCATGACCCTTTTATAGCTAAATTATTGGTTGAAAAATAAATATGGTTATGCATCGTAACCGGGGTTTCAACTGGCTAAATATTGACGTGGTCATGGTCAGGTTTCCTAAAGATCATATTCTGATGTATTGGGAGTCCTTAATCGTCATTGGTATACAGTTTAGAGTGGACGCCGAACCCAACTCAAAAGGTTAGATAGTCCTTTGAAGATGAGGTCTCGGGTGTCTTTGAAAGTCATAGTCATAGGCAAAGAGAATTAAACCACGTCATAGGGCATGTGAAGGTAGAGGGCGGTTTTTATTTGATAAGAGTGTAATGTCCCTTCCGCTCTACCCAGGGCAACAGAACTCATTAATTTGTTGTCTATCATGGGTGTAATAACACGTATTTTTTTTATTTTTACTCTCATTGTCTAGCTCATGAATAATTTCAACCACCATTATCTGTCCATCAAAAGAAGCTGTCACGACTCTATTTAAATCGTGATCTCATAAATAAACTTCCAACGTTCCAACATAATTTAAGACGAAATAATCTCTTATTTTGAATCATACATTGAAATCTTTATATAAAAGCTATTACAATACGTAATTATAAGGCATAAATGTTGTAAAGTTACAACACATTGCAATAATACCGTTTTGTTAAAAAACTACTATCAACTTTGGCAATTTTGTTGCGAAAACACGGCGGCATGTATGTTCAGCTGCAGTTTCACAAGGCTTCTGTAAAAGTGTGGCAGGTCACCGATGCAATAAAACTAGTCAGATTCATCAGTAATATAAATTAATTGTCTGTGAGAATGAGAACAGGCCATGGACCGCACGACACCTGCGTAGAGCCTTCGGTAAGACTGGTAAGAGGCGTATGGACCCCCAAGATTGGCCAGGAGTCCAACCCCAGGAGGATTGGAGGGTAGCCTCGGAATTCAGGGGTCTATACTCTCTTAGTCCATCAACGAAGGTACAGGCCCGAAGAAAGAAAGTAACTCGAAACTTTTTTTCTGACCCCTATTGCCTCTTAGTTTTAAATTCATTTATAATTCCGGAACTGTCCAATTATGTTGGCACCAATTTTTATTTTGTACCACTAATTAATCTAATGTCCGCAAGTAATAAAGTGTTGGAAACACCCGAAACTTTAGCCGAAGCTGTTGAAGACAAACGATTTATAATGAATGCATCCACTGGATTTTTGGTGTTGCAAGTGACCAGCTCCTAGGTTGAGTTACGAGACTCTGACAACCAAATGAATAAAAACGAGTTCTATCAGTTTATAATTTAAGTTTAATTTGAAATAGGTGCAAAAGAAAGCAAGAGTAATGAATTCGCTTCATTAGAATAACATTTACAACGTGTTGCATTTGATATTCATTCAGAACAGAATCAAAGTTTTCTAAACCATAATTTGTATGACAGTTGAGCACAACTTTAATGAACTCCGTGCGCAGAGTAACAAACAGGCAGAGAAAAACAGAAAGGAGAAGTTTTGAGTAAAAGTAAAACATTTTATTACTTAACTTATTAATTCTGGCATAGTTGTCTCAGTGGTTGAATGAATGACTGCTACGCTGCGTATCGCTACTTCGATTCCCGTATGTAAAAAATATTTGTATGGTCTACATCGGTAACTTGTTGATTCGATTTTTAACGAAATCTCTAGCCCGTCGTAACCATCCAGAGACAAACAATCCAGGACGATTCCAGTTAGATTTACGTACACCATAATACGAAACTATAACAAGCCAGTTTGATACCGAAAACTGAACTACCTGGAAACAGTCTGGAATTAAAATGGTCGTAATAGGCCCCAGGTAGTTGTTCAGTTTCCGTAGTCCGTGTATTGTGTAAAACACACTTTGGAACAGTAAATTTTGTCAAAAAAATAAAGAATAAAAAGGGCATAATGTTTTTACAGCTGGGATATGCAGTGTATGGCCAGGTCACTTTGTTTATAAAGACAGCTCTAAACCTTTCTAAAACAAATAGGCCAAGTATACGATGCGGAGCTAAAGGCGTCACAAGTCTTCAAATTGTTGGTTTTCCCATGATGTTTTTCATTAACCGTTTTGAAAGTCGTGGTAATGAAATAGATCAAAAAGTAACCTGACTACCTGGATTTTAAACCACGTCTTACTTTTGTTAAATAAATTTTAAAACTATAAAATGTATATCTAATCAATTCCTCACGTTCGTAATCTTGGAGGCGTGTACTGCTCCGTAAGAAGCTAAGAAGCGCTTGCGCAATGCAATCGCGGAAGATATTATTAATAGATATTGACTATTAGATGCACATTGCAGGAAGTTATATCATACAATTAGAACGTGGAGACAATTTACAATAAGGCACATCAATTTATAAAAAATACTTCATCGTATTAGAAGTCGATTGGGTTCTATGTTAGATGCAGTATGTAGATATTTACTAGTGCAATAACAGTGTTCGTCGAAAGATAGTCTACTAACCTATTTTCGTTTCACTAGTAAAGTTGTACTCGAAACTGCACTTGAGATTCATAAATAAAAGAGTCACTTCGGATATTACATATTACCTAAACTAGAGGATGATTTCCGGTAGATCTCAAAGGTATAGATGTATAAGTATCCGGTTGGTTATTAACCCAGGGTACCCGCCCCACCCAGGGCGGGAGGACTCATTTGATGACTTTACCACCTAAAAAAAAAAGTACCTTTGAGAATTTCTATCTCTAAAGGATCATGATATCAAATGACATCCAGGATGAACTTGAACACCTGGATAAGAGACGCACAGAACCGAAGTGCGCTATTTGATCCTCCTGTAATGCTGTTCCACTTCAATTACATTTCACGTACTCAGTCCCATAGAGGTGATGAGAAAGTTCATGATAAGCCTACAGCAGTCCACTGGGACCTGCCTCTCTAATCGCACGCCATCTTCGGTTACTCTTATCCAGCTTTTAGCCCCGCCGCCGGTCACCTTGCGAAGATCATCCCTCCACCATGCCTGAGGGTGTCCCACCATGACAAAGATACACAATTTCCGGACAGTCGCTGTTCTTCTAAACATGAAAATATTTTTTGGTTAAAAAGTTACAGGCCAGAGAAAATCTCTAGTCAGCTTAAAAGAAAGATCCAAAACAGTTGCACTTAATTCATTTCTTGGTTTATGTCATAAGTACCAAACAATTATAATTATGATAACAAAGCCAATACATTCTGTTATCAATAAGTAAACGTGCTGACTACACATGTCATTTGATAAGGATTTTATTGTGACTTGCCATATAAAGGTCAACGCACATCGGGTACGGCAGGGGAGAGCATTTTATTTTTAATCAACGTAAACAAAATTCATAAGTGCAAAGTGCTAGTGGTGACATGATACAGATACCAATGTTCAGATATCGAAATCAAGGTGTCAAAGGGAGTTTCCCTTCGCAACATTGAAGAGCTCGCAAAAGGATGGAGAGGTGCGATGCCACGACACGGAACACTAAGGGAGGCAACAGCATACAGGGAGTTGGTCAGTGCGGATTGGTAAATGTCCCATGTCTTCAAATTTTTGGTTCTAGGACATGGCCAGTTTCCCTATGATGTTATCTTTTACCGTTTTGTGATGATATAAGACAAAATCCCCTCCCCTGTCGACTCTGGTGTGCACTGGCTCTCGGGATGACACGGATTATTTCTGCAGTAGGAGTCACTGTTAAAATAGGCCATTAAAAACATCAGTTTGCTTTGGCCGGTGGCAAAATCCCCTACCCTGCCGTACTCTGGTGTGCGCTGACCTTTAAAAAGATTTTAATGTATGCATTTAATACGATAGGAAATGGGCACGATTCCAAGTAGGAGCAAGGTGGCCGCGATTGGTCATTGACATTTAAACTTTGATAATAGTAATGTCTTTTCTTTCAACCGGATTGTGTAACGCACTTAGTAACTGGTCATAATTATTTTGTCTTGTTTTGTGATGTTTGATCAGTAGTTTGAAAACTATTTGTTGAAACCCTATATCTCTATAAACCATGGCAATCTCAAACTTAGAGAAAGCGTATATAAATGATTGTTATTGTCATTTACGGTATTTTCGTATACGCGATGATGATGATAGTAATTTAATTATTTGTTACATCTACATACAAAAGTGGATCTATCTATGAAGTTATTACTAGATGTACTAAACATTATAAATCGTGTGTGGCTTTTCCTAAGGTCACAACACTACAATCTTACTATAACTATAATATTATAAATACATATAAACATGCAAGCAACAGCTATAGTTACCACTTATAAATAAAAGTTTATCTAACGTAAGGTAAGTTATGTATTATTACAAATTGCTAATGTTACAACTATTTACAGAATCATAATAGTGATTGTTCTTTATGAGTTCTTTGGCTTTTGTTATCACTATTTACAGCCCAATTAAAGAAACAACTAAAAAACTTTTTGAAAAAAAGGGAACCGACTTCAAAACCAAACACAAAAAAACTATAAAATAACTTTTCTTTCGGAAGTCGGTGGCTTTGTTTTTTTTTTATTTTATTGACATTGATGGCCACCGACTTCCGAAAGAAAAGTTATTTTATAGTTTTTTTGTGTTTGGTTTTGAAGTCGGTTCCCTTTTTTTCAAAAAGTTTTTTATTTTTCCCTTTTTAGTTGAGATAATCAACAAAAATCTTCATAAAATCGGCGTCTTTGAAAATCTACAATCCTATTAAGAAAAACGGATCTATGTGAGCAACTTCACGAGATATCCATTATTGTTATATACTAAAACCTTCCCCAGGCAACGTCAGGGGATATCTATTAGTGTTATATACTAAAACCTTCTCCAGAATGTAATGAACACTTTCTTGAAAACTGCATCAAAATCCGTTCAGCCAAACGCGAGATAATCGCGGACAAACATACATACATACATACATACATACATACATACAGGTCGAACTGAGAACCTACTTTTTTTTTTGAAGTCGGTTAAAAATTAACATAAATTAAGGAAGTTTTCTCACATACTGTGCCTGTTTAGTTTTATTCCGTTATCTTCAACTTCTACTCAATCGCTATGGTAGCAAAAGCGATCGTAATTTACAATACAGAGGTCCAGAGAGTAACGTAAAGGTCTTTAGTTGATAGAAAAAATAGTTCCTCATTCGTACACTAGAGGCGCTTTTTAATTTTCTGTACAATAAACCCCGAAACCCACCACACTATTCCCAAATACTAGATACTGCAACTTTTGAAAGCCAGAATCAACAAATTCATTGGTTTTTCTGGCAACCACCAGAAAAAGCAATGAAGCTCGACGTGTTCCAGAGAATGAATGAATTTACATGTCTTGGATTCTGCAACGAAATTAATCAGAAAAGATTAGTGGAGGAGTAGGAAAAATATGTTTCCACTTATTCATAAACGCCGTAAATACTTTAAGCGAGCTGTAGTTTAAATATAAATAATTATAAAAATTGCACTTGCTTGACGGGGAGACAAAACGCAGGGAGAGCCTTACCTAACCAAATCTGGTAATTTTGTTATTAAAATGAATACCAAAATGACTTTCCTCTCTCGATTAACGTAACCAAAGTACACGTAACGAGGTTTCTCTGTACCAAAGCCTTTTGACATCACAAAGACCATCATGTCAGGTAGCGGCTAAAATAAACATCATTATATTATATTACAAAGTTATTTTTTACCGACTTGAGTACACTATGAATATGCATAGGGTACACAGAGGCATGTAAAACATGCTCTTGTACACCTGGCTTATGTTGTTAGTAATGTATGTTATTATGTAGCTCATTTATGTATGTAGAAATGTATGTCCCTATGAATATTTTTGTGTTTTAGTTTGTTAAATTGTTACCTAGTAGTGTTTTTTGGAGAATCTGTGTCATCATGGTTTGGTGAGCCGAGCATGCATTGTATTAAATAATAGAAATTACCTACATTTGATCATAGAAACAGTTTATTATTAAAAACTAGTATTTTTATACATACATAATATACTTATTAGACTTCATACCTAGATTAATTAAAGGTGCTAATCAAAGTCTGTCGCAATCCGACGGGGCCGGGCCGCCCCCTTAGAGGGCCAAAGCTTGTCGGGCTCGCAGTACCCATCAGGTAACGGTGAGTCGTGACCGTAGAACGTAAAGGACTATTGAAGGATCGCCGTGGCGTGGATTAAAGTCAGTAGGTACAGGTCTGACAGTCCCGTCCGACCTGGGGAGGACTCATTTGATGATTTTACCGCGATAAAAAAAAATTAGGAAAATATCGCCTCGGAAAAAAGTAGGGAGATTTTTTTATACACATTTCGGTCTTTACACATTTTTTTTCAGTTTTCCATGTTTTTATTTCACGCAGACCACTAAGCGTCTCAATCCCACATCGAGAAAGCGTGAATAACTGACGATAAGTACAATCATGTCAAGCTGAGTGTTGAGAATCAATGTCACGCCTCAGTTCAGGTCAAGCCTGCGACTGCGGAAAACGATAGCAAGTCTTTCATACAGCCCTTTTGTATTATTCTAGCTCTGATTTTGTGTCATCACCATTACAGTCATAAATTATTTTTCACCTCACGCGCTCGGAAAGATTCTATTTCTCATTCAAAATCTGAGCACAAAACTCCATTTTGTGCTCTAGAGCACAAAGTGTTGTTCAAAATTCGAACACGCTTTATTCAATTGTTTTCTACACTGGCAGGCGAGCCGCCCCCACTACATTTCCTCGCTATGTGAGGTGAAAAGTTGTGTGTTGCACTCGGCAGCAAAGTTTTTCTGCGTCTCGTACCTTTGAAAACTTCGCATCGCTCAGGATTCTATATTTGAACCGCTCGTTTCTCTCGCGGTTCAATCTTAGAATCCTTCGCTCGCTCAGTTTTCAATTCAAGTACTCGCGCCAAAAATCAACTTTGCAGCCTTGCATAACAAATAACTATTTCACCTCACACGCTCGGAAAGATTCTATTTCTCATTCAAAATCTGAGCGCAAAACTCCATTTTGTGCTCTAGAGCACAAAGTGTTGTTTAAAATTCGAACACGTCTTGTTTTCAATTGTTTTCTACTTTTCTACACTGACAGGCGAGCCGCCCCCACTACATTTCCTCGCTGTGTGAGGTGAAAAGTTGTGTGTTGCACTCGGCAGCAAAGTTTTTCTGCGTCTCGTACCTTTGAAAACTTCGCATCGCTCAGGATTCTATATTTGAACCGCTCGTTTCTCTCGCGGTTCAATCTTAGAATCCTTCGCTCGCTCAGTTTTCAATTCAAGTACTCGCGCCAAAAATCAACTTTGCAGCCTTGCATAACAAATAACTATAGTTATGCTTTAAATATTATGCACTAGCTACTTTCGCGATTTAGAATGGGAAACTACAGTACATTTACAAGTAATTATGACTTGTGATTAGAACTGTATTTTATAGATTTTTTTGACAGTTCAAAGGTGCCTCAAATCAAGTCAAAAATAAACACAATTGAGTTTGAGTTATAAACCTTCTTCTTAAATCACTCTTGATGAAAACCGCATTCAAATCCGTCGCGTCGTTTGAAGGATTTAAGAGCACAGACGTTAAGCGACTTACGTATATACGATGTAGATTATAAGGCTGAAAATCAACTATTTTTAACCGACTTCAAAAAAAAAAGTAGGTTCTCAGTTCGACCTGTATGTATGTATGTATGTATGTATGTATGTATGTATGTATGTATGTATGTATGTATGTATGTATGTTTGTCCGCGATTATCTCGCGTTTGGCTGAACGGATTTTGATGCAGTTTTCAGGAAAGTGTTCATTACATTCTGGAGAAGGTTTTAGTATATAACACTAATAGATATCCCGTGACGTTGCCCGCGTGGATCCGTTTTGCTTACTTGGGTCGTACATTTTAAGGGACGATTGCATGTTTGTCCGCAATTATCTCGCGTTTGGCTGAACGGATTTTGATGAAGTTTTCAGGAAAGTGTTCATTACATTCTGGAGAAGGTTTTAGTATATAACACTAATAGATATCCCGTGACGTTGCCCGCGTGGATCCGATTTGCTTACTTGGATCGTAGATTTTAAGGGACGATTGCATGTTTGTCCGCAATTATCTCGCGTTTGGCTGAACCGATTTTGATACAGTTTTCAGAAAAGTATTTGTTACATTCTGGGGAAGGTTTTAGTGTAAAACAATAATGGATATCTCGTGAAGTTGCTCACATAGATCCGTTTTGCTTAATAGGATTGTAGATTTTCAAAGACGATTTAATGAAGATTTTTGTTGATTATCTCAACTAAAAAGGGAAAAATAAAAAAACTTTTTTAAAAAAAGGGAACCGACTTCAAAACCAAACACAAAAAAACTATAAAATAACTTTTCTTTCGGAAGTCGGTGGCCATTCAATGAAATAAAAAAAAAAACAAAGCCACCGACTTCCGAAAGAAAAGTTATTTTATAGTTTTTTTGTGTTTGGTTTTGAAGTCGGTTCCCTTTTTTTAAAAAAGTTTTTTCGATGCTTATTACACAAGACAGTCTCCCAACATCCTCGCTCCTCTCACTTGGAGAGAAGTGGAAAAACAAACTCCCCAGCAACTGAAATCCAACTAATATCACAATGCTCTTTATTTCTGTCAAATAAGGTTTATTTGACTGGTCTGTTGGTCTAGTGGTCAGTGACCCTGACTGCTATACCGGAGGTCGTGGGTTCGATTCCCACCCAGGACAAATGTTTGTGTGATGAGCACGATCATTTGTTCTGTGTCTGGGTGTTATTTATCTATAATATGTATGTATTTAGAAATATATAAGTATGTATATCAGTTGTCTAGTACCCATAACACAAGCTCTGCTTAGCTTGGGACTAGATGGCGTTGTGTGATAGTTGTGGAATATTATTATTATTGGCTTGATGCTGAGGTTAAATTACTGATGAAAGACTGTAGTCGGCTGTTGTGCTCTGACACGGTTCTAGTTGATAGGACACGAATTGGAGATCATCTCGAATGGGATCGGCTTCCGGTTGTGAGTGAATATTTATACAATGGAAGAGTTCCTCCTGATGTAAGAGAAGAAAAAACAGTTTTTTGCATTTGGCCTTGGTAACTAAATTAGCTGGTACAGTATTTTTATTTTAAACAGCCTAGCATGCAAAGGCCTCTTCTATCTTCTCACAAACTTAGTTTAAGGATAATTAAAAAAAAACTAAGATGGATGAACTTTGTGACAAATGAGTAGAAGATTAACAATTCGATAAATATTTAAGAATTACACATTAAAAAACCTTAAGTAACATCATTATATCGGTGGGCAATGTACAATTTACCCAAAAAGCTGGTAACAATGTCTGCTGAAAAACAGGACTAAAAAACAAAGTTAAAAGGGTAATTTTAACACCAAAAACGATGACTACAATTATTGCCATACCAGTATATTATGTATATACAACCGGCTACATAACTACCGCTACATACCTAAATCTGGTCGCGGGACTTATTCCATCACCGTGACCCCGGAACATAAAGGGCTATTGAAGGACACCGTGGATTTTAGTCAGTAAAAGTCTGACAGTCCCTCCCGCCCTGCCCGGGGTGGGACTCATTCGATGATTTTACCACGTTAAAAAAAAAAAAACATACCTAAATCTCAATTCACCTTTGCTCCAGCGTCTTCTCCAAAAAGACCAACAGATCAGAAATTATTCGCTACCTAAATAAAACCTTTCGGCCCAAAGTGAGTTGTCACAACCTCACCTTACATAACTCAGGTAACAGCCATTAAACAACAGTGTAACAGGTGTGTTGTGCCGCTTGCGCCTGCGCAGTGACACAGAACCGGATCGATGTGACGTCGCGCGTAGAAAGGCGTGTGCGCGACGCGTGCGCACCCACTCGGATGTGGCCGTAGGGTTGGCAACACTGTAATGATTAATGTCTTTTTTATTGATTGACGCAATTAATTTGTGAAAGAGGGTGGACTTAGTGAACTAGGTGTAAGGGGCTTTGTATTTTGAATTCATGGTTGTATTTAGTGCACCGATAATTATCTACGTTACCTATATCGTATGGATATAAACCCTTTCCTTGGCAGTGGAGAAACAAAATCGGCCTACTACTTTTGGAGACTTCGCACTGCTTCGCACCTACTGATACAGTCTCCGCGCCGTCGCGGGTAAAAAAAGGTATAGTGTGCCAGGTGACTTCACAATGTTCCTCGGAGGTGAAAAAACTATGAAAACCAGACGTGACAATTAAGCTTGGAAATGGTTATAAAAATAGGTTATTGGGGGCAGATTAAAAAATAGTTATTTGTTATGCAAGGCTGCAAAGTTGATTTTTGTGCGCGAGTACTTGAATTGAAAACTGAGAGAGCGAAGGATTCTAAGATTGAACCGCGAGAGAAACGAGCGGTTCAAATATAGAATCCTGAGCGATGCGAAGTTTTCAAAAGTACGAGACGCAGAAAAACTTTGCTGCCGAGTGCAACACACAACTTTTCACCTCACACAGCGAGGAAATGGTAGCTGTAAGAGAAACAGCTTAAACAATTTACTATATAAGTATTTATTTATTCATTTTAGAAATTAAAAGTAAAATTACTACAATTGTTAATATTGAAAGTTAAATGTTTTTTTGGAACATTAATACTTGTGTTTGTCACTTGTGTGTTATTATTACGTAAATTTGCGGAAAATTGCTCAAATTCATTGGATTCCATTGTGAATGTTGGAGACAGAGACAGATATAAGGCGGTAGAAGACGATTTTCTCGAATTTTAATAACTCAAACTTACCTACGACATCTACTACTTAACACTAATGTTCAGAAAAAAAAAATAGGTTGGTGCACTGACAATCTGACATGCAGTGGGGGCGGCTCACCTGCCAGTGTAGAAAACAATTGAATACAAGACGTGTTCGATTTTTAAACAACACTTTGTGCTCTAGAGCACAAAATGGAGTTTTGCGCTCAGATTTTGAATCAGAAATAGAATCTTTCCGAGCGGGTGAGGTGAAATAGTTATTTGTTATGCAAGGCTGCAAAGTTGATTTTTGTGCGCGAGTACTTGAATTGAAAACTGAGAGAGCGAAGGATTCTAAGATTGAACCGCGAGAGAAACGAGCGGTTCAAATATAGAATCCTGAGCGATGCGAAGTTTTCAAAAGTACGAGACGCAGAAAAACTTTGCTGCCGAGTGCAACACACAACTTTTCACCTCACACAGCGAGGAAATGGTAGGTGTAAGAGAAACAGCTTAAACAATTTACTATATAAGTATTTATTTATTCATTTTAGAAATTAAAAGTAAAATTACTACAATTGTTAATATTGAAAGTTAAATGTTTTTTTGGAACATTAATTAATACTTGTGTTTGTCACTTGTGTGTTATTATTACGTAAATTTGCGGAAAATTGCTCAAATTCATTGGATTCCATTGTGAATGTTGGAGACAGAGACAGATATAAGGCGGTTCGAGACGATTTTCTCGAATTTAAAAACTCAAACTTGCCTACGACATCAACTAGGTACTTAACAATAATTAAAAGTTCAGAAAAAAAAATAGGTTGGTGCACTGACATGCAGTGGGGGCGGCTCACCTGCCAGTGTAGAAAATAATTGAATACAAGATGTGTTCGATTTTTAAACAACTCTTTGTGCTCTAGAGCACAAAATGGAGTTTTGCGCTCAGATTTTGAATGAGAAATAGAATCTTTCCGAGCGGGTGAGGTGAAAAAGTTATTTCCATTATAGCTTTTCCGTAGTTTTATCAGTTCCATACATATTTTATTTATCCTCTAGTTCTTATGCTATTTAAATTCATGATCTTAAATAAATCATGAACAAAACGCAAAACTCAGTTGCCAAGCAACTAAATAAGCAAGTCATTAGTATTTCCAATGATTCCGGTCCGAAGATGATAGAAAGTGTGCCGCGGTTATTAACATCGCAAATATCTAATCAACGAGGAAGCGATCTCATTATTTTATTTTTCTAGACTGATTTCACTCTCACCGTCTTGTTAACACCGTTCTAAATTGACTAAAATCTTCATTTAGATAGTTCGACATTTGAAGACACGGTTGGCGCAGTGGTTGTGGGATCGCCTGCTGTGCAGTGTGTCGCTGGTTCAATCTCGTACGGATCAAATATTCGTATGATCTACAAGTATTTGTTTCGGGTGTTTGTGAGTTTCTGTTTGTAAGTGCACCCACGACCGGAGAAATTCGTAGTGAAAAAAATGGCGCTTTCCCATTATTGTGTTTGTGGTTATGTGCTAGGCATAAATACATTATGACAATGACGTATCCGTTTAATAACTCAATTATATTTTAGATGAGTTAAAAAATAAACAAAATACTCAATCTTTTGAATTACAATATTGACACTTATTTTGGCGCCCAACCTGTGTCCTTATTTTATAACTCTTAATATTATGGCAGTCATGGCAATAAATTTCGGGCTTGCGGGCGGCGAGTACTGGACGACTCGCTGTCCAATCATGGGCCATGCCCAGGTCGACGGCGCGTTGAGTTTCACGCGCGCTTCAAAGACCTGTCAGCACAATGACGGGGCCCCCTTAGAGGGCCAAACCAGCTACTGTGACCCCGGAACGTAAAGAGCTAATGAAGAACACTGTGGTTTTTAGTCAGTACAAGTCTGACAGTCCCTCCCGCCCCTGCCGTGGGTGGGAGGACTCATTTGATGATTATACCACATCATCTGCCTGCCTTTTCCCAACTATATTGGGGTCGGCTTCCAGTCGAACCAGATGCAGCTGGATATCAGTATTTTACATGGAGCGACTGCCTACAGGACCTCCACAATCCAGTAACTGGGCAATACGAAAGCCCACGGTAAGACTGGTATTTCAGACTTATGAGCTCCTGACTAACAGTGATGACTGTCAAGATCTACTAATGACAGCCGGGACCAACGGCTTTACGTGCTTTCCGAGGCACGGAGGAAACTCGCTATGACAGATGGTCACCCATCCACAGACCAACTTCAGCAATCGCGGCATTGCCCGGAAGACCGGCCTGTGCGACTGTTATTATTTAGCCACGAGCTCCTCAATTGATGATAAAAAAAATCATTTGATGATTTTACCACGCTAAATAAAATAAAAACTTGAGAGGTGTCAAGGTTTTGTTGAGTGTATACAGTAACTTCGTTCCATCCGGGTGTCCCTTGACACCTCTCCACTCCACTCCACTCCACTCCACTCCACTCCACTCCACTCCACTCCACTCCACTAAGATTTTTTTCCGTCCAGCCCCCTTTCACAACGCGCGATAAGGAACTTCGTTCCAAAAGGTATTTCATTATTTTGTGCTTTGATTGGATAACTGTGAAACTGTGATAAAAGATTACGTTTTAATTTACTCAAAGACTAGAATTTCATAATTTTTAAACTGCAGTAAAAATGTTTAATAGGTGCCAAGATAATTAGTTCAGCTGCGTGTCACGTTATATATATTTCTATCTGAGTGAGGAGCTCGTGGCTAAATAATTATACAGCCGCACAGGCCGATCTTCCGGGTTAAGCCGCGCTTGCCGAGGTTGGTCTGTGGATGGGTGACCATCTGTCATAGCGAGTTACCTCCGCTCCGTGACTCGCAAAGCACGTAAAGCCGTTGGTCCCGACTGTCATTTGTAGATCTTTGACAGTCGTTACTGTTAGTCAGAAGCTCTAAAGTCTGACAACCAGTCTTACCATGGGGTATCGTATTACCCCAGTTACTGGGTTGTGGAGGTCCGACAGGCAGTCGCTCCATGTAAAATACTGATATCCTGCAGCTGAATCTGGTTCGACTGGAAGCCGACCCCAATATAGTTGGGAAAAGGCTAGGCAGATGATGATGATGATCTCTGTAAAATCTAACAAGCTTCATTATGTTTACCTAGAACCAGCATCATTTGGTTTTAAACCTCGAAGTGGTAAGATAAGCAGCCCTAATTGTACAAGCTACCTATGTCTCTCATGGAATGTGTCGATTCCCATGACGGTACCATTGTTGTAACCTGTGGGCATAGCTCCCAAATGACATTTTTTATGGAGGTCTTCATTGTAATTTCTCGCATCTATTGTTGTTGTTCGGACATGTGATGTGGTGATTATGAATTAGTTTTTAATATTGGGGTCAGATAATTTTGAAACAAGCGTGCTTTTATGCCTTTTTGTAAGATTAACCAGGATATTTAAAACGCCACCTTAGCTCTATCTATTTATTTCTTGAGCCATGCATAATGTCACTACGCTAAAGTGGACTTTTTGGACCTGCAGATAAATTTTTAATGGTGACTTTCTCGACAATAGAAAACTAGGAGAAAATGAAAAAGTTTCTTGAAACCTATTGAGCCCGGAGACTGGAGAAGTTCATTTTGCAATATGAGACTAGAGTTTATCGCTGGCTGTTGTTAAAAAAAAAAACCATTTAGCAATGGATACTTATGTATCAGATAGCAGTGGTGGCCGAGTGGTATCGGCCCTTACTAACGAGTTGTTAGTCGTGAGTTCGAACCCAGCCAGGAACATTACTTTGTGTAATTTATTTCATCACCACTGCTCTCAAAACGGTGAAGGAAAACATCGTGAGGAACCCGGCATGTCCTAGAACCAAAAATTCGAAGACATGTGACATCCACCACCACGCACTTGGCCCGCGTGGTGGATTATGGCCCACTCCCTCTCACAAAGAGGAGGCCTGTGTCCCAGCACCAGCAGTGGGAACATTATAGGCCGATGATGATGACTTATTATGTATCAGTATGTAATCAGATTGAGAAAAGTAGTTGTTAAAAAGGTTAAAGGTTGTTAAACTAATGCACATAATATGCAACACAAAATTTCCAAATAAACAATTGAGGATCGTAAAAATAACACAAAACAAATTTCTAGAAAGGGTATAATGCAGAGGTATGCCTTTATAACATCGTACATCGTATTAACACAACAACTAATATGATTGTTATTCAAACACGCACTCACAACATTAGTAACCACACAAAAGTCAATAATGGGTAATAAATCAAATGCCATTAAACATAAACAAAATATCAGTGTGTCAAACTTCTACTATTGTATTATCGATTCACTATGTGCTACAAATGATAAAGATAACCAGTAAATCAACTTAAAACGTTAGGGTTGTCAAATAGACTTTTCCTAATGAGCATAAGTATGGAATCACTTACTTGGAATTGATCCAGGATAGCTTAATAATGGCGTGATTTACATGAATTTGGTTTTAATTTAAAGTTAACAGTTAAACTATTAAAGTGGTACTAATTTATTATTCTTTACTAGCTAAATATCAAGATCGCGGAATCGGAGTAAATGATTCCATACTTTTGCTTCGAGTGTAGTTACTTGAGAAAAATTGACTAAGGTAATTGTGCCTAATAAGGGCCGGGTTTTTGGAAAACCTTATAAATCAATTTTGGGAAATGTTTTAATTTGTAAAAAATCATGATCAAATAAACTGTTTTTATATGAAGCGAAAATACTTTTTAAAAACGAGATATCTATGACCAGTTATTGACAAAAAAAAAGGTTTTTAAAAGCTTGTTGGTGGCCCTTATTGAGCACTAGGGCTCATAATAAGGTCTATAATTTAACTGTAAGATTTTAATTACGACCGGTTTTTATTACCAAAATAATGCAAAATTTACTCATCATACTTTATGAATTGAGTAACGTCGACCGCCTATGAGGTTACACACGGAGCCACTGTCAAAATGGTCGGCGTGAAAGCTATGATGCTGGTGCACTTTTGTGATTGGTTAGGTACTGAGGGGTCACGTGGTGTCTGCTTTAGTTTAAGTATTAAACGTGGGAAGTTAGAAAAGATAGACCTTATTTGGTACCGGTCCTTTTTAGGCGCACCTACCTTATTTTTCATGTATTATGATTGCGTTTACAAATATTTAGTCACACTTGCACCCAGATCTAGAACAACTAGCAACTGCGCCAATCCTGCCAATATAAAACGTAATCGTCTTGATTATCGCAGTGGCTGAGCCGTCGACTACTTCGGTTGTTTTCGTGGATACAATCCCGCACGGAACAAATACTTCAGCCTACAAGCCCTATAGCCTACACGTAGTAGTTCCACGCCTGGCTGTTTTTGTATGACTGTTTAAAAACGCACCATGATAAAGAAGAAATTCCTATGTAGAGTGGAGAAAAGTAAAAAAAAAAACTATTGATGCGACCCCCGGATAATAAATAGGTAACCTCCTATGCTACTTTTTTTTTTGTTTTAAGGTGGTCAAATCATCAAATGAGTCCTCCCGCCCTGGGTGGGGCGGAAGGGACTGTCAGACTCTTACTGACTTAAATCCACCCGTGTTCCTTCGGACGCCCTTTACGTTCCGGGGCCACGGTATCCTGGGTTAAGAAAAAACCCGTGACCCCAGCAGGCATTTGGCGCGAAACACGACGCGCCACCGACCCGGGCTTGGTCCTTGGTTGGACGGCGAGCTACCCATTACTCACCGTCCGCAAGCCCGCTCCGCCGCTGTGCCCTCTGCTATTCAGAGGGACACGCGTTGGAGCGTCCACCTGACAGGCTATTTGCATACGGGCAAAGAGCTAGACCCCTTAGGCACACAGTGCCTAAGGAAGAGTTTTTGCCCGCATCCCAGGGTGCACCGGCCCGAAAAACTGGTCTTCCCCCTGGACGTATCCGAGAGGGAACTCCAGTTCACGGGCGCACGTGGAGGTTTCCTGTCTTAGCACCCCACCTCCTATGGTACTTGCCTACGGTTTTTAATGAGAACCGATTCCAAGTAGAGTTATTGTATGTGAATCATATAAATCTACAGTGGCATATAGACACCACTAATGTTATCGTATGTCATTGCTCCAGATTACGATGTCAGCTGACACCAACGGAGGGTGCGTGAACAAGGCGTTCGAGGGAGCTGATGATGGCTTCCATACCATAGACCTGAGGACTGGCAGGAGGGAAGACGAGAATCTGACCAGAACACCGGTAAGATTTGCATTGTATTACTAAAATCGACAAAAGCAAGGGATAAATCGTTGTGGAGAACACTTGGGAAAGCATGCTGAAAAGCAAGAGACTCCAGAAATAAGTGTCTAACAAGAATACTACTATCCTACTATTATTATTAGTATTTTAACTAGAAAATGATTGCTGGATAGTTTTCTTAAAAGTTAAACATGTTTATGTAATCATAATCATAAAGTTAAACATGTTTATGTAATCATAAACATAAAGTTAAACATGTTTATGTAATCATAAACATGTTTAACAGTACAGCAACTTTTGATGCTGACTGTACCTAGCAGCTATATACGGATGTTATTGTTCCACAATGCTTGACCTATGTGTCTTCATTTTCTCTTCTGTCTTGTCACGGGAAGGTAACTACTCGTAACTATGTCATCAAACTCCATTAAAATTTTATAACTATTTGTATATTAATATAAATAATCTACGTCTCTAGCGCTCGTCACTGTTACAAAGGTTAAGTAAGAAAAATGTCTTCCTTCATTACTTTCTCCATAATATTATAATAAACAATTCTTCTTAGAAAATTAAAATTCTTAGAGTAGGTACTTTTGAGAAGACGTGTAGAAAAGTAAGTACCTCTCTTCCATTCTCGATTTCCCTCCTAAAGCCATAAATATGGCGCGAATTTCATTATGTTCCAAATTCAAATTAAAGTCACGTCAAGTTCGCACGTGCGCAGTATTACGGCGAAGTACAGATTAAAAACTAGAGTGCTCTCCAAACTCAAGGAGGCTATATTAATTCTTTAGTCTATGCTTCCGTTTGATATTAAAAGAGATTATGTAGGAAATGGGTAACAGAATATATATACAGTAGTTTTGAAGTAAAATGTGTACCTATTCAAACTAAGGAAAAGTCCTTCCTTTATTTTGATGGAAACTTTGAATAACGTACCTACTGTGTGTTTAAATTTTTTGTCGTGAGTTAGTTTTTCTACTAAGATAAGAAAACAAGTTTTGCCGGACATTAAGGACAAAGACGTAGAAATTTAACTTTGACAGGAAAAATAACAAATAGTGGTACAACATCTAAGTAATCTCTACAGGTGTAACTGTTGGCTTGAACAGCTGCATTTTATATTACACCGGGTACCTATTCATAATTCATAGCATGATGTATCTTTTGATGTTATTTATTAGTTTACTGATAGAATTCAGTTTATTTATTTACTTAAATCATTACGTAGTTAAACTTTGAGCAAAAAAACTTTTTCAAAAAAAAAATGTAACCGCCTTCAAAAACAGCCACAAAATAGGGTAAAATAACCTACAAAACTTTTCTTTCGGAAGTCGGTGACTTTTTTTATTAATTTCATTGTCTTTTTGCAACCGACTTCCGAAAGAAAAGTTTTGTAGGTTATTCTACCCTATTTTGTGGTTGTTTTTGAAGGCGGTTGCATTTTTTTTTGAAAAAGTTTTCATTTTATTCTTTTTAGTTTAAATATTCAACCACAATTCTTGTCAAATACATCATTTTCTTACATGTGTACTAGAATTTTGTAATCATTCCTTAGCACCGGTAATAACATCGTTAACATCTCTTTCATTCCTTCCCTATCTCAAAAACTACTGAAACGATTTTGATGAAACTTGCAGTATTCCCTAAGTTGAACGATATTTAATACAACAAAAAAAGAATTACTTAAATCGGACTTGTAGTTCCGGAGATATGCGAACACAAACATAATTTACTAAATCAGTCGATTCCGAGTCCTCTCCTTACTAGAGGAGTTGTACCTTCCATCATCAGCTCATCCACCTGAGATGATGATTATTAGATGCAAATACTTGAACAGCTTTAGAAAATATATGAAAATGGTACTATGTGCCTATAAAATTTGAAGGTTGCCCTCGATTTCCCTGGGATCCTATCATCAGATCCTGACCTGATGATCATGGGACCACTTGGAAAGTATACCCTTTTAAACAAAAGAAAAATTTTCCAATTCGGTCCAGGCGTCTTCGAGAAATCGGGGAACATTGTTACATAAAAAAAAAAGATTCCAAACGACGACGCGAATTGAGAACCTCCTCCTTTTTTGAAGTCGGTTAAAAATGCAGTCTTGCACATCATAAATATAAGGTATTCTCAATCTTCAAATTACAGGAAGTCACATAAATTTCAGACGCACAACGTGAGGTACGATACGATAGACTTACTTCTGCAACGATCACCTTTCTCCAAATCTCTAGAAAATCTTCCCGTATCTTCAAACCTAGCATATACTACACTCCCTGTTTATAACCGGTGGTGTGCCGGTGTATCCCTCAGTCGCCCTCGAGGGTCCGTCCCGCCCGCCCATCGCGATCGCGTGTCGCTCCGTGCCACAAAACTTTTACGAAAGCACACGAACGCGTACGAAGTTTGTGTTTGAATAAGGAATGCTTTGAAATAGGAAGTGAACGTGGAATACGGTTGTTGTTTTGAAAATGGTAATCTTTTGTTCTTTTTTAAATTATTGTTAAGGATTTTGGAGGGTTGGTAAGTTTTTATTTAAAAGTGAAAAAAAAGAGGTACCTTAGATATTCAGTACCTAGATATTTTAGATCACTTATGAAATTACATGTTTAATGATTCTCATTATGGTTCATAATTATAATTATTATTATCAATTATATAATAATTATATAAAATTCATAAAAACAATGCCCGATAGCCGTACTTTTCGAAATAGCAAGAATTTTAAAATGATCAAAGAAAAAGAAAACCATTTTCTACCCATAACTATTTGAAATTTTGAACTGTATGACTAAGTCTAATTTATCGTATCTAATTTGTTCAGAGACATGTGAAAAAGCGAACGAAAATAAAATTAATAAAATCTCTTTAAATAAAAATTAGAGTTCTTCATAAATATAGCGGATACCTGAAACAATATTTTCAGTTGCGTGCGAGTGTCTGCCCTTAACCTTGGCAAAAGTTACGCATTCACCGATAAAATACATGCCATTTCCTATTTACATAACATTTATGTGGTACCTACGTTCGGTTTTTATTTTATTTGTTTTTCCTTACTTTTTACTAGAGCAGATTTAGATATACCTACAACCACAATATATATCAGACTAATGCACTGTATTATAACAGCGGCTTCGTCCGCCTGTAAGTAGAAAAATCATCCCACAAAAACGTAATCCCGGGAATCCGGGATAAAAATGTGCTTTTACTAAGTACAATCTAACTCTATGCCAAACATTATCCTGATCAGTTCAGCTGTTCTTTCACAATTGAGTACTTATCAATCATCTATCCAAACTTTGGCATAATATTAGTAACAATTAACTAAAGTAACTATGATACTTTTTCCCATAGTTTTCTGACTTTTTCACTAACTGCTTTTTTTTTTAGCTAATCAATTACTAATTCTTTGTGCTTAAGAGACTGGCGGCGATGCCTCTTAATATGGTTATGCTTAGCCTCTGGCCAATGTTAAAACCAGCTCTTGGGTCACGGGAAGCGCCAACAACACTTTTAGATACCGTGGAATGGGGTGTCATTGATCAATTTAAAAATTCAAAGGGCTGTATTTTCTAAAATACAAAGGTACCGAAGACGAAAAAAAAATTGGAATATCGGTTTTTACTATACAATCGATACAATGAATTAGATTCTATTTTAAATAAATAATATGTCGATGAAAAATATAAATGTGAGTGGTCAATGTTAAACCGTAAGTGGGGTTACTTTGATACCCCCTAATATTTTCACGGCAAATGAAAGTAACCCCTTTAAACGTTATTATTTCGAAAGAACAAAAAAAATCGGCTAAGTGCAAAAAAAGATATTAATTTTTTTAAAGTTTAGGGGTGACATTGATCAAGGCAAAAAAAACTTTTTGAAAAATCACCTTTATTTTAACGTTTCATTGAGATATATTAATTGTAAAAACATAATTAGGAACATTAATCAGTCAAAATCTTAAATGTTAAGTAAAAATAGAAAAAAATCACTACTAGCTACTGCTCGTTCTAACACGTCTTCATTAGAATTCCGATAGGCGCGAGCGCCTAAACGCTTCATGTATGTTCTTGGCATAGCGCTGAAAGTAAAAAAAAATCATATAAAGCAGCCATCATTGCAAATATATTGATAATATATGTTAAAAATGTCATGGGGTGAGATTGATCAATGACCAAAGTAACCCCATGCCTGTGATCAATGACACCCCGTATAGAAAATAGACCACCACTGAATGAAATTTTGGAGGTTAAAATACAAAAACAACTTCTTTCTCAAGCTAATTAAACACATAACAACATAAACTATCATTTTTTCTAGCAACTTGCATATCCAATCTGGTACCCTGGAAGTTATTTTAACCCCTAAAATACTTTAAACACAATACTCACAGTTTTTTATGAAAATCTCCGGTAGTGATCTGTATAAACGTGCAGCGCTTGGGCAATGTCAAAGAGTGACATTCAGTGCTGCCAATGCAAAAGACGAAATTTTTCGGTTGCGTCCAGAAATTAAACAATTCCTGTTTTAAAAAAATATAAAGTTTTTATCAATGTTACCCCGTGAATCAAACTAACCCCATTCCACGGTATTTCTCTATAGAGGCTGTGAGCACTCGGACCCCTCGGCTCTATAGTTCCAACCCCAAACGGCTCACCAAACGGCTTAAAAATATAGTTATGAAGGTTACCTATTTACTTTCTTTTAGGCCGGTTTCTCCCAACCCAAACCGTTAGCCCTTTGATTTCGGGAAGAGTCTATGCTAATAAAATTAGTAATAGTTGGTACCACATGAATTCCTTCTACAAGTCATCAACTTAGTGCCAACATGATTAAAAATATTATGAGCACTATCATTACTGCCTCCTACACGTCGTTTTTATAATCCAATTTTTATATTTAAATCTTATATCACTTACTTATGGATCAGTTACCTCCTACAAAATACAAAAGCATTATCTACCCACATCGCTTATAACTACCTATTGACGTTCATTGCTCTTAGTAATAATAATTTATGTTCACAGTTTTGCTTAAGTTTTATGCCAAAAGAAATATTATAATAAAGTCGCGGGACTAACGAATTACCGTGAACCCGGAACGTAAAGGGCTATTGAAGGACACCGTGGATTTTAGTCAGTACAAGTCTGACAGTCCCTCCCGCCCTGCCCTGGGTAGGACTACGCGACGACGCTAAAATAAAAAGGAAATAGCTTTATAATCTGGATTAACCACCAAAATATTGGTAGGTTCTCAAATGGGAATACAATCGTTGACATAGCAGATAATCCTAAAAATCGTTGCTCAAACAGGAAGACCTTACAATAAAGATACTTTTCCTGATCCGAGAAAATATTCTACAGTATGTTTGTGCAACACCCCAATGATACATGTGCATCTGGACTGAGAGCCCGTTTTTTTATCGATGGATCAACTTGAAACCCCTATAGGTTTTAGCTATTTTTAACTAAAACTCCTGTGCGTTTCAAATTGATCCATCGATAAAAAAAATGAGCTATCAGTCCAAATGCACATCAATGGTACTGTCAAAATAATACCTCTGAAAATAAGTACAAGTCAAATTATTAAATGCAAGTACATTGCCCTCCTTTTTTTTTTTTTTTTTTTTTTGTTTGCGCTGGGAAAAAATGCATTACGCATACCCTCCCACCAGGGGGATGGGAGGGTTATGTGGGACTCCCCGGGCTAGCCCGGTATACCCACTAAAACAACCCAGCGGCATTCCCGCTTCGTCCTAAAGGCGGAAGGCTGGGAAATCTTTGGCACAGCCATCACTTCCAGCCCTCCGCCGACGAATGCTCCTCAGGCCGGGCCCTCACACGGGCCCGGGAATGCTTACGAAGGTGGCGACGGAAACAATGCAGGCGAAGGCGCCCCCGCGCCCGTCGCCCGCCCGTCGCCACCGAGAGGTCGGCGCCTTCTCCGACCGAGTTCGACCGAGGCCGAAGTCCGAGAGACGGTGGTTTGGGGAGAAATAGACCCCAACAACCACTATCCCTCCCCACGCGGCGGCCACGTATCCCGGTCCCCTCTCTAAGAGCGAGAGGGGAGGGGAGTCTGTGGAAGACCGCGCCACTGGGATGCGATGTTCGACCCTATCCATCAGTCGGACATCGCACCCCCCTCCGCAGCCGCCGCAGGAACGGCGGCGCCAGCAGTACCAGCAGGCCCGGACAGTGCCTGCGCTTTGCCCCGCCTAGGGGGAGGATTGCAGTTCCTCCCCCTCATGACGTGGGCCGCCGGGCGGCCACTGGCGGCACAGACCGCGCAGTGCGGCGTGGCGACCTTGCAGGAGGCGGCTTTGTGCCCCTCCTTGCCGCAGCGGTAGCATGTGTCCGTCCTGTCTGCCGTGGACGGACACAGGGGCCGGGTGTGGCCGATGCCGAAGCACCGGAAACACCGCAGCGCCTGCTCCTCGAGTGCCCGTACTGCACCCGAGCTGAACCCAACCTGTAGCCGTCCCTTAGCAAGGACGGCTTTGGCAGCGGCGATTGGGCACTCGAGGCGCATGGTGCCCATGCCGCCGCGGCCGGGTCTAATGTCCCGGCCTTGGACCGCCGTGACGCCACAGCCCCCCACCGCTGCGACCGCAGCCACCACCTCCTCCTTGGTGACGGAGTCATCGAGGTCCGTCACCTCTATGGCCGCGCGTTTGACCGGCCTAGCCACCTTGGCCGAATCAGCTATGACCTCCTGCAACTTCGATGCGAAGAGGTCAGCATGGGAAGTACATTGCCCTCCTAGCCTAGCATAGCTAATATTTAAGTAAAGATTATAAACATCTTTTGCCAGCCTGAAAACAAAGACGGTAATTAATACCGACGTGAAAAACAAATGATCTATGTTATCTCTACTATCTTAAACGCAGTAATTAAATTAATATAGCGCTCTTCGCCGTTTGTAAATGTAGATTATAATCTGAAGACCTAGTTTGTATTCTAGTGATTAGGTAGATATAACGTTCATAGTGTTGAAATAAGGGGTGTGCCAACGGTGCCCAGGCACATGGTGCATGCCCTGGAAGGCCACAGAAATGGCCAAACCAGGACTACAGTTATAGTCCAGCCAGACCAGTAGTTAAAAAAGGTAGCACTGGCCGCATAGAAGGCTGGTTCACCGTTTACGGGGATCGTGCACCTGTCTAAGGAAGACACTGTAGCTTTGGAATGCAAAAGATAGCTGAAAGAACCGAGTGGACTTTTAGTCTGTAAGTGTCTAACGGGTCCATGGTCGGGCGGCGAGTAATGGGCGACTCGCTGCCCGGCCATGGATCATGCATCAACGGCGCGTTGTGTTCCACGCGCGCCTCAAAGTGTGTCAGCATAATGATGGGGCCCCCTTTAGAGAGCCAAAGCCAGCCGGGGTCGCGGGAATTATCCAATTACCGTAACCCTGGAACATAAAGCGCTATGGAAGGACACTTTGGATTTACGAGTCTGACAGTCCCTCCCGCCCTGCCCTTGGAGGACTCATTTGATGATTTTACAACGATAAAAAAAAGTGTCTAATGGTGAACGCACACCTATCCGCACCGCAGTCTCCGCAGTCTATTTTCTTACCGATTCTGCGGCTACTGCGATGCGGGTAAGTGTGCGAGGTTTCATAGAACTTCATACAAAGAATTCGTAATGCGGGGACTGCGGAGACTGCGGTGCGGCTAGATGTGCGTTCACCATAACAGTCCCATCTGTTCCACTCAGGGCGGGAAGACTCACTTGATGATTTTATCACCTCAAAACAATCAGGTTTCACGTTAAACTATGTAATACTCACATTAACACAGAAAAAGGTCTTCTTCATTTATGGAGTCAGTAGTAGTTATCGAGCTTTTTGAATCTTTCTATTCAGTACCTATACATTTAATGAAAACCGACGCGGAAACTAACCATAAATGTGAATTCAGATCATGATTATATTCTAATCAAGGTGTCAATTATGTGGTTGCTAATTTGCTATAAATAAATAATATGCTGCACTTTTGTGATGAAAATGCCAATTTCTTTTTTAGGAATTATGATTTTTTTTTTAATAATGTTGCCCAAAACTATGAATAATTCCTGATATTTGGCAGCTCTATAGGTACTCAAATTAAAAATTAATTGCGTGTAGACAACACGTTTTTTTTTCAATAAGCTAATTAGGTACTATCAAAACTGTTGAACTCAAAATCTATTAATACAAAGTAGTCTACGAACACTGGCACTGTAGCCTATACAGGGTGTTTTGAACTTAGGACCTTGAAACCTGGTGCCATCGACCTAGGTTTAACAGGCTATGGTGTAATCTAGCTGTCAACTTGACATGTGAATGGTTTATTTTTATTGCTTGTTAATTAGAGTTATTTGGGTAGGAAGAGCTTTGATTTATTACGACAGTACCCAAAGAGGGTACTGCCTTGTCTTGCTGCCTTACGTGTTGATAAATTGCTTACTAATGTAGGACCTAGTATCTGGAGCATATATTTATTTATTATAAGTCTGACAGTCCCTCCCGTCCTGCCCTGGGTAGGACTCATTTGATGATTTTACCACATAAAAAAAATGATACCACGACCACCATATACCACATTCCACTCGTTATCATTTCCAGTAATGGCATTATTCCATCATTAGAGGCGTTTCCGTCTAGTCAGGCTGACTCCTTTTATTTCCACATGCCTCTCAAATCTCCTCAAGTCTCAACCAGGGTTTACCCACAATCTATGACATTAAAATATTCGCGATCTTCTAAAAAGCATTCACACATGACATTAAACTTTTCTACCTCTTTACCGACTCTAAGTAGGATTGAAGGAGATTACTAAGTCTCTTAAAATCCAGGCATCTTGCAATTTGGAACCTTGAGCAGGCGACGGTATTTCATATCAAAGCTCTTCATAACATTTCGATGTGTTACCAAGCAAATCTTTCATAGCAACTCCTTGACTCATCACCCAATAATAAAACTTCATATTCAATTCAGGCCCATTCTTCAGTCATTACCTCCAGAAGTACCCAGCTAGCAGCAATGGTGGCGAAGTATGAAGCACTTGAGCACAAAGCACAGGATACAAGCTGTTCTGACATATTGTTGGTCTACGAGCCCATTGTGTGGCCTGTATGGCCCATTTACAGCCATTCATGGTGCGCACGTGACGTCCTAATGGGGAGAAGAGATTTTAATCTGAATTATATTCGACTTTAGAGATGAATTAAAATGATATTAGGGACATGTTTCATTATTATATGTAGGTAATGAAATCCAAGCATATTGGCTTAGCAGTCTAGTTAAATATACAGCAACTCGCGACTAATATTTCTACTAGTTTCGGCTTCGGTAAGCGCTCTCTGTCTCACACTACTTTTGTGGCGTTTGTCGTAGGCTGGTTCGTCGCGAACACTTGGCTTTCTATTGCTATATCTTCTAATATAGAACGTTAAATATTATTGATATAATATGACAATGTTAATGGTGGTATCTCATTTCAGACTTAAATAATAATAGACAAAGACCCTACATTTCGGAACCTAAACTTACAACACACGGATTCATTTATAGAATATCAGATTCTTAAACCAGTTAGTATAAAAGCGTCCACACATTAATCGCCTGATGAATTAACTAGCAATCAATTCATTTGATCTGCTTAATCGTCGGCATCCAAGACTACAGGAGTCACCGCCTTGCAATGGACTTGAGCAAAATTATCTAATTTAATAAATGACATTGTCGTATCAACGGCGGTATGATTCAAACTGGACTCACTTCCATAAGTCGGAAACACCCACAGCGTCCTCTTTAGGTCTTTGTGATTTGGTTGTTTTTATTTTTAACACTTGAACTTGACCTGTTGGGTTCATAGCCTAGCAAATCTTGAACTCTCGCATTCCTGGACAATTGTTTTTGTACTAGATTTTTTCCTGTATCGTGTACCGCTGCGGAGCACAGCTGCTGTAAATCATACAGCCACAGCCAGTTTTTCTTGCCAAAACAATCGCATCTCGTGATCTTCTCTTCGGTCTGCTTGACGGCCCTACGCGTGTCTAGGTTCCATGTTATTCTGGAAATACAGGGGTAAAACACATTGCATGGACCAGTAGTTATCTCAACTGAATCCCATACATCCAAAGACATTTTCAGGAAGCTAGTTTTAGAGTAGTCGCTCAATATTGACTTTTTGTCAAACGTTTCTAGCAACCCATAGCCGCTAGAAACATCACCATAATGAGCGTACTCCCTTATAATAACATTATTATCTCCATAGCCCTTATAGGGAGACAAAGTCTCCACGACAAAAAGTTGCCAGTGAGCGATTGGCTTTCCATGAAGTCTTTGACAATTATCAAAGTTTTGATAAATCAGTCTACTTTAAAAAAGTGACTTTTGATTTTGAATTGTTCACCATAGTCAGCTAAAAAACCGTTACATTAACTTGAATTTTTCTAGTGTGGTGCCTTATTTTAGTTTGACATGATTTCTATCAAAAGAGTGACCTAATGACCGGTTATAAAAGTTCTAGTTACAAATGCGGTAATGCAGAACTAATTTAGACTTTCAACAATGAATTAATGGTGGGTTTTGATAAAAACCACGGCATTACACATCCAGGTCACAGGTTCGTGATACGTGCAGTTAAGTTTATAGACACGATTGTGCATTGCCCTCGAATTGCCCCAGTTAAAAACTACTGCAACTTCTATGACCTACTACATTTTATTAATAGCGGAATTCGCGTTAAAGCATGACATACTGTATACTACATGAATCGCGAAAGTGAATGACCATTTCATAAGTTCGTCTAAGGAGTGTCGATGTTGGTCGCGGGATTATTTCCTTACCGTGACCCCGGAATAGAAAGGGCTATTGAAGGACACCGTGGATTTTAGTCAGTAAAAGCCTGACAGTAAGGGGTGGAAGGACTCATTTGATGATTTTACCACGTTAAAAAAAAAAAGTAGTGTCGATGTATTTGCCCATGAGATAACACAGTTTAAGAAATATGCGGAAGCAATCGCTTTTTCCCCACTGCTCAACTGCTGTAAACGGCACAATTCAGTTGAGCAGCGTGGAAAAAGGGGAAGCAATAGGTTATTTTACTCTTAATAATAAATTAGTCCGAAAGATAGATTATAAAAAAATATTTGACCCGTAATCTTTCTTGTGTAACATTCACCAAAATTGACGAAGATACGACGCTTCTAAAAATCACATGTACCGTCACTTGGACGGTATAGTTTTACAGGCGTTATGACGTAGAAAGCCGGACTCCCGAATTTCAAAGCGTTTTGTTTTATCTTAGTCAACATTCATTGATTAAAAAGAAAAAAACAACAAATACGTGTTCATTATTTTTAATACTCTAAACGAAGAACGACACATTTTCAATCTGTTTATGCTGTAAACTACCCTATTGTCTATCTATTACAACTGCTTTTTACAACTTGTTGGCTGAACTCAAGTTACTCCGTGTCAGACCGACACAGTATTCCCTATATTCCTACATTGCTGCGGGCGAACAATTAGTAGTTATTGCAAAAGCTATTTGGGGAATAAGTAGGATGCCACAGTGCTTTGTACGTATCGTATTTATCGCTTGCTCTGAACTCCTGTTTTTAAACATGCAAGTATCCTTGTTTAGAATCACAATAATTAGGACCCAGTAATATTAGTATTAGTATTTTTTACCAGTGGTGCTAGGCAACTGAGCTTCTCCCAGTTGTAATGTAATTTTGTGCCTATTGGGCTTGTTTTGTTCTGCTTGCATGGAGGGAAATGGAAACTTAATTTTCCTACTCTTCCAATATTATTTTCTGATTAATTTCGTTGCAGGATTCATGATAGGTAAATTCATTCTCCGGGACACGTCGAGCTTCATTGTCTAAATGCTTTTCTGGAGGTTGCAACTGTTGATTCTGGCTTTCAGGAGTTGCAGTTGCATTTGGGAATAGTGTGGTGGATTTATCCCAACCTAAAAAAAAGAAAAAGAACGACTCCCACTTCACATTTCAAACTTTGATGTAAAATGACACATGATTGACGCACAAACGATGACCGTCCCCTGCTATCTACTCTGTATATGTACTTACGTTAATTCTTGAGTTTTGAGATAAATAGGAAATAGTCAACGGATTGTTTATCTTAGATATACTTAATTCAATTATTTTTATAGAGCTGTCCAATAAATCACTTAGGTCTATTAATACCAGCACATAACTCATGTATAATGTATGATTCAAATCCTTTACTGTGAAACGCCCACTGACTCCGTTTCTTAACTCCTGTTTCTATTACATAATTCTTTATTATTTAATGCTTGTACTAAATCTTTATTTGACTGATAGATGTTCCGGTTACAGATGGTTTTTATTAATAGTTTAGCCTTATACGAAAAGCGTACGTCAATCATATTGATATTTATCTGAGTGAATAAATGGGCCCGTTGGTCGTCATGAATGCGGCAATCATGAAGGTCCTGGTGGCAAACCATGACTTCTTAAAACGGTACCCAATTGGCAGAGTAATTCCAGTGTGGGAAAGTGACAGAGCTGTACAAGTCGTCCAGCGCTATCTCGTTCCTAGCCTACATTGAAATTACTCTGCCAATTGGGTGCCATTCCTGAGTCGGGAAACGTGTTGGATTTTCCACCAAGAATTACTTATTTATCAACCTGAAATGTGGTTTATGCCCTCGCGTCATGTTAATTGGAAGGACCTCTCCTTTCCTTTAATTATACAGGGTGAATTTTTCATTTGGGCCGTATTAAAAAAAAAACTAAAACTGCATCATTGTATCCTAAAATTGAGTTTTGGTCAAAATCGACCTTGAGACTCCTTTCAGATTTTTTTGAAATTCCGCTTAGTGTTGGATTATATACCCAACAGCACTCAGTTGAAAAATTCACCCTGTATATCGAATGTAATAAGTCCAACGAAAAATCAAGCGTTATGTAATTATGTTGTATAAAATGTCAAGGAAGAGGATAAAAAAATAACTTCTGGAATATTAAATCATCAATTGACTATTTCAAATGGGTTCCACTGTATTGTTTATAGAACCTAAACCATTCGTTTTACTCCACCAGGCCAGCGCAGAAGCAGCACCAGCCTCCCCGAAGAGAACCGCCCACGATGAGGAGCAGTCTCTCAAGTGCGGCTGGGGAATGTTCCGTCCTACATGGCTGCAGAGGTTCCGCACTGCCAAGTGGGCGCTGTTCTGGCTGTGCTGGGCGGGAGCCATACAGGGTGAGTCTTACAACCATTGATATCGGCCAGGGGTTCCCAAACTTTTTTCAGCTCGCGGCGCACATACAGACTTAGATTTTTTTCCCGGCGTCCTATTTAGTTGATACCAGGTGAATAATAAAACAATAATACCATGTTCCGAACTCCACGAAATCAGAGCACGTGAATATGGGTTTGTTGCTGCAAAAGAGATCAAAGGTAAGCGTCAACGACGATATAATACTAGACTCCTAATAACAGGCGACCGATGTCTGTCAACACATTAGGCAAAAAAGTCTTATATCCGTCTCATTTCGACCAATCCTGTGAGCCGTAAACATACGTTGAGACAGAACAGACCTTGAGTTAGCCAATCACAACGCAGTACCCCGTCCCCCTCGCTTACGTAGTACCACAGCGAGTTGACAGAATAGTTTTTGTTCCTTAGATCGTGTATGCGGAGTCTAGTATTATATCGTCGTTGGTAAGCGTCCACAGGTCCGCATCGTACGTATCGGACGCATCGCATCAAACGGATTAATTAGATTGCGTCCACTGTATCGGCAGCTATCGGATTGCGAAACCAACCAAAATCCGTTACGTAAGATACGTCCGATACGTGCGATGCGGACCTGTGGACGCTTACCTCAATGAGACTATCCTCTTCTTTCTGGTGGATATTTTACACATGTTAAATAGAATCTTGTTTCCACGCAATATAAATCCGAAGAATGGTCGACCCTCGCGTCTCACGACGCACCAGGGCGCCGCGCCGCGACGCAGAGTTTGGGAACCCCTGATATAGGCATTTAAAACCCTAGATGCACATTTCCATGTATGAAAAAGATTTTTTAGACATTTTTTTTTTCGTTTTGGAAGTCGTTTGTGTCTTTGAAGTAACTCAGCTGCACCCGGTTAGACAGCCGAACCCGACATAATTGGGAAAGGCTAGGAAGATGTGATTTTATATCGGCATTCCTTTCATAGTCCAAAATGATAAGGCAATGACATCATATTAGTAAGTTCCAAGATAGGCAGAGGGCTGGCCTACATTACTCATTGTTTAAAACAATAACAATGGCCACACGTGCCATTTGCGATCAATCTTTTGTTTTGTTAAAATTATTATAGTTATGATGTGATTAAAGTTAATAGGTATAATATGTACTTTTGTGCTGCAAAATGAGCCACTGATAAGTGATAGTTGACTACTGGCTACCTATCTTGTTCCGGGTCTAGGTGTTTGGTATGTAAGTTTCTATGTTTGTAAACCCACCCACGACACAGGAGGCAAGGTTTAAAAAAATCTAATTAGATTGTTTTGGTACATCAGCCTTTTCTGTACACGTCTGCCGCATGCCCAATTTGCTGTGGGCCAAAATAATCACTACGGAGCCCTGACACAGCCAGAAGGCGTCGTGGCAGACCTAGTAGAAGATGGCTGGACGAACTGGTCAAAACCAACGATCAGTGGTCCACTTTGACCCTGGATCGTGAAAACTGGAAGTCATGGGAGAGTTTTGTCCAGCAGTGGGATTAAGTAGGATAGCAGTATCAGTAATCCCTGTTCTGTTTAGTATACGACAGAAGACTTATCATACCAACAAATAAACATGATTGTTTTACTATCTTCCATTGATGCATTGGCGTCGCACGACACTTCATTATTAATCTATGCAAATGAGCGTATCCAATGATCTAGAGACAATATTGACTAGAAAGTGCACGCATATTGTGTGTGTGCGAATCTGTGCTAGCTCTGTACAGATGCCAGCACATCAACCCTATTCAGATAGATTTTCAACCTTGTCAAATTTGATCGTGCTAAAATCATCAAATGAGTCCTTCCCTTACCTTACCCAGGGCAGGGACTGTCAGACTCGTACTGACTAAAATCCACGGTGTCCTTCAACAGCTCTTTACGTTCCAGGGTCACGGTTATTCAATAAATCCCGCGACCCGGACAGGCTTTGGCCCTCTAAAGGGGCCCCGACATTATGCTGACACTCTTTGAGGGGCGCATGGAACACAACGCGCCGTCGCGTTGACCCGGGCATGGTCCATGGTCGAACGGCGAGTCGCCCGTTACTTGCGCCCAACCATAGACCATGCCCGAACCTTAAATCACAATAATGGAAGACTTATGTTCGATTGGTAACATTTTACAGGTTGGGGTAGGTTGACTTGCTGGTGTCTGTACGAGTAAATGCGAACGTGGATCACACACTTTCCATATGAAATTAGCTTCCGACATGAAACTGGGCTGGTTAATATCGCTTCCACAACGATTAGTATTGTTTCTGTGGTTCCGTGTGGAATTCTTTTATGATTTTCTTGTCAAGAAGTGACAAGACGTATGTGTAAATCCGAGTATTAAGTGTGTATGAGAAGTTAGTGATGGGTTATAAATGTATACGGTGTTACGGACTTCGTGACACAAATTTTTACTTACAGCTTGGCAAATTAGAGTAGAAAACCGGAAGTAGCCACAATCACGTGCTCTCGCACTTTGAATGTTTTTTTTTTCATTTATTAAGTTAGTTTTATGGCACAATAATAAATCTAACAAACCTAAATCAAATATCAAAGATTTTAAAACGTTGTCAGCAAACAAAAATATTAGTTCCGTTTCAAGACGTTCTGGCCAACTGTACATACATATGGTGTTAAATTAATGTACATACTGTACATTATTTTAACACCATAAACATTAAGATAACGGTGGTACTGTAAAGTTCAAAAGTTTCCCAATCCTCGTCACCACTATGCACAGGGCAGGTGAAGACATTAAAATGTGGGGAAAACTAGTTCCCCTTATGGATGCAATTATGATATCTCACAGTAAGGGGTTGCCTATGATGCCGGGAGAGTCCATTATGAAGCAATAATTAAATTAATTAAACATACCCGTGCTTCGCCATGTGGGACTAATTGTAACGGGTAATTGAGTAGAATGGGTTAGGACTGGCTCCCACTAAAGCGGAGAAGACGTAGGGGTAACATGTAAGATTCGACCAATCAGAAGAGAAACGTGATTATTTCAACCAATATGAATAGTCGACACCCACATCGTCGATTCTGATGGAAACTGGGCCCTACGCAGTGCTATAAGCGATTACTAAATGTACCTTATAGAACTTAATTTAATCAGGAGTGTGAACGCAATTTGCGAATAATTTACTTAGTTCGGGTTTGAAGTTCGTAGCACCTGGAAATTACTGGGTTCTTAGTTAAATTATGTAGGTATAATGTTTTTGAGCAAACCTACTCATATAGAAAACTACTTACTAATATTTTACATTAGATTAACATTATCCACCTATCGGTCACCGATTTTTTTAAGTGGTAAAATCATCAAATGAGTCCTCCCACAAAGGACAGGACGGCCTACCCGTGGCCCTGTTCGACTTGTACTGACTAAAATCCACGGTGTCCTTCAATAGCCTTTTATGTTCAGAGGCCATGGTTGCCTGATGCGACAGACCCGCGAACCAGGCAGGTATTGGTCCTCTAAGGGGGCCCCGTCAACCTTTTGGTCTCCGTTGAGATGACAGATTGATCGCAAATTTGGCGTAGCGGCTGAGCGATCGAATGCTCTGCAGCGTGCCACAGGTGCATGTCTTAGTTTCTTTTTGTAAACGCAACTACTACACAGGAGAATTTTCTAGTGTGGGGCACGATTTCATAAAAAAAATCGTGCCTATACACAGATCGATTATTTCTCAATAAAAACATTTTTTTATCTATAGTACAGTCAGTACTCATCAATATTGACCCATCTTTTCCGACAGAATAAAGAAAAGTGGATCAAGTAATGTTGGCCATTGACCGTCGGTACTACAATGTTTTCAATATTCAATGAAAACCTGAATCACACAGTGCAATGAAATGTTATTTATTACTTCAGATTTACATACACTGACTTATGGTTGTTACATTAGAAATCGTCGACACGCAGTGAGCCACAGTATGAATTCTTCTTTCATCTCAGCATAAACTCTCAAATTGGCTTATTACCGTTCACTTCAAGACAATCATTAGCTTCAGTCTATTGCTGGAAATATGCCTTTCCAAACCCGTTCCACATGATTCTAACCTCCACTTTCCTCATCCACTCTGACTAAGCTATCTTCAGCATTATAGATCAGCTATTTTATGTTGAAGGATGGCTCCATCGCTAAATGTGAAAAGTTTCAAAGAAGTGTTCTTGCCCGAAATATCCAGTTTATCACCAAGATTTGTGGTGATTGCTACGAAGTGCACTAGACCCATAGTTCCCTACTTTTCAACCGACTTTGAAAAAAGGAGAAGAATCTCAATTCGGTGTATTTTTTGGGTATTAGCTACACGCTGATTTATTTCACCATCATCACTGTACAGCTTGGTTCCACCTGCTGAATACCTACAGGCTTCTACCCTGCCGTATCACAATTCAACCTGCGAGTCTCAACCAGCTTTTTCCGCGAGAATCCTAAATCGCAACAGTTATTTTGGATTGCAATCGTTTGATGGGCACGGAAACTCTAGTTAACTTATTCGTTACAATTTCACCTTGGTGGAGCTCAAGGTGAAGCTGTTACAACACCATAAAATTGTTGTTTTACGATCTTATTGGCTATTTATGCACTGGTTGTTATGTTTTGGAAGTCGATGACACGTCGGTCAAGGGTGTAACGTAAAAGTTACAAAGACTTAAAGGTATCTTGAAACTTAGTAAATTATTCTAAAACTGATCATTGTTAACTCTGCTTTACATGGTCAAAGTGAGTGTGGAACGTAAAGCAGAATCAATGTGGTGGGATTGATTCTACACTCATTCGCAAGGGTAGGTTTGTATATGTATAGAAGAATGGGCAAGAAACTCCATACTTAGTATTTTGAAAATGCTGTTTAAGACTTCATAAAACTTCTAACATCATTAACAAATTAATTACTATCAATGTATTTTATTCGATAGGTTGGTTGGATTAGAAATACAACGCGATCAAATAATTTGTACATCAAAACCGAACTATAGGTTTTTTTTTATAAAAAAATAAGATTTACCCAGTTTTTTAAATGAGGAAAATAAATATGACCACTAATAAGAAACTTAACCACTTCACAGATGAACGTCGAAAAACAACAAATTATAGAGAGACCATAACACGAAACCATAATCACATTATTGAGCTCGTGGGCTCCCAACAGAAACACTTAAAGTTCCACAGGAAGCCTTTGTTAAACCCCAAACAAATAAGGAAAGGGGTTAATGAAATAATAAAATACATTAATTAATATAAAAAACAGCAACTCGGCCCACTGGGGCCGGATAACTAGATTTACACGGCGAATCGCCCACAAAATTAACTAGAGGTCCCAATTTAAGGGATGTAGCGAACGCTGACAGTTCTCTTTCGAAAGTCTGTAGTCTTTCTCGTTCTATTTCGAAGGTGGTCTTGCCGGGTTATTTACTTAATCTTGGGATAGATATTTGTTTCGTCAGATTTTAATGGCTAGACAGATATTGAGCAAACTGTGACAGTAACAGTAAGTTGTTGTAGGTAAACATTCATGGTAAAGTTTTTAAAATCATAGTGATAGACTATGATTTTAAAACTTCACCATACAAAACGTTTTCAATGTATGTTTTTTTAACATCAACAATCTTTTCAAACAGTCTTTTACGTGTTTTGACTTGGTCCCTCCCCATCACTATCTTAACTTTTTCTTTGGTAATTGGGCTATTAGTAACGAAGATACGAAGATAAAGGATTACAAGATAAATATGATGACCAAAAGGATGTGCAAAAAAAAAATGAGCAAAAGGCATTTATTATTCTCGTCATAAATCTGGGTGGAACTGATTTCGACTGACCACATTTTAGTGCTCAAAGTTCGTGATACTTGTCTATCCTAACTCAAAATATCCTCCCCCGCTGTCGCTCATGACTTGTGCCTTGCATAATGCCATGCAAAAACACTCTATAGTAATTTCGCAGAAAAAAGGTTAAAAGCCTTGCGGAAATACCTGCAAAGTGTTAATATTGTTGCTTCAACTCCGGCGCGGGCGCGGGCGGCTTCTTAAATATTACAAATGGGCGAAACATTATTATTTTCCTTGCTTTTTCTTTTGTTTACTTAGAAAATAGAGTTTTTTTAAATATTATTATGAAGAAAAGAAAAGCTGTTAGCCGTCACCCTGCGGTTTTTCAGAAGGTTATGAGGAATAAAGGTATGAACTATATTTAGATCAGGAACAGTTAAATTCTTTGACATTAATTCGATTTTGAAGAAAGGAGAAGGTTGTCGACACAGGTTGTCGACTTCCGATAGAAAAGTTATTTTTGTCTCTTTTTTTGACACGGCTTTGAACTTGAAGCTGAATGACACAAAAATTATGTTATTTAATGCATTTGGTTATTCCGGGCACAAGTGGCCCTCTGTCTGTAATTAAAGACTTCCGTTTACAATCATTAGAAGAACAGTTTATTTAAGCACCGACAAACGTCACAAATTAACTAACAATAGTCAAATGAAATACTTTCATAGCATCAATTCCGTATTGCATACAATTTATCGATCCGTGAAGATATCGGCTAATGACGATCTCGACTGTACCGCGTTTACTGCACAATTAGTGGGCCGAGGGGGGGGAGGGGGTTTAAAAAAGGTCTTAAAACCAGGCTTATTCCGGCTAGTGAAAGTGACAGAGCTATACAAGTCGTCTAGCGCCATCACGTTCACTCACTGGAACAAGCCTGGTTTAAGACGTTGTAATACCCCCCTGGTGGCCTACCAAGACGTCTTAAAGACAGATTAGTTCCAGTGAGTAAAAGAGACAGAGCTATACAAGTCCTCTAGCGCCACCTCGTTTCCTCACTGGAACTACTACGTCATGGTAAGCCACCTGTATACACTACAAACTGATTATATCGGAAAATAAATATCGAAGGTAGCATTTGACTGTACTCGATAGATTCGATACAATTGGATACAATGTTTGAAAAGATACTACTGAGTCGATTCTCATATCAACTACGTTAGATAGAGCCAACAAAATAACTAAAGATATGATTTGAAAGAAGTTAAAAAAAGGAAGAACCTAGTGGCCTACCATGACGTCTTAAAGCGAGTAATTCCAGTGAGTGAACGAGATGGCGCTAGACGACTTATATAGCTCTGTCTCTTTCCCACACTGGAATAATTCTGGCTTTGAGATGTCATATTATGGGTACTGCCTTTCTTTTCTTTGCTTTTGCCTTTATGTACCACGAGTTGTGAAACAATTTAGCTTATTAATTTGAGATTAGGTTTGATATAATGGTACAAAAGGAGGCCTATATTTAGTAATGGATGGAACAGGGAAGTCAATGGTGATGAGATCTCACAGTCTCTATTAAACAACGAACTCGCAGCCTCCACTGTTACGTTCAGGAAGAGGCAAAGTGATTTGTTATCACCAAAGATTTCTAAGCGAAGGATACGCCCATCAGTACATTTTGCCTAAAACTTTTTCTTTAGAAAAAAGTAGCGCTATCTATGATAAATCATACGAACTACGTAACCTGAGTTGACTAAGTTGCTTTGGCCCGGAACTGACAGCTGGGGGCCAAATAACTGGTGCCATTTTCGTTGTTTAGTTGGCCCTGTCCTTACGATATAAGTTAATGGTTATCACAGGATCTTTATTCACACGTGTGGATCGAATTGTCTACACTACTAGAGGAAATTAGACTTTTTAAAATTTTAAAATTCGTGAACGAAACAGCATGGCAGAAAACTTTAATACAAGTTGTCCATAAAGGCACCTAATATATCCAGCTCAGTGCACAAACATGAGCTTATGCTACACTGCATACATGAAATAAAATATAGCACAATATAGTGGGTAAAAAGTTGGTATAAAACAAAAGCAACAGTGGCCGAGCATGGCATTCAGAAGCCATTACGTAGTGGAACACGACACCATGCCGCCAAATTATTGGGGTACTGGATACGGTATTTTTTAATTTTTGTGAACGTTTTTTTTATAAAGCCAATTTTGACTGCGTTCGAAATATAGATACTCAAATTATTGCAGTGTTTTCGAAGTCTTTTCAAATAGCAAAATGCCAAGATGAAGCGAAGCTTGCCTTGATCCAAAATGGCTCCCTTTTACCATTGCGAGAGCTTGGCTTGACTTGGCAAAGCCATTAAGTATTCCCTTGGGTACCTACTTAACCAGCTGACATCGATGAGAAGAAGTTTTGATAGTTTATCCTTTAAATATACCGGTTGTCTCTTCGACAAATAAAAATACACGATTCTTTGATTCTAATAGACGTTTCGGACAGTTTTCGTAGCTCCTTATCGACATTATATTTTTATTGTTTTTGCACATTATAGTTCCGATATTTTCACCCAGGTAATTCGTCCTATCTACCCTTACCACATCTAGTAAACCTAACTCCGTGCAAAAAACTTTGTTCCCCATAAATCTGCATTAAGTTTTGCGTGGCGGTGTGCGCGGGGAGTTACGGCGCGCCAGTATCGCCAACAGGTGTACACTGCTGGTTTTATTGCAATATGAGGCTTTTTTTGATGACGTGTACTTGTAGAAGGTGTATTTGAGTTCGTGGTGATGCATAAACCAAAAAATACTTGTTTTCCTTAACCAAGAATACTCGTATATGAGCTTTGGTAGAGCCTCATAAAAGTGTTTCGTTTAAAAATCTGAGCTTTTTGTTTCCATAAAAACTATTCATCAGAAGCGTGTAATGGGCGACTCGCTGTCCGATCATGGACCATGCCTGGGTTAACGCCTGCCGGGGTCGCGAGACTAACGAGCTACTGTGACCCCGGAACGTAAAGGGCTATTGAGGGACATCGTGGATTTTGTTAGTACAAGTCTAACAGTCATCATGCCCTGGGTGAGAGGACTCATTTGATGATTTTACCACGGTAAAAAAAAAGCCAAACTATCTTTAGCGCGACTATACATATAAAGTACATGTCATCCCCAACCCAATTACTGGGCAAACCGACATGACACTTCTAGCAAATACTGATTGTTAGATGACCCGTGATGGCTGTTAAAGAACATTTTACATTAATTACATTTTGTATTGAATTGCGCCTAAATTTTATTATCACCCATTATTTAAAACATAAGCCATCATTTATCTTGCTTAAAATTATACAATTTGAGCAATAATTTCCACCTCAATAAGAAACCATTGCACAAACTAATCATATTAAGTGAATGCAATAATACACCCTCCCCCTACATTGAAATATCAGCTGTGAGCCGCGTTTACATTGGGTCAGTAACTTGCCTAAGTGCTCTTAGAAATTTTGGGTTTTGGGTAGTGGGAGAGGATCTATGTCAAACTAGCTTAGGCCCGCCGCGTTGCCCGCATGAAGGTCAATGGTACTATTATTGCTCGAAGTCAATGGGGGACAAAATATTCTTTGTGTTAATCCAGGTTTTAAAATATCTGTGTACCTTTACTAGTTTTTGAGTGAAAAAGTAATAAACGTCCATCCTTTTTTGTTAACTCTCGCATTTATAATAGTAGTAGGATAATTTCAAAAGAAAAGTACTAAGAAAATTGTTTATCGAAACATAACCCTAGGATGCCCGGTGCCCACTAAACCCAATCACACTATAGGTTAGTAAGTGCAGGCAACTTAATGTATTGTAATCGTAACTCTACTATTACCAAGCATGTTAGTCATAGCTGGTACAGTTATTGTGTAACTCATATTAGTTTTCCAACTGCATGTCCTATGATTTACGCAACGACAATGTCCTCTACTTCTTTACGCAAGGGCAATACTGGAATAGTTTTAGCATTGTTAATGGCTGATCCAATATGCATTACTGCTGGAACAGCTGTTCTCTTTTGGTACTAAAAGACAGTTGGGCGGTATAGTAACTCGACCAATGTAAACGTGGCCTCAACTGCGCTTAGAGCTCGCGGCTCACCGCGTAAATTTTATAAAACCCATGATTTGTGGCCGCACCCTATTTGGGGAGTATTTTACCTATAATGTTTTGCTTTATCCGTAGCTGCTGTTTGTGATAATTATTATTATTTGCATATTTGGTTTTACCTTTGTACTCATGTTTGAAAAAAAGCGTATTTAGAACTAACAAAAGTCAACAATAAATTAATGTAATTACATTTAAAAAACACAATTTTACAATACAGGGTGATTTTTTAGTCACCATCAAAATTTTAATATATTAATCTTTGGCGAAAATCATTGAATACGTGTTTTTTCTTTTTGTATCAATCAATAAAAAATATCGAGATATCACGTCTCAATGTTATCAATAAAAAGTTGATGAATCTGGACACCGCGCTGTGATGTGTCGCTCAGGTGTAGCGGGGCGGGGCGGGGGGTCAGCGGGGTGCGCTCTGCCCGTTTCATGCGTCGGCAAGTATATTATTAACGTTTAGCTTAGTGACCACACAGAGCGGATGAGAAAATGATTTAATATGACAATTTGACGTATCGATTTTTTTTCAAAAATGGGTTTAGTGATTGATACCTAATGCATAGAAAAATTTTGGACGGTGGTAAAAAAGTCACCCTGTATAAAAAAGAGAATAGTTATTTGTTATGCAAGGCTGCAAAGTTGATTTTTGGCGCGAGTACTTGAATTGAAAACTGAGCGAGCGAAGGATTCTAAGATTGAACCGCGAGAGAAACGAGCGGTTCAAATATAGAATCCTGAGCGATGCGAAGTTTTCAAAGGTACGAGACGCAGAAAAACTTTGCTGCCGAGTGCAACACACAACTTTTCACCTCACACAGCGAGGAAATGAAGTGGGGTCATTGACCTATACTGGGGGCGGCTCGCCTGTCAGTGTAGAAAACAATTGAATACAAGACGTGTTCGAATTTTAAACAACACTTTGTGCTCTAGAGCACAAAATGGAGTTTTGCGCTCAGATTTTGAATGAGAAATAGAATCTTTCCGAGCGGGTGAGGTGAAAATGAAATTCCGACTCGAAAAGCCCACCTTTACCACTTCCTGGTGGTGCTGGTGGTTATTGGTAGTGAAAAGTCTCAAAAGTCATGTCCTTTACAAAATTTGGCATTTCCGCTTCTCCATCGGTGGTATTTGTAGAATTTTATTGGCGTTAAAAGGACAAGTGCAAACCTATTTAATTCGAAATTTACCTTCACCTATAATTTTTTTTTCAGCAAAATTCAACATTGCGTCTGCAACTCCAACAAACCCATCATTCTAATAATAAACAATAAATAACAGTTACAAAGTACTTTTTCACCTCACCTGCTCGGAAAGATTGTATTTCTCATTCAAAATCTGAGCGCAAAACTCCATTTTGTGCTCTAGAGCACAAAGTGTTGTTTAAAATTCGAACACGTCTTGTATTCAATTGTTTTCTACTTTTCTACACTGGCAGGCGAGCCGCCCCCACTACATTTCCTCGCTGTGTGAGGTGAAAAGTTGTGTGTTGCACTCGGCAGCAAAGTTTTTCTGCGTCTCGCACCTTTGAAAACTTCGCATCGCTCAGGATTCTATATTTGAACCGCTCGTTTCTCTCGCGGTTCAATCTTAGAATCCTTCGCTCGCTCAGTTTTCAATTCAAGTACTCGCACCAAAAATCAACTTTGCAGCCTTGCATAACAAATAACTATTAATCAGCGAGGGCAATAAATACAGATCTTTTCTCCGCTGTTAAGCTAAAGTTTTAAACTATGTAGAAAGCTATAAAAATGTCTGAAGTTAAATGAGCCACGTTGCACACCTGTTGTCGTACGAACTTGGACGTACAGAGGTTACCATCCGTTTGGATTTGTCCGGACAAGTCCGTTATTTGTCTACAGGCCGGACTCAACATTTTCAGATGTTTTGTAACGAAATAAAATATAGAAATGGAAGTTAGAATAGGCTTTTGGTCACGACTGAAGAAACTCTCTAACATAGACACAAGTTTACTTATATGAAATCGGGCTCAAATTCAGGCCCAAAAGAGATTCGGATCGCAAGTCTGTCTTATAAGGGCAACGCAGCTTTGGAATACAAAGAGGGCATGCAAGCGAACAGGGTGGTTTAGTCAGAAAAGGTCTGCCAGTCCTTCTCGCTCAATGCGCTCCACGGAGGCAGGACTAATCGAAGATTTTTACACCCCAAAAAAAAAGAGGCTGAGACAATTTTCAAAAAAAAATGTTCTTAGCACTAGAAAACCAAGGTTTCAGTCCAAGTCTGTTCCTCACTAGAACGAAGCCGATCCTTGTCTTAAAAAAATGCCCTTTTTAAATGGTAACCCTACTGTAAGTAGTGAAACCAACTTGGAACAACTTCATGTTCAAGCTAGTCTCGACAAACTTCTGACTACATTTCTTTTGTTTTCTTAGATTTGATTGTACAGTAGCCTAGTAGACGTGGTGGCCGCGGTTTTTATATTGTTTCTGAACGACATTCAATTTACCTGCTACCGGTCTTACAATATATGATTACTTTTTTTGTTATTATATAAAAACTATCGTTTCAACTTTCAAGCATGTTTCCGTCTGTGCATTTTTTTTAGCCATTTTTACTTGTTTTCCACGTAAATTAAAAACGAGGAAACACGTTTATACTGTGTTTAACAGCTATATGAATCATTAAAATTATTGGCTTTTGAAATTCGGCAATAAAATTAACGTTTCCCTAACACAATTAATCAAAACATGACAAATTTAACCCAAAAAAGAGACAGTCGAAGTCCAAAATGAAAATTCAAAAAACTCAATTATGGCCAACAAAAACCCGCTAAGCTCTGTTAACTTGTTTCAAATTAAATTTTTGGTAACCTCAGAAAAATCTCTATAATCCCTTAAACATGCCGTGACAGGGGTTATATAAGAACTTTTTTAATTAATTTGGGCAAAAGAAAGGTTGTTACACACATAAGCGGGTCGGCATTATCGGATCGTTATTTAGCAAATAACAAAACCGCCCCGAAACCAATTTTTGGAAGTTAGTTTCAATGGGATTGTACTGATCAAGTTTTTCTTTCGGATTGACACATTATACGATCGATTCGGCAGTATTTGTGGAACGAAAAACCGAGTGACATAAGTCAGCAGTTGCCAAGCTGAATGATTTTATGCGGCAGCCGAGAGGTTTTTATGTTTTATATTGGGATAATGCCACCGCACTATTCTCAAATCACTGCAACTCCTAAAAGCCATAGACAACAGAGGCGACCACCAGAAAATTCCACCGTTTTGTGATTCCCGAACATTCATCTGCATGTATGGTTTTACTGCCCGGCCTGTGCCGATTACGGCACCCGATTATGTGTATGCCAACCCTAAGTTAGGTGCGAAATAATTAGTCCGTGTAAATGCGCGCCAAAGTTATGATTAACAACTTGCATTATTCAAGCTTGTTAGAAGTCTGATGAGTGTTGGACGCAAGTCATTGGTACCTACGTAATGTATTGTGGAATTAATCATTTTGTTGTAAGTTTTGACAAGGGTTGTTTAACGTGATGATGAGAAGTTGATGTGGTACATGATTTGATAATTTGTTCTTAATTTTTAGTACGATGAACTTTGTAAATATAAAATATGGCTAATGTTTAGCATTGTGTGATCAGATGAAAAGACATGGCATGGCAGCTTTGTTTTTCAATATTCCAGAACTTGACGACTTGAGGTAGCAGATTAAGAACAGAAATTGCATGCATTTTTGGCACCTCAGGTTTGGTTTGTGCGTATTTCATAATATTCTTATCAGAAAAAAATATTAGGATAAATTCGCAATGTTCTTCTAGACGTCGACTCTTATTCATCTTTGTTAATTTTTGTCAAATTTTTAAACGAGGCCATAGCACTTTGTTTAATCAGCAGTTAGTAAACTCTTAGTTAAAATATTTTTATAGTTTAAACTCAAATTGTTTTGGCTATTGTTAAAAAAATTAACTCACTTAATGTTACTTACTTACTTAGCCTACGAAAGCCACAGTGTAGCAGCAGGCATGTTGAAAACTAAGTAATTATCTAGGTACTATAATTTCCCCGACTACCTAGCACTTTTGCTTTAAATAATTTAATTCCTAATTACCACCACCGAGCATCTGAAACATGCACTAAATATTAAGTTGCATGCTACCAGCATAAGTTGCGTCAAGTTAGGTGTAAGTTAAACCGAGCAATTTATCAAGCGACAGGTGTTAGCGGCTAATGTAGCGCAACTTAGACCAACTTGTAGCATGAGCCGAAAACTTAGCTTCGGAGAACTTCGGGGAACTTCGGTTATGGAGGAGGGATGGAATGCAATTTTGGTAATACAAGGACTTTGTATGTAAGAAATAGTATATTAGGAAAATAAGCTCTCGTAATGGATAAAATTAATACTTACACTTATTTTTTTAGCCATATTTACTTTTAACTGAGCATTGATTTAAATATTGAATTTTACTAATTAGGTATCCTTATATTTATGTTTGAATTAGGTAATTTAAGTCCGAATACGAGTATACAAGGAATAAGTAAGCATTTGTTATTTCTAATTAATAATCTGCATCATTTGTACCTAAACGTTATTTTATGATTGGTAGAATAACTTTAATAGATTTATTGTATCAGTTAATCACTTAGTTTACTTTCCTGGATATTATTACAATCATGTAAAACTGCATTGCAGAATATTTGGAAGTTAATTGCTATAACCAATTACTGCACATTATGGACCGGTGACTAATGGAATGCTATTTGTTATTTTCATCTTTTAATCGTTTCATCCGACACCTTTATGACACACTTCACGGTTTAAAACGCAACGTCTGTCTGTATGTCTGTTAACGTTAGTCCACTGAGATAAATAGAAATGATATTGTACTCGTAAAAAACAATTTCATCAACTTTAGACTTCGATGCCCTGATAAGTTTCTCCACATAATTTTAATTTGTATTCACTATATTATTATGAAAACTGCTTTTGTTTTTGTCCACCCTGGGCGGGGTGGGAGGGACTGTCAGACATGTACTGACTAAAATCCACGGTGTCCTTCAATAGCCCTTTATGTTCCGGGGTCACGGTAATGAGATAACTCCCGCGACCCCGGCAGGCTTTGGCCCTCTAGAGGGGGGCCCCGTCGTCATGCTGACGCTCTTTGAGGCGCGCGTGGAACACAACGCGCCGTCGACCCGGGCATGGTCCATGGTCGGACAGCGAGTTGCCCTTTACTCGCCGCCCCCATGCCCGCGCATAAATGGAAACTGCTATACCCAAACTTTATGATTTTCTTTTAACCAACGGCCGCCCTCGCCCACATCTTACTTATTTTTTAGATGAGTTTGCTCTTTGCTCTAGTCCAAGTCAGGTGACAGAGAAAAAGTATACGATGGAGAGACTTAGACTTTTCTCAGAACTTTCCGATTGGTCGAAATTTTACCATAATTAATTTGGAAAAAGAGTATTAGCGTTCTGCACTCCTTCTTCATTTTTTACCAAAAAACAGAGATAAATAGTAAGTTTCACACAGTCATAATAAAGATCGCACTAAGTCTTCAGTTAAAAAGTTTTTCATCAGTTTAATTTATTAATAATTCAGGCTGCTTCTCATGAAAGTCACTCAAAGATGCCATTTTTGTATAAAAAAAAGAATAAATAAAAAATAAAAAGTTTACGGCATTTCATATTTTTTCAACAGAAACGGCCAGTCTTCCAAACAAAAGAGGTTTGTCTCTATATTTTAACCACTCTGCACGACAACATTTTGACACATGACACATCAGCTGAGTCGACCGGGTGATTCGAAATTTGAGCTATTACACAAGATTTTTTGTCAACTTTCAGCATCCAATTTTTGATCAAAAATATGTTACTACAGCTATTTCATGCGATAAGTTTGTGAGCAATATCTCTAAGAACATGTTGAGGTCAATAAAATTGCCTCATTCTGTTGTAAAATGTGTGTAACATACAAAATGCTACACCGTTCCAAAAACTAGGTAATTTAGATGTGCAGAAAAATATGTACATAAACAAGCTTATCACATGATAATAATAGTTACACAGTGAAATAAATAAAATAACTTACTATATACATTATTAGATTTGCTAGTGTTCATACATAATTTTATAAATAATAACGATCAAAGTCTGGATAAAAATTAGCAAAAACTATGTTGCAACATGACTCTTTTTAGTGCTGACCGTAAACCCAATGTTCACAAAACGATTAAAAACGTTCATTCAACCTAATCGATACTCGCAACATAATCGAACATGGAAAAAAAGTAAAACAAGACATAGAGCATGGACTGATTTATCCGCTTATTTGACTATAGAAAGCTCAGTCCATGTAATAAGTCTATGAAACTAAATCTGAATCATGATAAAATATTTCAAGTATTGTCGTTTACGCAATAATTTATTTAATTTTATGTTTTATATAGTAATAAATATCGGTGTTTCATTGGAGGCTAAACATGTGTGTCTTCTAAACTTAAATTCAATCATAAGGTTTTACCTATACCCATTTTGTGTTTTCGTTAATTAATTTAAATTTATCTTTTTACAACGGATCTAAAATACGTGAAAAGACAAACACCGGGTTCGGATTTAATGCTGAGAGATGGGAGTACTTCTAAATGATTCCTTGCAGTAATAAACAATTAGAATTTCCAACGGGGCGTGGATGGCTAAATTTTGAACTATGAGGAATAGCGAAAAATCCTGAAGGAAGTCTCGAAGTCGATTTGATAAAAATTAAATAACACCATAAAAATTAAATTTTGAAATATAAATTTAGCAATCAAACTATCAATATTCTGTGAAGTAGTAACATGCGACAAACTTGAGGTATAAGGATTTTTTTTTAATAATTCGATTTTTACGAGGGATGGAATCATATTCCATTAAATAAAATTTCGCTACATGTTCACAACATACTGTTCTCATTTCAAATTTTTATTATCACTTCGCGGTGCAAATACATTAAATATTTTTTTGAAATTCGAACTATAAGTGAGTTTGCGCGAATTTTGATTTTGATCTGCTGTACAATGACTAAATTATTGTTTGTATATTAGTTCATATTTACCAAATTATCATTACTTCACCGAATTTGATCCTTAACAGCGACATCGAATAGTGTAAAAATATACCTAGCATTTTCTTTTTTTAATTCAAAAGCTCGATTTCTGACGTGTAATACTTGCATGACCAAACCAATCTCACGAAACAATTTTGTACAATAAAATAATTAATTTGGCTATCTTTCGAGAGGGACAGGACAGCGTCTTCCCTACGCCCCAACCGCAGTGGTAGACGCCCGCGGCGTCGGAAGACGGCAGACGACGAGTTCCGGCCACCGTAGGCACGGCATGCCACCATGCCCGACCATGGACCATGGACCATGCCCGGGTCGACAGCGCGTCGTGTTCCACACGCGCCTCATAGAGCGTCAGCATAATGACTTAGAGGGCCAAAGCCTGCTGGGGTCGCGGGAGTTCAATTCAATTCAATTCAATTTATTTCATAACAAACATACATTTGTGTCGAAACATGAGTAGTACTTATTCATTCTACACATAAAAAACTCAAGGACTGCATACAAGACAAAACAGGTGGGTATTTGCTTTTTGCGATTATTAAATTTGTAATTACCAATGATTAAATGTCAAGTTATTAAATTATTAAATTCAAATAAATTAATAGTTAATTAATTATTTTTATCTTTACAAAACTTTACAAAAAAAAATGTCAAATTATTAAATTCAAATAAATATACATATAATTCATTATTTATATCTTTAAAAAAAAAATCGTCTATACTAATAATTAAATGTCAAGTTATTAAGTTCAAATAATTAATTAATTAAATATTTTTATCTTTACAAAATTCGTCAATACTATAAAAAGCTTTTCCAGTTAATAATGTCTTCAGTCTGTTTTTAAATATGTTCACACTCTGAATATTTTTCAATTCTACAGGTAATTTGTTAAAAAGAATTACCGACTGTACTGGTGATGAGTGTTTGACAACGTTGAGCTTTGCTTGCAAGATAGTTGGTAGATCTTTTCTCCGAGTCTCTAGTCTCTTCTCTTTTTCAACATTTGTTTCAAGCCTGCTTAGGTTCTTATGTAAATGAGTTAGAAGAACTAAAATATAGAGGCATGGTACTGTTAAGATTTTAAGTTTAATAAAATGTTCTTTGCATGATTCAGTCTGATCTATGCGAAGAATAGTTCTCAGTGCTCTCTTTTGCAAAACAAAGGCAGCTTCTATGTTATATTTGTAACTGTTTCCCCAAAATTGAACACTGTATCTAAGTCTAGACTCAACTAGGGCGAAATAAACTGTACGAAGTTGAACAATTGATAGAACGTCTCTAAGAGATCTGATGGCATAACACGCACTGCTTATTGTACTTGTGATTGAGGTAAGTTCTGACTTCCAGTTAAGGAGAGAATCGATTTGTACCCCTAAAAATTTAAGATTCTCCACTATATCAATCTTGTTTCCTAAGGATGTCACATTTACAGAAGCATTGTTTCTGACTGTAGATCTAAATAGCATGCATTTGGTCTTGTTAACATTTAATTTCAAATTATTCATTGAAAACCATTTTTCACAGGCTGCTAGTAGGGTGTTTAGTTTGTGCTCTAGGGTAACTATATCATCAGCGGCTACTATAGCACTAGTGTCGTCAGCAAACATTACCAAATGAGTATCGGGTAAAATATTTTTTATGTATTCTGACAAGTCATTTACAAATATTATAAAGAAAACCGGACCCAACACTGAGCCTTGAGGAACACCTCTGGTTACATTATATAACGCTGATTTATTTATATGTTCCACTCCTTCCCTGACTGATTTAATTTCTACATACTGTTTTCGGTTGCATAAATATGAACTAAATAATTTCAAGACATTTCCTCTTATGCCATAATGCTCTAATTTATCTAATAAAATACTATGTTCTACGGTATCGAAGGCCGAACTTAGATCAAGGAATAAACCCGCGACTTTTAGTTTGTTGTTCATATTATTGAGTACATCATTAACTAATGAGTCTATTGCATCTACTGTTCCTTTACTCTTTTGATATCCGAACTGATTACAGTTTATAATTTTTTGACTGGTCAAATGTCTTACAAGCCTGCATTTGATCACCTTTTCAAAAAGTTTTGATAATACCGGTAACAATGATATGGGCCTGTAGTTTCCCGGATCAGTTTTATCTCCTTTTTTAAACAATGGTAATATTCTGGCTATCTTAAACTGATCCGGGAAGACACCTTCATTGACACATTCATTTATTATTTCAGATATTGGGCATGCTAAAATATCTATATTATCTTTGATTATGCTTAGCGGTATCTCATCGTGCCCACATGATTTTTTGCTCTTCATATTCTTAACCATTTTAAAAATTTCTGGAGCTGTAACAGGATCGAAACTCATAGTTTTTTGAACTCTAGTCGTATTTTCTATTAGGCTTTTTTTAGCTAGTTCTGGATCACATGATTTGACACCTTTACCATTGTCGAATTTTTCTGCAAAAATATTTGCTATGTCTATTGGATTGCTAATTATGTCATTATTTTGTTTAAGTATAATATTGTCATGTTCAAAGTTTTTGTTTATTTTCTTACGAGCATGATTTACTACTTTCCAAATTTCTTTACTACTGTTTACTGAATTGTTAATTTGATGAGTTATATCTTTTCTTTTTGCATACTTGATAACCTTTTTATAGATTTTGAGATACTGTTCACGATATTTTAAAATTGATCCGTTACATTCACTTTTATTTATGCACATTAAAAACCTTTTCATTTTGCTGGCTACCCGTATTCCTTTCGTTAGCCACCTAGTTCGGCCAACTCTTTTAATGTTAATTTTTATTTTATATTTTTTAAATGTTTTTGAATGTAGTTCTTTGAATTTGCTTAAAAATGTATTCATACCTATGTCCCAGTCATGCTCAAGTAATTTTTGTCTAAAAGTATTTTTGTTTTTTACGTTATAACTTCTCTTATTTATTTGCCTAAACTGAACACATTCTTTACTAATCGAGACTTTTTTTAAAAATGCTGTACAAAACAGGGCTGCGTGCCCGTCGGCTAATCCATTGTGGTCTATGACCATGGTGCCTATGTTATTAAGACTGGTGTTGGTCAAAATGTTATCTATACACGATTCGGAGTTATTACGCACAAATGTAGTTGAGTCAAATAAACATCTAAAATTGTAGCATGCTAGTAATGATGTGAATGTAATTTTTCTACTATCATTTTTTAACAAATTTATATTAAAATCTCCGCAAATAAAACAAATTTTATTGAAACAAAACTGCAGTAATTGTTCTAACCTTTCTAGGAAATCATCAAAGTTTTTGTTTTCCGGTGTTCTGTAGCAACAAATTATGTATGAATCAGTTTCTTTGTCCCTCACCCCACAAACTTCAAAACTATCAGTTTTGTACAGTCGCTTACAGATGTCTAAATCCTCAAAATGTCTGTCCTTATGCGTCAATATTAGACTCCCTCCTCTAATTTTGTTTGACCTTGTGTTAAAAGAGCTTAAAATATAATTGGGAAATGTAAATTGTGATAACATTATTTTATTTAAAAAATGTTCAGTTATACAAATAAACTTAATGTCATCTTGCAATTCATTTAAATAAACTTCCAGTTCATCTTTCTTGTTATTTATTCCGCATAGGTTCTGGTGATAAATAGTTAATTTTGAGAAACTACCCTTAGTTAAAGCTCCGTTGGCCAAAACATCATTCGAAGAACTAGTCTCGAAAAAAATTATCGTTACACTGTTCAGATTCATTTAAGGAATTATTTAAATATTCAGAATGTGTGTCAATTTCAAATATTAATTTCTCAATTTGATTGAATATAGTCAACACACCTCTATTATTCACATTACCATAAATTTTACAAAACATGTCATAATCACAAGTCAAATTTTGGTTGGAATCAATTATATAAGTATAGTTATTCTTCAAATTATCATTACAAATTATATTATTAAAAACTTCTACTCGCCAGTTGTACATTGCTTTATAAAAATTATTTTTGTAAGTTGGTAGGCATAAGACTATGTTAGTATTTTTGATGGCTGTAAGTTTTTCCCTTATGAGTTTTACAAGTTTAGTGTAGTCCCGTGATGTCTTAAAATCTTCATCTCCAATTTGAATGACGCAGTAATCTTGTAAAGTCATATTTTCAAGTTTGCTCTCTAATCCGCATAGTAGCTGTTCTGTGTCACAGTTTGTTTTGATGTAATGGCATATTTGAAAAGCGTCGCCAAATATTTTGGTAGCAATTGGAAGAATTTTGTTAGTCGCATTGCTACTTAGGACCACAAACTTCCTTTTATTTTGAAAACCTGGTGGTCTGTCAGCAATTTTCCTTTTTTTATTATTGTTAAATGTTGCACTGTAATACTCGTTAATATTTTCGGTACATTTTTGATTTTGTATTTCTGTATTTATTTCTTGTGTATTTCTATTTGTAATTCTCTTTCTCTTTTTTCCGCTAGTGGGCGTCATAATGTCGTTAATTAATTGTAACTTGTCCAAGTTTTTGTTTAATTGAATATTGTTTTTATTTTTATACTCATTAAGTTGAGCTTTCAGATTCATGTTTTCTACAGATAAGTTGTTAATTACTCGATTTGCTGATTCAAGTTGTAACATCAGGTTTTGCATCTGATTGGTTAGTTCCGTAACTTTAGCATCCATCGAATTATCGTGCAAACTTCCTACGGAAGAATCAAGGAACATATTTTGGCCCGATAGATTGCACAAAGAACTTGTTTTTTGCAGTTTGCGATGGGTAATATTTTCTTCCATGATTCCACCTATCGGTAATTAGATGAGTTATTACTAAATTGGTATCGAGTGATAACGTACTGATCGAAGACAGTAGAAGTAGTTCAGTTCATTGAAACTAGATGGTGGTGTTGTGTGTTTCTGCTAATTATCAATAGATGTCGCTAAAAATGTTGCAGGTATTCATTACTAGATGGCGCTCAGTGGTTCAGCGGTTCAGCTATTCACCAAGTCTACTGACGTTCAAATCACTAACAGACGATGATTCGCAATTTTGATTAGGGTTATTTTTCATAAGTTGCATTTACTTATTAGTTATAACTTGATGTTGCGTTTCACTTACGGATGTTTATTTTCACTATAAGTCCAAACTTATGTTTCACTCTGAAATTATCAGTTATAAACTTTTACGTTAAGTTTAAATATTTAGGATTATCATCACAAAACAATCACTTATCGTATATATGCACAGTTGCCCACTTTTCCACAGGTTAGTCACTTATAGTTCTCGATATTTTTGGTATTTATATACTTTAAAACACTCTGAAATCTTTTTATTTTATTAATTTATACAGAGCCGATGTAAACATGAGCGCAGTGCTGCCCTCATCCCTCCATCAGTTATTTCATTACCGTGACCCCGGAACATAAAGGGCTATTGAAGGACACCGTGGATTTTAGTCAGTACAAGTCTGACAGTCCCTCCCGACTCCCGCCCTGCTCGGGGTGGGAGGACTCATTTGATGATTTTTATTACCACGATTACCACGATATTATTATAGATTACCACGATAAAAAACAAAAAACTTTTATTTGGTAAGAAACAAACTCATTTATAAAAAGCCTATCAAGATCCAAGGCATTCTATATTCATTCAACCTTAAAAATTATATTATTGTACAAAATAAAATGTACAGTAAAAATTAGCTAATAAATTAAAATGTTATTACATATTTTGAATAGCAAGTACCACAGCGAGCGCATTCCTAATTTAAAATTTTAGAATTAAATAATGGGGATGGCAACTCAAAGCTAATCGTAGATGGCGCTGCGATAGTTGGTCCCTTCGTCAGATTACTGTCTACCTTGTACAAAAAACAAACAAGATTTATTGTTATAAAAATTGAGTTTATATACAAAACAAATATGGAAAATTATTCGTCAATGCAAGTGCATATACTTAAAGAAGAATTAAGACGCCGCGGTGCATCTACAAGAGAAAAAAAAGTGATTTAATTGAGTGGTAATACATTTGATTTTACCGTAATAAATCCACAATTACTTGTAGTTGAGGTTTCAATTTTTGAGTTTAGGTATGTTTTAGTTGTCCTCTTCTATAACAAGAATATAATGCTGCTTCTGACTTTCTATTTTGATAAAATATCATAATGCTTTATGTCAGTAATTTTACCCCTTTTTTCTATTTAGATTCGAGAAATATCACAATATGTTTAATTTCTTAACACCACAACTATCACAAAACTCGTTCCAGGTGATAATTCTTCCGCCAGACGAACCATTTCATGATTTATAGAGCGATGCAATACTGGTACTTAACCTCCAATAGAAAAGTACATATTATTTTGAAAAGTGTATTCGATTGTTTAATTATGGTATAATCTTTTTTACAGCATAATACACAACATCTAGTCATTTTACATCAATAAATCGTTTTTTTTTCAGAAAATTCCTTTGATTTGACAGTTCTTTTGGGACCAAACTGTCACTTGTAACTTTGACACTTGCCTTCCCCATTGCCGCGCATTCAAACATTTATAACTGACATTGTTCCTTTGTTTATTATTGTTTTTTGGGAATGACAATGTACGTAATATTATTATAAAAGCTTTAAACAATATTATAATAGATAATAATTGTATTCTAAGCTTAAAACAAATTTATTTTAATTTTTATTAATCGATTTCCTAGTTTCCTTATTTTTTTCACTCGAGTTGACAAAAAAATCAATTATGGAATCGATTAGAATACTCGCTTTCACACATCATTACGATTAAAAAAAATAAACATGGTTGTCGTTTACGAACACAAATTGAGTAGTGGTAATGAAAAATACGTGTTATTGGCCCTTTATTAGAGAATTACGCCAAGATCTGTACTTTTTTACGTTATTTATAACATTTGGCATGATATATATCTTAATAGTTATTGAGTATAAGCACGCGTATGTGATCAAAGTGAAAAATAAAAATGTAAACAAACAAAAGTGGCGCGAAAGTTCGAGTTCAGATATCAAATTCTTCATTACCACTGCTAATTTATGTTGAATGATGTATGAATTCGTTACAATACTAAATGAGAAGTTATTCATTCCTCCTATAATGATCCGTTGGATGTCCGAAAACCACGTTTTTTATGATTTTTAGCCCTACCCAGCACAGCCATCAAAATGGCGAAGATCGTATTTACAATTTTGGATTTTGTTACGGTAAATTAAAAAAATAAGCGCTAAATGTAGAAGTTTAGATTTCGTGAATAAATCAGATTTTTATTGAACATTCTTAATTAATGCGCACCAATGACAATAAAGCCTCTTGACTGCTCATACGGGCGACTCAGGCTCACGACACATCAATGAAATTGCACATATATTAGATGAAAACATGACTGACCATTTTAGTTTTGACCAGTTAATGGATCTCTCCACACGCGATTATTTTTATAACATTTTTAAATATTTCTGCTTAATATCAAATTAATTATGAGTTCTTGTTCAAATAAATGGTGTGGGAAATCGTCTAGAACATCCGGCTATAAAAAGGATGGCATAACTTTTCATCGGTAAGTAAAATATATTTATAATTTGATAATATTATGAAGATTGGAGGGCTCAAGCTAAACTGGTTGTTTACGTTTAAGGCACACAAAATGTACACCGCGTTGATGTCTTTTTGAAAAGTCCCTTACTCTCACTAGGTATTCTCAATAAGTGTGTCCCTTTCTATCTGTAGGCATAAATAGAAAGAGACAGATACATTGCTATAGTGTTGTGACAACTTCGAAACTAAGTCTTTAAAATATTATCGATAAAAATAACGATGTTCCCCAACTGTAAAAAAGTAACGTTACTTAATGTTTACATTTTAGATTTCCAAATATTCCAGAAGTGAAAGAAAAGTGGATCAATGCTGTCAACAAGGAAAATTGGTTTCCAAAAAAATATAGCGTTGTTTGTTCAAGGCATTTCACGGAAGATTGCTTTGAAACCTTAAAGAACCGACGCCGCGCGCCGTTTATTTAGTTCAGCAACACCGACTCTGTTTTTGCCTGTTTTGGTATGTTTTATTTTACATATGTATTTCAGTTAAATTTTGTATGTTTTTAGAAAAAAAAAAATAAGGAGTACCTACATGTAAAATAAAAACTTTATAATTTACAGGCTTTACCAAATAAGGCGGCTGATCTATGTATACATGGTTCTAATTTACCCGGGCCTTCCCATCTAAATATCTCACTAGTAAGTTAATTTATTCTAACGACGTGATTCGTGATCCTAGGCCGCATTGTTACAATATTTAATGCCCGATGTATAATTACAGGATTTAGTATCAATAAATAGGACAAACTTACAATCAAATACCCTCCCAGAAATGCAAATTTGATGATCATAACGTACCTGGAACTTCCTATGATAATGTCCTCGTTGTAAGTTAATTTTAAAATAATTGTCTCGTACAGGAGGATCGTCCAACCTAGGCGCAAATTTTTTTCTTTTGATTTTTTTACTATTTTATTAACCTTCATTTAATTTTAGCATTAATTTAAATAAAGTAAAACAGAGTTACGTAAGTGTTTTATTTGCACCCAGTTAACGCCCAATCACTATAGTTAATAAAAAAAAGAATAAGCAGACATCGTTATGTTCGATTTTATCGATATTAGGTATTGTAGCAAAACTGACTTGTGCATCACTATGTTTGGAACATTCGTCCTGACATTGTTGCATCGGCCAATCACAACCGCTGTTTTTTCTTCGTCCCCCGACCCGCAGTGGTGAGTCGTGTGCCTAGGCGAAATCGGTCTATGAGCTCTCAAGTGGTTTAATTCTCTTTGATGCGCACTCATAGGATTTTACGCAGGGAATATTATATTTTTTTAATTTATAATGAGGATGTCGTATGACTACAACGTCTGCCCCTTTTGGACCCACTATTGAGCCAGCGTAGGTTTACTTGTCGCGCCCATTTCGGGGGCGGTACCGAACTATACGGTTAAATAGAACATTTCACCTCTTTCCCCTGGTAGAAAATTGCACACATTTTCATGAATACGTAAAATTATGACATTGTAGTTTGTTACGAATTTGTCTTCAATTCTCTAATAGGGTTATTATGTAGTTGTTCAACTAAGTAACTTTTATGTTTTTTTTTATCTTGAGTTTATACATTCTTTTGTTATCGGAAACTATTGGCATTTAAAAAATAACCATTGATTTTCTCTTTATGGAAATTGATGGTTAAGTGGTTAACCTCGATGTCCTATAAAATATCAACCGTAACTGTAATGGAAAATCCAATATCTCAACAGAAGCGAATATTTTTAACAAACCCAACTACTCCGCAAAGTATACCAACCCTCTATGTACCGTAAAACCGGCCAACATTGCCCGCTTTTTTTCTTATTTTTGAGATTACGAAAAAAATATTGATCAGAGCTCGTAATCAAGTACACCATGGTAACAATTACTATTATAGGCTTCAAATCACGAAATCTGGAGCTTCTAGCTTTAACAGAATCCGAGAAAAATGCAATTAAAGAGCCGGGCAAAATTATACGCACGACCGTCCAACATTGCCCACCCTTAATTTCTCTAAAACTATCAGCTCTAGAGCTTTGAAAATAAGATATGTTTTAGTGAATCATGCAAAGTTGCCATCCTTCGTGATCAATATATCAAAAACGTTATATTTTTAATTTTACTGAGGTGGGCAATGTTACACTACACACCAGCTGCTTTTTCATACAAACTGAAACGGTGGGCTAGGGTTGCCACACACTAATGTAATAAATAATAATCTGCTTTTAAATAAAATCTTTTATAAATAATAAATCAGTCAGGTATAATAGTTATAAATTGCACGTATTATTATACTTAAGGTTAATATTAAAGATTCTAAAACAAATCTTACACAGAAATCTTAAAAAATGGTATAACAAAGATTACAAGGAAAAATAGTCATTGCAAGGCATGCCAGGCAGACGTTGTAACGTAAAAATATAATATTTACTTTTAAAAAGAGTTTTAACATAGGAATTATAAAAACATTTTGGTTGATAAAACTGAGTTAACTCTTACTAGATATAATGGGTGCCATCCCTAACACTATTTTTGCTGTGGGCAATGTTGTCACTCCTATGTTCACGCAAGCTCGGGAATCATTGCCCACTGCATTATCTTGAAGATTTTACGTTTTATTGGTCTCAAACTAGCATAGAAATGAAGCGTGGTTCTTTTTATTACTGGAATATTGAAATAACTTACCTGAGAGATGTCGTACGCTGTCAGTGTGTAAAAACGTAAAACAAGATTTTGGCACCACCTCAGACTAGTACTACTTTAAACATGTCTCGCCGACAACTGAGTGAACTTAGCGAAGTAACTAATATTTAGTTTTGTCAGGAAAATAGTCTAGTTTACCCTAAAGATTAAATAATGTTGTCAGCTATTTAAATTTATTTACAATTCAAGATTTTAGTTATTTTTCGTGTTTGGGCAAAGATATCCGCCAAGGGCAATGTTGGCCGGTTTTACGGTATATTCCTCGATCCAATAACCATGATATCTGATTTAGTCTAATAAAGCGCTGTCCACACGAGTCGAGTAGTGCTCGCTGTGATTGTGTTCAGTGGGCCGTGTGAACGCGAGTTGCGAGTGTTTCGTGCTAGTGCTTAGTCGAGCATGAATAAAGTGTGTTCGGAATTAAGTTGTGCGAGGAAAAATATGTTTAATTTTTATTTCACCCATGATTGATTGCGAATTGTTACCAAGGGATATTTATGAAGTACTAACTGGGTAATGGGTTGTGGTGGACAGAGGCAGTCCCTCCGTGTAAAATATTGTTATTCAGTTGCTCCTGGTTAGACCGGAAGCCGACCCCAATAATACAAACAGCTGGGCTGATGATGATTACTTCGTTGTTAATTCAGGGCTAATATTTATATTATTTTCGGGTGTTCCCGTCTGGCTAACAGAGAATACTTGCATAGACAATGTTAGAATTATCCATCAGCAATGTGTGGGCCACTATTGTTGGTATTTTTCGACTTTTTTAAGTTATTGGTGTTTGTAAAAATGTTTAAAAATAAGGGAAAAAATATGGTTAATATGAAACTAAATAAAATTGACTACAAAAAAAGACTTTTCATTGAATTTCCAGACGGTTCTTCGGTATAGAAAACGCCGAATTCGAAAAGTTACTGTTCAACGAAGTTTTAACATTTCACAATCCACAGGGTTCATTTGCAATAAAATTAAAAGCGTTTCATTTTTCTACAATAACTTTTAAAAGGATTTACATAAGCGCTAAGATATGTCATTCCTATATGATCGTACCTGCTTTACACCATAGACCATTGCTATAGCAGCTGTGTTAAAGTATCGAAACAAAATAAAAACATTCAATTGACTAACTGCACAATCACTACTTCCTCATTCCAACCAATCCTGCATTCCTTTCATTCATTCACTTCCTTCCGGATTCCTTCAATCCTTTCAATCATTCACAACTCACAAGAACTCAGGAGCAACATGGATGGCGCGCGCGAACTTTTGCCGGCTATAAACTTTTATACCAACAATCCAACAATACTCTAATCAACCTACCTACAAGACTGTTAACAATTCAGTGAAGTGTCAAGTGATAAGGGACGTCCCTGGGTTGCATTGGTGCGGCGCCACGAACAACCGTTGTCTGCGAAGTCCGTGAGTACCTACCTCTCTTGCTATCCCAGTTTATCCCGTGATTGTGCACGACTTAAGGTCGCCTATGGCCATCAGTTCCATCGAAGGGATTAATTCATTAACAACCATAACATTTTTGGCCCATCGAGCCCGATTTATATAAATGTACCTATAACTTTCGTCGTAACATCACACGTGCGGCGTCCATATTTGCCATTTACATTTCACAGAAAACACGATATTTATGTATGTATCATAATATTTTTGAGTTATAACACGTAATAACGCATTAAACAAACATCATATCATCATATCAAACAGTTTTTAAAGTTTTCTCAACTTCGATACGAAGTTTGAAATCCTGAACCAGTTTTGACCGGTCTCGTAGGTAGGTACCATAATTCGTCAGTTCCAACAGGAATTTTGACTTGAACATTTCAAACGTTGTTTCAAAGTGTAACATATAACACTAAAACATCATTTATAACATTATCTTTAACTTAGCGTATTTTTTACGTAATTTTGTTTGCTAACGTAACATGTAACGTAGCAAAATACTCTTAATATAATATCAACAATTCTGAGTTCTTTCATTGTGGAATTTATAAATAACATATAATTTATAAATTACACTATTGTTTTTATCATATAAAGGTCCTTCGAAACATTAAAAGTATTTTTTATTGGATAATTTGATCATAGTTATTTAGAATTACAGCTAATAGCGCCATCTAGTATCCAGTAGCGTAACAAAACATAATCGATCTTTCATTCACCATTTCCACTCAATGTTCGGTGTTGTCAGCTCTAAAATATTACGATATTTAGGGAAATACTATTATTTTTTAGTCTTACCATAGTTTTCGGTGAATGTTTGCTGTCATTGCTGTCATAATAAACAACAACATTTTGAACGAGTTCAAAACTTTATTATAATTTGTTTCGGTTACGAAATTAGAGTTTTAACATAACATTAGCATATTTAACTGACGGTTTTAGATTAAAACTTAGTCATCATGAGTGAAGCAATGGCAGCTCATCATGAATCAAAGCGCAACATTGCGCACAAACGATTAACAGATGCTGTTGTCTGCGCTCGCAAATGCATCAACGATGCAAGCCTTCTACCGCGTTTAGAAACATGGGGAGCGCGGGTAGAATCTCTTATGGAAGCATTTAATGATGCCCACATAAAACTTTTGTGTGAATATAAAAATCTTGATATCAGTGATGAACAAATGTTAAAACAAACAGTTTATCAGGAGCAAGCAGATGACATGTATTTTGAGGTATTAGAAACCATTCGTAAACTCTTACCTAATCAGAAAGCAGATGTGGTAAAATGTCCCACATTGTCTATAGAAAACAGGAAACCTACAAAGTTGCCTGCGATAAAGCTACCAACTTTCTCTGGTCAGTTTAAGGATTTTCCTGGTTTTATTGATTTGTTTAATACATTAGTTCATGACAGGACAGATATATCAAAAGTAGAAAAGTTCCAATATCTTGTAAGTTCCCTTTCAGGAGAACCACTTAATCTTCTTAGAGCTTTTCCAATTTCTGAGGCTAATTATATTAGCGCTTACCAAGCACTTGTCAATAGATATAATAATAAGCGATATTTATCATTTTTATGTTGGGAACAAATATGCAATCTTAAACCTGTAACCACACCGTCTGCCCAAAGCTTAAGAAATCTTCTGGATACATTCTCTGAAAATCTTTCAATGTTAAACTCATTGGGCTTGCCCACATCAAACTGGGATTTTGTTTTATTTCATTCACTCATAGTAAAAATAGATAAAAATTCTCGTGAAGCTTTTGAACTTTCATGCAGTGGGTGTGAGTTTCCACGGTTTGACCAGTTAGAAAAATTTTTATTAGAAAGATGTAATGCATTAGAGCGTTCATCCTTAACAAATACTTTAACAACAGTGGCATTGCCTAATAATACCAATATTAACAAAAATAACACAAATTTAAATAATAACTCTAATAAAAATAAAAATAATTCAAATAATCAAACATCCACTATGCTTTTGGCTCAAATGCCTCAATCATCTAATTGCCTCATTTGCAAAGAAAATCATTCTCTGTTTTCATGTGACAAGTTTGCTGCTAAAACACCTCAAGAGCGCTTTCAAATTGCAAAGCAACATAAACTTTGTTTAAATTGTCTGCGTTCAAATCATAACACTTCTAAATGTGTATCAACTCATAATTGTAAAACTTGTAATCAGCGTCATAACAGCCTGTTACATTTTACAAAGGGTTCCCAATCAAATCAAAATAATAATTCAAATGAACAAAATTCATCTCAAGTTGCTGTAAATCAGACTAGCTCTTCTAGTACCGTTACCCCGGTTACAACATTATCAAATATCACCAGAGCGTCCACTTCTTCTTTTGTTTTGCTTGCCACAGTACAAGTGGAAATCAAGGATGGACATAACACTTATCAAAGGGTAAGAGCCTTGTTAGACCCCGGAAGCCAAAGTCATATAATTACAAATTCTTGTGCACGGAGACTTGGTTTGAGTAGAGTTAAATGTAACACTCCAATGTCAGGAATAGGCGATGCTCCTGCTTTATCATGTAGTAAGGTCTTTCTGGATATTCGTCCTTTGGATAATTTTAATATAACATTTACAGCGGAAGCGGTGATTTTGGATAAAATCTGCAGTGATATGCCAACACATGCAGTAGATATAAATGATTTCAAGCATATATCTAATCTTAAGCTAGCTGACCCTGATTTTCATAAATCTCGCCCTATTGACATTTTAATTGGAGGAGAGATTTTTCCACAGATTTTGTTACCAGGCAAAATTGGTAGCAATAATCATACAGCAACAGCAATTAATACTGTATTTGGGTATGTTCTCATGGGTAGGACACAAGCAGCCAATCCCATTGAGTCTATTCCAGTATCTATCAATCATGTATCAATGGATGCCAATTTAGACATTGCAGTCCAAAAGTTTTGGGATACCGACAACATACCATCGGAACCAAAACAAGCAACCTCTGCTGACGATATTCGTTGCGAGGACATTTATCAATCAACATGTAAGCGTGATGCTGACGGTCGTTATATCGTGCATTTACCATTTAAAGATTCATCATTACCATCATTCAACGATTCGTATACTGTTGCGCTTCGGCGATTTAATCAACTTGAAAAACGCCTTCATCAGAATCCAATTTTCGGAGAAGAGTACAAATCTCACATACTGGAGTATTTATCAAGTGGGCAGATGGAACCTGTTTCACCTAATGATTACCAGTCATCTTCAGCATATTATATACCCCATCATGCAGTGATTAAACCCAATAGCGTTTCTACACGTTTGAGAGTTGTCTATGACGCCTCAGCTAAGGACAGACAGGGTCGATCTCTTAATGACACATTGTTGACTGGCGCTAAATTGCAAGCAGATATTAACAACATCATTTTACGATTTCGCCTCCATGCAGTCGTATTATCAGCCGACGTACGTCAAATGTATCGTCAAATCATCATTACTCAGGATCATCGGGATTATCAACGGATCTTATTTAGATGTTCACCTGACGAATCAATTCAAGAATATAGAATCAATCGCGTAACATTTGGAGTGTCGTCCGCGCCATTTCTAGCCATACGTACCATACATCAGTTAGCTCAAGACGAACAGCACACCTATCCTGTTGCTGCAAAGGTGCTGCGAACAGATCTTTACGTAGATGACGTAGTCACTGGCTGTGATAATATCCAACAAGCCATTCGTTTGCAGCAAGAGTTAGCAAAAATCATGGCTGCCGGTGGTTTTGAGCTTAGGAAGTGGTCCAGCAAACATGCGGCTGTACTGCAAAACATACCTGAAGAACATAAAATGGTACCAGATTTGACGTTTGACAGTGACACCAACTTCATCAAGGTTCTTGGCCTTGCCTGGAATGCTCATCAAGATGTTTTTAATTATCAAGTGAATCAAATCCCACGTGACTGTACAAAGCGGACCATGCTCTCTGAGCTTGCCCGTATCTATGACCCTATCGGTCTACTGACACCATTAACATTTTTAGCAAAGTTTCTTATTCAACGTCTCTGGTTACTAGGGTCTTCTTGGGATGAACCTGTACCCGATGACATTCATCAAATTTGGACGAAGTATACGCATCAATTGTCAAATCTTTCTCAATTACGTATTCCAAGACGTATTACACATGATCAAGTAGCGTCTTATCAGATTCATGGCTTCTGCGATGCTAGTGAAGCTGGTTATGCTGCCGTAGTCTTTCTTCGTTCCAGTATTTCTCCAGATCAATATCAAGTCCGTCTGGTGAGCGCAAGATCACGTGTTGCTCCCACCAAGCGTAGAACGCTGCCGAGACTCGAGCTCTGCGCTGCATCATTATTAGCAGATCTCATGAGTTATATCATAAACATATATTCTAACATTATCAACATTGACGGCGTGTTCGCATGGTCTGATTCCATGATAGTGCTAGCATGGATCAAATCAAACTCCACCAATTTTAAAGCATATGTCGGTAATCGTATAGCAAACATTCAAAGAAAATTATCCAATGCCACCTGGAAACATGTGCCAGGCAAGCAGAATCCAGCCGATTGCGCAAGTCGTGGTCTACTACCAGACGAGCTTATCAGCCACGCCCTCTGGTGGACCGGACCGGAGTGGTTATCACTAAATCACAATCAATGGCCTAACGAGCCATTAAATACAGACAGCATTACAGATAATGATGTAGCCTGTGAACAACGTGTCACAGCGCTCTCATGCAGCCTAGACGATAGCAACCCTTTAGAAAATCTCATTAATAAATTTTCGTCATTACGTAAAATTCAACGTATTTTAGCATATTGTGTCAGATTCATTAAATCTTTACGCAAAAACAAAGTAGTTAACCATTTAACAGAAGATGAGCTACACAACGCCCTCATGATGCTTGTGAAACACGTACAACATATTGAATTTAAAGACGAGATCAAACGATTATTAGCAGGAAAAGTTTTGCCTAAACCTTTTAGTAAACTTAACCCATTTATAGATCACTCTGGTGTTTTGCGGGTGGGGGGAAGGCTTTCTCGTTCTGATTTAGAATTCGAAACAAAACACCCATCTTTGCTTCCTCGTAAACATCTTTTAACTCAGCGCATCATTGAATCAGTGCATAATGAAAACATGCATCCAGGATTACAAACACTTCATTATTTAATTCTTCAAAATTTTTGGATTTTGTCTCCAAGGCGGGCAATTCAACAAGTTTTATCAAATTGTTATAAGTGTTTGCGTGTCAAGCCCACGGCATTTGAGCCTAAAATGGCAGATTTACCGAAACTCCGGGTCACTCAATTAAAATCATTTCAAGCAGTTGGTTGCGATTATGCAGGTCCCTTTAATGTAACCCCCGTCAGAAGGCGTGGATCACGTGTTACGAAGGCGTACCTATGTCTTTTTGTATGCTTTGCCACAAAAGCGCTCCACTTGGAGCTAGCTTCAGATATGTCATCTGCATCATTCCTGGCTGCATTACGTAGATTCATCGCACGGCGTGGTAGATGTAATGTTATCCACTCAGATTGCGGAACAAATTTTAAAGGCGCTCAATCAGAGTTGTCCAATATCATGAAGTCAGCGTGTGAGACCGAACATATATCGTTTCATTTCAACCCTCCTGGGGCCCCCCACTTCGGAGGACTCTGGGAAGCTGGGGTTAAGTCTGTTAAGACGCATCTTTATCGTGTGATAGGAACACAGATACTCACATATGAAGAGCTCAATACCCTACTTGTCCAAGTGGAATCCGTTTTAAATTCAAGACCTTTATGCTCCATTAGTTCGGATCCCAGTGACATTACGGCACTCACACCTGGCCATTTTTTAACGTCAGCACCATTAACAACATTACCAACACCAAATTATACAAACATACCAACCAACCGTCTGACACGTTGGCAACTTTTGCAACGAATGCATCAGGATTTTTGGTCCCGATGGCATTCGGAATACTTAACCCATTTGACGCAACGTTTGAAATGGAACGAATCCTCTCGTGACGTTCACATCAATCAGTTAGTCATTATTAAAGATGAATGTCATCATCCGTTACGATGGCGGCTTGGCAGGATAATCAAACTATATCCTGGTCGTGATGGTATTCCGCGATCGGCCACTGTCAAAACTGCTCAAGGTATTCTTGATAGACCACTTGTAAAATTATGTCCTCTCCCTGATGGGCATAATTAAATTCCCACTACTTTTATATCCTACTTTAATATTATATCAATAATACCATACACAACACATTATTTGCATATTCATCAATCACATCATTATACAATATCAGTTTTTGGCTTATATGGACGTAGCTTTTATGTAGAGTTCAGGCTCCATAATTTCGCCAGCAGGGGGGAAGAATGTTAAAGTATCGAAACAAAATAAAAACATTCAATTGACTAACTGCACAATCACTACTTCCTCATTCCAACCAATCCTGCATTCCTTTCATTCATTCACTTCCTTCCGGATTCCTTCAATCCTTTCAATCATTCACAACTCACAAGAACTCAGGAGCAACATGGATGGCGCGCGCGAACTTTTGCCGGCTATAAACTTTTATACCAACAATCCAACAATACTCTAATCAACCTACCTACAAGACTGTTAACAATTCAGTGAAGTGTCAAGTGATAAGGGACGTCCCTGGGTTGCATTGGTGCGGCGCCACGAACAACCGTTGTCTGCGAAGTCCGTGAGTACCTACCTCTCTTGCTATCCCAGTTTATCCCGTGATTGTGCACGACTTAAGGTCGCCTATGGCCATCAGTTCCATCGAAGGGATTAATTCATTAACAACCATAACAAGCTGATAGGATGGAACCATGTCTCTGCCTTCCGGGCTTTACAACTATGCACTCAAACACTGAAAACTTTACCGTCAAGTCACTTTTCGAAGTTTTTCTTACATATCGCCTAAGGGACACCCGTTTCCTTATGGGATAAGTTTGACGTACCTACTGTAAAACATAGGTATGTGCGTTTACTTAAGGATGTATGTTTGTTTGTAATTCAACTCCTGACTCTGATCATATCATTAAATAAAACGTATAAATTACTAAATATGTACTACTGTACCTACCTAATATCATTCATTCTTAGCTCGGACTCGTTGTCAAAACGCCCGTAACTAATACCGAAACCTCGGGTTTCGTGCTTAGAGATTAGACCTCCAGATATCAGCAGTAATGTACTAAAATAGAATATGCCTCTTTTCTCTGATGACGTGGATTCGAGACATACCATAATAAAATCGACACACCAAGCCAAGGTCAAGTAAAAGTGCTAAAAGGTCATCAACTAATGGCTTTGTGCACTTCAACATACGAGTTTGAACCTAGCACTAACATACCGGAGTATAAGACGGCTGTGTTTGTCTGAGACCAGCGAACCGTGAGCGTAGGGGATACACCGAGGGGAAACGAGTTTAAAAAAAATGTTAATTAAACACGTCTTAGTTCTAGATCTCGTGTGAATAGCCCCCTAATGTTGATTGTAGACTATTAACTTTAACTGTGTGTATTTTTGAGTTTTAGATCTCTTCATAGCGATTAAAATCAAATTAAGTATTTACGATTAGTTGCTGTAAATGGTATGGTATGTTTGTATGAACAAAGATGGTAAAAATAATTAGATTACGCACCAAGGGAATAAAGCAGTGCCTTACGTCACGGGTTCGGATCGGATTTGGATCGGACGTAGTGCGAAACAAAGGCAGCTTTATTCCTGAGGTGAGTACTCTGCTTTTCACACCTCCTGCGAGGAAATAAATTCGAATTTTGAAATTTGATGTGGTACGACAACCTTCGAACGTCAAGTGGACACCACAGCAAGCGATCAGCTGTTGCGGTTACCGGCTGCCATTACTGGTACAACTCCTTGGTTAAGGCCTATTCGCACACAACAGTGCCGACACGTACCGCGTTCCGTGACGTGCTGTTCATATTATAAACGAGTGAACGAAAATCTCTGAACGGCACTGACACTGCTGAGTACGGATAGCGTCGTACAAAATGTATGGTACAATATCACATTACTGACACTGATCGATACGGCTCATACGGCACTGATCACGTCACGGAACGGTACGGTACGGAACGTGTCGGCACTGTTGTGTGCGGATAGGCCTTAAAAGTTTTCATGCTGTTTTATTTGAGGTTCCAAATTCAAATCACATTATTCCCACGGGAATAATGAAATCTAGTACAATATTATTGCCCGGTTCGAACGGGGGGCAACAATGCCTTGCTTTACGGCCGGTTTGCATGACATATGATTTGACATTTACGAGCAGGTGGTGTGAAAAAGTATTTAAAACACATTTCGCTGTAAAAATGACATCTATACTATATGTAATAATATAAAGCTGAAGAGTCTTCGTTTGTTTGATTGTTTGTTTGTTTGTTTGAACGCGCTAATCTCAGGAACTACTGGTTCGAATTGGAAAAATCCACAGAAATATAATATATCTAGGGAAAAATCTTTTTGTGTTGAATAGACCATTTATTGAGGAAGGCTATAGGCTATATAACATCACGCTACCTATCACTAATCGGAGCGGAGCAGCAATGAGAAATGTTTCAAAATCGGGAAAATGTATTCCTTTTCGAGAGCTTTCGTTGCGTGCGCTGCGTAAACGGTTAAAGATACACAAAAAATGTGTACCTACTACGGAATTATTCCTCATAAAAAGTTCTAAAATAAAGTCCGCGTGACCATAATATATCTGTCTTTTAGGGTAAAGTCAGTATAACCTTTTATGGAAATAAAATTTGTTTTAAAATAATGCATAATTTGCGAAGGTATTTTCATTAACATTATATTAATCCTTATCCAGATAAATACGTTAATCATCACAAGCATTTAATTTTGAACGAAATTGTCTTTAACATCGTTTGATTTCAATGAATATCTGAGAAGAATCATAGTTTCAAAATAATACCACAACAAATAATGACTGCCTGGGCATGTCATAATTGCGGCGGCAAGATCGCTCTTTGAGGAGTGGTTGGAGAGGTCCTACGGCGTCCTCACCTTCAACCTGACGAAATCTTCGAAGGTTGTTTCGGGAGGAGTACCTCAGGGTTTCGGCAACAGGCTAGGGGAATGGGGAGCAATTGGAACGAGTGAAGGAAAGGGCATCCTCTTCCTGTCACCCCAGCCATTGCCGAAGACGCCCAGGGTGTCGGAAATCACGGGTCACATTCAAATCATTCCAGCCGCTTGCGGACGGGGAGTAATAGGTAGCTAGCCGTCCGACCAAGGACAAGAACCGAGTCACGACGCATCGGGGAAGGATGGCGAAGAGATCATAGGGCCAACACAACAATGACGCCGGTGAAACCGCGGGCAGAAGCTAGTAACTTTATAAATTAAACTTCTAAGTTTAATAAACTCTACATAACACATAATTTTGCTGTTAACAATTTGTTGACATCAAACTGCTCATGATGCATCGCCTGTTTAACAAATAGGTACATTGACATTGACGTGCTAAAGTTACAAATAAAAGTGAACAAAAGAAATATCCCAGTCAATGAAAACAGTAATGAAGCTAGAAGAGGCAGAATTTGATTTAAAATCGACTCACACTTTCTTTTATTAAAAAGAAAAGAATAGAATTGGGTTTGGTGTTTGGAGATCTAAAAAACTGCATTAGTTCTACATTAGAAGTCAGCAATGTGAAAAATCCTTAATTTAGGTAAAACTTCATAGCTCTTCCTCCAATACGATTTTGACCCAGTGTGACCTCACCTCAACCGCTCTCGATGGAGTGTATCGAGTTGGCGACACAAACAGTTTAAAAGTGTCGGACACACGCGACTGTGGCTGGCAGCTAATATTGTGCGGTATCGTACGACAGGCTACAGGCCACGGGCCACAGGGTACAGGCTATCGGGACTAGTCGGCTAGATTGTCAGGTTATTCATTGCGATATAGCCTTTTTTAATTATTGGAACTTTGTGAAATGTTGAGAATTTTTTAATGATTTGGTTAATCCGTGTCAGTTGGAAGATAAAGACTTTTTTATTTTTGTTTTACTTATTTATTGAAATGCCTTAAACAATATGATATAACAATAATATGTATAGGTCTTAACCTAATGCAATAGCCTAAACTATCACACACACAAAATAAGAATTGAAGCACCAAATACATCTCAAGATATTATTAATTAAGTATTTTTATATTAGTCAAATTACATTGGTCATATTACCCATAAACCATTATGTATCATAGGTATCTACGGCCCTACCAAGTTCTTCCTGACCTATCTTCAGATCAGCGGGACGAATGCAGAACGGAGATAATTCAAAGAACCTGTTTTCGTGATTACCTAGCCAGAAATAAATGTCACGTACAAAACCCAAACATCCCATGTTTTGCAAGAAGTCACGAAGTCTAGATCACAAAAGAGCCATAAGAACCGCGACTTTTTACTATATCGCCTGATGGTAAGCGATGATGTGGTTGAGGGTGAAGCACGCTTGTCCATGAATAACCTATTCACTCTTGACTATTAAAGACCCCGACTTGAATAATATCATGTATACAATGGTGTTAATAACGCAAGCGAATGATCTTGATACTTTGAAGTTAATTGCATGTTATTAAACGCAATCAGTGACACTCCCTCAAGTCTGATTATAAACATACGGCGGCTGGGGCTACAGAGAACGCGGGCTATCTAAATTATCTGGAATAGTTTGTGGTTTCAAGAATCTAGCGTATTTTGATTCCCAGTAACTGGTTGTAGAGGTCTGATAAGCAGTCGCTTACTGGAATTACTACTTACTGGAACAAGCAGATATTCAATTGGACCCTTTTTCGTTATTTGATGTGCAAGACATTTCAAGCAAAGTAAAGAAAGATAGAAGAAGATCTAAACGTAATTAGGTTACTACCAATTAAAGGTACCTATTACCCATGGACTGAGCCTCTATACTACGAATGTGATGAATTTTCCTGACAAAATTTACATATGAAATGTGCCACGCAAAAACTATAGCGTACCTACGTTATATTACGAGTATTATATAACAACAAAAATCTTCCTATTATCGCTTCACTAAGGGCCTCAGTTACCTATCACGTAAATTAGCTCGCGATCATTATTAGCTTCTCGATCGGGGCGTGCTGAGTGCTTACCGTGCGTACCATGCTTGCCGTGCTCAGCAAGCGTGCTCGAAGTAAGACATTTCAACCGTGAACTTATTCATAACTTGTTTTGATTAACTTACTTCTTTTAGTATTCTCGTAGTTATTAGGGGAGAGGTCGTTGTCGGATATGTGTAGGAGTTTTCTGAAATGAGGGACAACGACCTTACCTTTATTGCTTTCATAAAATGGCGATTCATCAAGCGTGTTCCAGCAAGTGAAGTGTTTATTTTGGTAGGTAGGTACTATTAGAAAAACATTGAACTAGGTAATGGTATGGGATCCAGGTCCTTTGGTCGGCGATTTCCTCTCAATCAAGTAAATTAGTAGACTACATCAGAGAGTTGTATCATAATGAATCATGGACGTCTACCTAGTTTTTTTTCTTCGTGATATTGGGTATGGTTTTCAATATAAACAAGTTTTTAGTTGGGAGGAAATAACTGTGCATAACCACTTTCGAACTATTTTGTGCTGCTCTTAAAAATCCAATGAGTAGTCTAAATCTAAACACTGGAAAGCTTTCCCAGTCATTCCAGTTTATTAAGTTGTCCTAGTTTCTCATTTTTGCCAAGCTCTCTATTTTTGGTACCTCTACCGTGTTTATATTTAAAACTCCGAATAGCCGGGAAGATACCAGTAACCAGGGCCGTCTCTCCCTATGGGCACACTGAGCAGTTGCCTAGGGCCCCGCTTGTTTTGGGGCCCCCAAGTTCCCATGAAATAAGTATAATATTCTATGTTTATAGAAAACCTTACTCCTACAGGTTTATAGGTCAACCATTCATAGGACTACCTACTTCCTCGATAAATAGATTTATTTAACTTTATTCGAACCAGTATTTCCTAAGATTAGCGCGTTCATACAAACAAACAAACTCTTCAGCATTATAATATTACCATGTATTGCTTTAGCATTTTACATTCTCATTAATCTAAGACAATATTTATGTATATTTTTGTATGTACACTCAAAAGAATACCTACCTAACGCAGTCGAGTGGGGGCCCCATTGTCCTAAAGTGCCCAGGGACTCTATTAAAGCCGGCCCTGTCTGTAACTCCACTTGCAAATAAAAACTTTTTACACTAACTTGAACGTAAAAATTCTAAACGACTTGCATCAGAGATCGTCAAGAACTTTATTACGGAGTACATCATTTTCAAACTAATTTCAAGTTTTCTTCACTCTTGAATGACACCGGGTAAAGTTGACGACGGGTGGGAAAAGTAAAGTAAAGTAAAAGTGGGTAAAATTATGCGTCAGTAAATATGTCACTTGGGTACCAAGTTTGTTACGCGTTATTAGGTACGGCTTGTTTACCTTTATAGAGTTTTCAGTTGTGTCACTTTTTTATATCAGCTGTATTATTTTAGGATTTGTTGTGCCCGAAAAGGTCCGGGCCTAAGTAGGTAAGAACAATAGGTCAGTGCGAGTATTACAAACAGGTGACCTACCATGACGTGCGATGAACGAGATGGCGCTAGACGACTTGTATAGCTCCGTCTCTCCGTCTCTTTCCCACAGTCGAACCACTCTCGCTTTAAGACGCAATAGTAGGCCCCCAGGTCTCTTATACAACCCCCATTTTCGCCAGGCCTGGAATAAATGTGACCACTGAATTGGGTGTACTGTACCTGCAATTGTATAGATTCAATTTCCTAGTATTATATAGCTGCATTACCGGCATTGTGTGAGTGCTATGTGCCTTAGAGCCATTATTCATTAGATACCTACGTACTTTACTTTATTGACTTGAATAACCGTGGCGGTTGAAAGTATGTCATGCTCACTCGAATGTCTCGCTGATGGTGGCGCGTGTGTCGGATCATTTAGCTCCCTTCAAAATGGTTGAGCTGAATGGTGCTGATAGATGTGTCATGTTCGTGAACGGGCGCTGTCAGTTGAGACTGGTCATCTCTTAGCTGCCACGGTCTGTTTTAATTATTAATACCTAACTTTATTTTTAAATTGTCTTTTTATATTTACTATGGACACTAATAACTTGCCACATCGTTCTCACATAATGTAACACCTGATGATGAATGATGTAAAAAAAAATCTGTAATAATTTTGGCGATTAAAAAAGAGTGTCCATGGAGTTTCTTGCTCATTCTTCTCCATCTAATGAGATCTACCCTTTGGAATGAGCACCTACGGTACTTTCACAGTTTTTATGTCTTGTGACTGGGACTGTAGCACCATTTGTGTACTAGTTTTATTTTATGTCTCTTGACAATTCAAAAGTGCCTGTAATGGCCTAATTGAAATAAACGCTTTGATTTTGATTTTTGATTTTGCAATGACGATTGCAATTCTTAATATGCTATGCTTTTCTTGTGGCAGTTTGGTTGCCTTCCTTCATCATCTTCGTTTGAAGCCTAGCCGTATAGTCGAACACTACTGAATTTAATCAGTAGGTATTTTACATGTAGTGAGTATTTTATTTGTTCTCCACAAACAATACACTAATAACTTGGTAAGGATGGTTGTAAAAACTGTCAGGATTTCTGTCCGTATATAGGTAGTAGGTACCTACAATAATAAGGAGTTATTAGCCGAATTGGCTGTAACCGACCAGAAAAACCTCTCCAATAAGTTTGAATTTCCATAGGACCTTCCCGACGGCGACGTTCGTAAGTTCTATCGCATTTAGTTACAAATAAATCTCTTCAAACAATCTGATTCATTATTTACTAGAATATACATATCCTATTACAAAACTACCTAAACTATCATAGTTTATAGTTCCAATTATAAAGAAGACTGGCAAATCCCCTGACCATCGCGGACATACATCACGCACGGTCCGGGACCTCTCCGGGACAGTCTCATTGTTTTCCGGGATTTCCGCCGAGTCCCGGTAATACCCAACATTAGTTTGGATTCCAAACGGACATATTACTGTACTTTGCGACTTTTCTTTATAATTCCCACTATTAGTATTAATGTGTGTGACTAAATGGTTCCCTTGAGGTAAAAGAGATGGCGGTTTTTGAAAATTTATGGAAAGTTTGAATCTGTGTAGCTGCGGAGTTTGTTCAGCAACTTCTTCTTGTTGGGTGTTTTGATCGCGGGTACAAACTGCTGAATGGATTTGGATGAAGGTACACTGGTACGAGTAGGTTATTTAAGAAAACTACTTAGATAATACGCCCTAGTACCTAGACAAAACGCCCCGTATGACGGGGTCGAAGCCGGTTAACCTGATGAGATAGTCCTGCGACAACTTTTCTATACATATAAATGGACTATCCAACACAAAAGTATTTTTTCAATTCGGCCCAGTAGTTCCTGAGATTAGTTCAAACAAACAAAGAAACTATTCAGATTTAAAACAAATCACGTAGCACTTGCGTAGCAGAATTTGAACTGCGCCAGCGTAGCGTGCTACGAGAAATAAAGCAATGTGTCCATTCCAGCGTGTGCAAACACCTTTAATGATTTAGTGGCACGATTGGCGTAATGATTAAAATAATTGACCGCTACGCCGCTGTTGCGGGTCCAATTTCCGTACGGAACATATTATTTGTATGACCTATAAGGCCCTTCGTCCACTATACGACTCAAGTTTCCGATACCTTACGACTTCAGTATCCAGGCGACTCTCGCAATAGAAATGCATATACGTTCGTACACATGCACGCGACGCGCGACGCCAATCGCGCGCTACCTATCTGCTGACATCGCGGCGACTTGAGTTTCCGCGACTTTCAAGATGGCGGAACAATTCATTTACCATTTTTAATTTTATTCACAGAATAAAGGGTTCCGTAGCATATTCTTGAATCATTTTTGGAAATTAATTATTTTAAAATGATAGAAAAATATTTACAATCCTCTATCAAATCATAATTTTGTATGCAGTTTTATTAAAAAGTTGGGAGAGATGTTTTTTTTTCTATTTTATTGAATAAAAATTTTAAATTATGTTATAGTATTTGGATTTGGATTAATGTTAGGTTCCCAGGAAATTAACTGTGAAGGACGGACTGTCACACGACTGATCTTATAAAGATTCCGGTTTTTTTTTGAACCTTCGGAACCCTAAAAAATATACTTTGATCGTCACAGTCATGTGTCAGCCATTTTATAAATTCATATTCTTGACCACCCATCATGACCTTTTGACGCGGCGCTAGTGTCTATGTCGTTACATCAAATTGCATTATAAAAATTTAGTACCTCGAATTTTCCGCAGGTCATGAGTAGTGGCGAAACTCTAGTATCGGAAACTTGCGTCGCCTCGTGTACGAAGGTTCGTACACGAGGCGACCCAAGTTTCCGATACCTTACGATTTTGGTTTCCAGGCGACTATCGCAATACAAATCTATAGAGGCTCGTACACAGGTCGCGTCGCCGACTCTAGTCGCTCGCTACTCATCTATCAAGATCGCCGATACCCAAGTCTTCGCGATTTTTAACCGGCGAAAAATTTGTATCTATTATTTTAAAATTTATTATTAAAGTATCTGAGGTAGAAAAATATCCTTGTTTGTATCATTACAATTTTATTAATAATAATAATATTCCACAACTATCACACAACGCCATCTCGTCCCAAGCTAAGCAGAGCTTGTGTTATGGGTACTAAACAACCGATAAACATACTTATATATTTCTAAATACAATAGATAAATTACACCCAGACACAGAACAAATGATCGTGCTCATCAAACAAACATTTGTCGTGGGTGGGAATCGAACCCACGTCCTCCGGCATAGCAGTCAGGGTCACTAACGACTAGACCAACAGGCTTGTCAAATTCAAAAGAATATTCTAATAGATAATTAGCATGGAATAAGCTTTTTTTTTTTTAAGTGATAAAATCATCATATTAAATGAGTCCTCCCACCCTGGGCAAGGCGGGAGGGACTGTCAGACTCGTACTTACTCAAATCCACGGTGTCCTTCAATAGAACCTAACAAAACGATAGCGCGATCTAACTCGACGACAACGCCATCTATCGAGCATGGTGTCAAACTTTTTGCACTTTTATAAATTACTAGCACTACGCCCGCGACTTCGTACGCGTGATTTTCGAATTTTGCCTTTGTGAATTTCTAGTCCCGGCCACCCTCTATATGGGATACTGTTAGAAAAACTCAATCAATATTCAACAAAAATTCTATCAACCCGCAATATTCCGACTTAGGTAACACCTAGGTCCTAAAAATTTAAGACTCCTAACTATCAACCCCAATACAAACTTTTAGGGGTTGAATGTCGTATCATCCTCTCTTAGTGAGAACCTGTATTCTAAATAGAGCCCCCCAGCAATCTTAAGTCCTCTAATTGCAAACACCAAAGACAACCCCTAAGGGGACGAATTTTGTAAAATTCCGTCTTAGTGAGAACCTAGGTCCTAAAACAACCCCCATGCTGAAACTCCTAGTATTTGTAGTAACAAAGTTTCATACAAACTGTCAACCCCATAAACAGCCCCTTAGGGGCAGAATTTCAGAAAATAATGCTTTGGTGTGCATTTACGTCATCTAAGAACAACCTTGCAAAATTTTATACTCCTAGCATTTATAGAAACGAAGTTTCATACAAAATATCAACCCCTAAATCAACCCCTTGGGGTCTATTTTCACAAAACACCCGCAACTACGTCCAAAAAAGAATCTATGCAAAATTTGAGTCTCCAAACTATCAACCCCGAAAAAGCCCCTTAGGGGTCGAATTTCGCAAAACCGTCTTAGTGAACATTTAGGTCTTAAAAAGAACCCCTCGCAAAATTCCAGTCGCCTAGCTCTTGTAGTAACAAAGTTTCATACAAACTATCAAACACAAAAACAAACCCCTTTGGGGTCGAATTTCGCAAAATCCCGCCATGGTGTCCATCTAAGTCTTATAAAAGAACCCAGTGCAAAATTTGAGGCTCCTCGCACTTATATTGACAGAGTTTCATACAAACTGTCAACCACAAAAACAACCTCTTAGGGATCGAATTTCGCAAAATCCCGTCTTAGGTATTACTTACGTCCAAAAAAGAACCCCTATGTAAAAATTTGAGTCTCAATTCTATCAACCCCAAAAACAACCCCTTAAGGGTCGAATTTCTCAAAATTTCCACCTTGGTGAGCATTTACATCTTAAAAAGTACCACCATGCAAGATTTGAGACGCCTAGCACTTGTACTAAAAAAGTTTCATACAAACTATCAACCCCAAAAACAAACCCCTTAGGGGTTGAATTTCGCAAAATCCCGTCATAGTAAGCATCTACGTTCTAAAAAGACACCCCATGCAAAATTTGGAATTCCTAGCACCTGTAGTAGCGAAGTTTCATACAAACTATCAACCCCAAAAACAACCCCTTAGGGGCCGAATTTCTCAAAATCCGTTCTTAGTGCTCACCTACGTGGTATAAGGAGGGCTTATGCCAAATTTCAAGTTTCTAGGCCCAGCGGTTTGGGCTGTGCGTTGTCAGATCAGTCAGTCAGTTTTGAATTTTATATATATAGATTATGGTTTCGTTACAAACATTACTACTTTAACCCAGCTTCGTCATGTACTTGCACATACGACAAAAATAAAGTAATTAAGAAAACAAAAACATTAAAAAAAACCTATTCAGATCTGAAATTTGAAACCACGGTCATCATCATAGCAGTAAGGGCGTCAGCGTTCCGGTGCAAATAAAAGAAAACTATAAAAAAAAACCTAGAAAAAAATTGAATAAACCTCTAAAAAACAACTGAAACACGAAAAAAGAAAAATTCTATGTTTACCTGGGGATTGAACCCATGGTCACCACCTTGAAAGTCAAAGCTTGAACAAATCGAGCTACCTTGTAGCCGGTTGGCGCGGCGAAATTATGAACCATATTCTTTCTAGATTGATTATTTTCCTCTATACGCGCCAATTTTTAATTCCAAAAATTTAAAATAGGAATGCGCTCGTCATTTTTAAAAGGGAAATTATATGTGCGGCAACAAAAGTTTTCTTTAGCACCTGCAACCTAGCGTCTTTTTTTATATGTGAGCGACGAGTTAATAGAACAGCTTCAATTATATTAATTCATCATCTTTACTATTCCAACAAAATATCAAGAAACCAGCGTCAATTTACGAGCGTAAATTAATATGACTCCGAGCTACCGATAAATATATTTACTTCTGATTTGATAACTCAGCGACTAATGTTGTAAGTGAGCTACTTTATATATTTTAGAGATTCAACATCTGTCTGCTAATAAAATCAAAATCCAGCCTCAAAATTAGCAATCAAAGTTTTTCATTCAACAACTAAATTAATAAATCATATTCTTTTTTCGTGAAAGTTTGCAACACAAGCGTGGGAGTGTACCTGACGCTCGTTGGGAATCAGAGGGGCGCGACCGGCCATTTGCACCAATGAGCGAGCTCTATTCGGTGCGTGCAGCAACGAGTTCACGTGTATTTGTTTACATTAATGACACGATTATGGAGTGCTCGTATTCTTCTGGATAAAATTTAAATGCGCATCAATAATTCTTTTTGTACACCAAATATACTGAATGTGCACCAAATCTAAAACTCGCTTTAGCAAGATTTCAGGGACACCCCGAAGTTCGGTTTGGTTAGGTTCCTTTAAACCTTGTACATAGAAATAGAAGCCCCGCGAAGCGGGGCTTCGTCGACCCTGCTTAGGTAGATTTTTTTTATTACACCTCGTTATGACATATTTTAATGAACATATTTTGGTGCACATTCAGTATATTTGGTGGAACACAGACAAAATTAGGTAAATGAAATGGGAATAAATTGAAGTACTTTTAAATAAATTGAAGTACTTTTAAATACCATCCATAATCAATTACTTATGGTAACATTATAAATAGATAGGCGAATACATGAAATTATAGCTTTTATTGACCATTATTTGATGACAATATTAAGGAAATTTTATGTTCAAATATAGTAGATTCACTCATCAATTACTTATGCTAAAGTATAAAAATAACGACTGTATGAAATTAGAGTACGTCGATATTATTTTATAGATGAAGTTGATACACTTATTAGAAGCTGGCAAAGAGTAGACATATCACAAATTTAGTTGCTTAAGAATTATCACCATGTTGCGTCATATTAACAGTAGCTTGTTTTACAATATATGGTCGCTTATAAACCATTTATTAGACGCTAAAAGTTTGTCGCTGACCTATTAATTCATTAGACAACTAAATATATTTGCAGACGAGAATGACATTTTAAAGAAGCTGCCTTAATTAGCACCCTTTTTAAAATAGAAGCATTTTAATTTATGTTATGAGATGTACATTTTGTGTTTTGTACAATGTATTATTATGGTTGAATATAGAATGGTGGCCGAATAGACGATTTGAGTCTTACGACTCGAGTCGCCGCTGTGTACGGATCGTGCGCTACTAGAGTCGCGCGACTTGGGTATTCGACTGGAGTATCGGATACCCGAGTCGCCTAATGTACGAAGGGCCTAAGTCGTTATTCCAGATCTTTGTGTACGTGAGTTTAAATGTTTACACGCACCTACGATTGAGGGGAAATTCCTAGTGTGGAGCAACTTCAAAAAAAGAACATTAGACGGTGTCCATTGTGTCTAGTGCATAAAACACCATTGGAATTTTCTATGCCATCTGTTATTCAGTACGCAATATGTAATAACGGGTTATTAAACCAGCTAGCACACCATAATGACACATTTCCTATAACTGTTACTTTTCTTGCGCAATCTATCAGTGCTTGATAATACTGCAATGCGATGGAATCGTGACCTCTTGCTTTATTTTTACTTTTTTTTATAAGAAAGTCATATATGATAACTTTACTAGTTCGACCAATATGAATGAAAATGATAGTCGCAATAGGATCGTACAGAAATCCCAGATTTGTCATACTAAATTGTTTAATATTCCGTTTATGAAAGATCTCTGTTTGCAGACGGGCCTGTGTTGGCAACTTCAGTGTTTTGTAAATTATGTCAGTTACGGTAACTTACGAAAATGTGTCCTTTTTTTGAGATGACTCAGATTTGAGAGGGATTTGACATAATTTTGTTCGTATAGGTACAGTAACTCCTGAAAGCCAGAATCAGCAATAAAACTCTCTGAGATTGGATCTCCCAGCGAATTAATAAAAAAATAATATAATTAAGTATAGATTGTGTCTTTCATTTTTCGCACTATTTCCCACATTTGCCCTATATATTTTATACTTTCTTTATTCTTAGTCAAATAAGCTGCTATATTAATATCACAACTATTTCATAAACTTTTCATTGATTTTCCAATAAATTCATACAATACCCTCCAGCCAGAGCACGCATGTCATCCTACATAATCGGATTACACAGGATTACTGTCGTTGAAAAGATGCATTTTGATATTGGAGTGGACTGCACAATGCATGTATTCGATATAAGCTTCCCTATTGGTCGGAGTTGGGGAGGGATTGTTATGCAAGGATAAAAAATAAATATTAAAAAAAAACAAAAAACCCGACTGCGTAAAAAAACTACATAAAAAGAAAGAAACGAGCCCAGTAGTTTAAAATTCACTCATTCACACTCACAGTCGGGGCCCATTCAAATTATACCAATCCAATCTTCCCAAGGGGCCCCGACTGTGAGTGTGAATGAGTGAATTCTAAACTACTGGGCTTGTTTCTTTCTTTTTAGTTTTTTTACGCAGTCGGGTTTTTTGTTTTTTTAAATATTTATTTTATTTTACTATTTTTAGTTTTTGTTAGCATTTATCAGTCCAAATTAAATTAAAACATATAAGTTATATATATATTGGTAAACCATTTAATTTGATACCCCACTTGATAGAATGTGAGAGATTTTAAAAAAATATTTTTAGTTCGGAACCCTTTTACACGCGAGTTCGACTCGCACTTGGCCAGTTTTATGTACCCAGTGACACTCTCACGTTTAAGACGAATCTAACGACAGTCGACACCTCTCAAGTTAAAATCCATCAAGCCGTTTAGGCTGCAGAGCGCGCCAAAGAAATATACATACATACCCTCGAAAAACATAACCCTCCTGGCGCAGTCGGGTAAAGATATAGGTACTTACTACCTTTCTTTATTAAACCTTGTTCATAATCAAGGGAAATTCTATTTTAAAGTAAAGCTCAAAAGACTATCTATCATAGCAAGTTTCTGGTCGACGACGGCGCGTCGTGTTTCAGGCACGCCTGAAAGAGCTTTCATCAAAATGACGAAGCCCCCTTTGAGAACCAAAGCCTGCGGGACTGACGACTAATGGTGGCCTGGAACGTAAAGGGCTATTGAAGGACACCTTGGATTTTAGTCAGTATAAGTCCCTCCCGTCCTGCCCTAGGTGGGACGATTCCCTTAATGATTATCCACGTTAAAAAAAAAAAGAAAACAAAACAGCAAATTTCCTCCTCCGTGTCTCGGAAAGCACGTAAAGCCGTTGGTGACGGCTGTCATTTGTAGATATTTAATGGTCATTATTGTAGTCATAGAAGCTCATAAGCGACAACCATTGGGTGTAATTTACCTATTATCGAATTAGCCGATCTAATTAACTACCCAACTAATCATGTCGCGGTCTACGTAAGCTGATTATAAAACAGATTTTTTTTTGTATGTGTCTAGAATAACCATTTAAATATTGAAAGAAAACTGTTCAAACAATGCATAAATGACATTGAACAAAGTTATTGAACTGTACTTATGTTTGGTAGTTGTACTTACATATTATGGCGCTGACTACACCTAGCTCAAATATAAATGTTAGAAAACACGCCTTCGGAAACCATATTTCCATATTTTGAGGTTAGATAAGAAATTAATGTATTGCTATGATCAAATCCAGTGTCTTTTAAATTAAATCACTTTAATTTACGTGATATTCTATATACCAGAGTTACTCGTAATTCTGGCATATTGTAGGTTCATAATTTATCGTTTCAATAGATATAGATAATCATCATCAAAAAAATAGAAAGAACACAGGGCGTAAAAAATCTCGTTTGTAGAGCTGTAAACAGGAAAAATTAATAAATAATTCGATAATGTAAACAGGTTTTTCCCATTGGCAAAAATTATGGAGTTTTATACTTTCACCAATAACCTCGACACACAGAAAACCGCTGTGAATAGATTAGAAGAATAAAATATTGGAAGCATTTGCATAATTTGTTCATTTGTGTTGAAAAGGTGTGGCCTTTAAATAAGTATTACTAGCAAAATCATAATTCTGAATTGTCCCATGCATTTTTTTGAGTTGAAATTTTGTATGAAATCAGAATATCGTTTATTAAATTTGTTTTTTGTTTTGTTTTTTTCAAAACACCACATCTAATGGAGAATGTTATTCAGATTGGTTTATAATAACACACGATGATGATGTGATCCGATCGATTGCGGCCAAAGAAATTGTTTTTTTTTTCTTTTTAAAAACGTTGCCTCACACTTGGAATCTCTTCTGTTTCGTGGGTGCGTTTACAAACATAGAAACTAACAAACAAACAAACACCCAGACCCGGGACAACTAATTGCAGAATGTACAATAGTTATTTGTTATGCAAGGCTGCAAAGTTGATTTTTGGCGCGAGTACTTTTTTTTTTTTTTTTTTTTTTACGTGGCAAAATCATCAAATGAGTCCTCCAGCCCCGGGCAGGGCGGGAGGGACTTTCAGACTTCTACTGACTAAAATCCACGGTGTCCTTCAGTAGCCTGTTATGTTCCGGGGTCACGGTAAGGAAATAATCCCGCGACCCCGGCAGGCTTTGGCCCTCTGAGAGGGGGGCCCCGTCATTAGAGAGGGGGGCCCCGTCATTATGGCGCGAGTACTTGAGTTGAAAACTGAGCGAGCGAAGGATTCTAAGATTGAACCGCGAGAGCAACGAGCGGTTCAATCGAAGAAAAAATGCGAAGTTTTCAAAGGTACGTACGAGACGCAGAAAAACTTTGCTGCCGAGTGCAACACACAACTTTTCACCTCACACAGCGAGGAAATGCAGTGGGGGCGGCTCGCCTGCCAGTGTAGAAAATAATTGAATACAAGACGTGTTCGAATTTTGAACAACACTTTGTGCTCTAGAGCACAAAATGGAGTTTTGCGCTCAGATTTTGAATGAGAAATAGAATCCTTCCGAGCGCGTGAGGTGAAAATATTTGTTCCGTGCGGGGATCGAACCCGCGACACACAGCGCAGCAGTCCAATTGCTCAATCACTGCGAACGTGCCGTCAAAAAATAGCTTCAGCATTGTAGTTGTCGTTCGTTTTATATCACAATCGAGATAAACAAACCTACCTAGGTCTATAGTAAATACTAAAGTACGATTATTAATTCCAGTCAGTAAAATGACAAGTGCAACTATTGTGCAACTATCATTAAACAATGAATTTCCTTCATGTACAAATGTCATTTTACTGACTGGAATTAATAATCATACTTTAGTGATAGAATGACCATTCCATCCAGTTAACAAAGTTGAATGAAAGTTCGCTATTTTCCCCAATAAAAAGATCTCACCGAACAGAGCTTGTTCTTCATAAATCTTGTTAATAAAAGCTCTCTTTTAATTAAAATCTCCTATTCAGGTTAGTTAGCATGATGCTGCACTTCTTCTCAATGGAACCTATTAATCACGCCAGCTATTGGCTCGGTGTAGGCAGACTTAGCCATTCATTTGGGAAACTTTGTAAAATTAGTAAAGTTGGTGCGACACTGAGCTTACTGACAACAGCGAAATAGGTTACTAACTTACTTACATAAAACAGGCATGTTGATTGTTGAAATAAATTCCAAATCTAATTAGTCGGGCATGAGAGCGGCGAGTAAAGGGCAACTCGCTGTTCGACCATGGATCATGCCCGGGTCGACGCGACGGCGCGTCGTGTTCCACGCGCGCCTCAAAGAGCGTCAGCAAAAAAGAAGGGGCCCCCTCTCTGAGGGCCAAAGCCTGCCGGGGTCGTGGGACTTATCTCATTGTCGTGACCCCGGAACATAAAGGGCTATTGAAGGACACCGTTGATTTTAGTCAGTACGAGTCTGACAGTAATGGGAGGGAGGACTCATTTGATGATTTTACCACGATAAAAAAAAAGTAGTTACCTAGTCCGTCGCTTTTTTATCGTGTTAAAATCATCAAATGAGTGAGTCCTTCCACCCTGACTGTCAGACTTGCACTGACTAAAATACACGCCTACACGGTGTCTTTCAATAGCCCTTTACGTTCCGGCGCCACGGTAATTCGTTAGTTCCGCGACCCCGGCAGGCTTTGGTCCTCTAAGGGGGGGGGGGGGGGCGTCATTATTTAGTCCGTCACCCTAGAGTTTTGAAAAATAATGGATATTTTTCAATGCATACTTACAAAGATACGTACAACGCGACAAAATTTGAGAGTAAGCTCGCGACGTCAGAAGCTATTTAAACAGAACTTGCTTGTGACGTATTTGCCATTTTAAAAGCGTCGTATCTTCGCCAATTTTGGTTTACGTGTTAAAACAAAAGTACGTGTCAAATACATTTTGATGACCGACGGTCGGACAAATTTTTGAATTTTTGTTTATCTAAAAATTAAAAACCACTTGTTATTTTTCTCGCAAAATACTAATGCTAATGAAGCATCAAATAACAATAATAGCTTCTCATTTAGTTTCACGATTCTACGTCATTCTACAACAGTAATCATGTGATAATGTCATTCACCTTAGTTAGTCACCTATGATTTCATGTAAATTTTGATTTTGTCTACTTCTGTATATATTTTTTTAATTTAATCTTCATGTACTTAGACTAGTTTTCTTTTTTTTTTGTATTTCTTTTTTTGCTTTCCTATTTAATTTATTGGTTTCGTAAACGATAAAACTTTTCTTTGTCACAAAAATATTTTTATTTCACGTTTGGCATACTTATTAATAAGTAGCAGGAAAGTAAATACTGCTAGAAAATCTATAATCCCATCAAAAACATAAATGTGAAATGAGAGCCAAGCTCAATAGTTTGATATTATGCCTTGGTTGTTGACTTCAACGAAAAAAGAAGTGAAATCTAAATGGGTGCCAAGTTCAATGGTCAGTCCTGTTTATTTATAACAACATAAACTATATTTCTTTTTATAACTAAGGATCATACATGTAGCCTAATTTCTGACTTGGCTAGTTCTCATATACGAATTGTTCGATGGTTAGTACTACCAGCAAACCAAATTTTCGGAATAATAAAATAAAAACTGACAAGTAAAAGGTTTAGAACTTATGATGGATATACAATTCGTATATGAGAAATAGCCAAGCCAGAAATTAGGCTACATGTATGATCCTTAGTTATAAAAAAAAATATAGTTTATGTTGTTATAAATAAACAGGACTGACCATTGAACTTGGCACCCATTTAGATTTCACTTCTTTTTTCGTTGAAGTCAACAACCAAGGCATAATATCAAACTATTGAGCTTGGCTCTCATTTCACATTTATGTTTTTGATGGGATATCATTACTTTTTGTACATAAATAATGATCTTACACTAGGTACTGATCGCTAAATAGATTGAAACAATAATTATTAATAAATCCCAGTTAATAACTGTAGGGGATGTTAGACACGGATTTAATTCCAACAGTGTGCATCAATGAAATAGTTTAAAAATTACATGTTCACAAAACCTTATACTAATCGCCTGCCCATCTTAACACCGCGATTCAGGATCGTGACGTAATTGCACAACGCCATCTAGTGGGCGCTAGTGGTTGTAGAATACGGATACTTACGTGTAAAAAATACGAAAATCAACACTATTCTTAATAATAAGTACAAAGACGGGAATATTTGGATTAAAAAAATTATCTAGTGTCACTTGAATAAAACAATTCTTCATTTATTTAGTGCATGGTGCAGTGAGTTTTTGAAAATGATAATAGGTGGCGCTACTAGTTATAAAATCCGCTTAGTTACGCGTAATAATTACGAAAATCGACTTTAATCTTAACTTAAAAGTACAAAATCGGGAATATTTGGATTAAAAAAAATTAGGGTGGTGTTTAACTCGTTATATATTTACGTAAAGATCATAAAATCCACAAATAGAGATTTACAGGCACAAATTATAAGTTAAGTGAAAATTATAATAAAATAATAAAAAATTACCAGTTTCTGATTTTTTCCTTTGTATTCATATAATTACCTATCTGTATGCCAAATTTGAACTTTCTAGGTCATCTGGAACTGGGATATAGTTTTGATCTATAGGTCAGTCATAAAAACGATGATTTTTGGACGTTAATATCTAAATAACTGTTTGAGATATGTTTATAAAATTTGGAACACATATTTATCTCGCCAGTCTTAATATATGTGCCAAATTTGACAAGTCTACGTTAAATAGTTTTTGAGTTATGAGGGGCTAAAAAGTGGCTCCAAATGGTTCGTGTAATATTACACACTGTGAGCTGCGCGCCTGCTTTGCTTGGCTCTGACACGCTCCCGCATGTCTAGATATTACTTGATATTAACGTTCGTCTTATTTTTTGTTATTTATTTTCATTGCTAGTCGTCATTCGTCATGTTAAATATTTGGGCGTTGGCAGAAAATTCAAGACATTTTACTTTTAACCTTTATTTTTCTAATTTTAACTAAAAAAAAAGTCAAATTTTATGTCCGGATAAATCCTCTCCTTACTGCATTAAAACGTTTCTTTCACACATTTCGCCACCACTAATTTGATGCCCCTTCAAGTACTTCCCTAATACCCCATTATAGGATCAAATATGAATAATATCTCGGTGTATCGCCGCCCTACACAATATTTTCGGCTACGGACGTGACAACGCATGAAAGTGACGCATCGGAACGTTTTGTACCCGTGTTTGTGCTTACCCTCCTCCATTTAACGTTATAATAAATTTTATTAACACTGTTTTGTGAATGAATAGCCTTTTTAAGGTAATTTTGATGAAAATGTTGGTATAAATATTGTTAAAAGTTATGATTCAGGAAAATTAGACATAGATTTTCATTAATTTTGCCTAGACATCATTCTCTGTCATTTTCCAATACATTTTCATTGCAAAGTAAATACTAATTCAATAAGCTTTTTTCTTCCACACGGATATTGTATCTTTGCGTAACTTGTAAGGTATATTCACCACAGAAATATTAAAAAAGGTATCTACTCATTTGAATGACATGAAGGACACTTTTTACAGTTTTCTCGTGAACGACAATATTTGAAATGGAATATTAAGGTGCTGTATTCTTACATTTTTTTTTAATTCACTTAAATGATTTTCTAATCATTTTAGGGCTGGTTTTTCAATAGTCAGTTAACCGTTACCTGAGGAATAAAAATAACGGAATGACATATTTTTCATAGATAAGCTGTCAAACCGGCATTTTTACTCCTCAGTTAACGGTTATCTGACTATTGAAAAACCAGCCCTTAGTGCAATAAAAAAAACATGTTGCTGGCAAAATAGAAAAAAAGCATTTTTTTGTTTTATTATTTTTTTTTTTTATGTAGAACCTAATACATAATACATTTTCCAGTACATTGCCTGCTTATTAATTCTACGAAAAGTCTATGAACTTACAAAGTTGCAACGATTTTATTTTTCTTGGAAAGTTGAAACCAGTCTGTTATTATGGTATGTACATACCTTCACTGTACATGGATACAGCATATAGGTACTGTTTTACTTTTCCAACAAAGGTTTTATGATATTTGAAGAATAACATCAACAAAAACTGAACGGGATCAGAAAACAATACAAAACCTAATACTATTTTTCTGACACCAAATTGTCCCCTTGCGTTGTAACAATAATTGCTGAACTTTTAATGTAGAACCTTATCATAACCGACCATCAAACAATTGTATTGTCAAAGTTATACAATTACCTGTAATAACCTGAAAACAGAACATCAGACAATAATGTATCTAGGTTGTGTTAAATTACAGGAAGTTATTACATGGTATATTGACCTAGAACTTGATTTTCAGGATAAATGTTGTAATTATAGGTATTATTTCATGAAAATTATATGTATTAATGTCATTAGAATGACCTACAATTATTAGAATGTTTACTGTGATCGTAGTTTCGATAAGAGAAATGTAAATACTTCGATTTTTATCTTTCATGTATAATTTTCAGTATTTTCAAGGCTAAAATTCAGTAAATGACTTTGATTTTTAAAAATTTGGTGTAGATAAAGCACCTTATGTTAAACACAGAAAAAAAAAAACAATCAATATTCTTTACTTATTTCCGATATTCAAAAATATTGCCCACGTTTACTTATTTCAAAAGAAAATTATTATTTGACTGTTATTTTTCAACTAAGAGCTCGACTACTAATGTAATTGGTTGCAGTTGATTGCCTATTTAACAATACTTATTGTACATGCTTCGATTGCATATCTGACTTCCACAACCCATAGTAATACAATATCCCTTAGTAATACCGATGTTAGACGTTAAAAAAAGCATCTTACGTAAATTATAGTTTAAACTAAGACAAAAAACTAAATCCAAACTAACTAATATGGTAAATAATAATAATATAAAGATTATGTTTATTTGTTTGTATTATAAAAGCAATTTGTGAGTATGGATGAATTTGGATGTTTGATGCACAGATAGTTTATAATGTGGGTAGTTTCTACTCCGATTTTATTTTACTCAGAGATAATATTCGAGTTGGGCGAAGTCGCTGGCAACAGTTAGTTCTAAATAAACGCGAGACAAACCACGGCCAAAAGCTTGTCCTCATATTTTTAACCAAACACACGACAACTGCATTAAAATAGACCGAATCGAATCTAGATTGGCCTAATAAAACAAATAGGAGCATGGAGCATAATGCATTTCGACGTGTGCCTATTCCGGTTAATACGGACCGTCCGTCAGCGGCCAGCGGGCGCCGGATACGAACCGGAACGTGAAACTTTAATCACCGGCCGGCTAGCTTCGCCGGTTATTTCTGTATAACTATTTTTGAAAATCACTGCTAATGGGGATTGTCTTAATTTTTCAAACATTCGATTTTATTTTATTTTCTGCAAATTTAGAGCATTTTGAGAAACTAATTTGAATATTTTTATGATTGGCTCAATAGTTTTTTTATTTTTAATATTTTAATTTTTGAGGTAGCTGACGTCACCATTGACCAAAAAGTTGTGCCGTTGCCTCACCAGTGAATAATTTAAAAAACTGCCTGACAACACAACGTCACTTTCTCCTGATAGTAGACGTCAGTTAACATCCTTAGTCGGGGAGCCCAGGGAGGGAATTTTAATGTGACTCCAGCGCATCAGATTATCATAAAGGAGAAATCTTGCACCCTTTAATGTACCTGTACCAAGTATCAACCCTTCATATGGTCCCCACCATTGGTTGTGTGGGAGAACCCGCCAGATTAGTAAAAAAAAAATCGATCCACAGAAATACTTGAGCGAGTCAGATTACGAAAAGGTAGATTAATTACGTTCAAAAAATTGTATATTATGATTATGTACATTGAAGATGGCGGACATTAAATCACGACCGACACTTGCGAACTAACAGGTAGTTCAGTTCACCTTTTCTCCGCGAGTCTACCGACATCGCCCCATGGAAAACGATACTCACTAATAATCTGAATTATTAGTGAGTATGATTTTTACAGTGTTAGTTTCAATTAAAAAAAAGTGGAACGCGCTCGAGTATTTCAAGATTACGTTTTTTTTACCAATAGAAATATGAATTATTACTTTGTGCCACATCCAAATCGTCAGACATTTTAATACGACACTTTTTAAGGTCTACTTTACATACACTTTGAATATCTGACGCGCTTGATTAACTTTTTTTTTGGATTTTCAACCGCTTGCCACGGACAGCCCCCTCGAGTTAATCGTCCGATTAATATGTATTGGTTATCAGAAATAGAAAAGCGCGTTTACACTGTAAATAGCTGACGCGCTCGAGTACTTCTGTACAACTGTTTTTTTTACAGTTTTAAAACTGTTTACACGCCCTCCCCCCCACTAAAATAGAAAACTTGTCAGAAACTTTTTTCTTTTTAGAACATATTCTTTCAAATCCAATAGGTCGCCATGATGCTCGAGTAACTGCAAATTAGAATCCTCGCCTCCCCTACTATAAAAATACAATAAATTTTTGAAATCGGTTTTTATTTTTGTTTTTTAAAACGGAAAGTCGTCGACGAGGTGACATTATTGTTCGTTTTCCTGAGCAATACTTTAGCATTAACTTAATGAATATACAAAGGTATCTAAAGCTTTGATATCTTATTTACATCAAAATGATCTTCGCAACAGTAGGTACATTTTATAAACCTTGCAATATTACACGCCTACATCACGGCATCACTTTTCTCGCAAATCTTATAAAGAGATTATGAGGCATGTTGCAGAAATAATCATAAAATATATAAAAAACTAAACATTATTATTTGTTTACATTTTTGACATTTTTAATTTGACACTTGACAGATTGTTGAAAATACTTGCCACTTACTTTTTATTGTCTGAGGCAACGATACAAAACGGTACAGCCAATAATAACGTCACTTGAAGGGCAAGGAAGGTCAAGCGTATTTTATCAAAAATATCAATCAAATATGAACATTTTTCATTTTTGATTGGTTACTAATGATTAGTAACGCTATTCCTAGAAATGGTTTTTCAATTACAACATATTGAAAAAAATGAACAATGCCCATTGGTAGCAGGAAATTGATTTGTTATATGATATAATTAATTTGACTTATAAGCGGCTCTTTATTATTTCCTATTCATTGCTACTTTCTTCCGATTATGAGGGATAAGTGAGATGTCCTTGGTCGTAGTACTTAATTGTGTTGCTTGAAATAATTTGTTCACATGTACTTACTGCACAGATTGATCTTTAAACTTTGGGTGGGTGGGTACCTACCTACTGCCTACTTATTTTCTAATTATAAAGGGGTCACAAATCACTGTTTGGTTAAAAAAAAATGTGGACTCTATATAATGTATGTGTAAGACGACGTTTTGAAGGTTATAAAAATTAACTTCAGACGCGTTTCGATTAGTCTTGAAAACAAGTCTTATGAAGTCACATTTGTATACAAATTGCTTAATTAGAAAAAAATACTTTTTTTTTTAAGGTGGTAAAATCATCAAATGAGTCCTCCCGCCCTGGGTGGGACGGAAGGGACTGTCAGACTCTTACTGACTAAAATCCACCCGTGTTCCTTCGGATGCCCTTTACGTTCCGGGCCCACGGTATCCTGGGTTAAGAAAAAGCCGCGACCCCAGCAGGCATTTGGCGCGAAACACGACGCGCCTCCGACCCGGGCTTGGTCCTTGGTCGGACGGCGAGCTACCCATCACTCACCGTCCGCAAGCCCGCTCCGCCGCTGTGCCCTCTGCTGATCAGAGGGACACGCGTTGGAGCGTCCACACGACAGGCTATTCGCATACGGGCAAAGAGACCCCTTAGGCACACAGTGCCTAAGGAAGAGTTTTTGCCCGCATCCCAGGGTGCACCGGCCCGAAAAACTGATCTTCCCCCCGGACGTATCCGAGAGGGAACTCCAGTCCACGGGCGCACGTGGAGGTTTCCTGTCTTAGCACCCCAGAAAAAAAATACTTGTATGCAGATTTGTTCAAGTTACATACAATTTGCAACTTGTATGATGGAAACGCGTCCTTATGACGGGCTTACCAAAGCGCTTGTCTTTGGCTTTTGTTTTTTTTAATGTTTAATTTAATATAATTCTTTCCTTGTCATCAGGTATGGTGGTGAATGGCTTCGTGAACGTGGTCATCACCACGATAGAGAAGAGGTTTGGCCTGAGGTCCATGCAGACAGGGGTCATCGCCGGAGGGTAAGATTACTTTTTTATCTTTTTTGATAGTTCTTCTCTGGACAGTTTCATTGTATGGGAAGGAAAATATTTTTGGTTATCATCCTTTACCTACTAAAAATCATCATCATAGAGAAATGTAATTTTTTTCGTTCGTACAATTTGTATGAAAAAAATATTTTGCTAAAGACTAACTTCCGCAATCTCGAGTTTCTTCTTCCCATGCAAAGAATAATCCTTACATAAAATGGAGACTATATGCATTAAAAAATGTTTGGACTATTTCACTAATTTTTGTGGACAGCTCGCGCTTGACCAAAAAAAAGGAAAATAGTTAACGACAAAAACGAGCTTGTCTCCTAACAAAGTTTTTTCGTATCTTTTATGGATTCGGAATTACCCCTGTCCTTTCACACAAGTGTCCGGCTAAACTAACGGATCTGTCCGGTTTTTCGGTTTTTACACCTGGAAACCCTACACCTGTCTACATAAGGCCCAAAGGCCATACAAACATTTGTTCCGTGTGGGAATCAAACCCGCGACAGACAATAGCTCAACCAATATGCCAGCCTTTCCGCTCAACCATACTTTTTGTTTCAGTTACGACATGGCCTCATTCGCTTGCCTAGCTCCCGTCACCTACCTGGGTGGACGCTCCGGTTCCTCCAAGCCACGCTGGCTAGGTCTTGGAGTGCTCCTCATGGGGACCGGTTCCTTGCTGTTCGCGCTGCCTCACTTCTTGGTGCCCAACTACAAGATAGCTGGGAATGAGGCTGCTGATCTTTGTACTCCTAATCGGACGGTGAGTTTGCTTTACTTATACCTAGATAGATAGATAGATAGAATACACTTTATTGTACACCAAAATTGTTACAAAAAACGGTTTTACAGAATTTCAAATCCTATGGTTACAAAGGCGGTCTTATCGCTAACAGCAATATCTTCCAGACAACCTTTACATGAGCAGTATGAATTTAAAATAAAAATATGGAGGTAGTCAGTGATGCACTTAAATGTACCTACTTAGGTACTACACAAATTTTTAACAAAAATTGAGGTATTAAATAACCATAAATAAATATACATACATATATAAATATATATATACATAAATATATATAAAATATATTACATGTTTTCCAATAATAAATGCACAGACTAAATGGTATAGAAGAGAAGACAGATTGATGATGATAGAAACAATTATTGACAGTAATTACATCATTGACAGGAACAATTTTTAAAATTAGAGAGAAAGATAATGTTTTGCAACTAGGTTTTTAAAGGTAACTAATGACTGAGCTTGTCTCACTGATACAGGCAATGCATTCCACAAACGAATAGCTTGGACGGTAAATGATTTATCAAAAAAATTTGTAGAATGAACAGGCATCACCAGACTCAAATTTTCCGATGATCTTAAGTGTCTAATATGTGTGTCATGAAGAAACTTAAAACGGTTTTTGAGATAAAAAGGGGTAGTGGGATTGAAGAGAATACTATAAAGTAATGATAAAATATGTGCATTCCGGCGAAGGCGGATGGGTAACCACTTGAGCTTAATGCGAAACTCTGAAACATGATCATATTTGCGCAAACCAAATATGAATCTAATACAAAAATTTTGGAGGCGCTCAAGCTTATCCAGCTGCACTTCAGTGAGATCTGGATAACTGGAATCGGCATAATCAAGGATTGGGAGAAGGAGGGATTGTACGAGCGCAGTTTTAGTGGCAGTTGGCAGAAAATTACGTAACCTGCGTAAAGACCCTGCAGATGCAAATAATTTTCGGCTCACTTCCTGCAACTGTGGAGCCCAGGACATTTCTTTATCGATGTAAATACCCAGGTCTTTTACTGAGTCGCTGTAAGGGATTGTAGCTCCATCGAAAACAATCTGAGGAATCTTCGTCCAGTCAATTTTCGAACGCAGCCTGGAGCTGCCGACAACAATGACTTGAGTCTTCGCAGGATTACCTTTCAAACCGTGAGCCAAACTCCAATCTAAAATACGTGCTAAGTCTGCATTTACCACATGCACCGCCTCAGACAATTTATCTAAGGGAGCTTGCGAATAAATTTGTAGATCGTCAGCATAAAGGTGGTAGGATGAAAGAAGTTCATTAGAAATGGAATTTATAAATATCGCAAAAAGAAGAGGAGATAGAACGCCCCCCTGTGGTACGCCGGCAGAAGTACTGCACCACGAAGATGACACACCTTCGATACAAATACGTTGTCGGCGGCCACACAGGTAACTACGAAACCAATCAATTACTGTTGGAGATATGTTAAGAGAGCAGAGTATACCGAGTAGGACATCAAAATCGACGGTATTGAAAGCATTGCTGAAATCCAATAACGAAAGGATCGTCAGATTCCCATTGTCCATACCCGATCTAATGTCGTCCGTAATATTGATAAGAGCTGTGGTAGTACTATGTCCCGGACGAAATCCGGATTGGTTAAGATTAAGGAGTCGATTTTTACACAGGAAAGCACTAAGCTGATTATGGATAAGGCGCTCTAGGACTTTGGAAAGGAACGGTAAAATGGATATGGGACGGAATTCAGAAAAAGAAACAGGATTACGCTTTTTTGGAAGCGGGATAATTTGAGCTTCTTTCCAAGAAGAAGGGAAAATGCCAGAGGACACGGAATAATTAAGGATGTGGAAAATGATGGGAAGGATTTCGTCCAGAATAGGGAGTATCATCTTGCGGCTTACACAGTCACTACCAACAGCATTTGACGTAATTGAAAGTATACTCTTCTTAACATCACAAGCAGTAAATTGATTTAAGACAAAGGGAGAATAAACCTAGTATTTATTATAGTATGTATAGCTACTTATACATGTGTAACAGAAAGACAGCGGTTTGAGAGAAATGGTGGGAGATTTTAAAGTGAGCCACCACACGTTTTCTCTTTCTTGGGATGGATAATCCTAGCTTTTGTTCAGTAGTCCACTACTGAACAAACCGCGTACGTCTTCCTGCTGATGATGGCGATAGAAAATCAATGACTCCTCTCGTCATGAGTGAAGCTGAAGAGACTGTTTGATACATACTGACGAAAAGCAATGCTTTTAGGTTGAACCCCGAGCTTCGAAACTCTTTAAAAACAAAACTTGATGTGAATTCTCTTTAATGACTCTTGTCTCTGGTTAACCTAACAACAACAACCAATCTTAAAGTTTATAAAGGACCATTCATAACACAACCCTGCTCCTCAAACTCAGAGACTAACAATCCACTAGAACCAAAACTTCAAATTAATTAAGATCATAACTAACTAATAACGGTCCATTTCCAATCAAAACTTTACTCCTCAAATGTTCATTCAATTTTACGTTCACCGTTCATCGTTCAAACTTTAGGCTCTTGTCGATGGTTCTAAATCTGACTGAATGAACTTCAATGTGGGCACAGACACGGGCGCGGTGCATTCAGCCAGGCCACAGACAATATGCGGCCTTCGCCACACAATGAGAGCGATCTCTGTGATTAATCGGATTGGATCAGCATCCGTATCTGCCTGAAAATGTCGTTGGACCACGGGTAGTGAGTGCTTTCACATGATTTTAGTTTGGTTTTCAGGGAATTTCGACATTGTTTTTCTCAAGCTTGATGCATGTTCCAAGACATTATATTTATAGGTAGAGGTCCGATGCCTGCCTGGGGCGCGGGACACACGTATACCGCGACTCCGGTACATAAATGGCTATTGAAGGACACCGTGGATTTTAGTCAGTACATGTCTGACAGTCCCTTCCGCCCTGCCCTGGATGGGAGGACTCATTTGTAGGTAAACTATCTAGTAGAATTTAGATAGATAAATCTTGGGTCGACTTATCCAGTCTAACCGGGCATAATTGGATATCTATATTAATATGGAGCGGCTTCCAATCTGAATCCCAAAGCTTAGTTACTGGTTAAGAAAAAGTTACCCCTTTTTTTACGTAGTAAAACTAAAATCCACGGTGTCCTTCAATAGCCCTTTATGTTCCTTACACAAGGGTCACGGTAATGAGATAAGTCCCGCGACCCCATAAAATCATTCTTGGCTTGTGACTGCCAGGTATGGTATGATTGTCAAAGATATACAAATAGAAATAATATTTTCTCAAAAATAGATCAAAAACAGTAGCCGTTGAAATCATTTTCTTTCTGAGTAAAATAAGTTCAAAACACACATAGAATCCCTATTTGATTAGCATAAAGCTAATTAATATTTAATTGAAATATACAGGCTGATATTATTTCTGTCAGCAGTCGCGTCGGTAGAAAATAAATTGTTAATCGAACAGGAAAGCCGTACAACGTATTCTAATTAGCAAACTTCCAGACGGGTTTTCAATACGCAGAAATGCAGCTCGATTACATTTTCCGATATTCATGTTTATTTGTCGTTGATTTACCGGCAACTATGCTTGCTGCAACTTTAATAAAAGTTACGATATATGTTTCTACATTTTCATTTCTCTTCATTTAATAAGCCGAGTTACTTGGTTTCTGATTTTTCTCGGTTACCTACTTCATAATCTCGAATTCGTCTTTTTATTTCCATTTGAGTCACTTGTTTTTTGTTTTTTTAAACGAACAAAAACGTACGTTACCCCATTGGGAATTTCTCCTGTATGGATAATTTCGTAGTGTGGAGTGGGTGCATTTACAGATGTTTAAACAAACATACACAAACACTCAAACTCGGAACCACTAGGTACTTGTAGTTCATAATTATCTTCCGTGCGGAAATTGAACCCGCGACACGTAGTAGCAGTCGATGGCTCAACCACTCCGCCAACAGTACCTACCGTGCCAGCACCTTGCCTGAAACATAGTATTTATTAATTATTTCAAATTATCCGAGTTAAGGATTACTCCAAGTAACTTAATTGGAAAGTTCTTACAACTTCTTAAAAGCTTCCTGTGGCAATTAAATTGATAGGCATTTCAAAAAGATCTTTGACAGTCATTTCAGATAGACAGAACCCCGAATATTTTGCAACCAGTCTAAACATATTACTTGTTATTTTATTATCATCAGCCTATATAGTTGTCCACTGTCGACATAGGCCACTCCATCACTGGCTGCTCTCGTGTAGCATTAATGGGTCACTTTGCGAAGATTGTCGCTCCACTTAGCCTGAGGGCGTCCCGCCTTACGTTTTCCGATTCACAGTTGTACCTTTATCGTATTGTGTATGGAATGTAACTGGTATTCAGCATAATCAGAATAGACTAGAAGCTTACCCCAACATAATTCGTCATTCTAAACAGGATTATAGTTGCAGTAAATAATAATCTTTATTTCTTTAACACCAAGTTTTATTTTCAGTTGACGGACAGCTGCGAAGGCAACGTACCATCAGAAGGCGGCGCGTGGGCCGTAGCAGTGTTTGTGTTCGCGCAACTGTTGCACGGCGCCGGCGCAACACCTCTGTTCACACTCGGTGTTACATACATCGATGAGAACGTTTCTAAGAAGATGTCATCTGTTTATTTGGGTGAGTAGACTTACTGACAAGTAATTTAGTAATTCTCTTTTTGGGACAAACCCAAAAACCCTATTTCCAAACCACTGCAACTCCTGAACGCCAGAATGAACAGTGGCAACACCAGAAAAATGCTGAGAAAATGAAGCTCGACGTGTCCCGGAGAACAAATTTACCTTTCTTGGACCCTGCAACGAAATTAATCAGAAAATAATTAATAAGTAATTTAGTATGAGGGGAAGAGTGGCAAAGTTACTGGGTGTTGTGGGGATCAGATTTAGGCAGTCGACAGTCGCTGCATGTAAATTCCTGACAGATATTGAGGTGCATCCGGTTAGTCTGGTAGCCAACCCTAATTGGGAAAACGCTAGGGAGATGATGATGATGATGATGAAGAAGAATAGCAAGAATCAGCTTACTAAGGTGGCCTCTAGCTCTTCTTGCATTAGAGGCAGACTTGATTGAACAGTCATGGGATGGACTAGTGGGCTACCTACATAATAATCTTCGAAATACTATTGATCTACTCGTAGTATAATCCGTATGTAACTAATATTAATTTGTCTGTAAGTTTAAGTATATAATAAGTACCCCTAGTCGAAGCCGTTAGGCACGAATTTTTCTCGTCGTTCTACGGATATTGAAGGTCGAAGTTCCAAGTTTTTATAACACCAAAAAAGTGTAGTTTTTGAACAATACTTTTGAGGGTGACGGCTTCATGTTTCATGAAGGTTTACATGACGTGACTACGTTATGAATACAGTACCCTTAGCACGAGTTTTCAGTATTTGAGACGTAAAGTAAACTGGAACTTTGACAACTTCAAATAGACAATTTTTAAGGAAAAAATTAGTTCCTTCTTCGCACACCAGAGGCGCTGTTCCTTTTTTCATACAAGAAACGCTGTAAATATTGGAAAGACGCTGTAAAGTAAAAGAGTGAAAACTCGTGCTAAGGGTACCTACAGTTCACAAGGCATTGCTCGTTCATTTAAAACCACTCATCGAAACTCGTTCGAAAACTAAATTGAACCCCAAAAAAGTGTCAATTCTGATTTGAGTAGGTTAACTAGCATTAAATTACTTACGAATTGGAACCATAACACATATTTCTCATGAGAAAAGTAAGTGGCAACATTAAAACAAGCCAACCATAGCTAATGATATCAATTTCCCGCCGAACCGTCATTTGAAACCGTGACTTTGGTTCGCCATTCAACTAAGTGGTAACGGGAAAATATTATGTGCTAGACCACGATGAAAGTTCTTAAGTAGCTTGGAATTGTATGTAACAAACATAAATTAGGTATTAAGTATTTTAAGGGAAAAGGTTTTCCAACAAGAATATTTAGTTCCAAATTGTGCCCTGAAATGTAGGGGATAACGTTGTGTTGGAAATAGATAAAAATTGGTCAGTCTATTTATAAACGTATTTTTTGACAATTTAAGGTTTTCTTTGAATCTTTGATGAAACTTACTTGAGTGATGCTTCTTATTACTCAAAAAACCGGCCAAGTGCGTGTCGGGCCACGCACTGTGTAGGGTTCTGTAGTTGCCCATCAAAATACTTATGCGAACTAACTAAACTGATTCGCTGAATTTAATTTTAATAAAAAGAAGAATTTTCAAAATCGGTCCAGGCGTCTTTGAGAAATCGGGGAATATACATAAAAAAAAGATTACGGCGAATTGAGAACCTCCTCCTTTATATACTACTATTGTGAATTTTTTCACACCCCCAAACATAACCGTTTAGCTGGTAGAGGGGGGGGGACACTCGAATTAGCACTTTAAATTTAAAGCTTAATATTTCGCAAACGAATCTTTTTATCAAAAAATTGTTAATGGAAACTATCAACATTTTTAAAGATCAATTTAATGATACCCCACACTAAGGGGTACGCGAGAAAAAAAAAACATCCCCACTTTACGTGTAGGTACAGGAGGTACCTACCCTAAAAAAAAATATTTTACGAGATTTTATTTTACGAATTTTTCGGCGCAACAAATCCGTATATTTACACCAAATTACAGCTTTCTAGTACTGGGAGCCTCTAAGCTAAGCTGCGGACAGACGGACGGATGGACGGACGGACGGACAAGGCGAAACTATAAGGGTTCCTTGTTGACTACGGAACCCTAAAAACGTTTCAGACCTACCACTGAGTGAAAATTGTTGAAATAAAGGCGAAAATACACTGCAAATGAAATGTCTATTGTCAACTCTCGTACCAATGCAAATTAAGTAAAGCAACACATTGAAATTCGTTTAATTCTCCAGTAAAAGTTTCCTTAAGTACCTAGGTACCTACACGATGCCTTAAAAAACCATAATATCACTATCCCTTCTTAAATATTATGAAAATAACAGAATATTATCACAAAAGCTTTATAAACAGGTCTATTTTCAAAGTTATTAACCCTCACTTACCGCGTGGGGTTGCCAGCTATAAACACAAGAAAGCACTCGCCGGTATGGCCATACTCGTATTATAACAATCGTATGCTTTGAACGGACCCCAAGCGTTTGGATATTTAGTGTTCGGAAAAATTGTTTTAGTTAGATGAAGTTTTTATTGAGTTGTTAGGGTTAAGTGATTAGCTATTTGTTTGTGGAAAAAGACAGGTTTTGGCAGGGGTGAAAATGGACTTTGGGTCATAGATATAATAAAGAAGGTTTGGGTGCATATTTTATGTCTTTTTCAGTGTCTTATCTATTGAAATGTAGCCTAAAGGGGTTATTGTTATACTTTAGAGAAAACTCGCTTTTCTAACGTTGACTGTTTCCAATTACAAGAAATCGCCTTCGACAAAATATTTAAAGGCTAATTCGGGTCATACATGCTAGATAACCTACCTCTAACCTGCTGTTTCTACTTAATCATTCCTGAAATCAAAACAACAACTAATTATCTGAACAAAGGGAAATTATTTTTAAGTTCTTGTAACAACCATCATAACATACTTTATATCTTGAGAAAACTAAGTAAACAGCTCATTGTCTACAAATCATAAGGCTGCGGTTTCATATGTAGCGAGAGAGTTCATGAGAAAGGACTTCGGGACTATCGAGAAACAAAAAGCTAAAGGCAATTCAGATTGATTTTGCAAGTAGATATGCAAAGTTCTTTGCGCCAAATAATTTTACTACGTTCCTTTGGTACACAGGAGTTCCAGTTCCTTTTAAGTGATCTCTCTCCATCTTAGGTCTCATTATTGCTTTTAGGCGAGGTTGGGGCATTTTGATAATCACTTAATTTACATCAATGTCAAAACGCAGTAATCTTTTAATATTTCTACATTATGGTGTTGTAATACCTGTGTTGTTATAATTACTTATAGAGGTTGAAATTAAACAGAAAATTAAATAATCTTTCAAACAGCCATTTGTTCTGTGGCTTAAAGCTGTAATGAAATCTCACACGCAACATTTTGACTTTCATTATTAGCTTTGAGTTGCTCCGCTCCGCTTTTCGCTACCAAAGATACCTGACCGTATCTAGCTTTCGCCTCCAAGTACACATGCGTCGGAAACGTATTAATGCATTTCCGTGGTCGGGTTCTATTAATTGCACTCGATAGGCCTTACGAAGCTGCGATTATTTGCCAGACACTTCATCTTTAATGGGATTCTGTTAAGTGATGGTGCGATGGGATGTTTGTTCAGATGTTGGGATGTTGCTGATCGATACACATTGTAATTTGCGAAATCTTGACTTTGATTTTTTCAAATAATTACGTTTCTTTGATTTTCCGTGAAACCAAGGCTTTTGAACTTTGAATGAATTTACATTTAGGTAGGTAGGTACAGTAGAACTGTAGGACCTTCTTATTGTTTCACAATCCTTGCTGGTTGTTGCTGGACAATTCACAAGAACTTACCTATTTTGTTTAATGGCATAGCCTTCAACGTAGATCCTAAAGATGGTTTTGCAAAAAGAAAAACCCAGACATGTGAATAAAACGCGGATAGTCAAAAATACTAAGAAGATAACTTGCTATCACTGTCCGCTAGACAAAAAAAAAGTAATCCGATTTTTTATGTTCCAAATATATTTCCCTTCCTTCATGTTTATTTAGAAAGAAATACAAACTTTTATTACCGACGACTTCTCAAGTGTTCTTTTAAGGAAGTTTTGTATCCCAGTCGCCACACACTATCCCTCCAAACGCCAGAAAATCAAACACCTACAACGAGAAATACAGTCCACTCAACAAGTCCCCCACATTTGATAAAGTTACCATCACTTCAAAGTGTTATCATCATCAAAACTTCAAGAGTCTCTCTCTACCCTCTAAGATCACCGTTCCAAAATGTAACCACCACTAACCACTTGAAAAAAAAGTAATTTTTCCCTCCAATCTCGTATGACAAACAGAGGGAACGAATCTGGTGTCGATCCTCCACTCTCTACTCTCTAGAGAGTCTCGGAGGACAAGGAAACGTATTCAGAGTGCCGTTAGATGGCGCGATGTGTGCCCCACTAGAGGTATCGAGGGTTAGGATTGAGCACACCAGCAGGGAAGTTTAGAATAGAGATGTTCGGGCTGGGAAATCTGTGAAGGGAGGATACAAGATTTCGATAGCTGTATTGATTACCTAAACACTTCGAAATGTTGGTTGTGTAATTCTAATTTAGCGTTTGTTAAAAGACTTTTGTAGAGCTTTTATTGGGAAAATAATGGTTGCCTTGCAACGTCAACGCCGTCGCCTATTAATTTACTGTTTATAACGCTGTTGCTAAATATTTTTAACAGATTTTCTTATTAAAAATCTCCCTCTGCAACTTTGCCAACAAAATTCTTCTTTCACGGTATACCAATTTTTGTAAGTTTCAAGTATAATGTGTTTCCTCTGATATTTTAGAACTATTACAAAGTGGTAAATATATGATTGGTTACAACAAAACTCAAAATCATCAAATCGACGATACGGCTAAGTTGGCAACAGCAAAAACTTTTGAATATCAATTTGCTGTTCTTCGGTCGTAGCTGCTCTTCTTACCTGTAAAGCGATGTCAAGCTACAAAAATCTTCCATTGCAGCACTTCCTTTACCACTTCTAAGTCGCAGCTTTTAACTGTGAAAACAGGGCGCCCGCTAAGAAATGCGATACTTATGCTTTTTACACTCCTCGGGTTATTTTCTTGTGTTTGTCCGTGGCGTAATGTGTTGTAAGTGTAATGGAGGCATCGATGTGCGAGTTCGATCGAGAGGGTGAGAGGTTAAATTGTTTTTTTTTTTAACTCTGAGACAAAAGAGGTTTTTGCTTGAGATTTTTAATGACGGAGAGAAGTTGTTGTTAAGTGTCCTTGGCGGTTGTTAAGTGTTTCTTTTTGAGGCTGGCTGTGGTCAAAGGGCCAGAAAATTTATTTCTCTGCATAATTTATAATTATTGCGAAACGTGTCTAACAACCGGGCAACCTAGGCATATCGTGTAACCCAAAAATGGAGATTAGTTAAGCAATATCTTCTCCATAGAGATCTAGCTATCTACGCAATAGGAATGGGCACCTACGGTACCTACTTTCGGTTACAGTCTTGTGACTGGGACTGTAGTACCATAACTATTTTTGTATTAGTTTAATCTTATGTCTTTTGACAATTTAAAAGTGCCTGTAATTGGCCTAGTTGAAATTCATGATTTGATTTTGATTTTACAGTCTCTCCATGTAAAATTCTGGTATTCAACTGCACCAACAAGCCAAGCCAAGCAAATGATGTATATTATTATCTTTATAAGTACATACCTACTCGTACATTATATTGACTGTTTTCATTATTCACAGGTGTATACTACACGATGGCGGTGGTGGGCCCAGCGATGGGCTACGTGATCGGCGGACAGATGCTCACCATCTACACGGACTTCCTCAGTGTCGACTCAGACACGTGAGTAGATATGCCTGTCTATTTGTACTACTAGATAGATATTTAATACGGCGAGTTGTTTGATTAGTAGTTAGTATATTTGTGAAATTATACACGAAATTATATACGTTTGTGCATCATCATCATATCAGGTAAGATGTAACTTCCACTGCTGAACATAAGCCTCCCCTAATAGACTTCCAATAGAACCGGTTGGCAGCGGCTTGCGTCCGGCGTGATCCTGTGGTCTTCATAAGATCGTCACGATGTTCAACCATTTATTTAAAAACAAAAGAACAGCAAATTTAAATATTCAATAACACTTTTATCTTTAGCTTTAAAACAAATAAACCCGTAAAAGCTGTCCTGTTCCCAGGTAGCAAGTGACGTCGGCGACTAAAAAATGACGACATTCTTAAGTCAATTTAGGGTCACCACAGTTACGTCATTATTGTACGTCATACTTACGTACTAATAGAGTACTGTACTGTACGTACTGTATAGGTCATAAATGATACCTCCTAACAACGTCATTTTACAGTCTGTCCCTTATTAGTCTAAATCTGCCCTCAGGTTGACGACTGTTGTATGACATATCTGGTCCTAAAGTGACCCAAAGAGCTAAAGATTGGTTAAACAACAGTTTATGGAATGCATCTGACTGACATAATTCCACGAGTGAAGTCGACCACCAACATAGCGAATATTATGGGCAAATACTAATCATTATAACAAGGATTTGTATAGCCGGTACATTAGTCCAGTCAACGAGGATTTTTTTGTATGAAGACTTTCGAAAAATTCCTCCGGCGCTGAAATTTGGCATATGATGAGAGTAGGTGATACAGATTACAGATGCACAATAATCCAAAAAAATTTTAGCCTAGAAGTTCCGTTTTTTTTATCTTAACATGAAAATTGCTTATAACTCTCTGTGAAAAATTCCTCAGCCTCAAATTCTTTTTGTATTTGTTTAAATGTATTAGTTAGAATAGGAAAGTATAAAAATCCAACAAAATTTCGATTTCAGTGTCACTCCAAATTAACTTTTTACATAACGCGCTCTAACTTCTAGTGAAAAATTGCTCAACCGATTTTTATTTTTTTATGTGATTTCTTATCCTTAAATACGTAGGTTTTGTTACGTAATCCAAAACTTTTTCCTTTTTAAACAACATTATTTGATGTCAAATCAATCAAAAAATGACGTTTGAAAATGAAAAAGGTAACAAAACTATGTATTTAAGGATAAGATAACACATAAAAATATAAAAATCGGCAGAGCAATTAGTTACTAGAAGTTACAGCGAGAACGGAATCACAGCGATCAATATTTATTTAAAGTTTCGAAAAATAGTACCGCCTAGCTCGATAGATGGCGTTGTAGTCGAAATAGAAGTCGCTATGGTTTCGTTACCGCCGATAGTATAAGGTCTGAAGAATTAATTTTGTTTTGTTGAGAAGTTATTGAGAGCAATGCATCGGTACAGTGAATAGAAGTGTCAAGGTTACCAGTGTTAACAGTGTTCCAATAACAGCCCACTCCAAAGAGACCTGCGGATTTATACATGGTTTTGCACGTCATTGGCTGCCCTAATATGTACGGCCCAGTAACGTCCCTATGAATTCAGTATATGATGTCACTCCAACGTCAGTGGCTGCCCTAATACGTACGGCCCAGTAACGTCCCTATAAATTCAGTATATGACGTCTCTGTAACGTCTGTAAACTGACGTCTTGAGGCTGCGACAAATTGACGACATCTGATGGGACCCCCCGACGTCAAGACATGACGTCTCTCACGTCGAGCAGTACCGTAAACTGACGACATAATGACGTAAAAATGCTACCTGGGTTGTCCATTTTCACTTTGGCTCATCGGCTGATTGATATTTATGTATATTACTTACCACACTCATTTCAATTCATTTGTACGTATTCCATTTCCGTAAAAGAAGTGTACCAATCAACTATTCCATAAGCAAACGACACTAACCTCAACCGTGAGTTTCCACGTTTTCCCGCGCTTTCCACGTCGCACGGCGCGTCTTGTTCACATTTTTTTAATATTTCATCTCGTAGCACCGACACGGCTTCATTCAGCCAACTTGCCCTCTCGCTTTCATCTCATTGTGAACCACGTAGGTGCTCTGGCAACTTTTCAGCCAAATTAATTCCACATTTTATACTTCCATGGCTTCTGAAACGAAATATGATTTTCCGCAGACGAGTTTTGAACGACCTCCTTTTTGGATTTGCTTTTTAATTTATGAGTTCTCTTGGTTACTGATTAAAATTTAACCGAAGAATCCTTAGATATTATTACTTGATTAATTTGATTTGATGTTTTGTTATTGAAAAGCAGGATTAGAGGTATTAGGTACCTAATCAAAATGCGTATCTAAATAATTTCAGGGAGTGCGTCTTACTTTTGTATCTTCCTTGTGTTGGGTTGTTGAACATTATAATTTCATAAAATGCCTAGTGTAGTGGAAACTCTGATTTATCACTGAGATAGGTAGTGTAAATTACATATGTACTTATCTATATTTGATAAGAGCTTTTTCGATAAAAACAAAATATCATCTTTATTTTTTTCTAAAGAATTTCAAACAGTATTCAACATTTAACATGGCTACCTAGATTATTAATAGCACATTATAAGAACGCCAGAGAACAGCACATTGAAATTATAATTCAATCAAAAGGCAGGCAGTAAGAGCGGTTCTATTATTCTAATTCATTTTAAGAGAAGTATGCCCACTTGAAACCTCTCGTGTTGTTAGCACAGGGCCGGAGCTGGGGTTGAAAGAAAATGCAAGGGGAACAAAGCTTACAATAGCCATAAATGAAATAAGTTTTTCACGTTTGAGGATTCACAGCTTTTCTGAGCGATAAAATGGCGTCTACTACTTATTTGAATTTGTAATAAGAATTTCGGGACTTTTTATTTAACGATACTCTTGTGTTTGATCTCTACCTCGCTATCATTCCTGATGGTGAGCGAAGATGTGGTGCAAGCCAATAAATTCTAAGTAATTACGATCATAAATATGTGAAATTAGAAATTGTTTAGCTTGGCGAACCACTCAATTCTAGTTTAGTTTCAATTGCAAGTTCAAGTTTCAAGTTTTTATTGGATAATAAAGTGGTAGGTATCTACCTAAAATTAATGTTAAGTTTCAGTCCGGCCCTGTCCACTCAAGCCTGCCGGTGCGAACCGCAGAGCAACGTTAGATTGTTGAGTAAACGTCCGATTTGCATAAGAAAACAATTGGGCATCGCTACCTAATACCATATACCTCGCAACACAGACTACCCAATACCCCTCTGTTTACCCCCCTAATAGCCCCGCGAAAATAGCGCCTACAAAAGTTATTATAGCAATAACGGAGTTTTGAGATTTGTTGCTCGTTTTGTGTCTAGGGACATATTCAAAAAAAGGGGTAACATGACTTAAGCGAGTATGAAAGCGATATCATGGAGTTTTTATTTGACTTTTAATGCGATTCGAGCCAGGTTTTAAGCTGTTGAGTTATTTTCTTTGTGTGCTTAAGGGAACGAGAATTAGCTACTGCGTTTATGGGCATTAATATGCCAGAAAATGGCTCCCGGAGGTACTTCATTAATTTGCTCGTATGAGTACAGAAGTGGCTTTATAATTATTTTAGTTTTATTACGTACCTTTTTATTACATAGATCCCAATGTTGTGTGTTTCGTCATTCGCCAGTTTTCACGACTTTCTTGTCCTTTCATTAAGAATTAAAAAAAATAGGCAGGCAGAAAAAGGCGGCCTATGTCCCAACAGTAGCCATTTTAAAAGCCGAATACGCCTATATTATTTGCTAAATTAGCCTGAGAAATGCTGTTGTTCCCTGTCCAGGTTAGGAGTGACTCCCGTCAGCTCGGTGTGGATCGGTGCGTGGTGGATAGGGTTCATCCTGTCTGCTCTCCTGTGCCTCATCGTGTCGATACCGCTCATGGCTTTCCCTCACGAACTGCCTGGTAAGTGATAACTCAATAGTAACAGGGTAAAGTGCTTTAGTAAGTCAAGGACTCTACGCGTGATCATCAGTAACACCAAGGCAGGCATTGTAGACAATTATTTAGATCTGTGAATTAAACCCATCTGTACGCAAAACAAGTTACGAACTCATCCTCCAAATAAGACCATTTAAGATATTCGTTTTAGAAGAGAACCTTGCATTTAAGTTTAGTGAAATGAAACTTGGTAGAGGATATGGAAATGTGTGTTTTTTCAGTCGACGATCTTCTTCCCAAAAAAAGAACTGCTTGAAGAAGACATAATTAATAAACATGCAAATAATAATATCTAGAATCAACCAAATCCTACAGGTGCCGCCGAAATCCGAGCATCGAAAGTATCGGAAGCGCACGAGGGCGCAGCCTCTAAGTCTGCAGCCTTCAGTGCACTGCACGAGCTGCCCCGAGCCGCGGCCGCCTTGCTGCGGAACCCGACCTTCCTGTTCCTGAACCTGGCTGGAGCCAGCGAGGGCATGCTCATCTCAGGGTTCGCTGCGTTCTTGCCGAAGCTCATTGAGAACCAATTCGCTGTTAATGCTTCGGAAGCGGCTTTGCTTTTGGGTAAGTTCAGGTTTTTCGTAACCAACTGTGACAGTACTCCTTGTTTATGTGAGCTAGAGTGCAACATTGCTTTCAAACATTAAGAGTAGAATACTAGTTATAATTACAATTAGTCTTCTACTCGTAATGTTCTGAACTCACCGATTCACCAAAAATCAAAACTTGTAATGTAGAAGATCTAATTAAACCAGTACCACAGAAGACTTTAATAGTACTACGCCAGTACCGTAACTTGCCTTTTAAGGCGGCGCTAGTCGCGAGCTCGAACTCACTGGCAGGCATGGTCAAAAACCATGATATTTCACCGGAAATCGAGCCATATTGTACATGTGTGCGCGAGCGTCATCCCCCCGTGGAGAAAACAGGGGAAAACATTATTCAGTGAGATGCACGATCATTTAGAGTAAAAGGCGCGCGTAAAAAAATACGAAAAAGCCTTTGGAAGAAGGGGTTTTATGAAAAATCCACTGCACCAATTAATTTTAAATAAAATTTATTAAATTCTTCGATAAATTTGCTGTGTCGGTACGGACTTCGTTTTGGAAATTTGATGCTTCTTTAGCTTCTAATTTACACCTAAAGTTGTGTTAAAATTAGCAAAAAAAACGAATCTTTAGAAGCTCGTAACTTTTTAATAGCTTCATATTTTACAATTCTGCTTCCGTACAGACAAAATTAATAATGAGACAAAACGATACCATGTTTAATTTTGGATGTACCTTGTCAAATAGTGGAGTAAAACCCCAACGAAGTTTCTATGGAAAAAATGTTGACTTGTTTGACCTTAAGCGCCCAATGCGAGCTTGATTAACTGCGCCCTGGCCTACCGTGACGTCTTAAAGCCACAGTTGTTCCAGCGTGGGAGAGAGACAGAGCTATACACGTCGTCTAGCGCCAACTCTTTCCCTCACTGGAACTACTCTGGCATTATGACGTCATGGTAGGCCACGGGGGGTATTACAACGTCTTAAAACCAGGCTTGTTCCAGTGAGTGAACGAGATGGCGCTAGACAACTTGTATAGCTCTGTCACTTTCACTCGCCGGAACAACCCTGGTTTTAAGACGTTGTAATACCCCCCCTGGTCTGGTTGATTGTGGTTCTGGTCTGGCCATTTCAGCGCCTCTCCAGGGTCTCACCTTGTGCCCCAGCACCATTAGCATAACCATATTTTCGACACTGGCCAGAACAAGTCCTGATGTTCCCTCTTCTGTCTCCCAGGAGTGATCACAGTTCCCGCGGGTGGTGGCGGCACGTTCCTGGGTGGCTGGCTGGTGAAGCGCTGGCAGCTGGCGTGTGCTGGTATCATCAAGCTGTGCGTGGCTGCCACAGTCGTGGCCGCCGCCTTCACCTTCAGCTTTGTGCTCACTTGTGACGACTACCCCTTCGCTGGGGTCACTACTATGTATACTAGTCCAGCTGTACCTGGGTAAGTGTTCTATTAGTGTGTAGGAGTAATCAAGTACTTAGAGTTGGTCGAAAGAAATTTCCACCAAGCATTTCTTCTCGAAGGGTTTTTTTGGGGTTTATGTAACTTTTCACGTTTTGTAAATTCTGATTATGATCAACCTAATTCTAATGTCTTTTGGATAAGGGTCATGGTCAGTTTTATAGTTTCTATATACATTGGATATTACAACTCTGGTCCTGGAGATAGATAGCCATCTTAGATAATAACGGTTTTATAAAACTGCTGTTTATTTCTCCAGTGGTGAAGCCAGCAATGACCCTGGCTGGCAGCATCATATCCCAAAACCATCCTACAGGATCACCAAATCTTAACATTTTCTCGCATTGCAATTACGTTTCTTTTCCTCCTTTCAGCGCCGACCGTCTCACAGCGATGTGCAACACGGACTGTTCTTGCATCAACGCGCCGTACTCCCCGGTGTGCGGGGCAGACGGCACGGTGTACTACTCAGCGTGTCACGCGGGCTGCACGCGACAGACGCTGGCGGGAGCTGCGCAGCTGTTCCACCAGTGCTCCTGCGTCATGACACGGGAGAACATGACGCTGCCCACTTATGAGCTTGAAGGAGGTACGTTTTTACCAATGAAGCATGAAGGAGCTGATGTTAAACAACCTTGCTGATATCTGCAGACCTTATGGCCTACCATGAACTCTTAAAGCGTGAGTCTTTAGGCTGTGGGAAAGAAATGGCGCTAGACGACTTGTATAGCTCTGTCTCTTTTCCACAGCCTAAACTGGATTGCGTTAAGAGCTCGTGGTAATGGCGCTGGTGGCATATCATGACGTCTTAAAGCTAGAGTAGTTCCAGTGAGGGAACGATACAGAGCTATACAAGTCTTCTAGCGCCATCTCGTTCACTCACTGGAACTACTCTGGGTTTAAGACGTCCTAATACGGCCCCTGGGGGGGTATTACGTCTTAAAAACAGGCTTATTCCGGCGAGTGAAAGTGACAGAGCTATACAACACAGGTGACCATGACATCTTAAAGCGAGAGTAATTTCACTGTGGAAACGAGGTGGCGCTAGATAGAAGACTTGTATAACTCTCTCTTTTCCACACTGGAATTACTCTCGTCTCGTCTCACCTGCAGTATATATATTGTGTTAAGAATGGAGTTGGTTGTCCAACAAGTGGAGGAAGAATTGGTCGATTTGAGAATATTCTGTTCTACTTTCCTCCGAATTACTGAGTGCATTCAGAAATAAATAACAATACAGTTGATGCTACAGTCAGAATGAGATCAAGCTTAAAAAGTTCAATATCTTTTCTTTTTTGTATGCGACAGGGTACTTAACATTTCAATAATTTCTGATGTTATCTTCAACGAAAGACACTGCTGAGAATTGTCTTTTATTTCAGGCTCAAACTCCTCGATTTCGTACGAAGCCATCAACAGTATCTGCACGACAGACTGTCCTTATCTCTGGGTGTTCGTCGCTCTATCCTTTGGAGTCATGCTGTTCACGTTCCTGGCTACCATGCCTGCGTTGTCCGCTACATTACGGTATGTTTGATACCCCAAATTTTCTAAGAAGGCCCGGATTTTGTTTAGTTGGATAATTTAGTGTGTAAGTTGGATCTAAGGCTGAAGAGACATCTTTTTTTTAGGGTTCCGTAGTCAACAAGGAACCCTTATAGTTTCGCCATGTCCGTCCGTCCGTCCGTCCGTCTGTCCGCAGTTTAGCTCAGAGACGCACAGTACTAGAGAGCTGTAATTTGGTGTAAATATACGGATTTGTTGTGCCGAAAAAGTGGTAAAATAAAATCTCGTAAAATATTTTTTTTTAGGGTACCTCCTGTACACGTAAAGAGGGGATGTTTTTTTTTTTCTCGCGTACCCCTTAGTGTGGGGTATCATTAAATAGGTCTTTAAAAAATAATGATAGTTTCCATTAACAATTTTTTGATAAAAAAATTCGTTTGTGAAATATTAAGCTTTAAAGTGCTAAATTTTGCTCGACTCGAGTGTCCCCCCCCTCTACCAGCTAAACGGTTATGTTTGGGGGTGTGAAAAAATTCACAATAGTAGTATATATAACGAAGTTTAAAAGAAAATTATCATGACTAAGTAGGCTTTACAACTTTACGAGTAATAGTCGACCAACTTATAAAATGTACTTGGATAACATATTTTCCTGAACAAAATGTATCGGAGAACAAGCTCTTCAACTGCAAATGTAAGTTTGTCAACTTTATTTTTACAGCTGTAATAGGTATGTTTTTACGGTATGTTTTTTGGGGAGAGGTAGGTTTTTATCGTCAACTATTTTTAACTTACTTCAAAAAAGGGGGAGGTTCTAAATTCGTCGTAATCTTTTTTTTATGTATTTTCCCCGATTTCTCAAAGACTCCTGGACCGATTTTGAAAATTCTTCTCTTTAAAATTAAATTCAGCGAATCAGTTTAGTTAATTCGCATAAGTATTTTGATGGGCAACTACGGAACCCTACACTGTGCGTGGCCCGACACGCACTTGGCCGGTTTTTTTTTGTGGTAAAATCATCTCATGAGTCCTCTCACACAGGGCAGGACGGGAGGGACTGTCAGACTTGTACTGACTAAAATCCACATGTCCTTCAATAGCCCTTTACGTTCCGGGCACACGGTTACCCGATAGACCCTGAGAGACCCGAAGAAACATGTGGGAATAGTATCGATTGAACACCGGAAAAAGATTCTTTTACACACAAAAACACACCTGATAAGATCTGGTTCTCACCGAACTTGTTGCCATCGGTTTCCCGAAGAATTCCAACAACCACAAGGCTTTTTTGCACAAGAACTATAGTGTTGTTTTTCGTCTTCTCCTATTAAGTCATTCTTATTTTTTTCTCTACAGATGTGTCCGTGAAGACCAGCGCTCCTTTGCTCTAGGTATCCAATGGATCAAGGTTCGTCTTCTGGGTACGATTCCAGCTCCCCTATTATTTGGGTTCCTCATCGACCTGTCCTGCTCACTGTGGTCTACGTCGTGCAATAAGACTGGCGCCTGTCTACAGTATGATAACATTAACATGAGCAGGTACGAATTCTTAAATTTTTGGATTACTGGTTTTCTTAAGCTTCTTTTTTAATTTTTGGTCTTTACTCAATAGGTACCTTTTTCCATGAATCGGGCTGAAGGCAAGATGCTGATATGTTTTAAATCTACATTCATTTTTGTTATCAATGCGTTGATGTGTGTACGATAATTCGGGTTAAACCAGTCATCCCAAATGCTGAAATGGTTCATCGAAAATTTTGGGACCTTCATAAAAAATGAATTGTCAATTCTATTGCCACAATCATTTTCACTAAGCAATCAATTAATCTTGTAATTTTTCCAGGTACATGCTAGGCATCGCACTGGTCGGCAAACTCTGTTCTGTTCTCTTCTTTTTCCTCGCGTGGTGGTTCTATCGCCCGCCGGGAAGCAAGAATGGGAACGCCATAGTTCCTTCAGTAGACCTAGTGGTTTGTGCAGAGAAGACCAACGGAAATGTCACTAATGTAGCTAATGGAACTGTCGAGAGAGGCAGTAATGGATACTGCAATGCGGCTCTAGAGTGTAGTGATCATTTGTAAGATAGATTTTCTTGTGTAAACTGTTAACAAGCCTGATATTTTCAGGGCAGTTAGCCTACGATTGCACGGATGATTTAGCTATGCAATATGTTTTTACTGTGCACTTAATTTTTAACTCATAGCAGCGTTCCACCATTCTCGTTTTAGAAGAGAATCCAAAACTGGGTGTCAAAAAGTGTAAAAAACGCGCTGCTGTATTTTTTAACACTTGACGAGTGCACGGTTAAAAATATAGTGTGGGCTCACTGGTACATTAGAACGGGTTTAGCAGCAAGGCCGGCTGCAACGTTGTAGACGTAGAGACTAAATGAGGCCATAAGGTTGAGAATGACGTGTAAAATATTTTTTTGGGGTAGTCGAATTTTCGATGTTTAGCTAGACGACCATTTTGATATCAATGAAAGGTAAAATTCGGACCATAGCTAACTACTCGTAATAAAGTTGACTACAAACACCCATTTACAATTTTATGTAATTTGTTGAGTATAGATATGGTTTCAAGTTATGAATTGTGTGGATAGTATAGTTAACATTGTATAAAATAATGAAATGATTGTTTACATTCCAAAATAATATAATAAATAGTTCTGTTGTAAAATATCTGTGATGTAATAGTTTGTAGATAATTGTAAGTATATCGCCGATGTAAGGTCCTCCTATACTAAGGTCTAAGGTGTGTGTAGATTTATACACCTAATTATAAGTATTAAATTGGGGAACAGTATTGTTTTGCAAAATTAAGAGTAGTAAATAAATGCAATAAAATGTTAATTCGGCAGCGTAACTGTTTACTATACAGTTGAATCCGTTTATTATGACATCGAAGGGAAATAATAAACACGTCATACTAAGCGGACGTCATACAAAGCATTTTGTACAAAATAAACAACCTCCTGTTTTTGTCAGTATGTAAGTATTTATTTTCATAGAGAGAGATAAAATAGAACTAAGGGCGACTTTCACCAAAAGCTAAATATGTTTAAAATTTCATTTAGTGTCAAAATTCTATTGAATTTTGACACTAAATAAAATTTTAAACATGTTTAACTTTTGGTGAAAGTCGCCCTAAGTCTATATTATCTAACAATTTAACTATCTATTACCCACTGAGACTCAAAAAAACCATGCATGCACCGAACATCGTCGGGTATCACGTGAAACTCCTCCCGAAAACTTTGTCGAAGGTGTTATGAATCACGTTGGTAACAGCATCAACTGTACACAATTTATTAAAAATGGGTCATAATAAGCGGCATGTCTCTAAATGCGAAGTCATTATATCCGACTTTGTTTAATGAATTTTGTATGAAAACCAAACTTCTCTGTGTAATACGTCATAATAAGCGCGGTTGGTCATTATAAGCGGAGTCATAATAAACGGATTCTACTGTACTAATAAACTAACCTACAGTTTCTTTTTTTAGGTCTGGCAATACCGGCTTAACCCGCCAAAATATTTGAAATAAATCACAAACACGAAGAAAGTTTTCCAACTAGATAATTTTGCAAAACCTAATAAAGTACCTCAGAGTAGTTTAATGTATAAAATTAAGTAGAGTACAATTCGGGAAGGCACAATTTTAAAATAAAATAGTTTGTTTTCACATGAACATCAATATAAAAGTTAAGTACACTTGTACATAATTTAACTTATTCGTTGTTAACGCAGAATCAATAGTTGTTAAAATTGTATTTTGGTTGAAGACTGATTGTTTACTAGTAATAGTTAAAGTAAATTTTAAGTGTGTGTATATGTAACATAATTCTGTATGTGACTGTACTTTTACCTACGAGTATAATTTTTTGATTGATAGAGTGAAATCTTCTTGAGACTAGAGAAAAAGCTCAAAATAATTACATTCAAGCCACTTAATTAAGAAATTTACTTTAAAGGAAAAAAAATATTAAAAATCAATTTTTAAGTAATTTACATAATTGCAATTATTTTTCAATTTTATCATTAACCATTATGTGATGCACCTCTTTTTTGGAAGTATTCTGCAAAATTACATCTCGACCAAGTTTTATGAAATCTAGAAAGATGGGATAAATACCTTCTGTATGTTTTACTAGATATACATAAGGCTGTACTTCTAATAAGATTGTGGATAAAAAAAAAAACATTTGCATTTGGCCTAAAATGTCAACGCTCGACTTTCGATCAATTTCGTATTCCAGTAATGGACTCCAGATTTCATTCTGGGATCCAAACTTCAATAATGGATCAACTATCATAAAAAAACAATAAAATTAGATTTTTATAAAAATACAATTTGTAAAATCTTTACAAGTTTTTCTAATGTAATTTGTGTATCATAAAATGTAGGTGATCAATTTTGAAATTGTACAATTTTACACGGATTGATTAAATAAAAATAATAATAAAACATTGTGTAAATTATTTGGATCTACCAATTCCCATACTTTCACAGTTGGATCTACTATTATGGGATCATAAATAGTAGTTATGAATCCAAAATCTCAAAAACTTTCCCAAATTTTAATTAGCTTATTGAATTCTGATGGATCCCATTGGAATTTTATATTCACCATTGTTAAACTATCACGGATTTCATTCATTTAAAAACTGATACAGGACAGGATCAAAACAACCCATTAAAAATATGTATTCAATATATATTTCAACATTAAAAAATGCTTATAACTTAACAAAATGCATTATAACATTTTCATAATTAAAAATTGTGTACTTATAATAATGTAGAAACAGAGCTAGCAGTAGTAGGACATGGTTGTTTTGGCGCGTGGCTATGATAGGAACTAACGCCGCCGTTTTCTTATTTTTAATTAAAAAAATCACAAGTGTTTACCAACAGCGCCCTCCTGCCAACGTTATTCATGCGCCAAAAGAACCATGCAGCACTCTCATTATGTTGTCTCAGAATCTCAGAAAAACTTAACTCCTTGACTGTCGTCGAACTCCATCAGTTCACATTTGCCTTTCAACTCTAATTGCTTTAAAGCTTTCAGTAACACGCTCATGTCAAGGCCGTGGAACTCTGAAAAAATAAAAAACAGTTATCATAGAATTTCTTAGAGCAGTGGCTTCGACATACAAGTTGTAAGTTAGAATCTAGAAAACCACTTTACTGCATTTTATTTCTTCAACACTGCCCTAAAAATGGTGAAGGAAAACATCGACAACACTGGGCTATTACAGATCATAAGATTGACCCATTACAGCCTTTTCCCTCTCATAGAGGGAACACCTGTATCCCAGTCCCAGTAGTGGGACTAATATAACCGCTTTTGGTTATATTAGTCCGTAAGATATAAGGGTTAGTACACACCGAGGCGCGACATGAAGCGACGATACTGGTTAAATATGTGTATCTTTTCCTGTAGTAAATAAGGCTAGTTTTGAGTTGCTATTAAAAAGTGCCCGCAGCGTCGCGTCATCGTTGAAATGTGTATCTTTTCGTGTAGTAAATAAAATTAGATTTTGAGTTGCTTTATCAAAATGTGCATGCAAAATTGCGTCTTAGTACAAGTTGACCCCACTATAAATCCATATGTGGCTTTAGAGGAAGTGGTTGAAAGTTGTTCAAAAGTTGAATAAGCTTATTGATGCATATAAAAAAACCTCTTTTTCCATAAATGAAACAGGCTTACCTTGGTCAGCAGTATTCTCGCCTTCTCTCAGTTCAAACAGAGTACAAACTGAGTTATTCATTCCATTATTACAGGCCCAGTTGTACACCAAATTGCCCCATTCATCAAGTGAGTGCCAGTAAACCTCCCATACATTTTTGCTCTTATCCAATGGTGCCGCTCGCCCAGTCTTTGCCATATCATCCAAGATGGTCAGAATAGCTTCCTGAGACAACTTTCTTTTAATTTCTGTGTTATTAAAGAGTGGACTGTTTTGTGATTCTCTTATGTCTATGGTTGATTGTTTTGTTGTTTTTAAGTATTCTGTAATTAATTGCTGCCATGCCTCCAGTTGCTTTGCTCTTGTTTCTGTGTGTGGTTGGATTCTGGAACAAGGAAAATGTGGTCATTTTATTTGGTTTCTCTGTTTATCTAAAACATTTGATGGCTAATTAATTTCATTTATTAATAAGGTTAATTGTATTACATGAGGAAGACTATAGTGGTAATCAATTGACTAAAAATGACAATAGATTGATTATGACTTGCAAGTAACAGACACTCTTTCATTTTGATTATAAAAACAAAAAAAAAAAAACTTTGTCTTGATATAGTATCTTCTTGATCTATTCAAATACTTACATACTCCTTCCTTGTTCAAAGATTCAATATGCTTCTCATATATTTCTATCAACTTCCTCTCCGTATCCTTTCTTTTGGATAATGTTGCGGGAGATTTTGGTTCCAAGTCAGTCAGAGCCAGTTTATAAAATATCTTTGATTCCTCAACTTCAACATATGGGAAGTTTTCAACGTAGTTGGTTGTAAAGCTGATCATTATAGAACAGTCTTTAGCTACTGCAGATATTAAGGCCAAGTGTACCGGATCTGTAGTTTTAAGAAATTCATCTCTACCATTTTCAGTGTATAGATCTAAATTTTTGGATTTTAGTTCTTCTATTAACTTAGGGACATAATCTGTGTATTTATTTTTGACATCTTTTAGGTCAAAAGTACTTGTTTCCGACAGTTTTTGTAATTCTAAAAGTTTGTAGAGAAATGTGTTGCATTTTAGATTGCTGCCTTCAACACATTGATTAGAAGTATCTTTCATATTTTTAGTTTTAGTCTCTTCCAGTTTAATGAATGCCACATTTTTATCACTCGATAAAATATTTATGATAAAAACCAAAAACAAATTTGAATCACTAAAATAGTTCATGTTCTTCACAATTCTGTCCAAATCACTTAGACATGATTTCTCATGAAAGATTAATGTACCATCTTTGAAAAGTTTAAAGTTATTCTGTGGATTATCTATCATGTTGAAAAGGGCATGTTTCATTCTCTCTTTGTCTCCAGAAAACAGGTCCATTGGACAGTAGTGACTGGTCTCTGATATAGCTCCTGTTTGTAGTTTTAAATGTTGTTTCAAACAATAATAGCACTTGGAATACTTCCTAAGACTAGATGATATGAAACCTTCTTTTGGTTTGATCTCCACACAGTAGTTAGTTCCGCATTTAGGACTGACTATAGACAAGTTTGTGGCTTTTATGGCAACCTGACTGAGTACTGACTTGAATATTCTATTAGCTGGACGAAATGGCAATAGAATTTTAATTAATTCTGCTAAATCATGTTCAGATATTTGTATTGCTTCCTCGAGACCATAGAATTTGTTCTCAAGCAAAGGCACCATGATCAAATTCACGAAATTGACGGAATCGTATACATTCTTCTGTAACGCTGTTTTCTCGTCTTCTTTAATGAGTCGTAGCACGTAACTAGTATCCAATATTTGGATCACGATGTGGGCGTTGCCTTCGTTTATATATTTCCAAGATTTGCCTAATATCATCATGTTTTCTGGTCCAAAATAGGAAGTTTGTTATAAAGTACAATTAAAATTAAGTTTTACTTACGTAAAAAAGGGAGGAAAGTTGTACTGCCAAGGCCATGTGATATCTGCCATCACGATACACTAATATTTAGAGTACCTTACTAATTAAAAGTCGATTATAATCAAAGTAATTATTTATTTTACACTACGACTCGCGGCTGATTAATCGACTTTGACGTAATTAGGAATGAATGAAAAAACATTTTGTCAGCTGGTCGCCTGTCAAATAACACAGATAACATAAAATGAACGAACTAAACGCGTTCCAGAGTATTTTTTGTTGGTTATTTGACAACAAATGCATACTGGCCAAAAGGTGAGTATTCAAACTACAGAAAATTAAAAAATAAGAAGCTGTCAAAATTTGACAAACGCGAACAAAATTTGCGTTTTGCTTTCCTGCAAAAAATCCTATTTCTAATTTATTTTTACCTTTGATATGTTGGAGTTTGCTGCAAACTAAGTTCTTTTTGTAGATTTAAACTATGATTACGCTTAATAGGAAGTTGAAGAAGGAGCATATAGCTCCTGAGCCTACAAATATGTCGAATGGGTTGCCTACTAGCGAGTCAGTGGTGAGAAGAATATCAGTGAGGGATAAATTGTTGATAAAAGAAGTGCAAGAGATGAATGAGAACCTCCCTGCGACGTGTAGTGTACATTTCGAAGACCCTAATGTGTTGAGTGAGTTCATATTGACTGTAACGCCTGACGAGGGTTATTGGCAGGGAGGCAGGTTCAAATTCAGTGTTTTTGTTACAGAAGACTATAATATGGCTGTAAGTATTTATGTGAATCTTTCTGCATCCGTTTTTGCCTTATAAGCCGCTAAAACTACTGCTGTTATTCTGAAAGTCATAATTCAAATTCTGCCCTTTAATTTTTTAAATGTCTTACATTTTGATTTATAATATCTAAAGATTAGCCTCTCTAACTCATACTAGAATAACCATCATATTTATTTAGTGATTACAGTAGACCCCTTATCTGTTTGTCTCAATATTACAGAGATTTTAGAGGTCATAGATTGTTCTAGACTTGCCAAAAAGATATTGTTTTAAATGAGCACATAGTTTTACACTCATACCAGTCAGTCATTAGGTTCATTATCTTTAAATAGATCCAATGGTTTTCATTACTATAATAGTGGTTTTTGCATGTTTTGTGATCATTTTTGATTAAACTGCTGTTTTATTCTATTTCATCATAATCTGTTAATTCATGTTGAAAGTCAAAGTCAAATCAATTATGTTCATTAGTTAATCAAATAAACTTTTCAATGTCAACATTTACCTACATGTGAATATAATTGATTCTAGAAACTTGTAAATATTCTACAATTCCAATATTTAATTTTTACCTGATGTTACTTCTTCGATTTTAAGTAGGTACTGCCTGTATTTTGTTATTGTTCTCTATTTAGTAAATAACTTGATACTTATGGGATTTTTATTTGTAATGGTTTACTTATGTACTGCTGTGGTAATGATTATTCAACATAATTTATTAAAAATTAACATTAATATTATTGTACAACTGTTAAATTATTTAATAAATCTTCATTAATAACAATGTATTATGTAAATAATTTCCTTTAAAAGTGGATCAAGTAATTAACATAATTCCGAAATAAAATTAATTGAATTTATATTATTGGCATGCATCATTTCCTTGTTTTACTAACACAAAATCATTTAATGCTTGGTTAAATAATAGTCCAGTGTTGTAACTTTAAGTTTTATTTGTATAAAAACGATGTTCTCTTCATCTTTATAAATACCCAATTCTTTCTGTTTCCAGCCTCCTAGAGTAAAATGTTTGACACGGCTATGGCACCCAAACATTAATGTGGATGGTGACGTGTGTCTATCACTACTACGACAGACATCTATTGACGAGCACGGCTGGGCACCCACTCGGAGATTGAAGGATGTTGTATGGGGACTTAATGCTTTATTTACTGTAAGTTTTAATTCAAAACTAAATAATTTTATACACCTAAGATTTTATACACCCTGATTTAAACACCTAAATGTCAACTTAGGTGTTCAAACAAATAAATTTAAAAACATTCCTTTGAAATAATCCACTGTCTCAATTTTTGTCATTCATAAAACTGTTGTAAGTACAGATTATTATCTGTTCTAAAACACATTTCTGCTGATAGTAAATTAGTCATTGATTATATCAGATCAATCAATGAAAAGCAAATTGACATAATTTTACTCCAATGTATTGCTATCCATAATCTGAAAGTAATATTATAAATATACAATAAATGAAGTCAGAAGTTTTAACAATCTAAAAATGAACTGAGAAACATGCAGAAGTCTTAAACATATCTAGAGAAAACTGGGTGTATCTCCACTGCATATAATTTCAAATCAATCAACAATCTATTTCTCATTCCAGGATCTCTTAAATTTCGAAGACCCATTAAACATAGAAGCAGCAGAAATGTACAACAAGAACAAAACGGAATTCCAGTCTAAAGTTCAAGAATACATTGCTAAAGGAAAAAGATGAAACTTGTGTTACCATGCCATTAATATAACGCTAGAAAACTTTATAAATGATGCAACGGTTTTTATCATGTGGGAAATTTAGCATGGGAAATATTACAGCAAGTTATAATATAATACTGTTTTTACGTGCTTCCAAGGTAATTTCATAGGAACTGTGTTAATTTAGATTAATTCAATGTTCTATCATCACTTGTTATTAGTGTCCTATTGAAGCAAGATTTTAGATCAAACTGGAATAGAACCGTTGGTTGGACACTACTTTTTATGAATTTGTGAAGGGATCTAAGAAAAGAGATTTAAATATTCTTTGAACAAATAGTTTTTCTTAATAATCATGTTAGTTCAAATATGCTTAAAAAAACACGATAAATTGTATAATTATAAAATATGAAATAAAAATACATTTTTATAAATACACAGCAAGCAATATTAGTGTTCATAGAATTCTAAACTAAGTATACTACAGCAGAAATAATATATAAACATTTTCTAGAAGTATTTTATAAAAAATAAATATAAAATTAGGTGCTCTACCGTGTAGTATAGGTACATATAATATTCTAGTTCTAGATTATGAACAGCAAGTCAAAAATAATATTTATTCTGGAGTGACCAGTCTTATAGACGTGGAATCGGGATGAGAAAAAGATGCTTGATCCAAAAGAAGTTTTCAACTTAAAGAAAATAGAACAACCTTGGCATTTTACGCAAGCTTTTGTAGTATTTACACGATCTTAGATATATTTCACAAGTAAGATCAGTGTATAATCTTCTAATATTTGCTTTACACGGCGCGTAATATTAAGTGACACGCCGCGCGCCACGCCTTGTGAAGAATGCGGCCTGCATAAGCATAAGGCGTCCCCCACTATCGACCCTCGCATCTGTCGTGTATACCTCACAAATAGCCTTTGTTAGTAGTTAGTAAGTAGTGGTCGCCTTTCATAATCTCAATCATTTTCTAAATTATTGTTTTAGCTGCACTGTTCTCATAAAACTCGTCACCGACCGCGCTGATCGCTACAAATGTTGCACTGATGATCATAAGAAATCTGGGGGTAAAAAAAAGCCAAGCTCAAGTCGATTTGCGTCTATAATGGTGGTCACTCGCATAAGATACAATTCTGTAGCACGCTAGCATCAGAAACACAATTGTTTCTGTCATTGTATGTAACCCTAAGATTTGCCATAGCGATGGGGGGCATTTCCGCCGCGGTTTACCCCCTTCGTATACAACGCGACGCAAGTCTCCGATACCTTACGACTTTGGTATCCAGGCGACTATTGCAATACAAATACAAATCCGAAGAGGTTCGTACATAATGGATACAAAAAAGTCATCCTTATGACTTTTGTATCCACTATTAAAGTCATCTTTATGACTTTTGTATCCATTATTACTTTTGTATCCATTTTGTCGCCGATACCTTTATCGGAGACTTGCATCGATTTGTGTACGGCCTTACAATTTCGGACGCCTTGATAATGAAAACGTACCTGTATACAAAACATATATCCTCTTTCCCATGCTAGATTTCCCAATCATAGTATATTTATGTATATTATTATAATAAATACTCCAAAAAGCAGTGATATACTTAATTATGTATTTGTGTTTGAGAAACTGGTGTATTTTTTATGGACTGACATGAAAATGAATTCTGACAATTTCAATCTTTAACGATTATTTTAAAATGCTCAATTTATTTGGTGGTGTAACTGTGTTATAACCTATCTCCTTTTTTAGAAGTTGGTTATATTTTTTAGTTCTCAAAAGATCTTTTATGATTTAACAGGGATTTGTGCTATTTTTTTCTGTTTGTATTCTTTTTATTTGTGATTGCATGCTTGTAAAGGAAACTGGAAGAACATGGGTCAAATCTAGTAAGGTGCGCGGTGGTAGAGCTAGCCAAGGTCTGTCTTTCGATGGTTGTGCAAGGTTAAGCCACACATGTCTAGGTTTATATTTGAATGGGTTATCTTATGCGACTAGCTAGCGGTCGTTTTTTTTTGGAATAAAATATACCCGTGAATCTTCCGGTCCTGGAAATCAACATTTTCCTGTCCATGTCGGGAATTTGTTTGGGGTCGATGCAGCATGTTTACTTCTCCCATTATTACTTATCATCTAAGAAGTCTTCTTTTTAGTAACCTCATATAACCCTCCTGGTTCTGGAGATGATAATTATTTAAATACCCTGTTGCTATACCTATAGGGCCTAATGATACTTAAGGCGCCATCTCCACGAGCGAGAGAATCGCGGCGAGTCCTTCCTTCTATCGTCGGGAGAATCTCCATCGACGAGCGATTATTCCGCCAGCGTATCGTCACGACTTGTAACGGAATCGCCGCGCGCGCGTGACGTGTCGTTGTGCTATAGTTTTGTTTTGTTTCGCTACTGGTGTAGCGAGACCGCCGCGCGCTCGTTGTTCAGCGCCACGTTAACCGGCGTGCGCGCGACGATACGCCGACGTTACGCGCGCACATTGCCACTCATCGCATCGCCGCGATAATATCGCCGTGTGGAGACGCGTTCATACAGAGTGTATGGAAATACGTGCCACGACGATAATATCGCCGCGATTCTCTCGCTCGTGGAGATGGAGCTCTATTCAATTTTTATTTCATGCGTACGCATCTTTCGTTTTCTAGGGACAACAGCTCAACAGAACTGAATATGAGTTAAGGCCCACCTCGAATTTTTGAAGCGATCGTGTCGCTTATATTGCATCGGAATTGTTTCAGAATTTATTTTTGTTCCATGTTACTCAGTTCGCAGAATCCGTAGATCAGCAGCTTACTGCTCAGCATAGTACTTTTTAAACTGTATAATATTCAATAATCACTTCATCTTCAGGTAGTCTTCTTCTTATCGAGTCGATGACAATCTAAATTGACTCGGCCCAGAATTGGGCCACGAGTTTAGCGCTCTCCGAACAATCCATCAGCTCCTGTAACGAACAGTCGGCAGGGCACGCAGGGCACGATAATAAATGCCTCATCGTTTGTGGAACAGCACCACACTTACACTCCAGAGCTGAGTTATCAATGAAATTCCACCTGAGCAGATTCTCTTTGCTTCGGCCTCTTCGGCATCTTCAGATAGTGATCCAAATATAATCAAGTCTTCCTATGTTTACCTACATAGTTTCCATATATTTTAAATGATTGCCACAAAAAGTACACCAGCAAATATTAAACCATAGAAAGTTGATTGTGAGTAATTCTATTTAAAAATTATGTGTAACTTGCATGTACACTGAATAGGATTTTTTTAAATAAAATCAATTTTACTATGATATTGAAAACTGTTTTTTATTGCTATTTCGAGTCTTTAAGACAAATAAATGAAAAGTTATTCGATTTTAAAATTAATAAACAGCGTTTTTTAAATATTGTTAATACTAAGGGACTTTACCCAAGGCGCGACGCGATTGCAATTTAACCGATTCCAACTACAAGTGAAAATCAACCTTACCAGTGCGACATATGACATAAAATGCGCGAATGTATACGGGTAGATGAAAAACAAAACAAGATCGCCACGACGACGTCAAGTCAATCGAATTGCATCATTATTTCTTAGTAGCACTTGTAGTTGAAATCGGTGGAATCGCGTCCAGGGCCCCAATTCTGCTAATTTAGTAATGACTCAATTGAATATCAATTGGATCTCAGCAGCAGTTTTAACTACATTTGGTATTCTGCTACTAATTTAAGACCAATGGTTTTCTAGTGACATTCCATTGAACTGCTATCAGAATATTTGCTAGTCTGCTCTTCAATCGTGTTACAATTGTAAATCGATTGTGGACTTTATCGGTATTCTACTCTCTAATGGCAATACTTATAACTGTTCAACTGAGAGTCAATTACAATTACACTACGATTCCATTACGACTCTATTGAGCTTATACAAGTTTTTGCAGAATACCAAATTTGTTCTAATCGTAATGGAGTCGTGACTGAGTCTCAATTGAATATCAATAGCATGTGAGTTAAATAAAATTAGCAGACTTGAGGCCCTGGGTAAGCACTAAGCTCCCTAAGAGCGGTTTCGCACTATGTCCGATCTGAATCCGATCCGAACCCGTGAAAATACGGTCCGTCGTAGCCGTAGAACTATTTCTATGGTAATTTACGCACTAGATCCGATCTCCGTCATCCGATTTCTTTCCGTCATTATAGAATCTCCATTTCGGATAAGACTTGACGGACCGAAGTAGCCATAGTATTATTTGTATGAACGCTCGCGCACTGCGTCCGAGTCGAATCGGAGCTGCAGACTAGCAGAGAGGCAGCGGGGCGTGCGGGGTATGCGGCTGGATGACGTGAAGCGTCAATTTTATTCCAAAAGATGGCTCCTAAATTGCTTGGATTTGTATCAGAGATGGGAGTAGTGCGTAGGCAATAGCCGAATTCGGTCTGTGATTTCTAGAACAATTTTTTCACGGGTTCGGATCGGATTCGGATCGGACATAGTGCGGAACCGCCCAAGGGTACAAACGGCGCTCTTATCGCTGATAGCGAAATCTTCCAGACAACCTCAATGGATTTTACCTTTTTTTGTTGCGTGTAAGCTAAGAACTTATCAGGCTTTTGTGGTATTCTTGAGTACCAATAAATAATGAATATCATTATTGGTGAAGTTAGGGATAGCGGCTTACGAAGGACCAACAAGCGTTGTGTAATTTTAGCGGGAAAATAATTTTATGATGGATCGAATATTGGACGACACAGAAATTGAGCAAATGAAAGTGTGGGAGATGACTTACTTGGGAGCACTGGAGGGCAGGTTGGTGCACCGACTGCTGGCGTGGTCCGTGGATGGTCTTTGCACTCGCGCTCGGTGAATAAAGTCGATTGTATTGTCCCACTTTATCACTTTGTGTCGGCCAACACGTTAAATAGTTTATAACAGTATGATGGTACAGCGATTTAGTTTTAAGCGGTGCACGGTGTTGAGCGGTTAGCGGATTGAAGAGAACAGGGCAGAAATCATCATGGCGACCTCTGTCGTCGCGGCGCGTCGTTGCGGCGGAAAACGGTTCTCATTGGCGTAGCTGTGTAGCACCTTTTGCGGAATGGGGGTAGGATTGGGAAGGAAGCCGGAGTATGATAGGCTCAATACTGTGGTCCAATATGAATACTACCTTCAATATGTGAGACGCGTTTGGATACATGATACCAACATTTTAATATTGCTAGCTTGCGCAAGCATCCTGCCCGGCTTTCGAGAATATGTAGTATTCTCAAAAGGTAAGAAATTACATTAAAGCGGATTGAAATTAAATTAAAGCGGACAAAAAGAGAAAAAGTAATAATGAAAATATGTGAACTACAGCTAAATTAGAATTTTAATTACGCGGTGGTATTATTGAGAAGGTAAAGGACATAGTTTAACAACAGGTCTTTTGAAAGAGCCACTGCATGTCTTCACCATGGCAACGCGGGTTGTCCCATCCCTGCCGGGAAAAACTTCGGTGATTATGCCCATTGGCCAACGCAAAGGAGGGACATCATCCTGATGCATGAGAACCACTGTACCAATCTTAATATTGTCGGCGACATTTAACTATTTTTGCCTAACTTGCAAGTTATGTAGACATTCTATACGCCATCTTCTCCAAAAGCTACAAACCATTTGGTCAAGCAATTTTTTGCGGCAAGTTAGTGTTTTCGTCGTTTCGGGAACGTTCACGACAGGCAACGTAGTCAACGGAGAAGCCATTATAAAATGAGCGGGAGTAAGCGGGTCTGGGTACGGATCCTCATTCAGGACACAGAGCGGTCTGGAATTTAGAACTGCCTCAATCTCAGTGAGAACAGTCGAAAGCTCCTCATAAGTAAGAAGTTGAGAACCGATAACACGGTATAAATGTGTTTTAATAGATTTAATATTTGATTCCCACAACCCTCCAAAGTGGGGGGCGCGGGGTGGAATCATTTTCCACTCTATGCGGTAGAGGTGAGCAAGTAGTTCTTGCAATTGAGCCTTGGCTCCAACGAAATTTGTTCCGTTGTCAGAATATAAATAAGAGACAGGTCCTCTGCGGGAAATAAATCTTTTAAAAGCTGAAATAAAGGTGTCCGATGACACGTCGGTAACCAATTCAATATGAACTGCTTTTGTAACGAAGCAAATGAATAAACATATATAAGCCTTCTGACTTCTTTGGCCTCTGCGTCGACATAAGGTTACTTTAATGGGACCAGCGTAATCCACACCAGTATGAACGAAAGCTTTAGTCTCTTGTACGCGACAAGCGGGTAAATCAGCCATCTTTGGACTGGGGTGAGAAGGAGAAACTTTAAAACAGAAGTTACAAGCATTGTACCCTTTGTCTGATGACACCTCTGGAAGAGAGGATCCAATATTTTTGGCGTAACAGAGAGCTAAGAAGGCTTACACCGGCATGACAATGAATGCGATGATAATAGTCTATTAGAACATGTGTAAAATTATCATGTTTAGGTAAAAGCGCGGGATGCTGAGCTTCATAAGGAAGGTTCGCGTTTGACAATCTACCACCAATTCTAATTATGTTATGCTCGTCTATAAACAGATCGAGTTTCTTAAACTGTGAGCGAAGTTTTTTACTTTTAATTTCGTCATAAATATAAAAAAAATGAAATTGTTGAATACAACGAATTAAATAAATTTCAGCGGTAACCAATTCACGGACAGTAATTATCTTATTTGCCTTGTCATAAGGAATAATATGCAAAAATCTCAAAATGTATACAATTATGCGCAATATTTTATTTAACGATGTAAATTTTTGAGAAAGGCTATATATTAAATTAGGTTCTGATACGGTAGATACTAATGTTAAAGATTTATTGTTAAACTCAGGCAATTGCTCGCTGCATGAAGATACAAACGGAGTGATAGGCCACTCAGCAGTTGGTCGCAGAAGCCACTCAGGGCCATGCCACCATAAATCATGGTTTAGTAACTGTTCAGGTAGAAGACCTCGAGATAGACAGTCACTAGGATTTTCCTTTCCGCTAATATGGTAAAAATGTTCAGGATCAAGATTTTCTTGACATTTAGCGACGCGGTTACTAACAAAAATATTCCACTTGTGAGGTGAGGAATGAATCCATGAAAGAGTAATTTTAGAATCGGAAAAGGCAAATATTTTATTAATAGTGGTGCGAGAGCGGTAAGTGTCATAAACTAGTTTAATTAAGTTAGACAAAAGAACAGCAGCGCAAAGCTCTAGACGAGCCAGAGATACGACCTTAACTGGTGCAACTTTAGATTTAGCACACACCAAATTTACGTGTGTGTTACCATTTGTGTCAGTGACATGTAAGTATATTACGCAGCCATACGCATTCAAACTGGCGTCAGCAAAACCTACTATATTTGTCGTGCAACCCATAGTAACGGCTACATGACGCGGCAGTTTTAAAGAAGAAAGTAGAGGCAGTTGCTCTTTAAATTTTTGAAAAAGACGTACGATAGAATCGGGTGGAGTTTCATCCCAATCTGTGTTTAATTTCCATAATTCTTTTATGAGTAATTTCGCGAATAAAACTACAGGAGCCACTAGACCGAGAACATCCCACAGACGGGCAACAGCAGTCGAAAGTATGGAGCGTTTAGTACAACTTTTATCTAAATCAGATGTAGTAAAGGTGAAACAATCCTCGGAAGGAATCCATTTGAGTCCAAGGATCTTTAAATTATCCCCGTCAGAGAAGTTAATAGAAGAGCGGTTGGAGTGTGGAATGACCTCTAGTAATTCAGAGGAATTACTTGCCCACTTAGTAAGGTCAAAGCCCCCAGCCTTAAATAAGGCGATAAGTTCAGCGGAGAGAGTCTTTGCTTCCTCCAGAGTAGGGATCGAATTAGCCAAGTCATCCATATAAAGCTCATGAGAAGCGACAATGGATGCGCGCGGGAACCGATGTTTTTCATCCTCAGACAGCTGACGCACAGTGCGCATGGCTAGAAAGGGACTGGGCTTAAGACCGAAGGCAACTCGGTTAAATTTAAATTCGCGAACAGGTTCCATAGTATTAAATCGAAACAATATTTTTTGATACTTTTGATGATCATCAATAACCTTAATTCGAAGATACATCCGTTTTATGTCAGCTGTAACTGCAATAGGAAACAAACGGAAATTTAAAAGTAATAAAAATATGTCAGCCTGTAAATTCGGCCCTGTGTGCAATAAGTCATTCAATGAAACGCCATTATGAGACTTAGCGCTGGCATCTAGGACAATGCGCACTTTAGTAGTTTGTTTATCATTCCTAATAACAGGGTGATGCGGTATGTAATATCCTGCAGAACTAGGTGCGGTTTCAGATAAATAATCCTGATCTATATATTCTTGTATTATTTTGTTATAGCTAGCGCGCAAAGTCGGGTCGCGAAGCTTACTTTTCTCCAAGTTAATTAAACGTCGATAAGCGACAGCATATGAATTTCCGAGTAATTCTGGATTTTTACAGAATGGTAACGTAACACAGTACCTACCACTGGAGTCACGTAGCACAGTAGAAGCGTACAGCTGTTCACATTCCCGATCAGCGGGGCTCATAAAAGATTTTGAAGGTATTTCTTCGATATTCCAAAATTTATGTAAACATTCGTCCAACGACAGAAAACAATGAGAATCATCTATATTTAACGCGGTAGAAAAATATGAAGCGGTATTTAACTCAATGTTATTTTTATTAGATAAACTAGAAGGTATCTCACCCATAAGAATGTAACCAAACACGGTTTCAATAGCTGATGGCGCGGTAGGTGAGAGAATTTTATTATGAAGTAATAAATACGGAAACAGCTTTGCCCCTAGAAGCAATTCAACCTCACCGGGCACGTGCCACAGGGGGTCGGCTAGCGGTAACTCGAACAAATGTTGCACAGCAGAGGTGTCAACAACGTGAGATGGTAATTTATCCGTTATACAATCAATAACAAGAGCGGTTATTTTAAAAGAATTTGTTTTATTCTTTGCAGTAACTGTTATCTCAACGTAACCTATGATAGGCCGCGAAGAGGTACCTACACCCTTTATACAAGAATTTGAAAGTGGTATAATATTTAATTGCAGTTTCTTACAACAAGCTAAAGTAATTATATTATTTTGCGAAGCGTTATCTATTAAACACCTTACAGAAACTTATTGGTTATATTTGTTATCAACATAGACTTGTGCTGTTGACAAAAGAACCGTAGTGCGTGGAATGTTTATGGGCGCGCCAAAGTTCACCTAAAATTTCAACTCCGATCATCGGAAACCCGAAAATTGTATTCCTAACATTTTTAATCCTAATGATCACAACTCCTAATTGCACTGTCACTAATATTCGTAATTCCGAATCATTCGACTTCATAATGTCGGTAGCAATAAACATCTATTATACTATTATTTGTTTTCCTATATTTTCTCAACATAACCTTCTTTTACACTATTATTCAAAGTCATATCTTTTTTGTCTAGATTTCTTTTTATTTTGTTTTATTTTGTTGGCATATTAGCACGTATAGGTACATACTTGAGGAAGTGCTTGCTTCGCACTCACTAATTATATGAATTGGTTTTTTGTTTTTATTAGTTAAAGCGTCTTCTTTAATTGTATTTATAGCGGTGGTGTGTACCTGAAAAGATATCCATAGGTTAGGTTAGGTTAGAACTGTGACCAGCTACGCGCGAGCCGAGCGAGCGAAGCGAGCGGTGCCGCGGCAGCGGCCGGCGAGCGCTACCTAAAAATTTGTCGCGAAAATTTTCGAAGTATTTTTTTCATAGTGCTCCCAAGACGACACTCTAACTAAACGACTGGGGGCACCCCGACTCGGACAGGTTAGGTTAGAAGGGGATGGCGGGGTCTGAAAGACCCCGCCATCCCCTTCGTGGTTATTTTTTTTTAAACCACCCAGAAGTAGGAGCACCGCGAAGCGGTGCTCCGTCGACTTTTCTGACATTTTACTGGATTTAGTTTGACTAAATCCAGTAAAATGAGTAACTAAAAATATTATCGTACTAATGTTTAGGGATAAAAACGTTAGGATAAAAAACAGTAGGAGTTTAAATAATTTACAATAACGATATTATTGATAACAATTTTCGGAAAAATGAGTATTATGAACATCGCCGGTAGCACTACAAAAAGTATGAATAAAAACTTTAGGATGAAAAATTTTAGGAAGAGTGATCATTCGGATTACAAATCGTTAGGAAGAACAATTTCGGGTAAACAACTTTAGGTGAGCCAATATGGACCCAATGTTTATGCCTACGCGAGAACACGCACAAAGCGCCACCTGTTGTGATTGCGCGGAACTAGTTGCAGCGTCAGCTGATACCGATCGCGGCTGTGAACTTTGTTCAAGATGTAAAAGAGAGTGATGTTTTTTGTTACATGTCCTACAAGTGTGTATAGATTTACACTGTGAGGCAGTGTGCGTTGTACTAAGACAGTTCACACATCCACGTTTGTTTTTAATAAAATCCAAACGCGAACCGGCCGATAGTGCTTGAAAGTTTGGACAGGTGTAAAGCTTCCAATGATCCTTGTTGTTACAATATAAACAAGTTTGGTTATTATCACAAGCAACAAAAGTATGCACTGTACTAGCACGTGACTGATTACGATAAGAATTATTTTTATTATTGTTGTTATTGTTACTTAGTGATGCGGTCCGAGAAAGAGTAGATCTATCGAGTATTTTAACTTGCGATTTTATGAATTCAACGAAGTCCGTATAAGTAGGAATCTCCACATCTCTCATATGCATCTCGAACAAATGTATGATAGCGGCTCAGATTAAAAAAATAGGCAGATAGAGCGCTCAGAACACGCGAGTGGGTCCACCAAAGTTACTACAAAATCAAAAGTTGCTACAAACTCGCGACAGTACCAAGCTACGCATCGTCTCGCTCACACGTCACTAGTGATTTGTCATTTTATGTCAAAATATGCCATCTTGTGTGTTTAAACACTGCAAAAGTTGTTCACAAAAAGTAAGAAAACAAGATGGAATATCTTTTCCCAGGTAACTCTTGTTATTTTTATTGTTTTGGTATTTATTTTACATAAAATATTTTCGGCTCACTTGAAACACAAAACCTTAAACAGTAAATCGTCTGTGTTGCTAGTTTATGACGGGAAAATTACCCTGAATTAGGGGAATGTGTATTGTGCATAAAAAATATCGGTGAATTAAGTTAAGTAATTACGCATCTTTAACTTTTATTCCCTTATTATTATTCTGTTTAAATATTACGCGCTTTTGCTATCTGGGTAAAACCATAAAGCAAAATCGCGTTTCCAATTTTAAACATTAATAGTATGTATGTACAGTCGACGTTCAAAAGCGGCTAGGCACGCTTACAAGGCAATAGCTTGACGTTTAGTTTGACTTACGACCTTCTATTTTTAAGAGACACATTCATCATCAACTACTGATTGTATAGGATTCATAATTTCAACGTGTCTAGTATGTGTTCAGTTGGCCTAGCGGTAAAGCGTTCCACTTGACGTATGCGGTGAACAGCAAGGCATGAGTTCGAACCTCTCGCAGAGATATTCTTTTTGTAAGTTTTACTCAATTGTTAAATATTGTAATGGGACAGAAATATGATTATAATCGTTGGTTCACAATTTCTGTGAGGTAGACCAAGTTTTAGGAATATTTAACTTGATCGAAATCAAGTTGTCGTTAGATTGTGGTTGTTGGTTAGTGACGTGTGAATAAATAGATAGCGATATATTTAAGTATTCTCAAAATGCCGGCGAATATCAATATTGAGGCAAGAACAAATATTATTTAAATATCATGTTGAAGTTCATCAAATGAGTAGACTGTTGACTGAGGGATTGTCAGATTCGTATGAATCTGATATCACAAATATAATATAAGTTTGTTAAATTACATAAATAAATAAAACAAAATTAACATTTTAATTCAGCATGACTTTTCTTATTTCCACAAAGACCAAAAAAAAACCATAAACACATAAAACTAATATTTGACTTTTTTTAATAAATAATAAGCATTAATAAATTGTAAATTAACATGAATAACTAACAAGTTATTGATTAATATAAATATCATGATTTAAAAAAAGAACAAAAAAATAGCTAAACACATTATAAGACTCAGATCTCATTGATCATAACTCCACTTAGCCCAACAGCTATCAGTAATAAAATAAGTAAAATAAAAAAATCGAATGAAGATAAAACAATATTATCCAATTTCATTAGCTGATTATAACGACTAAATTACGTTTAATTATATTTAAGAAACTAAAGGGTTTTTTTATAAAGTGCGGCCTTTTTAGTATGTTATCCCATAAAAAAATTAATGTGTAATTTTGTCTTTATGTTAACAAAAGAAATATTAAAGATATGACTATTTATTAAAGCCATTTGAAATAGTAATAGTTCAGCAGGCCAATTTCTCTATGCGTTCCAAGGCCGCGGTGCCTTGTTACTATTTCAAACAATCGTCCCATGGCACTGTGGTCCTGGAACGCAAAACGCTATTTGCCCTTTGCGTTCCAGGGCCACGGTGCAGAAACAGGTTGTTTTTAGCAAATAAATTTATTCCGCTCCACCAAATGTGAATTACCAAACAAAGTTATTTAAGGATCAATGTTCTTTTACTGAATTATAACCACGCAAATAACATTAGCACTACTTAAAAAAATACTGCTACAGCTATGATTGTGAAGGCACCGCGGTCCTGGAACGCAAAGGGCCAGTTGCTCTTTGCGTTCCGGGGCTGCGGTGCGAATTTTTTTTTCTATGCAATCAGGCTTTTTGCGTTCCACTTAGTGCGATTTAGCAAAAAAAATATAATATGGAAATATTATGTTCTATTACTGAAATAGAACCACAAAAATAATAACCGCTCTCCATAAAAATACCCTTTTGAGGACATCAGTTTAATTTTCGTTTTCTTTACGAAAAGAATGATTGAAACTTAGCCTCAAATCTAAGCCTTAAATTAATAAGAACTGTGAATAAAATGATGTTTTCGCTTACAGTCTATTAACAATGAATACAACAAAAGCGATATAAAAATATGGTTGTGCTTTTAAACGTTTTTTTTTATTTCTATAAAACAAACGGTTTTTGGCTGATATTTGGTGTAATTTTTGACTTGAGTGCACGGTGAAACTAAACGGTTATTCATTTCGTGTTGAATTAGTTACTCATTGGGGGAAGCTATTTCCTTCGTATTCATTCACCATAATTTTATTATGATGTCTGACAACCGTCGGTGTTGGACTTTGCTATCGACAAGCTTAGCAATAGCGCTTGTCGTTCCTCGTATCTCATATCCACAGGACTCACAGTATTTCACTAGAACAAAACATGGAATACTATTATTATCTTTATGCAGAATACAACTGATAATTTATTTTACTAAAAGAAGAAACTATAACACGTATTACTATCTTTTAAACAAACCTATTGTAGGGACTTTTATCTAATAAATAATATATTAATGTTATGTGAAATAACTAAAAATTAAATGTTAATACTCACACTTAGTCCGGTTTAATTTGATATTTGTATTGTTTCATCCATATTTATGCACGGCTATATTATTCACCCTCGGTGATTATATTATTCCCACTGTTAATATTTCACAGCAAAACAATAACATTAAAACAGCGTAATAGATGTAAACAATCGTCACACAAAATAACCAGGAATCAACAACGTTCAATTATGAGACTCGAAAGGAACTAACATAGTTATGTCTACCTCACAAATCGAAATAATTTACTTTTGTAACTTTTGTTTTGTTTTCTCTGATCTACCTACAAAACTTTATTATACTTAAATGATGATAACGGTCGACACATAACACTAATGACTAGTATTAGTAATTATTAAAAAAAAATACAATTTTATTTATCAAATTTCTACAAAAAAATGCATGAAAAATAAAAAAGGGAATAAAGCAATTATTTAAAATTATTAAAATAAAATAAAAGTAATTAGAAAAAGGTGAGGATCGATCCTTCGCCAGTGAAGGATATAACCGAGCACCTTAACCACTGCGCCAGCATTACTTGTAGAAGAAGGTTGAAATTATGAAGTATACCGTAAGTTCCTTTGATTTGTATAGTAACAACTTATAATAAAAGGTCGTAAGTCACAGCGAAGCGTCAGGCTATTGCTTTCAGAAATGGAAGAAGGATTTTGGAATTCGACTGTACAATAATTAGTGCAGAACAAAGGCTGTTAAGGTGTGTAAAATAAAAATTATTTTAATAAATATGTTGATTGTTATAACAAATTGTTTATCTTTTTAAATTAAAATACCTATTCTTAAATAGTTATTTAAACAAATTACCAAAAAGCGTTAAAAAGTGTTCTGGTCTGATATAAATTAATTAAATAGGTAGTAAGTAATTATGCATATTAACTTTTATTTCTTATTATTATTCTGTGAAATAATAAATACTACACGCTTTTGCTATCTAGGTATAACCATAAAGCAAAATCGTGTTTCTAATTGAAAAAAAAATATTAGTACAATATTTGAGAACAATTTAACTGAACAAAAATATGGGAGTATTTCTCAATATCTGGCAACCGTAAACGCACACAGATGCACGTGTCCGTACACGGCGCCACTTATCTGCCGCGCACACATAAATAACGACTGGCACCACGTTGTTGTTCGCGCACGTTCTATCTGCCTGTTTCTTTCATCTGAGGATAGCGGGATCTAACTTTTTTAAAGCTAAATTTAATAACATGAAATCCTTTAAGTCTTTAGTTTTTAATTGTTCTAGTGCCGAAACAGACGCGTGAAAACTTTCAATAAAGGTATTTAAAGAGGCGGAATTATTAATTGCGGGTTTGATATTTAGTAGGTTAGACATATAGTGTGAGCCTAGTGCTCGTTTATCTTGGTACTTTTGAACCAAACTATTCCAGATAGACGCATAATTTTCCCCTGACGGAATAATTCCGGCGGTAATTTGCAATGCGTTTCCTTTTAGGTTACCTATTAAATATTGCACACGTTGAGAATCTGTAAGGTTTAAATTGCTATGGATATTTGATTTAAATGATTCATAAAAAACAGGCCAATTTTCAATTCTACCGTCAAAGAACGGAATCAGAATTGGTGGCAGCTTGACCGAGCATTTGGACTGCGTCGCGCTCGCGTTGTCGCTAGACGTTGAGTTATTCAATGACCTTGAGGAGTTAGCTTCGATGAGTGAACGTATTCTCTCGACACGAGTGTAAACGCCGTCAAATGATATTTGACTGTTATAATCAATTTTATGATCAGGATCTATTTGTAAAGAATACGTATTTATTTTATCTAAGTTAGTACTAAATTCCTGACGAATAACTGAGAGTATTTGTGTGTCTGCCATAAACGTCTCTGCCGAACGAAGCTCAATACTAGTCGTATTTATTTTCTTTGAAGTTTCATACAATGACGATAAACGCTCAAAGATTGCTTGATTTTTAGCTTGCAGTAATTTAATTTTGATTTTAAGTTCTTCCATATTGGAGTAGTTTTAATAGTTTGAGTTTAGTTTTTTAGTTTTTGGATAATGTTTACTCAAGTTTTAAAATTTTATTAGTTAGATTTTATTATAAGTTTTCTTAGTTAAAATAAGTTTTAAAAACAGTATTTAATTAGGTTATGATCAGTTTATTTTTATTAAAAAAAAACTTAAATTAGGCATTTTGGTGTGCCATTAGTATAACTATAAATATGTTATAGCTATCTAAGGTAGACGGCGAAAGCGGTAGAAGCTGCACGCCGGAGATTAAGAAACTTAATCTCTGGTACAAGTCGACCTCCTACAACCAGGTGGAGAATGGTCGTAGATCCCTTGGCATCGTCTGACCCAGTAGTGAGTCAGACACTAGTTAGTATTAGCTAGGCCTACGGGAATTAGAAAATACAGCGGATAGAATAATTTAGGTCTAGTGGGTAGACTAGACCATTTATTTTTTTATCTTAGGCGGGTGTAAGAAATTATTGCGGTTGAGTACGTATAAGTTGTAGGCAAGTTTACCGAACTAACTCACGTTATTTAGCGGTTTTAATAATTACCTATGCTATTTCAATGCAACAGGCGAACTATTAAGTTGGTACAGTAGTTCTCAATGAATAAATGTACCTAGCGGGGAATGTAAGAACGTCAGTATGCGTTCAAAATGGCGGTTTTATGAATTTTAGGTATTTGACCTAAATCCTAGGTATGAGACCTAATTAAGAATGCTGATTCTATGAATCCGGCTCGAAGGACCAAAAAACTTATGGTGAAGTTAGGGATAGCGGCTTACGAAGGACCAACAAGCGTTGTGTAATTTTAGCGGGAAAATAATTTTATGATGGATCGAATATTGGACGACACAGAAATTGAGCAAATGAAAGTGTGGGAGATGACTTACTTGGGAGCACTGGAGGGCAGGTTGGTGCACCGACTGCTGGCGTGGTCCGTGGATGGTCTTTGCACTCGCGCTCGGTGAATAAAGTCGATTGTATTGTCCCACTTTATCACTTTGTGTCGGCCAACACGTTAAATAGTTTATAACAGTATGATGGTACAGCGATTTAGTTTTAAGCGGTGCACGGTGTTGAGCGGTTAGCGGATTGAAGAGAACAGGGCAGAAATCATCATGGCGACCTCTGTCGTCGCGGCGCGTCGTTGCGGCGGAAAACGGTTCTCATTGGCGTAGCTGTGTAGCACCTTTTGCGGAATGGGGGTAGGATTGGGAAGGAAGCCGGAGTATGATTGGCTCAATACTGTGGTCCAATATGAATACTACCTTCAATATGTGAGACGCGTTTGGATACATGATACCAACATTTTAATATTGCTAGCTTGCGCAAGCAATTATGTTAGACATTTTTAGGTAGGAAGAATAAAAAAATAAAAACAACCACATCAAATCAATGCTCTTTATTAATTTTTATTAATACTGGAGCATCAATATACCAATTGGTTTAAATAATTTAATAAATAAATAGTAAAAATTTGTATACAATAAATAATCTTAACAGTAACAAAACCGTCGTAACATTTTTTCCATTATGACTAGATTTTCGTTTGGATGACGTAAATGTACATGAAATTTGTGAAAAATGTATTCTGTAATACACACTTGGAATTTTAGTTTTATGAGAATATAGTCGGCTGACCCTTTACAGTCAAATCGAAGTCCAGATTACTAAATATTAAATTCATTGAAAGTAAAAAATCTATGGGACTTAAACTTGACCGTTTTAGAGTTTGGCTTTTTAGATTTATATTGAGCTAATACTTGATGGTGCATTTATCGACTTTTATTAGATAGAAAATAAGACTTATGTAACAAAGAACATTCTAGAAAGTTTATAACACTAACATAACTTACAAAATGTACTTTATTACACCTGGGGCCTTTGGGATTCCGTTCAGGAGTTGCAGTAGTGATATTATAAAAAAAAAATCTCAATATTGACTTCCATAGTACCCAACTTATACCCAAGTTCCAAATCATTTAGTTTGTCATCGATTGTTTTTTTAATTAGCTCATAAAACGAAAAAGTAGCAAGTTTTATTTGATCTACACAGCAAAACCGACCGTATTCTCATATGCTAAAAGTCCATGTGTGTAACTCAATGCGTGGAGAAGGTAGTGAGCAGTTCGTCCTGGATGCTGTTGGAGCGCGCGAGGTGTCGCGCTCCTCCGAAGGCGGCGCCCACTGTGTCGGCCTGGGACGCCTCGCGGGACTTGCGCTCGTGGTATGAGTCTGAGAACTCCTGAGGAAGAAGCACGAAGACTGGGTTAGTAATGTGTTTTATTACTTGCATCATCTACCTGCCTTGTATCAACTACGTGGGGTTCGTTCGTGCGAGTTGCATTTTCTACTAACTAAAATTGAAAATCGTCCTTGCTAGTACGATATAATGATGCAATTCGACTGACTACGTAGTCGTGGCGAGCGTGTTTTGTTTTCCATGTACCCGTAGACAACCAAACGTTTTATGTCTTATGTCGTAGTGGTAAGGATGATTTTCACTTGTAGATTCGGTCGGATTGCTCCCTAAATTGGCTGGCTAGTAGCCTGGCGTTTTTGCTGAACAGAACTTTTGTGTGCTTCCTTATTTTTTAACAAATAATCGTATTTTCTTTCTTTGCAACTTAGCGTCACAAATATTCTGGACACATTGAACGACTACTTCTCTGACCGTTACAACCTATTAACCTACATAATCGGTTTTTATTTATTTATTTTTTTGCGCTTCTACTGGGGCTACCTGTGAACTTTGTTTTAGATCTAAAAAGATAGCCGTTAGAGTCACGTACTGCGTACCGTGGTATAACTAAAATGCCGTCATTTGTCAAAGCCATAAGTAACATAACAAAAAAGGCTAAAAATTTTGAGACTTGAAAGTCTTCCCCAGGTTTTAAATAGGTGTTGTTATATAACGGCATTTTAGTTACACCGCGGCAGCGTAGCGGTCTGGGCAAATAGATGTTAACTTTTGAATGCGTTCCTGATTCATGATGATGTTGTGTGGCTACAATTATTCAGTCGTTCAACAAAGACTAAAGTATAATTTTCAGCACCTAAACTCATTCATAAAACTATTGGAAAGAAAGATGGTTCTACCTTCAGTCTGTTGCCAAGGAAGCGCGCCCTCTCCCTCTTCTTGTTCATGAAGTCACTCTGTGTGAGCCACCGGTGGTCGTAGCACTCCTCAGCCAGCGGCCTCTTCAGAGGAACCTTCTTGAACAGGAACATTATGAACCTGGTCGCTTCCTGGAAAAGAAGAGATAAAGGTGGTTTAATTTTTATTCTTTTAAGAATCGATTTAGTGTCCTAGCTAGAAGATTTTTTCTTAGCCTTTTATGTCCCACTCCTGGGTAAATGCCTCCAACCATTCCTTCTACTTCTCTCGATGGTGTGCCTCTTCACGCCAATTCACAAAGTTTTTTTTTGTTGCCGCTTCGGGCCAGCCATCAAAACATTCAAATCACAAAGATTAGAACATGTGCAACTGTTTTGTGAAATGTGTTGAAAAGCAAAATGGTGTCAACAATTCCCACTACCACAATGTTTAAGCTTTTTTTGTTTTGGTGGTAAATAATCATCTAATGAGTCTTCCCTGGGAAAGTCAGACTCTTACTGGGTCAAGTCGACCCTGTTCCTTCAGTTGCTCTTTATCTTCCAGGGTCACGGTTTTCTTTACCTAATATATGTGTGTATTAATCTCAATATACTTTAAAGAATAAAAATGAGTTCACTTCCATATTTATCAAAAATACACGTTTTGCTAGAAAATTCAACTTGATCCTGTTTTAGAAAAGCATACCTGTGTGATCTCCTTGTAGAGGTGCTCGAACCTGTACCGCACGAAGGAGATGTTCTGCTTGGTCTCCTGGTCGTCGCTGCCCTTGAAGGGAGACACTCCTGACAACATGATGTACGTCAGCACGCCCACGCCCCAGATGTCCGTCTGAGGGTATGCTGGCTCGTCGTTTATTATTTCAGGTGCTGGAGGAGAGGAGAAGAGTTTTTAACCGACTTCAAAAAAAGGAGGAGGTTCTCAATTCGTCGGAATCTTTTTTTTTTATGTATGTCCCCCGATTTCTCGAAGACGCCTGGACCGATTTGGATTTTTTTTCTTTTGTTTGAAAGGGTTTACTTTCCAATTGGTCCCATGATCATCAGGTCAGGATCTGATGATGGGATCCCAGGGAAATCGAGGGCAACCTTCAAATTTTATAGGCACAGTACCATCACTACATAGTATAAAACAAAGTCGCTTTCTCTGTCCCTATGTCCCTTTGTATGCTTAAATCTTTGAAACTACGCAACGGATTTTGATGCGGTTTTTTTTAACAGATAGAGTGATTGAAGAGGAAGGTTTATATGTATAATAACATCCATTAAATAATAATAATAATAATAATAATAATATTCCACAACTATCACACAACGCCATCTAGTCCCAAGCTAAGCAGAGCTTGTGTTATGGGTACTAGACAACTGATAAACATACTTATATATTTCTAAATACATACATATTATAGATAAATTACACCCAGACACAGAACAAATGATCGTGCTCATCACACAAACATTTGTCCTGGGTGGGAATCGAACCCACGACCTCCGGCATAGCAGTCAGGGTCACTAACCACTAGACCAACAGGCCAGTCAATAGTGGAGAAGTACTGTTATTTTTGAGGTTTCTAATGTGATGTCGTAAATAATTACATTTTTTCCGCTTACATTGCAAACGCAGGCTGAACCCTACGATTTTTATCAAAATAATGTACTAAGTATTGTACACATTGAAAAGGTCTACAGAAAAGTCCGTGATGGTATATGTCTATCTCTTATGAATAACCCACAATAACTTTTTTTTGTCATTTACTTTTTACGACAAATAATGGCTAATTTTCGAAGCGATTTTAACCAATACAGCATTAATCCTTAACCAATTAAATACCTTGAATACATTGTTCATTTAATATAGATCTATATGACCCTTTACACCGTATGATTTAAGTGAATATTTTCGAAGATATTACAGATTTAAAAATTGCGGGACGTAGCATTTGCGGCGGTACCGGTCGGCCGCCCGGTGCGGCAAGAGCGTGTTATAAGACAATATCTTGGTTTAAAGAAAGAGCGATTCTGTCACCAACTAACGAACAAGCAGATAAAGTAAATAACTTGATTCTTTCAAAGATTGATGCGCCGACGAAAATATACTACTCGGTCGATACTGTTCTCGATTTGGAAGAAGCTGTTCATTTTCCTACAGAATTTCTAAACTCTTTGAACCCGTCTGGACTCCCTCCTCACAAAATGGTGTTGAAAGTAGGTTGTCCTGTTATTTTATTAAGAAACCTGAATCCACCTAAACTTTGCAATGGCACGCGTTTGCTGGTAAAATCATTGAAAACTTTCATAATAGAGTGCACAATACTCACAGGATGTGGTACCGGAGAAGATGTATTGATTCCCCGAATCCCTCTGATACCATCGGATTTACCCTTCCAATTTAAACGTTTATAGTTTCCGGTAAAGACATCTTTTGCAATGACCATTAATAAATCGCAGGGTCAAACCTTCAACGTCGCAGGCTTAGATTTGAGCGTTGACTGTTTTTCACATGGACAACTGTAGGTCGCTCTTTCAAGACCAAGAGTGACCTCCAGAGAAAACATGTTTGTATTGTCTAATGACAACAAAGCTGTGAACGTTGTTTATAAAGACATATTTTGTAAAAATAAAATAAATAGTTAAAAATGTAAAAAGTAAATAAGTAAAAATGTAGTGTATGAATTTAGATATTCCAAAGATAGCAGGAAATCTTCATGGTATAGGGAAAGGGGGATTGTTTTACTCCAAATTTAACGCGTGCGGGCCACGGGCAGTAATGAATAAATCAAAACTACTGGATCGATTTTAATCACATAGGCTATATATTTTATATCCGTGCGCGTTTATAGCCGGAGCGGGCCGCTATGTTTTTATATACAACGTTCACAGTTTTTCTGTAGTGTATTTAGTATCAGCATTGCACCCGTGCGAAGCCGGGGCGGGTCGCTAGTTTTCATATATTTTCTAAAGCTGTTCAAGTATTTGCATCTGTTAATCATCATCTCAGGTGGATGAGCTGATCATGGAAGGTACAACTCCTCTAGTAAGGAGTCGACATCGACTGTTTTAGTAAATTATGTTTGTGTTCGCATATCTCCGGAACTACAAGTCCGATTTAAGTAATTCTTTTTATGTTGTACTAGGTATCGTTCAACTTAAGGAATACTGCAAGTTTCATCAAAATCGGTTCAGTAGTTTTTGAGATAGGGAAGGAATGAAAGAGATGTTAACGATGTTATTACCGGTGCTACAGATTTCTTACATAATTATGTAAGAAAATGATGTATTTGACAAGAATTTTGGCTGAATATTTATACTAAAAAGAGTTAAAAAAAACTTTTTAGAAAAAAATGTAACCGCCTTCAAAAATAACCACAAAAAAGGGTAAAATAACCAACAAAACTTTTCTTTCGGAAGTCGGTGGCAAAAATACAATGAAATTAATAAAAAAACCACCGACTTCCGAAAGAAAAGTTTTGTAGGTTATTTTACCCTTTTTTGTGGTAATTTTTGAAGGCGGTTACATTTTTTTCTAAAAAGTTTTTTTTAGTAACTGATTTTGGGAGGCACAAAATACTTCTATCAAAGCTTAATTAGGTTGTTCCTAAGTGGCGTTGAACAAATCCTCCCCAAGAATTCTTGGGAGGGATTTGGGGGAGGCCTTTGTGAGGTATCACGTATATTGCAGATTATAGAGGTTCTTACCTTTGTATTCCAAGTCACCAACTTGAGGTACACTGGTGCCCAACTTGGTAACTTTGTGTGCAGATCCGAAGTCCACCAGCTTAACCTGGATGGATCTTACAGAAGCCATCACCACGTTGTCAGGCTGCAGGTCCAGGTGGCAGTAGCCTCGCCAGTGGAGGTACTGCAGACCGTCCAGGATCTGTGTGACGATGGTCGCTACCATCTGCTCTGTGTAGTCGTGACGACTGGCCAGGTAAGTCATGATATCAGCTCCTTGCAGCTTCTCCAAGATCAAAGCCGCAACTGAGGAGCCAGGGGCTTGGTAAGCACCAATTAAGTTAGATATCCTTTCGTGTCTCAACCTCCTTAAACATTCGAACTCCCTTTGGATCTGTACTTCCGTATCCGGTCGTTGCTCCAGAATCTTCGATACTACTACATTATCGTTGGTCTTGTCGATGCCTTTGACGACGATCGAGAACTTTCCACGCCAGAGTTCGGAAACAAAGCTGTAGCGTTCAGTGAATTGTTGAGAAGACACCCATTCCACTGGTCTATCTTCGATGGAATAGTCCAGTTTGGGTTTGTTCTCGTCTAAAGTGACTTCTTGTCCAGATTCCGTGATCTGTTGAAGGTGTCTCATTGCTTTAGTGACTTCTATCTTGGGTGCGCCGGCTGTTTTGGTCTTGACTAAGTGTGTGGGGATGCCCTTGTCACTCCATCCAATCCTGTTGCGGGACGAAAGTCGGAACTGGTAGCTGGTGTCAGGGGAGAGGTTGTGGACGACGAAGAATTCGTGGTCGATGTTGTTGGCGACGTCTTTCCATTCTACGCTGTCTCCCGCCTTGTATTGCAGGCTGTAGCAGATGACGGTGGAGTTACCATCATATTTAGGCTGCTTCCATCTGAGCAAGACTTCGGTATCTGACACTTCAGCGGCAGTGGGGCTGTCGGGAGCATCCGGAGTGGTTGCCTCCACAATCCTGGTCCTAGCAACAGTCTGTCCGACCTTATTCCTGGCTACGACCTTGTAGTAGCCGATATCGTGGTGCTTAGCGGGTGAGAATTTAAGGGTAGATCTGCCTTCTTCATCTTCAACGATAGTGATACGTTGACCTTCGGCAATTGGCATATCGTTCTTGAACCATGTGATGGCGGGTTTGGGGTCTCCTACGGCGAAGCAGGAGAGATGAGCGTCCTCTCCTTCTCTTACGGGGAGGAGCTGAGGTTTCTCGCGGAAGAAGGGAAGTTGTCCTTCTTTCTTGGACTCCATGAGGGCCTGTGCCTCTGCGTATGAGTCCAGCCTGGTGCCGAGCTCGTGTCGCAGGCGGCGGATGGTGTAGGACTCCGTGCCGTAGTTGTTGATCCTCTCGCGGCGCTCGTCGTCGATCTCCTCGTCCATTATGTCCGTGAAGCGACGACGCTCGCGAATGATTGGGGTCTGGGGAGAAGACGCAATGTTTTAAACAATGAAATATCAAAATAGCAGCTAATCGAGGGTAAGTATACTTTGGTTGTAAACAAATAAAGAGCAATAAAAAATACATACCCTAGGATCATAGGTGTCAAAGACGTTAAGACTGTACCCTGGCGACCGGTTGCAGGCCACCTTCATATATTCACGCAGACGCACCGGGAACTGTGTGTCACGCAGCTGCAGCAGGTACGTGTCGGGGCCGTTCTGGTAGCTGCGGGGAGGAAGAGATATGTAAGGAAAAGCTGTTATTTCTCAACTGGCAAGAATGTTAGAATAGGAGGAAGCTGGCAAAGTCAGTAATCATTTTCTTTAAAGAAATAGTACTTAATCATTTTCATTAGCATAAAAAAATAGAGGCCATACACGATAGGCTTTGCATGATGGTTTTAACCGTGTACGCATAACCGACCGCACACATCATGCAAACCCTAACGTGTATGGCCTCCATGAGAGAATTTCATCTTAGAAATTCTCATTAAAAAACGTACTGCCAAATCAAATATCCTGAAGATTCGCTGAAAATTGCACAAAATGCTTGATATATTTATACTCACTGGCTCTCTGACTTGGCGGACACCTCCCAGTCGGGATGGTCCCACTGTTTGAAGTTGAGCTCATGTTCACCTGGCTCGCGATCGTGAGGGACGCGGTCCGGCGTCGCTGGAAAGTTATAAAATTTATTTATTTTAAAGATGACAAGAAATAATGTTAGTTCATTTGAAAAGGGGAAAGGCACGAAAAGAATTAAGTATGATTTGTGAAAATAAAACAACATTCAGGGTGTTCCTTCAAGAGATTGGATTCAAAATAAGTAGACATTACTTCCAATGCATGCCCATAAACAGACCTAAATAGCACAAATAATGGAGAATCAGGTAAACAGGAGGTCAAGGACAGCCTCAGCACAAACAAAGTTCTAAAACCCACACGAGGAAAAATGAACGGTGGTAGTTTGACGTGACGGAAATTGACTTTTTTGTATTTACAAAATTTGGCTCAGCACTCTGTGAGTTGAAAATCCAATATCAATGTCTATCAAAGTGAGAAATGTGGCATTTCAAATATACATTATCGATAGTAATTTAATGTAAACTACGCCAGATAGTTCGGATCATGAACTTAGTTCAAATGCTGATCAGTTTTCTTTGACGGGTGCTTCTTTAAAATTGGCAAATTGGGATTTGGGACGTTGATTTGTTACAGACCAAAATCTCGACCAAGATTGCGACTGAGATACAGTATTAATTTCTACTTTAACATGGCGATGAGACCAATGTGAAAGAGGAAATATGGAGACTTGACTAACCTTCAGGAGTGTAAGTCTCTCCCGGCGGGTACACCATCTTGGAGGGATGCTCGTCGGCCCCGCTCAGCGGCTTGCGACGGAACCAGTTGCGACATTGTGCGTTGCTGGTCCAGTCCCTGATCCAATCAATGACTCCTTTAATAGCCTTCATTGTATAGCACACTTATTTCAAACACTTTTTTGACCAATATAAGAGGTTTTTTTATTTAGAACAGGAAATGGAGTGCAAAATAGTTTTTTTTTTGGCACGGTAAGTCAAGAAGTTTGGAAAAAATGGCACAGGAAGGAAGGAGTTTTTTAATGTTTTTTTTTTTTCACTTATTTCCCTTCAAAAGGTTACATAGTACTGTCTGGCTTCTTCTCAAAGCCACGTCCAATAAGTTGGGTGTAATCACATGGTCATTGACAAAAATGTTTACCAATGTTTGTGACAAGTGTGGTGGTCGATGCCAACTCTTTATTTAGTTATTGGCTCAATGTGATTGATTTAGGACAGTGCCAAATATATCTGTGTGACATAATGAATTGAATCATTGTGATTTTCCGGATTGTATTAGGGTTTGTATATATTGATGGTTGATCGCGTGGCAAACGCGTGTGCATGCGGTTTTTATTTCAAGTAGTGGAACTAAACTATGGAAAATTGGAATGTTTTTCTGTTTACGTTAATGAACATTGTGTGATATTAGAAAACTCGGTATAGGCTTAATTTAGGTCGGTAAATTTCAGTAAATGCATCTACAAGATCAAGTTAAATTACGTTTTAGATATCAATATAAAATGACGATAAAAAAGGCCGTTAATAGCAGTTGTCTTGCATCCTATCTTTAGTTTTTTTTTGATGAACTTAATAAAAATATGTGAACTGTCACCAGCTCATTTGATTTTACTAATTTCAGAAAAGCACACACCATAATGGGTGAAACACTCGCGTTATTCATAGTCTGTGCACGCCTTAATGACTGCATCAATAATTAATTAGTACTAAATCTTCCACCCACGCGATCACACAAGAATCTCGACACATGCAAAATGTTTGCGATATATTTTTTGAGGCCAGAAATGTCATCATCCGATTCGGATTTATAAGACTTTGACAGTATCCAGGTTATTTATAAATGGTTATTTTAGAAAGAAATTTTGCTGTATTTCATTCAGAAGTTCAGATAGCCATTTATGGGCTGTTATGATTATTGTGCCTACACTCTGTAAGCTATACATATCACGTCACGTAGAAGATTTTAAATTTAATTTTCTATAGAGTCAAGTTGTAACGATGGGTCGCGGGACTTTCTTAAAAGGGTACAGCAGCCCTGGATCGCAAACGGCAACTGGAAGATGAGGAATCGTTTTTGCCACTCATGTCTGACGGTTCATTCTGCATCACCCAGTGCGTGAAGACTTAAATGATTTTCCAAAAAAAGTTCTTACAATCATAGGTACCTACTCTGCGAAATCGATCTTTTATGAAATAAATTATTACAGCAAAAACCGTTTTTTAAATTAGGTAAATGTATTACTGTGTGCACATAATATTATACCTAGTAGAGCTCATTACTGTACAAACATTAAAACGTGTCAAACTCATGATTTGTAGCCAATCACGAGTATCAGACAAGTAGACAACTTGTAGCCGTGATGTCATCCTTAAATATTTCAGACACTGATAATTATGACATTTATCTAATAATAACTGCAGGCGTGCGTGCATCGTTGAAATTTAAACTTAATATCAATGACATAAAATTCGAATCGGCTTGACTAAAGTTCATATACGATTTGACACCGCAAAAGTTCGATCAAATTGGTACACTACAAATTGCTTTATTAGGCGGGATTAGTATACCCTATTCAATTTTATCGGTCTATTAATCGTCTTTAATATTATACATGCAAGGGTTTGAATATTTGGATGAATGGACGATGTTTCACGTTAAAATGGCTGAACGGAACTAGATGAAATTCTATAGTCTTTAATAACACATGGGATACTGTTTGTGTATCAAGTTCTCGGGTCTGTTTATGTACCAATTCTCGAGTCACACTCGGGCGACTGGACTGTTAGTGAAAAAATTTGAAAACTCACCTATACAAGTTGTAGTAATTCCTCAGCCTATCCGTAGTGATCTGGTACTCCTCCTGATAGATCTTGTCAGCCAATCCCAACCAGGGATGAGACAGAGCAGAGTTCACATCCATACGCTCATGCCAGTTGAAGACCAGGAGCTTGGAGATAAAGTCCCGGCTCTCGGTACTGAGGCGAGACCACCACTCCTCATCGTGCCACTCCCATCTTCCCTCCCGGATTCTGGTGAGGGTCTCTCTATCATTGACTCCTCTGAAGGGAGAGTGTCCACTCAGGAGGATATAAGTTATGATGCCGATGCTCCACATGTCAGCCCCGAAGGAGACTCCCTCTCCGCGTGCGACCTCCGGCGCCACAAACTCCGGCATGCCGTAGTCGAGGGAGGCGTACTTGTTGAAGTGGATGCGACGAGAGAGACCGAAGTCGCAGATCTTTAGTTCGTCGCTGCCGGCGTGAGAGAGGAGGAGCTCGCCGATCTGGGGGTGAAGGGTGAAATGTTACGAATTGATTGGTCAAGAGACACGCATCGACATATATTCGTATAATTGACGGGACTTTCACTCGCAGAGTGCTGATATAGTAAAGAGATTCACAGGCTCATTTTATTTTAGAAAAATTATGCGGGTTCCGAGTAAAACTAACACTACTTAATGATTAAATCTCTCGAATGTTTTTACTGGGCTTCTGCGAAGTTACGGGCTCAAAAGCTAGCAAAAACTCAAAAAAAATCCTCATTCTCTAATACGAGAACAAAAAGAAAGATAACAAAAATTAACCTGGCTCTCTGGCTGACATGAAGTGGAATTGAACTAAGCCAGAAGTATCTAGAAATGCGATTTTTTGATCCCAAAAAAGTTCTTGAACAATTTCGAAACCTATAAACCTTTAAAATTGAATGTCTAAAGAGTGGATAAATTAATTAGCCAGATCATTTAGTCGGAATTTACCGATATGTTTGATTTAGTTTAATCCCACTTCATCTCAGTGTGGTCTTGCAGTTTTTATGCATTGCCGCAATTCTAGTAAAGAATCATGTCTTTCACTGTGGTTTTCAATGAATATTAAAATTAGTTAAAAAAAATCTTGTGGCTGTAAAAGAAATAAAAAAAAAAACACAAAACTCACCGTGAGCCCCAAATGCGCGATACTATTATCGTGCATATACTTGACTCCCCGCAGCAGCTGCCTGATGTACCCGGCGATCTCCCTCTCCGTGTACCCCGCCCCCCGCAGCAGCCGGTCCCTCACCAGCTCCCCGCCCCCCGCCAGCTCCAGCACCAGCGCCAGCGTGTGCTCGTGCTCGTAGGCATCGTGCAGACGGATCAGGTGCCGGTCGTTGAGGAGGTTCATTATGTCCAACTCGTTCTTCATGAAGGGTTTCAGGGCTGAATGGCCGTGCATTATCTTGGCGGCGTAGTTACGGCCTGTGGAGAAAATAATGTGATGGAGTTTAGTTCAAGATGTTGTTTTTTGGGTTGGTAGTTATCTCAAACGCTTCCTGAATTTGAGATAACTTGGTTAGTACATATCTCTAAAATTGGGGACACACTAACGGAAAATGCCGTCAATTATTGCGATGATCACCGATACGAACATTAAAAGTCCATCATCGCAAAGTATGGCCTCCGCATAAGAAAATAATATAACATTTCGGTGAACGAAATTCATCGGTAATTTACACGCATTTCTTTGGAAAAATCGATTTCGTATTCGACACAACGAGTGTATAGGCAAGTATATTCGGATTTCTCCCTATTGGCCAATTTAAAAAAATTGGCCAATAGGGAGAAATCCGAATTCATAAGAGATACAGGAAAACTTTCTTAGAAACCTTTAGCTCTTTTTTGATGTTGACAATTTTGACTTAAAAAAAATTGCCCAATTTCACTTTCGTAAGGATCATTTCATTGTATGGGAAGAAAAATATCAGGACAGTAGAAGTTTGTCAAAAGTACAGTAATGTTTTCTTATAACAGCATAAAGCGGTATTGGTAGTAGTCAGTATTCCATTAGATTTCACCAACTTCTGTTGTCCAGACATTTTCCAATAACATCGAAAAGCACTCCCGAATTTTGGTGCGTTTTATCTTGGTAAATATTAGTTGATTTTACAAAAGAAAAAATACGTATTATTTTTCAACACTCTAAATATGGACTAATTAGATTTTTTGTAATTTATTGATTCTGTCAAATAGCCATTATTGTAGTCTAGGTTCCCTTACCGTTAAGTCTCTCAGCAGCATGGTACACCACTCCCTGCACTCCTCGTCCCAGTTCATCTCCGATGTCGTAGAAGTCTCCGAACGGCTTCGTGCTCGGCTTTATACGTGGTGGGTGCTCACGTATCCTGTGGAATTCAAACAAATTAATAAAATGTTTTATAGTTATAGTCTTTGCAGATTCAGTTGGCTTATTTAAAAAAATGCGAAATAACGAACTGGGATCAAAATCTACCGATCACCATTACTCATGCGTTCAAACTTATGAACGTCACCAATATATCTGGAAATTAATATTGAAGTTCTCAAATCCTCTTTATTAGCTTGGCTTTGAATTTAAGTTCATATCAACCAAAATGTTATGGGGATTTTGGTAGCAGTAATGTTTTTTATATACCATAAAGGTAACAAACAAGCATACAGATAAGGAAGCCTGCATTATCAGAGGTATTGCCAAGCGTTGACGATCCTGCAACTTTATAAAGTAGGAAAGAACGTTGTGCCGACAGTTTAAAGGACAATATTTCCTCTGAAATGTGTTTACACTGTAGGTCCTTCAGCTCTTGGCATACCCTTCCTTCAAGAACTGGCTCAACCGCATCCGCTGACCAGACTTATGCGAGCTTTTTCCGAAGAAGTCCCGATTCTAGGTTACAAAGGGCTAATAATATTTTAGAGGTACTAGTTGGAAAAAAATGTTGTTGGATGCATACAACCTGAATGTCTAAAATACCGCATGGCAAAACACAAGAATAGTCAATGACGTTGCTGGAAATCATCGGAAATTCATTCGTGCATTTTCCGCAACGCCATTGGCTTTTCATTCACGATGGTGAATCATTTGGGATATTGCGTGGCAGTTTTCGACCCTGTGAGAAGCCATTTTACCTGTCGGAGTACTCATGCTCTGACTCCTCCACATGCAGCATGGCGGATGTGCTGACGCTGCCGGCCACGTTCCTGGCGGAGATAGAGTACAGACCCTCGTCCTTCAGGATCGCGTCGTGGATCACCAGCTGGCAGGTGTCCGGCTCGATGAACTGGATCTGGGGAATGGAAATGCAAACGTTTGAGTGAAAAACTGCTTGCATTTTTTTTGTATTTTGATGATTTACTTCCGTTGGTCCTAGATGTGATTTGTAGATTTCTGGCTGTCGTTACTGTTAGTTATAAGCTCGAAAGTCTGACAAGCAGTCCTACCAAAGGGTATCGTATCACTGAGTTACTGGGTTGTAGAGATCAGATAGGCAGTCGCTCTGTGAAAAATGCTGATATTGAGTTGCATGCGTTTTGACTGGAGGCCGATCGCAACATAGTTGGGAAAAGGCAGGCAGATGATGATGTATTTGTGTGAGATGAGTTTTCTTTGGACTCTAGTTCAGAGGTGACAGAGACTGAGCCTACGACGGATTGAGCTTACCTAGAAGTAGATTCACTCTTATTTTAAAAAGTTTCGGGTATAAAGACGCAGGTAGACAACTCTTTTGCTGTGTGCTTTATCACAGATGTTTCCGTTTTTTAGGGTTCCGTAGTCAACAAGGAACCCTTATAGTTTCGCCATGTCCGTCCGTCCGTCCATCCGTCCGTCCGTCCGTCCGTCCGTCCGTCCGTCTGTCCGCAGTTTAGCTCAGAGACGCACAGTACTAGAGAGCTGTAATTTGGTGTAAATATACGGATTTGTGGTGCCGAAAAAGTGGTAAAATAAAATCTCGTAAAATATTTTTTTTTAGGGTACCTCCTGTACACGTAAAGTGGGGATGTTTTTTTTTTTCTCGTGTACCCCTTAGTGTGGGGTATCATTAAATAGGTCTTTAAAAAATATTGATAGTTTCCATTAACAATTTTTTGATAAAAAATTTCGTTTGTGAAATATTAAGCTTTAAAGTGCTAAATTTTGCTCGACTCGAGTGTCCCCCCCCTCTACCAGCTAAACGGTTATGTTTGGGGGTGTGAAAAAATTCACAATAGTAGTATATATAACGAAGTTTAAAAGAAAATTATCATGACTAAGTAGGCTTTACAACTTTACGAGTAATAGTCGACCAACTTATAAAATGTACTTGGATAACATATTTTCTTAAACAAATGTATCGGAGAACATGTTCTTCAACTGCAAATGTAAGTTTGTCAATTTTATTTTTACAGCTTTAATAGGTATGTTTTTTGGGGATAGGTAGGTTTTCATCGTCAACTATTTTTAACTAACTTCAAAAAAAGGAGGAGGTTCTAAATTCGTCGCAATCTTTTTTTTAATGTATTTTCCCCGATTTCTCAGACTCCTGGACCGATTTTGAAAATTCTTCTTTTTTTTAAATTAAATTCAGCGAATCAGTTTAGTTAGTTCGCATAAGTATTTTGATGGGCAACTACGGAACCCTACACTGTGCGTGGCCCGACACGCACTTGGCCGGTTTTTTTTTAATTTAATTTTAGGTCTTGTTTGACCACTTCCTTATCTGTAAACGATGATGTAGTCAAATTCCATCTCACCTTGATCCTGGTGCTAGCTGCGAGCGGCTGCCAGTCCTTGTACCACTTGATGTCAGGATACGGTACTCCGGTGACCCTGGCCTCGAACCTGGCCGTCTTCCTCTGCAGCACCACCACCTCCTCGGGCCTCCTGATGAACGTGGGGTACTCCGCGACCTCCAGCCGCACTCTCTGTCGAGCCTGGCCGTGCTCGTTGGTGGCGACTGCCTCGTACCAGCCTGCGTCACGTTCTAACATCCTGGGGAGGAGGGAGATGGGTTGTTGAAGAAATAATTATGCAAAGGGCCATAGAATCTACTTATTGTTTCCAAGGACATCGGTTTTGTCTCTGTGAGAGGAATTAAGTTTAATTTACGAGGGTTTTATAATTGTTTCATAATCTAAGACTTCTATCTTATTACAAAAGAAGATCCTATTGTAGCACAAAATGAGTAATTTTTCAGACTTTGAATCTTATTCCAAGTAAGCAAGATAGTCCCGAGTCGACGGCGAGTTATGTTCCACGCGCTTGAAAGAGGTGTCAGCATAATGACGGGGCCCCCCTCTAAGGGGGCAAAGCCTGCCGGGGTCGCGGGACTAACGAATTACCGTAAACCCGGAACGTAAAGGACCATTGAAGGACACCGTGCATTTTAGTCGGTACAAGTCCGACATGTGGCCTCCTGCCCTGCCCCGAGTGGAGGATTTATTTGATGATATTACCACGTAAAAAAAAAGAAATGTGACTCATATACATAGGTATTTTAGAAAAATCCATATTTAATTTGCAAGACAAAAGTTAAATTAATATACTCACTTGTTAATAAACAGCGTAGCCTGTCCATTCCTGGTATAACTCCAATCATACCGTCCACCGATCTCGATGGGCTCATCATTGAAGAAGTACGTCATCTTCGGCTTGGGATACCCATACACGAACCAGAACAGGTTCACATTGTGTCCCTTCACACCGTACTGGGAATCATACTCCTGGCGAAGGAATTTGGGGGCTTGGGCATATCCATCATGAGGAGGTCTTTCAATATCAAAGTCTTTGGGGAAGTAGGGAGAAGTTTCTGGTCTAAAATCTATACCAGGTTCCAGGTAAGGTATGAATTTAGGAGGATCAGGTTCCAGTTTAGATCTGTGGGTGATGGCGAAGGGAGAGGGGTCGCTGACCCCATATTTGTTCTCAACACGGATACGGAACTTGTAGTCGCGGAATGGTTCCAGGTTGCGGATGTCGCAGACGCAGGAGCGGAGGCCTGTGCGGGCTGTGAACCAGTCGCCGTCCGGGACTTCGCACATCTCCACCTGGTAAGAAAATGGGTGGAGAGTTATAAAATGTTATAAAGAGAAAAATCGGTAGAGGCCTTGTAATGTTTGATCACATTTATGCTTTGATCAGATTACGAAGAAACTGGGATGAAATCTAGTCGAGAGTACCAAACTAGGAAAGATGTAAAAGAAATAAAAAACAAAAAAAAACAGAAAATGACAAATTAAATAATTGCTTGTTTTTGATGAACTGCTCTGTTTAATAATAACATTATAAAAAGTTACTAGATAAAAGATACTTATGGAAAAACAAAAGAATTGACAATATAAAGGCGATTTGCAAGGTTTGCATAATATATAACCTTTTTGAAAACCTGTAGTTTCAAGTTTCTACTATTCCATAAACCATCTTAGAAATAATTATGTTCAATCGCGGTTCATTGCTATGGTTTTTCTTTTGACTTAAAAAATAAAAACTTTGCCTCACACTAGGAATTTCTCCTGTATCGTGAGTGCTGTATGCGTGTTTTACAAACATAGAATCTAACATACCTACACAAAAACCCAGACCCGGAACAACTACCTGCAGGTCATACAAATATTTGTACCGTACGGGAGTCGAACCCGCGATACACTGCGCAGCAGTCGATCACTCAACCACTGCGCCATCCGTGCTGTCGTTGTTGTTGTTCGCAATATTACATTAAAATGGCTTAACTAAACTCGAGCTTTACCTGGTAAGTGACCGGGAACCTCGGTCCATGAGGGATGGACGGCTTCCATCCGAGGGTCAGGTGCCTGTCAGCCATGCTCCTGATGATGGGTCTGTCAGCCAGGGGCATGGGGATACCGGTCTTCTTCATCTTGTCGAAGTCAGAGTACTGGTCTCCGATGGGACGCTTGGATGTGTGGGGTTCCAGAGCTGGAGAGGAGAATTAATGGACATTTTTAGTCTTCTTGCCATTTTTGATTTAGTTTTTTTTTACAGGTTTCAATTGAACATAGCTCAGACAGATCCGGGTCGACGGCGCGTTGTGTTCCACGCGCGCCTCAAAGAGTGTCAGTAGAATGACGGGGCCCCCGTTTAGAGGGCAAAAACCTGGCGGGGTCGCGTGACTAACAAATGCTGTGACCCTGGAACGTAAGGGGCTATTGACGGACACCGTGGATTTTAGTCAGTACAAGTCTGACAATCCCTCCCGTCCTGCCCTGGGTAGGAAGACTCATTTGATGGTTGCAACGCGTAAAAAAAAAGGTTATACTCACTATCATAAGTAAGCTGTGCGCTGCACTCAGCCTCTCCGTGAGGGTTGTATATCCTGCAGCGGTAGGTGCCCACGTCTGTGGGGTCTACTCCGCTGATGGTGAGACGGAGAAGACCGGTGGTCTCCTTGTCCATGCGGATCCTCTCGCAAGGGAACAGCCTCTCGTCGTTGCGGAACCTGTATGTAAAATATTCTTTAATTTTTCTAGCTTCAATCATTTCAGCAGAAAGATGGGATTTTAAGACTTGCTGAATTGCATCTTCTAAGCAAAGCCGTGTTGTGGCTTGCATCAAATGTGATTTCAAGGACCTTAGATGGTTGGCTGATTATAGGATCTAGGGATTGATTGATCCATTTTATGGGATACATAACACGCTACGCTGTTTTTGATACGCAGGTGGACTTTTCTAGGCATATTCCCACTGACCCCATTGACGGGGACAGAGCAACTCGAATAAAAAAAAAATGATCTCATTGTCCCATTGACCAATTCCAATAAATAGGGATTAGAGAACAAATTTTAAGCAAGCTCCAAAGCTGGTTACTGGTAAATGAGGACAGCGGGAACAAGTTCACATGTCTTAATTAACGGGGATTAATCAATGGGAATAGCGCGAACATTTTTTTACTATATTATTTGTGTTGCTCTCTCCCCATCGACGGGGAAACACCTAATTGGGACAGCGAGACTACACAGATGCTTGTTTATTTCTGCTTTAAAGCGTACCAAATAATAATATTACGTACCACTCCACATCAGGGTCTGGTGTCCCGGTGGCGCAGGCAGTGAACTTGGCACTCATACCACGGAACACCTCGATGTCTCCGATCTTCTTCAGGAACTCTGGAGGCTCCACCTTCTGCTGGCGGGCGCTGGGACCAGAACAAAGAATTAGTTTGCATTCTATGGTTCGCTTTTTGGAAGTGGCATTCCATTGTTGTTCTTTCTTTGGAAATTGGATAAGCGGTATTCGTACAGTTCAGTAAAGAAAAAAACCGGCCAAGTGCGAGTCGGACTCGCCCATGAAGGATTCCGTAGCAGCAAGTAACACAATATAAACGTTCTTGTAGTTGATTGTAACTTTGAAAAGTAAATTGCGGTTTACAATTTATGACGCTTAAAAAAAACTAATTACTCGATCTCGTTCAAACCAATTTTCAATTGAAGTTTACATGGTAATGTACATCATATAATCTAAATAATACTCACATCTTATCCACCACCTCCAGGTTGGCCTCACAGCTGGCCTCTCCCTCCCTGTTCGTGGCCACACACTTGTACCTCCCCGCGTCACTGGGAGTGAGGTCCCTCACGTACAGGCAGCACGTGTCTCCGTCCCGCTTGAGGTTGTACTTGTCACTGTGACGGAGTGGAACACCGTCCTTGTACCACGTGATGTCCGGGAATGGAATGCCGAAGACACGCGCCGGGAATTTGGCGTCGAATGTTGGTAGCTGTGGAAAATGAAATACATTTTGAGAATTGATTCTAAAATCCATTTTTTGCCAATTTAGTGTGTAAAATGGAATTTTATATTATTTACCTACACTTTTTGTCTACATTGCTTTATACAACACTAGCTGACCCGTGCCCACTACGTCGGGCAGTATTTCGGCTATTATGTATGATATCTTTATAATTTATAGCCTATAGCACTCACGGATAATGTAGCTTTCTACCAGTGAAACAATTTTTTAAATCGGTTCATTACTTCCGGAGATTACCCCCTACATACAAACTTACAAACATACAAACTTACAAACAAATGTTACCTCTTTATAATATTAGTATAGATTACTTGAGTGGCGTTTTAAATCCCGTGATTTGCTTTTATACCTAGCTTGCACGCAAATCGCAAAAATAGTAAGTTTCATTGATTGAGGTAGGAAGCAATTCACGTTGCTTGTAAACGTTTTTGAAGTGAAAACTTCTTTAGCGGCGTTGTACACTTTTTCTGTAATGGGTAAAAAATTTAAAACTCGCGTCAGGGTCACGTGACCCTGATCGAAAATGAGTAAGACGTCATTCAAATTAGTTAATTTCATATCTGTACTACTCCAGTTTTAAAATAAAACATAGTAACAAAAAAGTTTTCACTTCTACCGGCACTCCTGGAGTGCAACCTTTTTTTTTTTTTTTGTATCTTAAGTGGTAAACTTATCAGAAGAATCCTCCCGCCCTGGGTGACTGTCAGATTTTTGAAGTGAAAACTTCTTTAGCGGCGTTGTACACTTTTTCTGTAATGGGTAAAAAATTTAAAACTCGCGTCAGGGTCACGTGACCCTGATCGAAAATGAGTAAGACGTCATTCAAATTAGTTAATTTCATATCTGTACTACTCCAGTTTTAAAATAAAACATAGTAACAAAAAAGTTTTCACTTCTACCGGCACTCCTGGAGTGCAACCTTTTTTTACTAACTAAAGTCCAAACACTGCCAGTCCCAGTGTGCTTCTACTTGCGCTAGCTTTTTTTTGTAATCATAAGAAAACAAACCGTACACTTACGTAACCCAAAAACTGATATTGTTGAATTTCATGTGAAATATGGATGTTGGTGAAAAGACTTACCGTCTTACTACCAACAGCGTTAAACATCTGTTGAACACTTGTCTAAAAAAGAGTCAACTGCAAAATGGCATTTGACATTGATAGAGTCGTTTTGCAGTTACTTTTTTTTAGACAAGTGTTCAACAGATGGTAAAGTTTTTGTAGTAAGACGGATATTTTTTGTTATTCGCAGAATATTAAACGATTTCTAAAAAAAGGTTATCAGATTTTTATTTTTTGAGTATTTTTTTTAACTGTGTTTAATTGAATGAGCTTTTAAAACAATTGCAACAAAAATAAACGAGACACTTGTAGTAATAACTTGTTACCTGCTGCAAGTCAGTGAACTTCTGTGAGAAGGTGGGTGCTGCGTACACCTTGCGGACGTTGATGGTTCCCTCCGAGGAGTCCTCTCCCAGAGGGTTCACCAGCTTGATGGAGTACACGCCTGCGTCCGGGAGTTCTACTGGGTTGATCTCTAAGCCGACCTGGGTAGAGAATGGAAGATTGTTTAGATTTTGTATGTATAAATTCGGCTAGATAATGGATGTGTTATCTATAAAAAAATTGAATATTTTTTCTTTGAAACTCTAAAATAGTGTCACGTCAATAGACTAAAAAAAAATCTGTTATATTAGTTTACTTCGAGCAGTAGGTACAGATATTTTAAAAGTTGTTTGAATTTAAACATCACTTTTATGCAGTTTTGGAAGCTAAGTTTATTTGACAAATTCTCGTTTTTCTAACGACTTAACTCATATACAATTGTCCCTTTATCGCAAATAATACGTAAAAAAAATTATGGAATGTATAACACACTCACCCTCTTGCCATCACACGTGAGTCTGATCTTCTCATTGGGTGTGATGGGTAGTCCGTCCTTGGTCCAAGCCACCTCGGGCACCGGGTTGCCCACGAAGGGAGCCGACACGGAGAGGGGCTGTCCCTCCTCCGCCGTGAGGTCCCGCAGACCGTGGATGAAGCGGGGACGCTCTTGTGGGAGGGAGTCGTCTGTGCGGCCTGGGGAGATGATAAAAACACACAATTATAGGTAGTGTTATTTCATAATGTCGACTGTCTTGACCGGAAGGCAAGCTAAACATTACTTGTTGTCCGCAAACCCGCATCTACAGCGACCAGAAATCGCCCAGCGATAACCACCGTCATGGGAATTTCAAGTGACGGATGGATCGTGAAGTGAAGGATTTTTAACCCTCACGCATTGCACCTCCTCCTTTGGCAGCATTACTGCTTGCAGAAGGAGGTGACTGCTTGCAATTCCTCTTTTCTCGGTATCATGGATTCAGTCCAATCAGAAGCATCCGACAAAAGTAAACGAACTGTAGTTTGGAATGAGATTGAATGAAATGACCTTGGGGTCTTCAAGTCAAGAGTGAACAGATTACTTCTAGGCAAGCGTGCTTCACCGTGCGTCGACCACATCTTCACTTGCCATCAGGCGAGTTATAAAGTCGACTGGCCTGTTGGTCTAGTGGTTAGTGACCCTGACTGCTATGCCGGAGGTCGTGGGTTCGATTCCCACCCAGGACAAATGTTTGTGTGATGAGCACGATCATTTGTTCTGTGTCTGGGTGTAATTTATCTATAATATGTATGTATTTAGAAATATATAAGTTTGTTTATCAGTTGTCTAGTACCCATAACACAAGCTCTGCTTAGCTTGGGATTAGATGGCGTTGTGTGATAGTTGTGGAATATTATTATTATTTTCGGAAAGTGTTTTCACTTCTCAGTTAAGGACTGAGAAGTGAAAACACTTTGGCTGGATTTTTACTACAATTACGGGCCGAAACCAAAGCAAATGCAGCGTGTGGTGTGTACTTTATGTGATTTGGTGAGATCCCAGGTAGCAAGTGACGTCGGCGACTAAAAAATGACGACATTCTTAAGTCAATTTAGGGTCACCACAGTTACGTCATTATTGTACGTCATACTTACGTACTATTATAGTACTGTACTGTACGTACTGTATAGGTCATAAATGATACCTCCTAACAACGTCATTTTACAGTCTGTCCCTTATTAGTCTAAAATAATGTGCCCTCAGGTTGACGACTGTTGTATGACATATCTGGTCCTAAAGTGACCCAAAGAGCGAAAGATTGGTTAAAGAACAGTTTATGGAATGCATCTGACTGACATAATTCCACGAGTGAAGTCGACCACCAACATAGCGAATATTATGGGCAAATACTAATCATTATAACAAGGATTTGTATAGCCGGTACATTAGTCCAGTCAACGAGGATTTTTTTGTATGAAGACTTTCGAAAAAATCCTCCGGCGCTGAAATTTGGCATATGACAGGTGACACAGATTACAGATGCACAATAATCCAAAAAAAATTTAGCCTAGAAGTTCCGTTTTTAGGGTTCCGTAGTCAACAAGGAACCCTTATAGTTTCGCCATGTCCGTCCGTCCGTCCGTCCGTCTGTCCGCAGCTTAGCACAGAGACGCCCAGTACTAGAAAGCTGTAATTTGGTGTAAATATACGGATTTGTTGCGCCGAAAAAGTGGTAAAATAAAATCTCTTAAAATATATTTTTTTAGGGTACCTCCTGTACACGTCAAGTGGGGATGTTTTTTTTATTTCTCGCGTACCCCTTAGTGTGGGGTATCATTAAATAGGTCTTTAAAAAATATTGATAGTTTCCATTAACACTTTTTTGATAAAAAGATTCGTTTGTGAAATATTAAGCTTTAAAGTGCTAATTTTTGCTCGACTCGAGTGTCCCCCCCCTCTACCAGCTAAACGGTTATGTTTGGGGGTGTGAAAAAATTCACAATAGTAGTATATATAACGAAATTTTAAGGAAAATTATCATGACTAAGTAGGGTTTACAAGTTTACGAGTAATAGTCGACCAATTTATAAAACGTACTTGGACAACATATTTTCCTAAACAAAATGTATCGCAGAACTTGTTCTTCAACTGCAAATGTAAGTTTGTCACTTTTATTTTTACAGCTATAATAGATGGGTATGTTATGGGGATAGGTAGGTTTTTATTGTCAACTATTTTTAACTAACTTCGAAAAAAGGAGGAGGTTCTCAATTCGTCCTAATCTTTTTTTTTTATGTATTTTCCCCGATTTCTCAAAGACGCCTGGACCGATTTTGAAAATTCTTCTTTTTAAAATTAAATTCAGCAAATCAGTTTAATTAGTTCGCATAAGTATTTTGATAGGCAACTACGGAACCCTACACTGTGCGTGGCCCGACACGCACTAAGCCGGTTTTTTTTTTTTTCTTAACATGAAAATTGCTTTTATCTCTCTGTGAAAAATTCCTCAGCCTCAAATTCGCTTTGTTGTTTAAATGTATTAGTTAGAATAGGAAAGTATAAAAATCCAACAAAATTTCGATTTCAGTGTCACTCCAAATTAACTTTTTACATAACGCGCTCTAACTTCTAGTGAAAAATTTCTCAGCCGATTTTTATTTTTTTATGTGATTTCTTATCCTAAAATACGTAGGTTTTGTTACGTAATCCAAAACTTTTTCCTTTTTAAACAACATTATTTGATGTCAAATCAATCAAATAATGACGTTTGAAAATGAAAAAGGTTACAAACCTATGTATTTAAGGATAAGATAACACTTAAAAATATAAAAATCGGGAAAGCAATTAGTTACTAGAAGTTACAGCGAGAACGGAATCACAGCGATCAATATTTATTTAGTTTCGAAAAATAGTACCGCCTAGCTCGATAGATGGCGTTGTAGTCGAAATAGAAGTCGCTATGGTTTCGTTACCGCCGATAGTATAAGGTCTGAAGAATTAATTTTGTTTTGTTGAGAAGTTATTGAGAGCAATGCATCGGTACAGTGAATAGAAGTGTCAAGGTTACCAGTGCTAACAGTGTTCCAATAACAACCCACTCCAAAGAGACCTGCGGATTTATACATGGTTTTGCACGTCATTGGCTGCCCTAATATGTACGGCCCAGTAACGTCCCTATGAATTCAGTATATGATGTCACTCCAACGTCAGTGGCTGCCCTAATACGTACGGCCCAGTAACGTCCCTATAAATTCAGTATATGACGTCTCTGTAACGTCTGTAAACTGACGTCTTGAGGCTGTGACAAATTGACGACATCTGATGGGACCCCCCGACGTCAAGACATGACGTCTCTCACGTCGAGCAGTACCGTAAACTGGCGACATAATGACGTAAAAATGCTACCTGGGATCCTATTTCATTTTCTTCTATCTGCATGAATTTCCTAACAATTCTGCATGTGTTAAGCATAGCTGCTTTTTGGAGGGTTATGTAAAGGGTTTCTTTTAATTCTAATAATTTTAAACTATGGAGGAGATGATTAGGGATTACACCTATTATTATTTTCCCTTTGAATTTGCAATACTCACTAGCCACAGTAACATCAGCATTGCTGGCCGTCTCTCCCTTCTCATTGCTGGCGACCACTCCGTACTGTCCCGCGTCTCCTGCGGTAGCCTTGTCTATGAGCAGTGCGTGTGTTCCGTCCGGCTGGGACACTACCTTGATGCGCTGGCCGTCCGGGACTACTTCCACACCGTTGTGGGTCCTGATGACGAAAGTATATGTTATTGTGGTTTGTATTAAGGAAAATATGGTGTCCTACTCCGCCGCGGAGCCACCATGTTAAAAACCGATCAATTATATCTTAAAATGATGTACGTCAGACGTACATAATGTACGTAAACTGTTATTGATGTACGAGTATCAGGTATTGATAAAATATGCATTCATAGTGGCTCTGCTGGGGAGCATACTCTCTAGCAGAGCCACCTAGAATACATACTCAGGAATGTTAAACCTTACTGTTTTTCGATGAAAGCCGTTGTACGTATTGTGCTTATAACGTACGTGTTGAAAAATATTATTATTAGATAAGGGTTCTTTTTATTTTAATTTTTACAAAATGTTCATATAGAGAGCGCCTGCTTTTGCCTTGTCTTGTCCACGACACCACAAAGGTGTGGTTTTAGGGTTCCGTAGTCAACAAAGAACCCTTATATATCCGTCTATCTATTCTGTCTGTATCTAGCTCAGAAACAATTACCTTCTGTACACGTAAAGTAGGATGTTAATTTTTTTCTCATGTTCTCCGTAGTGGATGTCGTCGTATTGGTCTTTTAAATTAAGTCAAGTTTTTTAAGTTTTGTTAAATTAGGTATTGATGTTCAGTTTAAGGAAAATTGATGTATTACCCAGTATTGTTTTTTGTAAAATAAATGTTATTTATGTTATGTTTACAATTTAACTCAGTGATTCCCAAAGTGGTCCAGGTGGACCCCCAGGGGTCCACGGGAGACTTGCTGGGGGTCTACGTAGGCGTGAACAAAGAATGGGGGCCCATGAGATGGTAATGGGGGTCCACGAAAATTTATCTGCTTTTGATAGTAAAGAGCAAAAATGTAAGCACAGTTTTTATAAGGGCCTACCTACATCAGTCGGCGCGAATTCTCTCAATTTCCAAACTTGTTGCAGGTAGAATGTATTTATGAGGATATCCATAACTACAGTCAACATTTAAGTGCCCTGCATGATGACTTCAAAACCAGGTTTGAAGATATGCTGACGATGGATATACCACCATGGATCATAAATCCATTTGATGAAACGGAAGTGGTCAATGTTGTATTACAAGAGGTGCTGCTCGAGCTAAGCACCAATGAGGAGCTGAGGGTGAAATTTAGAAAAGGCTACCAAACATTTTGGCTGCAAGCAGAAATACCCGAAAAATATCCTGGACTGTGGGAAATCGCTAGAAAAATTTTAATAGCTTTTCCCTCGTCATACCTTATCGAAAGGAGTTTTAGTGCCGTTACAAACCTCTTAACAAAAAAAAACCGGCCAAGTGCGAGTCGGACTCGCCCATAAAGGGTTTCGTAGCAGCAAGTAACATAATATAAAAGTTCTTGAAGTTGGTTGTATTTACGATTAAAAAAAAACTATTATCTCGATCTCGTTCAAACCAATTTTCAATTGAAGTTTACATGGTAATGTACATCATACATTTTTTTTAGTTTTATCATTCTCTTATTTCAGAAGTTACAGGTGGGGGGGACACACATTTTACCACTTTGGAAGCGTTTCTCGCGCAAACCGTTCAGTTTAGAAAAAAATGATGCTAGTAACCTCAATATCATTTTTCAAGACCTATTCATAGATACCCCACACGTATGAGTCAGGCGAAAAAAAATGTTTTGAGTTTCATTTCTAAGTACGGAAGTACGGGGGGTACCCCCAAATTTGGTTTTTGGGGGGTAATCCTAATGCGGCTTACATAATACATCTACTTACCAAGTTTCAACAGGATAGCTCTTATACTTTCGTCAAAAAGGGCTGTGACATGGGACGGACAGACAGACAGACAAACATGACGAATCTACATATAAGGGTTCCGTTTTTTGCCATTTGGCTACGGAACCCTAAAACGGAGCAAATTAAAAATCACAGAGCGGGGGGATTTGCGGTTATTGCTCACAAAATAAAGCCAAACATTGATCGTTTGCTGACGCTCCATCAAATACATCCTACCCATTCATTAAAATTATGACCTGAACCTATATTAGCTTATTAATTTTTTCTTGTAATTCTTTTTAATTAATAAAAAAAGTGTTTTAATATGTACCATTTTTTTCGTTTTTATTTGACCTATCGGAATATATTAGGGACAGAACTCAGAAGCGACACAATTTTTATTTTTTGGCGACTTTAAGAATATGGTAGAAATGTAGCAGCAGGGGGTCCACCGAAACCAGTAAAATTTTGAAAGTGGTCCACGAGAAAAATAAGTTTGGGAACTACTGATTTAACTGAAAGGCAGATTCTATAACAACTTTTGCTGATACAAAATAACCCATGTGATTGACTCGTCTTGTGACATCACAGTGGCTTTCTTATAGACTTATCTAACGGCATCCCACACTACGAATTTCAAGAGAAAAAATTACATCCCGTTTGAGGTGTACAGGAGGTAATTGTTTCTGAGCTAGATACAGACAAACAGACGGATATATAAGGGTTCTTTGTTGACTACGGAACCCTAAAACCACACCTTTGTGGTGTCGTGGACAAGACAAGGCAAAAGCAGGCGCTTTCTATATGAACATTTTGTAAAAAATAAAATAAAAAAACCCCTAACTAATAATAATATTTTTCAACACGTACGTTATAAGCACTATACGTACAACGGCTTTCATCGAAAAACAGTAAGGTTTAACATTCCTGAGTATGTATTCTAGGTGGCTCTGCTAGAGAGTATGCTCCCCAGCAGAGCCACTATCAATGCATATTTTATCAATACCTGATACTCGTACATCAATAACAGTTTACGTACATTATGTACGTCTGACGTACATCATTTTAAGATATAATTGATCGGTTTTTAACATGGTGGCTCCGCGGCGGAGTAGGACACAAAATATGATATCGTGAAGAAATCAGATAGGGATACCCACTTCAACGCCTCATAGCGGATATCATTCAGTCGTCAAAGCAAAAAGTACATTAAAGACGTAAATGCAAACGGAAGGACGTTGGACAGAAAGCTCACCAGACACATCACTCATCATCATCAGCCTATTAATGTTCCCACTGCTGGGACACAGGCCTCCTCTCTGTGAGAGGGGGTGGGCCATAATCCACCACGCGGGCCCAGTGCGGATTGGTGGATGTCACATGTCTTCGAATTTTTGGTTCTAGGACATGCCGGTTTCCTCACGATGTTTTCCTTCACCGTTTTGAGAGCAGTAGTGATGAAATAAATTACACAAAGTAATGCGCCTGCCTGGATTCGAACCCACGACCTACAACTCGTAAGTCGGGGCCGATACCACTGGGCCACCACTGCTCTACACTCACATCACTCGTCTGCTCGAAAGTATCTAACGTTACACCAGGTTATTGGAACCTTACATTCTGTTCCTCGTACCGTACGTCCTATCCTAGCAAATTGATTAATTTATGGCATTTGGACATTATTAACTTAGTTATACCAAACCGAATTGTTTTTATGTCGGTCTACAAAATTTCATTAGCCAATCTTATTGTATCCTGTATAAAACTCGCAGCATTTATGTAGTATTTATATTGGACTCATAATAACATACTGTTTATTTAACTTACCACTTCAGTTTAGGTTGTGGGTGACCCAGGATCTTAACTTCCAGTTTGACAGGGAATCCCTCGATGACCTTAGTGGGTTGCAGCTCAGCGATGAACGCTGGCTTGCGTTCCTTCTGACCGACTTCTACTGTCGCTTTAGAGGCGACCTGCAAAACATAAAAGTTTGGTTAAACGTTTCAGTGGTACATAATTATGAGGAAAGAAAAAATCTGCTGCGAGTGGGAGTCGAACCCGAGTCTTCTAGATTTAAGTACTCCAAACGCCTTACCTATTATGCCATCGCAACTACTCATTTTGAAGCTGAATCTTCCTTTTCTTTGTTTTTGAACGTTTTACACGTTGCGCCATCTAATAAATGCGACGCATGCGCTACTGCGTATGAATATATAAAACTTCAAACTTATAGTGGTTGAATTATTTTTAACTGCCAAGCTATTGTCACCCAAAAGTTACTGAAACGTAATCGTTACCTCTCCCAGTTTGTTGGTGACGGTGAGCGAGTACACTCCGGCGTCCTCCGGCTTGCAGCTGTCGATGCTGAGTCCGATCAGTCCTCCCGGCTGGTTGATGAAGTTCACGGCCTGGGAGGGACGGACTGGGAGACCTAAGGAGAGGAAGAAAGTTATTATGCTTGTGTTCCAAAGTTAATTCTAATAGTAGACTAGTGTTTTGAAAGTGTCGATTATGCCGTATCGGTAATTACTAGGTACACACAAAGCTACAATGAATTTAATCCATGAATCCTATGCAGTATTGTATATATTATTCATACATCTAAAATATACCTAAACAGTGAATTGATGTGTGCTAAATACAGTTTTATTTTTTACAAAAATCAGGAATGAGAATCCTGTACATTTCGTTAATAATTTCTGATATTTAAACAATCTAAACCTACTTGTTTACCCTGCTAAGTTGGGTTCCCTCTTTGGTAGCGAAAGTTGATGATTCAATATTATTAATATCGAACAAGGTTTGTCCATAATTCAGTTGTACGATGTTTTATCAAATCGATGTTTTGTTGGGGAGATGTAACGTTTGTTACCAAAAAGAGAAAATCATCAACTTTCGCAACCAAATAGGGAACCCGTATAGGTTTACTCACCATCCTTGAACCACTTGATCTCAGGTGCAGGGAAGGCCATGACTCTGGCCTCCAGCTTGAGTGGCTGACCTACCACCGCCTTCACGTCCTCCAACTCCTGGCTGAATGACGGCTTCCTTGGTGTTGCTGTGGAAATGGAATTGATAATGTTTTATGATTTTTCATTTTTAGGAGTTCTAGGGAAGTAATGGGTTGTTAGACAATATCTAATATCAATATCTCGCTCAAAACACTGATGTTGTTCTAACCCTTTCAAGGGCTTTCATCCCGTGAGGTAAGGAAGAAAAATTAAATAAAATACTCTGATCCCTCCTTTTTGCATTTCAGGACTATTATAAGGCCCTTTAAAGGTAGTACCGCGACCCAGTCAGGTTCTATTGACTCGATAATTTCATCTCTTATTTTGTGTTAGTTGAAGAATCTGACATAGGCAAGTTCCAAATACCTACATCAGAAAATGACTCCAGCTACTTTTTCAGGTGGTAAAATCATCCAATGTGGGCCCTCCCGCCGTATAGGTGTCGCGGGAGGGACTGTCAGACGCGCATAGACTAATATCCAAAATGTTCCTTCAATTAATATTTACGTTCCAGGGTAACCTCTACGAATCACCTGCTTAGTCCGCGGCCCCGCAGCTTTTTAATACTTTTGGTCACACACAAGAAGTACCTAGATTTTAAACACGCTACTTTTCAATGTAAAGTTGGTGACAGTCAAAATATATTTCTTCACATATAAACCTTACTTTGCTTTAAAAAGTACTCACGGTTAACAGCGACAGCACACAGCGCGGAGCTGTCTCCATGTGGGTTGGAGATGACCAGCTTGTAAGCCCCGCAGTCAGCCGGGGTCACATGTTCGATGTTCAGCTTCACCGTGCCGTCCGGGAGGGCGGACTGCACCACGCGGGAGTCCTCCGGGGAGAGAGGGACGCCGTCCTTGTACCTGAGAAGAGAAACCACCTCATGTTTGAGTATTGGATGTTGCAGTTGATGAAAAGTATGCTAGATAAATAACATAGTCATTGACTGTCCGTTCACGACATGGCCGCTGCGAGCGCGCGGAGCGGCGTGAGGTAAGATCAAATGTGAAGAAATGTTTAAAACACGCCACGAGGCGCCGCCAGTGGCGAATTCACGTACTAACAAAGTAATTAATGTCTTACTCGCAGCGCCTGCTCCCAATAAAAGTTCTATTTTTTATGTCAAGCTATTTCAAACTGTTTTAAACATTCGTCCTTCAAATTCCAAATCGAAAGTCAAGGTCGAAAGCCGAAGTGGAACCTCAAAGTCGAAAATCACAGTGGAAAGTCAAAAGTTAAGGTCGAAAGCCGAAGTCGAATTAAAAGTAAAGTCAATGTCTAACTCAAAGACAAAATCGAAAGTCAAAGTCAAAGTCGAAAGTCAAAGTTGAAAATCAAAGTCGAAAGTCAAAGTCGAAAGTCATAGTCGAAAGTCAAAGGCGAAAGCCAAAGTCGAAGGAAAAGTCGAAAGTCAAAGTCGAAAGGCAAAATCAAAGTCTAAAGTCAAACACGAATGTCAAAATTCAAAGTCGAAAGTGGATAGTCTAAAGCCAATATCCAAAGTCAAAGTCAAAAGTTGAATTACAAAGTCGAAACTCAAAGCCAAAATTTAAAGTCGAAGTCGACAGTCAAAGTCGAAACTCAAAGGCAAAATCGAACATCGAAGTCGAAAACCAATGTCGAAAATCAAAACTGAAAGTCAAAGTCAAAAGTCAGTGTCAAAAGAAAAAGGCGAAAGTCAAAGTCGAAAGTCAAAGTCGAAAGTCAAAGTCGAAAGTCAAAGTCGAAAGTCAAAGTCGAAAGTCAAAATTGAAAATCAAGGTCGAATGTAAAAGTCGAAAGTCAAAGGCGAAAGCCAAAGTCGAGAAACAAAGTCGAAAGAAAAGTCGAATGTCAAAGTCGAAAGTCAAAGGCGAAAGTCAAAGTCGAAAGTCAAAGTCAAATGTCAAAGTCGAAACACAAAGTTGTAAGTCAAAGTCGTAAAACAAAGCCAAAGTCGAAAGTCGAAGTTGAAAATGAAAGTAGAAAGTCAAAGTCGAAAGTCAAAGTCGAAAGTCAAAGTCGAAAGTCAAAGTCGAAAGTCAAAGTCGGAAGTCAAAGTCGAAAGTCAAAGTCGAAAGTCAAAGTCGAAAGTCAAAGTCGAAAGTCAAAGTCGAAAGTCAAAGTCGATAGTCAAAGTCGAAAGTCAAAGTCGAAAGTCAAAGTCGAAAGTCAAAGTCGAAAGTCAAAGTCGAAAGTCAAAGTCTAAAGTGAAAGTCAACGTTATAGTCAAAGTCGAAACTCAAAACCAAAGTCGAAAGTCGAAGTTAAAAACAAAGTCGAAAGTCAAAGTCGAAAAACAAACTCGAAAGTTTAAGTCGAACATCCAAAGTCGAATGCCAACATTCGACTTTTATTAATTATTTTAAACGCATTAACGCATGCGACGAAGAAAAAAAAAAAAAAAAAAAAAAAAAAAAAAAAAAAAAAAAAAAAAAAAAAAAAATTCGACTTTTAGTTCGCGAATAAATACAAATATCTCGACGACAAAATCATGAACACAACAGTACGCGGCTATAGTGACGCGCGATCTGCCCGCTAGTTTGAGAACGGGTCTGCGACGGCCGCGCCGCTCTCGCGGTCCCGCCGCCGCCGCGTCTGCCCGCAAGATTCGAGGCAGCGTGCGGCCTTAATGTAGAAGTCGAATCGAAAGTCAAAGTCAAAATTCATATTTGAATGTCAAAGTCGAAAATCAAAATAGAAAATCCAAAGCCGAAAGTCAAAGTCGAAAGTCACAAGTCTATACGGTAACACAAAGTCGAAAGTCAATGTAGAAGTCGGATTCAAAGTCAAAGTCGAAAGTCGAAGTCGAAATTAAAAGACGAAAATCAAAATCGAAAGTCAAAGTCAAAAGCTGAAGAAGAAAGTCACATTCGGAAGGTCAAAAGTCGAAGACGAAATTAAAAGCGGAAAGCCGAAGTTAATTTCGAAGGTCTAGTTACACGCTCAGTCTGGCGTCAGTCTGGTCCATCAGTCTGCTCAGAATGACGGGAGAATGATCGTCTAACCGGTTGACTGACGGACTGATGGTCCAGAATGACAAAAATTAACCGTATTTTTCATCCATCATTCTGGCATCAGTCTTAGCCGGACCAGAATGATGGACCAGACTGACGCCAGACTGAGCGTGTAACCGTTGACTTAGTCGAAATACGACGTCGAAATTCAAAGCTGAAATACTGAGACAATGAAGTCAATTTTAAAAAGGTCGTGTAAAGAAAGATTTTTGTTATAGTTTTTAAGGAGACTCACCACTTGGCAGTAGGAATGGGGCTGCCATCCAGCTTGGCCTTCAGTTCGAGCGGCTCTCCCTCGTCGACGTCCTTCTGTCTGTCCAGCTTGTGAGTGAAGCCAGGAGACTTCTTCTCCAGGGTGATGGCTGCCTCGCACTCTGCTTCCCCAGCTAAACTGACGGCGCGGACCTTGTACTGTAGGGAAAAGCAGAAGAAGGTTTTTAATTTAATTTGTATAAAAATACAAATGTAAAATTAAAAAAACCGAGAGCGAGATAAATTCTTGATAAACATCAAGAACTTATCTCGCTTCCGCTAAAATTTCATATAGTCTGTTGCCAAAGCTGACCCGTGCTATCATGTCTTTGCGATGATCCGGAGACGTCATAACAGTTTGGGGCGCGAGGTTGTTTGTGCAAACCAATGTTGCCACACAGTGGTCTTTTACCCCATATTAAGTAAGCTCAATATATAGGGTGAAAGGTAATTAGCGGAGGATACTTATATACGTGATTGTTCTCATGATTACAAACAACTTTCCCAAAGAAACTTTTTTTTGTAAACTCATTAGTTTTATTTTTATCACTATAAAACTATAACGTGCGCGCGTGTATAAGTTCAAACTTCGCGCGGTTTGCGATCAGCTGTTAGCGGACAGCCTCATGCCACCCCCGCCCCGCTCCGCGCCCCTTATCCCCCGCCCGCACCGCGCCCCGTGCCATGCAGTACAGCAGTTGCTCCGGGAAGCGTGTCGCGTGCGCATTGTTTTGTTATTTTTTTGACGCCCCGCGGCGCGCGATGCCGTACAACTACACCGCGAGTACAGTGATGGTGATTCGGAAGGGAGTAATGGTATTATTTATAAAGACAGGTGGATATTAAGTCGAAGGGGTCCAGCTGCTTGGCCACCACGGGCTTGTGAAAAACCTAGTGTATTGTGATGGGCCAGTCAATACTTTCGATGAACTAAAAGGATCGAAAAGTGTTTCAAAATAGTGAATAGTGACACGTTAGTGTCACTATTCACTATTTTACTGCGACGAGTGCAGGCTCATAAGCGCAAGGCGGACACATCCAACAATTAATGTGAGTTAAAACTTAGTTGATTAAAGTCATAATAAGTAAATAGTCAAGTTGATACCATTTTTTTAAACACACCAGTTTTACGAAGTTAAAACAACGAGAGTAATAATAAAATACCCAAGTTTTTCTTGTAGACTGCTAGTTAAAAGCCAAAATAAGTGTGATGGAAACTTAGAATAACTTGAATCATGCCCAGTCTCGAGTAGGTATCGAATCAGTTAATAATGTAGTGGTATCTTTTAAGCCGTTTCTAAACATCCATTTTTTAAATAATAAAAACAAACGCAATTCCTGAAGTTAGTTTGTAAGTAGTAGTAGTTAGTTTGTAAGTGGAATCTAAGTTAGAAAGTATGTATTTTATGTGTTTATAAAGTAAAGTACCAAAATACTAGTCTTAGATATTACTTTATCGAAACATGTAGGCGCACTGCCTAAGTCATTGCCAACGCGGGCGCGGGGCCACACCGCTAACAGCTGATCGGGCGGCGGTGCGCGCGCGTAGTTTGAACGTAGTACGCGCGCCCTTAATTTTATTATAGTGATAAAAATAAAACTAATGAGTTTACAAAAAAAGTTTCTTTGGGAAAGTTGTTTGTAATCATGAGAACAATCACGTGTATCAGTATCCTGCACTAATTACCTTTCACCCTATATAAGCTTTTTTTCGCGAGCGGATACAGCGAGTTTTTAGTGTCAGGAACAATATCGTGTTGTGAGTGAGACGAGTGACAATGGTAGTGGAATTGAACGCAAAAAAAGAACGAGAAGGAGGGTAGACCGATTTGTCTGCTCATAACATCCACCCGCAATAGCTTCAGTTCATCCGTGATCATGGTGCTTGCAACAGTGCCGAAATATCGGAAACTCAAAACAAATAATAAACATGGTAAATATGGTAAACCCTAATATTTTTAAGCTCAATATAGTTCACCGAGCTATGGAGAGGGCTATGCTCGGAGTCTCTCTGCGCGATCGACTCAGAAATGAGGAGATTCGTAGACGAACCAAAGTTACTGACATAGCCATGTACGTCAGGCTGGCCCGGCCCGCCCAATGAATTAGCAAGTTGAAATGGCAGTGGGCAGGCCATATAGCACGCAGAGCTGATGGCCGATGGGGCCGTAAGGTTCTCGAATGAAGACCACGCTCCGGCAAGCGCAGCGTAGGACGTCCACCCACTAGGTGGGCAGACGATCTTATGAAGGCCACAGGATCACGCTGGATACAAGCCGCTTCCAACCGGTCCTATTGGAGGTCTATAGGGGAGGCTTATGTTCAGCAGTGTATGTCTTACGACTGATATGATGATGATGAATGTTGCCACTTTTCTCCAAAACTACTAGTTCGATTTTGATGCAATCTTCAGTAATGGGTTCTGGCTTTTTTTATGTATGTTATCTTAATACCACGTTTTACAATGCCTTACCTTGCCAGCATCGCTAGCTTCAAAGTGCTTGATCTCGAGCTCACTGTCGACCTGTCCGCCGACTTCAGTGGTGACCTTATGCCGTTCATCATTGAGGATCTGGTCTCCATCCCTGTACCAGAGGACGTCGGGCTTGGGCACGCCGTCGCAGCGCACCTTCAGGGTCACGTCGTCGTAGTCTTTGACTGATTGCTTCTGAAGGGGTTTGGTGAAGATGGGTACTCCGGCTGTGGAGAGGGTTACAGTATGAGTTCAATTGAGATTGTACTAGATTTTATCAGTTGTACTTGGTGCTTGAGTATTCAGTGTACATCTAAAGGCACATACTCAAATACATAGACCCGGAAAAACTATTATAAAATATTTTTCCCAAAGGGTAACGAAACTACGACACGCAGCGCAGGATTCACCTGCTGCCACTGCACCAACAATTTCGGGGGACTGTAGATGTAGTGCTTCTCCAAAAACAATGAGGCGGTCAATATGCGGTGTCCTGCGTGCCCTTACAGAAGCTGTTAGATACGTTTCTGAGGGCGCGAAACAGTTCTAGGCCGATTTAAATTGTCATCGACACAATACGAAGAGAAAATTTACCCTTATAAAGTCTGACAGGTCGTTTTCCCACCTCGAGGTGAGAAGACTTATGTTCCCCTTTCAAAGTTATGATAATTTGTGTTTCAAACAATGATATTATTAAGTATTTCTGTTAAAATCAATTTACTGTGCTGCTACTGACGGAGCTAAAATAACTAGGGAAAGTCGGCATACACTCAGCCATAATCCAGTTATGATTTTTTGCACTAAGGCCAGTCGCTCACTAGTTGTTGCGGAGACTTTTCGTGTGCCTGTCGAGTGCTATGAAGATATTGCACTCATTATGGTGACTTATAGTTTGTAGTGGTCCATATATTTGACAGGAAAACAAGAGGTTTTGGCGACATAAAGTCACCAGTGAACAGCAGATCTAAAGGTGACTATGTCATTTAAATACTCACTATGCACACTAAGCCTGGCCTGCTGCGAGGTCTCTCCGACCTCATTCTTGGCGCTGATGGTGTACACTCCACCGTCGTCCACACCGATCTTCTTGACCGTCAGCTTGTAAGTCTCAGCGCCCAGGTCTTCTACGATCTCGTGGCGAGAGGATGGCTGGATTGCATAGCCGTCTTTGTGCCTGAGAAATAGAGAAAAGCATATTTTTATGGCAGGATCTGAAAACTTGCTGATTTTGAAATATCATAGGCTTTTAATCTGATTCTGGAAAAAAACGACATCTATAACATGATTGATGACACAATAGAAGCACAGGTATAACAAATCCAATCATCTTTAAAAGTCAGCCTATGACGTTTTACGAGCTAAACATTCTATAACACGTTGATAACAATTTGAACAACATGAATGTACAGACGCCAGCAGGTCAACCTACCCGAATCTGTCAGATTTTACCAGTCAAACATTAACTTTCTACTCTTGTGATAAGGTTGAAATTCTATTAAAGAAATCTGACAGATTGTGGTAGCTTGATGTGCTGGCGTCTGTACATGACATCAAGTGGCGTACGTCTTAAACTTTTTTTCTCAAACTTTTCTTCTGTATCGTGGGTGCATTTATAAACAGAAACTCCCATACAAACACCCGGAACCGAGACAACTACTTGCAGATCATAAAAATACTTCTTCCGTGCGGGAATCGAAACCACGATACGCTGAGCAGCAGCCGATCGCTCAGCCACTGCGCCAATCGTGTTATCGTCCCAATTTGAACATAGTGACGTCATACATTAATATGGCAAGATAGTTAGTTGTACTTAGAACATTCTAGAGTACTCACCACTTAACCTCAGCGATGGGGTTGGCCTTGACGTTGGCGATGAAGGTGGTCTCCTCGTAAGGCACGGCGGTGACGTCATGCAGCCCCTCTATCTCAGGTCGCAGCAGGATGTCCAGGCGGGCCGAGCTCTCACCGAAGCCGTATTTGTTCTTGGCCTGGATCGTGTATTCACCGGTGTCGGTGTGGCGACCTGGGGAGGAAGTAGACTTGAGTTGCTGGGGTTAGATTTCTAAGTTGAGCTTGTCACGTTTCTTGAGAATTCGCGTGGCCTTATCACGAGTTTTCACGTTTTTTAGGACATACAATAATCGAGGACTTTCACGTTAATTTAGTGGATACGAGTACAATTAGTTTCTCGGTCGATACTACGTAAACTTCAAGTGCGCTGTAGAATTCATGCTTGGGCCTCAGGTTTTGAGAAAACTTGCCATTGGACAAGCTTTTTTGTTCTTTATTTCATACAAATAAATAAACATTCATTATTTTATATCTGCATTGAAGAAAGAAAACGTTAATTCAAATTGAACACAGTCATTTGCCGATTCCTACTTTCTACCACTGAAAATAAAGGTGATTTTTTTACAAGTTTTTCTTGAAAATATTTTCATTATCAATATTTTAAGAACTATGATTACCTGCATGAATTCGTAATGACTATTCAAATTCCAATTGTGAAATGCAATAAATAAAAATAAATTGATTACCAAACAATATCTGAATTTCAACATACCAGTAGGAATAGACAATGTAAATGTGCACTCCTTCAGGCCATGTTCCAGATCCTTGGTATCAGCGGAGGTGATGATGGTGGCGCTGGGCTGCAGCTCCACTCCATTCAGCAGCCAGGACACGTGGGGTTGAGGGTCCGCAGTACACACCGCCTTCAGGGTCACTGGCGCCTTCTGCAGCACACGCTGGGCTTCCAGAGGAGTTGTGAACTTGGGCTTGCGGAGCTCAGATTCAGCTGTTGGAAATTTGTTGAAATATGCATTATTTGATAAAATTTTGTACTACATAGATTTCCTAAAATAATATTTAGAAGTGGTTTATTCCCAAGAAAAAAAGAATGCAGATAAGCTACGTAAAAAAAGAGTGAAATAGAAAAAGGGAAATCTTGTTGAAATCCTACAAGATACTATTTTTAATGGAAACTTTAAAACTTTATCCGCGCCGCATGCCAAACTTCATAAATGCTGCTATTTGAATAAGTAATGGTCCCAGCTGATTTGACAGCATACATGTTAAGCAGCCATCTGCTTAACTCTTTTAAAAACACACTTAGCAAGATTTTGAAGAAATATGTGTTTTCTGATTCATTTTAAAATAAGAAGGATACTCACGCGACACGGAAAGTTCAGCAGTCTGCACCTGCTTTCCAAGATCATTAATGATCTCACACTGCCATTTACCAGCATCCTTCATCTGGACGCTATCAATCTCCAGCTTGAACAGATCTCCATCGTTGGTGATGTGGACCCTGCCGCATGGCTTGACTTCTTTACCGTCGTGCAGCCAACGGATGGTCGGTTTGGGGGTTCCAGAAACTTCTACCGAGTAAACTAGAGGAAGGGACTCGTAGGCATGGCCGTCCTTCATACTGCTACCTTTGACTGCGGGTGGTGCTGTAACATTAAAAACGTCGTGTTAGCTAGTTCTGTGCACATTTTGATCAGGTGGTGATGGCACCCGACCATATAGCTTTAAAGCTAGAGTAGCATAGCGATAGGCTGGGAGAATAACAGGATTAAGAAGAGGTGGCGTAAAATTGAAGTTACAGCAGATTTGTTTCGAAGTGAAATTTTGTTTTGAAGGTGATTTTATGAAAATTTTATACAAAACTAGTTGATTTGAAGCATTTTTAGGATACTTTACAAAGACTAGTGTAAATGTGGAGAAGTTTATTTGAATTATTTATTCTTTAGCAACAGGCCAGGGAGTGCAAGGATAAAACACTAGAAGTGACTTTAAGAACAAATCTAATGTTGTAACTTAACGTTTCTATTTACAGAAAAATAAAGATTCACATCACATGAAGAAGCCTAGAAAAGGAAGCCTTTTTAATAAAAATAATTGTGTATTTACATAAAATATTGCTCAATAATTCCGCAGTATATACAGCAGTTAAAGATTTTGTAGTCGACTTAACTTGTGGATACTTACAAATACTCGTATCTAGGAGGACATAACAATATTCATGTTTTGATGTGCTGTAGAGTTTTGTATACTTACCATTTAACGATGTTCAACTTAAAAGTAAGACCCATAAACATCAAAAGCGTAAGTACCATGCAAGCGTCGCACTACTTTTTTTTCGAAATATATTTCAGCTTACCTCGATGATATGATGATTGGTTTGCAAGGACTAGTACCTCTGCCGCACCTGGCCCCAAGGATTAGTATGCCAGAAGGGAATGTTATTACGCATGCGTGCTAAAACAAACATACGACAGCATTAGTCAAGTGTGGAGAGACATTTAGAGGACATTATATGGAAAGAATCTGCCATTTTCTTAGAAGATGGAAAGATTGAAGAAATTAATAAAGAATCAGTAAGTTAAAGAAGAAAATGACAGATTGAATGGAGTCAATATCAGCAATTTCCGATTTCGGATTTAAAGCGTTTACTTTCATGTTATTCTCCCCTGACATACACTGCGTAGCGTTACATCATCAAATGCCAGCCTCTTTCATCGTACAACGTTCCCCATGTGTTTAATATTTTGATTTAACAATTACCTTTTACGTCTTCCACATTAAGAATATCATCTAGTATGCTCCTTTGTCTCTGGCTTCGTTTGAGAAGGGCTTCTACCTCGTCATCATCCACTTCCTCTTCAAGTTTGAATAACTTAGCGTCACTCTTTCTCTTCCTCTCAACAGAAGTCTCTGTTACATCCTTTGTAATGTTCTCGAAGTTTTTCATGGGGCTTAATACTAGTTCTTCTATAATCCTATTCTTAACGTTATCTATTTTTTTGTCGACGGATTTGTATTCGTTTTCGTCGAATTCCTTCGATATGTGAATGAGTTTTTCTGTGATGTCGTTCTCGAATACCTTTTGCGACTTCTCCTTTACGATTAAAGATTCTTCATCGTCCTCACCTATGACGTAGTCTTCTTTGAAAGACGACGAGCGGACGTATGAATCTTTACTGAATACTTTCCTCGTCTCGTCTATTTCAAATATTGATTTTGAGAGGTCTTCGATCGATATTTCTCTGGAGAGTGGTTCGTTCTGCCAGCTCATCTCATCTTCCGAGACTGACATGATGGAAACAGTTCGGGTGGCCCCCTGGTACCCACACCTCGATGCGGTGTCAGCGTCCGAGTCTGTTTGCGGCTCTTCAATAATACCGTAAACGCCTCTCCTCACATGATCAGGTACAGTGTAATGCCCCATCTCCGTCAAGAAATAACTATGGCTAGCAATTTCTTCAACTTCCAAAGAAGTTGTATGCGGTTTGTTCGGTTGAATCAACCGTCTGCCCTCGGAAAATTCATCGTCATCATAATAAAGTGACTTTGACGTCATTTTGTGTAAAGTGCGCGTTTCGGCTGGACCTACCAGTTAAAATAGTATTATGTTGATTTTAGGTCATATAACGTTTAGGAGGAAGGATTAGAAAGATGAAACTAATGCGTTATATCTTTAGTTTGAAGTTTAAAAAGCAATCTCTTTTAATGGTTGAAAGTTAGTAGATGATCGATGGATGTTAGGACTGGGAAGAGAAGGTAGGAAGCTGGATACTGACCTGTGACGATAGCGCCGTGGGACTTAGTGCTGCTGACTTTAGACATTATAATAGCTCCGTCGTCGCCTGTCTTGAACGTAGTTACAGTTTCGAAAACTCGGCCTAAACATAACAAATCACACTTGGGATGTTATAAACACAGTGTTAAGGGCATGCATAGTGTGCGCGAAAACGTGAAATTCTCGCATACGTTGAACTAAAAGCTGTTTGCTGAATTGAAGAAAAAGCGTCGAAGCGTTTAATGTGTATACCTTCAGTTTCAGCACTTAACGGTTCTGCGACAGGTTGTTTTTTAACCGATTTACGTTTGGGAGATTTGACATCTTCAGGAATTGGTACTTCTTCGATGAGCTCAGGTTTGGTGGCACTCTTTTCTCCGGCCTCCTTCTTAGTAACAACCTCTTCTACGACAGGCTTCTTGTTTTGTTCGTTGTGGTTTTCATCCCAGAAAGACTTATCTTCGGCCACCTCGGGTTCAGAGAAGGACTTCTTACCAGCGTATGTGGGTGTTGAATCAATTTCCTCTATTTTTGGTTTACTAGGCTTGTCATCATCGTCCCAGAATGATTTCTCTTCAGCCACTTCCGGTTCAGTGACGGACTTTTTGGCCTTGTTACTGATTGGTGTCTCTGGTTCTTCTACGATGGGTTGTTTAGTCTTACCATCGTCGGCGTCATCCCAGAATGATTTCTCTTCGACCACTTCTGGTTCAGTGATAGATTTCTTTCCTTTAGCTGGTTTGGTTTCTACTTCTTCAATTGATACCTTTTTGGTCTTCTTGTCATCTTCCGCGTCATCCCAGAAGGACTTTTCTTCGGCTACCTCAGGTTCTGTTACAGATTTCTTAGCTTTGCGGGACGAAGGTGCGTCTACGTCATCAACGCTAGGTTTCTTTGCTTTGCCCTCTTCATCATCGTTTATAGTCTCTTCTGCAGTCTCAGCTTTGGCTAACTTAGATTTTCCTTTCTTCGGAACCACCTCATCTTCTACAGCTTTCTTCGGCTTGCTACTTTCATCATCGACCTCACTTTCAACAATGGCTTCTTTATTCAATGTCGAATGAATCTCTCGAGCTATTAAACACAATGAAAAAAAAAATGGTAACAATAAAACATGATTTATTAAAAATGGGAAAATGTAAATTATAGACGTCACAAATGGTAAGTGGAGGTTTGTGCAGGCCACAGTGCATCGATGGTCGTGAGTGACTACGTCAGCATTGCAGTCTAGTGAATGCTTCGATGTATTATACCATATCCTAATGGCCGGTATCTAGGGACACCAAAAACAAAACTAACGTGCGGGTCATATGGTAGTACTAGTACTAGGGTTCAGTATCTACGTTAATACAAACTACTTTACCCGTAAGTCATCCATCGAGGTGCCAATTCTGTCGATTGTCAACAGATTCGTTTCGACGGGTTTCTTGTGGGCTTACCATATACTTATGTAGAGTATGTCTGTGTGTGTGTGTGTGTGGTTGTGTCAGTGTGTGTGTAGTGTTTGCTGGAACTCTGATTCTTGATCAAATAATGCGTAAGTGCTAAGTTGACGTTGATTTTCAACCTTATTTTTTGGTGCGCAGAAATAATTTTTGATTTTGTGAATGAAATTTTGGAAATGATTTTCTCAAATGTTCCCTAATTATTGCTCATAAGATTGATATTCGCGTGTTATACTTACTGTGGACGGTGACCGTGCTCTTAGAAGAGACACTACCAAACTCGTTTTCAGCTCTCACTTCGTATTCGCCGCCGTCCTCCTCCTTCACCAGAGTCACTGTCAGATGGTAGTTCTCCAATCTGGGGGGAGACGAATTATTTACGGAGTTTACCAATGAGAGTACGCGACGTAACAATGCATTTCAATGATGGATGAAATAAATAATTTTACAGTAACTACGCTTCCCTGTTTGGTAAGCGTGTGATGTTATGTGGTTTACTAATATTTTACGATGTAAATACATTAGGTTTGAATTATTCTCTTTAATTTTAGGACCTCTGCTACCTACCTTATACACATATACATGATACTTCTCTTTTACTTAACTCAATATACAGGGAGAATTTTTAAATGGGCATGGATGGCAATATCCGAAACTATCAGGAATATCGAAAAATACTGAAAGGAGTCTCGAAGTCGATTTGACGAAAACTAAAACTGCATCATAGGATTTTAGAAAAACCGGCCAAGTGCGTGTCGGACCACGCACAGTGTAGGGTTCCGTAGTTGCCCATCAAAATACTTATGCGAACTAATTAAACTGATTCGCAGAATTTAATTTTAAAAAGAAGAATTTTCAAAATCGGTCCAGGCGTCTTTGAGAAATCGGGGAAAATACATAAAAAAAAAGATTACGACGAATTGAGAACCTCCTCCTTTTTTTGAAGTTAGTTAAAAATAGTTGACAATAAAAACCTACCTATCCCCAAAACATACCCACCTATTATAGCTGTAAAAATAAAGTTTACAAACTTACATTTGCAGTTGAAGAACATGTTCTGCGATACATTTTGTTTAGGAAAATATGCTATCTAAGTACGTTTTATAAGTTGGTCGACTATTACTCGTAAACTTGTAAAGCCTACTTAGTCATGATAATTTTCCTTCAAACTTCGTTATATATACTACTATTGTGATTTTTTTCACACCCCCAAACATAACCGTTTAGCTGGTAGAGGGGGGGGACACTCGAGTCGAGCAAAAATTAGCACTTTAAAGCTTAATATTTCACAACAGAATCTTTTTATCAAAAAATTGTTAATGGAAACTATCAATATTTTTTAAAGACCTATTTAATGATACCCCACACTAAGGGGTACGCGAGAAATAAAAAAAACATCCCCACTTTACGTGTACAGGAGGTACCCTAAAAAAAAATATTTTACGAGATTTTATTTTACCACTTTTTCGGCACAACAAATCCGTATATTTACACCAAATTACAGCTTTCTAGTACTGGGCGTCTCTGAGCTAAACTGCGGACAGACGGACGGACGGACGGACGGACATGGCGAAATTATAAGGGTTCCTTGTTGACTACGGAACCCTAAAAATGAATATTCCTGGCCAGGAATCGAACCAACTGATTTTGCAAAAAACATCACACCCTGTATTATTACGCTATTCGATGGTGTCGGTAATAGGGCTCAAATTCTGGGAAGTAATGATATAATATGGCAAACTATTTATGTGCGATATTTTGGGGAGATGTCTTCTGGCATATTTTCTCTTGATTCATATCTCACCTCTTAGTATCCCTCTCGATCTTGATCCTGGCGTCAGTGTTGACCTCCTTCCCGTCCTTGTACCACTTGACCTTGGGCTCGGGACATCCCTCCACCTCCACGTCCAACTTAAGGGTCTTCCCGGCGTCGACTGTCATGTCGATCAGGCTCTTGGTGAAGCGGGGCTTCCCTGAAGACAGTGACGATGATAAAGAATGAATGATAGGGTTTTTTACGAGGTAAAATCACCGAATAAGTCCTCCCACTCAGGGCAGGAGGGACTGTCAGACTCGTACTGAATCAAATCAACGGTGTCCTTCAATAGCCGTTTACGTTCCGGGGCCACGATTACTCGTTAGTCCCGCAACCCCGGCAAGCTTTGGCCCTCTAAGGGCCCCGTCATAAAAGGGTAGAATATTATTACAATAGTATCTTGTTAATAACAAGGGCCAATCTGACAGGTTAAGCCATGCTTGCCAAGGTTGGTCTGTGGATGGGTCTATCTATCATAGCGAGCGGAGGTGATTCATCTACGGAAAATACCGAGCTGAGCATTTTGATTGGCATTGGAAGCCAATTATGAGTAGGTATACTTTTTGTTTGATTTTTTTTAATTCTTGTGCGTAAGTAGAACGGCTCTAAGAATGTCAGACTTAACTGGTTATAAACCAACCATTTCCTTCAGTTGCTTTATGTTCCAGGGACGCGATGCCCTTTTAAGACAGTTTCCCGATTGCTGTTGAGGCTAAAATGAAAACAGGGCCGCGCCGGTCCCTGGCAGCGCCTGTGTGCGAAATCCATGAAGCGCCTCTTTTTTTGGTCGCGTTTCAACATTTGTTTTTATTGAAACGTAATATTGTCTCCAGTTACCTATATTTAATAGTAGCTAATATTGACCGCAGATACCCCCCTCCAGGGTGGGGCCTTTATATTTTAATGTCACGGATTTCCGCAAAGTAAAGCCTGATTTTAGAACTTAATACATTCATTTAACTTTGCCCCACACTGTATCTTGGGTGCGTTTACAATCATTGAAATTCACACACACAGACATCCAGACCCGAATCAATTACTTGGGTCATCCTATATTTGTCCCGTGCGGGAATCGAACCCGTGAGTCGCAGCGCAGCAACCTCTCGCTTGCTCAGCCAGTACGTCAACCATGCATCGGCTGTATAAAATATTGCTAGTATAATCTTTATAAATGACTAGCTGTTGCCAGCGGCTTCACCCGCTACAACTCGAAAATTATCCCACGGGAACATAAAATCGGGATAAAAACTATCCTATGTGTTAATCCAGGTTATAAACTATCTGTATACCAAATTTTAGCCAAATCCGTTCAGTGGTTTTTGCGTGAAAGAGTAACAAACATCCATACATCCATACTTACAAACTTTCGCCTTTATAATAGTAGTAGGATAACAGCTGTATTGCTTTACGAGGTAATTTAAAACGTAGAAGGAAACAAATTAGGGTTTTTGTAACATATTTTATATAATAGGAAAGTGTCATTGAGAAAAGTACATAAAACGTACATACCCCTGCTTAAAGCATTTTTTTATCAGTTTTAACACCTTCATCGGTTGTTTCGAAATACTTCTATGCACGGCTTCTATGATTGCTTAGTAGTAAACGGTAGAGCCGTGAAATACACACATCAAAAGTGTCTAGGGATCAACATATATTTTTGCAATAACTTTTCTCCTGATTGATATTAATTAAAATGTTCTTTAAGGATTCATCAAATAAAGTATTATCGTTTGTCACAGTAACGATAAACCAAGTCACCTTTGCATTCATAAAGAAATTTGCCATTTTCCTAATAAAGGGATTTTTGACATTTGAACCACTAACATTAAAGTTCAAAAAAAAGACTGAAATAACAGTTTTCTTTAAAATTTTATTGGGTAACTTAAACAATTAATAATCCGTGTTTCTACCGCGAACACTAACAACACAAGAACATCGGTTTGGCATACTCAAAATGAGTTCATCCAAATCACGCTGTGGAATGGCCGCCCATGTTCGTTGCAACAACAAAAAAAGGTCTTCTTGCGACTGGATACCCTCCATATTCGGCAGAGCTCTTCTCTGTAGCATATCCCATGCATGCTCAATCGGGTTCAAGTCTGGCGACTGAGCAGGCCAGGGCAGGACATTGATGTTAGCTGCGGCGAGAGTCTGTCTTACAACTCTTGCGGTGTGCGGTCGTGCATTATCATGCATTAACTGAAATAAGGGACCGATTTGCACTTGTAGAGGAACGATGACGTCTGATACAATCGTCTCAGCATAAATTTGAGCGTTGAGGTTGCCTCTGATCCAAATCAACTCAGTTCTTCCGCCGATCCAAATACCCGCCCATACCATGATGGTTCCACCACTATAAGGATGGACTTCCTGGCAGGATTTTAATCGCTGTTGGCGTCCAGGGGTTCTCCAGTGTCGTATACGTCTTGTATCCGGTCTCATACCAAAACGAGACTCATCAGAAAAGCACACGAAACGCCATTGTTCTTCTGCCCAATTTCTGTGTTCAAGAGCCCATTGATATCGAATCCTACGATTGTGCATTGCTATAGGTGGTACCCGTAGCGGTCTTCGGGAATGAAGGTTCACTTCATGCAAGCGGTTTCTGACTGTTTGGTCGCTAATTAAGTTCCCTGAAGAGTGATGAAGCCTCACGGCTAACATCATGGCGGTTATTGTTGGAGCTCTTCGAGTTAAGATTTGAATGTATCGGTCTTGTCTCCGTGTGATGCAGCGATACCGTCCTCCATGGCGCTCAGCCACGGTACCAGTGCTTCGGTAACGTGTCCAAAGTCGACTGATAACACTCTGACTTGTATTCAGAGCTAAAGCCACAGTACGTTGCCGGGAACCAGCTTCTATCATTCCCACGGCTCTGAGCATTTCTTCCCTGCTTAAATGACGTTGCCGCTCCATAATAACGTTGGTTTTAATCAGTAGAAGGGAAACAGTAGCACTAATAATGTCTTCAATGCGTTGTATGTTTTTATAGGGAAAATATTGACAGCTGATTTTCATCTTTTACTCGAATTTGATTTACAGTTCCTGATTCAAATTATGAAATGCACCAAAAAGGATCCATATAAATTTATAAAATCATAAATTTATTACAAAGCCACATCTCAATCTCAAGAAATCCGCATAAAAATGCTTGATCCCTAGACACTTTTGATGTGTGTATTTACTTATTTTAGAAGTGTTCATCACGTGTTTATCACGTTCTTCCTCTCGTCTTCTTTTGCTCAACACACAAACACACATAGGTAATTTCTTTTTTTTCTTGTTCAGTATCACTCATCGTGAAAACACTTTAAAATAATCCGTAAACACCAAATAAGTATTGTAATTAGTGTTAGAACTCAAACTTATTTTTTATATAAAACACGGGACGTTCATTCAATGAGCACCTAGCACCCACTTTGCATAAAATATTTCTAATTGTTTATTAGGTACCACTGGTTAAAATCATGGACTCGCCGCCGCTGTCTCCGTATCGCATCACGTTGCGTAAATATAAACTCATGCTCCACAGCTCGCCTTTGTAATACAATAGTCAGCTATTGTATTGACTGCGGCGCTTCTTTTGATTTTTAAAACGCAGACGCAGCGCTTGAAGTTTGTATGTGTAAACTCATACCCGAAATATAAACAGTGGGTCAAATCAAATAGTGCTTATGTCTTGGGAGACTTGTATCTACCTACTTATCGATACTGAGGTATAATGTATGTTGTTATGTGAAAAAATAATTTCATTAATTGGCTTTCGCATTTCTTCCGGCGGCGGGCGGCGCCTCTATAGTCCTGGCGCCTGTGTGCGCCGCACACATTGCACACAGGGGCGGCGCGGCCCTGAATGAAAATATGTCACAACAGATTCTTTTCTTTATGTAAACTTGTTGACGAACACCACAAAACCAACATAATTTCATGCTAGTAACTTACTGAATCTTATTACTATGCCAACAGAGTTCACAATCGTTACACTTACTGTTGACAGTGAAGGTGGCGGAGCAGGAGTCCTCTCCCAGGACGTTGGAGACCTTGCAGGTGTAGTTCCCGGAGTACTCGGCGGACACCTCCTTGAGGATCAGCTTGTGAGTGTTCCCGCTGTCCACCCGGGTGAACACTGACTTCTTCTCTGTTATTTCTACGTCGCCGAGGTACCTGGGTAGAAGAATGTTGACAATTTATTATTTAAGGCGTTAAGAGATTTCTTGTCAGCGAAGCATGATGGTGGTATTTGATTTATTATTTTTAACTCTGCTACGGCATTTTGCTGTTTTTCACGTCTAATGGCGACAGTACAGAGGACTTTGAGAAGCGGCAAATGAGAAACGACAACGCTTTGCTGTGTAAACTTGAATAAACTTTCAACTATATTGTCTAGTCTAGAGCGTTCGTATATAGTTTGCAATTTGTCGAGGGGAACACTATTTTATTTGTTTCTGATCTAATACCATTAACGTTGCTGTTTTTTTAGACGTTGCGTTGTCGCGTATACAAACATCCAGCCCCGTAATAACTAGGTACTTGTAGTTCGGGTATCGAACCCGCGACCCATTGATCACCTGTCGATCGCTCAGCTACTGCGCGCTTAATTCAACTAGAATTGACGGTACAATTCTCGTTGAAGTATGTTGCTATTAGATTCTAACTAATGGAAGTACCTACAGTAATTCTTGAACAATTAAACAATGCGTCCTTATTTTTTTACTGTTTATGCAATTTTCATGTCTACATTAACAGCTTACCATTTGACGGTAGGTTCAGGGAAGGCCTCGACAGCGACCGTGAACTCCACGTTAACATCTCCCTCGCTGGCTGACTTGTCCTTCAGCTTCTGAGTGAACTGAGGACCGGAGCGGACGTTCAACACGCACGAGTCGGATGTACTGCCGTGGACGTTGCGGATCTGGGGGGAAGGATACCAGGATTAAGAACAAGAATTAAAAGATAGACTATAGTCTATAACATTTAGTACTCATTTTCAGGCGATGAGACGGTTCCGTATCAAAATAACTACATTCATTTTAACTACTACCGATATAACTACGGTCAAAAGACCTTTCGGTTGGTATAACTAAAGGTCGTTTCACATTAAGTTTGTTATAACTAATGTACGAAATACCTAATGGATAATTCACCTACTTTTGATTCACCTACGGTTAACTCTCCTACGGTTAATTCACCTACGTTTAATAAATCTACGGTTAATTCAACTACGGTATATTTATCTACAATTAAGTTTAATAAATAAATTAATTATATATACTCATTTTCAGGCGATGAGATTGATGGTAGTATACCCTTTTTTGGGGTTGCAAACCGTTGAATTAGCATTTGTGATCTATAAGGCTTTTTAGGAATGGAAAGTTTAACTGCGAGCAGCGGGTCTAAAACGGCACTTATGCAATATTCCTAAAAGTGATTCACTCCGTGAATTTCCAGCCACGTCATTAGCAATGCTTCTAGAATTCAGTATTGCTTGTCATATCTGAACATAAACTATGGCATGGAGGAGGTATTCCAGACGCTTTACCAAGTATAAGCTAGCTAGACTATCACAGTCCTGCCCAGCAAGATCGAATCTTTCATTCTATTTTTAATCGTCTTTCGGTGACACCTGCGTTGTCAGACAATGCGGATAAAATATTCAAAATTATCTATAAGGCTTCTGGATAAAAAGCTACTTTGAAACTAAGAACTTCTGACTTCATCATCGTCATCAATATTTGTAGGAGTTTTATGAGTCAATTACACGGATTACTTCAACATAATTATGATAATCCCAGGAAAGTCTCAACCTATTTCAAGTGATTTTTCTGCTATAGATTAAGCCCAGAATCGTCACAATTCCCTACAATATTGGTTGGAAAAGTTACAGTCTTGAGATAAAAAAAAAACAACAATGTAGGTACTTACTTCACAGGAGTATTCTCCAGCATCAGCGCGCGCAGCTGACGTGATGACGAGGGAGTGTGCCTCGCCTGATGATGAAATCTTCACTGTGGACGATTCGGATAGTTCCACCTTGTTCTTGAACCTGGTAACAAAAAAAAATGTTTACTCACAATAATACATGTTTTTAAACATGGTAACATTTTATTGTTTTAAGGTCTGGATACTATGGTTTAACATGAGTTGTCATTATGATACTCGATCATACGCATCGACCGCGTTTGGCGCTCTCATTGGTTGAGAGTTCATACAATCTTGGAGCGGGCCAATGAGAGCGCCAAACGCGATCGATATCGATGATCGAGTATCGTAACTCATGGTATGGGTACTGAATGCGAAATGTATCTTTAAACTTTGGTCCAGCATTAGCTTTTTTTTCTCGTGGTAAAATCATCAAATGATTCTTCCCACCCAGGGCAGGACAGGAGGGACTGTCAGACTTGTACCGACTAAAATCCACGGTGTCCTTCAATAGCCCTTTACGTTCCGGGGTCACGGCATTCGTTAGTTCCGCGATCCCGGCAGGCTTTGGCCCTCTAAGGGGGGCCCCGTCATCATGCTGACACTCTTTGAGGCGCGCATGGAACACAACGCGCAGTCGACCCGTGCATGGTCCATGGTCGGACAGCGAGTCGCCTTTACTGGCCGCCCGCATGCCCGGTCTAGCATTATCTTGAGAGCTAATTTAATTAAACAACGTGAACCTATAGGAGTGACTGACTTACCAAGCTACAGTAGGCGCTGGTTCCGACTCTGTCTCCACCTTGAAGGTGACAGTCTCCTTCTCCTCGCAGACCTTGCTCTCTCCCATCTTCTTCACGACCTTGGGAGGAGACGTCACGTGCCACTGCCAGAAGTCCGAGCATTGGTTCACTTCGTTCCTGAAAGTGAACAGTGAGTGGGGTTAGAATAAATGAACGACCGATAATTACTTTGATAATTGCAATCTGACCTAAACTAGCAACAAACATTTTTAAACATTTTTTCATCAGGATTGCCTTTATAGTAGTTTACCTCAATTCTTAATAAAAAGAACTTTAGACTTTTCAATAATTATCACAGCTTATGTAATAAATTATTCAGTTAATCTTTCAGCAGTTGGTGTTTTATATCAATTCCCAAATTAAAATAAAGGCTTAGGCCCCTTCATGAGTGGGCGGTGCGGTATCGGTGCAGCATCTGTATGGTGTATACCGTCAGTATACTGTGTTGGCCAGATCTTCCTGATTTATAGGTTTACTGTCGGTAAATATTAAAGTAGGTAAGTATTATATAATTACTTAATTAAATAATAATTAATTAATTACTTAATTAATTACTTACTTAATAATTTAATTTAATTACTTAATAATTACTTAATTTAATATTTAATTAAGTAGGTAAGTATTCAGACGCGTTTGTGCCGTCACCGTGAAATAATGTCTTCGTCAGATGAAGTTATCATTGCGGGTTCCATGTATTTACGATTGCGTAGAAAAAGAAAGAAGTATAGGGTACACCCGTATATTGCCAAAAATGTTTTTCCGTCAGGTCCTTCCTTGAATACTCCGGTAACTTGTAGTTATATAAAAGTTCATATTTTTCCACCTCAGCTACCAAAAAAATAAAAAAATACACAAGGCGTTTTCATTTGCCATATCCAACGACGTGTTGCGCGTTCGGTATTTTGAATTCTGCTGGATGGCCGTACTGCAACGCAGTATGCCGCATGTATACCGTCCCGCTCTCGTACAGCCCGCGCCAATCAGGAAGCGTGTAAGCAAATATCTAGGCGCGCGGTAACGAAGCCGTAAAATTTTTACTGCGTGTCATTTACTGCGCCGATACCGCCCCGCCCAGTCAGGAAGGGGCCTTAGCCTCTCATCTGTTTTACCATGTATGGATTATAATTATAATTATTAAGAAAGAATGCGGTTAGTTGTAAACGGAAAAAATAGACAGCGAATAGGACTCGAATTTTTTGAAGGGAGGAGGGTTGCCTTTTCCCAGCAGTGGGACAGTACGGACTAAGAAATAAAAAAAGAAACTCACTTGGCCACAACAGAGTAAGATCCAGTATCAGTAAGCTTGGCGTCCTTAATGGTGATCTTGTAGACCTCATCAGACTCCTTGGTGATGACCACACGGTCGGAGCTCTTGAGCACGTTCCCGTCCTTATAGAACGTTACTTCCGGGGCCGGGGTGCCCTCGATCTCGATGGTCACTGTGTGAGTGGACGATACCTGCGGACGAGAAGTTTAGATGAATTGAGATCAGTTTCCAAAGGTTATGGTTTTTAGCAATTATTTTATCCTTTTTTGTGGTTGTTTTTGAAGGCGGTCACATTTTTTTTAGAAAAAGTTTTTTATTATGGAAAGAAGTTTTTATTTTGCTCTTTTTAGTTTAAATATTGAACCATAATTCTTGTCAAATACATCATTTTCTTACATGTGCACTAGAATTTTGTAATCTGTAGCACCGGTAATAACATCACCGGTTAACATCTCTTTCATTCATTCCCATATCTCAAAAACTACTAAACCGATTTCGATGAAACTTGCAGTATTCCCTGATTTGAGCGATACCTAGTACAACAAAAAAAGAATTACTTAAATCTGACTTGTAGTTCCGGAGATATGCTAACACAAACATAATTTACTAAATCAGTCGATGCCGAGTCCTTACTAGAAGAGTTGTACCTTCCATCATCAGCTCAGCTACATGAGATGATGATTTCCATACGCAATTACTTAAATAACTTCATAAGATTTGCGAAAAACTATGTGTGAGCCAATAAAATTTGAGGGTTGCCCTCGATTTCTCCAAGATCCAATAATCAGATTCTGAAATAGTGACAATGGGACCATACGGGAAGCACTAGCTTTCAAATAAAAAAAGAATTTTGAAAATCGGTTCACTCAGTCGCAAGTTACGACGTAACAAAAATTAAAAACAAAAAATAGTCGAATTGATAACCTCCTCCTTTTTTTGAAGTCGGTTAAAAATTTGACGGATAACCGTACACAAGATTTACATAACTCAAAAACCGCCAAATTTTTCTTGGCGAAAATTGTTCAATTTGAACACCAACAAAACTTAGCGCTTTTTGTTACATCCTATTTATTCTACTAGCTTTTGGTCCATACAAAACACCGCTAAAGTAGCATGCATTACTTCTTACCATGCAAGTCTGGTTCTCAATCTTCTTCTTGATCTTCGGAGCTGCTTTTACAGTGAGGTGCATGGTGGTGGTGTCCTCACCCAGTTCGTTGGATGCCGTCACCTGGTAGTCACCTGCGTCCGCTTGAGTCACGTTCTTGATCACCAGGGACATGGTCTCTTCGTCCTCGTATAGGAACCTGTGATGAAACGGACGTAAGGTAAATAGTAGAAATATTTAGATGAATGATGAAGAAGACTGTTTGTGGAAAGCTCATATCCTGACTTGTATGAGATTCGGTGGTTTTGATTTGGTACAAGATGATTGTTGAAGATGATTTCATTTGAAAGGGATTTATTGATAGAGTTTCAATTAACGACATACACCAGAAAATTAAATATTATTTTCATGTTATTTAGAAAGAATCTTTAGAAGGAACGTAATTCCATTTACTTTTACATTCTGAAGTCTATGTCCATTTGCATGGTTCTGTCACTTTTCTGAAAGTACAGACGTAGACGCCAGCACATCAACCTGCCTCAATCTGTTTTTCTTAATTGAATTTCTTTAATGGATTTAACCTTATCACAATAACGGAAGGTTGATGTTCGATTGGTAAAATTTGACAGATTCGGGTAGGTTGACCTGCTGGTGTCTGTACCTAGAAGGTTTAGGCGAGTTCTAAAATGACACCTTTGAACCTAATTCAGCCAGAAAAAGGTTCCAAAAATTTGGATATTTTCGAACTCGATTGTACTCCGTTGTCCCTCGTATTAGCCTTTATACCCGACAACAAGCTGGCACAATCACCGGCTACACGCTGGCCCATGATGGCTTGACCCTAACGAATACTCACTTGTGCCTAGTATCGGCCTCCACATCCTTTCCATTGTGCTTGAACACAACAGTAGGCTTGGGGAAGCCCTTGCAGGTGAGCTCCAACATGGCGGAGGCTCCTGCAGACACGATAGCTTCCCGGTGTTCTATCACCAGGGTCGGTTTCTCAGGCTCGCGGTGAAGCTCGTGGACAGCACCTTGAGGAGTAACGGACATTTAGATGATGGATTTGTTTTAGGAAGATTTTCTGTTTGGCCTTGATTTGTACTAAGATAGGTTGGGTTTGTTAAAGTTGTCTTATGAAATGATGTTTATTTATGCAAGTACATAGGTTATATCAACATTTTTACACGTCTTTTCATAAAACTAGGAGAAGAAACAGCCGAAACTCAGAGGTCACAATCTCTTTTAAAGTCCAGACATTATAATATTATGTAGATAAGGTTATACGGGGAGACTGCAGGTGTAGTAGTGTCTGAAATGGTCTTTTGAGGAAAGAACCACACAAATCCGAGAGGACCTGTCCAGTGTCCAGTCAGTGCAAGGATTCGACAGTTATCGTGTAGCTCGAGTTATGGAGACAAATCGAGCATAAAAAATAATTTTTCATTTCTCATACTCGGAAAGTAGTGTTTGTTTGATCAGAGCAGCGGGTCGAAAACGATGCTTCCCTCCCTTGGGCGGGAAAGACTCATAGTAATTGCTTCCCTCCCTAGGGCGGGAATGAATTTTAAAAATAGAACTAAAATTGGTTATTTAGTCGGCTATAATTTTTTTACATAATTAAGAAAAATATCGATTAAAAAAAAAATTCTGCGGTCTTGTGAGTGTATACGGCCAATGTGAATTAAAAAAATTACCTATTAAAGTGGGATGGCCCGCGGCGGTGACGCGGGCGGTGTGTTCCATATTTTTGAAATTTAAATTAAAAAAGACTATTAAATAGGTACTACTCATGTTATTACTATCAATAAATATTTTAGAAAAACTACTATTTTTTACTTTCCTTATATTTGAAATGAAAAGTAGAGTGTTTAACACGGGTGAAAGTCATCAATTCCCACTCGGACTATAGCCGCCCTCGCTTCGCTCGTGCGTCTAAATACCTCGTATGGGAATTGATTTCTTTCCACCCTTGTATAACAATCTACTATTGCATGGCTTTCCTAGTCAATATAGCCATTGATAGAGCAAATAAGGCTATTAAAGGTTATAGTTGATGGCATTCGTATTCTTGAATCTATTAGAAACTTGTAAAGTATATGCCATTAGTGTACCTTGTACAGTAAGTTCAGCAGAACAGGAGATGTTGCCAGTGCTGGTCTTGGCCACACAGGTATAGATGCCGGCGTCTTCCGGCTTCACGTGCTGGAACACCAGCGCTAGGGAGTCCTCATCGTCGCCCAGGAGCACCTGGATAAAAAAGTAGGTTCTGTTTACTTAAGAAGAATAACTTCAAGCTAGAAGTTTTGTCTGGTCAGGGGCTCCTGCTTTGTTAAACGAGTAGGTATTGAATAAATTTAGGTGCCTCATTTTTCTTAAAAATCGAGTAGGTATACAATGTTCCTAATACTTCTTAAAAGTCGAGTTGTGCTGTACTTTTCATTATTTACTAAACAAAAAGCTATGCCCATATTGCCCCTATCAAATACTAGAAGGCTATAAAATTACCAATTGAAATGACATAACATGGCAAAAGTATACTTTACCTTAAATCTCTCTTCAGGGTCGAAAGCCTGTCCATCTCGCTTCCAGGTGAACGAAGCCTTCTCTCCTTTGGCCAGCAGACCTTCTCCGCCAGGCAGGAGCTCGCCGAAGATGTTCTTGTCATCTGAAGAAATAACGACGAAACTCTTGATGATTATACAATATAGAAAACAACAGCAGACGAAGGGTGCAAAAGCCTGGCGGCCGGACCGTTTGTAAAAGTAACATCCTCTGACTAGCCTTTTCCCAACTATATTGGGGTCGGCTTCCAGTCGAACCACATGCAGCTGAATATCATTATTTTACATGGAACGACTGCCTGTCGGACCTCCACAACTCAGTAACAGGGTAGTACCAAACCCCATGTTAAGACTGGTTGTCAGACTTTTAGAGCTTCTGACTAATAGTAATGACTATTAGATTTATAAATGACAGCCGGGGCCAACGGCTTTACGTGCTTTCCGAGACAAGCATGAAACTCGCTACGACAGATGGTCAGTGGTCACCCATCCACAGACCAATCTCGGCAAAAAATCGACAAAGGTAACCGTGACCATGGAAAGTTAAGTGAGAACTGGGTTAATATTTAGTCAGGATGAGTCTGAGTCTCTTATGCTCCACCCAGGCGAGGACTCGATGATTTTATCACACCAAAGGATGTAACGGTCTTTGTTATATTTCTTTTTATGACAATGGACAAATGTAAGGCAACAGTATCTATTAATCTAACAGTTATATATATTTGACAGATATATACGTGTTACGGTTTCAAATAACAAATCTGGAAAACAAAAAATGAAATCAGTCCAAGGCCTTTCAAAATAGCCGTCTGACCAGGATCTGACCGAACAAGACATGAAGAATTGAAGTCAACAACAATCCAAAAGTATTACAAGTTCAGTCTAATTCTAGTAAATGATATTATTAGCACAGTGATCCATAAACAAGCGCTGGAGGATGTCCAACTGTTTACAAAAATGTTACCATTTTATTTATAACCCTTCTTAAAAAATTCTTCATATATTACGACATTATTAATGACGCTATTTTTATTGGTAGTAATGTTAAATTATGCATAAACTGTTAATTATTCCGGAGGGTTTATGAGTTTACAATTAAAATTGATTTTGTTTCAAGATGGCAACATTCCAAAGCATTTCATAATTTGATGTAATCATGAGCTTTCAATGATTCAGAATGTTTACAAGTATGGCGCTTTTTCAGTATCTACTGGAAGATTTAAAACTGAAGTCTAAATTATAGTAGTGGAAGAGTGGAACTTATTTAATGTGTAATGTGTACGGTGTGTACCTATTATTAAATTATTGTTTGAACTTGTTGTATGCCCTTAAATTAGAAATTTTTCGAGTTCGTTTCAAGTGCACTGATAAATGCATACCTACACTCAAAGTCCATACTTACATAGATGAGCTTTTGCATAACTTCGTATTCTGTCACTTAATCTATCACCCTTAATTTGTTTGTACACTCTTAAAAGTCTCATTTTTTGTGGTTCTACTCCTGGTTTGTTGATGGTCCTCAAATCAGCCCTTATAGTGTGAGTTCAGGTCAACCCACCACATCTTTTCGAACCAACCTCTAGAAGCCGCCGCCGCCCGCCTTTAATTACCCATTTCGTTGTGGAAACTACGTATTTTCCTACTCCTCCAAGGATCCAAGACATTCCTTCTCCGAGACACACTTTTCTGGTGGTCGCCACAGTTAATTCAGGGCTTACAGTGGTTTGGGAATAGTGCGATTGTATTGTCTATTTTTTGACTTTTTTAATACCCTTCTAAGATCAGAATCATTGAGAAAACTCACCAACAACAGTGACGGTGGCTTCGGAGGTGACGTCGCCGTATATGTTCATGGCCTTGCAGGAGTACTTCCCGGCGTCGCCCGGCTGCACGTCAGAGATCACCAGCTCATAGCAGCCGCGGTCGGCGCGGGTGCGGATTATGGACACGCGGTCCGACTCCGACGTGGTGCGGATCTCTTTGTCTTCGCGGTAGCTAGAGCGAAGTCAAATCTTATAATAAGGCCATTAAAATACACTTAAATGATTTTAGAGTTATAGCCCAGTCAACAAGGAGTTTCGCCCCACAAAATGTGGTGTAGTTCTTTTTTTTTTGCATTGCTAAATTTTAGGCTAGTCATGAAAAATGTAAGTTTTCGACATCGAGGAGTGTCTGCGTTAGCCGCTATCTTGGATTGAAGGGGCCCAAATTTGTTCTATTTTACATATTGTTTTCAAGTTGACATTATGACAAAAGTAGGTATCTAAGAGAAGTTTAAATACAAAAAAATCCAGAAGGCAAAGGCTCTTTTTTGTCCCCATTGACTGGACTATTAAGGAAATACATTCGATTCAAGTTGCCACTTAGTCCTTTTGCATGATACGAGTACAGGGAACGATTCGAATTCATAATCATGAACTTTACGATGGTTGTGACTGGAAGCAGTTATAATGTCGTAGTTGATTAAAAAAAATCTAATGACTTCAGTAATGTTGCAGGATCATCAAAGTGAATAAAAACATAGAGCAAATACAACAAAGAAACTGTCCCAAGGTAAAGTGTCTATCAGAAATCGCTATCGAAGAAAAGTTTCCCAAATACTTACAACTTGACATCGGGGTTGGGGTCGCCTTTGACCTTGACCATGAAGCGCAAATAGGTGTTCTCCATGATCTCAGTGTCCTTCAGGGCCACTAAGAAGTATGGCGCCTTTAGAGCATTCCTCTCTCTGCGTTCTTCTGCAGTCACTACAATACGTATAATTTTCGATATTAGTTTATGTTTGGAGTAAAGCATTTGAGGCAGTTTAAAATTTTAGATCACTTATTTTATTTTGGCTATTGATTTTATAATAGTCTAAAATTGTAATTAATTTATAGTCAATTATATTTTTAGTGCGTGTGTGCTAGTAACATTGTTCTTTTATGTTTAAGAGTTTTTGCAATCAATATTTTTACTATAGTAGAACATGCCAAAGAATTGGAATGTCACCTAAACATGTTTGATTGAGTCTCTGAATTGGTAAAAAAAAGATATTGTGGGATCGTGCCTCAAATGTCAAATAATAATATTTTAAATGTTATTTGTTTGTAAGTTAAAGGTGCACGACAATACTGATAAGTGCAAAAATACAGGAAAATTATTAGGTAGAGTAACTGATCAGATTCCAAACTACGTGTTATACGCTTTACAATGTCTTAATCGATGATCGCGATGAGCATGCATATAGTTTCAAGTTATACAATCGAAAAAAAATATAATTTGTATCATTATCAAAATTTTGTGTGTTTAAGTTGACGATTGAGTTTGAGAAAAATAGGTTTCACAATAAGAATATTAATAATTTTGCAACAATGGACGTCACTCGATAATCAAATGTCAAAAAATAAATAAATTTATCTTTAAAAACTTCTATTTGGAGATAGCTCCGGGATTTCACCAGATACCTGTTTCTCTCAAACCCTAAAAAATAAATAGAAAACAACACTCACACTCCTCCACGACTAACTGAGCGGTACAATGGGCATTTCCCTTCGGGTTTTCAGCTATAGCTGTGTATACTCCTGCATCTGACTCCCTGCAGTGTTTCAGTTCCATCTTGAAGCTGCCGTCATTCTCATAGGAGATTGAGCAACGGTCCATGAGGCGATCGGCCAATGGCTTGTTGTCCTTCAGCCAAGTGACCTTTACATCAGCAGCATCGCGTAGAAGACATTCGAAGATAGCGTTCTCACCAGCTGGGGATTCAGAGCGAGGTTACGAGAGAATTCGTACGGATGTGTTTACCTCGATGATATGCTAGTATTATGATCTTATTAAATGGAACTAGAAATTCTTATTTCTACCAAACTGGTATTCCAAATATCGATACTTTGGTAAAATAAGTCAAGAATGATTTATTGTTTCATGAATAAGTTAACCGTACGAACTCTTGCACAGACAGAAAGGAAATAATGTTTGTAAAAAGCATTGTTACAGTAATGTGTAGTGTAAGTTAGGTAACTAAAAGCATTATGTACAAGCACTAATAGTGTTTCTACTGCTATGTGGTGTGTTCTACGTTCGGGTGCATGTACTTACGCTCAATGTTCTGGCCTTCTAAAGTTTTCGTGAATATTGGTTTTCCTTCTTGAGAGTCTGATTTGGAGATGGACCTGGCAGTTTCGTAGCCAGTGCTCACTGAGCCGTTGGCTACAGATTTCTTGGAAGATGAGTACTTGCTCTCGTAAGAAGAGTCTCCATTCTTAACGGTCTCGTAGCTACTCTCGGTCTTCGAAGAAATGGATTCGACCTTATCACTATCAATTCTTGATTTGATGCTGTTCCTCTTGGAAGCGTACTTAGATGCGATGCTGTCAATCTTGCTCACAGAGTCGCCCTCGATTCCGTAAGTTGAGCTTTCAATTTTACTTTCGTATTTGGCTTCAATACTCGCTTCTAGACCACCACCGGTGCTAGATTTGAGGCTGTTTCTTTTCGAAGCGTACTTCGAAGCAATGCTATCAATTTTGCTGATAGAGTCGCCTTCAATGGCGAAGTCAGATCTTTCAGATTTGCTCTCAATGTTGGCTTCGATGCCGTATTTGGAAGCAATGCTGTCTATTTTGCTTGCGGCATCGTATTCAATACCATACTTAGATCCAGCCTCTGATTTGCTCTCGTAGCTAGATTCAATTCCATACTTGGATCCAGCTTCAGATTTACTTTCGTAGCTGGATTCAATACCGTACTTGGACCCACTTCCAGTTCTCGACGAGTACTTGGATTCGTAACGGGAGGATGCAGTTCCTTCAATACCTGTTCCCGAATCATACTTGGAAGCTTCCAATCGTGATCCGCTTTCACGTCGCGAGTATGAAGACGTCAGGCCACTGCTATCATATGTTGACGATGACTCGTAGCGACCGCCACCTTTACTACTGGAGTACTCTGTAATTGAAAAGTAAAGTGTTATTCCTGAACAAGGCCCAATTGTAACCGTTAAACACTGCGCTGCAAGTGTACTTAGGTCTTATGATCATGGAATTACCTGATTATTGAACTTACCTCCTGAGAGCCGCGAACTGCGGCTATACCTAGACATCTCGTCTTCACCAACTTCCTCTGCGGTTACAGTTTGACCGTTACCAGCTTCTTGTTGCTTAGACTCGACGCCACTGGAACTGACTTTCTCTTCAGTCTTCTCCTTAGTTTCTTCTACTACTGATTGTTGTGTAGTTACCTCCTGAACATTAGCAGACTGTTGTGATGCTACAACAGTTTCTTGAACTGTTGTCTCTTTGACAGAAGCTTGTGTTTTAAGCTCTGTAGCTGTTGCTTGTTTAGTTTCTACAGATTTTTGTTCAACTGATTCTACACTAGTTGCTTGAGTTGTAGATTGTAGAGCAGATGCTGCCTTTTGAGCAACTTCTGTTGTACTTTCAGCTGATGCTAGTACTACAGATTCTTCAGAGACTGATGTCTTCTGAGAGCTTGCCTGTACTTTTGTTTCTTGAGACGACTGTTCAACGGTTGTACTTTGAACAGAGGTCTGTTGGATTGATTGCAAAGATGTCGCTTGCGCAACTTTTACTTCTGATGCAGCCGCTACTACTGTAACTTGGCTAGTTTGCTCAGAAGCAGACGCGGTCTTCTCAGTGACCTTAGAGCTTTCAACAGTCACAGATGATTTAGTTTCTGAACCACTGATGACTTCACTCTTTGCAGCACTGACTGAGCTGACCTTAATGGATTCTTGCGCCTCGCTGACTGAAGAAACCTCAGTTACTTCAGACTTGGAGATTTTAGTTGCAACTTCACTTTCTATGGACGCTTTTCTCTTAGTTTTTAGTTGAGCTTCCTCTGTGGTGGCTACTTTAGTAGTCTCTTCTACTCGAGAGCGTTTTTCCTTGGTATCTACTTCTTCTTGCGAAACTTCTGCGTGATCTCTCTTTTTCTTCTTCTCTTCTGGTTCTGCTGGGGCAGCTTCAGGTTCTACTTCAATTTGAAGGTCGTCAGCTGCGTGTTCGGCTAAAGCAACTGAAACGAGAACAAGAAACCAGTTTATGTCAACATTCTTGTTTAAAACGCGTTATCGCAACCGTTAAATGTGTCTTACCTGCGTCACTAGCGTGTTTCCTGATCTCAGTGAGCCAATTGGTCTTAGTCTGCTCCTTATGGGCAGTTAGAGTTACGTTGAGCGGTGGCTCCTTCTGGCAAAGTTGGAACTTGTTCGGCTCGTTGGGGTTTTCCTTGATTTCAACTAGCGGTAGCTGAGAAGAAAAATCGGGTAATTTAATAATAAGGCTTTAATATTTGTGAGTCTGTATAAAGCGGACCATCTTAAGGGTTAACAAAATAAAGCAATTTACTACAGTAGCCCTATTCATGTAAGTTTAGGCATTTCCTTATAAATTCATAACCTTACGTCTCTCACTACTAGCTTTATTTTGAGCAGTTTTATAACTCCAATCAAAAATATTCAACATTGTGGTAAATAAAATTTCATAATAATATGTCAAGAGCTTGCCTTGCTCTAAAATAGCGACTTCAATGTCGTCAGAAGCTGCTATTTCAATGACACAGTGTCAATGTCTCGTAGATCCAACGTGTGTATAAAATAAATGAAATTGTCCACTAACAATGTATACGTAGAAAGTTTAATTCGCAATGATAAAGGAACTACATAATACTCCTACATTCCAGACGTACTTTTGGAATATTTCCAAGGAGTTATTTTTTGAATTGACCTATTTTTGGAGTTGTATTCAAGATCGTGCGGGTTGGTAATGAATGGAGATAAAGTTAGAATGTGTAGGCCGTTTCTGGGAAACAGCTTGTGTTCTGTTAAAATATTTGTTAATGAAAGGAAGTACAAATCAATTTTATGTTAAACATCGGTCTTTAACGACGCTAAAATATTTGTAGGTTAAGTAAATGAGATGAAGATTTAGAACATATAGTTTTTTTGTTCACATAGTATGAACGCTGTAGAAAAGAAAAATAAAAATGACAGCATCGTAAGACGCGAGCTTGAAAATAACAAAAATAAATATCACTTTGTTGAGCAAGACATAAGATACATAATAAATTATTCGTAGAGCAGAAATAAAAGTAGTCATGCTAGTCGCGCTTGAAATTCTAGTAGATTTTTAAGAAAATAATGAGGAACATACTACAGAAGAAAGTAGAACCAACCTTGACAATATCCTTTAGCAGGAAGACAGAGCGATCATCGGAGACCCTCTTAACTTTACAGATGAGAACTCTAGCCTTAAAGAGGAAGACGTATCTCTCTCTAGCCTTTCCCTCAGCGTCGGTGACGGTAAACCAGTCGTGGGTGAGCAGGCGTCCAAGTTTGTAGATATTTCCGCGGAAGCCTTCGATGCTCGCGATGAACTTATTGTCAGTAGCCCGGTTCGGAACGCTGAGAAAGAGTTCTAAGGCTTTCTGGAGGTCGGTGCAGTCTTCTCCTAGACGTTGGGAGTATTTTACTAGTTCCTGTTTAAGAAAAAGTAATAGTCAGCGAAGGACCCCCAGAGTTGTGAAATTTCTATGTCTAGCTGTGGCTCTAGTCCAAACGAAATGAAATGAATCGCACCAAATTTCATCATTTTATAAGCTTTTGAAGTCATGGGCAAATTTTATCGCCTTTTGGACCTTTGGCAGCACATTTGTATAAAATTTCATACAGTTATTTAGCCTTATAAAGAGTAGGAGGAAATATAATTGTAATGGGAAGGTCAATTTAGTTATTACATACAATTGTTTTCTCACATACCTTAAGCAGAAGTTGGTAGTCGTTGATTCTTTGAATAGGAAGCTTGAGATGTTCAGCGATACCTTTGTCGTCCTTAAGCTTGTCTGCTAAATCCTACGAACAAAATAAATCAATAAGTAAACGAAAATATTTTCCCATCCAAAAACAATCAAACGCGAAGAATTCTTTAAATCTATTAAAAAACAACATTTTGGTGACATGGCAGAGAACAATAAAAACTTTAATATGTCTGCCACAAGAGCTTGTCGACATAAACATGACATAGTAAACTCGTATTACTTTAATAATAGAGATAATGAAGATATTTCTGCCTTTACAATTGAACAATTATGATTTCAAAATGAAATCACAGACAGTGTTTCCATAATTATGGATAAAAACATAAAAGTTAAAGGCGACTATGAGTGTCACTGCTAATCCTAGATGTTCTTTCACTGCTATTTAGACATACATTTCTGGAGCTTTTAATTTCAGTGAAAAATCTAATAAAGATTTATATCTCCTACCGCTGAAGTATTGAAAGTGTACAATTCACCCAAATGATGCAACACAAAACAATAAAATGACTAAAGAGCACGTTATTTTAAGATCACAGTTTCATTTCTCCATGAATCTCACGCTGACGATAAAATTAAATATAAAAGTTTATTTATAAAAGTTCCCACCATTGGCCTTGTGACGACATCTGATGGACAACATCAATAACATTTTTGTGGGTTGCTGTAACTCTGCTCATTATGTATATTAAACTATTCTAGACACTATAGTGATGTTTTTTCTATAAAATTTGCCAGTGCGTGCCGTAGAGTATCTATTGCTTGTCTATCGTTTCGTCTTTTGATTTTTATAGACAAGCCAGATTTTTAATAATTTCATCATACTTTAAACTTTATCCAGCTTTGCAAATTTGTGATTTTTGAGTCGTGTGTGTTTGTATTCAAAAGTCTTCAGCTGTTTTGTATCTAGGTTTAACTTTTTGTTGCTTAGTCTTCGTAATTTTCTGAAGATTGGCAGCGTGTCATCAATAAATAGGTAGCTTAACGGACGATCAACGTTAATTCCAACCAAGCTGATTGCGATTAGCAATGATATTATAAGTAAAAAAGGTGTAGGTAGATACGTCATACGCGCTCAATAACGTATGCGCTCAAATGAGGCTGATTCACACATTTTGATCTCAGTGCGACGTTGCCAGCGGCACTTCACGTACCACAGACTGAATCAAAAGTAAAAGTGACTCAAAACTACCGAAAATGCCGTCGTGTGTGATGAGATATTGTACAAATTAAACATGCAAGACTTCTAAAAGTCAAGGAATCACATAACATTCGTAAATATACTATTTATCTTCAATATTTTCACAAATAAAACATTACGTTTTTATAAATATGGCGTCGTAAAAGAAAGAGTGCGAGCACGGGTGCGAGTGAGAGGAGACGCTGACGTGCGGGGGGATTGATGACGCGTGGCGATCTAGCTGTCACTTTTTTTCTTATTGGTTTTATCAAGCTATCCTTTTTACTTGTCGTGAAATGTAATGTGTGTAAATAAAAAGTGTGTATGTGTGCTCGGAACACTTTTTTCCGTTGTTTTTGTACGTGATAACATATCTATGACTTTATAATATCATTGGCGATTAGCATGAATTTTGAAATGTCAGTTGTCATCACATTGTGTCTAAGGGCGTATTATAATAAAAACTTTAAAAAAAAAAAATGTAACCGCCTTCAAAAACAACCACAAAAAAGGGTAAAATAACCTACAAAACTTTTCTTTCGGAAGTCGGTGACTTTTTTTTATTAATTTCATTGTCTTTTTTGCCACCGACTTCCGAAAGAAAAGTTTTGTAGGTTATTTTACCCTTTTTTGTGGTTGTTTTTGAAGGCGGTTACATGTTTTTTGAAAAAGTTTTTATAATACTCTTTTTAGTTTAAATATTCAACCACAATTCTTGTCAAATACATCATTTTCTTACATGTGCACTAGAATAACATCGTTAACATCTCTTTCATTCATTCCCTATCTCGAAAACTACTGAACCGATTTTGATGAAACTTACAGTATTCCCTAAGTTGAACGATACTAAGTAAAACAAAAAAAGAATTACTTAAATCGGACTTGTAGTTCCGGAGATAGAGAGACAAACATAATTTACTAAATCAGTCGATGCCAAGTCCTTATTAGAGGTGTTGTACCTCCCATCATCAGCTCAGCTACATGAGATGATGATTTCCATACGCAAATACTTAAACTACTTCATAAAATTTGCGATAAACGATGTGTGGGCCTACAAAATTTGAGGGTTGCCCTCGATTTCTCCAAGATCCAATCATCAGATCCTGACATGGTGACAATGGGACCACTCCTGAAGTATCTCCTTTCGATTAAAAAAATAATTTTGAAAATCGGTCCACAATTGGCGGAGTAATCGCGTAACAAACACACAAAAAAAAAACATAGCGTCGAATTGATAACCTCCTTCTTTTTGAAGTCGGTTAAAAAGACAATGATGATGTTTGGCATTGGACAGTTCACTTAGGTAACTGTTTTTCATCTATGTAGAAACATACATTGTGTTTGGTGAACTTCAAATAGAATACAAAAACGAATAAAAGTTCCCCATAATAGACGTAAATTGTCAATCCCAAAAATGTCTCGTACTACAACTATCAGCATTTCACTTGTCAACTCAAATCGAACTTGCTTAATTAATACGACACGCGTTCGAAACATTCATCGGATGTCACGCTAATTGCCCACCGATGTTGGCACCAGCTCAAAGCAATACCCGAGAATATTGACACCGATGCAAATTTTATTGCCCCGGTAAACGAATTGTTGCAACGTTGTAAAATATTTCAATTACTACACGATTTAGGTTTATTGAACCACTTTAATGTGCAATAATTCGTTTGGTATTAGGCCTGGGTATATTACGTACGATTGTAGTCAATTTGGCTGCCGAAATCACCTGAGCAAAGCTTTCTTATTGTATTCAACATATCTCTTTTGAAATAATGATCATTGAAAACAATACATTATCCCAAAAGTAAAACAGAATGATAATAATTTAGATTGTAATAATTTAAAAATACATCTATATCATATTAAACGAACACCAATAAAAACTAAGTACCCATAATCATAAAGGTGAAACACACAATAATTTCACATGTAATCCTTATTTAAGTTGCCATTAGTAGACATTATGAGGCCAGACGTACAATATTTTGTTACAGACGAAGTTAAACAGAAAATATACACAACAGAAGAACCCTGAGCAGACAATGGAGACCAATTCGAGATAATATACATGTACGAAAAGTAGAATAGAAGAAATCATCGATGAACTGAGTAAAGGATGACTTATATATGATATGATAAAATCTTTAGATGCAAGACGCTGAATGCCAAGAAGAGAGAAAAGTATATTTGAGGAAGACATGCTCCAAATAGGAGTGAGCCAGGAGAATTTTGAAGATGAAACGAGATCAAAATTAAACATCGCAGACTAAATCCAATCAACATGTACCTAAACCACGTTGTTTCACAATATACTGTAGCGTCTGTTTAGCAGACACGATCAAGATACAATTTCTCTGAGTCATCAACTACCTCAAGTAGGTATCCTGAAATCGTTTCAGTTGCACTCATTGTAAACAGAATTTATTTCAGTCTTTAGGAGTAGCTTTTATGTCTGCTATACAATACCTATAATTTGTGGATTATGTGCTTGTTTGTGGAAGAAAGTACTTGACAATTCTGAGACAAATTAAAGTAGTCACTTAGGTTTTCTGCGTTAAGGATTTGTTGCAACTCCTTAGTAGTTATAAATTAAGAATCCTCGACTATGTTTATCACGCCACTTTGCTCACGTGCAGGACGCCAAAAATTGTGTCGATACATTGACATAGCAAAGGTCTATCCAACTTTCATGGGATAATGGTCATATCATCAGGATTTCTCCTGATCGTCACGTGCTAAACCATTGTGTTCTAAAACAGTTGGCACCTCGGTGGTGGCAAGAGCACTACGAATGATGACATTAATGCTATCTGACCTGAAGTCTTGTTAATGCGATATTTTGCGTTTATACGATACATTGTCAAACAGTTTTTTAGAAACAATTTTAGACTGTCAACCAGTTTCTTGGAGGACGTGGAAATAAAGACAGGTCAATTTTGACATACTTATAACAACTCCATTAAAATATCTGTTCAAAGTAAATTGGAAAAATAACATAGGTACTTAGATAAATCGATTTTCGCTATAGCTTTCAAATAACATTTGGTTTAACGATGGTCTATGATGACGTCTATTACGAAAGTGAAGATCAACAGTATGGAGTGATCCTAATGCATTAAAAATAATATTTAAGTAGTTTTCAAGGTCTATGAACACGTGGTAAAGAAGAGATCATTGCTATGTAGTACGTAATATAAAGAATTCAGAAGAAAGATTAGTATATATCGAGATAGATTAGTATACATCGAGCAAAGAAGACCATATTATTGCAAGAAATAAGCATGCGTGAGTTTATGTATGGGTCTATACAGAAATCATTAAAATTGTACCGAGGAAAAGCAACACAATCTACGAAATTTCTAAGAAGGTAAAATAAATATTTATAAATAATGTTAAGAGTATGAAGCATCTGAGTAAAATTCGCAGCAAAGTGGAATCTTCTTAAGATAAAACATCTTGAACAATAAACAAATCAAACTTGGGCTTGAGTTATAGTACGAAAGAATTTTTGTTATATTCTGTTTTCACCTGTTCATTTTATACTTTATATTGTAATTTTTAGTATGGTTTTACACTAAAAGATATTTGTATGATCAAAATCAGTGATTCCCAAAGTGGTCCAGGTGGACCCCCAGGGGTCCACGGGAGACTTGCTGGGGGTCTACGTAGGCGTGAACAAAGAATGGGGGTCCATAAGATGGTAATGGGGGTCCACGAAAATTTATCTGCTTTTGATAGTAAAGAGCAAAAATGTAAGCATAGTTTTTATAAGGGCCTACCTACATTAGTCGGCGCGAATTCTCTCAATTTCCAAACTTGTCGCAGGTAGAATGTATTGATGAGGATATCCATAACTACAGTCAACATTTAAGTGCCCTGCATGATGACTTCAAAACCAGGTTTGAAGATATGCTGATGATGGATATACCACCATGGATCATAAATCCATTTGATGAAACGGAAGTGGTCAATGTTGTATTATAAGAGTTGCTGCTCGAGCTAAGCACCAATGAGGAGCTGAAGGTGAAATTTAGAAAAGGCTACCAAACATTTTGGCTGCAAGCAGAAATACCTGAAAAATATCCTGGACTGGGAAATCGCAAGGAAATTTTTAATAGCTTTTCCCTCGTCATACCTTACCGAAAGGAGTTTTAGTGCCATTACAAACCTCTTAACAAAAAAAGGAGCAAATTAAAAATCACAGAGCGGGGGGATTTGCGGTTATTGCTCACAAAAATAAAGCCAAACATTGATCGTTTGCTGACGCTCCATCAAATACATCCTTCCCATTCATTAAAATTATGACCCTAACCTATATTACCTTATTAATTTTTGTTTTTGTAATTCTTTTTAATCCCATCAAAAACATAAATGTGAAATGAGAGCCAAAGCCAAGCATAATAGTTTGGTATTATGCCTTGGTTGTTGAATTCAACAAAAAAAGAAGTGAAATCTAAATGGGTGCCAAGTTCAATGGTCAGTTCTGAAATTTATTTAAAACAACATAAAATAGATTTCTTTTTATAACTAAGGATCATACATTGTAGCCTAATTTCTGACTTGGCTATTTCTCATAAAATACGAATTATATTATAACCTTCATAATTTCTAAACCTGTAACTTCTCAGTTTTATTTTATTTTTCAGAAAATTTGGCTTGCTGGTAGGACTAACCATCGAACAATTCGTATATGAGAACTAGCCAAGCAAGAAATTAGGCTACAATGTATGATCCTTAGTTATAAAAAGAAATCTATTTTATGTTGTTTTAAATAAATTTCAGAACTGACCATTGAACTTGGCACCCATTTAGATTTCACTTCTTTTTTTGTTGAATTCAACAACCAAGGCATAATACCAAACTATTATGCTTGGCTTTGGCTCTCATTTCACATTTATGTTTTTGATGGGATATCATTACTTTTTGTACATAAATAATGATCTTACACTGTTGATCGCTAAATATTGAAACAATAAATAATAATAAATCTCAGTTAATAACTGTAGGGGATGTTAGACACGGGACACCGTTCGTTGCCGGCAAGAAGGGAAGTTCGATTTTTACGGACAAGGATTTAATACCAATATTTATATTTGTTCATTCATTTGCCTGTTCATATTAAATTAAATATATTAAAAAAATTCATGTTCACAAAACCTTATACTAATCGCCTGCCCATCTCAACACCGCGATTCAGGATCGTGACGTAATTGCACAACGCCATCTAGTGGGTTACGTGTAATAAATACGAAGATCAACTATTCTTAATAATAAGTACAAAGACGCGAATACGAGTACATGGATTTAAAAAAATTAGGGTGGTGTTTAACATGTTATCTATTCACGTAAAGGTCATAAAATCCACATTTCACAAATAGAGTTTAGGCACTAATGAAGCAATGCCATCTAGTGTTTCTTGAATAAATCAATCCGTCATTGATTAAGTGCATGGTGCAGTGAGTTTCTGAAAATGATAAAAGGTGGCGCTAGTGTTTGTAGAATACGGTTAGTTACGCATAATAAATACGAAAATCAACTATATTTGTAATTATAAGTACAAAATCGAGAATATTTGAATTAAAAAAATTAGGGTGGTATTTAACTCGTTTATATTCACGTAAAGATCATAAAAATCTACATTTCACAAATAGAGTTTCGGCACTAATTGAGCAACGCCATCTAGTGTTCTGTTGAATAAATCAATCCTTCATTGATTTCGTGCATGGTGCAGGAGTTCCTGAATATGATAATAGATGGCGCTACTGGTTGTTGAATACGGTTGGTAACGCGTAATAAATACGAAAATCGACTATAATTCTTATTTTTAAGTACAAAAACGGGAAGATTTGCATTAAAAAAAATAAGGGTGGTATTCAACTCGATAAATATTCACGTAAAGATCTTAAAATCCACATGTAGAGATTTACAGGCACTAATTATAAGTTAAGTGAAAATTGTAGTAAAATGATAAAAAATTACCAGTTTCTGATTTTTTCCTTTGTATACGCGTAATTACCTATCTGCATGCCAAATTTGAACTTTCTAGGTCATCTGGAACTGGGTTATAGTTTTGATCTATAGGTCAGTCATAAAAATGACGATTTTTGGTCGTTAATAACTAAATAACCGTTTGAGATATGTTTATAAAATTTGGAACACATATCTATCTCGCCAGTCTCAATATATGTGCCAAATTTGACAAATCTAGGTTAAATAGTTTTTGAGTTATGAGGGGCTAAAAAGTGCCTCCAAATGGTTCGTGTAATATTACACACTGTGAGCGCGCCTTGCTTTGGCTGGCCGCTCTCCCGCGTGTCTAGATTAATAAAAAAAAGTGTTATATTATGTACCATTTTTTTCGTTTTTATTTTACCTATCGGAATATATTAGGGACAGAACTCAGAAGCGACACAATTTTTATTTTTTGGCGACTTTAAGAATGTGGTAGAAATGTAGCAGCAGGGGGTCCACCGAAACCAGTAAAATTTTGAAAGTGGTCCACGAGAAAAATAAGTTTGGGAACTACTGATCTAAATTGTAATATCTGTAATTTGTACGGTATGCTCCATTATGATAATTCTATTTTATTGTATCCACATTAATTTGTGGATGTATGTATATATAATGGACCATTTTCATAATAAACAACAGGGGAGTTAGACAAATTACAATTACTTTCAGGCTTTTAATATTTCTAGAATGGTTTTCAATAGGATTAACACTAGATTTTCGATAGTATTTATTTATTGTAGCAGCCATTATTAATTCTAATTAATGACCTGGTAATTTGTATTACAGGCATTATACGCCCAACTCAAACACCATCTCCTCACATTGCCAATTAAAAAGAAAACAAGCAGTCTGTAATAACCTACAATAAGTATATCATTGTGAGGAGAAATAAAGAATTTTATTATTATTAGCCATATTATCATCACCAAAATATCTCATTATGCCAGGATTTAAATTTATCATAACAAACAACAGAATAGTATTAGAAACGAAACAATACTTTGTAACACAGCACTGAAAATTAAATATTTCAAGTAAAATTGAAACGAACGATAAATCAAAAGCGCGCACATACGTTAGTCCAGAATATATTTGAGGCACCTTGACATATTGAGCCGGGCGGTTGCCCTGTTTCTCTAATAGCAACCTGCTACTGCAATATTTGTTACTGAAAAAACAAGAGCGGAAAGCAAGATGGGAGCTGAATATATTTCAGCAGAAATATTGATTCGAAACTAAATATTTGCATGGCCAGTTTCCGTTGAATTTGCAGTGTTTATTTTGATAAAACCCATACTGATATTGATTATACATACAAAAAAAGCAACTTTGTTTTTCTGTTCATTTACGTTACATTCTCACGCCTAAAAGGCTGAACGGATTGACGTGGTAAAGATTATGCAGGCAGTTCATGGCTTGGAGTACAACATGACAGGGTACTTTTTAATTCCTACACTACAAGTGGGGATCGTTTTTATAGTAGGTAGATTCTGAAAGTATCGTTTCCATGGTCATCAGTTTATTGGTAAAATGTGATAAAATAATGAGGACTAAGGATAATAATACCATAATAAGAGCAAAAGAGACGCTTGCGCAACTAGTACTAACCTTGTAAAAATGTTCCCATGAAATAGTTTGTTAAGGAGAGTGAACCAATGGACCACAGTGTTTAATAAACTTCATTCTGATCGTTCTGAATTGGTGAAGCCAATGATAAAAGAATTTCGGTAAAGTTAATATCAAATAAGTCGTCTTCCTCTTTCGAAGGGATTTACAACTACAGCAAGGGAAGTGGTAGGTATTTCAATTATGTCATAGCATTTACATTTTGTAGTTACAGTTTGCATGGTTGTAGAAAAAATAAATTAGGTGGGCTATTCTGCCTCATTTTTATTTTTCACTAGCTGACCCGGCAAATTTCGTTCCGCCTCAAAATCACCTTTTAAACCTTCCCTGGACTTCCAAAAATTATTCAAAACAAAAATTAGCCAAATCGGTCCAGCCGTTTTCGAATTTTAGCGAGACTAACGAACAGCAATTGATTTTTATATTATAGAGAAGATCATTCTGTAAACTATAGAATGCTACTTGTTAGAATTCTTGCATATTCTTTCTGCTTCGTGCAGGTTCTTATATATGGTTAAATGTGATAGTGCTGCGCAGAACCATTCTGATGAACCTTCAGGTCAGTAAAATTATGTCTTTTTAGGACATCTTCTACCAGTGCTTATATTATATGTATTAGCCTTGTATACCTACTCTACTGGTTATAGATTACCGTTGATTTATAATACCTATTCATTTAGTACAATGCGTTATTTTTTTCATCAAGTCTTTGATTACTTGTCTCATTATTTCTGTTATGTAAGTAACTATGATCATTTTGAATCATAGCTTTATTTACAATCTTTTATTTACTTCCACCCGTTATTTACTTCCCGTTATCCACTTCCTAGTTTCCGTTTCCGTTTAATAATTTTTTTGCACATACATAAATATGTTAATAGCGTGACAATGCTATATTTGATGACATGGAGCTGATCTGATGATGGAGCTGGAAGGCCATAAGAACTTTGTATTCAAAAGCCACAATTCCATCGAGTTTAGACTCGTTTGATTTGATTCGTCTTGACGAGAACTTTGTCTATCGTAAGTATTTTTTGAACAATAAAAGCTTATCTATACTTATAATAAATCTGTAGAGAGGTCAATTCTGTACATGAAATATATTTCCAAAATAACTATCAGGGGGTGATTAGGGACCGATACTGATGCCAAAAATGCAATTAATAAAATTATTGTCTGTCTGTCTGTCTGTCTGTATAACCGTTATAGAAACAAAAACTACTTGACGGATTTTGACGAAACTTGGTACAATTATTTTTCATACTCCTGCGCTGGTTATAATATACTTTTCATCACGCTACAATCAATAGGAGCAGAGCAGTGAAGGGAAATGTTAGGAAAACGGGAGAAGTTACTCCATACACGCTAATCTTCGGAACTACTGGACGGATTTGATTGGTTTTTTTTTGTTGTATAGCTATTAAGTCTGGGCAACATATAGGCTATAATTTATCTTGGAATCTATACACCTGATGCAGAACTGCAATAGATCAGCTAAACTGTAAGAGATACAAAAATAGCGCCATAGCAAAAATTATTCCGCGTGATGAGCATTTTCTGCTGAGAAAATAAATTTGAAGATATAGAACACCTGATGTGGAACTCCAAGAGCCCAGCTACACTATTACATATACAGTAATGACGTCTTAGCAAGAGTTGTTCAGCCTGATGAGCACTCCCTGTTGTCGTATAAAAACTGAAGATCTGGAACACCTGATGTGGAATTCCAAGAGCCCAGCTACCTACACTATAACATAGGAATGACGTCTTAGCAAGAGTTGTTTAGTCTGATGGGCATTTCCTGTTGACTTATAAAAATGAAAGATCTGGAACGTCTGGAATCGTCATGCGCGTCCCGTTGTTTTCCCGTCCCCAGGCTCTAAGAATTCGACATCAACGTTTCAGATCTTCGATTTTGACGACCCCATTGTCGCTGGCATTAGCAACAGGATCCGCGTACGAAGTCACTGGCAGAAGCTAGTTTTTAATAAGATCATTGTTTTTTTTTTTAAAATGGATAACTAGTTTTACTGTCAGTTTTACCTACTTCAAATAAAACAATTACTTATTGTTTTTTCTACTAATCTCTCTAGTACCTATGTGATGGTAGGTTGCTGGTAGGTAGCTGATATTTTGAAGTGCAATCAAAATGGATTGTACAGGATTAGTGTAAGAATCGCGATGTTGTAACCACTGTACATAATTAGGGCAATGACTGTATTAAATTTGTTTGATCATTGATCCAACGACAAGCCATTACACGCTTTATGTAAACGTTGTAAAGCTTACAATCGGTGTTCAAATAAAAGTTGGGATCCAAAGTTAGAAGAAAATATTCGAAAAGAAGTTTTTATTTTGTTTTTCAGTCGTCACGACAGCTTTTGATTTGAGACGTTCTGTCAGTATAACAATGATGAGAAACGAATTGTCTGGCTTTGAGGTGACAATTTAAATATTCTTCACAAGAAGATCGTGTAAAAGTTGTACCAATTACAAGTATTTTTTTTATACAATTAGGTGCAGTTTGGTCCTTCGAGCCGGATGAAGGGTGATCTTGGACTAATTTACTTTCGTAAAAATACACCGATTTAGTTTACAGAAACCTTCGCCTATTTATTCTTGTTAATTAAGCTCTACTTGAACAAACCTGCGAATGTTGTGAATGATTTGATGTTTAGAAAAACAGCTGTCAGTATGCCAAAAATAATTGGCCGTAAACTAACTAAACGTTTATCTAATAAACATGAAAAAAACCAGCTTTACATGAAAACTGTAACACAGTTTTTCAGTTCTAACCTTTTAACTGCCTGATCTTTTATTATTTGATCATATAAATTTTATCAATTAGCTAATAGTATTACATGACGATATAATACGTCTTCATGTTTCATGTTTATGGAAGCCAGAAACAAAACAAAACAACAAGTAACGAAGTATGTCGTTGATTTCTGTTGGATAACTATAATGTTTTGCACAAATCTGTGCAATAAAAACATGGCCTAGCAACAAGTTTATTTTGATTCAGACTTCGATACTCTTAAAGAAAACGGGATGAACAAGTAAACAGCCAAGATATTAACATAAATTATAAACCTACTCAACGAGAATTTCAGCCAGAACTGCATTCATAGGTACATTGTTTTGTTGTTAGTTATAGTGCTACACATCTATGCATCACTATCTCTAGTGATGCATAGATGCAACTCCAAGATATAATTAGCTCCTCTAATCCCTAAAAACATATGCAAAAATTGGGTCAAGGTCATCCCACGCAGCTTTAGCATAGATCCTGCGCTCGCGCCGCCCGCACGCACCGTGCACACAGCGCGGTGCCCAAGAAAAATATAACATTGCCGCGAAACTCATCCACCCACGCCGCACTAGAAATAAACCAGACGCGTTGCTGGTAACACTACACCCGTAACATTGAAACGAGGGGGAAAAATCACGATATTTTCGCCACAGCCCACAGCGGGGCTAATTATAAAGCGTCCAGTGCTAATTGCGAAGTTAAGTCGTACCTGAGCGCGAGGCGGTAGGTAAAGGTATCACGAGAACACAATCACAGTCACACACTTCACTCGGACGAGTGGTCGAAGGTCGTACATGCGCTGGAGCGAGCGAGGTGGTCGCGTCCGCGTCTTCCAAGCGACTGCTGTTCTCCTGGCCCTGTACTCTCCGCCCGCTAAACATAGAACACCCGCACACACGATGATTTTTAGAGGATAAAGCCATTTCACCGGTGACGTGGTGTGTTATCTACCGGGGAACACGGGACAGTTCCGGCGCAAGGTCACAAACAAACCTTGAAACATCCTTGATAAGAGAAGTTCAAGACGGGCGGTGTGGTAATGTCCCCTTTGTTATGAAAATGAAAAGCTTGCTAGCATTATTTGAGAGTCGCAGGTTAACAACAACAGTAGGCAGCAAACTAGCAAATTAATTTAATTGACACGATTGAGATCTAGATGCCAAGTCGTAATCTGTTTATAAACTGTGATACATTTAAATCGGCCACGTTTTGTTTTGGATAACTGTTACTGACCCTTTCTCTTTAGATTGGGATTTCCTGAAAGGTTATTATTTGCTGTTTCCAATTCGAAACATCTGGAGCGACGTTCAACGTTAAGCGATTCCAGAGCACGCGATCAGGAATGTTCAAAATCTTCGGTTGGAGAGTAATATTTACTGAATAACCGACTGTTGAAGGCAGAAACATTAGATAAAGTTCGATTAAGAATTATACCGACCCAGACATTAGACAACATGACAGCTGATCTGACCTGAGTAGGTTCTGCAACGGCATATTAGTTCCTAAAAGTGTATTATCGGTGTCGGTATAAGACGAAAAGGCACTATACTCAGTAATGCTTGCTTTCAATCAAAGGTAGACCAAAAAATTACAAAACCCAAAAGTTGGGTGACATGGTAATGATTCAGATTAGTAGGTAAGAGACTTCCCAAAAAAAGTTCACAGTTGATCATTCAGGGAGCACTGACTTCTTTATTACGCTTCTAGCTTTGATAGCAGCACGATGATAATTATTCAGACAGGGTGGACAGATGTAACTGTCTGTTTTCCTGATGTCTACAGTAACACAGTACAGTTGTCGTCTCCACACCCACGGAAAGCAGTAGACCCGTCTATTTCTAGACGAGACTACTTTGCAATGCAGGGAAGTGCGTTGAATTAGAAGCTATGAATAACTATGTGCTTAAACAATATGTCTACTCGTACATTATTGATGGTTGGTTTCTGGAAGCTTTCAGTGGTAAAGCTGTTGAGGTTCCTTTTGGCTGGATTTAAATATGCAGCTAATTGAAACAAAAGGAATGAAAGCAAGGAATGTCCTAGTTGGATGTTGTCACACATACGTGTCATCATTGCACCTACCTATTAGATATTTGTTGTTTGAAAGATTAGGGTTCACCTCTTGCCCACAAGATGATCTTGCAACAGTGACTTCTGAGAGAACAAATGAAGAACTTGTTTAAAGACTAAACTTGTCCATCCAGATTTGACCAGTCGCTTCACCCGAAGCCGTAAAATAAAAGACGTTAATAGATATCTATCTGTCTGTAGAATCTTATACGCTCCTACACTCGCGGGCAAAAAATATGGAATCACTTACTCCGATGGAGCACTTAATAATTTATTAAGAACAATGAAAATGGTAACATTTTAAAGGTTTAACTGTAAACTTTAAATTCTTAAAAAATAATTCAAAATTCAAATCATTGAGTTATCCCGGATCAATTCCAAGTAAGTGTTCAGTTCCATACTTTTGCTCGCCAGTGTATTATCAACAACTATTAAATTAATTCTGTAATGCTGGATACATCTAGATGATAGAATACTATTGATGTCTGGCAAAATTCACTGGAATGTGTTGAAATAAACAAACAATGATTATGAAGATGTACTAAATTTAATTTTTGAAATCCAATGATTGGCTGATTGCATCATCTGTTTGCATCCATTAGATGCTATAACTGGGACCTATACGTCATTTGCTGATGACTATGGCACAAAGGAAGCATGGACAAGTGAGAATAAAAGCGACTGTTACATTATTTCTGGGTTTGACTCAATCATGACGAGTTTCAGTTGCGTAGGATTTTATATCGGAGCTGCTTATTTTGACTTAATACTCATAGGTGAAGCATTTTTAATGTTTCGTTTAGAAGCTATTAAATTGTGGTATTGAAATATGAGTACTCTATAAAATACAGAGTAATGGAACTGGTGGAATACTTGTGACGTAGTATCCGCCTCAGATCTTGTTGGTGTTAAAATGGGATGAGTGGACAACAGAATACACGCACGTCTGCTGTTATTATTGTATTTTGACTGCTGCCCACCTATTTCACGTGTACTAAAGCTACACTTTAAAAGGTTATGGAGTAATATTTACACTGAAAAGGTGGGCCGATAAATTATTCTCGAAAATTCATCTAAAGCAAAATTGTATCGGTGAATCTTCCTCTTAGGTGCTCTTAGTGTCATTTCATCGAGATCTAACTCAGATACCACTTACCAATTTGAAGAGGCAGTGGAATCATAATACTGAATATCGATATTCAACAGAGAATATTATTCCCCAACTACTACACTAAATCAGCGGAAGCAGTGAGGTCATCATCATCATCATCATCAGCCGGAGGACGTCCACTGCTGAACATAGGCCTCCCCCTTAGACCGCCACGCCGAACGACAATTCGCCACTTGCATCCATCGGCTGCCCGCGACCCTCACGATGTCGTCGGTCCACCTAGTGGGAGGCCTGCCTACGCTGCGTTTTCCGGTCCGTGGTCGCCACTCAAAAACTTTTCTTCCCCATCGGTTGTCAGTTCTACGAGCGATGTGGCCTGCCCATTGCCACTTCAACTTGCAAATTTTATGAGCTATGTCGGTGACTCTGGTTCTTTGCCGAATATCCATGTTCCGGATTTTATCCCGCAAAGAAACTCCAAGCATAGCTCTTTCCATGGCTCGTTGAGTGACTCTTAGTCTCTCTAAAAGGCCAGCAGTCAAGGACCACGTTTCGGAGCCATATATCATCACTGGCAACACACACTGTTCAAACACCCTTGTCTTGAGACACTGTGGGATTCTCGATGAGAAAATATCACGTAGCTTCCCAAACGCTGCCCATCCGAGTTGGATTCTTCGGGCGACCTCTTTCTCGAAGTTGGACCTACCTAACTGAACAATCTGTCCAAGGTAAGTGTAATGGTCTACAACTTCGAGAGTATCGCTCCCAACAACAACCGGTACGGGTGCCACATGGACATTCGACATGACTTTCGTCTTGTCCATGTTCATTTTAAGGCCGACCCGTTGGGAAACGATACTGAGGTCGCTGAGCATAGCATTGAGGTGCTCCAACGATTTTGCCATGATGACTATATCATCGGCAAAACGAAGGTCAGTGATGTATTCGCCATTGATGTTGATGCCGAATCCGTTCCATTCCAAGAGCTTGAAAACGTCCTCCAACGCGTTCGTGAACAGTTTCGGAGAAATAACGTCTCCCTGTCTCACGCCTTTCTGCAATTGGATTGGTTTCGTGCTCTCTTCCTGAAATCGGATGGACATGGTGGCGTTTCTATACAAACACTTCAACACTTCGATATACCTATAGTCGATATGACATCGTTGGAGGGACTGCAATACTGCCCAGGATTCGATTGAATCGAAGGCTTTTTCATAGTCCACAAACGCTAAACACAATGACCGATTATACTCCTCTGTCTTCTGTATAATCTGGCGGAGCGTGTGTATGTGGTCCATAGTATTAAAACCTTTTCGGAAACCGGCTTGTTCGGGAGGCTGGAAGTCATCAAACCTGCGTTCGAGACGGTTCGTAATGACTCTTGAGAACAGCTTGTATACATGGCTCAGAAGTGAGATTGGCCTGTAGTTCTTCAACAAGGTGTTGTCACCTTTTTTGAAGAAAAGAACAACCACACTTCTGTGCCATGCTTCTGGCGTAGAGCCTTCGAGTATGACGGAATTAAATAACTTCTGGAGGACTAGAAGTACCGGTTTTCCACCCGCTCTCAGAAGTTCTGTTGTGATTCCGTCCTCACCCGGCGCCTTGTTATTCTTGAGCTGTTTAAGAGCCATTCTAATCTCGTACAGGCTGATGTCCGGGATATCCTCAGTGTAGTGTCGAGTCAGTTTAGCTCTTGCGTCTCGAGCTGTACCGACACTGGGTTGTCGTGTTGATGTGTATACCTGTCCGTAAAACCTGTCAAGCTCCCTTATGATCTCCGGTTTCGTCGAAATGATGCTGCCGTCGTTAATCTTCAGCTTTGTCATTTGGCTCTGCCCAATAGACGAATTCTTTGCGAAGACTTTTGAGCCCTGGTTCCGCTCGATTGCCTCTTTGATCCGTGCCGCACTAAAGGAGCGCAGGTCACGTCGCATTGATTTAGAGATTCGTCTATTGAGTTTGCCATATTCCGACATATCAGCTGAAGATTGCAGCCTCATCTCGGTTCGGTCCTGCATCAACTTGATGGTTCCGTTTGAGAGCTTTTGAGGCTTATTACGGCGCGGGGTCTTAAAGAACTTGGACCCACAGCTTGGACAGTTTCCACCAACCCATTGTTGATCTCGTCCACAGTTTCGCATTCGGTTAGGCACTGGAAGCGATTGTGCAGTTCAAGTTGATAGTCTTCGGGGTTCCGGATGTGGGCAGGACCTGGGGGCCAATTCTCGATTTTCGCCATTTTTCTCGAGTTCGAGATTGTAAGTCTATCTCTATGTCTATTAAAAATATCTCTATCTCTACCAAAAAATTTCGAATTGAGCAGAAATCCGTATTCTCAGTCAAAATAGAAATAAATGTCACGAAAATGTCGAGTCGAGTGAAGATAATGTTACCATTATGAAGAATCGCACGTTCCGTTTTAGGTAACTATAGGTTAATGAATGATTTTGTTTTAAAACGCTGACTAAATCTAATTATTTAAGGATGAAACGAAACGTTTTGTGTAAAAATAATCAGTTTGACAGTTGATTGTCTGTGGTGTCAGAATTTGCGTCTTTTGATATGTTTACATGGACTCTGTGTTTATAAAATAATCATTAGTGGGCTGTGCTGTTTTACATTTCATGATTTTATTTTAACATGGAGGGGAATTATTTTAATGACTTCTGTTTCGCTCAAATCGTAATATCGACGGCGGGATAAGTGCGCTGTTGTCGCCGTGTATTGGCCAGTTGCTCGCCACTTTCCAACAACTCCGAGACAAAAATGCTATTGTTATTGTGATAAAAATGCTAATAAACTCGTGCATCTTTCAGTGGTTTCTAGTCCAATCGTGGGTACACAAATTACAGAGTTTGTTATTTGCGCGAAGGTCATCGTTTCAAGAAAACACAATGCAAAAATCAAGAGTTTATCGAATTTCCAGTAGGTATGACATGCCAAGCCGTATTTTATTTAAAAACTAAAGAAAAGAAAACAGTGTACAATCCAAAACTCAACAAATTCACTCAGAAATGACGTATCTCTACAATCGACATTACATCTCTACTGCTCAGAAGCACTCGACATGAATTCTAACTTTAGCCTTCGACAAATGTCGAATCCGACATCCCCAGAATAGCAACTTTAAAAATTTGTCGAAAAAATGACGTCATTAGAATTTTTTGTCGAATTCGACACCATGTCTAAAACCGAGAATTGGCCCCCTGGTCGGAGCGTGGACTTCACCAGACGAGACCTTTCAAGCTTTACATTGATATTCAGTGTGCCTCTGACAATTCGGTGATCGCTACCGGTTTTTACCTTGGCGATCACAGAGACATCACTGAATATTCGCTTCTTGGTCGTCATGATGAAGTCGATCTCATTTCTGGTAGTACCATCGGGGCTCATCCACGTCCACTTCCTGGATGGCCGCTTCTGGAAATAGGAGTTCATCAAATGAAGTTCTTCCTTTTCCATGAAGTCGACCAGTCGCTGGCCCCTATGGTTTCGCTGCCCATACCCAAATGGCCCCACTCTCAACTCATCGCCATTCCGTGCGCCCACCTTCGCGTTGAAGTCCCCCATAACAACGGTGAAGTATGTTTCGGAGGTATGTATGGCCTCGGATATCTCCTCATACAATGACTCTACTTCATCATCAGAATGTGTCGAGGTTGGCGCATATACCTGTATGACCTTCAACGAATACCGGTTGGTTATTCTGAGTATAAGGTATGCTACCCTACTCGACACACTGTCGACTTTCACAATGTTGTTGATGAGGGACCTGCGGACGAGAAATCCAACACCACCCTGGGATTTACGGTCTCCTTCCCGGTAGAAGAGCATGTTGCCGGAATCTAGAACTATCGTATCCTGACCCTCTCTTCGGATTTCAGATAATCCCAAGATATCCCATCGCATTTTGCTCAATTCTTCCTCCAGCTCGATAATCTTCTCATCGGTCCTCAGTGTGCGGATGTTGTGTGTTGCCAGGGCCAAAGTCCGTTTGGGGTGGTAGCGGGGCATCTGCCGGGGATTCTTAGCACCCCCTGCTCCGCCGTTACCCGATCCGTTACCCAGACCAGGAATAGCGGAGCTGCCGGGGACTGGGGACCGTGTGCTACTATTGTCAATCATAATGGGGGGGGGGGGTTTGCCATAATCCCCACGCTTGGCAGGCGGCTTGGGGATCGCAGTAGGGTCACCGTAAGTTTGTAAAGGACACTGCTGCCCGTCCTTCGGTGGCTGGACGTAGTTTAAGGACGTACCCGGGTCCGTAGCAGTGAGGTGCAGAGGACTTTTGATTTCTTCATTGTTTAAATGAAAATAATATGTTTAGAAAGAAGGTAACTGCTGGAAAGACAAACCATAGCGACGTATGGATGAAGTAGCCATGCTGCGCCCATTCTAAATGAATTGGGATAGGGGCAGTGGGGCAGGAGACTTATGAATGATGATAATTTGATCTAGATTCTACATTTTAATAAATACAAAATGAATAATATTATGATGCTATTTCATAAAACGTCTCAATTGCAACCAAACATTATAATTCCACCAAAAATACCAACAGGTCCCAAGATCATTCTAATTACGTCCCGAAAAAGTCAAAGTCGGACATAGCTACGCTAGCACAGTTCCACACTTGGCATTAATCCACTGTGCTCTGTAAACAGTGCAGTTTACCTCACTGATTACGTTCTTGGCACCGTCCATCTATGATTTAACGAGCGTAGAAACCAGTATATTGTTTTAAACGATACGGTTTTCATAGTTGTGCGGAATGGCCCTAAAAATTAATGGGTGGTGGTTAATTTTGTAGGACAGATTGGGCATTGTAGAGATTTGAAATTGTTAACTTTTGAATAGCGAATAATGGAAAATACTATTTACATAAGTGTTTTGGTTAAGTTTGGACATAATTTTGTAACATTTTGATTTAATTATTCACTGTCAGTCTTTTCCTAACCACGTTGATTTATCCGAATGATCCGGGGATACCGCACGATTGCCGGCGAATCGGCCAACCTCCTTGCCGGACTACTGCCTTGGGATCTGGAGGCGACTGCCCTCCAGCGCGTCTATGAGTGGCGCGTGGAGGCGCAGCGCCGGGGCGTGACCCCGCTGCCTCGAGAAGTCGAGGCGCGGCGCGAAGACCTCCGGCGCGATCTCAGGGCGGTATGGAAGGAACGACTGTCGCGACCGAAGGCCGGGCACGCCGCAATTGCGGCGGTAAGACCCCTCTTTGAGGAGTGGCTGGAGAGAAGTCATGGCGTCCTGACCTACCGCTTGACGCAGGTCCTCACCGGACACGGAAGTTTCGGGAGGTACCTGTGTCTGATGCGAAAGGAGGAGACGCCTGGGTGTCACCACTGCGAAGATCGCCCGGAGGACACGGTGGAGCATACGGTGCAAGACTGCCCAGCTTGGGCGGAGCACCGACGTGTCCTCACGGCTGCGATAGGCGGAGACCTCTCGCGCCCGGCATTGGTTGCGGCCATGCTGCGGGGCGAGACGGAGTGGGAAGCGGTCAGCTCCTTCTGCGAGGCAGTAATGCTCGTAAAGGAGGAGGCAGGCCGCGAGCGAGAGAGGACAGCGTCCTCCCTCCGCCCCAGCCGCAGTGGTAGGCGCCCACGGCGACGGACGTCGCTTGATGATCTCCGGCCACCGTAGGCGCGGGCATGCGGGCAGCGAGTAAAGGGCAACTCGCTGCCCGACCAAGGACCATGCCCGGGTCGACGGCGCGTTGTGTCCCACGCGCGCCTCAAAGAGCGTCAGCATAATGACGGGGCCCCCTCTCAGAGGGCCAAAGCCTGCCGGGGTCGCGGGATTATTCCCTTACCGTAACCCCGGAACTTAACAGGCTATGAAGGACACCGTGGATTTTAGTCAGTAGAAGTCTGACAGTCCCTCCCGCCCTGCCCGGGGTTGGAGGACTCATTTGATGATTTTACCACGCTAAAAAAAAAAAAAAAAAAAAAAAAAAAAACCACGTTGATTTCGTTTTACAGTCTTATCCAATGAAGCTGAATACCAGTATTTTATGTGTTTCTGACTAACACAAGTCGATTAATGAATAGTCCAGTAACTTTTGGTAATCAGACATTTTGGTTTTTGGGACATCATCATTATTTTTATCAGCCCAGAATCACCGACCATTGTGAATAGGTCTTCCCTTTCTTTTGCCATTATCATCATCATAACATTTTCAATGCGACGCACTTTTGGGGAGTACTAATTTCTTTTGCCCAACCATGGTCACACATTTGGTCAAATATCTATCGGCCATCTTTGCATCTAGCAAGATGTCTTGCACAACTTTACTTGAGATGGCGTCTGTCTAACATAGTTATGCCGATTTGTGTAACTTGTACTCGGTAAACCAACTCCTTTAAAAACGGCCATTCTTCGGCACTGTAGCTCATCGTTGGCGAGACACATTGATTGAAAATATAGATTTTTAAGCGTATTTGGATTGACTGTGAAATATTTATTTATGATTAAGAACCACCGGCTTTCCGATGCTTTTTTGCTCGTATGCATGACAATGATAACATCAAAAGCATACATATATTACAGAGAGTTTATATTTGATTTTCTGTAACAATCTGATATTGTTTAAAAATCCTATTTTTCAAACACCACGCTTCGTCTCCTCTAGTATAACAGTGTTCATGAAGGTCATCTGTTGGCATTTGATATAAGTTCCTCCATATCCAATGTGTCATCTGTTGTCGTGAATGTTTCTTTGCTGAATTTATTCTTGCTTTTTTAAATTTATTTTTTGAAAGGTTTTAGTCGACATCCAGCAGGAGAAGATTTTGAGATTTAAGCATAAGAAAGAGTCACCTCCTTCTGAGAAGCAGCTGGGAAGGAGGAGATGAAATGCGTGAGGAGTAGACTATTCTCCTCCTCACGGCCTAGTTGCTGCAGGAGACCGACGGTCAGGATTGGGGAATGAACAAGTTGTTCTTTAAGCAATAAAGTTTGAATGATAATTTCCACGGACTTTTATTTTAAACAAAATCACTGTTTAGGTGTGTATTATTTTTCTATAGATTTCTGCAGTTGCGTGATACGTGAGAAACCAATCGTCTAGAAATTGTTTGGTTGTATAAAACTTCTAAAATCATGACGTGCTCAATTAATCCTGGTTAGTTTGCTCGTCGATGTTGTAAACCGCTCTAGGTACCTTTAGGTATACATGTGTAAACCACTTCATTAGTTTATTGCCAATTTTGCGAGTTCAAACAACACAAATGTTAGCAGTTTAAAATACCTACATAAAAGTTTTGACAACATACGTTGATCACGTAATGGTTACGTAGTTTGTTGAGTTTTGTCACTTATCTCCACCGCTATTAATGTGAAAAAGAAAGCGAAAAAAGAGCTAAAACTTCCTAACAAAGCCTGTATCTGTACGCAGGTATGGGGACGGCGAGTAATGGGCGACTTGCCGTCCGATCGCAGCAAGTATCTTTCGCAGAAGCAAGTGGGTGTTGTTACTATTGGCAAATTCAATAAACAATAGTCGATGAGATAGCTACTGGGAGATGTGTAAATTTCAGTGATACATTACAAATACTTATTTGTTAATTTATTGATCCTTTGATATGCGCCATAGGAAACAGTTAAACGATAGCTGTCCAAAGATACACATTCACCATTTTCTTCACAAATTGATAATTAGTAATTTCAATTTGAAACTCCCACATTTCAAGTAGATGTATCTGGAATCCTTACGCAACCGCGAAGCAGTCAGCTGATTTATTCTATCAATTTATCATTTTCCGAGCCAAAGTCGTCTAATATTATCGTGTTTATAGGCGAAACAGTGTGATTGCCCTCGATATGAGTGCTTGAATTGACAGCACTCATACCGCGGCCCGACGTGGCATCCGAACTATTCTAGTTCTTGGCCGATTGCCTAACTCCCGAGCCTGACGGCGCCCGGCTATCCTCACGCCATCAAACACTGGGGCTAACAGATCAATTGTTTAGGTGGAGTCGGAATTTAGATAATTTGGGAACTGATTCTATAAGCAGACAACGTTTGAAAACCGAAAATAGTTTTGTTTACTTTGTTGACATTGTTTCTGTCTGAAATCGATTAGTTAATCAATGGGTTAATGATATTACGTTTTGATTCAAAAGAAATATATTATTAGATTGGTAGACAAACAAATGACACTAGTACTGCCATCTGATGTTAGTTTTCCAAAATAGCTCGCACTGAAAATACAACATGGCGGCAGTTTTCCCAAAAAGTTATCAAAAGTTCTCGGTAGATGGCGCTGATTATAGGTAAACATAGTGTATTAATCGCAAGCTAGATGGCGTGGAACGCAATGTTTCGAACTAAGTTCCACTGCATCAACATAGATGTCGCTAATGAAATTGATCAGTTAAAAAAATGTTTTCAGAAATATTGTGTAATTTCTAAGGACGTAGCAGTTTCAGCATAAGATACGTCTTGAAAGATAATAATCACTGACAATTGTTTCACTCACGAAATATAAATGATTAGGTCCCGGGTCAGTAAAAGAGATACATAAACGTTTAAACCCCTGTTGGCCAATTGTTTACACTGTTAATTGTGGTTCACACTGACGCTAATCATTGTCCATGGAGCAGGTACTTAATGTTCTACAAAAACTTTCAAAAAGCCCCAATAATACCTCGTATTTCATTACGAACAACAACTTTGGTAAAATGCTCTTACCTGGAAGTACTTGTTGACCACTGGATCGGTGGCGATCATATGCTGCGCTCGTGGCTCGTCGCGGCAGTAGCACACGTGCTTGTCGAATTCGCGCTCCATTCGTAACAGTGCTCGTCCGAGCATCTTCGGTTCGCCGGCGTAGTACTTGATGCCTTCTAGCAGGACACTGGAATTTAAATACACTATTATACCACACCATCAATAAATTGCAATTCGTTTTTTTCAGCTACAGTTCTGAAAAATAATTGACACGAATTTTTCCTTTCGCTCAACTAATGCACATTTACAAAGATATAACGCATTAAAATCCGAGAGTGGGGGCTCGTGATGTCGGGAACAAGTAAAAACTGTACTTGCTTGTGAAGTTTTGCCAGTTTTGAAAGTGTCGTATCTTCATCAATTTTGGTTTCCGTAACAATGATTGTTTATTCGGCACTTTAGCAAAATTAATTCTTTGGACGACGGATTGCGGATACCAGATCTTTAAATAATACGATATAACCGTATACCTATCTTTACAAATATTATAGGGCTGAAGAGTTTTTCATGTAGAACGCGCTGATCTTAGGAAGTACGATAGCCCATTTATCACGCTAAAATAAATAGGAGCCGAGCAGCAAGTTAAAGCACGGGCAACTGCTAGATCATGTTAGAGGGTCCTGCCCTCCATAAAGAACTACATCTCATTGATGATATCTATATCAAATAAATTATGGAATCAGGCGTTACTTTGCGGAAATCCATGACATTAAATGTTATGATAAATATGTAGTTTTAATTCCGCGACAAAAATCCAGGCTTGTTGCAGGATGCAATCCCACCCTATGCAATCATGCATATGCACATGCAGCAAAGGACCCACCCTCCCGCCCACATGCATATGCACAAGTGCAAAAAATAGAAAAACATGCCATGCAATCAAACCTATACTCGACACGTGTTTCGCCCCGACAACATCTCCTGATGATGCCCGTGGAGGGGCGTTTTCATAACATTTGATATCTATATCATCAACGACATGTAGTTCATCTCCTTTATTTGTCTCGAAACATCTTGAATATTATTTTGACTTCCAGATTTTGACTGATACTTTAGTCTTGAATATAATATCGTGTATAATTTTAGCGTGGTAAAATCATCAAATGATTCCTCCAGCCCAGGGCAGGGCAGAAGGTACTATCAGACTTGTACCGACTAAAATCCACGGTGTCATTCAATAGCCCTTTACTTTCCGGTGTCACGGTACTTGTAGTCCCGCGACCCTGGCAAGCTTTGGCCCTCTAAGGGCGGGCCATCATTGTGTTGACACTCTTTGAGACGCGCGTGGAACACAACGCACCGTTCGGCCCGGGCATGGTCCATGGTCGGACATCCAGTCGCCCATTACTCGCCGCCCGCATGCCCGCGCCTACGGTCGCCGGACATCGTCTTGCGACGTCTGTTGCCGTGGGCGTCTACCACAATATCTTCAGAACTTACAGGAGGTTTTTCATAGCTATAGCTACAAACTAAATTACAATTTTATCAACACTCACGTATTATGAAACTCGCAGATCTGCCGGAAGTTGGAGAACAGCAGTTCTCGGTTGTCGAAGACGGCTTTGGGCGTGGTGGCCTTGTCCGTGGGCTTCATGTAGCGGGACACCACCTGCTGCATGTCGCGACCGAACTCCTCCTCCGTCTCCACCAGCTCGCGTACCACGGCCCTAGGGGTTAAAAGTGTCAGTCAATAATTCCATCATCCTCATCATAAGCCTATAAAATGTTCTCACTACTGGGACACGGCCTTCTCTATGTGAGAGGAAGTGGGCCATAATCCACCACGCGGGCCCAGTGCCGGTTGGTAGATGTCACATGTCTTCGAATTTTTGGTTCTAGGACATGCCGGTTTCCTCACGATATTTTCCTTCACCGTTTTGAGAGCAGTTGTGATGAAATAAATTACACAAAGTAATGTGCCTGGCTGGGTTTGAAACCATGACTCGGTCGGGGCCGATACCACTGGGCCACCACTGCTCTCTCTCTGTTAATAATGTCATACAGGCGAAATTGTGATTGTATCATGGCTAAAAAAATGATGAAGGAAGTAAATATCTAAATCGGAGCACTTGTGGACCACTATAATTATATCCAACAAATGTACAACAAACAACAAATTTATGATCACCATTAGCTATGGTTTCTCATAATCAAAAACAATAATAACTCTTCGAGGATTAAGTTTTCGGACGGAAACTGTAAATTACTAAACGATGTGATTTAAATGTGTATAATTAAGATTTCTGGCGACGGGTTTAGTGGCTTTTAGGTTTGATGAATGAACTTAGATATTATCAAAGAAAGTTTAAGGAAACTAAGCATAGCCAAGAAGCAATCGCTTGTAGAGCAATAAATTCTATAATCAATATCAACAGCAGCTTTTTCACTACAATATTTTTTTGCTGTCCATTATCGTTGTTCCTGATGTAATGTATAGGTATGAACATTGACTGTATTAGCATTTAGAATTAATATTAAGCTATTAGAAAATTCAAGGAAATTGAAATAAGAGCCGCATTTTATTTGAGGACATTTGTTCCGCGACTTTGTCTGTCGACAAAATTCACGTGTCCCGCGCGATGTCACCCGACGTCGCCAGGGACATTAATGGGTCGTGCAACTTGTCGTCGTAAGTTGACTCTAGTAGAAACTGGCCAATGAGAACAAGGGAAATGTCGAGCGACAGTGTTCCACAAAGTTGCAGAGACAATCCACGTGAATGTTGGGCATTTATGTCTCCGCGACATATTTTCTTGTGAAAATGCGGCTAAAAATATTTTCCTGTTGGAGCCTCAGATGAAAGAACCAAAGTTTTCAAGATCAATAGACACATATTTCGATCATCACTAAGCGTGCTATCATTACGTCACAGCGAGGGTTCATATAATAAACATTATAATAAATTAGAGAGTATTTTCCTAGCTCCTGAGTCAGTTGGATAGCGCGCGGAAAAGCTGCCAAGAGGTGAGGGCGTGGGAGCATCTATAATGGTGAATGGAGAGGTAGCACGAGGATCGGAAGGTCGTGATTTGCTGATGGGCAAGGTAAATAGCTAAGCATTTGTACAATCACCATCATAGGTTCTCATACAGGCTTCTCTGAGACGCGCGCATGCGGACGGCGAGTAATGGGTGACTTGCAAAACAATCATGGACCATGCCAGGGTCTACGGCGCTTCGTGATCCTCGCGCCTCACAGAGCTATCAGCAGTCTGACGGTGCCTCCATAGAAGGGCAAACACCCGCCGGGGTCGAGGAACTGTTTATGTAGATTACATGACACATTGGAACGGAAAGTGCAATTGCAATAAAATTGAGTTTATTTCTCAGTAAGACGAATCCTTCCACTCCACCTAGGGCAGGATGACTCGATTCGATGATATTAGTACATTTAAAAAGGGCAGATCGAATCTTCTAGTCTTCTCACATATCTTAGATTTTTACTTCTAAATCTAAGCCACGCCGATTTGAGAGTGGTGGTGATCAAATAAATAAATGTAAAGTTATGAAGCCTGTTTGTATTTAAACCTACGGTTTAGTAACTTATAAATCGGAGCCATTATCACTGGTCACTACTGGTACAGCACAATCAGCTTATAATGTCCCCACGAGTGGGACATAGGGAAGTAGTAGAAGAGTATTATATTGGAAGTAGCCGTTATCAACGAAGCGTGTCTAGTGTAAAATGCTAGGTGAGATGGTAGATGCGAATTTTAAATTGCCAGGTAAACAAATGGCAGTGCTGACCAACATTTGCCAAATCATTTAAACACAATGAGAGATATGACAGTGCATAAAAAATATGAGTGGAGAGTGCAGTCAAAGTGATCTCTGCGCTGCCATCGACCGATGACGGCGTGGATGTAGCGAATTTGGAGACAGTAAATTCAGAAGCGTAAAAAGTGTCTGTGCTCAGTTTTTTTTCTAAGTATAGGCAAAACTGTCCACATCTACTCCTATCAGAATACATCGAGAGTCTGGAAGAATTCAAATTCTGGATGGAAGGTATACCTCTTATGAAAAGACTAGCATTTACCTGGCCACTCGTGTTTATGGCGATAACTATTAGCACGGCAGAGTTTTACCGGGATAAAAAGATCCCTCAAATTCCGTTCAACCGTTATTGCCTGAAAGAGTAATAAGCCTTCATCCATCTTCACAAAATTTCAAATTGAATGGAAACTGTTTGATCACATAATATACATAGTTATAACCAATTCATAAAACGTACAAAAATAGACCGCTGACTTATCGGTACACAACTACTCAACCACAGGCAAGCCCTAAATCCTGCCAAATCCACCTGGACAAGTTGTTGGCAGTTTTGACTAAATACCTGACGATATTGTTCTGGCATGCTGCTTCAGTCGGACATGTGGGAATAATTGGATAAGCTTCTGATATATTGCTTGTTGGATATGAGCACTTCCACAATGAGACGTTATATTATGATGTGTTTATTTTGGTTCTTATAGGTGTAGAAATGAGTTATAATAAAATTAAGAGGAATTTGAAGTTGATATGTTTGACAAACGGTATTAAGGAGCTTATGTGATATTTGCTTCCATCGTGGGAGCCACAATGGCAACCAGTGGATGCAATTGGCGGATTTTCGTTTAGAATGGCTGTCTCAGAAGGACGACTTTGCCTATGCCAAGTCGTACACCCACATTTTACTAATCAAGTTTAAGGCATTATGTTTTAGGGACTACCCTATAGCTATCAACCGTGTATAAAGCTTGAGTGCTTGAGTTCAGACTGCACCTAAAAAAAACTCTTATAGGAGAACGGAATATACCTTAGTCATCACTCTAGGGAAGCTTATTGAGCCATGAGTCATGAAAAGATGTCTGCCAATTTCATATTACCTCAATAGAACAGGGAAGGTCATATACCTCAAGGTATTTGGACAGGAATAAGAGGAAAGATACAAGATGTGTTCGTATGTGGATGTGAATATCTTTACTACTCCTGTGCCAAGATCATCAACTTATCCCATTTGATATTCTAACAGACCGTGTAGCATTAGAACTCTATATTATATTTTATGAACAAAACGGTATTTCTTCTGAATAAAATGTCTAACGAATTGTTACATAAAAATAGTTAATGAGATGACGACTAACAGAACTATGGGATTTTTTAAATCCCACATTAGAAACTTCTCCTTTACAGTGGGATGCGTTTACGAACACCCAGACCCCGAACAACTAGTTGTAGTTCATACAAATACTTGTTGTGACGTGCAGGGTTCGAACCCGTGGCACGCTGCGTAGTTGAAGAAATTTTCCTGCGCCGACCACAAATGAAGAATGAGAATGATGATGTACATTCATACTGATTTTGGATCGGATTCGATAGATATTTATTGATTAGGTACATATCTCAGGTATGTTCGACGAACAGTTACCATTAATCAGATAAAATTACATAGTTTCCAAGGTTCGGCAACAGTCCAAGTTATCAATACTAAGCTTGCATGATGAAATAATTATGAAGAAACTAAAGATGCTCTGCAAAAGATTTCCAGGTATTTTTATCCCTTTTGTCTTCAATTCGTCAATAGGAGGCACTTTAAGAACCAAACTATGGGGGTTAAAAAAGTTTGTAAGTCCGTGAGTTTATAACAAAGTTAACCAATTTTGAAAATTATTTCACCAGTAGAAAGCTACATTTTTCTTGAGACAAAGCCTATTTTTTATTTTGAAATTACACCTATTTAAATCCAAAGTGGTTGGTACTCATAAGATAAATTCAGAATTCGTTCTTTTTGTATATCTGCAATGTCAATGTTCCACAAAAGAAAACAATAAACAAAAAGAAAATGCAACACATGGACATAATGAATCAGACAGCCACTTTCCGATCATCTAAAAATAACACACATAAAATCAAAACCGATGAATCTTCCCTGAATACATTTCCAATAATACCAAACACAAAAGCCAAAAGCATCTAAGTATGAATTCCTTGAAAACAAGGAAATCATTATCCTTCTAAAAACAAAAGAATGAGCAAATCTTACGAAGGAAGACAATAAACTTTGTTGACACAGAAAGGAAACGTTTGAAATAAGGAGCTTCTGTCAAATTATATTGCTGATGATCATGCTGATGGCTTAATGCATCGTCCTCAATACCTACAGTGCACCCTTTTCACAAAATAAACCTCTGAATTTGCATCACTTTCAATATCCCTATTTTCAATAAGTTATGGTTCCTTTTCGTTTATTCCTGTCAAATGTAAAATTACTGCAACTCGGTTTACTATCCTACTAATATTATAAAGGCGAAAGTTTGTATGTATGGATGTATGGATGTATGGATGTTTGTTACTCTTTCACGCAAAAACCACTGAACGGATTTGGCTAAAATTTGGTATACAGATAGTTTATAACCTGGATTAACACATAGGATAGTTTTTATCCCGATTTTATGTTCCCGTGGGATAATTTTCGAGTTGCAGCGGGTGAAACCGCTGGCAACAGCTAGTATGTCATATTTTGGTAACATTTGTGTATCTTGATGATATTTTGACACATGAGGTCGTTTGCATAAAAATTAAGGAGGCTAATGATGTCAATTATGATGTATCATTTACTTTATGAGTGGTGCTTTTAATTAAGTTTTTGGTGTTGAAAAATATATAGGTATGCATCATATAAAACCAAATTTTTTATCGAACGTCTTGTTATTTTTATGTTATGGTTTATTTCATTTAGCCTTATGAAACTTAACTTTATTATTTTACGTTTCTTTAGAGAATTTTATAGTTAGATAACAAAACATGAAAACATTTCCAATTAGCTAGTGTAGGCAGGTAGGTTTAGTTTTATAAATGTGTTTTATCCAATAATTTGAAACGTAATAATATTTTAGCAATGTTTTTGTTGATATTTAAGCGATTTCCAAAATACAATTACTGCAAAGGTAACATAAAACTTTCCACATATTTCTAAGCACACTAATAACTCTACAAGCACCAATTTAACATCGAAACTCATCCAAAATACATAAACATTTTGATTGTTATTACCTACAGGATTTGTCACAGATTGACGACCACTCACAAGGTTTAATAAGCTTTCAATAGGTGTTTCCCACCTCTTGCCAAGAAGTAAAATCCGATTGTAAAGTGGATTAGATGGAACGTGTTACGTGTGTAATTATGACGAAATTGCCACTTAAAATTATGACGAGAAGTTGATGCCAAAAGGATAAGGAATAATTTAATGTTTCTTTTCTAGCGTGCGCACGTGGTTAAGAAATAAAAGATGTTGGAGTTTAGTGTCGTAACTAGCCATTTATGCGGCCAGTGCGAGTTTCTTTAACTGCGCTCTCATCTGACCAATTGTGGTCATGATCTGGCCATTTCTGCGCCCCTCCACGGTCTGCGCCTGTGTTTGGGTACATACCGTTGACACACCACTATTTTCAGACTTGATCGTCAAGGTTATTTATCTAAGCTGATTTCAATACGATGGCATACCTTATTATGATTATGCTCGTGCTGTGGAAAGTGCCGCCGATTCCGGTTGTCAATTTTAGGTTTTTATGGCCTCATAAATAAATCGTTTGAATCTTTTAAAATAACAAAGATAAAGAGGAATGCTCAAAAATATATGGAGCAAAAACCCAGAATCGATTAAAACGACTTATGTGTGGCAAGGTAGAGTATACATGCTATAACCCAAATCCAATAATAGTTTTCGATTAAACCATCACCAAGTAAAAAAAAATTGTAACTGATAAGTTACAATTTTTTAAAATGTTTCAAGTCAACTATATAAATAATGTTTCAAATCAGCTATTTCCTTAAGTTTGACGTATATGATTACTTCCCAGAATTTGATCCTTATTAGCAACACTATCGAATGGTGTAATAATACAGGGTGTGTTTTTTTTCCAAAATTAGCGGGTCCGATTCCTGGCCAGGATTATTGATTTTTCTAAATCCAATGATGCAGTTCTAGTTTTCTTTAAAATTGGGCTCGAGATTCCTTTCAACGTTTTTTGATATTTCTCATAGTTTCGGATATAGCCATCCACGCCCAGTTGAAAAATTTTCATTCTGTATATGCTGCTGGCCTGTTTGGTTATGGTTTTATGCGAAACGAATAGCGTATTTATGTCCTCTGACTTAAGGTCTATTTTGTTGTTCATAAATTATTTTAATCGACTCTGGGTTTTTTTTGAGCATTCTTCTTTGTCGATTGTACAAGTATAAATTGAGAGATTCAACAAGTATGCGTCCTTCACTATTTCTTATCCATAGAATAACAAAATCTAATAATAATTTGAACATTTACAAAGATACAACATTCCTTGTGCTGGGTTATTTCAGGCCTAGTCTTCAAATAGATCGCCACAATGTTACAGGTGTGAATTTCTACAACTGACGTTACTCGTATAAACATTGCTTGTCTCAAGTGCAAGGTTTTTGGAAACGATTAATTCCGGGAAACTGACCTTTGGGACAACAATAGAAGAAAGGACAAGGTTGGATAGTCAAAAATATGATGTAAATACACGAGATATCATAACATCAACAGTTCGTAAAAGGCAAGGGCGCACAAGCAAGAGCAACCTAGGAAACAAGGCTGAGTTAACACAATGGATCGTGAGGGCTTAGACTAGTGACATTTTTTTAGTGATAGCAATGACAGAAATGTCTTTTCATGGGTTTTTTTTTATTTATCGTGGTAAAATCATCAAATGAGTCCTCCCACCGGGCAGGGCGGGAGGGACTGTCAGACTTGTACTGACTAAAATCCACGGTGTCCTTCAGTAGCCCTTTATGTTCCGGCGTCACGGTAAGGAAATAAGTCCCGCGACCCGGGCAGGCTTTGGCCCTCTGAGAGGGGGCCCCGTCATTTTGCTGATGCTCTTTGGCGCGCATGGAACACAACGCGCCGTCGACCCGGGCATGGTCCATGGTCGGACAGCGAGTTGCCCTTTACTCGCTGTCCACATGCCCGCGCCTACGGTGGCCGGAGATCGTCTGCCGACATCCGACGCCGTGGGCATCTACCACTACGGTTGGGGCGGAGGGAGGACGCTGTCCTCTCCCTCTCGCGGCTCGCCTCCTCCTTCTCCTTCGCGAACATTACTGCTTCGCAGAAGGAGGCAACCGCTTCCCACTCCATCTCGCCCCGCAGCATGGCCTCGACCAATGCCGGGCGCGAGAGGTCTCCGCCTATCGCCTCCGTGAGGACACGGTGGTGCTCTGCCAAAGCTGGGCAGTCCTGCACCGTATGCTCCACCGTGTCCTCCGGGCGATCTTCGCAGTGGTGACACCCGGGCGTCTCTTCCCTCCCTATCCGACACAGGCACCTCCCGCTTTTCATGGGCTTGACAAAAGCAACTGTCATTGCTCTTAAAAGCCAGCATAAAATTATCATTAAAAGCTGTCACCTGTTATTGTCTAGGCTCGCTGAGTTGTTTTTTTTTTGCAGTTCCTATTTTATATCGCGTGTGTACCTACTATAAATATATTTCTTTGAACCATACAGAAGCCCTAGCATGACTTTTTACGTACTTGTAACGTAAAGTAAACGGGAAGTTGGGTTAAAAAAATAGTTCTTCGTTCGTATGTACACTGGAGGCGCTTTATTATAAACTTTAAAATAAGAAAATCTTACCGATCAAAAACACAAAAGACTTAGTGACACACTGGTCAATGACTTAGGAACATCGACTAAAATCAGTACACATTGGCTTGAAAGTCAACGATCCAATTTCAGGCTTCAACTGAAATGACAATTAAACCTGACGTGGATTTCCTTTCAAACGTCCAGGCTATGTTTGACGATGCACAAGATGAAATATGGTTGAAATATTGTTCGCTGTTTTGCTTACGTCATTTGTTTACTTATAGAGAATTTTACTGAATAGTCACGTTTTGCGCAGGATTTGAAATGTTGGTAAAATGATAGCTGAACGCTGTCTTATTGGGTTAACTATGTTTGAAATTAACATTTAAGTTGCTGGAATCGGATTAACTCGTATTTTCTTGGCTTGTAGAGATCGTCATTTTATATGTAGCGGCAACGGTGCCCTTTTAGACAGTCCAATGAGCCTCACTCTGGGTCCGATGTATCTAGGTTGTGGATCTATGAGAATATTCCTATCAGTTGCCTTTTTTATTGTAATTACTGCCATAACATCAAATGAGTGCTCCCGCTCTGGGTGTATGTTACAGGGGAGCCCGATTCCTCCTGCCCGAAGGTACTAACGTGGTCACTTACCTGTTTCGATTACTCTCCCAGTTGCCTTACAGCTAAATGCGTTCATAATGAACGTTTATACGTAACTTTAGTTAGATTTTAGCCTGTATAATGTCGGTGGCATACGACCACGGCTATTACTTAAAAATTTCTGTAACACGGATTGTTCTTGTTTTACACTTTTCAGTGCGCGATTTTTGCGTAGTCGGGTTTTAGTTATTTTTAACATATTTTTTTATTTATCGCCCTGTAAGCTACATTCAAGTATACAGATATTCATGTAGATTCTATTCCTATAACAACAAATGTTCTCTACTCACTGTCGTCTCGCAGCCATGGCAGTCTGGTCCCTCTCCGCGGTCTGCTTCTCCTTGAGCACGTCGGCGGGCACGTACCCCTGACGCGTGCGCAGCTCGCCGCCCTGCACGTCCTCTATTACGCGCACCAGCCATCTGGAAACAGGGGATCATACTGTGAGAACTTGATAATTATGAGGTGTGAAGAAAAGGGGGTATTTAGTTCTAATTGGTCGTAGAGTAGTTACACCAGTACTTTATCGGAAAAAGTCCTTAACTAAGTAATAGAAAAAATCGGGAGATCAGCGTCTCTGTAACCTATTGAGCTATAGATTAGAGGCGAAAACGGCGAAATAAGATAAATTAAACACTAATCTGTGAACGCGATGTTTGAAACTGAACAATGTGAAATAAAAAAAAAAGGATGAGATAGGACCTGGATAGGACCATTTAGGTGGATTTTCGCTACCTAGTTAAATGTTACCTTATATTTAGATTGATATGAAAGCTTTTAAGTTGTCTTGTAAAGTTAATAAGACTTGTAGGAATAGAATCACTTAAAAATGAAATGAAACAATGAACAACGCCATTAATATAATTGTGTGTTGCTGCAAGTCATCTGAACGAAAGAAAAATTAGAACCGCGAGCAAGATTTGAACCTGTGACCTCCGGATTCAGTACAGACGACGCTCTTACCAACCGAGCCATCGAAGTTCCTAGGCTACCTATAAGCGTTCTTCAATCCATTTCTAACATTTTACGGTGACCGAACGGTGATTTTTTTTCCTTAGAATATCTTTGAAATTCGCGTAATATATTTAAAGACTGTCAGCAATAAGGAAGGGAGGCACCTGGAGCGACGCGACGACGGCTGACATTTAACCAGAACTATTTCTCTCTCTCACCGTTTTCCACTATTAATAACGTGACATTTCAATAAATTAATGTAGGTAATAGTCGGAAGAGACATCTCTTCCTTATGTATCGCTTCAAAGAATTATACATAAATTCATCTGTCTCCAAAACTACAACCTGTCCTGTTATGTGTCGTCTGTATTTTGTTTTAAACCATCACTATAAATTAAGGTTACTGTGGTGGACTGTTCATGATCCCTTATAATGTGTCATATTTGTACGAGAAGCTAAGTAATTGCTTTTTTAGATTACCTCTGACATTGTCATTTAATTTTTTATTGAAGTTGGCTGAGCGATAGGTTCCCAAGGAACAAATATTTGTATACCCTAACTAAAGGCTCCAGGTCTGGTTGATTGTGCGTGAGTTTAAATGTTCATAAAAGCACCCACCATACTTACAAGAGAATTGTGAGATATCCAAGTGTGGGGAAATGATTAAAAAAAAGGAAACATTTGAAGTCCAAAATAAATTGTTATTTAAAGAGGACAACTGATTGTCAGCAGGAAGTCAAGTGAGTGATAAGTTAATTATATTTTAAAAGATAAAAGAGGAACGTAATTCTTTTTTCCCACAAAAAAAAATAGGCAGCAATTTCATCCTTATTTTCCTTCAAGTTTCACGTTTCGAAACATTGACAGGTTTCTTAGAATTTGCTAATTAAACATGCAACATAATTAAAATTAACTTTTCTCGGAAACTTTTCACCTGTCAATCTTATAATGACGTCACTCGGTCATTGCCCTGTGGTTCGTTACCCAGTCTAGATCGAAAGTCTATCTTAAATCTAAATGTATAGAGCCTAAATAGTAGTTGTACCGTGACACCGGGATATTGAATGCTGTCTACTCATTTGAGTGACAGATGTGACGGGTTTTTCATTTTTCGCAACAGTAATGGTCGTTGACCTGAACATACCGGGAAAGCTCTGGTGTCCCAGTAACAGCTGTGACGTCTTAGAGTTGAAGGTCGAAAATTCGAATCCAAGCCCACAACCCACTCTCTCTCAAAGAAAGGACCCTATTTTTAACCGACTTCAAAAAGAAGGAGGTTATCAATTCGACGGTATGTTTTTTTTTTTTTTGTGTGTTTGTTACCTGATTACTCCGCCAATTGTGGACCGATTTTCAAAATTATTTTTTTGTTCGAAAGGAGATACTTCAGGAGTGGTCCCATTGTCACCATGTCAGGATCTGATGATTGGATCCTGGAGAAATCGAGGGCAACCCTCAAATTTTATAGGCCCACACATCGTTTTTCGCAAATTTTATGAAGTAATTTACGTATCTGCGTATGGCAATCATCATGTAGCTGAGCTGATGATGGAAGGTACAACGTAAGGATTTGGCATCGACTGATTTGGTAAATTATGTTTGTGTTCGCATATCTCCGGAACTACAAGTCCGATTTAAGTAATTATTTTTTTGTTGTACTAGGTATCGTTCAACTTAGGGTATACTGCAAGTTTCATCAAAATCGGTTCAGTAGTTTTCGAGATAGGGAATGAATGTAAGAGATTTTTAACGATGTTATTACCGGTGTTACGGATTACAAAATTCTAGTGCTCATGTAAGAAAATGATGTACTCGTATTTGACAAGAAAAGTGGTTGAATATTTAAACTCAAAAGACTAAAACAAAAACTTTAAAAAAAAAAATGTAACCGCCTTCAAAAACAACCACAAATAAGGGTAAAATAACCTTCAAAACTTTTCTTTCGGAAGTCGGTGGCAAAAAAGACAATGAAATTAATAAAAAAAAGTCACCGACTTCCGAAAGAAAAGTTTTGAAGGTTATTTTACCCTTTTTTGTGGTTGTTTTTGAAGGCGGTTACATTTTTTTTTGAAAAAGTTTTTTTTAAATCAGCTGCAAGCAGGAATCGAGCTTGCGTCTTCTGGATAAGTACTGCAGACGCCTATACTAATCAGGCCATCGCCACCACTCGTTTTGAAGTTAAATCTTTCATTCCCTCGTTTTTGAACGGTTTACTAAGCCGCTAATTGGTAAGGCGTCTGGAGTAAGCATCCAGGCCCTATAGACAAACAGCAGACGACAATCGTTATCGCTCAGCAGTCACTAATACATTTTCAACTTTATACCCCAGCGCGTAGAGTTGAAAATCTATTGGATTTTACAGATCGTTTTCGTTTGTTTCATTCGTTATCGCTCAGCAGTCTTTAATTAATTTTCAACTTTATGCGCTAGTGTACAAAGTTGAAAATGTATTAGTGACTGTTGAGCGATAATGATTTATCGTCTGCTGTCGTCTGCTGTTTGCCTATAGGGCCAGAAGACGCAGGTTCGAGTCCTGCTCGCAGCTGGACTTTTCTTTCCTCAAAAATCTTTACGAAAACGCGACACATGCGTTATTGCGTTTTAAATATATAACTTTAAGGACCCTATGTACCAGTATTGGTACATAGGGTCCTTAAAGTTATATTTTAGATTCAGATTAAATAAATGGTCACAAAACTGTTGTTACTGCTAATCCCTTACATAAAATCATTAAAATACTACAATGATCAAACAAACAGACTGTGACAAGAATACCTCTTTCAACATCTTGTTTCACGACAGGAAAATATTTGTACAAGAAAAACTTCATAAAAGTTTCCTCCACATTTTTACTACATATTTACATTTCTATAAAACGTAAGTTTATTTTTACAAGCCATTCTTTATTCTGAAGATATTACAGCGATAATCATTTGGAACATTTGTTATTTTATTCTTGATGATTGAACTCAATTTTTTCTGAGAAAAAAGGCGGTAAAACGAACTAGGTAACCTTCTTTATGCGTACTAATGCATGAATATGTCATCCGGATCATATCGGAGGAATCTGTGCCTCATTTGTTACAGATCTTAAAAAGTCAATTCAAATGATTTGTTGTCTATTTCTCGGACGGTGATCTAATTGCTATGTTTCGCGGTTTTTTGAAAAATATTTAGTGTTTTTCTTCCATAGCTAATATTAAAAAGAATTAAGTTTTGTGATGCGTTATTGGCTGAAAAGATTTGATTTTTATTTTTTAGGGGACAAAAATCACAAAAAAAAAAACATTGTATGATTAGACCATGACAATGGCTAAGGATAAATAAAAGAATAGTTTTATTTATTCCGTAGGAGTTTACCAAAAAACCAACAGTAGATAATTATGTTAGTGTTGTTTGCTTTGGCAGCCGTTTCATTATTTTCTCTAAGTCACAATAAAGGGTTCTCAAGCAATGATTATTGTATTTTATTATACAATAAAATAATTTTACTTTATTTTTTTCTAACAGAGAACTATCGTTATACCTTGTTCCACGATTTTATGTTCATTAAAAACCAGTAAAATTTCAAAAAAAGTGTTGCGAATGCCTCGATGACATTTACGCCGACCGTAAAAATATTTAAGAAAATTGTAGAATATTGAGCATAAAAACAAAAATAAAACAATGAACTTAAACAAAGTCATCTAATTGATAACTAGCGACCAACCCCGGCTTCACTCATGTCCAATATGAAAATAAAATTGTAGCTCTCCTTTAAATGTAGCTTTGTACCTGGTGGTAGGTGATAGGTCTTATAGTTTTTGCGTTTATGCACTGCAAACCAGCCAAACGAGCATACAGCATTTTTTATATTAGTGGATATCGTAAACTACCTTGTCCTTGCATGTTCAGTCAGTTTCAGAAAAATCTCACCCGCTTAGGTAGTGATGTCACTAACAAAAGGGGTGTAGCCCAATCATATTAGGTAAAATAAGGGGTAAACCTCGGAATGAGAGATTCACTCTTCGCGCTCTATCTCAAAATCGGTTGAAAAAACGATTTTTATGACCTTTAGTCTTCAATATCGTAAGATGCGGACACGATAGCAATTGTGACTTTTGAGACAACATTTAAAATGACAATACAAAGGTGTATACCAATTTACAGCTTATTTATTATCTTTCATTCCGAGGTGAAACCCTAATATGACTGGGCTAGTGAGTTTTTCTGAAACTTACCATAGAGAACACATCTTCGCGATCTTCTGTAATTGTGATAAGGTTGAAAATCTATTGAAGAATTTTGACAGAGGGTTAACTCGATGTGCTGATCTGTACCATGCCTCCTAATCCTTGTTTAATCAGTCAGTTTCCATAGACGTTTTTCTTTTAATTACGAGAGCTGTTGTGATGAAATAAATTACAATGAGTTGGCTTGTTTTTTTGTAATTTATTTTATTTAAAAAATCTTTGAACATTGTGTCCATAAAAATATTCTTGCTATTGTGACAAGCCGCGTTGTTAATTAACACAAAGCTCTTCCTTACAATATTTTTCCACGAAATTACAAATTTTCTATTGCAATATATTTCAAAGAAAATAAACATAAAAGAGTTTGTAATAAAAAGTATTAATCTATTACAATTTGAATAATTTTAGATTTTCAGCAATTTATTTAAGAGGTGGAATATAGCCAAGTCGCTATATCATAACTTTTGTAAAATATCTAGATTATATTCTTTAGTGGGTCGTACATGTTTTGCAGAATAGATTTTGATTAAAAGATGTAGAATTTAATGAAAATGTTAGCATTATTAGAGTAATGACGGTGAATATTTCATCGTTATGACACTTTTTCTTTGAACCTAGCTTTAGTTGGATTTAGGGTAAATAACAACAAAAGAGGTGAGTAACGATTTATGTACCTAGATCTTAAATCTGAAGAGAAGAAATAATTTATGTAGGGCATGCGGACGGCGAGTAATGAACGACTCGCTGTCCAACCATGGACCATGCCCGAGTCGACGACGCGTTGTGGGGCCTCCTTTAGAGGGCCAAAGCCTGCCGGAGTCGCGGAACTAACGAATACCGTGACCCCGGAACGTAAAGGGCACCATGGATTTTACTCAGTACAAATCTGGCAGTCCCTTCTGCCCTGCCCTGGGTGGGAGAAGGACTCATTTGATGATTTTACCACGATAAAAAAAAAGGTTACATCGATACAAAGTGAGAGGTCGCAAGAGAGAGAGAGAGAGAGAGAGAGAGAGAGAGAGAGAGAGAAAGTGAGAGGTAAAGCAAGCAAGAGTGATTGCCGAGTTGAATCTGGGTTCGATTTCAAAGTATAAAGAGTTGTCGCGGAGCTCACTAAACAGGTACCTAATCTTGCGCAGGATTCATCATCATCATCAGCCTATAATGTTCCCACTGGTGGGACACAGGCCTCCTCTCTGTGAGAGGGAGTGGGCCATAATCCACCACGCGAGCCCAGTGCAGGTTGGTAGATGTCACATGTGTTCGAATTTTTGGTTCTAGGACATGCCGGTTTCCTCACGATGTTTTCCTTCATCGTTTTGAGAGCAGTGGTGATGAAATAAATTATACGAAGTAGGCCTGGCGAGGTTCGAACCCACGACCAACGACAATTTGTAAGTCGGGACCGATACCACTGGGCCACCACTGCTCGCGCAGGAATGTATAAAGGCTGTTGAAGGATCACCATGGATATTTGTCATTACGAGTCAGACATATTGAAATATTTTACCATTCATTAGAATTTCCTAAGACGATTCCTGGTCGTGTCGAGTGACTCTTGCTACAGACAGGAAGAGTGAAGGAACAAGAGAAAAGATTAAGGAGTTGAAAAGAAATAATGAACTATAAGGTTTGATAGTTTCTATTTTGCATAGCAGAACATAACTTGTGTTTCCTTATATTTTTAAGATTATTTTTTACCTTTAAAGAGTCGCCCTGAAAGTCCAACGACCCACAGCTAATGACGTCACCACTGACGAGTTTACAAGGCTGCTCCAACGCACCGGATGCTATGTTATGATGCAGAAATCAAACATTACACAACTCCTCGCAGTCGGGTAACTGTGCTCTTATTTCTGGCGGACTGTGACGTAAAGGTGCAGTACTTTGTGATCTAAATACTATGAGTGATGACAGACGGATTATGAAATGAGGGAGATTGTAACTGATGTAAGCTCCGCGTATTTGCATACGTCTGACTGGAACTAGTTAATTTACGTTATTTTTTTTCGTCCTATATCAGTCTAAATAAAGAGCGAATATTGAATATCTATCATGATAAATGTCAGGTAACAAACCTTCCCAGTCTTCAAGAGAATTGAATATGGTTCATTCCAATTATGTTATGTATAACTTATTGCTATGTTTTAGGTTGCAAACTGGAGGTTGGGTTTATTTCTGTGCATTGTTTATTCATAATAAATTAGCATAACTTTTATATAATTTATCTTAGTATATTATAATTAGGTATATAATACTATACCTAATTATAATTTACTAAGATAAATTTAAATAATATCACTTCCTTAACAAAGACACTCTGGAACAGTCTTAAATAACAATTTATAGATTTAAAAGAAACGCGAAATATTTCCCCGCATCGAGCAGTTACCAAAGAACCCAAAGTATCAGTAAAATAATAAATTTCAGACGATGAGACGACACATTGAAATACCTAATATTGTAAAATTTGTTAGACCTAAACTACCCAGAGCCAGAGTTTTCAAGATCTAGTATGTATTACTCAAGAAGAAAACGTTTACTTACGAAAAAAGTAGGTTAAAAACAAAAAAAAAGTCAGGAATATATTTCCAGGACACTGATTAATTTTTATATCAAGGAAGAGAAACACATTACAGTAATATTTAACTCACCCACTCTTCTTAATGTGGAGCGACACGAATAAAATGTAAACAAATGGTTTACGTGATGAAAGCACTTATGTGTGTCTCGCGAGACCTAATTAGGTACAACAGTGGTGATTGGTATACTTGGAATTAGGATGCTGACTTCAACGAGCTTGAAACCAAAATAAATTGGGTTTTTTACCCGACTGGAGTGTCATGATTGTGTTACTTATATTTTTTTTAGAAAGAAAGAAAGAAAAGTTGTGTTTATTGGCCCTAAAACTAATTAGAACTAATCAAAGATTTTAACAAGACTAATACTTACAATAAAATAGATGACTTATAAAAATAAAAAAAAATAATGTCAAAGGGCCTTATGGCAACACAGAGTTTGCCACTTGAGGTTGATTTTCAGCTGCAGATTTTTAATAAATAGTGTCTCTTCGTTAACTTTCCTTCGTTACTTTTTCAAATGATATAGGAATGACGTCTTAGCAAGAGTTGTCCAGCCTAATGAGCACTCTCTGTTAACGTATAAAAATTAAAGAACTGGAACACCTGATGTGGAACTCCAAGTGCCTAGCTACACTATAACATATACAGTAAAGACGTCTTAGCAAAAGTTTTTGAGCCTGATGAGCAACCTCTGTTGTCGTATAAAAATTGAAGATCTGGTACACCTGATGTGGAACTCCAACAGCCCAGCTACTTTATAACATGTTCAGGAATGACGTCTTAGCAAGAGTTGTCCAGCCTAATGAGCACTCTCTGTTGACGTATGAAAATTGAAATCTGGGACACCTGATGTGGAACTCCAAGACCCCAGCTACACTATAACATACCTATATAGGAATGACGTCTTAGCAAGAGTTGTTCAGCCTGATGAGCACTCTCTATTGACGTATAAAAATTGAAGATCTGGAACATCTGATGTGGAACTCCAAGAGCCCAGCTACACTATACTAAATATACATACATAGGAATGACGTCTTAGCAAGAGTTGTTTAGTCTGATGGTCATTTCCTGTTGACTTACAAAAATGGAAGATATGGAACGTCTGGAATCGTCTCGCGCATCCCGTTATTTTCCCGTCCCCAGGGCTGCGTTTAAATCCTTTATCCAGTTTAAATTTATACTGACTAAATGTCAAACAGCCCGTTTAAGTACACCGAGAGGTGAAAAATTATACCAATTAAAATTTAATCTGCCCCGTTTACGGTCGTCCGCTGGTCTATGTTTTTACTGAAAGGAATAATTTTTTGCGACCTTTTTACCACGCAAAATTTTATCCTGCTGTCAGATTGACATTAAGTTTTGTTGTTTTGCTCGATTCGCGCCGTAAAAACGAATATTATTTTTATTTTAGAGAGTAAATATTATTTGTGGATTATGGATTTATATTAAACCGGAAAATTGATTATTTGTTCAATAAACTGAGCTGTCAATTGAATTTGACAACTAACATTGACAGAAACTTATGACTCCGTTCAGCGAACCCTCGCTAGTTTAATTTTTTCCGGCGAAATATCGCCGGAAGATTTAAACGCACCCCTGGCTCTTAGAATTTGACGTTTCAGATCTTCGATTTTGACGACGCCGTCGTCGCTGGCATAAGCAACAGGATCCGCGTACGAAGTCGCGGGCAGAAGCTAGTTATAAATATAGTGACATTAACCTGATGAAGATATAAGAAAAATATCTTAATAAATTCAAGGGTAATACTTTATATCTGGTTGTCATATTAAAACGTAAACACATCATAAAAAATATATTTAAAAAAATGTCTTTATTACCCAAAAACACTGTATTTAACAAGAAATATCGGTATCATTATGTTATTTTAATTATCATAATAACTGTTATAAATCTTAATAATGATTAATAATAACGCAGCAGTTTACTGATAAAAGTTTGAACTGATTATCACTTTTTTTTTAAAGCTTATCTCTGAAACCACCGAGCCGAATTTTATGGGATACCTAATTTAGGCGAATGAATAGTTCCTGTTTCAAAAAGCGAAGCAACGTTGGGTAACTACTGCTACATAAATTTGGCCCATCTGCTACGATCCGATATGGTCTAGTGGCTAGGATACCTGGCTCTCACCCAGGAGGCTCGGGTTCGATTCCCGGTATCGGAATATTCTTTTTTTACATTTTTGTCATGTATTTCACTAACCTACTTTTGCAAGCTAAAATTAGTTTTAATTACTCCGTTACTAGGTCGAGTTTAGATTTTTTACAGCTATTTTATTTCAGGCGCGTGGTCTTTGACGCTTTTATAACTTCGGTAGATTTATTGATGTGATTTCTCAAGCGTTTGCTTTCGTGAACTTGAATACTTTATATAAATCAATTTATATCTGACCTGTCAAATTGTTTATTTTTCTATAGCTGTTATCATAAATCGATTATATTCACAATTTTGTTCTGATAATTATATATATTTTTTTCTTTTCTTATTGTACAGACGCCAGCACATGAAGCCACCTCAATCTGTCAAAATTTATTTAATAGATTTTCAACCTTATCACAATAGTAGAAGATTAATGTTCGATTGGTAAAATTTGACAGATTCGGGTAGGTTGATCTGCTGGCGTTTGTACCTACGATTAAATATGACTAGTTAGAATGGACCGATTTAATTTAACTTCCAGAAAAAAAATAAAGATCACGGTTTTTTTAGACGAAGTATTATCTTCTGAATCATGAATAAGAATTTGCCAAATAAAACAAAGACGTCCATATATCACGGGTTTTTCAGTGAGTTTCGAAATCTCGCGGAGTGTGTAAACGCATCCCACATTCGTTAATCCCTCAGGATAAAATATTATACGAAATAATTCAAGCTTGAAGGAAATAACGAGCACAAAGTGAACGCAAACGAAAAATCTGGGGGCACGGCAGTGCCCCGCCAAGTCTCGAGCAAAACGGGCACGGCCGTACCATCTTTTCTCGAAGCGATTCGCGGCTGTTTCGCCCCCCCTATATCTTCGACGTGGACAAAGCTAGGAGTTTAGGTTTTCAGTGAATAATAGTAGGCATTAGAACAAGCTTAAGTTCGAAATTACATGCCAATTGAATGAATAGTTCAGGAGTTACGGTCGATCAAAGTTACACCATTTTGTCACTCACTGACTGACTGACTCACTGACCGATCATCAAAAATCTAAGGTACTTCTAGCAGACTTAGAAACTTCAAATTTTGCACCAAGATAGTTCATTAGCCACATATAAAGGAAAAATTATAAAAACATTAAAAAATAATATACCATAGAAAACAATTTTATATTTGCGGTTTGGCAAGAACATTGTGTATGGATTTTGACTGCATTGTTAACTTTGTTCGTTGTTTAAGTATTCAATTGGATGAATACATACATAGAATAGAAAAGAATAATATAAATGTAATACATAGACTATAATTAATCTAAATTAATACATAAAGTTCATAATTCATTAAATTAATAACATTAAAACTCCATTGTATTGCGATAAATATTGTATGCGCGCTCGATAGATGGCGTTGTACCTGTCTGAATCGCGCTATGGTTTCGTTACAGAGCGCAGTCTAAGTAGTACTTTAAAATAATTCAATAATTTTCATTTGATAGCGCCATCTATCTATGAACAACCATTTCGAAACTAAAAAAAATATTGTAGCGATATTCGGAGAACTTTTAAGTTAGCCGGATTAGATAGTAGATTTATTATTGTTAGTGAAACAGTTATTTAGGAAAATAGTTTATTAATATAACATAGACATAGTTACTGAGGCCTATGTTCAGCAGTGGACGTCTTCCGGCTGATGATGATGATGATGAGACATAGTTACATTATCTATCTATGACTGGCCTGTTGGTCTAGTGGTTAGTGACCCTGACTGCTAAGCCGGGGGTCGTGGGTTCGATTCCCACCCAGGACAAATGTTTGTGTGATGAGCATGATCATTTGTTCTGTGTCTGGGTGTAATTTATCTATAATATGTATGTATTTAGAAATATAATATATAAGTATGTTTATCAGTTGTCTAGTACCCATAACACAAGCTCTGCTTAGCTTGGGACTAGATGGGGTTGTGTGATGGTTGTGGAATATTATTATTATATTATTATTATTATTATCTAGTTGTTTACGTGTTATTTAGTTTAGTTATATTTAGTTTGTAAGTTAGTAGATATACATTTATTTAGTTATTTGTTGGTTAGTTTAGTTCTATTTAGTTTGTTAGATAGAGAATGGGTCCTAAGCAAAAAAGTAGCTGAAGTCCAAGAAATTATGAGGAAACCTAAAAAAAAAGAAAGAAAACGCTTACAAAAAATAAATGAGATCCCACCAAAAACATTAAATGTAAAAAATGCCAAGTCTCTCGATGCAGTCTTTCCATCGTAAAAAGTTTTGAGATCTCACAGAAGCCAAGTCCTATTCAAATTATGTAGTTATAAATCAACATTTAGTAATTATATCAATAGTTTTCTTTATATTATAACTATAGTGACTTGGCAATGAGCACAAATTAAAAGCTGCTTGCTGCCTGGAATTATGTGCAAATGTTACTGACGAGACCTGTGATCAGATTATTTGTTATGTGTGAATCATGATGGTCACTACATGTTCCAACACAATAATTAAGAATACCTTACGGGCCATCGCTTTATGAAAGTAAATGATGAATGTTAAGAGAATATTTATAAAGTAAAAGAGAATGTTTATGCATGCGGTGTGTGTAACTTTCAACTCCTCCAAATATGCCGTTTTATTTGTTTTTACTTGTGCTCATTGCCAAGTCACTATAGTTATAATATAAAGAAAACTATTGATATAATTACTAAATGTTGATTTATAACTACATAATTTGAATAGGACTTGGCTTCTGTGAGATCTCAAAACTTTTTACGATGGAAAGACTGCATCGAGAGACTTGGCATTTTTTACATTTAATGTTTTTGGTGGGTATTAGTTTACTACACAAGAGCGAAGTTTAATGGGAATTCTTCGAAAGTTTTAAAATTAAGTGGGTACTTTATTTTTTAATGTTTTGAACAAATGAACATCGATACTTCTTAATACAGAGGTTACGGATTTACATTATTGTGACGCAAACTGGAAATTTGACGTTAATTTTGACGAGGCACTTTTTCTATTTTCCATACAATAAACCTAGTGAATACTTAGTGTGCTGTAAGTAAAATACCTAAATCCTGAGATAAGGCCTTTAGTAGACGTACCTAGTAGATTCATACCCTAGTAATTCCACAGTCGGTACAGTCACGAGCAATAGTATGTATACACTAAGCAGTATTCAAAACTGATGTTCTGCTACCGATATTGATTAAACTTTTACCTTTTCATTAGATTTCTATTTTGGAAACCCTACTATTAGGAAATAGGTCTTATTTCAAAGCGGAAACCAGTATTTTACGATTAAATTGCATTTGAACTTTGTTAAATGTATACATGTTATTGCTCGTGACTGTACATGCAGTGGCTTAGCGATTTAGTTTCTGCTTCGCGTTTCGCTTTGAAGTTTAATATTTTTCTGTATTTTTAAACTATTTTCTACTTCCAAAAAGTCAGTCATACGTAATTTGTTTATGCACTTGTAATTGGCAAGAATCCGGAAATGTCCAAACCGTCTGTCTGTCCTTTCTGCTGGACAAGCAAACGTCCACTCCACTTGTTTGTATGACATCTTATGATGTCCACTAAACGTACCTTTATTTTCTACAAGTGAACCGGTCGTTCGCTCGTGACATTTACGCCACTCATAAATATTTTGCTCCACTTCTAAGAGACCGAAATCGGGAAAAATTTAAATGAAAAATAAACATTATATTTTACGAGTTAAGGAAAATTTAGATATCGGCTGTAATAGTACATTATGATATAAGTGCGGTAAGTTGATCATTACAGCTGAGGCGATATTGTTATCACGAGCCGTAAGGCGAGTGCTATAAGAAAGCAGAGTCTGTAATTATCAAACCGCACGTATGTCATACGACGTTTTATAACACATTTGTGAGTAAATAAATAAAATCATTACATCGAAAAGGAAAAGCAAGCGGAATAATTTTTACTTTTTCACAAATTAGCGATGCGCGCGCACCAGCATCTTTTGTTTATGGCAAAGGCACAAAAAACAGCCAGTATTACTAATAAAGTAAATTAATTCTTTTGTGGTTTTATTGCAGATAAATGGTTGTAATTAATTGTCAAAATTAATTAAATTAAAGAATAAAATGTTTATTTATTATATTTCATCTCCCAAATTTAATTTTAATAATAAAATGTTGACCGCTTTTCTGACATAAAAACTCTTTGCTAAGATTTAAAAAAGTACCGTTCGTTTTAGACGGAGCATCTTGATAAACCGTGCGTTTTACTTTACCATTACCGCACTAGTGCGTTTTACTTTACCATTACGCACTAGTGCGTAATAAGATACATTACGATACTGAAATAGGTGCAGTAAGAGACCTTTTACGAGCAAATGTGTTATAAAATAATTTTCAGTACTTAATACGTTAATTTAATGTTCAAAAACAACCATAATGTTTTAATAACGTATTGGAATACATATATTTGGAAATGAAATAATATTGTAAAATAGTGTAAAAAATAATCTGGACACAAACATTGTAGGATTGGCCAGAAATAGCAATTGTATTATGTGCCTGATAGTAAAACAATCAACATCAGCCTATGATGTTCTCTCTGTGACAGAGCGTGGGCCATAATCCACCACGTGGCCGGCTCCAGTGCGTTCTTGGTAGATGTCACATGTATTCGAATTTTTGGTTCTAGGACGTGCGTGATTTCCTTCGCCGTTTTGAGAGCAGTGGTGATGAAATAAAAATACACAAAGTAATGCACCTGGCTGGGAACTCGACATACTTCACTAAGGGCTGATTTTTCAATGGTCAAATAACTTTTTAAATGAGGAATAAAAATGGCGGTTTGGCAGCTTATCTATAGAAAATTTGACGAACTGCTATTTTTTCCTCAGATTAAAGTTATCGGACTATTAAAAAATCAGCCCTAACTATCATTGAAAACATTACAATAACCGAACCGAATAGACAGATACAACTAAAGGCTCCGGACAGAAAAAGCAAATCCAAGTATGATTTTACCACGCTAAAAGAAAAGTATTTTAGAACAGAAACAAGTTCACGCCAAAAGAAAAATAAACAATATAAAAAAACTTATATCGAAACTCTAATTAAACGCTCCCAAACTCCCAATTAACCGTTTACGAAACACCATTCCTTAATAAGTAACACGTCACATATCGCCCCACATTCATCACGTATTCTCATTTGGGTTCATGGCACAGGGTTAACAAAATAACCTCTAAACACGATCCCACAAGCCCACGTAATGGTCATCAAAAGAAAACGGCGATAAATCACTCCGAACTAAAATAATTTATAACAAGCTAGCTTTTGCTCACGGCTTTGACTGCTTTGGAGCATAAAGCGTATCACACACGGCTAAGATACTACAATATTTTATCTTAAGGTGTTTTATTAATATATCTTAGGCCATCACAGACGACGAAGATACGATACTATAATATTTATCTTAAGGAAAATAATGCAAAGGGAACAACTGGACCATAAAGATAAAATTATTGTCCTGTGTTTATGTTCTAATCTAAGTTATAATGTAAGTCGCGGGACTGTCTCATCAGGTAACCGTGACCCTGAAACGTAATGAGCTATTGAAGGATCACTTAGTCAGTACGAGTCTGACAGTGGATCCTGTCCCGCCCTAGGTCATTGATGACTACCACGATAAAAGAATAAGGTGTATCTTATGTGACAATTTGACCACGATAAAATAAATGGTGTATCCATTTGACGAATCCGTGGATTCGGAGGAGCTCGTGGCTAAATAATTACAGCTGCACAGACCGATCGTCCGGGTTAAGCCATGCTTACCGAGGTTGGTCTGTGGATGGGTGACCATCTGTCATAGCGAGTTTCCTCGGTGCCTCAGAAAGCACGTAAAGCCGTTGGTCCCGGCTGTCATTTGTAGATCTTTGACAGTCGTTACTGTTAGTCAGAACTCTAAAGTCTGACAACCAGTCTTACCATGGGGTATGGAATTGCCCAGTTACTGGGTTGTGGAGGTCCGACAGGCAGTCGCTCCATGTAAAATACTGATATCCAGCTAAATCTGGTTTGACTTAAAGCCAACCCCAATATAGTTGGGAAAAGGCTAGGCAGATGATGATCCATTTGACGAATTCAAATAATTTGCTAAATGCGAAAATATGCACTAACTTTGTCTGTGTCATAATTTCAGACGTCCATATAATAGGACTTCGAAGCAAAAGCTATAGTTGCTTATAAATCTGATCAGGCGTACTTTTCCACACACTTTTGCTCTTTTATATTAGTATGAATTGTGACGGAAGACGTGCTCTACTATGCTAAATTCTATGTTATGTTGATCAGAATCAGTTTTTCTTATATTCTCTTGCATTTATTGAGTGAATTAGATTTGTTTGATTCTACTTTTTTGAGTTTTATGACTTGTTTGTGACACAGATTGTTGGCCAAGATCTTCTTGATTGAAAACATTCATAATTTGTCTAACTAATGTCAGCTATGTTGAGGTCAGCGTCCACCGGATGCGGCTGAATTTTAGTATTTTACACGAATGAAGCGACGTGAACTACAGCCTAAACCTAAAGAGTACCTAACCGTGGAGTTTCTTGCCGGTTCTTCTCCATGGAAACGACCAACCAGAACCGAGCACCTGTTGCTGACGTCTTATAAGTGCCTCATGGGCCTATATGTAGTTAAATATTTTGAAACCACTTAGTTTACGATTAATTGGTTCATGGTTGACAACATAGTTCATTATCAAAGTGTGTCATTTTATGACCTCCATGGCAGCTTAAGTTTTAGGTACACACAATCTGTGGCTTGCTGTCGAAATACTAAAAAGCTAATTCTCATTGCACGTCGTTCGTGTTAAAAATAAAAGAAAATTGAACTCTTAATTGTTCACCCTGATTAATTTTATTTGTGTGGCAACACGGTAGCGGAAGTGCCAACTATTGTTAACTGGTCGTTCTTGCTAATAGTGTGGTGTTTCGTTTAATTAAAGTAATATAAAGTATTTCTGATTGATTTCTTATTAAAACCCATAAACCCATTTGCTTATGGGCCCAGGATACTCTGTAGAAAAACGAAACAAGAAATCTGCAAAGAAAAAGTTACAATCGTTAATAGAAAATTGTTGAAAAAAAAATAATTCCAAAATGGACGCCACCCGGTCCATGACTACAGAAAAATTTGATGGAAATAACTTTCGTCAATGGAAGTTCCAGATGAAATGCGCATTGAAGGCAAAAGGAATCGACATAACTGTGCCGAAACCTGAAAAACATGACGCTGAATGGGCGAAAAATGATGGCATGGCGATGTTCATCCTAACCTCATCTATGGACTTTAAACAAATCACGTTGATAGAAAATTGTGAAACAGCTATGGAAATCATGATGAAACTTGAATCCATATATGAACAGAAGAGTGAGTTATGTAAAATGTTGATACATGAAAAATTTTATCAATATAAAATGTCACCGGGTGATAGTGTGGCTCAACATATATCTAAACTAGAAACCCTGGCAAAACAGCTTAAAGAAAGTGGTGAGAGCATAAGTGAGATGGCTATTATTACAAAAATATTGGGAACATTGCCCCCTAAGTACAGGTCACTGCGACAAGCGTGGATGTCACTAGATCCAAAGCAACAGACTATAGCTAACTTAACAGCGCGCTTGCTCGATGAAGAAGCCAGTTTAGCTGGTGAAGAAGAACAAGAGACAGCACTCCTTGTTGCACAAAAGGGGTGTAAACCGAAGCCAAAAATTAAAAAAGATAATACAGCCAGTGGGAGCGGCGTTAATGAAGAGAAAAGTAAACATAGATTTGAATGTTACAATTGTGGAAAAAGAGGTCATTTCTCAAAAGAATGTAGATTTCCAAGAAAGTCAAAGAACAAGAAACCTCAAAAAGAAGGTGGAGATAAAATGTTAGCTTTCTATGCAGAAAATAATTCTAGCGAATTTGAAAATAATATTTGGATTCTTGACAGTGGTGCATCTGCCCATATGACTTTTAGAAAAGATTTCTTTGTAGAATTAACTGAATGCAACCAAAAGCAGTTGACATTAGGAAATAAACAGACAGTTGAAATAGCTGGCGTTGGAAAAGTGTCAATAGAAAGATATGTCAATGGACAATGGCAGTCTAGTGAACTACATGGAGTTTTATATGTACCAAGTTTAAGAAGAAACTTGTTTTCAGAAGGTGTAATTATTCGTAAATCTTATTCTATAGTGAAGAAAGACACAAGTGCTTTAATTTATAAAGACAATAAAGTAGTAATGAGTGCAAAAATTACAGAAAACAACTTATATGTGTTAAACATTAAAACAGTGGTTCCAGAGACATGTAACCTGGTTCAAAACAGTAAAAATGATATTCAAATATGGCATGAAAGGTTGGGACACATGAATCTCAAACAGATTAAGAATATGAGTGCAAATAATGTTGTTGAAGGTTTAAAAGTCAGTGACAATGGACAAAACAATTTTGTTTGTGAAGCTTGTGCTTATGGGAAACAGTGCAAGTTTCCATTTCATAAATCTAAGCGAGGGGAACTACAGCCAGGTGACTTGGTATACAGCGACGTTTGCGGACCTATGAGTTGCTCTTCAATTCAAGGTATGAGATATTTTTTATTATTCAAAGATGCAGCAACGAGTTACAGGCATGTATACTTTATTAAAAATAAAAGTGATGTCATGGAAGTTTTTAAGAAATATAATGCAATAATTAAAAATAAATTTATGCACAATGTGAGAATATTACATACTGACAATGGGGGAGAGTATGTCAATAATGACTTTAAAGAATATTTAGAAAAAGAAGGGATAATTCAAGAGCTAACTGCCCCTTACACACCGGAGCAAAATGGACGCGTTGAAAGGGAAAATAGAACCATAGTGGAAAGTGCTCGGTCAATGTTGTATGCAAGGGATGTGCCATTGTATTTGTGGGCAGAAGCTGTAAATTGTGCAGTTTATTTATTAAATAGAACTTCTTCCACTCAGACTCCTAATACTACACCTTTTGAATTATGGCATGGGATCAAACCCCAGTTAGGTCATGTTAAGATATTTGGTAGTATCGGTTATTGCCATATTCCAGATCAATTGAGAAAGAAATTGGATAAAAAGAGTAAGAAAATGGTTCTTGTTGGGTATGACAATACCAACTATAGAATGTATGATATGGATACCAAGAAAATAAATATTTCAAGAAATGTCATCTTTGATGAACATCAATCTCCTAAAATAAGAAAGAATATTGCACAAATATGTATTGCTGATGAAGATTTAACAGTGAAACAGAATGAAACAGAAATAGTGAGTCAGAAAGAAACAGAAGTAAACAATGAAACTTTAATTGAGAATTCCTCAACAGAGAATGAAGACAGTTTGATGAGTTGTAATAGTGATAATAGTAATGATGCAACTTTTGAACCGTCTCAAGAGTTAGAAGATACACCACCAAGGATTATAAATTTGAGACCACGCCTAAATAGAAGATTTGAAGCAAATCTAGTAGAGATGTCATTTCCTCAAACATATTCTGAAGCACTGAATAGCCCAGAAAGGCTTGAGTGGTCTGAAGCCATTAAAGAAGAGTTATCTGCACACAAAGAAAACAAAACTTGGACAGCTGTTATAAGAACTGGTCAGCGAACACTTACTACAATGTGGGTTTTTAGTCTAAAGAAAAATGTTGATAATCAGATAGTACGCTTTAAAGCTCGTTTGTGTGCACGTGGTTTTAATCAGATCAAGGATTTTGATTATAAAGAGATTTTCTCTCCGACAACACGTTATGATTCTATACGAGTCATGCTTTCTATTGCTGCAAAGTATAATTTACATATTCAGCAGTTTGATGTGAAAACTGCTTTCCTAAATGGGTACCTAGAAGAAGACATTTATATAGAAATACCTGAAGGTTTGTCAATTAAAAATGATTATGTATTAAAGTTGAATAAGTCTCTATATGGTTTAAAACAGGCAGCTAGGTGCTGGAACAAAAGGTTCACTGAATTTTTATTGAAATATGGTTTTATACAATCCCAGGCTGATAGTTGTATTTTTGTAGGATATTTTGAACAAGTTAAGATATACTTAATTTTGTATGTTGATGATGCTCTTGTAATATCTAAGAATAAACAACTTATCAGAGAAATTATAGATTATTTGAAACAAGCTTTTAAAATGAAGGAATTAGATTTGAAATATTTTGTGGGCTTGCAAATAGAGAGAGTAGATGATAGTATTTATATTCATCAAGAAAATTATATAAACCAGATAATAGAGAAGTTTTGTATGAGTAATGCAAATCCAGTCAGCACTCCAGCAGATGTAAATGTAACTATTTCAAAGAAAGTAGATGAAAATGATATAGATTTTCCATATAGAGAAGCTGTAGGTTGTGTATTATTTTTAAGTTCTGTCTCAAGGCCTGATATTTCATTTGCTGTTAATGTCTTAAGCAGATATGTGAACAATCCAAGTAAACAACATGTAAATGCAGTTAAACTTGTAATTCGATATTTAATACACTAAAAGTGTAGGTATAAAATATGGAGGCAATGGTGATCTGATTGGCTACTCAGATTCCGATTTTGCAAGTGATGTAGATTCACGTAAATCAACGACAGGTTTTATTTTTATTATGAATGGAGGACCTATTACATGGTCTAGTCAGAAACAGAAGACCATTGCTCTTTCTACAACTGAAGCAGAATTTGTGGCTGCCTGTGAATCAAGTAAAGAGATTTTATGGTTACAGCAACTAATGTCAGATTTAGGTGAAAGTTTTGATTGTATAATATTAAATATTGATAATCAGAGTGCGATAAAATTAATTAACAACCCTGTTTATCATAAGAGGACTAAGCACATAGATATAAAGTACAACTTTGTGAGGGAAAAGGTTGAGTTGGGTTTAATTAAAATTAATTATGTTTCAAGTAAAAACCAATTAGCTGACATTTTAACTAAACCATTACCAGCTCAAACTTTTGCTTATCTGAGGGATCAGATTTTGTTTGTTTAATTTCTTTTGTATTAGTTTAGTAGAACTTATTTTTATATAGAAAAGAGTTTAATTTTAGTGGGAGTGTTAAAAATAAAAGAAAATTGAACTCTTAATTATTGTTCACCCTGATTAATTTTATTTGTGTGGCAACACGGTAGCGGAAGTGCCAACTATTGTTAACTGGTCGTTCTTGCTAATAGTGTGGTGTTTCGTTTAATTAAAGTAATATAAAGTATTTCTGATTGATTTCTTATTAAAACCCATAAACCCAATTGTTCGTAGTACTTTACTTACTAATTTAGTATATTTCTGTTTGTTTTCTAGCATATTTCTGTACCTTCAGTGAAAAGTGATACAACTCGAGTTGTAGCGGTTTTTAAATCTTTAAAGAATCTTGAAGTTTGAATTTTTTCCTATTTTTCTATCTAATCGGCGTTTCTCTATCTATTATAGAACGGGAAATAAGTTTCGTGTGAAATGATACAAGTCGCGTTTGTAGAGGATTCTGATGTTTTTTTTTTGTGTACAATGATATTTCTTTAGTTATATTAAATTGAACTAAAGCTTAAACTTATAGCAATTACGTGTAAACTGGGCTATCTCGATTTATAACACATGACACATTTAATATTAGTAACATGAACTTTGTGCTTGTTGATACAATTCGATTTATATTAAGTGACACAAAAAATATCATAGAATTATCAATTGTGAAAAATAATATAAATCGAATTATATCGCTTGAGAATAAGCAGCACTACATACCACCAACGTGTCAAATGATACAACTGAACATGTATCAAATGACACTTAAGTATTCTTAGTAATGCGTTTGGTTCATAATAATATAAATGAATTTAAATCGTATTAGTATGGGATTTTTAGGAAGCGATCAATCTAGTGATCGTTGTGAAAAGTAATACATGTCATGTTTCGTCATACCTCTTCTATCTCTTTCTGTGACGGCAGTCGCCGCAATGAGCAAGTGAGATCGGCAGTGGTAATTGCGCTCATATGCCAAACGGCCAATAAAAGTACGTACTAAATTAAGTTATCATTCGGATATTCTAATTAGTTTTAAGGTTAGACACTTTAATTGAATTTTATCTAAGCATTTGTTGCCAATATGGAGACGAAAAGTGGTCATAACTTTTGAACCGTAAGCATAGAATACCTAACCGTAAGTTTCAAAGGTACAAATATGTATAGCGCGGTGGGAATGGCGAATCATCCTGCGACTCGAAAAAAATGTAAAAATCAAAGTGCAAATTATAAAATAATGAATGTTTATGTAGTACATTTCTATATACAGGGTGATTTTTTAGTCACCATCCAAAGGAGATGTTTCATTTTGGGCCCAGTCTATGTACACCATATCAATAAATAGGAAAAAAATAGGAGAATTTCATAAAAATACTGAAAAAATCATTTGAAGACGGGTTTAGCTGTTAAAAAATAATAATTAGGACTGTTTTTTAGCACGATAACCCTATTTCAGGGCGGCCATGACAGTACTATTTGACGTTTACTATCATGACGTTTGACAACTTTGACAGTCCCATGCAGTGACGTTTGAAGAATTTAAAGATTTTCTTGAGTTAGAATTATTCATATTTTTCGGAGTTAGTATCTAATGATTGTATTTTTTTTTTGTACAATTCAGAATTATTATTATTTGACCACGGCCTTAAATCGCCTGTGATTCGGATTTCGTCGTGTGTTATTATTTTACAATAACAAGTTCAGTTCCAGGTATGTCTTATATCCATGTTTTTGTTCAAATATTTTTTCTGTGTTGTTTTCTTCCCCTGTGTCTTATTCACATTATATCGATAAACAGGTCAGTGGGTCGTGTAACACTATATACTTAACCATTTTTTGTTTGTTTTAGGTTAATGTAAATGAAATAATGTGCCCACAATGCTTTGGCATCAAAATGTTAAATAACTAACATTAAACTAAATGTTCGTACACAAGGAGATCATGAACTGACCAGCATCGCCATGATAGCAATGTTTGTGTCTGTTGGGCGTAGGACATCATTGTTTTGTGAGGCGCACTCACTCTATTTCAAAGGAGCGGAAGGGCAATGATTATTATTGCTGAAACAATTTGTTGTTCCACGACAGGTAAACACTTTTTTATTCATACAGAGCAAGCACAAATGCAGAAGTTTCTTTTTATTATGATTCAAGACAACATTGTTGCGGAAAGGAAAAGAACTGATACAATCAATGTTTTGAAATGTGTGTAACAGATTCATATCTACACACATTTCAAACTTCTATCATTTCCTTGGTCAGATCTGTAAAGGTGATATAAAAATAACCAATCTTGATTAATATTATTTATTTATGATTGATATACAAATAAACCTTTATTTATTTTTGTTTTAGGTACCCGAGGGTTACTTGCTATATTTTACTTCTTGGGTGCATTCAGAGTACAATACAACAACAAGGACTCATGCCAGCTCCAGTTACATTATAAAATTATGAATGCATGTGTGTAATGCCAACAGTTTTGTGTCGACTCGAAACACACAGCCCCTCCATCAATAAAGGTCCTAAACAGACCGTAATAGCACAAACAGTGTTATAAAAAAAGAGGTAATATTAGCAACTTAATTACCAACTTTTAGAATGAAATAATTATGTGAATAGCCAATATGTATATCATATTCTTTTGTTTTATTCAGATTCCACCAAGAGGTATGGTTTGCTATGCTTGTTGGGTGGCAGCATGTGGAAAGATGAAAACAGTAGCACATAGCAAAAAGGACGATGGACAATGAATTGCTGTGCCCACATTATGATGATTGTGTTGTATTCCAGTTGGGCTCGGTACTGTGAGAACATACAAGAGATGATGTAGAAAATAAATAAATCATAAGTCTCAACAAATTGTTTTATTAAAAATATTCTTCATGGCTGAATTGACATCCTTTTAACATCACTAATAATAGTTATTATGTATAACTTGTTTCAAAAATTGTTAGTGCATGGTTTGACATGATGTGCATTCCCTCGCAGAAAGGGGGTCTATCAGCTCATTGGATTAAAATGTTTGGTCTTCCTAGCTGTGAGCTGTTACTGTGTAATAGGAATAGTTAACATTTAACAATAACCTGTAGTTATCAGATACTGCAATGTCACTGCTTTCCTAAGAATGATACATACATCCAAAGTATACTGAATAGGCATTATAGAATGAAGCAGCAAGGCAGTGTTGAAAAACAAATAACGTCCAAGCTTTCGTTTCGATTGACCCTTGTCCCTGAAATAAAAGATAGGTGATACAAGATGTGCTGCCGCTCTCTCTCTACTAGCTACTATAACAATAACTTGGAGTTGTTAGGTAAGTACTGCACATGTCACTGTTCTCCAATGGATTATCGTGGTTAAGAGAACTTTGAATAGGCACCGAAGAATGAAGCAGCAAGAGTTGATAAACATAACGTCCACGCCTGCGTTTCGTTTCTTGGCATTGAGAGATAAAAGACATAAGTTCTGCCGGAATCGAGTAAAATATCCTGTAGGTACTATTATTTTTATCGAAACCTAAGATTCTTGAGATCAAAAATTCTTTTTTTCGATTTTTACACCAATTTATATCACGGTATGTACACAATCAGTCAATCAAGTGTCATTGTCAAAATAAACATACTACTGTCAGATCCACCATGTTTGATTTTTGTCGAGTGTTGTTATCCTTGACAAAGTTAATTTAAAAGCGCAATTAAAGGAAGTGAAATTAAAGAGAATTAACAATTAAAAACGGTTTATGTATTAAGAAGCTATTTTTACATATGGTGTACATAGAGTGGGCCCAGGCTCCATACATTTTTGGACCATCTCCTTTTAATATATTAATCTTTGGCGAAAATCATTGAATACGTGTTTTTTCTTTTTGTATCACTCAATACAAAAATATCGAGATATCACGTCTCAATGTTATCTATAAAAAGTTGATGAACCTGGACACCGCGCTGTGATGTGTCGCTCAGGTGTAGCGGGGCGGGGCGGGGGGTCGGCGGGGTGCGCTCTGCCCGTTTCAAGCGTCGGCAAGTGTATATTATTAATGTTTAGCTTAGTGACCACGCAGAGCGGATGAGAAAATGATTTAATATGACAATTTGACGTATCGATTTTTTTTCAAAAATGGGCTTAGTGATCGATACCTAACGCCTAGAAAAACTTTGGACGGTTCTAAAAAAGTCACCCTGTATACACATCTGAAAGGCAAGACGATTTGCCGTATTTGCCGAATTTCCGTTGCAGAGAGTTGGTCACGCATTTTGATTGAGTTTTAAAAGAATACCTTTAGGTAACACTAAATTATGTTTCAAATTATACGTTACTTTTAGAAGAATTTTATTAGATGATTGTGTAGAAGCTCTTGTGTTTTTTGGTATTTCAAGTCGGTGCTAGGTTTAACTTGACCAAAGTATGATACGCAAGAATAACAAGTAGATCTTTGAATAATTCTAAATATAAGAATAAGCAATACATCACTCGAATTTCGATTTGCGCAATGAAAAAAATCTGCGTAATCTAATTATTCTCAATCAATTTAATGTTTTTTTTTTTTTGCTTGCCTCATTAATGAATTTTAATAAGATGTGATCTGAACTAAAAATAATCAACAAGTAATGTCTATAATAGTTACAGTAGATTTTAATGTAACTTTCTTTTATTGATTCATTAGTCTACAGTCGTGAAAAAAGATTTTGTATAGTTTTAACGAATGTTTACATGTTTACCTACACTAAATACGAATTGATAAGAAAAAGCCATTAATAAGATTTAGTTTTTAAGATATTTTGTCCTTTTCCAAATTAACAATTCTGCCCTCATTGAACACATTATTAAAGGCACTTGTTTAGTTTTTTTTTTTTCATTTGTAAAGCCTGCTTCTTACTGCTTTACGTTAACATAAAAACATATTAATAAAGGCTAGGAACCACATTTGTGCTGAGATTCATGTACTAAATGTGCTTGACAACTGGTAAAAATACGTCATTTCTTTTGTACGAGTCTGACAGTCCCTCTAGCCCTGCCCTGGGTGGGCGGACTCATTTGAAGATTTTACCAGGATATTTTAAAAAAAGTAGTGCCAATGAAGTAGCAAGAATCGACAAATAAAGTAACTGATTATTATTTTTGCTTGACAACTCACAATGTTTAGAAAATTTCATGGTGTTTCTGAAAAAAAGAAGAACGAAATCAAAATTTAAATAAACCACTATTATCGTCGTATGGTAAATTCCCACAACAACAAATAGTAACATAAGCTGAATTAAACGAACTTGTACAGGACGCAAAAATATTTTCTTGGAAAATGAGTGAAAACTATGGTAAACTTATCGGATATTATAATTTCACAAGCTGAGTTGTCTTGTCCTTAGAAATCCACTGTTTACGTTCCCCTTTGGACTCTTTCTAGGCAGTTTTAGCAATGAACATCACGGGAGCGTTTCCATCAGTACATCGTTAACATGGAAAATGATTTCAGAGCAACTTGAAGTTCTCAATGTCTATGACTTATTGCAGGACTGCTTGTAGAGATGTTAGAAGAAGCCGAATATAAGAGGAAATCGAAATTACACATGATATTTTCGTACTTGGGGTGTCAAAATAAATTATAAAAGCTAAATTATCAAGAGAATAATAAAATTTTTGAAATGCATAGACCTTTGTAAACTAGTGTTATCATTCTAGACCCGACTCGTTGTTTTTGTTTATGTTAAGTCTTTCGTAAACTGGGACCGTGCGCTTCTGGTCCTGCGGGTTCACTTGACCACATAATTTAATTTCTGCATTTTTTGCGGTTAATTAAATTTGGTTTGAAAGTACCAACAGTTGGCATAAATATAATAAAGTGCTATTCAACACGGTTTATTATAAAGAACTGTGATTATTGTGATCATAAAACTAAAAGATTGTGTTCTACTCCTTGACTATACTTAAATTGGGCAGTGGGTGGGTCCATTTTATCAAGGAATCTTGTATTGGTTAAGAAAGTAATAATAAATAGTATTTTTTCATTGAGACTGTTATTGACTTCAATAAGATAGGTACTGTTAAATATAACAAATATTAAAAATAAAATTTATCATTCATTTACACATTCATTCACCCACTTTTTAAATTAAACTAGACCCTGAGTGAACAAGTATATGTGGCTAATGCCCTACTATAGAAATAGAATTCAACTTATATCACTTTACACCAAGAAAGTTTTACATTTTGTCTGGTATAATTAAAGTAACATCATTATACACCACTACTTTAGTTGTATTTATTAAGTGCAAAGTAATACAAGTGATGATTTCATCATTGCACATAATAAAGACATAGTAACGATAAAACCTCAATGTTTTCTACACAAAATTTGTTCTAGTGTTTTTACTATTTATAGCTCAATTGCTACCAAAAAGATGTTTTACAAATACTTGTATCATTCAATATTGATGAGTTTTATAATGTGTTAAATGATACTATTTGAGTTATATCATTTTACACTTAGAAATAAAAATGTGGCTAATGATACAAGTCTAATTTTTTTAATTATCTTAGATTCGTATTACTTTTTAATACAACCAAAGCATATACGACGTGATACTAACAATTACCAACCGAAAACAGTTAAAAGTTCAGAAATAAACCTATTAATAAAAAAGTTATAGCCTTTTAAAAAATGCAAAACTTTAAATCGATTTTTCTCAAAACTAGGTTTTTTGACTTGTACCACTTTTCACTGAAGGTACAGATTTATGAGAACATATAAAATGCACACGAAACTTATTTGGCTGGAACTTTCGCTTTGTAGGCGGTTGGCCTCATGCCCTGTTTTTATGGAAAAATACCCCGTAGCTGGACTTTTAAGTTTAATTTTATTTATTTTGTTGGATGTGAAGCGTTTTTACCCGACTGCGCCAGGAGGGTTATGTTTTTCGAGGGTATGTATTTATGTATGTTTCTTTGGCACGCTCTGCAGCCTAAACGGCTTGATGGATTTTAACTTGAGAGGTGACGTTAGATTCGTCTTAAACGTAAGAGTGTCACTGGGTACATAAAACTGGCCAAGTGCGAGTCGAACTCACGTGCATAGGGTTCCGAACTAAAAATAATTCTTTTAATCTCTCACATTCTATCAAGTGGGGTAAGTATCAAATTAAAGGATTTTAAAAATGGTTTACCAAAACATAATTATAACTTAAATGTTTCAGTTTAATTTGGACTGATAAATGCTGACAAAAACTTAATATAGTAAAATAAAATAAATATTTTAAAAAACAAAAAACCCCGACTGCGTAAAAAAACTAAAAAGAAAGAAACAAGCCCAGTAGTTCAGAATTCACTCATTCACACTCACAGTCGGGGCCCCTTGGGAAGATTTGATTGGTATAATTTGAATGGGCCCCGACTGTGAGTGTGAATGACTGAATTCTAAACTACTGGGCTTGTTTCTTTCTTTTTAGTTTTTTTACGCAGTCGGGTTTTTTGTTTTTTTTTTTTTAATATTTATTTATCATGAAAACATGGGAAATAAACCTAGTAGCAAATGTGGCTGAAGTAGGTAAGCATTTGTCTTTAAGCAGTCGTTTTCTATCGAAAAGCTAGCTAACGTCTGCGTCCCTGAAATAATTTGCTTAAAGAATATACGAGTTCAGTTCATTGTTATCAAGAACGCAAACTTTAAAAGTTTTTATCGCTGATAAATCATCCCTGTATCTGCCCGTTTTTGGGATGTAAAATCATCTAATGATGAAACCTTGGGTGGAGAAGAAATGACTGTCAGACCCTGACAGACCAGCAGCCACACCGTTTCTTCAGTTGTCCTTTGGCTTCGGTTGCTGTTCAGGGCAGAGGTACCCCGGTTTGATTGAACAGTCCCGCGATGTTAAAGAAGAAGGAACTGCCACAAACCAAATACAAGAAGAAGCTGCCAGGCCAATAAATTGCAAACTAGCACACACGTCTTACTGAATAGAAAACTGGTCTAGCTACTAAAAGAAAGAATAATATAAATTTCCAGGTACACACATTAAACACACCAGTGCTAACAGATCTGAGTTAAACACAGCGATAAAAGATAACGATGCCATTATTATAACACGCTCTTTCGAAATCGCATAAAACTTTAGTGCGATTTATGTAGCAGTTACTGGGATAACAGTAGACAGGTGGCTTTGTTCACTGAAGTTACACCATTTTAGATACAAAACATTAACATAACAATGCTAACTTAAATATAAGAACATGAAGAGGTAAAGGTTGTTAAGGATTTAGGATGATCTTTGAAACTTCTTATGTTATGTGAAAATGTTTCACTGATCATCTGATGAAATCTACAGAAAAAAACTTCATAAGGGTGAATTCTCAGTCAGTTTTAAAATGACTAGCAGCTTTGTAGCTGCTAACGACGAATTTACGCTAAATCCTTGTGGACTTGGCTTCCAAACATTATGATCAAAATGAAGAAAATCAAGATAGGCATTCGATGGACACTGTTTCAGATATTGCATTTTTTCGTAGGCCCAATGTTTGAAATCCTCAATGTACGTTATAAGCTAACCTAGAGAATCACATGAACTGTACGGATCTATAAAGAGAGCATAAAGATAGACCAAACAGTTTAAAGAGTAGAACTGTTGTTGAATCGCAAAGATGGAACCCTAAAAGTGTAACGTTTAAATCAGGGACCGAAACCGGTATCAACAATACGGGTATTTTTTCGGTAACAACCTTTTTTTCTTTTACAGGTAATTTTAAAGGTTACCTTTATTATTAAAGTGAATACTTAACCAGTATTAATACCGGTTACCGAAATAAAAATTACCCCTATCTTACACGTTCCGTCGGCAATAGTCAAAGGGCGCGCATCGCCTGTGTGTGTGACAAAGAGTCGGGCCGACACACGAACTTAGGCGAACGCCGACCAATCACGGCCCTGGCTGGCACAGCACGCGGCACGCGCAACGCGTCTTTCATTCAGTTTGATAATATTATGTATGTATAACTCAGTATTACTCTATAATTATGCCGTCGTCATCGTCATTGTGGCCAACATGTTGTTTTTAATCCCCGACGGAAAAAGAGGGGTGTTACAAGTTTGACGTGTCTGTCTGTCTGTCTGTGGCACCATAGAGCCCGAACGAATGAAGCGATTTCAATTTAGTTTTTTTTAATTAAAGGTGAGGTCGCCAAACATAAGACCTAACATTAATCCTCAACTTTACCATATATTTATTTCAAAATTAATGCTGCAGTATTTTCGACGTATCACAGGATTCTGCTAAGCCATTTGAGGTAGTATGAGGTAGTATGGCGTACAGCACTGGTACAGACTTTCTTGGTAATGTTTACTATTTTCTAATGCCAAATTGGCATTGCGATATTCTGTTTCTTTCTCGTAATCAAAGGTAATTTTGCACCCCCACCGAATAATATCGTAATCGATAAATTCAAATTTTACAGGAAAAATAAAAGTGTTTTTTTGTTTTTATTGTAAAAATTATCCAACCTAAGAGAATGATTTATATATCATCAAATGAAAGTTATTTTTTATAGAATCATTCTAAATAAAAGTTTTACATTTTTATTTTATTAGGACCAAGTTATTAAAGAAAATATATTTTACTGGATACGTTAGAAAAACATTATTTCGCAACAAAACATAACGATATTATTCGCGTAAAAACAAAAAGACAGCGTGCACAATAATAGTACCTATATTACAATGTTTTTCGTTAAACAATGACATCCAAACATAAACGGTAATAGATTGTAACTGGGATTTTCGCCTATATCATATATATTATATAATTTAAATTATTGTTTCATTTCTATTTTATTCTTCAATTGCCTGTTAAGTAATATCCATTATTAGAAATATAACTTTCAATAAAACTATGGCTTTCTGATAAAAAAACACTCATCATCATCATCATCAGCCGAAAGACGTCCACTGTTGAACATAGGCCTCCCCCTTAGACCGCCACGCCAAACGACAATTCGCTACTTGCATCCATCGGTTGCCCGCGACCCTCACGATGTCGTCGGCCTACCCAGTGGGAGGCCTGCCTACGCTGCGTCTTCCGGTCCGTGGTCGCCACTCGAGAACTTTTGTTCTCCATCGATCGTCAGTTCAATGAGCGATGTGGCCTGCCCATTGCCACATCAACTTGTAAATTGTATGAGCTACGTGGGTGACTCTGGTTCTTCGCCGAATATCCATGTTCCGGATTTTTATCCCGCAAAGAAACTCCGAGCCTCTAAAAGGCCAGCAGTGCAAGACCACGTTTCAGACCCCTACGTAATCACTGGCAACACACACTGGTTAAACATCCTTGTCTTGAGACACTGTGGCATTCTCGATGAGAAGATATCACGTAGCTTCCCAAACGCTGCCCATCCGAGTTGGATTCTTCTTCGACCTCTAGAAAGGGGTCAGTTAGGTAGGTTCAACTTCGAGAACGAAGTTGGACCTACCTAACTGAAGAATCTGTCCAAGGTAAGTATAATGGTCTACAACTTCGAGAGTATATCATTCCCAACAACAACCGGTACGGGTGCCACATGGACGTTCGACATGATTTTCGTTCATTTTAAGGCCGACCCGTTGGAAGACGATACTGAGGTCGCTGAGCATAGCATTGAGGTGCTCCAACGATTCTGCCATGATGACTATAACCATCGGTAAAACGAAGGTGACTGATGTATTCGCCATTGCTGTTGATGCCGAGTCCGTTCAACGCGGTCTTGAACAGTTTCGGAGAAATAACGTCTCCCTGTCTCACGCCTTTCTGCAATTGCTCTCTTCCTGAAGTCGGAAAAACATGGTGGCGTTTCTATACAAACACCTCAACACTTCGATGCACCTATAGTCGATATGACATCGTTGGAGAACGTGCAATACTGCCCAGGTTTCGATTAAATCGAAGGCTTTTCCATAGTTCACAAACGCTAAATATAATGGCCGATTATACTCCTCTGTCTTCTGTATAATCTGACGGTGTATGTGGTCTATGGTACTAAAACCTTTTCTAAACCCGTCTTTGTCGGGAGGCTGAAAGTCATCAAACCTGCTTTCGAGACGGTTCGTAATGACTCTTGAGATCAGCTTGTATACATGGCTCAGAAATGAGATTGGCCTGTAGTTCTTCAACAAGGTGTTGTCACCCTTTTTGAAAACAACCACACCGGTGTAGTACCTTCGAATACGACGGAATTAAATAACTTCTGGAGAACTAAAAGTACCGGTTTTCCACCCGCTCTCAGAAGTTCAGTTGTGATTCGGTCCTCACCCGGCGCCTTGTTATTCTAGAGCTGTTTAAGAGCCATTCTAATCTCATACAGGCTGATGTCCGGGATATCCTCAGTGCAGTGTCGAGTCAATTTAGCTCTTGCGTCTCGAGCTGTACCGACACTGGGTGTTGATGTGTATAACTGTCCGTAAAACCTCTCAAGCTCTCTTAGGATCTCAGGTTTCGTCGAAATGATGCTGCCGTCATTAATCTTCAGCTTCGTCATTTGAATTTGCCTAATAGAGATAAGACTTTTGAGCCCTGGTTCCGCTCGATCACCTCTTTGATCCATGCCACCCTATAGGCACGCAGATCACGCCGCATTGATTAAGAGTCTGTTGAGTTTGCCATATTCCAACATTTCAGCTGAAGATTGCAGCCTCATCTCGGTCCGGTCTTGCATCAACTTGATGGTTCCGTTCGAGAGCTTTTGAGACTTATTGCGGTGAGGGGTCTTAAAGAATTTGAATCCCACAGCTTGAACAGTTTCCACCAACCCACTGTTAATCTCATTCACAGTTTCGCATTCGGTTAGGCACTGGAAGCGATTGTGCAGTTCCAGTTGAAAGTCTTCGGGGTTCTGGATGTGGGCAGGACGATGTCGGAGCGTAGACTTTACGAGACGAGACCTTCCAAGCTTCACATTAATATTCAATGTGCCTCTGACGATTCGGTGATCGCTACCGGTTTTTACCTTGGGGATCACAGAGACATCACTGAATATTCGCTTCTTGGTCGTCATGATGAAGTCGATATCATTTCTGATAGTACCATCGGGGCTCATCCACGTCTACCTCCTGGATGGCCGCTTCTGGAAGTAGGAGTTCATTAAATGAAGTTCTTCCTTTTCCATGAAGTCGACCAGTCGCTGGCCCCTCGCTGCCCATACCCAAATGGCCCCACTCTCAACTTATCACCATTCCGTGCGCCCTTCGCGTTGAAGTCCCCCATAACAACGGTGAAGTATGTTTCAGAGGTATGTATGGCCTCGGATATCTCCTCATCCAATGCCTCTACTTCATCATCGAGGTCGGTGCCTATGACCTGTATGACCTTTAATGAATACCAGTTGATAATTCTGAGTATAAGGTATGCTACCCTACTCGACACACTGTCTACTTTCATAACGTTGTTGATGAGAGACCCGCGGACGGGAAATCCAACACCACCCTGGGATTTAGGTCTCCTTCCCGGTAGAAGAGCATGTTGCCGGAATCTAGAACTATCGTATCCTGACCCTCTCTTCGGATTTCATTGCATTTTGCTCAATTCTTCCTCCAGCTCGATAATCTTATTATCGGTCCTCAGTGTGCGAATGTTGTGTGTTACCAGGGCCAATGTCCGTTGGGGGTGGTATGCCACACATACTAGATATGAGCGCCGATGGCCAATTTCACGGCGGCGGCGTGGCCTGTATATTTTCACGGCGGCGGCGCGTCGCGTCCGGCCGTGTGTCTTAGTTTTTTTTTATTAGGGAAAGATTTCTTAAGAAGAAAAATGAAGAAAATCATGTTGTTGTTAGGTACCAAAAAAGTTTTATAAAGAAACGTATTTGTTAATTACAATTTTAGTCTTCTATAATTAGCGATTACGTTTACTAAAAACAATAATTGTTTCAGTATTTTAAGATGCGAGACAGAGTTTTTAATCAAAGCACTATCTATTTTTTTATGTGAAATGGGTTTGCTCTTGACCCTAGTTTTTTTTTATCGTGGTAAAATCATCAAATGAGTCCTCCTATCCAGGGCAGGGCGGGAAGGACTGTCAGACTTGTACTGACTAAAATCCACGGTGTCCTTCAGAAGCCCTTTGTGTACCGGAGTCGCGGTATAAGTGTGTCCCACGACCCCGGCTGGCTTTGGCCCTCTAAATGGGAGGCCCCGTCATTGTGCTGACGCTCTTTGAGGCGCGCGTGGAGCACAACGAGCCGTCGACCCGGACATGGTCCATGGTAGGACAGCGAGTCTCCCATTACTCGCCACCCGCATGCCCGCGCCTACGGTAGCCGGAGGTCGTCCTGCGACGTCCGACGCCGTGGGCGTCTATCACGGCGTCGTGCGCGAGGGTTCTCCCTCGCGAGTCTCGCTTCCTCCTTCGCGAGCATGACTGCTTCGCAGAATGAGGCGACTGCTTCCCACTCTGTCTCACCCCGCAGAATGGCGGCGATCAATGTCGAGGTCGTCGCCTATCGCCTGCGTCAGGACACGGCGGTGCTCTGCCCAAGCGGGGCAGTCCTGCATTATATGCTCCACCGTGTCCTCCGGGCGGCCCTCGCAGTGGTGACACCCAGACGTTTCATCCCTCCTTATCCGACACAGGTACTTCCCGAAGCATCCGTGTCCACTGTCCGGTGAGGACCTGCGTCAAGCGGTAGGTGAGGACGCCGTGGGACTTATCCAGCCACTCCTCAAAGAGGGATCTTACGGCGAGCCCGTTGACCCTAGTCTAGGGTCACGAATGACTAAGACAAAGTTGACGATGCCCAGATGTAGGAGCCCTGCTAAGCGGGGCTCCGTCGATTTCTCTTGTGAAGGAAGAACTAGTTTTGCCTAGGTCAGACTAGTTTATCCTGAAATCGGGTTTGGCCGGTAATTTATACACTTGAATGTGTAGAGCCGACTATACACGTACCAGTATACTTGTACAAATCGAGACTTGCACAAACATAGGACAGTGACCATGTTAGGGACTTTAACCATGGCGTGATGTGACGCGATTTGATCGATTCCAACCACAACTGAAAATCAACCTCGCCACTAAGAAATAATGATGCAATTCGATTGACTTGACACACACGTTTCAGTATACTTGCGCAAGTCTGGATTACCGCAAGTATACTGTAAGTCCCTGTTCACACGTGCCATACACTGCGCCGTCGGCTACCCGGCAACCGGAACGTGTAAAAAGGCACTAACGTGTGTGGCATAAGCTACGTAGTAAGTGTAGCTCTAGAGCGAACAAACGCCGAATGCCATCAGGGCGCGCGTGCGAGCGAGAAAGCAAGTTGCGACTCTTCGCGGCGGCGCGCCGCGCGGTCTTTCGGCGGCGGCGCGCCGACCGAATTCACGGCGACGGCGGCGCGCCACATATCTATGCCACATACTCGATATTATTATATCCCTTTCTTTATTCTCGCGTTAATAGATAATACAGCAATCGTAGATTGAGTGTAAATCACCTAGGTTAACTATTGCAAAAGTAATTGCTATTTTTTTTTAAATCCATTAATAAATAGTAACCAGCATTGCCATATTAATGTGTTTTTTGAAATAAAATCTCTACAGGAGTAGTATTGCTAAAAAAATTAGTTGCAAAAGTCCAACTGGAACGACAAACAAACAAATAAACAAAGAAGAGAAGTGAGTTTATATAAACGTGGGAAAAACTTTACTATAATTAAAACGATTTTGCTGTTCTTACTCGAATAATATCGTTATCGTAACATATTGAAATTCTTATTATCAGTGCTATCCGTAATCACTTGAAGCGATATTATTCACGTAAATAAGTACAATAAATCTGTAACGGAATATTAGGGCTATGGTTATTATAAAAATACAAATTTGTAATGTACTCATAGGAAAAATGCGAAAAAAATTGACTAAGTGTAAGAGAGTACCTACATGATGAATATGCAATAAAACGCAAAGTATCGTTATATCACATTACGATATTATTCGGTGGGAGGAGCGATTTTTAGGTAACCGGTATTAAAACGGTAACCTCATTAAAGGTTTTTTCTCGTAATCAAGGTCATCTTTAGGAAACCGGTATTAAAACGGTAACCTGAATAGAGGTTACATTTTTCTTCGGTCTGGTTACCCAGATAGCGGTAACCTAAGTCTGAAAAATAACCGAAATTCTTCAATACCTGTACCGTAATTTATAAAGGTTTTCGGTCCCTGGTTTAAATGCTAGAAACAGCTATGGCGTCAATAAACACATCTATCAATACGCGACCCACTAATCAAAAATACACCATTTGTCTTAAATAAAAAAGAACCCAATTTCTAGGAGCATCAAAATTTAAAATTGATTTTCACAATCTAGTTAACTCGGATTAAAAAAACGCATAAAGCAACAATCAAAACGAGAAAACAAACATAGGACTAAAAAGTCAAAACATCCGGAAATAACGAACTGCATTTATAAACAAAAGAAATAGGGCGAGACAACATGCGATGGACTGCCAATTATAAACATGACATTCAAGATGTTGTAGCGTCCAAAGATGAAATTAGGCCTTCTCCAGCGTTCCCAAATTAGACGCATAGGTGGACGGTAACTGGGGCAGACAATAAGAGAATGGTGAAACTGTATATTACAGAGCGTTTTGTACGCGAGTGGGTGCGCAAGCCATCTTAATAACGCTAATAACGCACGGGGAATATTTTAAAAGCAGCGACCACGCCAATTTTTAAAACCACTTTAAGTAGAACTTTGCCTTCGCCTCCTTCTGCGAAGCAGTAATGCTCGCGAAGGAGGAGGCGGGCCGCGCGCGAGAGAGGACAGTGTCCTCCCTCCGCCCCACCCGCGGTGGTGCCGCCCGCGGCGACGGACGTCGCAAGACGATCTCCGGCCACCGTAGGCGCGGGCATGCGGGCAGCGAGTAAAGGGCAACTCGCTGCCCGACCATGGACCATGCCCGGGTCGACGGCGCGTTGTGTCCCACGCGCGCCTCAAAGAGCGTCATCATAATGACGGGGCCCCCCTCTCAGAGGGCCAAAGCCTGCCGGGGTCGCGGGATTATTTCCTTACCGTGACCCCGGAACATAACAGGCTACTGAAGGACACGGTGGATTTTAGTCAGTAGAAGTCTGACAGTCCCTCCCGCCCTGCCCGGGGCTGGAGGACTCATTTGATGATTTTGCCACGTAAAAAAAAAAGTAGAACTTTGCCTTCCCCTTTGATGTTTTATAACAATGGAGTGACAGAACAGATTTGGCAGGTCGCCTGAAACTGGTAGCTCCTCACGTATCCGCGAAATGATTATGTAGTTACGAGTTTTTTTCTCCCGAACGGAGGCCGTTGACCTGATATTGAAGTATCGGTATAATGAGATTATTTATTTATGCAACACAAAAATGCCTTTCATGTTTAGTTTAGAGATTTACTCGTACGAGTTGTTTATTATATGTCGGCTTATACGAGGAATGTGTATGTTGTTGTAATCGTTGGTTTTGTAGGTCGAATAGAGCTTCCAGGGGTTTAAGAAACAGATTATTGACATGAAAAGCATCATATCTAAAACCATACATACTCTAGATTACTCTCATATTCCTGAAGAACTTGTACCATGGCTTGGTAACACAAATATTAACATGAGATCAAAAACAGCAGCAGTGTAGCAACAAGACTACAAAATCGTGAAATTATATAAGTATAATAATGCTGAGCAGTTCCATGTCTTATGTAGAGAAATTGGAGATAGTCGAAGTTGATGATCAAACATTAAAAGACACCAGAAGAAGGAACCACAGCAAACAAACAAAAAACCACTTCTTTTCCTTTAAAAGATCTCCAAAATCATTACGAATGAGTGAAAATTGCAAGCAACATGAACAAAATTGGCCAAATGGAACATAAGCGGGAAGTAAATGCTGGCACGCAGCCAGATCATCACCATGATACAGACATTACTATAAAATTATTAGAAGTAGATACTCAAGAGATTATTCACCTTGGTCAAGAAACATCGATAAACGTATTGACCTAAATATTACCTGAGTGTTATTTAATAATGTTGCAACTTTTGTTATTGTATTCTCTCGTAACCATTTCATGCTTTGGATAATGAGCAAAAATAAAAACGTCTGGCTTCTAGCTGGGACTTCATACGCGTTTTTTCGAAAATGTACTTTCGGGAATGTTCTACCGTTAATACGAGTAAACAGTATCCTGTGGTCTATCAAAACTCAATTTCTCATTTATTATCACTTAGGAAGTTCGGACAAACAGATTTTTGTATGATTATCATTCTTTAAACAGTTTTCCGTCTGTAACACATGTTTTAATATTATGATACTTTAAGTACTTTTTGTTTGCTCTTTAGATACTCTCTGAAAGTATTGCTTAATGAATGACGATAATTTTGTCACAATCAATGACATGGCATGTTGATTACATTTGTGAAGGCTCGCCAACACACCTGGTCTGGCGCCTTTATATAGCGACACTCAGACTACTACATCAAATTAGTCTTTAGTGCTATCGATTTCACAAGTCTCCAAATATAACGATTTATTTATGATCATAGACACTGACACAGGATAAAAGTAAAAAAAAACATTGCATGTTTCTTCAACTAATAAATATACCTAGACAGGGGATGCTTTTGATTACAATCCGTTTAGTATTTTACGACTATAAGATTGTAGTTTCTTTAAAAGCCTTTGATGTCTCACTTTGACATACCAAAAGACAATTGTGATTTTTTCGCCTTGCGTTGCATATAGAAATTCGTATTTATCTTGGTGCTCATTTAGAATTTGTTCATTTCTGCAGATATTACTACTGTTTAGCTCTCTACCAAACATAGCATTGCTAAAAAGGTACGTAAGTACATTATTCCTTTCCTCCTCGAGATCCAGGCGTTCCAGTTGTTACGCTCTCGGCGACTGGCCGTCTGGTTTTTATCAGCTAACATTACGCAGCGTGTTATGGCGAGAAATTCGTCTGCCTTTATCTGTATGTAGTACTTTAACGTTTTAACTCTCAACTGGGTCTGTCTGTGGTACAAAATAAGATTTACGAGTACATACGTTGATCATTGATATTGGCTTGTAAGTATTGATTGCAAGAGCAACAAACTGAATGAAAAAAAAAATGGTTTAATATTTTGAACTCATTCATAATCTCAGATTTTTTGTTATGAGTTGACAAGAAATAATGATGTCCTTATAATTTGTAATGTATTGTGCCTAGGTTTACAGTTGCAGCTGGTATTAAACCAAAAACTAAAATAGTAGAAGTAGAACATAGTCAAATAAATAGCCCGCAATATCTATAAATACGTCTGTACTTCTGAGAGATTAGCAACATTCACTTGTAGGTACAATATATTCAATTTCATGATTGTTTTGATCAAAATTTCAAATAAAAAACTCACGCAACAGATAAACTAAACTAACAAAATCCAATGCAGAAAAAATCGCATCGGTATGTAAAGATGCAGTAAAATTCCAAATTGATTGGATGAATGAACTTGAAAAAAGTAACTAGTGAGGCACATTATCCGTATTCACTGACGTAGGTGAGATTACACATCTAGGTGAGGCTGGTAGAATCATATTAGTTTACTTGATTGGATGAACAGAAGCAAACAAAAAATCACGAGAATCAAATATGCCAATCAAATACAGCCAGAAATAGACAGGTTGGTCGAGAAAACTACAGTAGTCAAAATGTTGTTTTAATAGATTTGAAGTTCTTGCAGAAGTTGATCTTTCTATTTCAGGAGTTCTAGCTACAGCAGATTTTGATGCTAAAACACAAGTTGACGACAGACACATAAATATTTAACAATCTGCAAAACTTGTTAGCAATCAAATAATAAGATCAAAGCTAGAATCTAAATTTTATATCTTGTAGTATTAGATATTAGGGACAAACTATTAAAAACTGCATCGGGCATCGTCGGTCAGGCGAGGATCTTGACCGATATACTGGAGTGGTTACTCGTGTACTCATATTTTTATGTCAAGCAGTTTCGAACGGAAACCATTACTAGGTTGTCAATGGTGGCTAGACGCCGCTTAACTATATAGAAATTGGTGAAGATGTGTGTTGGTGTATTTAATATTTGTCTTCTCACAGTTATATAGACATTTTATCAATTATTGAAGCTTTTTCTTTTTTTTCTTGAATGGAGTCTTCAGCTGATTTACGTCTCTTTTCACTCATCTTGAATCTTTCTTGTTAATTCCGAATTTATCTTGAACTTTCTTCGTATTAATTTCTTCATTAATACGATTAATTTGCAAATTGGAATTTAGCTAATTTTTAGAATGATCAATGTTGATAAAATCTCTGATTTAACTACCTATCGACCATAAAATTTAAAACTTTCTTTTACAATAGATGCAAATAAAATAATAAGATTGGTCTCAACGAATTTTATACAGAACAATTTTATCAACTGCCAGTTTTCAATTGTTATAAATACAACCAACCGCAAATAATGATTTTTCAACAAAACAATATACGAGAGAGACATCACGCGTCTCCACTAAACACGCCTTTTCGCAAATCACGTATTTCGTAACAACGAGCAATGAGGTCGCGGAGCTTTTAACCGCGACACTAATATACATCATTGTTATGTAATAGCCGGACTACATTATATACTGAAAAAACACACGTCCAACTGTTAACACGGTCACGCCTATAATGATTTAATTTCGAGTGAAATTGGTTGGAAAACTCCATGGGAAATAATAAAGTGTTAGTTGGTGATGATTTCATTAGAACTAGTGAGTGTCCATTGGCCGAAATTCGACCGTATATTAAATAATGTCTTTCTTTTTCAATTATCCATTTTTAGCTTTCTGCGCTCTTTCTCCATTCTTATAATCTTTACTATGCCAAATCTCACACTCCTCCGGTGTGCAATGTACTTAAAAAAGGCTCAGTCTCTTATTAATGTAAAAAGGATTAACGGCAACTTACCAATCTATGTGTAGATCCTACCAAAAGCATAGTTGAATAGTGTAATACGACTTTAAACGTAGATTGAATTACTTTCTTGTAATAAATCTAACGTACGATGATCCCTGGTTTTTGACCTTTAATATCATTGTTTTTATTTCGTAAATCCGAACTTTGTTCAAGGGACTAAAAGAAGAATTATGCTTGTATCTGTTCAAAATGTGTTGAAATCAGTCGCGTTTAGAAAGCGTTCGTGCATATCTCGTTTAATAAGTGCTTTGGGTGACTACGGCTTCTTGTAATTATTACTGTATGGAATCAGTTCATCATGTTTCTTTAATCCCACAACATTTCCCTCTGCAAGAATCCACTTACTAGGTACCTTTACTTCAATATTTATACGATTAGTTATCGTTTTGAACCGAAGTTTCGGTTCACATTCTAAAAGCACCTTAATTCGGCCCATATCACTGTTGAACTTGTGGTTCGTCCCAAATGACAAGTACATACTTCAAAGTTACAGTTGATGAAATCGCGATAACACTAAGAATTTGCGTTTTGTCCTAAATTATAAGAACTTCAAAGTTTAAAGGAACCTTCGAAATTGGGATCGAATCGAAATCCCACCAAAAACATACCTGTTAAAAATGGGTTGAAATCCAATCCAATAACAAGTTTAGATGCACTTGAAAATAGTACTAAAAAAAGTAGCATAAGTTCAAGGTGGTATATTTCTAAATACTTATACCATATCCTTACCTTCCGTCCTCCTCAGTCTTGGTTACAGTCTTTTTCCTGGGATGGTTTTTCTTGGGTCGTACAGCTAGCTTGTGCTTGGCAGCGCTGGCGTCCAACAGTTCTGATGCTAGAGCCTGGATGTCCAGCTCAGGGTCCAGCCGGGGCTTCCTGGAGGGGTAGGGACCAGGTCAATGGATGAAATGGAGGTTAGTTTACATGTAAGAGGGGATTTACAAAGAGAGATTTGGAGTTCCAGTAGTGTAAGTAGTCTGCTTAAGAATTGTTTTGTGTTTTTGGAGAGCTGGATATTGTGATGTTACTGTGCCTAAAATGTGCTATGTTGTCGGATTAAAATTGAAAAATATTTCTTGATCACTTATTTGTTAATGCCTTAAGGCACTTGATAGTAAATGGTTATACTCGTATTTATGGTATCAAAATCCCATTGGTATTTGAAATGTTCTATAAATATACGTAAATTTCAACATTTCTACAGATAATTTTGTACATTTTCCCACGTTTTCATTTACAAATGTTCTAGTCTTCGCATCAATATAGTAACTACTATAAATTAAGTTAAGAATGGCTTAAAGAGCTTTTCTTAACATAATTCTCTACGTAAACACTAACTTATATAGATATTTTCCAATACCCTTTGGTTCGATTAACCAAGATCTGTGAATATGCTGTACTTAGATGCTGTCTTATCCAAATATCACTTCAGCTTTGCTGTGCGATAAACGCTGCAATTTATGCGTGACTAACTCTAATATAATTTTCCTGTTTCGATTTATTACCCATAATATAAAAAAACAACTATATCTCAAAATTTACTGGAACGATGACTAGCCAACGAAAGTACAGTGTACTCGGACTGACCCATAGGTACCGTGTGCACTTCATCAGCTGATTCACGCATCCAACAAATAAGAAGAAAAATCTTTCAATCTTTGTGAAAAATTTCGATACGCATGCCAAGAGAATTTCAGGAAAATTCTTAAGTCTCATGTAAATACCTGGGTACTTATATGTATTTATTTATTTGAAGTTGTAGTAAACATCTAAACATACTTTCGACTGAAGTTCGAGAATCAATAAAAATAAAATCTTCTGGGTGATTTATAGCACTGTTCCGTGAAATTATATGTTTTCTTTCATGACGTCATAGATAGCATCGATTTCACCGTAACTACTACTTACATGTAGAAACACCGTTTTCGTACAGCCCTCTAACATTTTCTTTTGCTCGTATTAGTCCTCATATATGATTTATGCGATAGTCATTCATATAATCGTCGTCCTCTAAATAGTAACTAAGTTAAACCATCTCCTTACTTGAGATAATTATTTACTATTTATGTAACGTTTCCTGCATCTTTTTGCTATACGTATGATCCATCGTTTAATAAGTTATACTGCAACGGTGGTTATCCTATAACTTATCCAAGATTCCGCCAAATTCCACCAGCCCCCCGCTTTTACTTCAGTTATTATATTTTTATGTTTCGTTGCTTGGATTCCATTTATCCGAAGAACTTTTTTTTTCTTTTTTAACGTGGTAAAATCATCAAATGAGTCCTCCAACCCCGGGCAGGGCGGGAGGGACTGTCAGACTTCTACTGACTAAAATCCCCGGTGTCCTTCAATAGCCCTTTCTGTTCCAGGGTCACGGTAAGGAAATAATCCGTCGACCCGGGCATGGTCCTTGGTCGGGCAGCGAGTTGCCCTTTACTCGCTGCCCGCATGCCCGCGCCTTCGGTGGCCGGAGATCATCAAGCGACGTCCGTCGCCGTGGGCGCCGTGGGGCGGAGGGAGGACTCTGTCCTCTCTCGCTCGCGGCCCGCCTCCTCCTTTGCGAGCATTACTGCTTCGCAGAAGGAGGCGACCGCTTCCCACTACGTCTCGCCCCGCAGCATGGCCGCGACCAATGCTGGGCGCGAGAGGTCTCCGCCTATCGCAGCTGTGAGGACACGTCGGTGCTCTGCCCAAGCTGGGCAGTCTTGCACCGTATGCTCCACCGTGTCCTCCGGGCGATCTTCGCAGTGGTGACACCCAGGCGTCTTCTCCTTTCGCATCAGACACAGTCACACAGGTACCTCCCGAAACTTCCGTGTCCGGTGAGGACCTGCGTCAAGCGGTAGGTCAGGACGCCATGACTTCTCTCCAGCCACTCCTCAAAGAGGGGTCTTACCGCCGCAATTGCGGCGTGCCCGTATCCGAAGAACTTAGAGGTAAACCGATATAAATGTATTGATATTACGTCAGATGTTTCCTTGAAATATCAAAAGAATACTGCATTAAATCTTTCCCGAGGACAGTGTCATAGTTGAACGTATCTACCAACCAACATCCACAAATACTCATAAAACATCATGATTAACAGCCACCTTTTGACAAACAATACAAGCAATATTTTATAATAAATAATGCCCATCGTGTGACAGACAAGGTCAGGATGTGTCGTCTCGTTTCAAAGCTCGTTTAAAAGTAGAAGTCACGAAGTGGTGGGACATTTCACTGTCAGGGTTCGGCTGGATCAGGTTGCAGCATGTGACATTTACACTTATCTTATTTCTTGGCAGAAGAAATTGCGATCTTTATTTTTTTTGCAGAAAAACTTGTTGTGTGCATAACCACTAAATAACATCTTAAGAAAATGAAGAAAAATTTTCATATTTTCGAAGTTGTGAGAGCGCTTTGTTGTTTCAAACGACCAATTATTAGCTGTCTGCGGCAAAGCGGCAATAAACTGAAAAGCAGTCACCATAGCGTATGGACACCTGTAACACCAGAGTTATCACCTGTGCGTTGCCAACCCTGCAGAAACTGAATTCTCCCCTATTTTTTTGAAGAGCCCATATTTTTATAAATAACTTAGACATTATTTTTCCTAGTTTCTCGCTCTAGTAAATTCTTCATTGATGTAGTTATTAAGGGCGTAATGACATAGGTGATGATCTCGTCTTGACGGACATTGATCCGTAGCTATTTATAATGAACTCTTTGGAGCTCGTTGTGCTAAATGTCTTCATAATGCCGTAAATCAAAAAGATTTCTTAAAATAATATTTCGTATTGTTTCTAATTGTGATGTCTATATTCAACTAATGAGTTGCTAAATATTTGAAAGAATTTGGCAGACAGAGGCCCTTGCATGACTTTTCAAGTTTTTTTTCATTTTCCAAACATTTATTGTAAATACTTCAACAGGACTTTCTACAGAAATCTTGTGATAAGACTTCAGTGGCTTAGTACAATATAGATAGACAAATGTATGACATTTTATTGTGGGGTGGGTGCGCTGTCAAACATCGATGTCTTCAAGAAGAGAAAACACCTCCTTCTTTGTCTCTCTTACAAGTTTGTTCAATTCCAGTAATGTAGAAATATAGTACGAAGCTAGGAATACTCTCATCTATGAATGTGCTAGCTGCTATATATACCTACCTAACATATATTACAGTTATGATTATAGACCAGGCAACTAGGTCATGGGTTGCAGATTAACTACTAGTTCAATGGATCGCTGCCCATAACTCAATTTATTAGCAAGTTTCATAATCTACTTGGGGTAAATTTGACCAATAAAAGTGAATTTGATAACCACAATTAACTGTGTTCTAGAGCTGGTTTTCATCAAGAAATTTTTTCGTTGATGAAAACCAGTTTTATTTTACCAAATGCGTAAAGAAGACATTTTACAGAAAATACGTGCTTTAATTTATTTAAGAGGATTTCACTGGAGTTATACTGGTGAAATTAAGCAAAAAATCAACATTTTCCTTGACTAATGAGGAAAAACATTGCGTTGACACCAATTTCATCATAAATCATTTTAGTCTATAAGTCATCAACTCCTGGCAAGATTTCCTCCATTTTTGGGTCAAAAGGTAGTTGACACATTTCCATTTTAATTTCGTTTTCACGCCAGAAACACGTCAAACATTGTAACCAGTCATTTAAGGCACAGCGTACGTCCTAAGTTGGCGTGTGCGGTTATTTCGGGCTGGCCCAGAAACGATGTGACGTCAATACGACACAGTTTTGATCGGGGTTAAGTCATAACTGTTGGTTCTGGACCACCTCCCCTTAATAAACTTGCACAATATAATATTAATTGACGTTGTTTCAGTTTTACTACTTTGTTGAGAAGCTATTTCTAGTTATTTTCATTCTCATCGGATGGTTTAGTCGTGTGCGCAAGTACACCCATGGTTTCCAATTCTCATCGACTTGCATGATCAATAATTCGAAAACATGGGACTTCTACCGACCCACACTGAGTTCAGCTGGTGGATAGCAGCCAACAGCAGTTGGCGCATTATAGGCTGTAGCAGGAGCATTTATTTATTATGTATTACTTATTTCTAATACGTCATCTTACACGGAACTTTTCTCAATATATTCCAGGCCAGATAACCATAAGAGAGGATATTTAGATACAGAAATCACTCCTTCTTCTGCGTCATCATCATCCATGTTTGCAATAACAGCATCGACTCCAATAAATCAGTCGACTAGTAAACTACTAGCAGATACTCCATCAAACGAGAACCTTGCTCCGAGGAAGTTTACTAACGTCAGTTATCGAGGACATGGAGTGTTTACTTTGACTGGTTCAGTTGGGTTAGGTTAGTTCCTCAATTATCGACTAAGATAGGATATTAAGGAATATATGTGTGAGCTTTATTATTCAATGGCTGATAGATCTTTGAGCAGTGTACGGCGTGCGGCAAAGCTGAACTGCGATACACTATAGATCGGATGTACGCTTCTGCGACACACTGAAGCTCGGCATCAAGTGTTTGGACGCAAAATAAGTAATGAACTTGGTAAATATTTTGTTTTGATTTCTAATGATAGGCTACACTACAATGGCGTTGGTAGGTCTCATAAGGGCCACCTGCCTCGCGATCACCATCCTGTCGGATTCTGGCGCCAAATAGTGCGCAGGAGTTCCAGTACCTTGTGAATGAGCTCGCTCCGTCTTACGCCACATCTTTGTCTTTGGATCAGATTGAGGTCAAGAGTAAACCCATTTAAATTGACTAGTTATGCCTATCCATCGATTAGTATTGCTCCAGATGTTGATGGATCATTATCACCCAGCAAGACCTTATATGTTGGCAATAACAGAACAGAGTTCAATGATTTAGTCAATCTTGCTTATACTAGTTTTTGAAGGGGTTTTTGCAGTACTTGGTGGGTTTGGTTTCCCTGATGCAATGGAGTTAGGTAAGTTCCTCAGCAGTCTACTTATTGGCATATACATTTATTTAGTGAACCCATAAGAAACGTTTTCTTCGGTTGCTAATAGATAGCTCTGAAAAGAAGTTCATGATTGTATACGTTATAGTTTATTGCCCGATTTTACTAATACTAGGCGAAACTGAAATATACTTACGCCTAAACAAAACATCACTAATGTGTGGTGTTGAAAATCTAACGATATATTTTATTTAGCCTTTGTTTTCATGTTCTCAATGTTTGGAAAATATGAATGCATAAGACTTTGTGCTTTTTTTGTAGTTTACATAGAAGAGTTTATTTTCTAATAAAATCAAAGTTACTTAAGGACATCAGTCTTTCAATTATTGTAATCCAAAAGTGTTTGACATATGACACAGAACATTCGTTTTGGTTGTACAACGTGATCATCAAATAAAATTGGATACCACAGTCTTTTGAACCTAAAAATAGTGTTTCTATGTTACCCAACACGACAACTGAATCGTACCAAAACGTTAATAATCGTGGCAATTCATTTCCGAACGTCAGAAAATCAATTATAGTGACGTGGTCAAAGCACCAACCATTTGATATGAGACTATAAATGTAAGAGGTATTGCCAACGTGTTACCTGGTCGAGTGATTGGCAGACAGCCAGGACCTACTCTGCCTTAGTGCTTTGCTGTGGCTTTGTCCGGGGTTTTTCCTATATTTTCTTTAGAATCGTCTTAAATGTTTCATATCTATGTTTTATTGCGACTAGACTGCTGGAATTTCCAGATACAAGTGTTTTGAGAAACATGTTACAGTATTTTTAATGGGTTTTTAAAAGATTATGGGTTCGTGGATCTTTTTAATGTAAAACTAAAAAGGAATAGATAGCTGAATAGAGTTTACCGTTGTTGTTGTTCGTAAATAGGTATTTCATAGACGACTTTATGAATATTTTAATTATATAAATACATTTTAATTATATTCTTCAGTGCTAGGTGACTCATCTCTAGAGAGAATTCTATATATTCGGGAAAGTCATAATAGAGACTCGAACACGGTGTTTTGGCGTGTTTCTATGACAACTAAGAATAACAACATCATCTAGATATCTAAACTTTATTTATACTCTATCACAAGTGCTCAATAAAGTTATCCTTAAATAATAATAATTATGTATGAAGGTGCTGCTATCATAATAATATGCTATTGCAACAGATTAATGTTAGGTATTATGTAAAATCACAAAAACTGATAGTTTTTAAGGTCAATATCCTACAGATCATACAAGAAAAATATTTCATATAAATTCATCGGTTTATCTATAAGAAATTCCACTCCACGAAAGAACTATCATAGATGCGAGAACTATTTATAACAAGATACATTACATTTGCTTAATTTATATTAGTTTTATATAGGACAACCATTTACCATCAAGTGAGCTGTATCATAAATTGAAATCGTAAAATAACATTCTAGAATAACGTCCAATAAGATATGTTGGCGATTCATCGTGTGCAAAGTTGATGTAGTCCAAGCGAATTGACAAATATCATAGCATCATGAACTAGATATTGGAACTATATTTACACCATGAAGCCTACCTAAAGACATCTTATATTGAAAAGAAACTCCGAGAACATTATTACCTTTATTACATAATAACCTAAATGATACACAAACGTTTAAACATATATTATAACATATGAATGTGTAAAGCCGTGTCGGCATAATGATACAAGTTATCACAATACAGTAATATGTCGATCACAACATAAAAAATGATAAATACAACATAAATGACGATGTGCAAGCGTAGATTATATACAATGCAATATGAGTCCGATCTTCTGTCTTCAAATTCAATGATAGTACATTTTGTAGGTCGGAACGCTAAACACATAGTCCATGTATGGACCTCTGGTTTTGAAGAAATGATTCTCGTAACAATATACGCGGCCTCTGTACCTGCATCAATAATGTTTTCTTTTATTACGTCATCAGCGGTGATTGTGATTGCGATGGGTTGTGATTGTTTAAAAGTGGTGGATGAGTTGGTTTAATTATTGAGGCTTAGAATGATGATCATGATTTTGAGTGTTAACAAATTAGGCAGCTAAGTGCAAACTTTTGGCTACAGGTAGACTTATTTTCAGTTCTAGGATATGCAGTTTCCATCGAAAGCTTATTTAGCTTTTAAAATGAGCTTCTAATCTGTAAACCAAATCTTGCAATGCAACAAGCTGTCTCTTCGATTAACTCCAGAAGTCGTTATTCAAAGGCGTCGAAATGATAATGGAGATTAATGTGTATAAACGCGAGAAGAAAAAAAAAACAAACGTGTAAATTAAGATATATTATAGTGCGTTGCGCAAAGGCGGTGCAACGAACCCGCTGCTAAAATTACACGGTATCGAAGTCACAGGAGGAATGCTGGACGCATTGGAGCTATTAAAATGCATTCTTGACATTTATACCTACTCCTTCCGCAACACATTCCCTCTGGTGAATATGATACTGCCACTTAAAACTGTCAGCTCTGGCTTGTTATGTTTTACATGTGGAGTTTATTTGTATCGTGTTAGTGTAGTTACCGCAGTGAAAGTTTCAGTCACCGAAAATTATGACTTGGAGGAGAAACATGTAGTGTTATAATTATTTATGGATCGGGGTTTTGAGAAGCATAATGTAGATGATCAGGCAACGTATGCATGGTTTCATGAGTCTTATTAAAGATCGGGGAGCACGTATAGAAAATAAGTGATGATGGTATTATTACGACAGTTACTCATTAAAGGTTGACACAAATTCAAACTATTATCACAATGAAATATTAATTCAAATGCTTTGTTGTCTTGGAGTTATTTCAAATCGGATGAATGTTAACTATGAACAAAATATTATTCTAGTAACCGAGTTCAGAGCTGGGGTAACGATCAGTTTCACATCGAGCGTATGTCCGTACAGTTTATTTACGAAATACATCAATGAGGGCACAGTTGTGCAAAGCTCATGCCAATAATAAATATGTACTCACTTTGATCCGAGGCCTGACTTGGTGTCGAGAACTTCGACAATGTCGCCGGCTTTTAGGGATACTTCGTCATCCGCAACAGCTGAATAGTCAGCTGATGCCACCACAACATCTTCTACCTGTAACAAAAGAAAATAACATTTAAATACATTCTAACAACTCTAGTTTCGTTTCGAAGAATGTTGAGAATATTACCTTAGGCGGACTCCTACTACAACTAGATCTAGATCTAGAACTAGACATAGATCGCGAAGAGTATCGTTTGTAACTTGGTGTCGTTTCTAAGCTATTCATTCGACTTCTAGTATTCTCTCTGTCTAATAATACGCCGCTGTATCTGCGTGACCACCCGCCGAGTCTAGTGATCTTCTGGTTATTACTTATGTTGCAGTATCCGGTGAATGACTGTAAGTCTTCGTCATCATCATCAACTACTGGACAGCTGTACATAGAGAAGCGATGGGCTGTCGGCTGACTTAGGTTTAAAGCTGAAAACACGTGCAAGGGTTCAAAGTGCCGAATGCCATTTTCATCAAGAACAGTGTATGCGACTTCACCAGTCAATACGGCACGGCTAGCTTCACGAGGCACAACTGCTTGCAATCCTTTCTTCATGATCAATAAAGCGCCTTTTTGCTTTCTTCTTTGGAATAAAAAGTCTTCCATAGCAAGGCTATTCTCTGGGTCGAGCAAGTTTAATGGAACGTCTTCAGAAGTCATCAGAGGAGTTTCTTCAGGCACAATCATTAACGCAGCACTTTCTCTTACTAAATCCCTTAGTTTAGGATCTGTGCGAGCCAGTGCTGGATCAGTCTGTAGTTTACGCAAAGCAGAATGCAAGCTGGGTGTCTTGTCCGCAAGTTTCCGCATAACAGTTAGTCTCTTCAGAATGTTCAAGCTTGTAGGGTCAGATGCTATTTTAGACATGCTGTCTTCATCGTTTACGACTGACATCAAATTAGCGGCAACATCTCTCATCCCAAGTATTCTAGCGAGTCCAACGGATTGTAAGATCAACTCTTTTAGGTTTTCTTTATCTTTGTCTTGGAATAGTACGTCTAATTCCTTGGTGCTTGCTTCTTGCACTGCACATACAATAGCTTTTTGTAGAGTTTCTGTGACTTCGCGGTCAGATTTGACAAATGAGATGGACTCTGAAATGCGACCAAGCACATGTTGGAGTAGGCCAGAGTCAATCTTAGAAATGTTTTTAAATGCTGGGCCTAACACTTCATTTTCACTGCTCAAGTAGTCTCCAAATTTCTCAATAATATCATCTTCAGTGAATGAATGCTTGCGCAAGGCGCTTCTTACGGCAATTTTGATCAATTCCACTTTTGGCTGAGAGGAGTTTTCAAGAATTTCTTCACGAAGAATTTCTTTGTCTTCTTCTTTTTGGAGAATGTTAAACATGGCAGACACGAGATCTTCATCAATGGTCTTTCCCAATATTGTATCAATAGATTTCAAAATCATTTGGTACTTTTCTTTACTGTTATTGTTATTAACTTCTTCGAACTGTTCGGCTGTGACTAAAGCAGCTAGTACAGCAGCGGCGATAGAGTTCTTAACATGCTCTTGATGAGCAGATTGACCATTGCCGCCAGTGAAGCCAACCTCTTGCATATCCATTCGTTTTTTACTTTTCTTTTTCGTATCACCTGTCGCTCCATTTTCTTTGTGGTTTTCATGAATTTCCGATTTCAAATGAGCACTCATCTCAATAATAGATGTGATGACGTCCATTAATTGATTCGCTACTTCATCTTTTAATCCAAAATCTGAGACAAAAGCTTTCAATGCCTCTGCATTTCTTGTATGATTCAAAACAACACTGATTGCCGGTAAATCAGCAGGTACTTGTCTGCCAATAGACATTCCAGCTTCAGAGAGTTGACGCAGCATTTTTGTATCAATAGTCAATTCTCCTTTAGTAGAAGTAGTGTCATTTGGGTTTGTTTTTACTTTTAGTAATTTTAATTCTTCAGGAGTAACGACGAAACTTTGAACAGAGAACTCGAGTCCCTCATCACCTTCAGTAAGGTCTGGGGCAACGAACTTCAAGCCTTCCGGGGTTTGTACGATTTGTCCAGGAATAAATGTTACACCGTTGTCATCCGTTTCAATTACTCTGCCGGGAACGAATCTTGGTCCTTCTTCAGTGTCAACCACTTGACCAGGTACGAATCTCGATCCTTCATCTTCAGTGGATATTACCTGGCCGGGAATAAAAGTAGGACCAGCTTTTGTTTCAATAATTTGGCCCGGTACGAAACGTGGTCCATCAATTGTGTGTATTGTCTGACCGGGAACGAATTTAGGTCCAGATTTAGTATTCACTACTTGACCAGGAACAAATTTAGGGCCTTCAGCTGTGTCCACTACTTGTCCTGGAACAAATTGTTCTCCGTTTTCTGTGTACACTACTTGTCCTGGTACGAAAATGCCCTCTACCATCATTCCTGGAACGAAGCGAGACTCGTTTGCTTCATTCTTTACGAGTCTTCCCGGAACAACTTTGCCCTCTAACTTAGGCATTCTTGGGCCTGGATAAAATTCGATTCCTTTTGCTGTTTGCACCATATGTCCGAACACGTACAAGGATTCTTCAGAAAGTGAGCACGTCTTTATATCAATAGGCAGACCGACCGGAGCACCTTCGCTAAACGTGATGTCTTCTATTGTCTTGGCAATAGAAAATTCAACGTGTCCATCTGCTTGAACAATAGTTTTTCCTGGCATGAATTTTTCACCGCAATCAGTGTGCACTATTTGTCCTTCAATAAACTTTGGCCCGTCGATGGTTTCAACAGTAGTACCGGGAATAAATTCCAGTTCATTGTTACTTCCTGTTTTCGTGATACCAGGGATAAAACAAGTCTCACCATCAATAGCAACTGTTTGACCCGGAACAAATTTAAGGCCATTCGGCGTAGCTATTGTGGCTCCTGGGACGAAATGTAACTCATCGTCTTGATGCAGCACTTGACCAGGAACGAATTGCCATTCATTGTTAATTTTAGCATTTTGTCCAGGGGTAAAAGTAATTCCACCATTTTCTGTTATTGTTTGACCTGGTACAAATTGTACTCCATCTGGTGTCATAATAGTTTGACCAGGTACAAAAACTTCTTCAGGTCCAGTGTTAATAAGTTTCCCAGGTACAAATTTGAGTCCTTCTTCAGACAACACTGTTTGTCCTTCAGCGAAGCGATAAGTATCATCTTTGCCTTTTATTGTTTGTCCACAAACAAATTCTTCACCGTTTGATGTTGGTAGAACTTGACCGGCAAGGAAGAACGGTTCATTTGTATATTCATTGGTGACAATGTGTCCCGGTATCAGTCCCGGACCAGCGGGAGTGTTTACGCTTAAACCAGGAACAAACACAGGACCAATAGGCGTATCTACTGTTTGTCCAGGCACAAAAACAGGTCCTTGAGGAGTATTAACTAGTTGTCCAGGAATAAATGTCTTCGCCTTATTAATGTCTAACGAAAGTCCGGATATTTTAGCCACTTTTTCTCTCTTGCCTTTTTTGATATTTTTAACAACTTCGGAAAGGTTTTCCATCGTAGGAAGTAGATCAATTTTATCACTTTCCACTAACTTTTCAATGATATCTGCTGTATCAGCTAAACGTTCTCTGGGTATTTCTTTGACGGCACTCAAAACAGCATCCGTTGGACGGGTTTTAATTGGTTTTAACGGATTCACACAAGGCACGATTTCCAAAGGTATGGACACTTCACTGACATTACGGTCGACTTCATAAAGTTCCGCATCACAGTGATGAGGAGTTATTTTTACCGGTGTTGGTAATTTTGTTGCTTTAGGGATGATACGTTCGTCAGTAACATCTTTCTCAAATGTTTCCCAGTCCCATGTCTCAATAAGTGGATGCATTTGGTCCCTCCATTCACTGCAACACGCGATAATACTTGACTTTGAACGCATATGGTGCGCATCAAAGCTATTATAACTAAACGTTTTGACGTCGTGTTTGATTTCTTCAAATTTAGCTTTTTTTGCTTTCCGTTCAACACGTTGTTTCTCTTCCTCTAATTCCTGTACTTCTGCTAGTTTTTCTTTGGTTTCAAATATTTTCTTCATAGAAGACAGACCGGCAGCACGTTTCCTCTTCTTCTTTCTTTCTTCTAACTCCTCAATTTCTCTTTGTTTCAATACCTCAGCATTAGGTCCTTCGCCTTCAAACATTTCAATGTCTTCAGTGAAATCCTTAAAGTCCATAGAGACACTACGACCATGTTTTGTTTTGATTAACACAGTATCGGAGTCCTTAGCCAGCATGACATCTCTGACGTCACCGTCTCGCACTGCCGCTTCCATCTGTGCGGAGAACACCAAGCTGCATCTTCTCTCTTGCACTGTATACACGTAACGCTTGTCTTCAATCACTTGTTTACCCAATAACAATTCCATTAAGCTTTTCTGTGCTTCCGTAGAGCCATCGAGTACAGGGAAAATGTACCTGTAGTCTGGCAGAATTTCGTGTTTTCGGTTGCCGTAATTAATCTCAGGTGAGTAGTGGTGCGGTCCAAGTTCGCCGGAAACGTTTGTTATTTTACATTTTGCCTTCGACGAGCGGGCGGTTAGAAGTACTGGAATGTAGTGGTGTGAAGGCAGCCCGTAAGATTTTCCGGTGATCCTGCAGCATCGTTTGGCGTCAGCCGGCGAGATAGGCGCGAGTAGCGGGAAATAATTAGGCTTTGGCAGCCCTCGGCTGCGACCAGTTATTCTACAAAACGACATCTTGATGTATCAGGCAGGCATATTTGTATATAAAATTATTTAGAAGTTTACTTTATTTTTGTTTGATAATCGCGATCGTACTTGCGGGAGATTCGCGTGCGCGTTGGGGCGCGTGTGCTCTGAGCGGAGTGTGCAGGGCGACTAACGCCGCGTACTTTTGTGCCGGAGCTTTAGGCGCCCGCGCATCGATTCGCACCTTCGGCTCAGACGGTGTGCCGTATATTTGTTCCGGTTACAGGTTATTTATAAACAAAAGAAAGATGAATTTATTCTTTAAGCCAAAATATATGACACAGTTCCACGGTAAAAACAACGAAACAGCAAATTGAATAGCTTTGTCTTAGGTGTATTTATGCGAGATACATATTACTGATTTATTTTCGTTGAGTTTTTTTTTGTTATTCCTATGTTAAGTGTATTTATAGTTAACTAGTCCACGTAACGAAGGCCGTAATTAATAAAAAATAAGAAACAAATCTTGAAAGAGTCATAAATATAACGTAAACCTTGTCGTTTGCACAAAAACTGAGCAAGTTAATAAACCAATGTTCATTGAGTCGTCTGCCTGTCACCCCAGTCAGTTGTTAACCTCGTCAACAAACGGTTATTTTTATTTTTCCAATCTAAACGTGGACCTTCGCGGTGATTGCAAACCGACGCGGTCACAACCACTGTTTATTTCTGTAGTAGAAATTAATAGAAAGTCCACAACAAAATGTAGGTGAAGTACAGATGTTAATGATTTTGAAATTTACAAACAACATTTTTATATCATAAAAAATAAAAATGTTAATGATTTTGAAATGAAATTGTTGTAATTTTATAACAAATAAAAATGCTATATACTTAACAGTCGGCCAAAGCTTATGAAAGATACAATTACTAGACAGATCGAGAACCATTAATTAGATTTAACACCTTTTTTGGCCCGTCCTTCCGCCCTGGTGGAGCGGGTAGCTACCAAATTATTACAACATCTACTCCTTTTGTCAAGCTACAAATATGTGGATAATTTAAAAAACAAAATTAATGAAAACACGCTTCGTGTAGCTCAAATCAACAAACACTCTATTTTAACTTCAGCAATATATGATGATGGATGGATTCCGAAACCGTGCCTATCTACGTAAGCCCTACGACATTGACACCACTTTGCCCCAGATCTATCGCAATCACATCTAAGAATTCTATTTTCAGAACCGATCCAGCTTCATTTCATAACCGATCCGCTATTATAACCTCACCTTGATATAATAACGCATAATACAGTTTCCTGTTCCAAACAGTTATTGAAAACAAGTAAGTATTGCTCTTCAAAGACGTTCGCTCGATGTTTTGAAACAAAACAAACTATTTAAAACGTGGTAAAGTTTTACTACGGCTACCGAGTGTTTGTAGTAAACTATTTTAGTGAGCACTTACTTCTTTTTGGCTTTTCACCTGAATTTCTATTGTTATCGAAGTGATTATTGTCTTTGAACGTTGTTAAAATATTAAATAATTAGTAGAGTAGACGATTGCAAAATAATGAATTTTAACGGTCTATTATACAGGGTGGAATTTTGTAATGCCACATGATAAATTAAATGAAAGGAAAACCAGGAAATCTGAAGTTACAAAATCAATGAGTCAAGTTAAAGCTCTTTAACTAACATCCATCTTCATCATTTCCTGGTTTTCCTTTCATTTAATTTATCATGTTTGTTAGAGAGATTTCATCCTTATAATTGACCCTAACGATCGATGCAATAAAAGTACAGGGTACTCATATTTTTTTCAGATTTTAGCCGTTTCGATTCCCGGGTGTGGGAGAAGAGAATTTTCGAAAATGATTGAATGCAGTTTGCTTTCTATTCAAAATAAAGGAATGTTTCCTTTGAGTAAAATTTTCTATCTGCAGTATTAAGAGTACATTCCCTCCAGGTGGCATTACAAAATTCCACCCTGTATACTAATGGATTAATCTGAAGTAGTTTATAAACAGATTTGATCGGTCTGTAAGTAGTTATGGATAAATAAAATTCATATAACATACTTATAAGAAAGTTCAGGGTTGCTTTATTTCATCATCAAGTAAATTTTTGTTCATTGTTTTATCAAAGCGAATTGTCGAATTTCCCCAACGATCGCGATTAGCGTATTTTAACCGTGTTCAATAGTTTGTTTAGGACAGTATTTAATTGCAACTTGCTAGCCTAAAACTCTTGATCGCAGTTTAAATCAACTAATCGAGTTCTGTCATTGGTAAATCCGCTATCGAGCCACGAAAATCGCTATCTTTCCCCAGAAAATCTAGAAAATACGTGAATCTTCGCAAAATCTATCTTACTTCAAAAAAGGCATAACAATCACAACGTGGGCGACCATTTCACGAACCGTTTAGCAAATGGGGTCGCAAAATAATGTTGACAGTAAACAGATGGGTGTACAATCCTATATAATTTCACACCAGATTCCGATGGCACGGTTGACAAATGGCCTGCGATTTTTCTGCTCAGATATAATGGAAGAGAAATGTTAAATACTTTATATAAGATACGTTAAGAGTATTTGATAAATGCTTTAACGTTATATAAAACGGGATTCGTACTGATTACCGAAAGAACTTTAGATATAAAACGTACCTAGATCTTATTTCGGTTACTATCTAGACACGCGGGAGCGTGTCCAGCCAAAGCAAGGCGCGCTCACAGTGTGTAATATTACACGAACCATTTGGAGGCACTTTTCAGCCCCATTTCTTAGTAACGTGTGAATTTAACATGAGGAAGTGATGTTAAAATGTTGCTACGGTAATATACCTCGTTTCAAAACGTATTTAACTGGAAGAGCTACAGTTAAATGTAACGTGTTGTTGTTGTAACACTTATTTCACTGGTCATTGCACTCTGAATTTTCAGGTTTTGTCATGAAATCTTCCGTTTTGTAGCTTGTTATAAACGACTTTTCGTATCGATGCTTATTATAGAAAAAAATGATAGAATAAGTTGTCATTAACTTAATTCAGAGAAAACCCCGAAAAAAAAGACAAGAGAGCATTATAAATAAGGAGTTTTCAAGAATTTTATGTATAAATCTGTATCACAATAGGCTGTTTATTGAAAATACTAATTTAGATGGAAAATACTACTATCCTAGTAATATTATAAATGTCAAAGTATATTTGGATGGATGTATGTTTGTTAGGTTCTCTTTTACGCAAAAACCAATGAACGGATTTGGATGAAAATTGGTACACAGATAGTTTATCACCTGGATTAACACATAGGATATATTATCCCGATTTTATGCTCCCGTGGGATAATTTTCGAATTAAAGCGGGTGAAGCCGCTGGCAGCAGATAGGAATAGAGAAAGTGACTTAGTCTATTACTTTTCACGCCTTAACGGATAAAAAAATTACAGTAGGACAAAGGATACCTTATCCCGGCAGTGGGTACTTTCTTGAGGGTCAATATCTAAGATCCACGTCGGCAAATACTGGTTGTACCCACATAATATTACTTATGCACACTTAAGTCTATTTCCTTTAGCCCATTCAGACATAACCACGGCAGCAGCTGTATTTGAGACATCCGCATGATTTGTATAATCCAGTGCCAAACTTTCATCGTGTTCATTTATATTAGACTAGGCATCTCTAATTATGTATTAGATTAATATATTTTCATCACCTCTTGCACATGGGCTTCATATATTTGATTAAGTGTCATTCTTCTCACTATACTTCATCGTTATCTGCTTCCATTGCCATTTTTGGTGGCGCTTGGAAAAGGGAATTTTTGGATTTAGATTTTGATGAATAGGACTGAGGATTTTTCACTTTGTTAAGAAATATTAGTTTTTAACTTACATAGCATCAGCATCGACTGTTCTCAGTATTTTCAAAAAGGTAAAGGTCCTGTTGGACTCAAACGCCAGACTGTTTTAAATCGTCGCGTCGGTGCGCTGGAGTTCCAATCCATTCTGGGAGAGCTCTCTCCATCTTTTTTTTTGTTTTGTATCGTGGGTGCGTTTAGAAACATAGAAACTCACACGCACAAACAACCAGAGCTGGAACAACTTGCAGATCATACAAGTATTTGTTCCGTGCGGGGATCGAACCCGCGACACGCTGCACAGCGGTCGATCGATCAGCCACTGTGTGTGTGTCTTCCGGGCTAGATTGTGTTCAATAATAAGACAATTTTGAATAATAATAACCTGCCTTTAATGGTGCCACTAACAAAAATGAGATATTTGAATGGACTGTTGGTCCAGTGGTTAGTGACCCTGACTGCTGTGCCGGAGGTCGTGGGTTCGATTCCCACCCAGGACAAATGTTTGTGTGATGAGCACGATCATTTGTTCTGTGTGCTGTTGTGTTGAAATATATAAGTATGTTTATCAGTTGTCTAGTACCCATAACACAAGCTCTGCTTAGCTTTTGACTAGATGGCGTTGTGTGATAGTTGTGGAATATTATTTATATATTATATTTTTCACGGTTTCACATACAGACATAAAATAGAAAGATTTTTTTCGCAAGTCCCACATTCACGTTCAAATCACTACAAACCATATGTTAGCGGCAACTACTTAGTCTAGTTATATCAGTGTTTATACTCGTGTGACCTAACTTTTGACGTACAACCTTGAATACATTATATTTTCAGTATTATGAAAATAAATAGCGAAACATTGTATGTAATTGGGTCAGGTGCAGTATGTGTTAGATCGTGGTTTAAAAAAATAGAATTTGAGAGAATCGGAAATATAAGATATTTCTTGACGTCACTACGAGCGTCATGACATATATTTGGGTTACCAGATTAATGAGAATTAGATCGAACGATTTATTATTCGTTTGTTTGACTGATAGTGTTAAGAGGATCGTCTACCGAGCGCTCGTCCATACTAAAAGAGAAAACGTTTTCCTACCCCTAAATGTTATCCTATCTCAATGATTTTTTAATGCTTATTACACAGTAAAAAACTAGGCTTATAGGTTTTCTTTTTTTCAAAATTTATAATAGTTTGAAAGTTACAGGCGCCTAAGAGTTACTTTTGAAAAAAAGAAAACTTATAAACCTAGTTTTTTACTGTGTCAGAAGCATTCTAAAAAATCATTGATAGGATAACATTTAGGGGTAGGAAAACGTTTTCTCTTTTATTATGGACGAGCGCTCGGTAGACGATCTTCTTAAAGATTTAAAACTATCTCAGTTAATGAAAGAAAGTGGTGAACGAGTTCTATCTATTTCCCCTCACCTGCACCATAGATTCAAGGTATACCAGTTAAGCAGCGTACGACCTCCTCTAACCTTTTGGTAAGTTGACCTGTAAGTAGTCAATAAAAAAATGTTCAAATTTACCATGGAGGTCCCATGCAGTTTGATGGATGTCATCTATACTACTATACTATCTATACTAATATTATAAAGAGGTAAAATTTGTTTGTATGTAGGGGGTAATCTCCGGAAGTAATGAACCGATTTTAAAAATTGTTTCACTGGTCGAAAGCTACATTATTCGTGAGTGCTATAGGAATTGAAATTCTTGTCAATAGCGGTTGACGAAATCAAACAAAATCCTCGAAACATGGCTTATTTAAAACGAATACTACACGGTTTTACATGGTTCAGTTTATAAGTAACTTTTCTACCAATAAGATAATAAAAAAAGGTGTGTTAACTCTAAACATTGATTTCATCTTCATGTACCTATTATTAGACCATTACCCTTAAATCGTAAATACACAAAAAGCTTTTTACTCCCTTTAAAAGCTCACACGATTCTCCGAATCAATAAACTCCGACACAAAGCCAAAGCAAGCAATAAAGGCTATATTTCAGCCGATTGAACTTAAATTGATAGCCTTTTGAAAGCTTCCATACTGTATGGAGCGCTTTGATCAAGTAACCTTGGTTAGATTGCGGACGGGTAAGGTCGAGTCCTCAGTTGTTCCCGGTGTATTTGTCAGCAGTCTGTCTTATTGTAATGTATGAGGACTTGGCTGGACAGGATTTTGATTTATGTGTTTAGTGCATGGATCAGTTATTCAGTACTGAGACTATTGTCGCAATTTTTGTTGAAATGCGTTTGCGAAAAAATCGTTTGCGAAAGTTATATTTTAAAAGCTTAGAAGTTTCTTTACGTAGTATGCAATTTTATCATTAGTCTAGTGGTCGCAAGCATGGTTGTTTTTTTTTATCGTGGTAAAATCAACAAACGGGTCCTCCCGCCCGCGGGACGGGAGGGACTGTCAGACTCGTACTGACTAAAATCCACGATGATTCTTCCATAGCCCTCTATATTCCAGTATCACGGTTACCTGATGAGACAGGCCCGCGACCCCAGAAGTGTGACTGCTGATCATGGGGTTCTGAGTTCGATTCAAGGGCAATTACTTACTGGGTTTTTTTTAACAATTGGAGTCTGGATTAGTGTCCGGTTGATGGCTATAGGCTCGCCTACTCTTTCATGAGCCTTGAACATTACTGGCAAAGGATGCGTGTCGAGAAATGCCGTTAGTATAGCGATGATGGACTTTAAATGTATGTAGTTTGGCCCCAAATTAGACACTCTTTTGTCCAACCCTTCGGGGGTTATAACAAGTGTGATGTATATGAATAATGTATGGAAAGAAAACTTGAGAGCTACTAGTCCACTACCTTTTTATAAACCGCCAGTCACAGTATAATAATGACAAGATAAAGACTTGTGATCTGTGAAACTAAATTCGATGTTTTATGCACTGTCATACAACTGTAGAACGTTTCGGCGAACAAAGCAGAAAACTCGCTGTTATTTTAACCCGAGCGTTCATTGAGAAAGCGGAAACGTCGCGATCTCGAAGTGGGCGACACCTGCGCGTGCGCCACTTCCGGCGGACGCCACACGTCAGGTGCCACTCGAGGTAAGAATAGACGACATTGCTGAACGTATCAAGTTCAATCTAGAAAGTGTGGGTGAATCATGAAAATTGAAAACGAATAACTGCTGTTTGAAAACAAATCTCTAAAATTAACAAGGGTATAGATTGCGGGTGGGTGGGACTGTCTCAGTGGGTTACCTAGACCCTGGAACATAAGGGTCGATTGAAGGAACACGATGGGTTTTAATCAGTACGAGTCTGATAGTTCCTTTCGCTCCACCTAAGGCATGACAATTTTCAAATATAAAAAACAGTATAGGTATAGATTGCAGACCATCATGCAGTACATTATGACCTTAGGGGAAAGGGACAAGCAAAGTGAGAACTAAGGAAGGATTTTTGGTAATTCATCCCCTAAAGGAGTCGATACATCCCCTAAAGATTTTTAAGGCTTGTGTGAAAATGATAGCGATGCGAAAATCCTGGCGTACCGTTAACCAAGATGCCTAACGCTCACGGTTTATGAAATTCAGCAACAAAATGTCTCCTGCTTTGATGATATCATAAGATTGTTTGTTTTTTGGGAGTTCCCGGGAAAACTGACTACAGATTATCTGAAACACTTCCTAGATTGACTATAAAACTAAAATGTTTCAAGAAAATTGTATCAAAACGATAATGGTTTCGTAGATTTTCGCGAATCGCAAAATAAAGCGTCACGTAATAAAATGAATGCCGATCACCTAGATGACAAGTCGTTTTTCTACTGGCACAGTTGAGTCACTGTTTTGACTCACTGAGAAGCAATAAAAGGGGGAAGTAATGTATCTTTTTTGTTTCCACAAAATGTCTGATATATAATGGTTTTCCCAAAAAATGTTTTGTCAACTTGTGTGTGGTGCCAAAATCACTCACTGCGCTTAGTCGAGCTTCGAAAGTTTTGTTTTTCAAGGAAAGTAAAGGTAAAAAAAAATGTCACAGTTAAGCCTTTGTCAAACAGGCAGGCGAAAGCGAGGCGATCCGATTCCGATCCGATTCCGAGGCGAATGCGAACCGAAAGGAGACGTCAAACTGGGTGCAGCGAACCGACGTTTTGTATGAAGCCAGTACCGAATATATAGCGATCCGAAGGCGAAGCGGAGCGTTTTGTTACGTCTTGTATAGAAATATGAAGCGATATCGCACCGAAATTGAAGTCGTCAGAGACCATGTCAAACAGAAAGGCGTGCCCGCGAAGCGAGGCGTGACAGTTGTATTAGCTGGCTTTATATGAACGACGTCAAACAGAGCAAATACGGGAAAGCGAGACCGAAGCGTGCACGTTGTTTGTGTTGCCAGATTTTTCCTTTTCTTCATTTTCTTTCTTGTAAAACATCGATAATTTATTGAGAAATTTCATAGAGAAAACTGTTTCAATTCTTTTTATAAGATAAGGTGCGCTAATCGATGAAATCGACTCAGTTTTTTCAAGTTTTCTTCGCGTGGTACAGACGCCAGCAAATCAACCTACAATAATACCCAATTGGCATCGGCTGGCTTTTGCCTGGTCCACTAAAATGCCAGCTGATGTCATCACTGGTTACCACTGTCAAAAATGCAGTTGAAGTGGTATAAATGCTGTATATTTTACGCCTTTTGAGGGTCCCAGCAACCACAGCAAATGCGACAGCACAGCCCGCTGTGCTTGCATATAAGATAGCGCAACGGTGTCGACACAAATACCGCCACACACCAAAGGCCCACCCGCCTCCCCTTCCAATATCCCAACGTCATGTCGTCTGATCTCTTCCCATCATCACGAACTGAGCCGTTAGGTTCTAAACCCGTTGGTAGTTCGGCGCTGGCTGGTAGTGGCCCTTTTGCAAGCCTCTAATATAAAAATACTTAATAGGTGTACTATGTAAAAATAAAAACAACATTTTTAAAATTGTTTATTTAATCATCTTTATCAACAATATCGAGGAATCCTGCCCGAACAGTAATGTTTTGTTAATGTCTAAAACATTTCCATACTATTTTTGGCAATAATTATGTCTCTTGAAGTATTGAACTGAATAGTTCCCCGCGAAAAATTTTTTGCCAAAAATCCCTGACCGATTTTAAAACTTATTTTTCCAAAAATACAGTTTAAAATCGGTCGGGGTTTGGTGGCACAAAATTGTGCCATTGGGGCGCATTGGGGTCCGAGAGGTTAAATAGATAAATATTATGACAATCGCGTTGTTTCCAAATAGGTCATTCTCCAAGAATCAATTGATTAATAATTCTAAGGTATCATGTGGCAAAGTCTTGCAATAAATCATCTTCCTCCATTAAACCCTCCGTTTGACTAGGGTACTTTTACCAGAGATAAGACTCTCGTCTTATTCCATGTCCTCATCTTCAACACAAATACTGATACTGATTAGAGCGAAGCTTCTATGCAGCTTGGAGAGGCATAGCAAAGTGTTTACTGAATTTGTCATCCATATTCGTATCTCTTCAAAGTTAGAGTGAACAGGCTTTTTCTAGGTAAGCTCGCTCCATCGTAGGCTTTGCCTCAGTCACCTTTGCCTAGCTATGCTATTCTCTATAAGAAATCACATCGCTAGATCTACGATGTGTTTTTCGACGTGTCACGACGACTCTCACCGTTCGCACCTCACGATTGGTTAGGGATTTAACTGATAAAACCTTTCATAAATAAAATGTTTTGATGTGCTTAAAATTTACATAATATTTTAGACTTATTAGTGACAGCACTAATGACAAACAAAATTAAGAGTAATACATTCATAGACAAAATGAGTAAGAAGTTTCTATATCATTCTCTCGCACTTATACAGTGTGTCCGGGCACGGGTTAGCGATATTTGAAGGGGATATTCTAGGCTCTTTTTCATCGACAAAAATGCTTTAAAAAAATTCTTACTCCAAAACTTCGCGAATGGCAGCCATTTTAATTTTTTGATCTGTCGAACTGGGGTGTGTACAATAAAATTCAAATATCTTTAAATCCAAGAGACCTACATACGTGCAAATGACTTAATTGCAAAGTTAAACGTTGAGGCTTATCAAAAACTTACGAAAGTTTTCTTAATAATATGTAAAAATAACCAAAAAACATGGGCAAACACGAAATTGTACACAAAAATTACTTAATAATTTCACATTTTTAACTCTAGCTCGATAAGTACCCCTGAATTTAGCTAGGGTTTTTGCATTAAATTAAAAGTGTTTGAGATAGGCTATAAAATGATATCAAAATTATCACTCTACGTTAAGTATCTTAGGAGTTATTCTCACTTGAACATCACCCTTCCGTCTCGCCCCGCAGCAATAATTCCAAGAAGTGGTTTCATATAATAATAGTAGATTACGCACCAAGGGAATAAAGCAGTGCCTTACGTCACGGGCGTATTGAATCCCGAAGCGACACTAAGGATTCTGGGGGTGAACCTCCGGAGCGCAGCGAGGAGGTTCAAGTGTTAATTCCCGAATGAAACGAGGGAATTAAGATAAGAATCCTTAGTGTAGCGAGGGATATAAGTTAGCCCAAGACAAAGGCAGCTTTATTCCTGAGGTGAGTACTCTGCTTTTCACACCACCTGCGAGGAAATAAATTCGAATTTTGAAATTTGATGTGGTACGACAACCTTCGAACGTGAGCATGCTGTGGTGCCCACCTCAGCAAGCGGGGTGCGTCTCATTTCATATAAAGTTATTTGATATATTTTCATTTCAATAACGTTCACATGATATAATCAACGTGAGATATACCAACGGTTGATATAATTTCTCTACACATAATGTTTGTGTTACTCTAAAACTCATTTCATATAATTTTATTTGATATAACGTTTAATTAAGCGAAAATCATTACATTTAACGTTTGAAACATATAATTTAACGTTTAAACTATTTTCTTTGATGACTTTGGCTTATCCTTTGAACTTTGAATGTTTGCCTTCACCATTGCTATTGTTATTAGAAAAAAATATCCAAGAGCGAGCGAAGCGAGCTCGGGACTTGGGACACCCCGACACGGACAGGTTAGGTTCGAAGGGGATGGCGGGGTCTGAAAGACCCCGCCATCCCCTTCGTGTTAGGTTACTTTAAACCTTGCATCCAGAAATAGGAGCCCCGCGAAGCGGGGCTCCGTCGTGCCAGCATGACAGGTAGTTATCAGTTATTTGACCTAGGATGCAAGAGCGAGCGAAGCGAGCTCGGGACTTGGGGCACCCCGACACGGACAGGTTAGGTTCGAAGGGGATGGCGGGGTCTGAAAGACCCCGCCATCCCCTTCGTGTTAGGTTACTTTAAACCTTGCATCCAGAAATAGGAGCCCCGCGAAGCGGGGCTCCGTCGTGCCAGCATGACAGGTGGTTATCAGTTATTTGACCTAGGATGCAAGAGCGAGCGAAGCGAGCTCGGGACTTGGGGCACCCCGACACGGACAGGTTAGGTTCATCCCCTTCGTGTTAGTTTACTTTAAACCCTGTATGCAGAAATAGGAGCCCCGCGAAGCGGGGCTCCGTCGAAGATTCATGGCAGGTGGTACTATTACTAAGTACATCAGTGTCACTGCCAGGAAAAAAAAAATTAGACCAAATAAGTTTTATGTCTTTTGAGCGGTATACAAAACGATTTTATATTCACTGATTGTTATGCTTATAGAAATTAGTCATTATAAAATTATGTCAATCGTTTATTATATTAACAGATCGTTATATCAAATAAAATTATATGTTCAGTTGTTATCTCTTGTAAATTTTAGAGATTTTGTAGTTATATCATATATTACTTACCCCAGCAAGCGATCAGCTGTTGCAGTGGGGACTGCCGGGGGGCAGCCGCCGCTGCTTCAATTCCTTCGTTCAAAGTTTTCATACTATGTTTTGTTTGAGGTTCCAAATTCAAATCACATTATTCCCACGGGAATAATGAAATTCAGTACATATATTATTCCCGGCTCGAGCGGGGGGGAACAATGCCTTGCTTTACGGCCGGTTAGCAGACATATAATTTGACATTTACGAGCAGGTGGTGTGAAAAAAAAATTTACCATTTCAGTTTATGGATTATGGTGGTCAATAATGCCAGCTGATAAATATTCGTTGGAACGATTTAGCTCGCCCAAAGAATGCGACACCTGTAATATTGGGGTACGTGCGCTAAGGAAGGGTGATGTTCAAGTGAGAATAACTCCTAAGATACATAGCGTAGAGTGATCATTTTGATATCATTTTATAGCCTGACTCAAACACTTTTAATTTAATACAAAAATCTTATCAAAATTCAGGGGTAATTATCGAGCTAGAGTTAAAAATGTGAAATTATTCAGTAATTTTTGTGTACAATTTCGTGTTTGCCCATGTTTTTTGGTTATTTTTACATATTATTTAGAAAATTTTCGTAAGTTTTTAGTAAGCCTCAACGTTTAACTTTGCAATAAAGTCATTTTCATGAATGTAGTTCTCTTGGATTCCATGATATTTGCATTTTATTGTACACACCCCAGTTCGACGGATTAAAAAATTAAAATGGCTGCCATTCGCGAAGTATTGGAGTAAGAATTTTTTTTAAGCATTTTTTTCGATGAAATTGAGCCTAGAATATCCCCTTCAAATATCGCTAACTCGTGCCCGGACACACTGTATAATAACAAATATGGACTTTAAGGAAACTAGGCCTAGCTGTAGAAATAATTACCTACGCTCCACTACAGCATAAGGGTTGTCACTCTTAATGTTTTTGAAACTGAACTGTATTTATTAAAACATCTGTGTTCAGTAGTGATCAAACAATCGAGTTAAAATAACTAGTTTACAAATAATAGGTAATCTCATGACTTCGGTTAATACCAATAAAAGATTTATAACTCGGAACAGTTTAATATTAATACACAACAACTTGTGAGCTTTGTTAATGTGGCCTAACCTTTTACAAGATTTGGCGTGAGTCACATTTCATTTACATTTTGACAACACTATCGGCTACAACACCCCCGAAAACCATGAAAACGACACCCATGACATAAAACTTGATATGTTTTGTAGCCGCCATCTTGGATTTCTATTTTGACAGCACTATCGGCTTCAACACCCTCGAAAACCATGAAAACGTTACCCATGACATAAAACTTCATAAATTTGCGAGCGCCTCAAAGAGTGTCAGCATAATGACGGGCCGCGACCCCGGCAGGCATTGGCTCTCTAGACTTAGCCTTAGAGGGCCAAAGCCTGCCGGGGTCGCGGGACTTTCAAGCTACCGTGACCCCGGAAGGTAAAGGCTATTAAAGGACACCGTAGATTTTGGTCAGTACAAGTCTGACAGTCCCTCCTGCCCTGCCCTGGATGGGAGGACTCATCTCCTTTGAAAATACATAAACATGCGGTTTTGACATACGTAGTACTTCTATGTAGTCTGTGGCTTTATCATTGTGCCACACCGTTTGGCAAAGCCTTGAAGTCATGACAAAAAATATTTAAAAAAAGAGTGATACCGTAAACTTGTCACAGATTGACGTCTATTGATATTGATTGTTTATTTATTTCTTAATTTCTATTATTCATGTTTTTCCGTGATTGTTTGCTCATATTATTATGTAGACTGCGTAAAGTAATGATCTAATAATATGCAACAAGAAAATGTGCAGCTGTTGTGTGTGTGCATATACTTAGTTCTCCAAATAGCCACAGTATCCGATAAGAAATTTAGTTTTGTAAATAATATTCATTAACCTTAACTTTTTCTTTGATCTGAGTGTTGACCAAATACACATTTGTGACTGTCGTTAGACTTTAACAGTTCTCAAGATACGGTTAACGGATTATTCGAAAACTGGATTGGTTTACTTAAGGAAAACAATACATATGTAATATTTTTATTGAGGAGGTACCAAGTACTCGTATCTTCAATGTGCATTGGCCCAGCCGCCGTTTTGTTGAAGATGAGAACAGTACCACATCAAAAGGAGGATTAAAATGATGATATTTGAATGCCAAGACTTTGTGTCACAATGTCTTTGAATTAATCAATTGACTGCTGAAGCATGATTTCAATGTAATAAATTTATCAATTTCAGGCCTTTTTTGGAAACAATAATGCTATTATCATAATCATGTGATTGAAAATACTGTTCATTTGTGCGTATTCTGTAAAAAAAAATGTTATGATTGTGTGTTCTGTATGGTAATGTGTTACACCATCAACAAAATGTTAAAGAGCAGGATTTTTGAAGTTGTTGTTAAAGATCATATTATCACAATAAAATAATTGAATAATAATTATGTTGTTTGGTTTTTACATGGTGCCCCAATTACGTGCGTTAGTTTTTTTATAGAGGATAGCAAACGAATACCGCGGTACTAGATACTGATCCTCATAATTTATATTATATTCTGTAAAGGCGTTATTATTGCGCAGCACTGTTGCCTGCTGCTGTACCAGACCGGTAGTTATGTGTCACATAACAACATAAAAATACAAATTACAACAACAAAATGTATTTAGAGATTTCTTACATAAATAACTTCATTTAAAAGAACTTGTACGCGTTATTCACTCATGATCTTCGTTCATTACACGGATTGTTCTAGTGAGAGGTGTTTTGGTCAGTATGTTGGGCCTGACCACCGGACACAGCAAGCGGTGGCGCGTGCCGCCTCCACCACACAGCTCCCTCAGCATCACTCCCGGGCTATGTGCTACTCTACGCAGTAGCTTTACACAGCACCAGTGAAAGTAAATTTCGTGCGCATCCTGAGCTTGTCGTCAATATCCAGCGTGAGGACCAAACAGATTTCACCAGAAGCGTTCGCTCCACTCATCCTCGGTCAAGATATGATGCACGTCCTCGATTATTCCACATTTCTCACAATACTGAACAGCTAATTTGTAAATAATATTAGTTTTTAAATAGGCATGACAGTGTCACTGTGGCACTGTCAAGTCTCGGATTCGCCTCGGAAACGCCTCGCTAACGCTTCGCTTCGGAATCGCTCTATGTTTGACGTCGTGCATACAAAGCCAGCCATTACTAATAGTTCGGCAACGCTTCGCAAACGCCTTCGCCACGCCTCGCCGAGTTGTAATATCGCCAACGCCTTCGGATCGCTAACGCTATCGCATCGCTTTCGCGTTTCTATGTGACTGGATTCAAACAATTCCATACATTACAAATGAAAACGCTTCGCTTCGCTTTCGGCACGCCTCTCTGTTTGACAATAGCTTTAGTGAGACAAATTCGCTTGATCAGGTAAAATAACTTAAGATTCATAAACACGCAGTAAAATGAAAAAAAAAAACAAACGTCCTTTTTTCATTTTGGTCGCTTCATTTTGGTACGCCCGTCGCACATGCCACTTTGCATGGCAGCGGGGGTCATAAACATCATTTTGCTTCTCAAGACGACTCCGTGTCTATAATTTCGGTCACTCCTTAAAGCAGATGTTGTCTACTTTTTTATATGAACTATGGCCAATCAATGCCTCAAATAACCACAAGCACCTACGGCCGATGCATTTTTGTAGGTACTATCTATTTACATCATTATACAAAATCACGTGCAGAATATTTATATCGCCTTGTTCGCCCAGGTGCGTTCAACATTTTAGCACTTCAAATAAACATCTTAAGGTACAAGTGATCGGTTCTCTTCGTTTATTGCTCATTCGCGTTACTGATGATTAAAACAACTCTTGGTTATGCCAGTATGTTGTGCAGCAATAATAAAATTCTATATTTATTTATTGAAGAAGAAAAATTTTTAACTGACTAAAGACTAAACTGTTACGCTACGTGCAATGGAGGAGCAAATATTTGTATGATCTACAAATATTTCCGGGTCTGGGCGTTAATGTATATGAGTTTATTTGTTTGTAAACGCACCCACAATACTGGGAGGGCAAAGTCTTTAAAAAAAGAAAGATTAATTTGAAAGTCGATACATCCTGAGAAAATCACCCTGCATTTTCTTTATTCTTTATGCGTGTTAGTACAATTTCGGCAAGGTTCAGAAAAATGTCAGGTCGGATCCGAACATGTGCGTCTCTCATGAACCTACACTATTACATCATGTTTAAACACAACCGTTCAGAAACGTCTCAGTAGGTTCTATGAGGAAAATGTTTACCAAGAACTATGTAGTTTTCCACACGGCAGATTTTTGACAACACTTTTTATTACTCATACAATTTTTCCCGCGTTAATGTGATGGACACAGTGTCATTAACCGCTTCCCTGAATCTCTTTACGACGCCATCTTCACAGAAAAATGACCGTGATTTTGGCACTAAATTAATATGCTGGGGACACGAAGATATTGAGATAAAAACCTCATTTCTCTGATTTGAGCTATTTGTTTACGGAAAGACGTAAAGAGGTTATGCTATAAAGTCTTTGTCTATGATTATGCCAGAATTTGTAAAAGTAGGTGAGTATCATAATTTTATTTTATCAAAGCTCCACTATGTGATAGATTACTTTGTTTTGATATATAAATCAATTCTTGCTCACTTAACTGTCTCAAATATTTTCTTGTAATTATTCAATTATAAATCATACAGATTGTCGCGTGGACGCGTTGTTGGTTTTATGAAAAATGAATTATTATCACACTTTATAACGAAAAAAGTATCTCCTTTTCCTTGTCACACAGTCATCGTTTTTAGGAAAACCTCAGCCGTGGGCGGGAAATTGTGACATCTGTCATTAAATTTGCACAGATAATTGTAAAAGCGAGCAATGGAAGTAAATCTTACAGCCTAATTACATCGTGATTTAGAACATCGATAAAAAATGAGTAGTTTTGATCAATGAATTAGATCAAAGGCGAGATGAAAGAACTCATTAAATAAAACTAGACAATGTTTTGAGTTTGTTAAATTAAAGCGACAACAGCTTCGGGCGGAGTATCTATCTTATGGGGAAGGCAAGTGTCAAAGTGAAAATGACAGTTTGGTCCCCAAAGAACTGTAAAATCAAAGGAATTTTCAGAAAAAAAAACATTTATTGATGTAAAATGACTAGATGTTGTGTAATAAGCTGTAAAAATGATGGAATACACTTTTCAAAATAATATCTACTTTTCTTTTGGAGGTTATGTACCAGTATTGCATCGCTCGAAAATCGAAGAATTATCACCTGGAACGAGTTTTGTAATAGTTGTGGTGTTAAGAAATTAAATATATTGTGATATTTCTCGAATCTAAATAGAAAAAAAGGTTAAAATTACTGACTTAAAACATTATGATATTTTATCAAAATAGAAAGTCAAAAGCAGCATTATATTCTTGATAAAGGAGAGGACAGGTAAAACATACCTAAACTCAAAAATTGAAACCTCAACTACAAGTAATTGTGGATTTATTACGGTAAAATCAAATGTATAACCACTCAATTAAATCACTTTTTTTCTCTTGTAGATGCGCCGCGGCGTCTTAATTCTTCTTTTAGTATATAGTACTTGCATGGACGAATAATTTTCCATATTTGTTTTGTATTTATACTCAATTTTTATAACAAATAATCTTGTTTGTTTTTTTGTACAAGGTAGACGTGGGGACCAACTATCGCAGCGCCATCTACGATTAGCTTTGAGTTGCCATCCCCATTGGATGAGATTCAAAGAGACCTAGTTGCGCGAACAAATGCAGACGGACACAAAACTAGTGCGTGTATTTAAAGGATTCTTAGAAAATATCGTTTGTATTTCGTTGTCTCTAGTACTTATTTCTAGAACTTATTTCTGCTAAGTACTATATTTTTAAAATTGTAACGGTGTCTTGGGATAATAATAGCTGTCTCAACCAACGCATTGTGCATTGGAAAATTTAGTTCTGTTGGCCGTGTATTTATTATGCAAGAGAAATAGTACGGTCATACATAAGAGTTCCCGATAACATTAGACATCCGTCGACATGATTAGGTTATTGAACACGTTGCGAATTGTGATTTCGATCAAAATCAATTAACATTTCTAAGATATTACAGGACGCAAAATGTTTAGTAAGCTATACATTTATGTATGTTTACAACTACAGTGCTGAAAAACATGTGTTATTTCACAACTGTAACATAATTTAGGTTAATCTGATGTAATAATATATTATTTTGACAGGGTAGATCCGGTCACTCGTTAGAAAGTGTGGGCAAACTAAGATTTTGATAAAATCTAGAAAAATATTACAAGAGGCGTAGTTCTCTACCTAATACTTGCAGCCGACGTTGATGTATGAAAGGATGAACAAAAAGAAGACACAAATAAACATTTAAATCTGAGTTTAGTGAAAAAGGGGGTATTGTAGTGGTGTGGAGGATTTAGACAGTTTTCTAGAACGGTGCTGTCATAAATCTAGTTTTGAATTCAGATTAGAATCAAATCTCGACACAAACCTACTTTCTGAAAAGTTAAGATGTTTATACTAGGTACCCTATTTTTGCAGAAATAACAATATTTCAGCGGAAATGGCCAAAAAGTGAGTATAGACTAGCATTTATCTAAAATAAATTATAACACCTTGTCCACTAGCTGTTGCCTACGGCTTAGCCACAACTCTGAAGTTATAGTGTGCACGACTGTACATAAGCGTAGTTTTAAATCTTTTGTTATATAACTTAACGTAGCTTACATTGTTGTTTACTTTCCCTTAAAGTGGAATTTGTTTTAAAGTTTATATAATAAAGCCTTATCAGCATAAGAAACGATAAAATGTTTAGTATATAAGGTCTGAGAACTATGTATCAAAATAAATATACCTGCAAATCCCCTTATTGTTGTAAAGATATAGAAACATAAGTAGTATATAAGAGAAAAATATAGAATTTGGTACTGAGGTGAAGTATTATTGTCCCTTAGAGTTTAATGTGTAATGCTGTATACTTACTTATGTCATACATAAGGCATTTGTGGCCCATATACATAGTATATAGATGTGTTCTCTACGACAACCTGCTTCAATATGGCAAAATTGCACGTGCGTGGGCGGGTTATATTTATAGATTCGCAGTTAAGCGAAAAAGCGCCATATCTCGAGGTCTGTTTGTCGTAGGAACATAGAATTATGTACAGACTGTGTGCAATGATATTACCCGATAAAAGAACTGTAATTTAGTCTTATAAGAATCCTATTTGATTTGTAAAGTGGATTTAGACCTTTGTAAATAAAGAGAAAATGGGCGTGGCATGGATTGACCTATAGTGAGCATCGACGCGAGTTTGCTAAAAGTACATTACACACATTGACAAAATGGCACGCTGGCCAGCAATCGTGCAAAATTACGAAAGAGAAAGAAAGAGTTAGAAAGAGAAAGTAAAACGAAAGTATAAAAGAAAGCGCCTCATAGCGCGCGACAACTCGCCGCCGAGGCCGCCCGTCGCGACGCCCAAGTCAATGCCCCCCTCGACGATGATGAGCCTGCTGCGATGCTGAGCCTGTAGTTTTAAATTAGCCCCTAAATAATGAAATATTTAGTTATCCAGCCTGTCCCTTGCTGTCCTCTGTCAGTGACGCCCTAAGCCGAGGTCCGTACCCCACAGGGGGTGCCCTTAGCGTGTGGTCACTTAGTTTTTAACTTAGTTTGTAAGCCCCTGGCTGGAGGCCTTAGAGTCATCTATGGCAACCACAGGAAAGTCCGGTTAAGCAGCACACAACCTCTTATAGGTTGACCTGCGAGATGCCCGTATCCAAAAAAAAAAAAAAAAAAAAAAAAAAAAAAAAAAAAAAAAAAAAAAAAGCGCGCGACAAAAACCCAAGCTCTCCACACGCTCACTGCACATATAGCATGAGAATATAAAATCGGGATAAAAGCTATTATGTGTTAATCCAGACTATAAACTCTTTGTGTACAATAATTTAACCAAATCTGTTAGCCTAGGTAAGTAGTTTTTGCGTGAAAGAGTAACAAACTTCCATCTATCCTCACAAAATTTCGCATTTCTAATTTTAGTAAGATAAGAGAAGAAGATTAGACATCCACCATCCCGCACTGGGTCCGTGTGGTGGATTATGGCCCACTTCCTCTCACAGAGAGGAGGCCTGTGTCCCAGCAGTGGGAATATTATATGCTGATGATGAAGGTAAAGATAATTAACCTAAAATCAAGAAGAAGACTATAAAAAAGTGTTTTACCTCTAAAAATCTTTCTACTAATATAGGACACACAAAATTTATCTATTTACGGCAACCTGAAGTCAGACATCAGCCAGTGGGGCGCCCGATTACATGAACACACGAAACAGATTACAATAAACGTTACAATAGGTTAACATTAGTTCGTTGCATCAGTGCTAGTGGCGAATGATGTGACACGAGCATCACTTAGCGCTAAAATATCTTGTCCATTGGCAGACGATGGAGTTTTGAGTGCTGTTGTTTCAAATTAATATTTTTTAGTGCCGGTAGAAATAGGTGAGACTGAAAATAGGTTTGTTTATGGTGTAGAAATGGGGGCATCAAAAGAGCTCACAACAATGGGCACAACACGTAAAACAAAAGAGCATAGGTAAGATATTTAGCTATGACGAAGCTGTATTTTGTATGCAAACCACCAAAAGTGAAAAGATTTGAAAGATATGTGCACTCAGGATTGATTGGCTTACTGGTGAAGAAGAAAAAAAGATCATCTAGTACAGTTAGCCCGGTTATATTAAACACAGTAGGTATAGTGAGTATACACTATCATGGCAGGTATTGATTTATTCGAAAAAGACGAAAATACAACCAACCTCTTTGATGCATCAAAAGATAGGACAGTCAGTTTCAGTACGTTACGTGCTATCTGATCATTTTAACACAGCATCAATTAAAATGACAACTATAGTTACTTCGAACCTAAAGAGATGGCCACATCTAAAAACGCGTTGAATAACAAACGAATTTATAGTCAAGATGTCCCAACATGCGCAAGAGCACATTTCTCCTTCATGTCGTTAAATCTTTCACAACCGTCCAGTCTCTTTGTTTTCCAAAATGACTACCTGTTGAAACCACAACAAACCTCTATTGTGTCAGCTTTCGTTTTGCTGTTATAAACTGCACTAAAACATATGGAGTAAGTAGAGACAACCAGTAAGAGGCAAACACTTGTTCTACAAAATTAGTTCTTACTGCTACGACATAAAGACGTTCACTGTACCAAGTTTATAGCAGGTACTGAAAGATTTACGTGTGCAATAATATCCTTTGTGAAAGTGCTGCTTGTAATGGTTTCTTGGTAAGGGGGAATGTTTCGTTTGATATTAATTGTGTTTTGATCTGTGTTAAGTGCCGGCTATTCCTAGAACGGTAGGTGAGAACTATAAACATTTTGACATTTCCGGAATGGAGACTGTAATATTAAAACTAGAGTGAATCGGCACATTTTACCTAATACATTACTGCCCGTCCACAATTTTCTTTCTCTCTAAGCGGTGAGCGAAGCGGCGGGCGACGCACTTTAATTACTTTGTAAGTACCTACGCGAATTCGCCATTGGCGGCGCGTCTTGTCGTGTTTCAAACATTCGTATTCATTTGTTCTCGCGCTAAGTTACCGCTCATAGCGGTAAGGTTATGAACAGGCTGTAATCGTTTATGCTGTTGGGAGTTTGTTCCACCATTTCCCTTTTCCTTGTAAAACGTGCTTGCATTCTCAGACTAATTTCTTTTGACTTTAATCATTCATTCATCATCTTCCTCCCTGTCCTATTCTACTTAGGGTCATCTCAACTCATTTCTCTTTCATTTTCCTCTGTCAGACGTCACGCTTTGATACACTTAACACTTCTTACTTTCCGATCATTCTTCGATCATCGTAACATTTTGTAGGTCAATTGGTGTCATTTTAGTGACACTATAATTTTCCTGGAGAGACATTTAAAAACATGAAGTAATGACGGTCTCAATCGACTGCTGCGACTGGAGTGATAAAAGATGGTCGCATTACTTACAGTAATGTTATTTTCCACCCGACTCCCACGGAGAGAAAAGGAGGGTAATGTTTTTCATGCGACAAACAAGCAGGTGTGTAAACACCTTTGCGTAATGTAATGCAATTTCTAGCTAGTTTACGAATATGTTGTTCAATTTAAAATCTAAATGTTAATGAATGACATGTCGTAAAATTAAGATTTCTGAGTTAACAACAGTATCTGTTACTAAAGGAGATCAAACACCCCCTTAGGAAGAAGGAACAATAGCTTTGGAAAAACACTAATTTCTCACAACGATAGAATTGAGTCAAACTTTGACCAAGAGTAGATTAAAGATTAAATCCGTCTGAAATAAAAAAAATATCTATCCGAAAAGTTACATTAATATGATCCATTTTACACTAACTTCAAAAAGTCTTCGAAAAGTTACATTCCTATGATCCATTTTACACTAACGTGAAGTTAGTGTAAAATGGATCATATTAATGTAACTTTTCGGATAGATATTCCGTTAATTATCGCTTTAATGGAAGTTTTTACGAACAATTAAAGACTATTATCGTAAAAATCAACGAGAAATGCCAGTAGCGTGTTACACGCAGCTGCATAGAGGAAATCGTCAACTCAGCACTCAATAATTTTATTATAGAAAACAATTGAACGAACGACGCACGGAAACTGCGAGCTGAGAGCCTGAGATAGCACTTTCTGTCGCACAGACCTAGATTTCTCAATTATTGTAAAACTGTAAAATTCTATTTCATATTCATACTTCGAATAGGCACGTAGGCTAATTTTAGATTTAGTATCTATAATTAATGTAATTCTTTTACTTTATAATAAATCTAGTTAATTTTTTTTTATTTCATCCTCCGATCGCAGCTAACGTAATTAGCGTGGCCCTAACGTATACGAACATGTTCGTCGTGAATTATAAATCAAGAAAATGAACTTCTATCGAAACACCCGAAATATCATCATAATATTATGATGAATACCTTCGTAAGAGTTGCTGATAGCAATTATTTTTGTTTAAGAGACCTTTCAGAACAAAGCAAAACAAAAAGACTATACGCTGAGAACACTGTCAAGACATCGATTAGTAAAAAATAAAAAGCATCGACTAAAGCCAAGATTTTTTATATTTATAACTGTCGGAGTTAGCCGTAGTTCAGGTTCAAAAGTAACACAATATGCTTGAGAAGTTGGCTAATCTCCCAGTTAGAGATTTTGACTAATGTTAAGAGATTATTATTGCCTTGAAATTGAGGTTTAAGAAGGGAAAATTGGAGACTGGTTATAACTTATTAAATGTTACATCTCGAAGATGTTTTATTTGAGAACGAAAAGAGGCCATTACGCCTGAGGCCCGTAGTTGTCTCATTTGGCTAGTTCAAGGTCAGCGTTACCGACATGTCATCAACTGTACCGACATTTGTCCAAGCTCACATTTAAGGTTTATATTTGTTGAGACACATTGACTTTTAGGATATAGTCGACTGCGACTAGAACAGCTCTATCGCTTGCCTCACTTAAGTCTTGGAAAATACAATTAGTTGTGCATAAAGCATAGCACAGGTGTGGCATATCCATTGGTCATTGCCATGTATTTACATTAATGTAATCAGTTTTAACTACTTCTAATTATAAACACCTTTTACTACAACTTTTTTTCTGACTACCAGCTTAAAATCGTACGCCAACATCCACCACACAAAGCTTATTATTTATATCAACAAACATGATGCATTTACGAACACTGCACCGAATTGGGACGCCTCCAAACTAATTATAAGCCCGTAAATTTCTGAGTGCCGCCATACTTCATGCGGCCCTTCGAAACGTACCGCATTAATTTCAGCTTGGACGTTACAAGGGAAGCCGGGTGACAAATATGTGCAAATGTTGTTAATGTGCTGTGTTGTTAGGTGAATTAATTTATTGGGGATTTACGATGTGTCGGGAACTGGCGTTTCCTGATTTAGGATTGAAAATGAAATGGAGTTGTTTTTGGAACTTTTTGCAACAAAATTCAATCTTGTTAGTGGAAAATGGCAGCTGTGTTTACCACTTGTATAATAAGGACTAAAAATAATATTTGCTGTGTCATGTGTGTAGTAACCTTCAAAAGGGCTGTACTATTTTTGTATTTTATGCAACAAAACATTAAGCTACGTCGTGATTATGGGCAAAAACTTCTGAAAATCATTGAGACATTTAAAAGTCGTAAACTTTATTTTTGTTTAACGAATCACTTGCTGAAAACGTGGCATCCTGGTTCGGATATCACTTCGCACGCTGTTTACTGCATCATTATTTATTATGCAAAACATATTTCGCATCTTCCTTATGTGCCTTGTGGTCTCTCAGCGAGTTTTAAGGCCAGTCTTTTTAATAAAAGTCGCGGAGTATAACAAATTGCGTGCATCCCAAAGAACATTGTCCGAATTACCTTTGAATGTGATGGATTTATTACACGTTTCAAATTAGCAGACGTTTATTAAAACGACGTTGAAATATGGCTGCGATTTTTTTGTCTTTTTGCTTCTTGAGACCTAGTTTGAGTCTCATTTGGCAAAGAAAACTAAAAAAAAACACTTGGATTTTATAAGAGTTCCGGCAACGGCTATTGAAGGCTTTGATCATAAAGAGCTTCCCAACTTATTAATGACTCATGCATATAACTTCATTGATAGCTATACAAAACGGAACATTACATCAAGTAAAAGAAAATATATTCATATTACCAAACATATTATGACATCTTCAATTGAAATTAGTAGATTTCTATTGAAGGCATGACAAAAATCTTGATTAGGCCAGTCGCTCACTGGGGAGTGTGCTCATTATGGTGAGAAAAAGTTTCTAGCGGCCCATACTTTTGACAGGGTAATAAATAGTTTCCAAGGTGTCCAGTGAGCGATAGCTGTAAAACAGTAGGATATTTTTATTTTTAATTTATGCAATCTGTTCGACTACAAGACACTCTTATCAAAACATTTAACTGAAATCGTTCAGAAATACTTCTGCTAAAAACAGATCAATAGTTAAGTAGTATTAGAGCCACAAATAACGTGATATAGGCCTGGTTCAGTATGTATCTCAACTGTTAACAGTCCCATTAGTTCGAACGTTCGTCAAGACGATTAACTCGTTGATAAATGTGGATCCCTCCTTCGGTTGGCAAGCGTGGTTAGTTGTGAAACACGCGTTTACCTAATTATATTACTGGGTTCATGGTTGAGTTTAAACTATAAAAAACTCAGTGGAATTTACTGTGAAAAGCTTTTATGCATTTGCTGTAAAAGGGATGCTTTTTTTTTAAATCATCATATTAGTTTTCTCACCCAGGGCAGAGCAGGAGGGACTGTTAGATTCGTACTGACTAAAATCCACGGTGTCCTTGAGAAGCCCTTTGTGTGCGGAGTCGCGGTATACGTGTCCCCCGCGACCCCGGGTAAAAGGGATGCTTACAGAGGCAAATTACGAAGTAAATTGTATCGAAACCGAAATAGCGCCTCTAGTGTTTGAACGAGTAACTTATTGGTAAATAATTTAAAAGTTAAATAACGGAATTTATCGACCAAATGAACGTCAAAGCTTACGTTTGTTTTACGTCTCAAAAACGTAAAAATTCGTGATAAGTCCTCCGGTCTATTTTATCCTAACTAATACTTTAAATTCAAAAGGTTTTATGTTACCTTTTCACGCATAATCTAGTGAGCTGATAATTGTGATATTTGTTTATATATTGTTGTTTCAGGCGTATAGAAACATACATTGCCGTCGGTCTAACATTCATGATTCCAAAAATTTAAATGTTAAAAAAAAAACTACTCTGCACATTTACACTGATTATTTACGACTGTCAATAATTAGGTATAATTATGGAACACTTGTTTACTCCGTTATTTTAAACTTTTCCTAGTTTTTAAAAAACAACACCTATTTTTACCTGTGCAGGGAGTTTCCAGATCATTCAAAACAAAATACAAACACTCCGACTTTTCCTCTGTCCGACATCCGTTAAGCCGATATCAGACGCTTCACCTGAGTCAACACTTCATTTTTATTTCCGCACACTTTCACACGACACAGAATCATTTATATCTTTTGGTTCTTCATTATGTATTCAGAGTTTCAGACGATTCACATTTGAGTGGTGTGTGGTCCTATGGCAATAATTCTGCCTCTGTACTCTTGTTTGCTAAATGAAAATGAACGAAAAATAAACCGTGTAATGTTGATTTTAGTTTTCCGTGACGTAACATGTCCAGTCTCGTTCGGTAACTGGTTCAGGGCCGTCGTGGTGGCCTGTTCAGACTGACTGGAGTTCTACGAAGCCCTGCAGACGATGCCAAGAGTTGTTGACATCGATGTAATGAGATGTCGCCGTTTGTGTAGTTTGTATTGATTAGTTAGCGATAGTTTTCGGAAAAATATAAGGAAAGCTTTTTGTTTTTTTGTTATTTACAATTTGTTGAGAGGAATATTTACTATTATTTTGCAGTTACATGTTGACCAGACCAACATCAACAGCTATATAACAGTTTGGTTTTGAACTTTTACAATAAGTGGGAAAAGCAGAATGTTGTTTTTAACTTAGGTCTCATGAGAACTTTAGAGGTAAAACCTCTAAAGTTCTCATGAGACCTAATAGAGTATATAATTAAACATTATCATTCACAAAGGCTTTGCATTCACTGTACCTTCGTGAAAAATATAGGTATTTCAGAAACAAGCAAACTATAAACAAAAAATGAAAACTCGAAGTGACTATTTTACCTACAAAACCTAATCTCGAGTCCGTAATCTACTTAGTGAGAACTGGCCTCCGTTCATTCAATAAAATTAAAATTGTGCAAATAACTTCGCGGTCACGGCCTACTGTTTAATAAGAAACAAATTATTACATAAACGAGTCAATGGAATGCGGCAAAAAACTAAAAATAAAATGGCGAAGTTTTAAATAGTCTTATAGTTCAGATACCTCCCACGACGACCACGTGCGCATTGATTTATGCCAGAATACTTTCGTAGGTACTTCTTTGATTGAATGCGCGAAAATAACAATTTACTACCGCTGTCTTATTTTAATAGCTATACCTATCTCTGATTTCTCTAATCTTCGGGGCTTCGACCTGGACAATAAAATTTAGGTACGTTGGAACCATTATTAGTTGGTGAAATCATCAAATCAGTCCTCCCGCTCTGGGTGCATCGGAAGGGACTGTCAGACTCGTACTGACTAAAATCCAGCAAGTTTTTTTAATGGGGAAGGCAAGTCAAAGCTAACTGTAGATGGCGCCGCCATAGCTTAGTCCTAATCCGACCAATGACGTAGTACTATTTTGAAGTACCTTTAAGATTTGAACTGATTTGAACCAATGACGACGCTTGGAACAAGCTATACTAGCGCCATTAGTTCCCCAGTTGCCATCCCCATTGGCCTTTACGTGTCACGGTCACAGATACCAATTTGGACAGTTGAGCTAGCTACGTTGTATCCTAGAAATAGGAAAAAATCTAATTTTCACATCTCTCCATATCAAGCAGGAGACAGAACAAAACAAGGTCTCAATAATCACAAAACGACCAGTTTACAACAGACTGGTATAAGCCCCAGTTGTCTAGCATTACGGATAAAAATTATCACTAATATTAATGGGTCCTAACATTATGAGCTTTTGTTTTTTAAACCGCTCGAAAAGTATACAGTGAGTAAAATAATAAATTAAATCGTAACCTAAACATAGGTACATGCAATCAAAGTTTACAAGATAATATATCCAACGGTTTATGAGATTACTCTAAGCGTAAGAATTTTTAGAATGTTGCTGTTGATTTTATTTGGGTTTCTGTGCTTTTACGTATATAAAAGTGATTCAATTCTTACAAAAAACATATAAAGAGCACTAAACACAAATTCAGTTAAATAGGTAAGCAGATAAACGTATTCTTAGCTTACAACTGAAGTAGGTTTATAACTTCGGGCGACGATCACGTTTTCATAACTGTTGCGCTCTGCAAGACTGCGGGTGGCATATCGTATGAAATAGTGCTTGAAAGTGAGATCACTGTCTTGTGATGTGGTGTGACTGCTCTTTTTAGAAATTGGATTACGGAGATTGAGATACAAACACTGCTGCAATAGTCTTTAGTTGAAGATGTCTGTATTCAGCAATGTCGTGGCTAAATTTGACGCCATAAGGGTCAATCTTGAAGGTTAACCCAGCGTGGGTACCTAAGTCGGTTCATAGAAGGGTAACCTTCCATGCCATGTCAAATTTCCTCCTTGACTCAGTAATTCGTAGACCTATAGTAGTCATTTTACGTAGTCAGTAGTTATTAATTAGTACTAATTGGGTTGTGGAAATCAGATAGGCAGTCGCTCCATGTAAAATACTAGTAATCTGTTGCATCCTGTTAAACAAGACGCCGCAAACACCAACTTATTTAGGAAATGGTAATAATGTTTAATATTACCTGCCGTATAGGTATTACCTGTGTGCGAATCGAAGCCGAACTTTCCTCAAAAAAGCTAATAATGTCTCTCTGGATTAAGATCAGACTTTGACGATGTCTATGCCACATAAAATAGAACTTGAGTGGCATTTAAAATTACTGAGAGAAATCGGGTACCTACTGCTATAATAGTTTTACTGTTATGTACCGCGTGATCCTCGTTTATGATGCTGGATCAACATGGCGCATTTGTGTCTCGACTGGCAGACTCTTAGTCATTTGTTAATGGCGTACATATGGTTTCTTTATCGCAGGAAACTTACAAGCCACTCGAACCCAGATCATGAGTCAGTTCAGCATGGCGGAGACTTCTCCTTAAACCATTTTTTGAGTGGTTTCTCGCAAGTCAACCTAGGGAAGGTTGTGTGCTGCTTAGCCGGACAATTCTGTAGTGTGCCTTGTCTTGAATTTAAGGCCTCCAGCCAATGGCTTACAAACTAAATAAAAAACTAGTTGACCATACGTTAAGGGCACCCCCTGTACCCCTGGGTACGAACCTCGTCTAAAGGCTTCGCTGAGGGTGGACAGCAAGGGACAAGCTGGATCTGAATAATATTATTTAGGTGCGAATTTAAAGCTAAAGGCTCAGCATCGCGGGGCGAGTGAGGGTCGGGAGTCAATAAACTATCTTTGAATTAATTTATGGACAAAGCTATAATTTTAACTGAATGGGATGGATATTAAAGGCCTATACAGTTACTGCTTCATCGATTGTTTTGTAAAAGATCTACTGTCTACGCACGAATCTATGCTACAGATCAAGTCAAATGGTGCTTGATTCTGTGATTCAGCGAAGACTGTCCGCTCATGATGATGAATCGTTAACGAACAATCGAAATGAAATCTTAAGATTTAAGGCAGGGGATTTCTGTACTCCACCTGTCTAACTTTGGTTGTGGGATTTTTATTTATAATAATAATAATTTATTTTGTACAGAAAGACACAGTAAACATAGCAAGCAGAGAAACAGAAGGTTGTACAATTATGTCAATAACTATTGTCAGATTTTCGGCCCCTAAACTAGGTACGCAGACCTGTATCTTAGGGGTCAAAGATTTTTCAAAACCACTTATAAAGATACAACCGTGACATTTCAGTTACATTTTTTGTAGTCAGCTGCAAAATTGAGTTTATGGTGACTGGAAGTTAACTTTGAGTGAGGTATGTGATGAAATGTATCTATGTATAATAGGGTATGTGTATATTTAAGTAGGTGAGTGTATGTAAGAAGGGGAGTGTATGTAAGTATGTGTGTGTATGTAAGTGTGTGTGAATAATATAAAATCAGAAATATTGTGTACGTTTAATTTTCAATACGCAATATGTTTTCGGTTTCTTCATAAGATAATGGCATTAGCCACTTTTGAAGATTCTTTTTGATTTCATGGATTGAGAGTCGGTATATTGCAATAGCTTTATTTATTTTGTTATAGATGCGTGAACTCTGTGCCATAAATTGGCGACTTGCGAACGCATATCTACAAGGGATAGTTTTGCAGACAGGAAAACCTTTGCGCCTTTGAGCCATATTTTTGTCTAAAGGAAGAGTAGAATGTCTTCGCAGAATAGAGCGGAGGATGTATAGTTGTCTGACTGTAAGGATTTGCGCATCCGAATAGAGTTGATCCGTTGGGAAGTCCCTAGGTTTAAATAACATCACCTTAAGAACTGCTCTTTGAGCGCGTTCAGCATTGAGCATTGCGGTTTTGTATGTTCCACCCCACACCGGGAGACAGTACGTAATAATTGATTGACATAGGCTAAGGTAGACAAGGGTCAGGGTCTCGGTGTCGGCAGAATGTCTAAGTTCTTTAAAAATGTAAATTAGTTTCCTGATTCTCGTACAGAGCGCATCAATCTGCGCGCACCAGTCTAGTTTTTCATCTATAATTACTCCCAGATACTTAATGTTGGGCACAACGCTAAGCGTGAGACAGTTGCACAGTGTTGAGTGATGGTTACGACAAGTGTGGACTTTAATTATAGTAGATAGGAGAGGTGGTACGGGTGTCTGAGGACGGTAGAATCTAAGTACTTTTGTCTTTTCAAGGTTGAGTGTTAGTAAGTTTGTAGCCAACCACTCCTTGGTTAACCGCATCGCGTTCTCCGACCTACATCTAGCCTGCTCCCAGCTTTTGTCGTACACAAGAAGCGCTGTATCGTCTGCATATGAAAAAATTTCGCAATTAGTGAAGGATTGCTTACACAGGTCATTAATATAGATCTGGAACAGTGTGGGACCCAAAATACTGCCTTGTGGGATACCAAAAGTAAGCTCCTCATATTCACTTGTATGCGACTCAATACGGACACTTTGGCTTCTATGACTTAGATAGTTCTGGAATAATTTTAAGGTGAGTCCTCGTATTCCTAAGCCTTCTATCTTTGATATAAGTCGGGGGAAAGACACAGTATCGAATGCTTTTGTTAAATCCAGGAAGATACCATAGCAGTGTAAATTGCTATCCAACTTGCTTACCAAACTGTTGGTTAAGGCAATGACGGCGTCCTCTGTGGATATTCCCGATCGAAATCCATACTGGTTTTGAGCTATAAGTTTGTGTTTTGATAGGAAACTCGTTAGGCTATTATTGATAATTCTTTCTAGAATTTTTGACAGTGAGCTCAAAACTGATATTGGACGGTAATTTGTGACGTTATCTCTGCCTCCACTCTTATAAATGGGACGAACTACAGCCCTCTTAAAAGCCTCTGGGAACGTTCCAGTGTTTATTGATAAATTGCAGATATGAGTAATTGCGGGGGTCAATGCGTCACAGGAATTCTTGAGAACCTTGACTGGAATTTTGTCCCAACCAGTGGCGCAATCATTACGTAAGCCACTGATGATTCTCATTACTTGCTCTTCATCCACCGGAAGGATAACAAGGGAACTACATACTTGGCTAGATGGGGGTGTTGGGACTGAGTTGTTGGCGGTTATTTTAGACGCCAGATCTTTACCAATATTAACAAAGAATTTATTCACTTGGTTAACCGATGCTTTTTCGTCAATAGAGACTTCTAAAAGTTCACGAGGTGAACGTGCTTGAAAACTAGTGCTTGTTATGGTTTTAATAGCTTTCCACGTAGCTTTAGGGTTATTTTTAGCTTTTTGTAGCTCTTGTCTTTCAAATGTCCGTTTTAATTTTTTTATGAGAGCGTTACAAAAATTTCTGTACCGCGTGTAAGTTATTTTAAGAAAAAAGTCGTCCGGATTTTTTCTAACTTTATAATGCATTCTGTCGCGGTTTCGTATACATCGGATCAAACCAGCAGTCATCCATGGTTTTAAAACTCTGTGTTTTTTTCGTATACGCATTACCCGAGTATGTTGAGAGATCACTCTTTGAATTTTGTTTATTAAGTGATAAGCCGCTTGGTCAGGGTCCGTTTCACTAAGGATGTCACTAAAATCTGAGCAGTTAAGCTCCTCACGAATAGCTTTATAATCATACAGATTAGAAGTCGTATGCTCACTGCGTCTTTCTCTAGAACTGAGTTTCAGAAACAGGCAAACGGGTAAGTGGTCTGTAACGTGAGAGTCTAGGACTAGAACAGTAGAGATCTTATTGGTTTTTAGCATTATATGGTCTAGACAATTGTTAACTCTGGTCGGAAATAGGTGAGCTGGCAGTAAACCAAGAGTAGCAGTAAAAGTTAAGTAGTCGCTTGCGAGCCGGTCACTGGATCCCGACTTGATGTCAATATTTAAGTCACCTATCAAAACAATGTTACTACGAGATTGAAGAGACGTCATTACGCTTTGCAGACTGTTATAAAAGTTATCAGGATTTGGGTAAGATGGAGAGCGATAGATCGAAACTACCGCCGTAGTGCCTATATTACAAATAATGCAGTTAGCATCCTGAATTGGGGGTTCCACTGTAACTGATCGCAAGGCTTCTCTAATATATACCACGACGCCATCGTTTTTTATTGGATTATTAGTTGTTGCGAATGATGTGTAACCGTGCATAATAGGAATAGGCCCCGACACCTGCAGCCAGCACTCCGTTAAAACTATGAGATCAAACTCGATTTTGGTAGTAGAGATCATGGCAATAAATTGATCTAAATTTTTATTAATACTTCTAATATTAATGTGAATTATGCTAAGGTTGTTACTAGATTTCGGTATGAAATCGAGGCATTCTTCGGGAGAGCATACGAAGGATTTAGCGACAGACATATCATCCAATTCGTTTGCTATTTGATTTAGATTAGCAAGCTCTGTTTATCAAGTGAGAATGAGTGACCAAGGCGAATACGGGAGTCGGCTGTTTGGGCGATGTGGAATCAAAAATATGTATCTTAGTGCGATTTATACATTGAAGAAAATGGACTATTTTAGTAAGAAACCTAGGCGTATTGAAGCTGCGGGCAATTAAAGTCAGAGTTACTATAATGTTGTAGTTGTAATAGTGGGTGAAATTGTGTGTGTAGTTGATATGTATGTGTGACTGTATAAATATTGATACGCTAACAAACAACAAAAAATAAATTATGAAATAAGTAATAAAACAGAGAGTTACAAAGAAATTACTAGTGCGTGCCCAAGAGATAATACCGAGCTCACATAAATAGTTAAATAGTCATGATTGACCTAGTAACATATTAAGGCACTTTTCAGATTTGATCTGAGTTGGTTTATCGGCTGGCTCCTTACGCAGGAGGATCCTTCCATTTGAGTACCAGGCGGAGAAATTGCGAGCTTTCGCATACTGGCGGGTGTCGTACAGAAGCTTCTTTACAGTAGGGGGTAAATGTTCATCGACGTAAACAGGTCTCTTTTCCCCAGTCATCCCGATCACCAGAGTATTGAGCTTATCAACTACCGGGCGCTCCTTATTAAATTTCCTTACATTAGCCAGGAACTCGTTTCTAATGGCAACACTGCCGAACTCAGCCACTATTGGTCTACATACTCCTGGTTTCCCTGGAATGCGGTAAACATCTCGAAGAGCTGAAGCTTGAATATTCATATTAACAGCTTTGCCCACACTTGATACCAGAGAAAAAAGGTCTTCAGGCTTTTCTTTTTCTTTAATCGGTACATTACGCAGCTCAACAGTTGACTGGCGTGACTGGAAATGTAAATCCTGTATTTGTTTCTGAAGAAGGCAAATATTTTCGGTGTTAGCAACTTTTTCTTTTTCCAGTGATAAAACCTTAGCAACAACGTCTTCATGCTTCTTGTTGATAAAATTCATGCTACGATCAATCTCTGTGTTTATATTCTGGATCGAGAGGCATTGCGTTTTAAGGTCCGAGACGTCATGAACTAGTTTGGACAAAATGGCATCTTGATCAGCTTTCCACGACCTGAGCAGCTGTTCGTGCTCAGACTTCCATTCTGTCAGCATTTCCAGTAGCTCCAATTTGAAGGTCATAAATGCTGGGGATGGGTCGAGATTGTTTCCACTATTTGGTGAATCATCCATACGTTGCCGCTTGTTCCGAACAGTAATATTGATAACATCTGTTTTTTCGATTGATGATGATGTCAAGTCTGATTCAGAAAGTGACTGACCATGAGCTAGGCATTTTTTGGGCGAAATTCTTTCCATTTTTGTCCAATTAGAAATGGTTTACATTCAAAATAATAAAAAAAAAAAAATAATAGTAAAAATTTAAAGCGGACAAAAAGAGTTTACGTGCGCCCAGGATTTGAACTCCCGTCTTCTCGGTTCTGTCGTACCATAGGCAGCGCGCTAAGCCACGACGCTACAAGTACGATATTGGAAGTTGCGAAATTTTGGTACTGTTGATTGTGCGACGTTCCATTAACCAGTCGGCCAGTGGCGAAGACGGTAAATTCCTTTGTCTTGCTAAAGGGTCAAAGTCCAAAACCGGCACACTTTTTGAACAAGTTAGCACGTTATTGTATTTTAGAATTGTTTATACATAGGGATAACGTTTTTATTTTCGAGTAATATTGCACACACTTGACACTCGTGTAAAGATGATAACAACTGTATGGTTTTATTGCTGTTTTATGCACTTTATTCTAGTCTTTGGAATTTAATAACACGGAGGTGATTTAAGTACGTAAGCGCTCAGTCGCGTCACGGCAGCTACCTCAGCAGATAACCGTGACCCTGGAACGTAAAAGGCTATTGAAGGATCACAATCTGACAGTATCCCACCCTAGGTTCCAGAACCCTCATTTGATTGTTTTACCAATATAAAAAGTCTAAGGTAATGCTAGCAATTGTGCAAATCTTCGGTACTCATTTCTTCAAACGTTCCATCCCGTTTAAATCTTTGGCAACGATTGTATTCTTAAGATTTCCTGGCCATGTATCATGTGCAACAGGGCTTGAAAGTATGAGCACTTTGTTTACAAGATTGAAATTTCCCGTGACTGTACGTTCAATATAGAGGAGTTACGAGTATGTCTGCTTATGACGGGTCTGGTAGACGGTTAGTCACTTACTGTATACGCAGTTGTGGCTCTTTACGACGGTAAACATCCAGGGCTGATCCTTATAATGGTTATTTAGTTTTGTGTAATTTCCAAAACTATGTTATGCAGCTACAAATCATGTGAGACAGAGCTTCCAAGTTAAAAACTGTTGTTAATCTACTAGGGATGTAACCGTGGTTTACTCCAGATATCGCCACTGACAAATCTCTACCAGGGGGTATTGGTACGTTTTTTTTTCAGTAATCCCTACCTGTGAAATAAACTCAACGTAGTGGGAATTTTCGGATCGTTTTTTCGATTCGGATTTGTCGGACCGAATCAAATAAACCTTATGCGAAGAAAGGAAAAATACGGTAGATATTCACAACGTGGCGCGACGTGCATCTCGTCAACACTTTTTGCATGGGCATAAAGATCTTTCGGACTCTGCGTGAGTGTGGTAACTTCTTAAAAGAAATAAGTGTTCATTAAATGATATTAGTTTATATGGCGCAGTAATGTCTGGCATTAAAGGAACAGGCAGACGCTTAGTCACTTGCTAGTGAAGCAGTTTGTGGTTCTTTACGACGGTAAACATCCATACCGTTTGCAGCGACGTTTTAGTGGGTAATTTGGAAATCCCTGTGGAACGTCCGGTGTGCTTGTTCGGGTATTTTCTAAATTCTGAGTAAGAAATGATACGTGTGAGTTTGTTTTTTTTCTGTCACAAAGCTAGATAAAAGGAATTATTCCCGTTGGATCCCACTTTTGGATCCCATTTTTTAGGTAGTTCCGATGAATCCCATTTTTAATTCCCGTTGAATCCCACTTTTTGACAACATGTGTACATATCAGAAGAAAACTGCTATCGTTATTTTACTGATGTATTCTGAGTAACTAATTTAAGAATTTTACCAAAAAAAAAAGTTCCACAAGATCCGGCCACCATAGGCTTTCCATAGACCGGTCACCAGTGTGTAAAAAGATGGCAGAGACACATTCTGAGAATTAGTTTCAGTCTTTACTTAAAAACTGATAGTGTCACTAACCAGCAAAAGTACTAGGCTAGTATAAGATCAAGGTGGTATGTTTTGCAGTCTGGTGCCACGTGACACGCAGCGCGGGGGTAAGGTAACTCTAAATGGCCTGCCAAAGTACTAGGCTAGCATAAGCTCAAGGTGGTACGTTTTTCAACGGGGTCAGCGAAGATCATTGAAAAGCGCTGTGATGCCACGTGACAGGGAGGGGGGGGGAAATCACTCTAAATGCCTGCTGCGCTCTAAGATATGGGCCCCTTAAAACACTCCGTGGTGATACAGCTGCACGAGAGACGGTGCGACGAGGTAGCCTTAGCCTTACAAATCTTCCCCTTTTTAGGTAGTTTATTTTTCACAGAAACGAGATTTAAAAAACAAAAAACCTGCAATTTGTTATGTAATCGATAAATCGATATAATGTTATATTTTTTTTTGTGATAGTGACAACACTGATTTTAATTCGACACTGACTGACACGTCTTGTCATGTTGCGCTCAATATGGATGTGTTTTTTATTGGACATCGTCTACTCTCGCCCCAGCCACCGCGAGTGTGGAACGTAAAGCAGAATCACGATTGTCTAAATCACAGTTAGTAGAAATCTCTATTCCTAGACAGCACGTTTCGCCGAAAACTTTATTGATAGAAGACATTGTTGGTAGATATCTCGGTCCATAGAAAACACTGTTGACAGAGATCTCCGTTCATAGATAGCACTTCTTGCCGTAAACTTCTTTCATAGAAACCACTGTTTCCAGATATCTTTGTTCACAGAAAGTATCTTTGGAGAAGAAACTATGCACGAGCGCCTACACACTTTGCAATACAAGGTTTATTATCGGTTGAAAAAAATTACAGATTTTGGTAGCTTTAAACCTATGACGTAAAATAATGACAGGCATGTCACAGTTGCGACGGTAACATCCCTATTAATGTTGAGCAGTGGTTGGAGAGACGCCACGTTGGCGACGTCCGCACCTTTTGCCTGACGCTAGTCTTCACCGGGCGCGGTTGTTTTGGGAGGTACCTGAAGAATTCAGCGGCAGGTGAAAGGAATGGGGAGCAACTGGAACGCGTGAGGGAAAGAAGACCACGGCACACGCTCAGGGCGTTCGATGGCAAATTCCGGCTACCGCAGGCACTGGCTTCCGGATGGGGAGTAATGGCTAGCTCGCCGTCCCACCAAGGACAAGGCGCGGCCCGACAAGGCATCCATAGGGCCAGAAGCTCATAACGCGGGTTAAACTGAGGGCAGAAGCTAGTTTAATAAAATGACATTTAACGAGTATTTTTTTTGTTTAAAATACTGTTTCTAGTTTATGCCTAAGAGCTGGTTTTATTTTTTCGTTTCATGTATTGTTTTAGGTATGTTTTGCACCATTTTTGATTAAAATGGCTTGATGATAACGTATTTTTATTATGGGCATCTACCAGAACCAGAAAAACTTAATTTATTTTTAGTAATTATATTATTAAGTTTCTTCTCCAAAGGTACTTTCTGTGAACTAAGATATCTGGAAACAGTGGTTTCTATGAAAGAAGTTTACGGCAAGAAGTGCTATCTATGAACGGAGATCTCTGTCAACAGTGTTTTCTATGGACCGAGATATCTACCAACAATGTCTTCTATCAATAAGGTTTTCGGCGAAACGTGCTGTCTAGGAATAGAGATTTCTACTAACTGTGATTTAGACAATCGTGATTCTGCTTTACGTTCCACACTCGCCACCGCTGATGACGCCCGAGGGCGTCGGAAATCGCGAGTCATATTCCAGCCGCTTCTGGTCGAGGAGTCCGGGAGCCGTCCGACCAAGGACAGGTCCAAGTCATGGCGCGTCGTGTTTCACGCTTTCCTCAAGGGAACTGATGCGAGACTGGACCATAAGGCCATACGCCTAACACGACGCGGGCGAAACCGCAATATAAGATAGTAATTTTGTCGTTGAAAGTACTCGCATTCAGATTTTTTAAAGCATATGGGATCCAACGGGAATTGTTTTTGGGATTCAACGGGAATAAAACGTTTTTCTTTTGTTATGGGATTCAACGGGAATTACTTTTAATTTTTTTGGGATCCAACGGGAAAAATATTCAAGTGGGATTCAAAAGTGGGATCCAGCGGGAATAATTCGATAAAAGCTTGTAAAAAGCTTATTTTGTATTCGTTGGAATTTTAATCTTCTAGAGCCAGTTTTTACTAACGAGATCGTGACTGGTTCGGAAAATATGGGGGTTGCATCAAGTCTACCTTATATTAAAGTCGATTATAGTCTGTTACAGCTTTGGTCTAAAATTTTATCAAAAGGGATTCAGTTGTTATACTAGTGCTACAACACAAAGGTTAATTTCAACATTATGCTCAGTACGCAGATCTTAGGTATTGAGACTAATTCAAAGTTCTAACAAATGCAAAAGTAAGTTTGTATGTTACCTTTTAACGCCCAAACCACAGTACCGAATTTCATAGCCACAGGTACAGTCGGCCAAGAAAGTGGTGTACCACCCTAAGGTTGAATATCGCTTGCAGATTCATAGGTGATAAAGATTAGTTTCGCTTGCAGATCGATCTGACAACTTCTATTGCTGTCTTTATCTGATTATTGATAACGACTATTACTGTTTGTAACGTGACAGCTGTTCTTAGTTTGAACTTGATGGAACCAATGACGTCGTAAAATCAACGGCGGGGGGCTGTAGATTTTGATGACAAAATTGTATCCACAAATTCAGAATTGTAATCAACAAGTTACATAAAATTGTAAAGGCACAAGGCGAATCCACAAACCTACAATTTCTGTAAACTTGTAATTACAATATCAATAAAAAACAAGCTAAAAATAGATTTATCCTTTTATTAAATTTCTACAATCAATTTTAAAATACTTACAACAAACAAAAACATAGTATATATAGTAATATTTAGAAGATATTGAAAATTTTTAAAAATTAGAAACGGGTTTAACCGCCGTTGGCCTCTATAACCTCTAAAAGACGAGACCTCATTGAACCAACAAGCCGTGAGCAAATATCGGTTCCCCGCATTTCCTCCCAAATATAATTACAGTGACTAATAAGAGCTTGTTTGGTTCTTTCATTTTGATGCGACCATCGTTGGACCATAAGGCCCCAAAGATTTTCTATCGGGTTGAGGTCCGGCGATCTTGAGGGCCACTGAATTACCCTTACGTCAGTGTGTGAACGAAACCAGGCTCTTACGATCCTCGCATTATGAATTGAACAATTATCTTGAACAAAATCAAATTGTGGCACTTCGTTCTCCGGGTAAACATTACGGACTGTCGGTAGCATTGCATTCTGAAGCACGTCGATATAATTTACAGCCGTCGCTCGAGGAGGTAGAGAACACAATTCTCCTACACCATCCGCACTCATCCAGCCCCAAATATTTACGGAAATTCGACCTGATTCTCTATTTGGAATTACATGATCATCTTTATACCGTGTTGAATTATATCGCCAAAGGTGAAGACGTCCATGCTGACTGGATTTAAACGTTTTTTCATCACAAAACACTGTATTAGACCAATCAAACTCTAAGTGCTCTCTGGCGAAGTTCAAACGAGCAAGTCTGTGAGCATCCGTCAAATATATTTTCTTGGCGTAATGCCTGTGGTGCAACCCCATGTAATGTAGATGATTCCTTATTGTTTGGGCACTCACATCGAACATCTCCGCAAAATGTTTTGTGGGCTTAAAACCATTGATTTCATATTCCCGTCTCATGAATTCTCTATCGTTATTGGAGAGTGCAGGCCGGCGACCACTTCTTCTGTGATCCAACAAACTTCCCTCCTCTCCTTCACGACGAATCCAAAAGCGGACAGAACGCCTCGATATATTCAAATTCCGGGATATCGCACTGATACTGCTTCCCTCATTAAATTGGGCAATTATTTGTGCTCTTTCGGCAATGGTCAAGTTGGCAGGCATTGAGATGATTTTATATGCAGTTGATTGAAAAATAACACGGAAAATATATCGATTTTTTGCATATATTTGACAAAATGTCAATTGTCAGTTTTCTTTTTCAAATGGAATTCGGTTGTCTATTTAAATAGTTTTTATTACTTTTGTTTGGAAACATTTCAATTGCTTTGTAGAAACTAATGTCCTTTTCATTTATACTAAAGGTTAAAATGTCATGTACTTATATGTGACATATGACGTATGAATACTAAATACATAGGTTTACGTCATGATAATGTTGTCTCTTTCAGTAATATCTTTTTATAACGAACCTTGTTGTAATTTTCGATGACCGGGAAACTAAATCAAAACTGGTACACCACTTTCTTGGCTGACCGTACGACCGTATCACCGATACGTATTGATAATAAAATTTTAAATTCCGCCTATTAGACAGCATGGGTAAAATCTACTTTATGAGAATCGGATCGAGGAACTTTTCTCTACCTAATAAACACAAATCCAGACTGTTCTCTCTCAACTAATTACGTGAAGTCGTGGACATCTGTCAACTGTCTGACAAGCAACAACAATGTGTACAGAAATAGACTGCACTTCAAAATAGAACCCTTGGGAGGGGCAGGAAATATCTCTACTTCAGTCAAATGTAAGAAAATATTACAAGAAGATCGGTAAGTACCGTAATACATCAATCAATGTGTCCCCTTACTTGTAACTGTCTAACGTTGGACGTTTAACGTTGTTTTACAACGGCAGTTATAGGTACTTTCCTACATATTCTGCGTAGGTTTATGGAGTAAGATATACTACTATTTTTACACTGTCTTTGGTCAGTCTGTTAACGAGGTTAGCTTGACATTAAAAGGTCAACCTAAAGGGAGATACTGCACTGAATTTTGGCAATTATTACCTACACCACCCCATTTTAAGAGCTACTTTCGATCAGAGACCACCAACACCATATATGCAGTTTATGGTGTTTCCGAAAATGAATGCTGAAAGGCTAGAGTTGAAGTGTCCCTAATCAGATGAATTAAAAAAAAAACTCCAACAAACAAAAGAGTACAACGCAACTACGAGAAAAAGCTAAACAATGGCCAAAAAGGTTTCAAATTTAGGTATTGTTTAAAGGAAAGGTCCTTTCAAAAATACCTAAATTTTTAACGTCATGTTTGCCTTTGACCACTATTTTGCCTGATGGTAAGCGAAGATGTGGTCAAAGGTGAAGCACGCTTGCCTGGAAATAACCTATTAACTCTTGACTTAAAGACCCCAAGGTTGTATCTATTACGAAATAGATTCCGACAGGGAATTCCACTCCTTAGCTGTGCGCACAACGAAAGTATTTTCAAAACGCTTCGTACGTTAGGCGTCTCTACGGGCGTATTGCTCTACGTCTTGAAGTTAGGTGATGAAAAGGGCCTGGCTGGCCTGGCGGAGTCATATTGTGCAATTCTATCGCATACTCACCGAAATATAACCGGATCGGATTCCGGCATGGAATTCCTATCCTTAGCTGTGCGCACGATGAAAGGTGTTCGCATAACGCTTTGTACGAATAGCTGGCATTTCCAAATTTCCTTCTAAATGTATTTAATAGTTGCTAGTGGTTGCGGCCATTTTGTGGGACTGGGACTGTGTAATGACGTTCAAAACGCACTGATTCTCAGCCCAATTCGATCCCTCGCTAGGCAACCGGGTTGCTGACCGCAGACCAATGACGCAGCAGCCCGTCCCGGCCTGGGGTGGTAAATATTTGGGTTGGCAGCCACGATCGTCCTGCCATCTGTCTGTTAGTGCTTGCCAAACACACTTATCATTTTGAACTGCATACAGATGATGATGAATCCCAATAATCACATTAATTAGGGCTTTCAGCGTCAGGGATTATACAAAAATACATAAACTCACGTCGTCCTCCCATTGCGCTTTGTAGTTTCTGCCTACTACAGAGCGCCACCTGATATAATCCTTACGTACTCCTTTTGCCTCATCCACATTCATACATCTGGTCATACACGTACGCCGCTTGTGATTACTAAGTACGCACCCGCGCGGCCTTTCTGAAGCACTTCACCAATAAGGTCAGTGTAGGTCTTCCTAGGGCGTCCTCTCGTCTCTGGGATTTATAGTGAAAGATAATCACAAGTACAAAACATACTAACAAGTACAAAACACAATCATTAGAGTGACAAAGTAGCAAAAATATCAAGAAGGAGTTAGAGGTTTAAATTGGGGCTTTTTTAATGCCCGAAAAGTTGCTTCTTTCTAGCCGTTCAGAAAATTATGTTAACATCAGTTTTTCTTTCATCAAACATTCACAGTTTTCCACAAAAACTGTAGCTGAGCGCCATCTACTGAAAACTCATTGGACTTCTGCCAGTTTCATAATCTGTTTTACGACTGAAACATGTGATTCATACTACACATTGATACTTCGTATCATTTGCGCTAGATGCCGCTGTTCGAAATCAACTCTTGCGCAGTGTTTTCACATATCGTCTCTAACTCCATCTAGTGTATACTGTGTGAACTTTTTCATTACGTATGTTTGGAATGGAAAGTCGCACGTTATTTTGTTAGGCATACTACCAGTAGAAAACTCTGCTTTTACTCAAACTGTTTTCTTAGACATAAGACCCAAGGACTCTCTGAAATAATATATTTTTCACACCACCTGCTCGTAAATGTCAAATTATATGTCTGTTAACTGGCCGTAAAGCAAGGCATTGTTCCCTCCCGCTCGAGCCGGGAATAATATATGTACTGAATTTCATTATTCCCTGGGAATAATGTGATTTGAATTTGGAACCTCAAACAAAACATAGTATGAAAACTTTGAACGAAGGAATTGAAGCAGCGGCGGCTGCCCCCCGGCAGTCCCCACTGCAACATAAAACGTAGTGATTATAATATACTCTCTGCTGCAACAGCTGATCGCTTGCTGAGGTACGTTTAAATCTTCCGGCGATATCTCGCCGGAAAAAAATTAAACTAGCGAGGGTTCGCTGAACGGAGTCATAAGTTTCTGTCAATGTTAGCTGTCAAATTCAATTGACAGCTCAGTTTTTTAAACAAATAATCAATTTGCCGGTGTAATATTAATTAAATCTATAATCCACAAATAATATTCGTTTTACGGCGCGAATGTAGCAAAACAACAAAACTTAATGTCAATCTGACAGCAGCATAAAATTTTGAGAGGTAAAAAGGTCGCAAAAATTTATTCCTTTCAGTAAAAACTTATGCCAGCGGACGACCGTAAACGGGGCAGATTAAAGCCGGAAACACATTATTTAACACGCCACGCGACGCAACGTGTCGACACCAGATGTGCAGTGAGCGCGTGTCGTCGCGTCGGGTGTTCATAGTGTGATTCTGGTGAAAGAAAACAATACATTTGATTTGACCCAACACGCATCACGTTTCATCGGGTGGCGTCGGGTGTTAATAATGTGTTTCCGGCTTAAATTTTAGTTAGTTTTATTTTTCACCTCTCGGTGTGCTTGAACGTGGTGTTTGACATTTAGACAGTATAAAATTAAACTGGATAATTGATTTAAACGCAGCCCTGAGGTGGGCACCACAGCATGCTCACGTTCGAAGGTTGTCGTACCACATCAAATTTCAAAATTCGAATTTATTTCCTCGCAGGTGGTGTGAAAAGCAGAGTACTCACCTCAGGAATAAAGCTGCCTTTGTCTTGGGCTAACTTAAATCCCTCGCTACACTAAGGATTCTTATCTTAATTCCCTCGTTTCACTCGGGAATTAACACTTGAACCTCCTCGCTGCGCTCCGGAGGTTCATCCCCAGAATCCTTAGTGTCGCTTCGGGATTCAATACGCCCGTGACGTAAGGCACTGCTTTATTCCCTTGGTGCGTAATCTACTATTTTTACAGTCTTTGACAACACTTTTTGTACATTATCATGATCATTCCATTCACTATAGATTATTCAAGACGTCAGCGTAAAAGAAATGTCAATTTAGCTGTAAACCCTGCTTTCCGATAATGAGCGTTAAAGTTGTTACGTTAACTCTCAATGTCTCACAGCAGTTTTGTCGAATAATAGAGGTTTCCCTGAAAGCCGACGATGTTATATAGATAAGATAACTATGGAACTCTATGGTGTTGGCTACATAAGTATTTGTAAAGAACGATGGTGTCCTATATTTGGCATCGACTCACACGCAACTAATTCTCCCGCAGTCAACTATATTTATTGATTCGTCATCCGCCCTACAGAGAAAGCTTTCTCACCATAATTGATGCGATCTTAATTCAGACGTACAGAATAGACATACGGTTTAAAATTACTCGTTGCATTGTAAAGATTTTGGCAGTTGCGACTGGTTCGTCAACATACGATGTGATAAAACGTTATTTATCGTCAATGTAAGATTTTATTAAATTACTAGCTTCTGCCAGCGACTTCGTACGCGGATCCTGTTGCTTATGCCAGCGACAATGGGGTCGTCAAAATCGAAGATCTGAAACGTCTGATGTCGAATTCTTAGAGCCTGGGGACGGGAAAACAACGGGACGCGCATGACGATTCCAGACGCTCCAGATCTTTCATTTTTGTAAGTCAACAGGAAATGCCCATCAGACTAAACAACTCTTGCTAAGACGTCATTCCTATATATGTTATAGTGTAGCTGGGCTCTTGGAGTTCCACATCAGGTGTTCCAGATCTTCAGTTTTTATACGACAACAGGGAGTGCTCATCAGGCTGAATAACTCTTGCTAAGACGTCATTACTGTATATGAAATAGTGTAGCTGGGCTCTTGGAGTTCCACATCAGGTGTTCTATATCTTAAAATTTATTTTCTCAGCAGAAAATGCTCATCACGCGGAACAATTTTTGCTATGGCGCTATTTTTGTATCTCTTATAGTTTAGCTGATCTATTGCAGTTCAGCATCAGGTGTTCAAGTTTCCAAGATAAATTATAGCCTATATATTGCCCAGACTTAATAGCTATACAACAAAAAAAAACAATCAAATCCGTCCAGTAGTTCCGAAGATTAGCGTGTATGGAGTAACTTCTCCCATTTTCCTAACATTTCCCTTCACTGCTCTGCTCCTATTGATTGTAGCGTGATGAAAAGTATACTATAACCAGCGCAGGAGTATGAAAAATAATTGTACCAAGTTTCGTCAAAATCCGTCCAGTAGTTTCTGTTTCTATAACGGTTATACAGACAGACAGACAGACAGACAGACAATAATTTTATTAATTGCATTTTTGGCATCAGTATCGATCCCTAATCACCCCCTGATAGTTATTTTGGAAATATATTTAATGTACAGAATTGACCTCTCTACAGATTTATTATAAGTATAGATAGAAGAAGATAGATTCGACGACACTGAGATGAACGTCTTCATAATATTTAGTGTTGCCAGATTAAATAACTGCTATTTGTTATATTCAACGGTTTTATGAGCTTCGTTAAAGCTATTGGTTTAATGATCACGACTATTGGCATTAATCTTTGTCTTATTTAATTGAAGGTTCGGCAGTTAGTTTCGTTACGAACTACAAGTTTTAAGCAACCATGACCGAGGTTAAAATATAGTTTTAAATACTAATAATTTTATTTCGCCTACATCAACTAGTCAAGGATGTTGGTCGAGGTTTAATGGAGTTTGCTGTATTGCCATGACACACAAGCGCAGCGTCTTTAGCTGGTAAACAAAACAGCTCAGAATAACCTCAGCTTTGATAAAGATGCATTTCGATAGTTGACAATTATTATTTTTTGTGATTTTCACAACCCGGTTATCATCATTTACTTATTAGGATATTTTGCCAACTTTATTAATTCGGCTTGCAATGAAAAAAAACCGTATCTATCTTATCATCATCTGCCTAGCCTTTTTTCAGTCTACCGTCTACCTCGACGAAGCGCGGACGTGAGCAATCGCTCCGTATTTGCGATGGATTCAAAAGTAGTGAAGTGCGTTAACTGTAACGTTGTTATAAATGAACTTTTAGCGTTTCTGGTGAATGTTTTGGACTATATGGATGAGGAAAGTATACACCTCTTGGTTACTACCTCGTTTAACGTGGAAAGCATTGCAAAGGCGAAATCACTGTTATTTGATTCGATACCAAATGCAAAGAAGATGCCACTTAGGCGCAAAGAAGGCAAGAAAAGGATGTCGAGGGACCTCGATGACATTATTACTTTAATGAAAGCTACAAATTCTGAACTGTTTCCTATTTTTGTGGCAAAGGATCTTCAAACCATACCTAACGTGAGCTTTGACCATATTGACTGTACGCGGCTGTTGAAGGATATAGCTAGGCTGCAAAGTCAGGTATGCATGCTGCAAGAAAAGTGTGTAACATCGGATACATTTGAACAGCTTAAACAAGAGGTTGAACATATGAAACATGCATCTCTTATTGAAACTGCCCCATCTCCGTATGTGAACAAAAGGCGAGGAGCATGTTTACAGGATAGCTACGAGCTAAATAGTGGTCCCATCGGATTACAATATGTGCCTATAAAAACAGTGCAAAAATCGACGTTTGAAAATAACCGTTTTAACTTAAACAATAAGTCAACAACCGCAGAAAGCAGCTGGGATAAGTCCGTCTCATTCCAACGCACTGAGTTGAGCGAAACAGCAAACAGTCGGCGTGTGGAGGCACCTACCGAGGTTTCGTGCATCGTAAGGACGTGCGCGAGTGAGGGAAACAACGAACCGGTTTGTGTCCCGAGTGCGACAGAGAAGGCGAACGCGGAGGCCACGGATAGTACTGTGGTTCCGAGCTCTGATCTATCGAGTGCAGGCGCACTGGCAGCGGCGGCAGCGACGGTGGATGAGTCGTATGTTATTTCGCCAAATAAAACAGTGAGAAATTGTGCGGTATCGCAGGGAAACAACGCGGAGTGGCAAATTGTTAAATCTAAATCTACTAAGAGATATAAACTGTTAGGCCAAAAAGGTCGGGCGTCATCACCTAACGGTAAATTTATAGCGGCAGACGTTAAAGTCCCGTTATTCATTTCTAATGTGAGTAAAGAGTGTAGTGAACAGGATATAATTAGTTATATTGAGAAGAAGGCTAAAGTAGTGGTATTGCTAAAGAAAATAAAAATGAAGACCGACCGGAAATATAACGCGTACAAACTGTTAGTTTCTAAAACAAAACTAGACATTTTCTTAAATGATAAATTCTGGCCAGACGGCATAACGTTTAGACGATTCGTGCATTATAATAAGTACTCTCCTAGTCAGGAGGGCAGTGATTTGAAAAAGAGTTAGTGATTTCCTTTTAATGATTATGGATACTTGTATAAATAATATGTGTAGATTTACTAGCTTTAACTGTCATTCATTTAAGAATTCAATTGACGATGTTAGAAGTTTATGCAGAACATCTATGGTAGTGTGTTTACAGGAGACTTGGCTTCTTAATCATGACATTCCATTACTGGGAACAGTAAGTGGTGATTTTGAGTATACAGGTAAGTCAGCTGTGGACACATCTGCCGGTATACTGAGAGGGAGACCATACGGTGGGGTAGCTATTCTTTGGAAAAAGGGTGTTTTTGAGATGGTTTCTGTCGTGGAATGTAGTAGTACTCGATTAACGGCAATTAAGGCGACAATCGGGGGACGTAAGATATTAGTCTTTTCCGTATACATGCCAGTGAACTCCTTCGATAATTTGCCTATTTTCTCGGAAGTTTTAGGCGAAATAAGTGCCATCGAAGAGAGTAGTGACGTTGAAACAGTGTTCTTATTGGGGGATTTTAATGCCCATCCCAAGGAACTGTTTTATATTGAGCTGGAAAGATTTTGTTTAGATAGGTCGTGGGTATGTGCTGATGTGAAGACACTAAGCGCCGACTCTGGTACTTACACATATGTGGACCATTATCACGGCAGTAGTAGGTGGCTGGATCACTGTGTGGTCTCCCTATCAGCTTGGAAAACCATTGTAAAGGTTGGCATATTAGAGGACGTTTATGTATCTGACCATCTTCCTATTTATGTAGAATGTGATCTATATGTGGTTATGCCAAAGCTTTGTGAATCTGTTTTGCCTAGGAATGCTGTAATCTGGGGGGAGAGGAATGAATCGCAAATCAGTAAATACCGTGACGTATGTCAGGAAGGGTTGCGAGAAATTGATTTCCCTTTAGAATTCACTAACTGTAGCTACGGAGCATGTAACAAGAGTGCCCACACAATAATAATAGACACATTATATGACCGAATTGTGCAGGTCTTAAAAAAGGCGGCTATCCTAAGTAAGGTTAGAAGCACAACTAATTGCCGGAAAAAGGTTCTGTGCGGCTGGAACGAACATGTAAGAGAAGCTCATCGGGAGGCCAGGCTTAGGTTTAAATCGTGGGTTTCCCATAATCGGCCACTGGAGGGCATAGTGTACGAGCAAATGCGCGAGTCTCATAAGGTTTTTAAAGGCAGGGTGAAGTGGTGTCGTAAAAACCAAGAACAATTAAAAATGGATGTGATCGCGAAGTGTCGAGTCTCTAAAAACTTTTCCCAGTTTTGGAAAGCTACAAAAAAACTGGACGTTAGGCCTGGCCTCCCGGCGAGTGTGAGTGGCTTAAGCGATCCGAGTGAGATCGCAAATATGTTCGCCAGCCATTTTAAAGTAAAATCGTCGATCGGTCCTTCTACTGCGGTGGTTGACACTGCGCCCGGCAGGCCGGGGGTGGAGCCCCTGCTGCGTTTCTCAGCAAGTCAAGTTAGTGCTCACATTAAAGGAATGACCAAAGGCAAATCTCCTGGGCATGACGGGCTCAGTGTCGAACACCTGAAATATGCTGGAGTGCACCTGCCGAGGGTCCTGTCTCTGTTGTTCACTATGTGCATCAGTCACGCGTACCTTCCAGCTGACTTAATGAAAACCACAGTGGTGCCCATAGTTAAGAACAGGACTGGTGACATCTCGGACAAGGACAACTATCGCCCGATCTCCCTCGCGACCGTGATAGCCAAGGTGCTGGACGGTTTGCTTGATTCTTGCTTGCAAGACTATTTAAAACTACATGATGCGCAGTTTGGGTTTCGGCCCGGCCTATCTACTGAGAGCGCAATCTTAAGTCTCAAGCACACCGTCCAGTACTACACAGATCGTAAGACACCGGTGTATGCCTGTTTCCTGGATCTCTCCAAGGCCTTTGACCTCGTTTCTTACGAGGTGCTTTGGAGGAAGCTGGGAGACAGGGGTGTACCGATGGAGATGTTGAACATCTTTAGATATTGGTACAGTAATCAGACGAACTGTGTCAAATGGTCAGGTACTCTTTCTGATTCATACAGGCTGGAATGCGGCGTGAGGCAGGGAGGATTATCATCTCCAAAGCTCTTCAGCCTGTATGTAAACGATCTCATCGTGGAACTCAGCAGCATGCGTGTCGGATGCAGTTTGGGTGGTGTTAATGTAAATAACATCAGCTACGCTGATGACATGGTGCTGCTGGGTCCCACTGCAGGGGCGATCAGAAAGATGCTGAAAGTCTGTGAAGCATTTGCTGAGTCACACGGACTTAGGTATAATGTTAGGAAGAGTCAGTACATGGTCTTTAAGGCCGCCGGTAAGGGTCCTGAATCTGTTCCTTCCATTACTTTGAATGGTATTGACTTGGATAGGGTGTCGCAGTTCAAGTATCTTGGACACTACCTTACTGACGACCTTAAGGATGATGTGGACATAGAGAGGGAGCGCAGGGCTCTGTCTGTCCGAGGCAACATGCTGGCCCGTAGATTCGCCCGCTGTACGGAGCAAGTCAAAATCACGCTATTTAAAGCATATTGTCAGGGTCTGTACACGGGTGGTCTGTGGGTTAGTCACACAAAAAAATCCCTGGACACCCTGCGCATCCAATACAATAATATTTTCAGGATGATGTTGGGACTCCCTCGCTTCTGTAGTGCCTCTGAGATGTTTGCACAGGCTCATACGGACGACTTTTATGCCATCATCCGGAAAAAAGTTGGTTCACTGATGAGGAGGGTGCGGGGGAGTCACAACAGCATCCTGAAAACCATAGCGGAAGATGTGCGCGCACCTGTGTTGAGGCATTTCGTCCGTCTGGTGATCTATTAGGGAGGTATCTCTCTGTTGGTTAGTCCGGGGGGCGGAATGTCTCAGCACAGGGGCAATATTATTATAATTATTACTTAATGTTTATTTTTGTGTATTTGTTTTTATTTATGTAATGAGTGTTTTTGGTTGTGCCTTTGTATGTGTCATTTTAATACTAACAATAGTTGTAAGTTTTTGTTGTACACTAACCCGTGGATCCAGTTGTCCCAAAATAAAATAATTTGAATTTGAATTTGAATTTTTTTCCCAACTATCTTGGGGTCGACTTCCAGTCAAACCGGATGCAGCTGACTATCAGTATTTTACATGGAGCGACTGCCTATCGTATCTAAAAATATAATAAATCTTAGTGTGCAGAGGCGGCCTTACCCATTGTGATGCCCCGGGCGGCAAGTCTTTGCGAGGCCCCTTGCCCTTCATAAAAAGTATGTGATGCGAAAGTAGGTTTGGTTGTCATGTTTGAGGACAAATGCTAAAGTTATACAATTAAATAAATGTAATTTGAGTTTTAAAACATTCTACAGTTCATACAGGAACATCCGTTTTTGCGTAAAATGGAATAGTTCTGATTTTTGCAGACTTTGTTTGCCTTTTTGGCGATTATTACCATAAAGAACTAGTTTACTACTTTGATGAAACTTAAGCACGACGTTTTGAAAGTAGAATAAATTTACTACAATATGAGACTAAAATGGTTTCTGTAGACCCAAAAGCTTCCGAGTTAGCGCTTTTCAAAAGTATCTCAACGTTTTTTTTTACAACAAATGTGGAAGAGGCATCTGATATCATGTCTTCAGTTGGAATGTTTTCCAACTTTATAACTTTTTTCGAAAAAGAACTTTGAAGGGGTTTGGGCCTAGGCCGCACTACGGCTAAACCGCTGTGGTTTTTCATGGCGTGAATTTGTGCCCCTAGAAAACTAATACAAGCGGCCGCACCGTGGTTTTTTCCCGCGACTGATTTTAAAACCGTGATTTGCCACAAAATGCTCGCGGGTAAAAGCCGCGGCAAAACTGTAATCAATAGAACTTAGTTGACGCGTACGCACTGGCGTTAACCGCGGGCTGTTTTTCGGTAGACCGTCTTGCAGAGCAGAGCGCTGGCGCACAATTTCAACCATGTCTTCCACCGAGTCGGAGTTTGTTTTAAACGAACCAGAATACGAATTTATTAGGCCATCCTAATAAATTCGTATTCTGGTTCGTTTAAAACAAACTCCGACTCGGTGGAAGACATGGTTGAAATTGTGCGCCAGACCAATTATTAAAACTTAAGAGACCATTCTCTTAAGTTTTAATAATTCTTATGAAAGATACCTTTCTCAGATCTACGCCCAGTAAGTGGATGGATCCAATATTCTCGAAATTTGCGTTGACGTCTTCTTTTCTATTTCTTATTATCAGAGCAACAACACGCACTGCTACCTTGAAATCCATTTTCAAACTGCGGGTGTGTGCGTCTCAAGCTTTTTCAGTAGGTTTCGCGGTGATAGCGATTAATCGACCCGACTTACGAGTTGTAGTAGGTCGCGGATTCGAACCCAGCCCAGATTACTTTGTGTATTTATTTTATCACCATTGTTCTTAAAACGATGAAGGAAAACATCGTTAGGAAACCGGTATGTCCTCAAACGAAAAATTTTAAGACATGTGACATCAACAACCCGCACGGGGCCCGCGTGGTGGATTATGGACCCCTCTTACAGAAAGGAAGCCTGTGTCCCAGCAGTTGGAACATTATAGGCTGATGAAGATGAAGAGTAAATAAGTATAAATACTTCAGTAGACCTAATAGTCTCCGAGATAAACCCTCCCAACATTTTTTAATTTTTTCAAAAAAAAAAAAGTCACAAAGTTGAAAGTTCCAAGACATCCCAACTCTGATGCTTTGCTTCTTCCACACTTGTTTTTGATTCGAGATGCCGCCAGAGTTACTCAAGTGGTGTCTTAAATATTGCAAGAAATTGCAAAGTTCGAAAAAAATATAAATTTTGAAAAGCTCAACTCTGAAACTACTGGGTCTACATATTATTAAATCGGTTCTCATATTGTAGCAAAAGGCATCTATGAAACCGTTCTGAGAAGTTATTATCAACAACGAGTCCTTTACGGTCATAAACGCAAAATTTTCAAAAAAGAACGAAATTTTCGAGGTTTTTTTTTACACAGTATCGTTCGGTGTTTGAGGTCTCAAACTTTGATTATTCATTGGGCCCAGTGGCGTAGCTAGGCGGGGGCTTAGCGGACCCTAGCTAGCCTCGCACATGACGGGGCCTCGCGTTTAGAGATTTAATAAAATAAAATAAAATTGACAACGGCAATCTCAACTTTGTTACCACTCAGTAAAGCAGTATAATTTAACTTCTACTACTAATTCTAACTGAGAACTGATAGAGCTAAAGCTGATGGCGTCAACGATAATATTTAGGTCTAGCAATTCCGCTTCTCGCGCCCCGGCCCCGTAGTTGCATGATAACTTGGTTACTTTTTATTTCTAACTGTGAACAGAGAGAGGCAAAGAGGCCTCGCAAAGCGATCTTACGATCAAGTCAGCAAAAAAAAGGAGGCCTCGCACGCGGTGACACACACGACGGGCTTAAAATAAAAACATAAATCTGCGCGATATTTTTCATCCTCCATTAAAGAAAAGGGCCTCGCAAATGCGTCTTGCCCCCTCCAAGATTCGGTCTCGCTACGTCATTGATTGGGCTAACATCATAAACAAGTCTGAACTACCGGATTTAACCTAAACTAGCCGTACGTTCAGGCGACAAAATTATTGTACTAAATAAAAGATTTACAAAATTAACCAACTCTGAGATGATAAATAAAAAAAAAGATGGTTTGATTTTTTCTAAAACTAAAATCTTATTTAATTTTGCATAATTAATTAATCAAAATCAAAAGTATTAAATTAAAAATTACTAGTTTTCTCTTTTGCTTGGTTTGTTGCGCGAGGCCCCCTGCAGGCGCGAGGCCCCGGGCTGTTGCCCGGTTCGCCCCCCCCTAAGGCCGCCACTGTTAGTGTGTATGTGTGTGTTACCTTAAAAACTACTGAACGGATTTGAATAAAAATTGGTTTTAGTTTATAACTTGGATTAACACATAGGATACATTTTATCCCATTATTTCATTTTCGTGGGATGAATTTCGCTCGGTAATAGCTAGTGAAATATATTTTATTATACACGGAATGCAGTGGTGCAGAAAAAGTGCAGAAAAGTGGTTAAGCAGTGGTGGCCCAGTGGTATCGGTGCCGACTTACGAGTTGTAGGTCGTGGGTTCGAACCCCGCCAGGCGCATTACTTTGTGTAATTTATTTGATCACCACTGCTCTCAAAACGGTGAAGGAAAACATCGTGAGGAAACCGACATGTTCTAGAACCAAAAATTCGAAGACATGTGACATCTGCCAACAAGCAATGGGCCCGCGTGGTGGATTATGGCCCACTCCCTCTCACAAGAGAGGAGGCCTGTGTCCCAGCAGTGGGAACATTATAGGCTGATGATGATGATGATGATACACGGAATAAACGCTTAACCTTCAATCCCGGTAACTGGGTAACGTGATAGGTAAATTACAATGTGAGTTCACTTGAATCAATTAATACGAACCAGCAATTGGTTTGGCATATAGTCCATGTATGAAAAACAAGAGTAGCAATCAAATACACCGTAAACAATTTAACAATGAATTAAAGTAGAGAATAGCTGAATAAAATTTCATACTGCTCTAAAACTAAACCTCAACAAAGAGAATGAAAACAAACAGTGTAGATTTTTAAATCATAAACTTTAAACAATGTAGGAATGAGTCGCAAAACAGCTGTGAGTAACTCTGGTTTTGATATTGTTACAGAATGTGGACATGGAATTGACTGCCTGACTCCGGTTTATGGGTACGATAACCAACACTCCATTGAATTATATAATATTATAAATATGAAGGTTTCAATGTCTGGGTTGATGATGTTACTGAATCACGTCAGAACAGATGAACGGCTCTTGTTGAAAGGACGGGAAGGACTGTCAGACTTGTACTGATTAAAATTCACGGTTATCCTTCAATAGCCCTTTATGTTCCAGAGTCACGGTTACCAGAGCCTGTAGCCAAACGGCAAGCGACAATCGTTAACGTTCAGCAGTCGCTAATACATTTTCAACTTTATACCCCATCGCATAAAGTTGAAAATCTAGTAAAGACTGCTGAGCGATAGCGAACGAAACAAACGAAAACGATCCGTAATCTTTGATAGATATTCAACTTTATGCAATGGGGTATAAAGTTGAAAATGTATTAGCGACTGCTGAACGTTAGCGAATATCGCTTGCCATTTGGCTATAGGGCCTGATGAGACAGTCCCGCGACCCCGGTGGAACACAGAGGATTCCGTTTATCTCGGTATAATTTTTGAGGCAAACGCGGGCGAAGCCGCTTGCAACCGTTAGTTAAAAATAAAAAGAGACGCTTTCCATATGACGAGTAATTCGCATGTAATTGAGAAAGGCATAAGTTTAACTTACCACCAGATATAGTAACATATAACAGACAAAAATAGTAAATGATCACCAAAATGAAACCCGCATTTTAATGTAAAATTATAACCAGTTTTAACATTTCGCTATGCTATTTAATCAAAATGACTCCAAATAAATCATTGTCAACCCAAAAGTAGTAAAAAAGTAGTAAATAATCACCAAAATATGTTCAGGGTCGACGAAGCCCCACTTCGCGGGGCTTCTATTTCTGTGTACATACAAGGTAAAACGAAACACCGTACTAACTGCATATCATGGTCTAGTAGCCTCGACATTAAGATATGGCATTATGTTTTGGGGAAACGCCTCTGGTAAAGATATGGTGTTTAAGTGTCAGAAAAGGTGTATTAGAGCGATCTGTAACCTGCAAACCACTGACAGCTGTAAACAATATTTTAAAAGTATGAAAATTTTAACAGTGCCCTCATTGTACATATACCAGACTTCTATGTTCGTCAAAAAAAATATGTATAAATTTGACCGAGTAGGTAGTCAACGTCGAGCGGACCGGCTACAAACTGTTGGATCTAAAACTGCTTTATACAAGAACAGTATTTTCGTAATGGCTCCAAAATTATACAATAAATTGCCAAAGTGTATCAGAAGTGAGGAAAATGTCAGCCATTTTAAAAAAAAGTTGTTCCTGTTTCTAGTTGAAAAGACGTATTACTCGATTGAAGACTTTTTAAATGACAAATTGTGACTAAATTTAATTTTCTTTGACATTCTTAATAATTAATAATATAATTCAATTACTTTATTTTATGCGGCTCATGACATTTTTCAATTGCTTCATTTATTTTATCCTAGAGTTTAATAATTATGATAGTAAAAATAACCTTAATAATAATATTATATTTGTATGCCGATTATTGGCCGAACATACAGATCAGCTAAAATGTATAAATAACACCTTTTTGTACTTATGTTCACAAATAAAGATTGATTTGATTTGATTTGATTTGAAGGTTTAAAGGAACCTAACCAAACCGAACTTCGGGGTGTCCCTGAAATCTTGCTAAAGCGAGTTTTAGATTTGGTGCACATTCAGTATAGATTTGGTGATCATTTACTATATTTGGTGTTCGAATACAATTTGAAGTGTAGTAGCTAAGGGTATCAAAGCATTTTATGGTGGTCATTATATTTAATCCCATTGAGAAAGTTTTCTCAACTATTTATAAGAAAGCTTGAGAGTCAAAAACATTTAAGAACATAAATACTTTCAAAGAAACGTACAAGTGAAAGTCGTTCAAATTAATTTAAAACTCTATTCACCTTAACCTTTACAAATAAATTCATCAATGCCTAATTGAATAAAAGCTAATTAAAAATACTTAAAGCCAATGCTTTCGGCATTATTGTACGAACATTTTAAGTATTCGCAGAATAGTCTGGGTTAACTAAAAATATTGTGACATTGACAACGAACGGTTGACCCGGCTATTCTGGATACCATACGTTGACCTAGAGATATGTGACATCGTTGCGAGTAAATTCTTTACTTTTTGTGAATATACAATTCAATTTAAATAACTGATTAAGTCTCTTTTTCTGGAGTGTCCCAGTTAAAATGTTCTTGATAATTATGTAGATTGTGGATAAGCGACATTCCACGTTTGCATCAGCACTAACTGAATATTATACTACTGTAATAATTTGAATCATTTCAAAAGAACATCAGAGCAGTGGTGGCCCAGTGGTATCGGTCCCGACTTACAAGTTGTAGGTCGTGGGTTCGAACCCCGCCAGGCGCATTACTTTGTGTAATTTGTTTCATCACCACTGCTCTCAAAACGGTGAAGGAAAACATCGTGAGGAAACCGGCATGTCCTAGAACCAAAAATTCGAAGACATGTGACATCTGCCAACCCGCACTGGGCCCGCGTGGTGGATTATGGCCCACTCCCTCTCACAAGAGAGGAGGCCTGTGTCCCAGCAGTGGGAACATTATAGGCTGATGATGATGATGATGAAAAGAACATCATACAGCTAGTTATCGTATTAATAAGAAAAACAATAAAAATAACGCACAGGCAATTTTCGAAAATAAAAAGAATAAAGAAATGGGACACAAAAGCTAGTAAATCTTAATTTTCATCACTGTCTCACAACGGTCGCTTGTTTTATGCAATTTCAGTAGAATTTACAACGGACAACACGAGCGCATCCGGCAGTGTTTCATTACGCGTATCGCTTTAACCGTTCCGCTGATAGAAATACGAATTGTACGACAAATCCTAGTTCTTGGCAACAATGTGACCGCATAAGTTGTTTATTTGCTACGAGTAGTGCATTATCGTATAAGTGTTAGTCACTAGTAGAATGAGTGCGTTTATCCCATGAATATGAGTGGTTGAGCATTGGCCGAAAATAGAGCAGAATTCATTTAAATTCTAAGTTAAAAATATAATAGGTTCTTTCAGTTTGTGGTGCTGTGACGTCTGACAAGGGAGAATGGAACAAGAAAACGTGTTGCGCCGAACTCAAGTAAAATGGGATAAAGGACTTTGAGCACTATTTTTTAATATAAACTTTAGATCAATCAAAATCACAGCATTTGTATTAAGCGAATCAGTTACAGGCACCTTTAAATTGTCAAAACAATTATTATTAATCTACAGTACCAGACACAAGACATAACAACTGTGAAAGTACTGAAGGTGCCCATTCTAATGCATAGATTTGTATGCAGCCTTCTAAGCAATGTGCGATATTTTAATTTATACCTATTATTCATTTGCAGGACAAATCAGCGACGACGACACTTTCCTAACATACATTGATGCTTGCACGCATGCATTCCTTGAATCATTGGCAAACGTAGCATTGGAATCGAATCCCAAGAATTTATGAATGGCATGGATTTGGCAACCACTGCACCCTGGACCGTCACAGATAGTTTATTCGTGGTTTATATGACGACACGAATCATTGATAATAATTTGTTGATCCTCGATTTGTCATGCAGTTCCAACAACACACAGTATGAATATTAAAGAATTACTGCTATAGGAAAACTATGCATCAGCATTTGAACACATATGATACTTTATAAAATGCCCGATCATTGCTATTCCTATGAATCAATTATTTAATATGACTTTTAAAAATATACATAACTAGAAACAAGAAAGTATTCATAAAAAAAATATCACGCATGCGTTTATCCTGCCAATGCGTGATGAGGCTTCCACAGGGTGCTACTCTAAGACCCATACTACTTTACTATCTTGTCAAGCCTACCTACAAATATACTTTATAAAATCAATATAGTAAATGTCTGTCAAGCCATTTTAGAGTTCCTATTCTAGACCTCATAATAACGTACTATCAGCCTACCTTTTATAACATATCTATCATATAAAAGTTTTGAAAAGCTTCAGATATCGCTCATGCAAATACAAAATAGGTTATACTCACATCCATGTTCAGCCGCAGTGTCTTCGCCCGTGCCCTGGACTCGCTGAGTGTACGCGGTCGCAGCGCCGGCACTGCTTCCCGCGACAACCACTCGCCGAACGCTGTGCACACAACACCGTCACACACCGGTACTTGACTTCACATTATAGTTAGTGAAAATTGCAGGAAGAGTTAGAGGAATGAGTTGGGAAATGTTGAGGGCCTGAGTGACGATATAGATTACAAAAGTGTATCTGCAGATAGTTTACTTTCTAATTCTGTTACGAGTCTCTGGCAGTAGACTAAGCGATGTTTTTCAACAATCATTTGTGTTTACAAAAATGAATATAAAATCCATTAAATGATAAAAGGTACTTACTGTAGCAAGGTTTACAAAGTTTAAAGCATCCAGGTTTTGGCATTCAACTCTTAAAGTAGGTAGGCGAATACTGTATGGTTTTTATAAAAAGACTGTAGTTAACAGGCCCAAAACATTAAAACAATAGGAAGAAAAAAGCGTAGGTAAAAAAGAAATAGTTAAAACATAGAAGGAAGACAAACAATTTACACATTTTACAGTAGAACATTGACATGTTGTAAATTCTCTTGGATACTTTGTTTACCTCCGAAGTCATAATAATTTGTAACTAAGTAAAAAAGTAAAGTAGCCAAGAGAATAATTTGGCACTAGAAGTAAATACAAGTTAGATTAATCCACAATATTAATAAAATGAGAGAACAGTTAAAATGGCCGTTACAGTAGAAATTATAAACAAAGGTACAAGTGTAGGTGGTGTAGAGTATAAGTATTGAAGGAAAATCTTAAGAGTTATAGTGCTGTTGCTAATTCTAAATCTTCTACATCATTCGTGATGGTGAAGTGTCGATAGATAAATTGACAAGTCTGTGAAGCTGGTGTTATCTTGAATTTGAATATTGCAACCAAAGATCTTTATATAATGAGAAAAATGATACCCAAGTCATCGGTGTGTACTGTATTGACTTCTGAACGAAGTGAATTAAGTCCCAGATTTGTTCTATGTCTGTTACGACAAAGCACACCATGTCATTGGTTGAAGACATCATTTGATGCGAAAAATCACTATAAATATAAAATAAAAAAGTCAGTTTATCTAACTTTAATTGTATAAGACTAGTTTTGTATAGTCTTTGTGTATAAAAAAAGGGAAGAAAGTATGAACAGACGGCCAGCGTTGAAGATTACAGCGTAGAAGAATTTTGTTAGAGAATAAAAATAATCTAAGTCCAATCAATACTTTTAGGACGAACAATGATTAGAAGTTATAGGTTGTTATAAAACTTAGAGCAGTAAAGTATAACTGGTGAATTTATTACTAAAGATTTAATTGAAGTTGGTTAGTTATTTGTGTTTGTTCATTGCAATATTTGTGGAAATAACTTTTGATTATGATATCATTCATTTTTCTTTTCACTTATTGTCCTTATTTTAAAGCTTCAGCAGTTTTGTGTACTTGCCTGTTTTAAATCATAGAAATGATTTTTGTCTAGCTTCTGCCAGTTCCACAAATATTTTTTCTACCGAAAATCTAAGATTGTACTACTGAAGACTGTTAAGTTCTCTACATCATCTATATTGTTATCATTGTTCATCTCAAGTTTCCACTGACCTATCGCTTCTGCGGTCAAAATGTCGTTAGTGTTGTGTTCCATGGTGTATGAGTGTGTGTGCATTGTTGCTATACAATATTTATAGTGTTTCTGTGTGTGTTCACTGTAACACTGGCACTGTTTCGTTTGTCACTTGTTTCACTGTGTTCGCTTCGTTAGCATGCGTTTCGTTAAGCAGTTCGTTTTGTTTAAGTATTCCTCTAAACTAATTTTGATTATCTGGAAGTAAAATCATTGTTGCTTGTATATTAAATTTTTATTTATTTATATTATTTGTTTTCATAGTTTTTGATTTACTTTGCCCATTAAACTTTGTCTCATATAATTTATTTTTTTGTAAGATTTTTTGTAAGATCCGTTTAGGCAAGAACATTAGCGGCAGGAAATCTCAATTCATTTAATTTATAGACGTTTATAAATTACATAGAAACTAGCATCAAATATTTTAAGCCAACCACTTGTGTTTGACGTCATCGAGTCAGTCATTGAGATAGCGGTGATTATAAATAGGAGACGTATAAAAAGTAAGATGTACGGGATTATTGAACCTGTCTCGTCTAATATAACAGCTGATCGTAATTACAGTCATGGGAATAGATATTACCTAAGATTATGTAACTTTTGTACCGTTGGATATCTATTTCCTTCCATAACAAATTCTACTGCCAAACCTTAAAAATTCCAGATTTATGTGACCATAGACATCTCAGACAAAAGTCTGAGGTACTGACTGAAACTATTCGGTACAAGAACTCATATTATTACGTTTGCCGTAGAAAAATTTGTTAACGCGAATTTTCGAAAAAAGTCAAGGGTTATTGCGGAACCACTGGTACAGTAACACTGGACTGACTTATTTTATTCATCATCAGCCTATTTACGTTCCCACTGCTGGGAAACAGGCCTCCTCTCTGTTGGAGGGAGTGGGCCATATTCCACCAGTCGGGCCCAGTCCGGATTGGTGGATTTGGACTTTATTATTAACTGAGAGTATACTTCACAGAGGATTATCCATATAATGAAATAAACACAATTGATTTTTTTGTAATTAAACCACTATTTTCAATGCAATAAGACTTGTTTTAAAGTGCTCGTAAGACAGTCGCGAATATTGAACCTGTATCGTCTATCTAACGTAACAGCTGATAGTAGTTACAGTAGCGAATAGCTATGATCTCATTGGAGTCTGTGACTGTCTCCGGAATGTGCGAGCGCCTAATTATATGCTTTCGTTTTAACATTTAAGAGATACTTTAATTTATGTACATAAAAACGTAGAACGTAAATTGTGAATCGATAAGAGGAATTAACTTCGAACATTGAATGGACAACGTACGAGTATATCATTGTGTGCGGGAATGCGGGTGCTAAATTCAATGCTAATTTTATGATTCTATTAAATTTAAGAGTAATTGAGACAAATAAAGTAAGTTCTCTGTAACGTAAATACTAGCTAATAACCGGAACACGTGAGGGAGAGCACCATCTTCCATCTCACACCCTAATCGTCGTAGTAGACGCCTTACTAACACAAAGCCTACAAAAACAATTAATTTAAGCACACTATCTTTTATCACGAGAAAGTTTCCACTTCCCTAGCGAGTCATTGGTATTATCACAAGAAGCACTTTGGCAATATCCCCTTCACACCTGCACGTAGTTAATTCGTGAAGAATGATACGAATGCACCGCGGTCGACTGCACCCGCGCATCGCTAGCGGAGCGGAGTGCCAGCGGACATTGCCAAATACTGCTCTATACTTGAACTTGCTCGATTTATCGATAGATTTTAAGAATTTATGAAAAGGGAGTTGGAAAGGACGAAGTTTATTATCAGACAAGTCAAAAGAAAAATTAAATAATAAACCTAATTACCAAGAGCGTGAATTTCATTTACAATAAAATCGTAGTACTTTATGCGCATTCAACATTTGTAATTTAATGTCATAGGTTCACAATTACTTAAAAATGCAGTGTTTCAACTGCGCAAGCGCTATGAGTGTCGCAGTCATCTCATAGCACTGTAGACCCTCTACGGTTGCTACGTCGCTACGCAGGGCCTACGAGTCTCGTAGCACTATCGCAATTTGCAGTAATGGGGAAGGCCGGTCAAAGCTAATTGTAGATGGCGCCACCATAGCTAAGTCCTAATCCGACCAATGAGGTAGTACTATTTTGAAGTACCTATAAGATTTGAACCAATGACGATGTTTGGAACAAGCTATACTAGCGCCATTAGTTCCCCAGTTGCCATCCCCATTGAAATTCGTAACGCGAAAATCATATACTGGCAAGGTTAGAAACAAATGCGTGTCATTAGTTTATTGTCCGTCATTGTATAGTTATTAAAATTAATTAGACGTCAGTCAGTCATAACTATTAATGTCTGTGTTAACAATATCCTCGGCTATCTATCATAATGAGCTCAGTTTACCTTGCAAAGGGCTATTTATCTACTTCATGTTCTTCGATCAAAACATTCTCGAAGGTGTCTGGCAAAGATTGTAGCTATCAACATCTTAATTAATAAACTGTAACGCCTGTACTCCTTGAAAACGTCGGTACAATGGTACATATAGATAGATACTGATAAACATTAAATCTCAATAGGATAGGAACGTTGACAACATCAATTAATTGCAACACTAATTAGATCGTCAATTAAGAGTTATGAAAAATCATGGATTTGTGGGTACCTATTTTTTTTCTTTTTGTTAAAGCAATCTGGGGGCACGGCAGTGCCCCGCCAAGTCTCGAGCAAAACGGGCACGGCCGTACCATCTTTTCTCGAAGCGATTCGCGGCTGTTTCGCCCCACCTATATCTTCGACGTGGACAAAGCTAGGAGTTTAGGTTTTCGGTCAATAATAGTAGGCATTAGAACAAGCTTAAGTTCGAAATTACATGCCAATTGAATGAATAGTTTAGGAGTTACGGTCGATCAAAGTTACACCATTTTGTCACTCACTGACTGACTGACTCACTGACCGATCATCAAAAATCTAAGGTACTTCTAGCAGACTTAGAAACTTCAAATTTTGCACCAAGATAGGTCATTAGCCACATATAAAGGAAAAATTATAAAAACATTAAAAAATAATATACCATAGAAAACAATTTTATATTTGCGGTTTGGCAAGAACATTGTGTATGGATTTTGACTGCATTGTTAACTTTGTTCGTTGTTTAAGTATTCAATTGGATGAATACATACATAGAATAGAAAAGAATAATATAAATGTAATACATAGACTATAATTAATCTAAATTAATACATAAAGTTCACAATTCATTAAATTAATAAAGCTAAAACTCCATTGTATTGCGATAAATATTGTATGCGCGCTCGATAGATGGCATTGTACCTGTCTGAATCGCGCTATGGTTTCGTTACAGAGCGCAGTCTAAGTAGTACTTTAAAATACTTCAATAATTTTCATTTGATAGCGCCATCTATCTATGAACAACCATTTCGAAACTAAAAAAATATTGTAGCGATATTTAGAGAACTTAAGTTAGCCGGATTAGATAGTAGATTTATTATTGTTACTGAAACAGTTATTTAGGAAAATAGTTTATTAATATAACATGGACATAGAACGTTACATAAATCTAGTTGTTTACGTGTTATTTAGTTTAGTTATATTTAGTTTGTAAGTTAGTAGATATTATATTTATTTAGTTATTTGTTAGTTAGTTTAGTTCTATTTAGTTTGTTAGATAGAGAATGGGTCCTAAGCAAAAAAGTAGCTGAAGTCCAAGAAATTATGAGGACAGCTAAAAAAAAGAAAGAAATACACTTACAAAAAATAAATGAGATCCCACCAAAAACATTAAATGTAAAAAATGCCAAGTCTCTCGTTGCAGTCTTTCCATCGTAAAAAGTTTTGAGATCTCACAGAAGCCAAGTCCTATTCAAATTATTTTGTAGTTATAAATCAACATTTAGTAATTATATCAATAGTTTTCTTTATATTATAACTATAGTGACTTGGCAATGAGCACAAATTAAAAGCTGCTTGCTGCCTGGAATTATGTGCAAATGTTACTGACGAGACCTGTGATCAGATTATTTGTTATGTGTGAATCATGATGGTCACTACCGACTACATGTTCCAATACAATAATTAAGAATACCTTACGGGCCATCGCTTTATGAAAGTAAATGATGAATGTTAAGAGAATAAATAAAGTAAATAAAAGAGAATGTTTATGCATGCGGTGTGTGTAACTTTCAACTCCTCCAAATATGCCGTTTTATTTGTTTTTACTTGTGCTCATTGCCAAGTCACTATAGTTATAATATAAAGAAAACTATTGATATAATTACTAAATGTTGATTTATAACTACAAAATAATTTGAATAGGACTTGGCTTCTGTGAGATCTCAAAACTTTTTACGATGGAAAGACTGCAACGAGAGACTTGGCATTTTTTACATTTAATGTTTTTGGTGGGATGAATATTTACAAAGGTTAAGCGCATTAAAATTCGATGAAAGTAGTGTGACATCAGAAGCAAGTGAAAATTTTACTGTTTAATTTTCTTCGTTAGTCTTGGTTTGCTTAACAACAGTCCAAAATACGGATCAAATATTGCTATACAGTCTGACTTAATTTTTTCTCTAAAATGCTTTATTGCAGTACATAGTACGTATACGTAAGTCAATATTTATTAATTTAATTCAAAGAAAAATAACAAACAATTTAAATACGAAGTTTTATAATTTCAATTAGAAGACGTATGTAAATACCCAAATCGTGAACAAACCAAGAGCACAAAATAAAATCCTAAACACCAAATTGCTACATTTCTCATGATGGACCCATTTTCTACAAATATCATTAATTTTGTTCATCACATCTTAGATTACGTCAATCTCAAAATCTGACACAGATATCTCATTAAATCTTAATGTACAATCTATGAGCTGTCAGGAATAGTTCCAAGGTCGGCAGTCAGCTGCAGTTCCATCGCTTGGCAGCAGGTCTGACGTCAGACATGATAGCTATTCATTGACATCCGGTTTATCGGATTTACGAGATGCGTCGGGCAGAATCTTCAGGGTTAGAACGACATGGGAAGGCTGGGATTAGCTGGACGAAAAATACAGTTTTTTTAATAATATTCCACAACTATCACACAACGCCATCTAGTCCCAAGCAAAGCAGAGCTTGTGTTATGGGTACTAGACAACTGATAAACATACTTATATATTTCTAAATACATAAATATTATCGATAAATTACACCGAGGCACAGAACAATTAAATGATCGTGCTCATTACACAAACATTTGTCTTGGGTGGGAATCGAACCCACGACCTCCGGCATAGCAGTCAGGGTCACTAACCACTAGAACAACAGGTATGTCAAATTAATCTTGACGTGCCTACATGGAGACATGAAGAGGGCTATGCGATAACAGTCCCATAGGAGAACAACCTGTCAATAGGTGAACGTTAATTGGAAACAAATTTTGTATGACCTAAAAGTAGTTTTTCCGTGTCTGGGTTTTTATGTTTGTAAACGCACCCACGACACAGGAGAAATTTGTAGTAAGGGCACCGTTTAAAAACAAAATTACAACCTTGCATGACAATAAAAACAAATTCAACCCATAATGGTTCCAGTTGCCACTTTATTTTTCTGTGACAATTGCTATGGGTAATTAGAAATCTGGTTGAATTGTGTCTTTCGAATTAAACGACTCAACACGGGTATTCATCTGCATCCAATCAAAATAACTCCCTGTCGCAATGATCACAACTACTATCCATTGGAATGTTAGTTTGACACGTAAAATACCTCCAGGTCAGATTAGGAGCCGACGCTGACAAAAATGAGAAAAAAGACAGATGTGGTTTGATTGGCAGTGGAATGCTGGCATTGGACACGTGGAATGATATAGAACAGATGCAATGGATTACTTTTAAACAAGAAGTCTGGAAGGCTTAGTTACGACATCTGTCGTTGAATTTGCTACTTGGAAATGTCTGGAGTAATCTTCCAGTTTTAGAATAATCCACAAATCATGAAGTCTATTTATATTTAAAAAAAATGTTTTGGTGGAAGACTTCCGCAGAATGTTTTGTTTCAAAACGCTGATGCAATAAATAGAAAAAAAACAAAACAAACAGTCGGCCAACGTACGCTAACACATCATCAGCCAGTCACGATCTCTAAAATCTACGAGGGATTCTATTAGAATAAAAAACCGGCCAAGTGCGTGTCGGGCCACGCACAGTGTAGGGTTCCGTAGTTGCCCATCAAAATACTTATGCGAACTAACTAAACTGATTCGCTGAATTTAATTTTAAAAAGAAGAATTTTCAAAATCGGTCCAGGAGTCTGAGAAATCGGGGAAAATACATAAAAAAAAAAGATTACCTACGACGAATTTAGAACCTCCTCCTTTTTTTGAAGTTAGTTAAAAATAGTTGACGATAAAAACCTACATATCCCTAAAAACATACCGTAAAAACATACCTAATAAAGCTGTAAAAATAAAGTTGACAAACTTACATTTGCAGTTGAAGAACATGTTCTCCGATACATTTTGTTTAAGAAAATATGTTATCCAAGTACATTTTATAAGTTGGTCGACTATTACTCGTAAAGTTGTAAAGCCTACTTAGTCATGATAATTTTCTTTTAAACTTCGTTATTTATACTACTATTGTGAATTTTTTCACACCCCCAAACATAACCGTTTAGCTGGTAGAGGGGGGGGGGGGACACTCGAGTCGAGCAAAATTTAGCACTTTAAAGCTTAATATTTCACAAACGATTTTTTTTATCAAAAAATTGTTAATGGAAACTATCAATGTTTTTTAAAGACCTATTTAATGATACCCCACACTAAGGGGTACGCGAGAAAAAAAAAAACATCCCCACTTTACGTGTACAGGAGGTACCCTAAAAAAAAATATTTTACGAGATTTTATTTTACCACTTTTTCGGCACAACAAATCCGTATATTTACACCAAATTACAGCTCTCTAGTACTGTGCGTCTCTGAGCTAAACTGCGGACAGACGGACGGACGGACGGACGGACGGACATGGCGAAACTATAAGGGTTTCTTGTTGACTACGGAACCCTAAAAATGATTGAAATGGAGATGAGGAGTTTGTATCGATTATGCTGCAAATAAAAATATGAAACGTCTGAAATTAATTTATTGACAAATAATGCAACTAAAATGGCTAAGTTTCGATTTCAAAGTACGAGATTCTGCATAAGGAGTTCCTTTGTGCCTACTCGTGAAAGATTACAAAATTCAACTTTTCCCAAAAAAGAGAAGGATTGTTGGAGGTTTTCTAACGAAAACGGAGCAAAGTTTTGTTGAAGAAGTAAGAAAATCTATCAATACTAGGAATTTCTCATGTGTTGTTGGTGGGTTTACAAATATTTTAATTCGCACACACTAACAATCATCCCTGAAACAACTACTATTAGATTATAAAAATATTTGTTGCAACCGGGAATCCAACCCGAAATACGCAGCACTGTAGTCAATCGTTCAGTCACTACGCCAACCGTGATGACATAAATCTATAGAAATAGGAAAATGTATTGCCAAAACGACTAACAAATAAAAACCATCGCCAATTCCTGACATCCCTAATTCAATAACAGATCTCCGCCCAATAGATAATAATAATAATAATAATATTCCACAACTATCACACAACGCCATCTAGTACCAAGCTAAGCAGAGCTTGTGTTATGGGTACTAGACAACTGATAAACATACATTTATATTTCTAAATACATACATATTATAGATAAATTACACCCAGACACAGAACAAATGATCGTGCTCATCACACAAACATTTGTCCTGGGTGGGAATCGAACCCACGACCTCCGGCATAGCAGTCAGGGTCACTAACCACTAGACCAACAGGCATATTAAAGATAATTATGAACTTGAAATAGCTGCGGCTATACTTAGCGCCGCCTACGACGCAAGCGCAACTCTAAATATGTGTAAATACAGTCCACGTTACTGAGTCACGACCCAAGTGTCGCCAGCCAGGGTGAATGGAATTATAGCGTGGGGAATTATGAAATTCGGATGGCTCATCAAGTCATCCTACTCTAGCCTTTATTTTATTTTAGTTAGGTTTAAATGTTATGAAAAATGTCTAGTTTTAATTCTGCGACAAAGGCGCGCCCTCAAAGGCGGGAGGGTGTTTCCTTTCCTGCATGTGCATATGCATGAGGGCGGGAGAGTGGGATTGCATCCTGCATCCAAGCCTGGATTTTTGTCGCGGAATTTTAAAACTAGATATTTTATAACATTTAATGTCATGGATGTGTGCAAAGTAACGCCTGATTCCTAGTAATCAGAGGCATCGAAACGGAGGTTCTTGAAGCTACCCAAGAACCTTATGCGGGACCAAAAAGATCGTATCTTTAAAAATTGCATGTAGCTTTCGGGACATATGTAGTTTCATGGTAATGGATGATCAAAACTTTTGGTTGTGCAAGTCCGATAGGCAGTCGCTCCATATAAAGACGACTGTAATATAGTTGGGAAAAAAGCAAGGCAGATTATGATGATAGATGATCAAAACTCGTTATGTTCTTGAATAGATTTCAAAGTTTCGAAAGTGTAGACATAACAGTAAAATAGATTTTATATACTGTCAGCACAGCACAAATCATGTGTGACGATAATTTAACTAAATGTTTAAACGACCAAGCATTTTAGAAAAGCAACTTGATTTATTTAGTGCTATAGATCTTTGTTGGATTACTTTAAGGAGGATAAAAGTTTATCAATACAGTTACAGGCACTTTTGAATTGTCAAAAGACAAAAAAAAAAACAATTAAAAAATAATTATGGTACTGCAGTCCCAGTCACAAGACTTAATAACTGTGAAAGTACCGCAGGAGCCCATTCCAAGACCATATCACTGAACGATAAAACAAACAGACAATAGATGAAGACGAAGAAGTATAAAACAAGCACGTCACTATAATGAGATATCGTTCGATCTATCACGTTCCGTCACAGGCCCAGTCGGAAATGTCACGCGGCACAGTTAATTATAAACCAAGCATCATGCTGAGAGATCTGCGGATGAGACTAACATGCCTGATAGATTGTCTCACTGTCTATTGATGACAAGGAACTTCGTCATACTAGTAGGCTAGCTATAATGGGAAGCCATTCATGTTCTCCAGTGACTGGAGTCGAATCGCTAGCAGTTATTTGTTTTGGATAGACATAACGAAACCGCCAGAAGTAGAAAGATTTGGATGAGACCTACACTAAGCATTGATTGACTCAAGGTTGAAGAAGAGAGACAGAGAGATTGGTTTTGTGAACAGAGATTTCTGACTATAAACTAGCGACTGTTATGAACTATTCTGATGACTTCCAATTTTTACCACTTACTTCTCCATCACTGGTGGACAGTAACACAGTTTTTTAAATAATGCTCACAATCCACCTGAAAATATCGTGAGGAAACCGGCATGTCCCAGAACCAACAATTCGAAGACTTGTGACATCTACCACCTCTCACCGGGGCCTGTGTGGTCGAATACAGCTCACTCCTCACAGAGAGGAGGTGTCCCCCCAGAGGTAACGTTATAAGCTACTGATTATGCTATCCACCAGAAGTTTACAGTTTCATACTCGTAAACTTTTGAAATCAGTCCTGTTAGGCCCTACTGGCGCACTGTTATTGTTTTTTACTTTCCTTCACCGTACACTGTAGGACGCCGACATTGTTCAAGAAGAAGAATGTAAAAAGGTTGTGTCAATGTTAACCTTCTTAAAGCGTCATTTTAAAACTGTGCATTGTCTGTTAGCTGGCGTAGTTAACATATGTATTTGGTAAAATTCACTCTTAATTGGAGATAGCAAACGTTAATAAAAACTCTGTGCCAATCGCAAAACACAGATTTCAGATTTCATAGGGTAAATTCACTCCACCGTAGATTTTGTATTTGTCATCTCTGACCTACATAAAAGGAGTATCAAGTTTGGGCTTCTAATGTAACATAATTTTTTCAGATATTATTTCAGCTTCTTCTTCTCCTTTTTTTAATGATTGCGTCTAAAACTTCCTGCTTCATAGATCTTATTTAAAAATTATATTCGATAATTTGTTTTGTTTGATGATGGTATGTAGGCATGTGATTGAATAAACATGACTACGATGTTGTAAACAAAATTGTAGTTTATTTGAAGTTTATGAATGGAAATCGAATTAGCATTTCCATTAATAATCTATACATTTAATAAATTTGTAGAAAAGTGGTGTCTGTACAATGGAAATATACAAAAAAAAAGTAGCAGGGGTTGTTATTTTATCGATGCCGAACCCGAAACTGTAATTAATTTTTTTTTTGTCTGTTTGTCTGTGTGTTTGTGCACGCTAATCTTCGGAACTATTGGACGGATTTGAATGATTTTTTTTGTTGTATAGGTATTAAGTTCGATTAACATATAGGCTATAATTTATCTTGGAAACTTGAACACCTGATGCAGAACTGCAACAGACCTGCTAAACTATAAGAGATACAAAAATGATGCCATAGCAAAAATTGTTCCACGTGATGAGCATTTTTTGTTGAGAGAATAAAATTGAAGATCCTGGACACCTGATGTGGAACTCCAAGAGCCCAGCTACACTATAACATATAAGGCAATGACGTCTTAGCAAGAGTTATTCAGCCTGATGAGTACTCTCTGTCAACGTATAAAAATTGAAGATCTGGAACACCTGATGCGGTACTCCAAGAGCCCAGCTACACTATAATATATAAAGGAATGACGTCTTAGCAAGAGTTGTTTAGTCTGATGGGCATTTCCTGTTGTCTTACAAAAATGAAAGATCTGGAACGTCTGGAATCGTCTCGCAAATCCCGTTGTTTTCCCGTCCCCAGGCTCCTAGAATTCGACATCAGACGTTTCAGATCTTCGATTTTGACGACCCCGACTGCTGGCATAAGCAACAGGATCCGCGTACAAAGTCGCGGGCAGAAGCTAGTATTAATAATTTGTTCGTTTAAATGCAAAAATAACAGTGTCTGTATGTTTTTTACTTTTAGCTAAATTCATATCCGATGGATGTTTAGTAGACTGGACATGGGTTATGTAGAATTTCCTTTTATACCATTGGACAAAAAAATATTTTGAAATATTTTAAAAACAATAATATAAACAGGTTTTGACGACCTAAATAATTTTTCTATTGTGAATATGAAACCAAACATTATGACAAAACATTATGAGGGCTACACCCAAGAGCAATGATTGACAGATGGCCTATTTACTAGTACTACATTGACCTACTTTCCTGATCATTAAACCCGACGAGGAATGAGTTGACTAAGATTTTGTGTATTCATCACCATGAAAACAGTATTACTGACAGAGTACACGAAAGGGAAAAGCGAAGAAAAAATGATACGAAATATCTGTAAAAGCAAATAAAATAACTATTGATTTCAGATGATGCCATTCAAACGACAGTTCTAAAAGTTGATGCTAGGATCGAAAGAACTGTTCGACGTCCAAATGTCAGTGTACGGCGCGCCAATCAGCTCCGCGTTCCTCTCTGTTTACTACTCCACAACTTTACCACCACACTTCCAATCACTCCTACATCGATAGCAATAAGACCTACAATCCCTTGATTAACGACAAGAAAAGTTTGTCAAAGAAAAAGACTGCGAATTAAACTATGCGAATATCGAAGCTCTTATCACGGGGTAGTAAGGTTTGTTATACATTGTTTGGTGTACGAAGAAAGTTTGTGGGAGTTATACAGGCCCGGTAGGCCAGTCTAAATGCGTCCGCGTCTTTGGCACGGCACTGGGGCAAGGACGCGAAGCGCCTATGCAGTCGGCAGATTGATTGACCGATTAATCTCAGCGAGACAAGACTGGGAAAATGAAATATTATCGATCTTATTACGTTTCAATGTGGGTCGCTTTTTATTCAAAACAACAATTTGGATGAAAGACAGAATTAATTTGAACGGAAACAGCAATAAATGTATGCCAGTGTTCCCAATCGTTTGTATACAAATGTTATAAAAGTTTTTGATGGCGATAGACGTATGTAAAATACAGACGAGGTTCGCCATTCCCAAGACAGTAAATAATGCAGTGGTACTGATGTTTGATAAAAGGTAGATCGTTGTTGGCAAAGTAGTAGGTACAACGACAGCTAACAGCTATCTAGGTATTATGTGCACTTAGTAACAGCAGTTGAGGATCATGTGTGTAAACTTTCAGGACAAACTACTAGTCATTTTAAAATGAAATCCAATCGATTTACAAATATATGATTTCCTGCCTCATGTCCTTGTTTTAAAAGTTAAAATAATTATTAGTCAGTCAACGACTTAATTAAATCTACTAATCTGTAACATCATCAACATTAATTTCTAGTTCTCCAGTAACTGCTATCATTTGTAATTCCTAAGTAAACATGATTTCTTCATATTTTCCAGTTAATATTTCATCATTCAGAGTAATGTGTTTATTATGAATCCTTTTAATTCTGTTGACAGCTCTGTCTTGAATGTTGTGGCTGTACATTTATAACGTTGTTTTCATACATATTTATATTTACATTACGATGTTTGTGCAAGATTGGTTTTTCTTTTTATTCAGCGTGTTATGTACAATACCTGATGTATTATTTAAATGCTATTCTTTTTTTTTTGTATGTTTTTGTGAAAAAATATCCGGTGTCTTAGTGTGTCGAGACTGTCGTTGTTATTTTTCACTTCACTTCACACACATGGTCGGGATGTGGGTATATACACATGAGAGGTCGTATCAATGGGGTCGGCAGCGACTATTACAGGAGTATTACGAAACGGTTCGATCGGCGAACGATTGGCGTAGACGCGCGCGTGCGTCCCTCGTCTAAACACACCCGTGACTGCGTACACGCGCAAGTATTTCGATCTACGTTCCTAACTCCCAATATCCTATGGCGTTTGTATTGAAATCCACTTGAATCGATATTGGAATGTTTTTGCATCGATTTATATTTACAGCGTGCTTTATGAATGTGCGAAAGGCAGTCGGCAGAGTTTGGATGTGAAAAGCTCAAGATCGGGCTCAGTGGCGTATATTGGTACAGGCTTATGTTCCACAGTGGAATACAGACTGATCTTAAAAATGTGTGAACATGGGTAGTTTAGGGGGTGGACTAACTTTTTTTTTCAGGGGCGATATCATCATTAAACCCAACAGATTTATCCATAGGGCTAAAATATCGAAACCAATTTTTTTGGTAGGGCATTAATATTTTGTACGAAACAATTTTTTTTTGTTATTTAATTGTTGGTCCCATGAGAGATGTTCAGTTATGTGCTTTATACCAGGGACCGAAACCGGTATGATCAATACGGGTATTTTTTCGGTAACAACCTTTTTTTCTTTTACAGGTAATTTTAAAGATTACCTTTATTAATAAAAGTGAATACATAACCAGTATTAATACCGGTTACCGAAATAAAAATTACCCCTATCTTCCACACTTCACACGTGCCGTCGGCAATAGTCACAGGGCGCGCATCGCATGTGTGTGTGACAAAGAGTCGTTATCTTTAGTTAACCGGTATTAAAACGGTAACCTGAATAGAGGTTACATTTTTCTTCGGTCTGGTTACCCAGATAGCGGTTACCTAAGTCTGAAAAATAACCAAAATTCTTCAATACCGGTACCGTAATTTATAAAGGTTTTCGGTCCCCGCTTTATACTATAACCTAAAATAATTTATAGTTAGGCCACGCATTTTTGATTCACGCTTTGAAGTTTGTTTTTCGTTGGTATATGAAGTATGTAGCGCCATTTTGGGCCTGCATAGTGTGCAATACCCGTCTGGGCGGCAAGTGCCAAGCGTTATTGACACGTCTAATGACAAATGAGCGGCGACGACAACTTTTGTTTATGCATGTTTAAGTTCAGGGTTCTTAGATCGGTTGAACGAATCGGTACCGATAGTAGCGGAAAATTAAAAAAGAAATGTGATTTCGTAACTGACAAGGGACAAAAAAAACTAAAGGAATACTTGTGATCCAAATGGATTTTTGATTACTAAAATCTTAATCTTGTATCGCTCTACTAATGTTCTCCACGAGATCTATGACCTAATAAACAAAAAAAAATTATCTACACACACTCTGATTTCAACTGTTACCTAATTGGAGGATCTTCCATTTCCAATTGAATATTAAGGTAGTTCCACGTGGTCGCGGGATTTATTTCCTCACCGTGACCCCGGAACATAAAGGGCTATTGAGCGACACCGTGGATTTAAGTCAGTACAAGTCTGACAGTCCCTCCCGCCCTGCCCGGGGTGGGAGGACTCATTTGATGATTTTACCACGATAAAAAAAAGGTAGTTCCACGTAGTTTACATTCTGTTCAAATCTTTAAAACATCAAATACTTAAAGATAATTTTAAAAAGTAATAATAGAATCGCATGAATAAATAAACAATTTTAATTTACATAAATACATATAACAGGATACAAAAGAAACAAATGTTGATAAATGACAGAACAGTTACGACCGCGCACGAACGGGTTTCTGAAAGAGACAACGTAATTTAACTCAGACAGAAAAGTAATATTACGGGATCAGTCAGGATGCATATGTCTATAATATAATGTGCAGACTGGGCCAAAAGGAAAAGAAGTTGTATGCTAAGTTTTACAATAGTTATGGTGCTACAGTCCCAGTCACAAGACATAATAACTGTGAAAGTACCGTAGATGCCCGTTCCAAAGCGTAGATTTCTATGTAGAGGAATGGGCGAGTAACAGAAGTCAATCGTACGAACTGAAAAGGGATGAATACTATTTGCTTGTACATTGCAATCTCTCTGACCTGCTGGCGATATCGAACCGAACTTTTTGGTTACCAACCCTCTAAGGGAGCCTGTTCATATCGCGATTGAGATAACACCGCACCGGGATCACCTCCGTGTAGCCCGGGCTGCCCGCGCTGTACGTACCTCGTTGGTCGTCATGCCCACGCTGTACGACCTCGTTGGTCGCCATGCCCGCGCTGTACGTACCTCGTTGGTCGTCATCATGAGACAGCGCCGCACGACGTCCAGTCCGTCCAGCCGCACGGCCAGCACGCCGCACACGGCGGCCGCGCCACGCGCCGCCCGCACCGGGATCACTTCCGTGTAGCCCGGGCTGCCCGCGCTGTACGCCAGCAGGTCGCCCAGGTACAGGAAAGCGTAGCTGACCGGATAAAGCATTTCATAAAATTCCCTGCCGAGGTCTTCGAAATGAATAGACTGCTTCATCATCGACCACAACATCGCTTCCCATCAGGTGAAATAGTGGAAAAAGTCTAAAAAGTCTGTCACTAAATAAAAAAAAAAGAAAAGGTACAGTCTTCAAAAAAAAAAAAACGCGAGAGGTGTCAAGGGACACCCGGATGGAACGAAGTTACTGTATACACTCAACAAAAATAATCGTCGTGACACCACACTGTTCAATGCGACCGAATTAAAATGGCTGTCTTGTTTTTTACCGATTTATCCTACTGGTGGAAATCAGTAGGACAAATCACCACTCCACTCCACTCCATTCCATTCCAGTCCAGTCCAGTCCATTCCATGGTAATAAGCACATTACCCTCCTTTGCGTCACGCAGCTGGGTAAAAAGTGTGACAACTTTTTCCCTTATTTTTTTCCGTCTAGCCCCCCTTTCGCAACGCGCGATAAGGATTGTTCGGAAACGTCTCGAAGAGACCGATGACGTCGACGACGGAGGCGGCACCGGCGGCAGGCGTCAGCGGGGGCACGGCGCGGCGCGGGGAGACAACTATATAAAACGCAACCGCGGACCGGAGCGCACTACTCGCTACTCACTCGAACCACCTAATCGATCAGCTAAGCACTGTACGCGTCGCGCACCGTCCAGATTTTATTGTAACATTATAATTCTTGGTAATAAACCAGCATTGTTCGAAATCATCAGCGTCGTCATTTATACAGTCCACAATCTCCTCAACAAGGATCTTCGTTCCAAAAAAACATACAAAGTGTGCTTTGCTAGGTTGGAACCCACGACTGATAAGTCAGGCCCATTACTACATGGCTACGGTTGCTGTCAATTCTATAATCTGTAAATAATCAAGTTTAATATCTTCCGTTTAAACACCGAGAGTGGTACTCAATGTCCTTAGGTAGATTGCATACACAAACTCACATAATATAGGGTGACTGGTAATTAGTGTACGATACTTAAACACGTGATTGTGCTCATGATAACCAACAACTTTTACTATGGGAACAAACCTGAAAACGCAAAAAAAAATCAGCTGTTCAGTACATTTATGTTTGCTTAATGTACTGAACAGCTGATATTTTTTTCACGATTTCAGGTTTGTTCCCATAGTAAAAGTTGTTGGTTATCATGAGCACAATCACGTGTTTAAGTATCGTACACTAATTACCAGTCACCCTATATAAACTCATGCCCTTTTCGCATGGGGATAGGCAGAAGTTTCAGTGCGTCACTTGCTACGATCCTAGATTGCAAAAAAAAAAAAATACATTAGATCAACTCACCCAATATCTTCACAGCTCTCAATGCCCAGCGGATCCTCAGGCGGTTCGCTGACGACGGAGAAGATGATGCAGTCTTCCTCGTTGGCGACAACGCTGCTGCTGGCGCGGCACCGGGCCATGTGCGCTACCTTCGAGATATCCGTGTCTTCTAGCTCGAATGCTAAGAGATGTAGATGGGTATGAACACGCAGAATAAATGAATGGTAACCGAAACACAGCAGAAATGTTGATAGACAAACTGCCAGATGGATGGATGACATTCAGAAGATAGCGCAGGGGGCCTACCATGACATCTTAAAACGAGAGTTGTTCCACTGTGAGAAAAAGACAGAGCTATACAAGTCGTCTAGCGCCATCGCGTTCCAACAGTGGAACCACTCTAGCATTGAGATGTCATGGTACGCCACCTGGTCAGGGAAAAATGGCACAAAACGGAGGAGGCCTAAACTCAACAGTGGATGGTACGGGGTTGGTAATGACGATGATGGACAGGCCAGTATCAACATCATGTATGGAGGAAAATGATCAAATGATTCATTTCATGATCATACATGGCACTGTAAAAAAACCCGTTCTCAAAAAACCTTTGAAAGAAGATGACTGCTATAACGACGTGTCATATAGAAGCATGGAATACGCACCATGTATTCCATGCTTCTCTATTAGAATATGAGAATCTATATACATATAATAAAACTGTAGAAAAGTAATTTTTGTACATTAAAAAAAAACTCAAAAAATATAGCCAGGGTGTTAAAGGACAACCAATAGAACCCATTTCTAGCATTTTTAGAATTTTTGTCTGTTTGTCTGTTTGTCTGTTTGTATGTTTATTTGTTCGGGCATCACGTAAAATGTACGAAAGCTTTGTAGATAACTTTAATACACAACGACTGACCGTAACTTGAAGTAACATTTAGTTTTTGTTTCATTGGAATCGGTTCAGTCTATCAAAAGATATTTGAATTTAAAGTGTTCCAGTAGTAAAATTACGGTCAGTTCACACCGAGACGCGAAGGTCAGTAGCGCGATCTAGCTTCGAATGGAAAAACTACTTATTCAAAAAATAAATGTTAACATTTTTATTTCAACGCACGGCAGATGGCGTTTAAAGAAAACCTGGAATAGAGGTGTTATTGAAGTAACATTTATGTACGGTATTTTGTTATATCGTAATCAATTCATACCCCAAATTAATTAAAACGATTTAAAGGAATCGAACAGAATGGAATGGAATGCACTGGACTGGACTGGACTGGACTGGAATGGACTGGACTGGACTGGAATGGAATGGAGTGGAGTGGAGTGGAGGAATGGAATGGAATGGAGGAATGGAATAGAGTGGGGTGGAGTGGACTGGACTGGAGCGGGTGGAGTGGAGTGGACCGGGTGGAGTGGAGTGGACCGGGTGGAGTGGAGTAGTGCGAGTGGAGTGGAGTGGAGTGGAGCGGGTGGAGTGGAGTGGAGCGGGTGGACTGGGGTGGAGCGGGTGGACTGGAGTGGAGCGGCTGGAGTGGAGTGGAGCGGGTGGAGTGGAGTGGAGGGGGTGGAGTGGAGTGGGTGGAGTGGAGTGGAGCGGGTGGAGTGGAGTGGAGCGGGTGGAGTGGAGTGGATCGGGTGGAGTGTAGTGGAGCGGGTTGAGTGGAGTGGAGCGGGTTGAGTGGAGTGGGTGGATTGGAGTGGAGCGAGTGGAGTGGAGCGGGTGGAGTGGAGTGGAGAGGGTGGAGTAGAGTGGACTGGTCTGGACTGGAGTGGAGTGGAGAGTAGTGGAGCGGGTGGAGTGGAGTGGAGCGGGTGGAGTGGAGTGGAGCGGGTGGAGTGGAGTGGAGCTGGTGGAGAGGAATGCAGCGGGTGGAGTGGAGTGGAGCGGGTGGAGTGGAGTGGAGTGGAGCGGGTGGAGTGGAGTGGAGAGGGTGGAGTGGAGTGCAGCGGGTGGAGTGGAGTGGAGCGGGTCTTTTTGTCGCTTTACGTTCACGCGCGCTGAAATAGGATTTAGAGTAGGTTCCATCAATTTTTTTTCCAACATTCATTTAATTAATTAAACAATATCGAATTCAAATCGATATACAAACTACTCTCCAATAGCAATTAAATGGTACTGCCTTTGAACAACAGAGGGCGTTTATTACAAACACGTCAAATAGTCTTGAATTCGAAATACAAGGTTTATAAATGAAAAACGTGGCGGGAATTAAACGCTTCGCACTAAAAAATACATTGTAAAATTCCGACATCCACGCGAACGAAGTCGCGGGCACAGCTAGTTAAGAATAAGAAGAAAATTCTTTGGAATAAGGGCATCACGTCAATATTCATCACCGATTTGTAATAATTTTCAGATTAAAAAAAAATGTCCGTGCAGTTTCTTACCTGTTTTTATCCATATTCAAGCTTCTTTATTTATTTATTTTGTCTGTTTTTGACTATTCTAAAGTGCCTGTAACCGGCCTATTTGAAAAAAAAAAGCTTTGATATAAAACTGACTTACTTTTCTTAAAATTGAAGTAGCACTTCTCTACATAATGCTTCGGCTTTGGCAAGCTGATGGGAGTCTCCAGCTCGGCACCGTGTCGTCCCAGGAAGGTATACGCGACGTACACGCGCTGCACATACGGGTCTATCATGGCCTCACACTCTTCGTTCAACGCTAACCAGAGAATTGTCACGTTTAACTTGAAGTTCTGTTGCTGGGGATTATTCCTTTGTCTTGGATCTTGAGCAACGTCCTGAGAATATGGATATGTTAGAATTTGAAGGAAGATGTATAAATATTTAATTAGATGGCTATAGATATAGATGGAGCGAACCATGTGTGCTCTAAATGTCCATTAACGTTATAATCAACGGCTTTTTCACAAGCTTTACCACAGTTCTGCCTGCGCAAGCTTCTCGCATGAAAAACAATATACGGTTGGCAACCACAGATATAGATATACCTAGATAACGCAAGTACTAGTATCACGATCTGTATGAAACCAAGCGTGCCATTTTTCGACTACCTGTTATGACGTCACAAAAACTGACTAAATATAGTCATGGGAAAACCAAATCGATTGAAATACGTTTACGGTGCTCTCTCGTCCCACAGCACAGTTAACCATTTTAATATTAAAACTGACGTCCAACTAACGATAGACCGATTTAGACGAGCGCCAAAATGGCCACTTACGATTTTTGGTCGTAAGCTAGCACTATAGATTTTTGGCACGCGAAGTAGTTGCTCTTGCGTTATCTAGGTAAATCTATATCTGTGTCGGCAACACTGAACACTGAACGCCCAACCACACACACAGGCAAGTACGCGCAGGCCGGGCTTGCGCAGGTAAACTGTGGTGAAGCTTGTGCGTGTGGTAGTCACATTAGCAGGTGGGCCTAGTGTTAAAGGGACTGAACGGCGCCGTCTTCTTCCAATATTTTTATTTTTATACTGTACTTACCCTTTGCGGTAGTTCGGTTTCTGCATTATGTTCATTCATTATTGTGACCTTCTTAGACTGCTCTGATCTATTTGAACCTAAAATTAAAGGAATCTATCATAAACCATCCTGCATGGAGTACTGTAGCCACCTTTAGGATGGCTCAGCTAAATATCAACTTGCCGCTCTTGACTCAGTGGAACGCAGAGCTAAGAGGCTCGTTGGCGACATAAAATTGGTGAATGCCAAGCTCCATAGCTTGACTCATCGCCGCAAAGTTGCCTGCCTGTCGGTTTTCTACAGATTGTACTCCGGAGAGTGTGCCCAAGAACTCCACGATCTCATCCCACCAGCCCCTTTCTACCATCGAACATCTAGACGCACGGCAAATACCATCCTTACCTTATTGCTATACCGCCAATTCACACTAAGCGTTTCCAGACGTCTTTTATAATGCGGACAGCGAAGGAGTGGAACTCTCTGCCTGCGTCTGTGTTTCCGAACGCATACAACCCTAATCTCTTCAAAGTTAGAGTGAACAGGCTTCTTCTGGGTAAGCTCGCTCCACCGTCGACCTTGTCTTAGTCATTCCTGACCTAGACTAAGGTCAAGAGCAAACCCATCTCACATAAAAAAAAACCATGTTTATTTTGTAAATTGATTTGCAGCCTTATTGGTTGGAAATCAATTTACAAAAAATACAACCATGCACCACGTAAAATAAACTATTTTGCAAAATCTAGATGGGACCGGTGTTTCGTACATGAATACTCTGATAGGAAATAGCCGAAACAAACTCAGAGGTCACTGTCTCTTTTAAAAGCCCATATATATAACATGTTGCAAATCGAAAAAAAAACGCAAAGAAGTACGTTACCTGTACCAGTCTTGGCAACATTTTCATATTTCTTGTATATTTCTATGTCACTGGCATGGTCTTTGTAAGTGTTTCGCGCTGGGCCATCACCAGTCCTGCCTGTTATATTAATAAAAACAGTTTTTCTTTTATTTATTTTTTACATAAAGGGTGCGTTTACAAACATATAAACTCACATACAAAAACGCCCAGACTCGAAACAACTAAGTACTTGTAGATCATACAAATATTTGCTCCGTGCGGGAATCGAACCCGCGATACGCAGCGCATTAGTCCAATCACTCAGCCACTGCGCTAACCGTGCCGTCAAAATGATTATTTGTCACATTTTTTTTCACTCCTTACAAAAAATAGATCAAGAGCCTGAGTTCGCTCAGGCTTTCGGCAGGCGAGGGATGGTTTTTAATGTAGCGTTGTATCAAGCTAGCACAATACGAAAGCACTTTTTTTGCCGGGGAAAGTAGGTACTGTCGGTACTTCTCACATTAAATGTATTGCTTATATTCCACCTTTTTTTTCACAACACTCATGTGTTAGAAATAGGATGTGTGTGTGATAAATAGGATGTGTATTTCTAGTTTTATTGATATAAATATTGCCTTTATTATTAAGTTTAAGGATATCAAGATGGTTAATGTTATTTATTTACTGTAAATTATCTCTTAGGACTTTTGTATAGGAATGGGTTTATAAAGAAAGGCACAAAATCAAGACTAACTAACAAATCCTGCACAGTAGTACCATTTTAAAACTTGATTAGATAATTTAGAAATTCAGTAAGTATTTATTTGCAACCTTAACTTAATTCGATAAATATTTGAACATCAACTGATTTCGTTCGGAAATCACATAATCGTTGTTTTAAATATATTACTATTATTAATATTACATAGGGACTATGTATTATAAATCTAAAACATGCATCATTTCATATCTATAAGTATTGTATGGAACAAATTCTTCTATAGGTCACGTATTGTGCTAGCTATAATCATTCTCGCGGGACTGTCTGTGGCCCTGGAATACAAAGGGCAGCTGAAGAAATAGGGTGGAATTTTAGACAAAAAGTCTTGATATTTTCTTTTCGCTTCACCCAGGGCGGGAGGATTCATCTGAAGATTAGTCTACCCAATAAAAAACTTGCACTATGCTATTTTACTGAAAAAAATTAATGATGAAGTCAGTTATAATTAAAAAAAAATCTATTGTTACGTAAACCAAAATTTTGACGTTAATAGCTCCCACTCCCAAGTTGTTTTGTGTTATATCCTTGTAATTACATATTATTATAAAAAGTGGCCACTATTTTTCAATACTCCCACTGGCATACGAAATCAACTGACAGAATTATAACAGAAAGTAACTCACTGGCTTTCCTTAGTTTTTCAAGAAAATTACGCTTCTCACCGCCCTGTGAAGAATGCTAGAAACATAAACAAATATGAAAAAATGAGTTCACATTAGTATATACTCTATACTATAATCAAGTAGTACGATAGTACTATTTATAAGATAATTGAAACGGGTTGAGACGTTCCGGAGAAGTGCAACCAAATAATATACCATATTTTTATTTATTATACTATATAAAGCTCGATTACCACTCACTCACTGACTGACTCACTGATTGACATCATTGTTCTCCCAGATGGTGAAGGGGGAGGTGGGTATATTTTGACAGATTCGTAAACAAGTAACTCTGGTGAGTATGGGAAAAATCCCAAACCTCCCCTTTTCACCCCCCTTCTCCCCCCTCCCCATCGTATCTCGGAAACTAAGAGACCTGTGTTTTGTTTTTTTACGGATTCGTATAGAGGAGGCTCGGAAAAGTAAAAACGATTTTTCAAAGTCCCCCCCCCCTTTCCCCTTTCTCCCCCCTTTAGGTGGATCTCGGAAGTTAACAGACTTGCAACATTTTTTTTTTCAGATTCATATCAAGGGGCCCAGAGTTGGTCAAAATCATTTTTCAAAACTCCCCCCTCTCCCCCTCTTCACCCCTCCCCCCTTCGTATCTCGGAAACTAAAGAGACCCGTGTTTTGTTTTTTTACGGATTCGTATAGAGGAGGTCCGGAAAAGGAAAAGCCATTTTTCAAAGTCCCCCCCCCCCCTTGGCTCCCTTCTCCCCCCTTCAGGCGGATCTCGGAAGTTAACAGACTTGCAACATTTTTTTTCAGATTCATATCAAGGGGCCCAGGGTTGGTCAAAATCATTTTTCAAAACTCCCCCCTCTCCCCCCCTTCGCCCCTCCCCCAACGTATCTCGGAAAAACTAGGTAGCGGTAAAGCGAAGCGTAGGGATGAGGACACGATAGCTTTCCGGTGGTAGGTAGGTCCTGAGTGGAGCGAACCTGCGAGACCGAGTGGAGCGAAGGGGGGAGGTGGTGAGCGAAGCGAGCCGGCGACCCCCGTAGCGTAACGAAGGTTGAGTGGGTGAAGCGTAACTCGGGGGTCACGACAAGCAAACATACAAGTAACTCTCATGAGTAGGGCAAAAGTACCAAGCCTCCCCTTTTTGGCCTCCCCCCCCCTCCCAATCGTATCTCACAAACTATGAGATCCGTGTTTTGTTTTTTATGGATATACGAATCCATAAAAAACAAAACACGGATCTCATCTCATCTCAGACCCGTGTTTTGTTATTTTACGGATTCGTATAGAGGAGGCTCGGAAAAGTAGAAACTATTTTTCAAAGTTCCCCCCCTTACCCCCTTTCTCCCCCCTTTAGGCGGATCTTGGAAGTTAACAGACTTGCAACATTTTTTTTTTCAGATTCATATCAAGGGGCCCAGAGTTGGTCAAAATCATTTTTCAAAACTCCCCCCTCTCCCGCTCTTCAGCTCTCCCCCCATCGTATCTCGGAAAAACTAGGTAGCGGTAAAGCGAAGCGTAGCGTAGCGTAGGGATAAGGTCACGATAGCTTTCCGGTGGTAGGTAGGTCCTGAGTGGAGCGAACCTGCGAGACCGAGTGGAGCGAAAGGGGGAGGTGGCGAGCGAAGCGAGCCGGCGACCTCCGTAGCGTGACGAAGGTTGAGTGGGTGAAGCGTAACTCGGGGGTGACGACAAGCAAACCTCCCCTTTTCGCCCCCCCTCTCCAACCTCCCCATCATATCTCGGAAACTAAGAGACCCGTGTTTTGTTTTTTTACGGATTCGTATAGAGGAGGCTCGGAAAAGTAAAAACCATTTTTCAAAGTCCCCCCCCTTGCCCCCATCTCCCCTCTTTAGGTGGATCTCGGAAGTTAACAGACTTGCAACATTTTTTTTTCAGATTCTTATCTAGGGGCCTAGAGTTGGTCAAAATCATTTTTCAAAACTCCCCCCTCTCCCTCTCTTCACCCCTCCCCCCATCGTATCTCGGAAAAACTAGGAAGCGGTAAAAGCGTAGCGTAGCGTAGGGATAAAGTTACGATAGCTTTCCGGTGGTAGGTAGGTCCTGAGTGGAGCGAACCTGCGAGACCGAGTGGAGCGAGCGGGGGAGGTGGCGAGCGAAGCGAGCCGGCGACCACCGTAGCGTAACGAAGGTTGAGTGGGTGAAGCGTAACTCAGGGGTGACGACGAGCAATCTTACAAGTAACTCTCATGAGTAGGGCAAAAGTACCAAGCCTCCCCTTTTTGGCCTCCCCCGCCCCTCCCAATCGTATCTCGAAAACTAAGAGACCAGAGTTTTGTTTTTTTCCGGATTCGTTAGAGGAGGCTCGGAAAAGAAAAAAACCATGGATAGTTTTTGTGTTTTCGTCATGGGTGTCGTTTTCATGGTTTTCGAGGGTGCTAAAACCGATGGCGAGGTCAAAATGAGAATCCAAGATGGCGGCTTCGATAATTTTCGAAATGTTCATCATGGGAGTCGTTTTCATGGTTTTCGAGGATAATAAAGACGATAGTAGTCTAAGATGGCGGCTGCTATAATTTTCGAATTGTTCATCAATTTCATCAAGGGAGTCGTTTTCATGGTTTTCGAGGATGCTAAAGCCGATAGTGAAGTCAAAATCAAAAGCCAAGATGGCGGCTGCGATGATTTTCGAATTGTTTATCATGGGAGTCGTTTTCATGGTTTTCGAGGATGCTAAAGCCGATCGTGAGGTCAAAATCAAAATACAAGATGGCGGCTGCGATAACTTTCGAATTCTTCATCATGGCAGTCGTTTTCATGGTTTTCGAGGATAATAAGGCCGATAGTGAGGTTAAAAACCAAATCCAAGATGGCGGCTGCGATAATTTTCGAAATGTTCTTCATGGGAGTCGTTTTCCTGGTTTTCGAGGATGCTAAAGCCGATAGTGAGGTTAAAATCAAAATCCAAGATGGCGTTTGCAAAAAATTCAAAGTTTTCATCATGGATGTCATTTTAATGGTTTTCGAGGGTGCTAAAACCGATAGTGAGGTCAAATTGAAATACAAGATGGCGGCTGCGATAATTTTCGAATTGTTTATTAATTTCATCATGGGAATCGTTTTCATGGTTTTCGAGGATGCTAAAATCGATGGCGAGGTCAAAATGAGAAACCAAGATGGCTGCTGCTATAATTTTCGAATTGTTCATCAATTTCATCAAGGGAGTCGTTTTCATGGTTTTCGAGGATGCTAAAGCCGAAAGTGAAGTCAAAATAAAAATCCAAGATGGCGGCTGCGATAATTTTCGAAATGTTCATCATGGGTGTCGTTTTCATGGTTTTCGAGGATGCTAAAGCCGGTAGTGAGGTTAAAATCAAAATCCAAGATGGCGTTTGCAAAAAATTCAAAGTTTTCATCATGGATGTCATTTTCATGGTTTTCGAGGGTGATTAAACCGATGGCGAGGTAAAACTGAGAATCCAAGATGGCGGCTGCGATAATTTTCGAATTGTTTATCATGGGTGTCGTTTTCATGGTTTTCGAGGGTGCTAAAACCGATGGCGAGGTCAAAATCAAAATCCAAGATGGCGGCTGCGATTATTTTCGAATTGTTCATCATGGGAGTCGTGTTCATGGTTTTCGAGGATGCTTAAGCCGATAGTGAGGTCAAACTCAAAATCCAAGATGGCGACTGCAAAAAATTCAAAGTTTTTATCTTGGATGTCGTTTTCATGGTTTTCGAGGGTGCTAAAACCGATGGCGTGGTCAAAATGAGAATACAAGATGGCGGCTGCGATAATTTTCGAATTGTTCATCATAGGAGTCGTTTTCATGGTTCTCGAGGATGCTGAAGCCGATAGTGAGATCAAAATTAAAATCCAAGATGGCGGCTGCGATAATTTTCGAAGTGTTCATCATGGGAGTCGTTTTCATGGTTTTCGAGGATGCTAAAGCCGTTAGTGAGGTTAAAATCAAAATCCAAGACGGCGGCTTCGCTAATTTTGGAAATGTTCATCATGGGAGTCGTTTTCATGGTTTTCGAGGATGTTAAAGCCGATAGTGAGGTCAAAATCAAAATCCAAGATAGCGGCTGCAATAATTGGCGAAATGTTCATCATGGGAGTCGTTTTCATGGTTTTCGAGGATGCTAAAGCCGATAGAGAGGTTAAAATCCAAATCCGAGATGGCAGCTGCGATAATTTTGGAATTGTTCATCATGGCAGTCGTTTTCATGGTTTTCGAGAACGCTAAAGCCGATAGTGAGGTCAAAATCAAAATCCAAGATGGCGGCTGCGATAATTTTCGAACTGTTCATCATGGGAGTCGTTTTCATGGTTTTCGAGGATGCTAAAGCCGATAGTGAGGTCAAAATCAGAATCCAAGACGCAGACTGCAAAAAATTCAAAGCTTTCATCATGGATGTCGTTTTCATGGTTTTCGAGGGTGATTAAACCGATGGCGAGGTAAAACTGAGAATCCAAGATGGCGGCTGCGATAATTTTCGAATTGTTTATCATGGGTGTCGTTTTCATGGTTTTCGAGGGTGCTAAAACCGATGGCGAGGTCAAAATCAAAATCCAAGATGGCGGCTGCGATTATTTTCAAATTGTGTCATCATGGGAGTCGTTTTCATGGTTTTTGAGGATGCTAAAGCCGATAGTGAGGTCAAAATCAAAATCCAAGATGGCGGCTTCGAAAATTTTCGAAATGTTCATCAATTTCATCATGGGACGTAACGAAGGTTTAGTGGATGAAGCGTAACTCGGGGGTGACGACAAGCAAACTTACAAGTAACTCTAATGAGTAGGCCAAAAGTACTCCACTTTTTGGCCTCCCCTCCCCTCCCAATCGTATCTCAGAAACTATGAGACCCGTGTTTTGTTTTTTTATGGATTCCTATAGAGGAGGCTCGGAAAAGTAAAAACTATTTTTCAAAGTTTCCCCCCTTACCCCCTTTCTCCCCCCTTTAGGCGGATCTTGGAAGTTAACAGACTTGCAACATTTTTTTTTTCAGATTCATATCAAGGGGCCCAGAGTTGGTCAAAATCATTTTTCAAAACTCAGCCCTCTCCCCCCCTTTACCCCTCCACCCATCGTATCTCGGAAAAACTATGTAGCGGTAAAGCGAAGCGTAGGGATGTGGTCACGATAGCTTTCAGTTGGTAGGTAGGTCCTGAGTGGAGCGAACCTGCGAGACCGAGTGGAGCGAAGGGGGGAGGTGGCGAGCGAAGCGAGCCGGCGACCTCCGTAGCGTAACTTAGGTTGAGTGGGTGAAGCGTAACTCAGGGGTGACGACAAGCAAACTTACAAGTAACTCTCATGAGTAGGCCAAAAGTACCAAGCCTCCCCTTTTTGGCCTCCCCCCCACCTCCCAATCGTATCTCTGAAACTATGAGACCCGTGTTCTGTTTTTTTACGGATTCGTATAGAAGAGGCTCGGAAAAGAAAAATTCATTTTTTTCAAAGTTCCCCCTCTTGACCCACTTCTCCTCCCCCTTTATTCGGATCTCAGAAGAGACTTGGAACATTTTTTTTTCAGATCCATATCAAGAGGCCCAGAGTTTGTCAAAATCATTTTTCAAAACTCCCGCCTCTCCCCCTCTACACCCTTCCCCCCATCATATCTCGGAAACTAAGAGACCCGTGTTTTGTTTTTTTACGGATCCATATAAAGGAGGCTCGGAAAGGTAAAAACTGTTTTTCAAAGTTCCCCCTCTTGACCCCCTTCTCCCACCCTTTAGGTGGATCTCAGAAGAGACTTGGAACATTTTTTTTTTCAGATTCATATCAAGGGACCCAGAATATGTCAAAATCATTTTTCAAATCTCATTTCTCTCCCCCCCTTCCTTCACCCCTTCCCCCATCGTATCTCAGGAACTAGATAGCGGAATTGTTCATCAATTTCATCATGGGAGTCGTTTTCATGGTTTTCGAGGATGCTAAAGCCGATAGTGAGGTTAAAATCCAAATCCAAGATGGCGGCTGCTATAATTTTCAAATTTTTCATCATGGGAGTCGTTTTCATGATTTCCGAGGATGCTAAAGCCGTTAGTGAGGTCAAAATCAAAATCCAAGATGGCGGCTTCAATAATTTTTGAAATGTTCATCATGGGAGTCGTTTTCATAGTTTTCGAGGATGCTAAAGCCGATAGTGAGGTCAAAATGAGAATCCAAGATGGCGGCTGCAATAATTTTCGAATTGTTCATCATGGGAGTCGTTTTTATGGTTTACGAGGATGCTAAAGCCGTTAGTGAGGTCAAAATCAAAATCCAAGATGGCGGCTTCAATAATTTTTGAAATGTTCATCATGGGAGTCGTTTTGATAGTTTTCGAGGATGCTAAAGCCGATAGTGAGGTCAAAATGAGAATCCAAGATGGCGGCTGCAATAATTTTCGAATTGTTCATCATGGGAATCGTTTTCATGGTTTTCGAGGATGCTAAAGCCGTTAGTGAAGTTAAAATCCAAATCCAAGATGGCGGCTGCTATAATTTTCAAATTTTTCATCATGGGAGTCGTTTTCATGATTTCCGAGGATGCTAAAGCCGTTAGTGAGGTCAAAATCAAAATCCAAGATGGCGGCTTCAATAATTTTTGAAATGTTCATCATGGGAGTCGTTTTCATAGTTTTCGAGGATGCTAAAGCCGATAGTGAGGTCAAAATGAGAATCCAAGATGGCGGCTGCAATAATTTTCGAATTGTTCATCATGGGAGTCGTTTTCATGGTTTTCGAGGATGCTAAAGCCGTTAGTGAGGTCAAAATAAAAATCCAAGATGGCCACTGCTATAATTTTTGCATAGTTCATCATGGGAGTCTTTTTCATGGTTTTCGAGGATGGTAAAGCCGATGGCGTGGTCAAAATCATAATCCAAAATGGCGGCTGCGATAATTTTCGAATTGTTCATCATGGGAGTCGTTTTCATGGTTTTCGAGGATGCTAAAGCCGATAGTGAGGTCAAAATCAAAATCCAAGATGGCGGCTTCAATAATTTTTGAAATGTTCATCATGGGAGTCGTTTTCATAGTTTTCGAGGATGCTAAAGCCGATAGTGAGGTCAAAATGAGAATCCAAGATGGCGGCTGCAATAATTTTCGAATTGTTCATCATGGGAGTCGTTTTCATGGTTTTCTAGGATGCTAAAGCCGTTAGTGAGGTCAAAATAAAAATCCAAGATGGCGACTGCTATAATTTTCAAATTGTTCATCATGGGAGTCGTTTTCATGGTTTTCGAGGATGCTAAAGCCGTTAGTGAGGTCAAAATGAGAATCCAAGATGGCGGCTGCAATAATTTTCGAATTGTTCATCATGGGAGTCGTTTTCATGGTTTTATAGGATGCTAAAGCCGTTAGTGAGGTCAAAATAAAAATCCAAGATGGCGGCTGCAATAATTTTCGAATTGTTCATCATGGGAATCGTTTTCATGGTTTTCGAGGATGCTAAAGCCGTTAGTGAAGTTAAAATCCAAATCCAAGATGGCGGCTGCTATAATTTTCAAATTTTTCATCATGGGAGTCGTTTTCATGATTTCCGAGGATGCTAAAGCCGTTAGTGAGGTCAAAATCAAAATCCAAGATGGCGGCTTCAATTATTTTTGAAATGTTCATCATGGGAGTCGTTTTCATAGTTTTCGAGGATGCTAAAGCCGATAGTGAGGTCAAAATGAGAATCCAAGATGGCGGCTGCAATAATTTTCGAATTGTTCATCATGGGAGTCGTTTTCATGGTTTTCGAGGATGCTAAAGCCGTTAGTGAGGTCAAAATAAAAATCCAAGATGGCCACTGCTATAATTTTTGCATAGTTCATCATGGGAGTCTTTTTCATGGTTTTCGAGGATGGTAAAGCCGATGGCGTGGTCAAAATCATAATCCAAAATGGCGGCTGCGATAATTTTCGAATTGTTCATCATGGGAGTCGTTTTCATGGTTTTCGAGGATGCTAAAGCCGATAGTGAGGTCAAAATCAAAATCCAAGATGGCGGCTTCAATAATTTTTGAAATGTTCATCATGGGAGTCGTTTTCATAGTTTTCGAGGATGCTAAAGCCGATAGTGAGGTCAAAATGAGAATCCAAGATGGCGGCTGCAATAATTTTCGAATTGTTCATCATGGGAGTCGTTTTCATGGTTTTCTAGGACGCTAAAGCCGTTAGTGAGGTCAAAATAAAAATCCAAGATGGCGACTGCTATAATTTTCAAATTGTTCATCATGGGAGTCGTTTTCATGGTTTTCGAGGATGCTAAAGCCGTTAGTGAGGTCAAAATAAAAATCCAAGAGGCGACTGCTATAATTTTTGAATTGTTCATCATGGGAATCGTTTTCATGATATCCGAGGATGCTAAAGCCGTTAGTGAGGTCAAAATCAAAATCCAAGATGGCGGCTTCAATAATTTTTGAAACGTTCATCATGGGAGTCGTTTTCATAGTTTTCGAGGATGCTAAAGCCGATAGTGAGGTCAAAATGAGAATCCAAGATGGCGGCTGCGATAATTTTCGAAATGTTCATCATGGGAGTCGTTTTCATGGTTTTCGAGGATGCTAAAGCCGATAGTGAGGTCAAAATCAAAATCCAAGATGGCGGCTGCGATGATTTTCGAATTGTTCATCATGGGAGTCGTTTTCATGGTTTTCGAGGATGCTAAAGCCGATCGTGAAGTCAAAATCAAAATTCAAGATGGCGGCTGCGATAATTTTCGAAATCTTCATCATGGGAGTCTTTTTCATGGTTTTCGAGGGTGCTGAAACCGATAGTGAGGTCAAAATCAAAATCCAAGATGGCGGCTTCAATTATTTTTGAAATGTTCATCATGGGAGTCGTTTTCATAGTTTTCGAGGATGCTAAAGCCGATAGTGAGGTCAAAATGAGAATCCAAGATGGCGGCTGCAATAATTTTCGAATTGTTCATCATGGGAGTCGTTTTCATGGTTTTCGAGGATGCTAAAGCCGTTAGTGAGGTCAAAATAAAAATCCAAGATGGCCACTGCTATAATTTTTGCATAGTTCATCATGGGAGTCTTTTTCATGGTTTTCGAGGATGGTAAAGCCGATGGCGTGGTCAAAATCATAATCCAAAATGGCGGCTGCGATAATTTTCGAATTGTTCATCATGGGAGTCGTTTTCATGGTTTTCGAGGATGCTAAAGCCGATAGTGAGGTCAAAATCAAAATCCAAGATGGCGGCTTCAATAATTTTTGAAATGTTCATCATGGGAGTCGTTTTCATAGTTTTCGAGGATGCTAAAGCCGATAGTGAGGTCAAAATGAGAATCCAAGATGGCGGCTGCAATAATTTTCGAATTGTTCATCATGGGAGTCGTTTTCATGGTTTTCTAGGACGCTAAAGCCGTTAGTGAGGTCAAAATAAAAATCCAAGATGGCGACTGCTATAATTTTCAAATTGTTCATCATGGGAGTCGTTTTCATGGTTTTCGAGGATGCTAAAGCCGTTAGTGAGGTCAAAATAAAAATCCAAGAGGCGACTGCTATAATTTTTGAATTGTTCATCATGGGAATCGTTTTCATGATATCCGAGGATGCTAAAGCCGTTAGTGAGGTCAAAATCAAAATCCAAGATGGCGGCTTCAATAATTTTTGAAACGTTCATCATGGGAGTCGTTTTCATAGTTTTCGAGGATGCTAAAGCCGATAGTGAGGTCAAAATGAGAATCCAAGATGGCGGCTGCGATAATTTTCGAAATGTTCATCATGGGAGTCGTTTTCATGGTTTTCGAGGATGCTAAAGCCGATAGTGAGGTCAAAATCAAAATCCAAGATGGCGGCTGCGATGATTTTCGAATTGTTCATCATGGGAGTCGTTTTCATGGTTTTCGAGGATGCTAAAGCCGATCGTGAAGTCAAAATCAAAATTCAAGATGGCGGCTGCGATAATTTTCGAAATCTTCATCATGGGAGTCTTTTTCATGGTTTTCGAGGGTGCTGAAACCGATAGTGAGGTCAAAATCGAAATACAAGATGGCGGCTGCGATAATTTTCGAACTGTTTATTAATTTTATCATAGGAGTCGTTTTCATGGTTTTCGAGGGTGCTAAATCCGATAGTGAGGTCAAAATCGAAATCGAAGATGGCGGCTGCGATAATTTTCGAAATGTTTATCATGGGAGTCGTTTTCATGGTTTTCGAGGATGCTAAAGCCGATAGTGAGGTCAAAATCGAAATCCATGATGGCGGCTGCGATAATTTTCGAAATGTTCAATATGGGAGTCGTTTTCATGGGTTTCGAGGATGCTAAAGCCGACAGTGAGGTCAAAATCAAAATCCAAGATGGCGACTGCAAAAAATTCAAAGTTTTCATCATGGATGTCATTTTCATGGTTTTCGAGGGTGCTAAAACCGATAGTGAGGTCAAAATCGAAATACAAGATGGCGGCTGCGATAATTTTCGAATTAATTATTAATTTCATCATGGGAGTCGTTTTCATGGTTTTCGAGGGTGCTAAATCCGATAGTGAGGTCAAAATCGAAATCCAAGATGGCGGCTGCGATAATTTTCGAAAATTAAATGTTTATCATGGGAGTCGTTTTCATGGTTTTCAAGGATGCTAAAGCCGATAGTGAGGTCAAAATCGAAATCCATGATGGCGGCTGCGATAATTTTCGAAATGTTCATCATGGGAGTCGTTTTCATGGATTTCGAGGATGCTAAAGCCGATAGTGAACTCAAAATCAAAATCCAAGAAGGCGGCTGCGATAAATTTCGAATTGTTCATCATGGGAGTCGTTTTCATGGTTTCGAGGATGCTAAAGCCGACAGTGAGGTAAAAATCAAAATCCAAGATGGCGGCTGCTATAATTTTCGAATTGTTCAACAATTTCATCTTTGGAGTCGTTTTTATGGTTTTCGATGATGCTAGAACCGATGGCGAGGTCAAAATGAGAATCTAAGTTGGCGGCTGCTATAATTTTCGAATTGTTCAACAATTTCATCTTGGGAGTCGTTTTCATGGTTTTCGAGGAAGCTAAAACCGATAGTGAGGTCAAAATCAAAAACTAAGATGGCGGCTGCGATAATTTTCGAAATGTTCATCATGGGAGTCGTTTTTATGGTTTTCGAGGTTGCTAAAACCGATGGCGAGGTCAAAATGAGAATCCAAGATGGCTTCTGCGATAATTTTCAAATTGTTCATCATGGGAGTCGTTTTCATGGTTTTCGAGGATGCTAAAGCCGATAGTGAGGTTAAAATCCAAAACCAAGATGGCGGCTGCGATAATTTTGGAATTGTTCATCATGGCAGTCGTTTTCATGATATCCGAGGATGCTAAAGCCGTTAGTGAGGTCAAAATCAAAATCCAAGATGGCGGCTTCAATAATTTTTGAAACGTTCATCATGGGAGTCGTTTTCATAGTTTTCGAGGATGCTAAAGCCGATAGTGAGGTCAAAATGAGAATCCAAGATGGCGGCTGCAATAATTTTCGAATTGTTCATCATGGGAGTCGTTTTTATGGTTTTCGAGGATGCTAAAGCCGTTAGTGAGGTCAAAATCAAAATCCAAGATGGCGGCTTCAATAATATTTGAAATGTTCATCATGGGAGTCGTTTTCATAGTTTTCGAGGATGCTAAAGCCGATAGTGAGGTCAAAATGAGAATCCAAGATGGCGGCTGCAATAATTTTCGAATTGTTCATCATGGGAGTCGTTTTCATGGTTTTCGAGGATGCTAAAGCCGTTAGTGAGGTCAAAATAAAAATCCAAGATGGCCACTGCTATAATTTTTGCATAGTTCATCATGGGAGTCGTTTTCATGATTTCCGAGGATGCTAAAGCCGTTAGTGAGGTCAAAATCAAAATCCAAGATGGCGGCTTCAATAATATTTGAAATGTTCATCATGGGAGTCGTTTTCATTGTTTTCGAGGAAGCTAAAGCCGATAGTGAGAACAAAATCAAAATCCTAAATGGCGGCTTCGATATTTTCGAAATGTTCATCATGGAAGTCGTTTTCATGGTTTACGAGGATGCTAAAGCCGTTAGTGAGGTCAAAATCAAAATCCAAGATGGCGGCTTCAATAATTTTTGAAATGTTCATCATGGGAGTCGTTTTCATAGTTTTCGAGGATGCTAAAGCCGATAGTGAGGTCAAAATGAGAATCCAAGATGGCGGCTGCAATAATTTTCGAATTGTTCATCATGGGAATCGTTTTTATGGTTTACGAGGATGCTAAAGCCGTTAGTGAGGTCAAAATGAGAATCCAAGATGGCGGCTGCAATAATTTTCGAATTGTTCATCATGGGAGTCGTTTTCATGGTTTTCGAGGATGCTAAAGCCGATAGTGAGGTCAAAATCATAATCCAAAATGGCGGCTGCGATAATTTTCGAATTGTTCATCATGGGAGTCGTTTTCATGGTTTTCGAGGATGCTAAAGCCGATAGTGAGGTCAAAATCAAAATCCAAGATGGCGGCTTCAATAATTTTTGAAATGTTCATCATGGGAGTCGTTTTCATAGTTTTCGAGGATGCTAAAGCCGATAGTGAGGTCAAAATGAGAATCCAAGATGGCGGCTGCAATCATTTTCGAATTGTTCATCATGGGAGTCGTTTTCATGGTTTTCTAGGATGCTAAAGCCGTTAGTGAGGTCAAAATAAAAATCCAAGATGGCGACTGCTATAATTTTAAAAATTGATCATCATGGGAGTCGTTTTCATGGTTTTCGAGGATGCTAAAGCCGTTAGTGAGGTCAAAATGAGAATCCAAGATGGCGGCTGCAATAATTTTCGAATTGTTCATCATGGGAGTCGTTTTCATGGTTTTCTAGGATGCTAAAGCCGTTAGTGAGGTCAAAATAAAAATCCAAGATGGCGACTGCTATAATTTTCAAATTGTTCATCATGGGAGTCGTTTTCATGGTTTTCGAGGATGCTAAAGCCGTTAGTGAGGTCAAAATGAGAATCCAAGATGGCGGCTGCAATAATTTTCGAATTGTTCATCATGGGAGTCGTTTTCATGGTTTTATAGGATGCTAAAGCCGTTAGTGAGGTCAAAATAAAAATCCAAGATGGCGGCTGCAATAATTTTCGAATTGTTCATCATGGGAATCGTTTTCATGGTTTTCGAGGATGCTAAAGCCGTTAGTGAAGTTAAAATCCAAATCCAAGATGGCGGCTGCTATAATTTTCAAATTTTTCATCATGGGAGTCGTTTTCATGATTTCCGAGGATGCTAAAGCCGTTAGTGAGGTCAAAATCAAAATCCAAGATGGCGGCTTCAATTATTTTTGAAATGTTCATCATGGGAGTCGTTTTCATAGTTTTCGAGGATGCTAAAGCCGATAGTGAGGTCAAAATGAGAATCCAAGATGGCGGCTGCAATAATTTTCGAATTGTTCATCATGGGAGTCGTTTTCATGGTTTTCGAGGATGCTAAAGCCGTTAGTGAGGTCAAAATAAAAATCCAAGATGGCCACTGCTATAATTTTTGCATAGTTCATCATGGGAGTCGTTTTCATAGTTTTCGAGGATGCTAAAGCCGATAGTGAGGTCAAAATGAGAATCCAAGATGGCGGCTGCAATAATTTTCGAATTGTTCATCATGGGAGTCGTTTTCATGGTTTTCGAGGATGCTAAAGCCGTTAGTGAGGTCAAAATAAAAATCCAAGATGGCCACTGCTATAATTTTTGCATAGTTCATCATGGGAGTCTTTTTCATGGTTTTCGAGGATGGTAAAGCCGATGGCGTGGTCAAAATCATAATCCAAAATGGCGGCTGCGATAATTTTCGAATTGTTCATCATGGGAGTCGTTTTCATGGTTTTCGAGGATGCTAAAGCCGATAGTGAGGTCAAAATCAAAATCCAAGATGGCGGCTTCAATAATTTTTGAAATGTTCATCATGGGAGTCGTTTTCATAGTTTTCGAGGATGCTAAAGCCGATAGTGAGGTCAAAATGAGAATCCAAGATGGCGGCTGCAATAATTTTCGAATTGTTCATCATGGGAGTCGTTTTCATGGTTTTCTAGGATGCTAAAGCCGTTAGTGAGGTCAAAATAAAAATCCAAGATGGCGACTGCTATAATTTTCAAATTGTTCATCATGGGAGTCGTTTTCATGGTTTTCGAGGATGCTAAAGCCGTTAGTGAGGTCAAAATGAGAATCCAAGATGGCGGCTGCAATAATTTTCGAATTGTTCATCATGGGAGTCGTTTTCATGGTTTTATAGGATGCTAAAGCCGTTAGTGAGGTCAAAATAAAAATCCAAGATGGCGGCTGCAATAATTTTCGAATTGTTCATCATGGGAATCGTTTTCATGGTTTTCGAGGATGCTAAAGCCGTTAGTGAAGTTAAAATCCAAATCCAAGATGGCGGCTGCTATAATTTTCAAATTTTTCATCATGGGAGTCGTTTTCATGATTTCCGAGGATGCTAAAGCCGTTAGTGAGGTCAAAATCAAAATCCAAGATGGCGGCTTCAATTATTTTTGAAATGTTCATCATGGGAGTCGTTTTCATAGTTTTCGAGGATGCTAAAGCCGATAGTGAGGTCAAAATGAGAATCCAAGATGGCGGCTGCAATAATTTTCGAATTGTTCATCATGGGAGTCGTTTTCATGGTTTTCGAGGATGCTAAAGCCGTTAGTGAGGTCAAAATAAAAATCCAAGATGGCCACTGCTATAATTTTTGCATAGTTCATCATGGGAGTCTTTTTCATGGTTTTCGAGGATGGTAAAGCCGATGGCGTGGTCAAAATCATAATCCAAAATGGCGGCTGCGATAATTTTCGAATTGTTCATCATGGGAGTCGTTTTCATGGTTTTCGAGGATGCTAAAGCCGATAGTGAGGTCAAAATCAAAATCCAAGATGGCGGCTTCAATAATTTTTGAAATGTTCATCATGGGAGTCGTTTTCATAGTTTTCGAGGATGCTAAAGCCGATAGTGAGGTCAAAATGAGAATCCAAGATGGCGGCTGCAATAATTTTCGAATTGTTCATCATGGGAGTCGTTTTCATGGTTTTCTAGGACGCTAAAGCCGTTAGTGAGGTCAAAATAAAAATCCAAGATGGCGACTGCTATAATTTTCAAATTGTTCATCATGGGAGTCGTTTTCATGGTTTTCGAGGATGCTAAAGCCGTTAGTGAGGTCAAAATAAAAATCCAAGAGGCGACTGCTATAATTTTTGAATTGTTCATCATGGGAATCGTTTTCATGGTTTTCGAGGATGCTGCAGCCGATAGTGAGGTCAAAATCAAAATCCAAGATGGCGGCTGCGATAATTTTCGAAATGTTCATCATGGGAGTCGTTTTCATGGTTTTCGAGGATGGTAAAGCCGATATTGAGGTCAAAATCAAAATTCAAGATGGCGGCTGCGATAATTTTTGAAATACTTGTCATGGGAGTCGTTTTCATGGTTTTTGATGATGCTAAAGCCGAAAGTGAAGTTAAAATCCAAATCCAAGATGGCGACTGCAAAAAATGCAGTGTTCGAGGGGCAGTAAGCGTGTACCTAACACAATAATATTTTAAATATCATATTTTTATCTAAACTGAAAAGTTTGTTTTGTTTGTTTTGGAATTGAAAAATTCTTTTTGAGATGGATAGTTTTTGTGTTTTAATCATAGGTGTCGTTTTCATGGTTTTCGAGGGTGCTAAAACCGAATGCGAGGTCAAAATGAGAGTTCAAGATGGCGGCTGCTATAATTTTCGACTTGTTAATCTATTTCATCATGGGACGTAACGAAGGTTGAGTGGATGAAGCGTAACTCAGGGGTGACGACAAGCAAACTTACAAGTAACTCTCATGAGTAGGGCAAAAGTACTAAGCCCCTCCTTTTTGGACATCCCCCCCCCCTCCCAATTGTATCTCAAAAGCTAAGAGACCCGTGTTCAGAAAAGTAAAAACCATTTTTCAAAGTTGCCCCTTATGCCTGGCCCCTTCTGAGTTTTAAATAAGGTTTTAGATTGAATTAGGGGGTTCTTAAGGGTTTTCAAAATCTTTTAAGTGCTCTCACGGATTTTAAAATTCTTTTAAGTATCATAAGGAATTTACAATTTATTTTGCTTTTTTTTTAATTTTGTTTCTTTTTTTATTGAATTAGCTATAAGGGTTTTCACAATATTAAACATATTTTATATAATTTAATAATTAACAAAATCTTTTAAAGACCATGGATTTTCCAATTCATTTAAAGATTCTTATGGATTCTCAAAATTTTATCAAGGTAAAGAATACTTCTCCAAAACACGACCCCGCGAGCTGCTTGCAGCTCGCGCAACGCGCAAATACTAGTCTATATATATAAAATTCAAAACTGACTGACTGATCTGACAACGCACAGCCCAAACCGCTGGGCCTAGAAACTTGAAATTTGGTATAAGCCCTCCTTATACCACGTAGGTGAGCACTAAGAACGGATTTTGCGAAATTCGGCCCCTAAAGGGTTGTTTTTGGGGTTGATAGTTTGTATGAAACTTCGCTACTACAGGTGCTAGGAATCCCAAATTTTGCATGGGGTGTCTTTTTAGACCGTAGATGCTCATTATGACGGGATTTTGCGAAATTCGACCCCTAAGGGGTTTGTTTTTGGGGTTGATAGTTTGTATGAAACTTTTTTAGTACAAGTGCTAGGCGTCTCAAATCTTGCATTGTGGTACTTTTTAAGATGTAAATGCTCACCAAGGTGGAAATTTTGAGAAATTCGACCCTTAAGGGGTTGTTTTTGGGGTTGATAGAATAGAGACTCAAATTTTTACATAGGGGTTCTTTTTTGGACGTAAGTAATACATAAGACAGGATTTTGCGGAATTCGATCCCTAAGAGATTGTTTTTGGGGTTGACAGCTTGTATGAAACTCTGTCAATATACGTGCGAGGAGCCTCAAATTTTGCACCGGATTCCTTTATAAGACTTAGATGGACACCATGGTGGGATTTTGCGAAATTCGACCCGAAAGGGGTTTGTTTTTGTGTTTGATAGTTTGTATTAAACTTTGTTACTACAAGTCAAAGGCGTCTCGAATTTTGCGAGGGGTTCTTTTTAAGACCTAAAAGTTCACTAAGACGGTTTTGCGAAATTCGACCCCTAAGGGGCTTTTTCGGGGTTGATAGTTTGGAGACTAAAATTTTGCATAGAGATTCTTTTTTGGACGTAGTTGCGGGTATTTTGTGAAAATAGACCCCAAGGGGTTGAATTAGGGGTTGATATTTTTCTAAACTTCGTTTCTACAAATGCTAGGAGTATTAAATTTTGCAAGGTTGTTCTTTTATGACGTAAATGCACACCAAGGCACTATTTTCTGAAATTCTACCCCTACGGGGTTGTTTATGGGGTTGACAGTTTGTATGAAACTTTGTTACTACAAATGCTAGGAGTTTCAGCATGGGGGTTGTTTTAGGACCTAGGTTCTCACTAAGGCGGAATTTTACAAAATTCGTCCCCTTAGGGGTTGTCTTTGGTGTTTGTAATTAGAGGACTCAACATTGCAGGGGGGTTCTATTTAGAATGCAGGTTCTCACTAAGAGAGGATGATACGAAATTCGACCCCTAAAAGTTTGTATTGGGGTTGATAGTTAGAAGTCTTAAATTTTTAGGACCTAGGTGTTACCTAAGACGGAATATTGCGGGTTGATAGAATTTTTGTTGAAGCCGGGACTAGAAATTCACAAAGGCAAAGTTCGAAAATCACGCGGACGAAGTCGCGGGCGTAGTGCTAGTTAGCCATATAATAGATTATGTAAACATAAAAAATGGACTTACGGTAATACGACTGCCCCTTTTTTGTAACCGAGTCAAGACGCTCCTCTAAAAAGAAAAATTGCTGATTCAGAAATTAAGATGTGTTAAGAAAATTTAGTCACAATGATCCAACAAGTAATTTTAGTTTAAGGTGCTCCCTCATCGGATAGATTCGCCTGTAATGTAAGGGCGCTCCCTCACCGCGAGCATTCACCTGTAATGTAACGTTACAGATTCGAACATTCGAAGACAATAGGGCATCAAATTGCGCACTTTTATGTTACACTAGCTGTTGCCAGCGGCTTCACCTGCTACAACTCGAAAATTATCCCACGGGAACATAAAATCGGGATAAAAACTATCCTTTGTGTTAATCCAGGTTATAAACTATCTGTGTACCAAATTGTAGCCAAATCCATTCAGTGGTTTTTGCGTGAAAGAGTAACAAACATACCTACATACACACATACATCCTCACAAACTTTCGCTTTTATAATATTTGTAGGATTACAGGTGAATGCTCGCGGTGAGGGAGCGCCTTTATATTACAACTTCGAGCATTACTCCACTTTTTTTTTTTTTTTTTAGGTGGCAAAATCATCAAATGAGTCCCCCGCCCCGGGCGGGGCGGAAGGGACTGTCAGGCTCTTACTGACTAAAATCCACCCGTGTTCCTTCCTGTACCCTTTACGTTCCGGGGCCACGGTAACCTGGGTTAAGAAAAAAACCCGCGACCCCAGCAGGCATTTGGCGCGAAACACGACGCACCACCGACCCGGGCTTGGTCCTTGGTCGGACGGCGAGCTACCCATAACTCACCGTCCGCAAGCCCGCTCCACCGCTGTGCCCTCTGCTAATCAGAGGGACACGCGTTGGAGCGTCCACACGACAGGCTATTCGCATACGGGCAAAGAGACCCCTTAGGCACACAGTGCCTAAGGAAGAGTTTTTGCCCGCATCCCAGGGTGCACCGGCCCGAAAAACTGGTCTTCCCCCCGGACGTATCCGAGAGGGAACTCCAGTCCACGGGCGCACGTGGAGGTTTCCTGTCATAGCACCCCAGCATTACTCCACTTGTGATTAACGTCGCATTTACATGATGAAATTAGTTGCATGACATTAGCTTTACAAAAAATATGCGCATAGCACGAAACTAATCCAGTGTCATGAAAGTAATGCATGCATTGTAAAACTGAACGTTTACACGTGAAATTACCGGTCAAATTAGTGTCATAAAACTAATTTCATGCAACTAGTTTCGTAATGTAAATCCGGCTTAAATGTTACGCCGGCGACGGCGGCAGGCCGCATACGTTACATTATACACGCGAATGCTCGTCAGTAAGGGAGATGGAGGTACTACTGTAATGTTAAGCTCAAAGTCGAATCTGTAATGTTATATTACACGCAGAATGCTCTTGGTGAGGGAGCACCTTTACGGTTTATTAAATAATCCTTAAACTTTCTAAATCACATTATGTAAGAAATCAATTTTTCTATCGCCGTACGAGTAGTAGAGAATGCACTTACCAGGGAGCCATAACTGCTATGCACTTGCGATGCTAGTTCCTGAGAACAATCAACAATTCTTTAGTATAAAAGGTACCACCACGTGTTCAGTTTTACTAGCTAATTTCGTGGAGCACCCGAGTTCCGTGTTCCATACCGGGGCCAAAACTTCTAGATCATTCTATAATCCATATACTATTACAGAATGATGTAGAAGTTTTGAATCCGTGCTACATCCCTGCTTCGTTCCGAGCTCGGATGGCGGCTCGATCCTTCATCCCTAACTATTTATTAAAGACTAGTTTTACACCGCGGCTTCACCCACGCTGCTCGGTTCCTGTAGGTCGTAGTGTATGTTATATAGCCTATAGCCTTCCTCGATAAATGGACTATGAAACACAAAAACAATTTTTCAAATCTGTCCAGTAGTTTCGGAGCCTATTCAATACAAACAAACAAACAATCAAATCTTTCCTCTTTGTAATATTATTATACTTTCGAGTATAGACTAGCTGTTGCCGGCAGTACTACTCGAAAATTATCCCACGGGAACATAAAATCAGGATTAAAACTATCGATAATATATATATCTATAGGTTCTTGCGTGAAAGAGTAACAAACATCCATTCATCCATTACATACTCACAAACTTTCACGTTTATAATATAGTACCTAAGTAGGATAGGAAGGTAGGAATTAATGTTTTTAGTTTTTAATTTGAACCTTATTTATGTGAATTTAAGAGTCATTATTCGTTTATTTTGCTACAACGATAAGTTATTAAATTAAAACTTACATCGTCCGATCTAAGCATCCTGGATCTGGAATCGTTCACCCGATTTCTCTGCGAAACAAAAAAAAATTGATATGAGGTGCTTTCCTAAACAAACAGGTAGGTACGGGTCGGCACTTATCGGTGCAGGTAAAACTTGATTAAAGAAACCAACAAATCAGCTAAGGGAACTTGCCGATGACGTGAGGCGAAACAATTCGACCGATGGAATCGGTCTACAAGTGAAAATCATCCTTACCACTACGAAATATGACATAAAACGTACGGTTATCTACGAGTAGATGAAAAACAGTAGAAATTGCAAATCGCACTAATCGCGTCATGAGCAAGCTCCCTAAGGCCGCTGCCTCGAATCTTGCGGGCAGCGGGGCGGCAGCGGTGGCGGTGCGGGAGCGGCGCGGCCGTCACAGACCCGTTCTCGAAACTAGCGGGCAGGGGGGGGTATTACAACCTTTTTTAATTCCTTGCAGTTTTCGGGCAGTTGAATTTACGGCCTTAGGCAGGCTTGTTCTATTTCGTATTATGACGTACGTAATTCTGCAAGGAATCATCCTGGATTACTTGTCTCTGGATGATTACGACGGGCTAGCGAATTCGTTCAAAAATCGAATCGACAATTTACCGATGATTACCGGTTTTATAAATTGTGTGTGAAAATAATCTTTTTCATTGTAAATTTAGGAGATATTTTAGTTAAACTGTATTTTAATAACAATTTAAATATTTACAATCAAATTGAGCAACATTTACTGTCATTTTATGCAAAAACTTAATACCAAATCAGATCGTATTGCGATACTTTTTTAGTCTGTGGCGGGTTTGTTTACCAAAACAAACAAGATTATCGTATTTTATTTATTTGTAATGCCACTATGTAGTGCTTTTTATTGCATTAATAAAGAAGCACACCGTTTTCCTACCGCAGAGAAAGTAAGGAAACAAAATGGACTAAGAAATGAACGGAAAATTTTGAAAAATGGAGCTGTTCCAACACAACAATGTTCTAATTTTTAAAGCAAGAGCTAGAAATGTTTCAACAAGTGAAGGAATGATAAAACCTAGGACGTTTATTCAAACCGAAAGACAGTGTACCTAGTTCTCTTAAAATTGGCTGCGAAATTGTCGTAGGTACCAGAAGCAGTCGAGGAAGTGAAATTAAAAATGTCTGCTGATACATTAAAGACTGCCCAATGTACCCAAATAAATATTGAACACAAGTTTTGGCTCCATTGGACTGTACCATTTCTGGAATGATGCTGCGCGAGACTATTAATTTTAAGTGTTTGAGTTGATCATACAATTTGTTTGGTTTATTCAACCCTACGTCCATTGCTACGAAAGATTATTTATTTCGTCACCATGTCTCAAATCTAAGCTCTGTATATTTTTTTTCTTACACTAACTACGACAAATAAAACAATTTTTTCAGGAGTAACATGTTTTTTATTTAGAACAAAATATTACTATATGAGTAAATGTTTACGTATATGAATCTATATAATGCTTAGCGTTCAGTAAATGAGTGTATATGTGTCGTAAAAGGTAAGAAACAAGTCAGTAAAAGTTACTAATAAGTGGCATAAACTGAATGATTTTGGAGATGCCAATTTTGACAGTTAATCCGGCCTTGAAATGTCATTATGTAGCTTGCAATACGAAATTTCCGGGCACAAGCACAGGCAGAAGTCGGTATGAGGTCACGTGACCGTTTTACTGGCCGTCATTGTGTGATCGTAATACGACTAAGCAAGGCAGTTCACTTTAAGGCGTAAACTGACAGGAATTAAGAGCTTGTAATACGCCCCCAGGTCGCGCATCACTATAGCCGCGTAGTGTTGTGTTCGTGATTGTGTCGTCGAGATATTTGTTTTTTTTTTTCGCGAATGAATAGTCTGAACAATGACGGCAACATCTTTTTTATTCAAATTTATTCCTAACGCTCGATTTATTGTGGGCAAACACTACAGCGCAGGCGCGCGGGCGGTGACCGCTTGTCAAGTACATCGCTCGCTGCCCGCTCCCGCCCCGCTGCCGCGCCGCTGTTTTCGAGTGTCGCACCGGCTCCACACGTTGGCCCCAACGCTCGTACCAACGGAGACGGCGCTATACCAGAAAGCAAGACGCAAATAATTCTATCTCGTTTCTTAGTATAGCGCCGTCTCCTTCTATTCGGCCAACAGGGCCAATGTGTGGATCCGGCGTCGGTCTATTTGATTATACGCAAAACATCCTGCCGCTCCCGCGCCGCCGCCGCCGCGCCGCTGCCCGCAAGATTCGGGGCAGCGGCCTAAGGGACTTCAACACATGGCGCGATGCGACGCGATTCGAACGAATTCCTACTACAAGTGAAAATCAACCTTACCACTATAACAGACATAAAACACTTTGTTATCTATGGGTAGATGACAACCAAAATACGATGGCCATTAACACAAAGTCAAGTCAATCGAATTCCATCTTTAATTTTTAGTGGCAAGATTGATTTTCACTTGTAGGGAATTCGTTCGAATCGCGTCGCATTGCGTCGCATCACGCCATGAGTAAAATACCTTAGTCTCAACTTGTGTTGTGTATAATCAAATCTATCTGACTAAAGTCCACCGTTAGGCCGTATACAGAAAGAAAGCTGGAAACTTATAAGCGCTTACCTGCGCTTGACAGCGCTGATAACCCGCACAGGAAAATATATGAACGCGCGCCGATAAGCACTGAACGATGTCCACAAGTTCCGACAAGCTTCAATACTCGCTGGTCAGCGGTGGGCGCTGCAATTTAAAATTAATAAAACCTGCTTCTTTTGTGTAGAACGGACCAGCGCTGACAAGCGCCGGTAAGCGCTTATAAGTTTCAAGCTTTCTTTCTGTATACAACCTAACTCTTCATTTGGCATTTTACATCGCAGGGTCACGGTTACTCGTTTAGGCAATTCCGTGACCCCGGCAGGCTTTTAACGCTATATGGGTGCTTCGTAAAATTGCTGACAGTTCTTTGAGGCGCGGAACTTGACGGCTAGTCGTGAGGATTAGGACGAGTCCTCGTCCCGGCATGGTCCATGACCAGCGAATCATCAATTACTAAGGCTGAGGTTCCACTGAGGCTGAGTGGAGCGGTGCGGAACAGAGCTGTGCCGCTATTCACCAATCACATGGCTAGAAATTCGGTGCACATGGTCAGTCATGTGCATTGTCCAAATGATTGGTGAATAGCGACGCAGCTCGTCTCCGCCTTAATGGAACTGCAGCCTAACTGCCGTCCGTATGCCCGCGAACTGCTTAACGCCTCATCATCGTATTCTTTTTATTATTTACGACTGTTACTATAAGCTTTTTCTAATCATCATCAGCCTATAAATGTTCCCACTGCTGGGACGCAGGCATCCTCTCTGTGAGAGGGAGTGGGCCATAATCCACCACGCGGGCCCAGTGCGGGTTGGTGGGTGTCACATGTCTTCGAATTTTTGGTTGTAGGACATGCCGGTTTCCTCACGATGTTTTCCTTCACCGTTTTGAGAGCAGTAGTGATGAATTAAATTACACAAAGTAATGCGCCTGGCTGGGTTCGAACCCACGACCTACAACTCGTAAGTCGGGGCCGATACCACTTGGCCACCACTGCTCTAAGCTTTTTCTAAAATAATTGAAACACTTACCCCTGCCGCTTGTGCTATGTCCCCTGGCGATTTGATTCGAGCATTCTGAAAATAAGAAAATGTAAAAATCTTGTGCTATGAGAAATAGCCATTGTGGCAATAGCTCACTGTTGGAATTTATTGAAATATTTAATTGTTGCTTGTGAAAATTAAAAATCTTACCACTTCATTGATTATCAGGTCAGACGCCCGATTCTGAAAGTATAGTATAAGAATAAAAATCATATCTGGTATTTTGACTTAAAGTTAATTTTAATTCTGTGCCTGTTTAAATAAATAAAGAAGAAATTATTTAGTAGTGTATGTAGAGATTCCTAAAATTTGTCTCTGGCGCATACAACGACGATATATGCGCATACGTCACTTAGCTCTCGCCGTGGTTTTTTTTATCGCGGTAAAATCCTTCAATAGCTCTTTATGTTCCAAGGTGACGGTTACCTGATGAGACAGTCCTGCGGCTCTCTAAGGGGTGTCATTCGGAGTGAAGGTCTGAGGCATTTGTTCTGGTGGCCTAGCATAACATCTTTAAGAGTGAGTATGTAGGCTGTTGGAAAGAGACAGAGCTATACAAGTCGTCTAGCGCCATCTCGTTCCTCGTGAAGTCGAGGCGCGGCGGGAAGAGCTCCGGCGCGATCTCAGGGCAGTATGGAAGGAACGACTGTCGCGACCGAAGGCCGGGCACGCCGCAATTGCGGCGGTAAGACCCCTCTTTGAGGAGTGGCTGGAGAGAAGTCATGGCGTCCTGACCTACCGCTTGACGCAGGTCCTCACCGGACACGGAAGTTTCGGGAGGTACCTGTGTCTGATGCGAAAAGAGGAGACGCCTGGGTGTCACCACTGCGAAGATCGCCCGGAGGACACGGTGGAGCATACGGTGCAAGACTGCCCCGCTTGGGCAGAGCACCGGCGTGTCCTCACGGCTGCGATAGGCGGAGACCTCTCGCGCCCAGCATTGGTCGCGGCCATGCTGCGGGGCGAGACGGAGTGGGAAGCGGTCGCCTCCTTCTGCGAAGCAGTAATGCTCGCAAAGGAGGAGGCGGGCCGCGAGCGAGAGAGGACAGAGTCCTCCCTCCACCCCACCCGCGGTAGTAGACGCCCACGGCGATGGACGTCGCTTGATGATCTCCGGCCACCGTAGGCGCGGGCATGCGGGCAGCGAGTAAAGGGCAACTCGCTGCCCGACCATGGACCATGCCCGGGTCGACGGCGCGTTGTGTCCCACGCGCGCCTCATAGAGCGTCAGCATAATGACGGGGCCCCCCTCTCAGAGGGCCAAAGCCTGCCGGGGTCGCGGGATTATTTCCTTACCGTGACCCCGCAACAGAAAGGGCTATTGAAGGACACCGTGGATTTTAGTCAGTAGAAGTCTGACAGTCCCTCCCGCCCTGCCCGGGGTTGGAGGACTCATTTGATGATTTTACCACGCTAAAAAAAAAAAAAAAACAAAAAGCGCCATCTCGTTCCCTGAGCGAAACTAACTGACGCTTCAAGACCTCATGGTCGGCTACCTGCAGTGGATGTGTTGCGGCTACATGATTCTAACCTTATATGAGGCTGCGTCGAATGACGGGGGATGCACGAGCGAGGACATGCGCGCGGCCAGCGGGGAGGGGGGAGGGGGGGCGGTGGACATAGGAGTGCGCTCGCGCATCGGTGGGAACATGCTGGGCTGGAATATTAACAAAGTGCCTTTACCGTGGAGAAATCTTCAAATATATGTTGTCTGGAAAACGAAGGGTAGGTTATAGAGCAAGAGCCCGTGAACCCCAGACCTATGTTATTTTATAAAGGCTCAAAGTTTGTCAGCGGATGCTCCCAACACTGGTAAGAACGATGACCATTTATGGAGTTTGGGTTATGGTGGCTTTGGCAGGTAAACGGTACTAAAGATGCGTAAAATATAAGTTTACTTACGTCATAGTATAAAAGCTGATTTTTATATATAATACTCGGGTAATAAGTAGATGATGTTTCCTCATCAGCCAGACACTTATCATGGTGGCAACCCCTTGCCAGACACCCTTAATGTTCACGAAATTATAAGTTTACTTACGTTATAGTATAAAAGCTGATTTGTTTAAACAATACTTGGGTAATATGTAGATGATGTTTCCTCATTAGCCAGACACTTTTGATAGTTCCAACCCCTTGCCAGACAAACATTGTAAATAGCCCAGTCAACTGATGTTCAATACAAGGTATTCATTGAATAAAACTTATGGGGAATTTATTCAGCTTTTATTTTTTTCATATATATTATGCCGCTAGGACCCATGGTTTCCGACTTTCCGAGATATAAGCGAAAAACCAAAAAATGGTACCTACGAACCCCTCCCTCCCCCTTAGCTCAAGGGCTAGGGATGGAGTCTTTCGATATGTTCTCCTCCTAACTAGTCGAAACAAAGTTGCGTAGTCAAAAAATGTGTTCCAAGACTTTCCCTCTATACCTTGTTTTGAACATCCGTTGACTGGGCAATTTACAATGTTTGTCTGGCAAGGGGTTGGAACTATCAAAAGTGTCTGGCTAATGAGGAAACATCATCTACATATTATTACCCAAGTATTATTTAAACAAATCAGCTTTTATACTATAAGGTTAGTCAAACTTATAATTTCGTGAACATTAAGGGTGTCTGGCAAGGGTTTGCCACCATGATAAGTGTCTGGCTGATGAGGAAACATCATCTACTTATTACCCGAGTATTATATATAAAAATCAGCTTTTATACTATGACGTAAGTAAACTTATATTTTACGCATCTTTAGTACCGTTTACCTGCCAAAGCCACCATAACCCAAACTCCATAAATGGTCATCGTTCTTACCAGTGTTGGGAGCATCCGCTGACAAACTATCAGCCTTTATAAAATAACGTAGGTCTGGGGTTCACGGGCTCTTGGGCTATTAGGTAGTTAAGGGTAGTTAGTAGGAAAGAAACACATTTACACGAACAAACTCATTTACACGAACAAATCAGTATTTTTGAGTAACCCTATCTCATTCTGCCTCGTAAAGGCGTCATCATACAGAAAAACTTGAACCTCCCATATCAGTGAGCTGCAGTACTACGTGACAAAAAAGATGCAGGAAATTGTAATGATCCCTTCTCGCAACCTTCCCACTTCATGGCGATCCAGAAAGGGGCTAGCGTGCCGCGGCGTCGGCATCAGCATCAGGAGATATTATCATAGGGTGTGGCCTGTGGCGGCAATGTTTCAAAAAAGGAAGACTATGTGAGGGTGATAAATTCAACGCATTGCTCTGAAAAATAGTTTCTCGATGGTATAACTTACATCGTACGCTTGTGATTTCGCTTGTTGCTTGTTATCTTGGTCTCGTTGCTTGGTATTTTGGTACCATTGCTTGGTATCCTGGTCCCGTGGCTTGGTATCTTGGTACCATTGCTTGGTATTCTGGTCTCGTGGCTTGGTGTCTTGGTACCATTGCTTGGTATCCTGGTCCCGAGGCTTGGTGTCTTGGTACCTTTGCTTGGTATCCTGGTCCCGTGGCTTAGTATCTTGGTACCATTGCTTGGTATCCTGGTCCCGTGGCTTGGTGTCTTGGTACCTTTGCTTAGTATCCTGGTCCCGTGGCTTGGTGTCTTGGTACCATTGCTTGGTATCCTGGTCCCGTGGCTTGGTGTCTTGATACCATTGCTTGGCATCCTGGTCGCGTTGTTTGTCTTGCGGCCACGGCGAGGAATCTCGGTGCCTCGGCTTATTCTCTTGCTGCCATGTATTCGATGTGCGAATGTACTCCTACGGAACATATTATGAATATAAAGCATTTCATATACCTACAAAGTCCATTAGGGACTCTTTAAATGCTGTTATTATTACTTATTTCCACATGCACAAATGCATAACAGAGAGTCACGTTAGTTTATTTCTTTTAATAAATGGCAATTTCATTAAATCCTTTTCCTTTTTTCATATGGGTTTGTATTGTAGTTAGGGGGTGCCGTAGAAAATCTCGCCCAGGGCGCTGGTAGTGCTAAAACCGGCACTGCACATCCGCGCGTTCCCGTACGTCTAGTTCTTGTCGTGAATGCTACTCCCGCATGTTAGCTTAGGCCAACTCCCGCTCATGGCCCAGTCAATCCCAGCCGTGACTAACTTGGCTATGTTAGTACTCACCACATTTTCATAGTTCTGGTTCTTGCCAGTGGGCTGGTGCGAGGCGGCGGGCCTGTGCTTGCCCACACCGATGTCCAGCTCGTTATAATCGTGGAGTACTTGCTGGAGTACGCCCGGGGGCTGCTCCGACTTAGATGCAGCAACGGGCTGGTGGGAATCGGCAGAAATAAATGTTTAATAGGTTCTTAATGTAAAGTGGAACAAAAGCAACTACAGAAACCTTTAGAAGTTTAGGCGATGTGAATGAACCTTACCTGCGTTGACCTCGCGACTTTTGAACGTGGGTTCCAGATTTTAATGCCTAGTTCGAGTTAGTGTTTTTTTAATGTCTCTGAATATTTGAATAATACGATGTAGAAATAGCCACCTTGGTCGAAATTAGCCAGAATGACTGTTATTATTAAGTATGCAATACCACTACGCTACCATCCATCGGGTCCCTGGGGTCCCAAATCGCTTTATGGTGATTCGAGGAATGCTTTAGGCGTAAAATTTCTTCTAGGGAGTAATCTCAAACCTTGACGAGTTAAAACTAAAGATATTTTGTAATATTTCCTGCCTTTATTGTATACCGACCTGTGCAATGACGAGGTTGATCCCGGGCACGAGGTGTGCGTCAGCCCGCAGCATGCACCAGAGGTCGATGATGCCCACCTCATCCGGTGGTGGGCCGTGAGCGCCCGCTGACCCACTGGGGGCGCGAGCGTCCCGCAACTGGGGGCCGGCCAGCTGGGGACGGGAACGCGATTCAGGTGGCTTATCATGGCATCTCCAGTGAGGAAACGAGAAGGCGCTAGACGTTTTGTATAGCTCTCTCTCTTTCCCTCACTGGAACTACTCTGGCTTTAAGACGTCATGGTAGGCTACCGGATAGGTAGTCTATTTACCGAGACATTTACCTAGTCTATTACGATACGATCAATAGAAGCCGAGCAACGGGCCAACGGCAACGGATGGGGGGGGGTGGGTATTACAACGTTTTAAAACCAGGTTTGTTCCAGTGAGTGAACGAGATGGCGCTAGACGACTTGTATAGCTCTGTCACTTTCACTCGCCGGAATAAGCCTGGTTTTAAGACGTTGTAATACCCCCCAGGTCGGTTATCATTTCTGGTACGAGTGATAGCCTAGACCTGTGTTTCATATAGCTACAACCTTAGGGATTTGAAGTCAAGAGTGAATAGGTTACTTCTAGGCAAGCTTGATTCACCATAGACCACATCATCGCTTGCCATCAGGCGACACAGTGGTCTAACGTGAGCCTAAAAAGGTTAACACCCCGCCCTCATTTTCGAGGTGTCAATGCTGGATTATGAGGTCTATGGAATTCCTTCTGTTACGAAATGTGGCCTGAAACGACCTTTTTTCCTATCTATAAGAAAAGTTTCTCCCACACTAGGATTTTTTCCTGTGCCGTGGATGCGTTTAAGAATATTTAAACCCACAAACAGTTAAAACCGGAACAGTTGTACTGGATAGAATATTTGGTTGATATGGGGATCGAACCATACAGCGCGATCGAACGATACCGTCAAAATCATTTGTTGACCAAATCTGACTGGTAAATAGATCAACAGCGGTATTTTCTGCCTTTCAAACAGTCTATTGTCACATTTATTTGAACTTGCATTATTCCCTGATGCACTCCACATTCTTACTTAATAATATATTTGTGACGAAAATTTCCTTCTCCGCCCAAGCCAAAAGTGGAAAGATTTGGAAGGATAATTGTTACACAAGAATAAAGTCCCGGGGGACAGTTACGAAACTTTACGCGTGCAAACGTGTGGTTATATTATGCTAGTAAAATAAAATTAGAACGTACCAAAGCCACAGACATGTCGGCTCTCGTGTTGGCGTGTAGCAGAGCGTCTCTCAGAGGTACGGAGCTGATAGCAAAGGGATAGTCTTCACTGTCCAACTCGCAGATCACGATGGTCATCTCCGCCTAGTACACACAATGTTACATGGATCCTCTGTGAATAAGTCTTGGTTGAATTTCAGACTAAAATCATAATGAAGACGAACCATTTGAAAACTACCGTCAGGTGAGTATCAGACATTATGCTGAACTAGGCCTATTTGGCTCAGCAATATCATTCTTGTTTAGAATTAGTAGAAGTTTTTTTAGGGATATGTACCTACATCAAAAGGGAAAACGGGGCGTTTTTCTGAGAAACAATCTGAAAATCATAGGTATCAAATACTCAAGTCTACAATCCTTTGGATCAGAAGGAAAACTCAAACGTCTAAATACAGGTGGGTAGATGTCACAAAGTCATTAAATTTCTTAGTTGTAGGATATGCCGTTCACTTACGTCGGCGTCGTGCCGTTCACTGGATGGTATGCCAATTCACGAGGAAGCCATTCAAAGTGCCTGCCTGTTCACACTCATCCCCACAGACTTAAAAATCAAAAAATAAACTCACATGTCTCAAATAATTCAAGAAGTCCTCGGTAACATTGATGTCGTACTGCGTGGAGAAGTCGAAGACGACGACACGACCGGCGCGCATGCGAGCCATCGTCACAGCTTGGTTGTAGAACCTCCATTTGAGGACGAGGTTCTTGTCGCGGGAGTATAGGACAGCCTATATTGAGAAGAGAGTATGGTAGGAAAATGTGTTAGGGATTTACGGACAGAATAAAATGGAACTTACTTTCCTGCTAAAATGAAATTGCCAAATATAAGGAACGTGAATCGAAAAGCCATTATAATACTAATTCAGAGACAATAATGATGAAGACTGCTTTTGGCGACAAATATGAGCCTATATTATTTGTATAGATCTCCATGATCATATACTATAGGTTTCTCAGCTAGGTAGGGAATATGATTGTCTCAATTGCTGGACGTTGTCTGGGGTGGCAAATCATCAAACACGTCACTCGATCAAAGCTTATTCACATGTCATTACACGTCGTATTATACGTCTAGGAAAACGCCTGTTAATGCGTGTTTCCTAGACCTATCCAAAGCATTTGATATGGTGTCATTATGACTTGCTGTGGCAGAAGCTGTTAGAAGATACGACGGTGGATAGGGGAGTTATAGCAATGCTAAGGTATTGGTATAACAACCAAATCAACTGTGTCAGGTGGGCAGGCTCGTTATCGAATGAGTATAGGCTGGAGTGTGGAGTGAGACAGGGTGGCCTGACCTCTCCTCGGCTCTTCAGTCTGTACATAAACCGGTTGATCGCTGAGCTCAGCAGCACTTATCAAGGTTGTTATGTAGATGGTACATGTGTTAACAATATTAGTTACGCTGATGATATGGTGCTGCTGAGCCCATCGATCAACTCGATGATCAGCCTGCTTACGATATGTGAGAGGTACGCGGAGGCCCATGGGCTCAGATACAATGTTAAGAAAAGTGAAGTATTGGTATTTAAGGCAGGCACTAAAACATACCCGATTGCAACACAGCTGAAACTTTGCGGAAGTCCTTTAAACCAAGTCACATCTTTCAAGTATCTGGGCCACTGGGTTTCCGAGGACCTAGGGGATGGCTTAGATATTGAGCGTGAGCGCAGGGCGTTGGCTGTCCGCTGCAATATGTTGGCCCGCAGATTTGCGAAATGTTCGACTGACGTTAAGGTAACTTTATTTAAAGCGTACTGTCAGTCGTTCTATACATGCGGTCTGTGGGTCAACTACACGCGGAGGGCATACAACGCTCTGCGCGTTCAATACAATAACGCTTTCAGGGTGTTGGTGGGGCTGCCGCGCTACTGTAGCGCCTCTGGCATGTTCACAGAGGCGGGCATAGATGGTTTTCATGCAAGCATACGAAAACGTTGCGCCTCCATCATGCACAGGGTACGCGTCAGCCCCAACAGCATCCTGAAGACTATAGCAGACAGATGGGACAGTCCTCTACTGGGGCATTGGATACGCCTGCATGCCATTGTGGCGTAAAATATAGGTAGTGTTTTGTTTATTCTGGTAGTTTTTAAGTACTAACAATAGTTTATAAGTTGTTTGTATACTAACCAAATGGATTAATTTGTCCGAAAATAAAGAATTATTATTATTATTATTATTATTACCACGTTATACCACGATTACTGTGACCAACAATTCTTTAACGAGCTTGTCGAAGGAGCGAGGAAACTCAGTAATCAATCAAAAATCACATGATTTATTTCAAGTGGATCAGTTACAGGCACTTTTGAATTATGAAAAGACAAAAAAATAAAAAGTATTAAAAATAGTTATGGTACAACAATCGCAATCACAAGACATAATAACTGTGAAAGTACCTACTGTAGGTGGCCCTTTCAAAGCGTAGATCTCTATGGAGAAACAGTTTAACCTTGAAGATATGTTCTTAACTATACTTAGTCTTATTAGGTAATGTATCTACCAACACCCAAAAACTTAATTACCTCGTCACATAGCACGACAGTCCCGATGTGTAGCGTGAATATGGAGCACGGCGCGTGCGCATCCCCTATTTCCGGCGTGGCGGGCGCGGGGCGGAGGGCGAGCGAGCGGGGGGGAGGGGAGGGAGGGGTCTGGGACGCACACGAGGGGCGGGGGGTGTGCTGGGGGGAGATGGTACAGTCAGTGCCCGTCATTATGTGACTCAACTTATACAGCAGAATAAGGGAAGATGGGTCAAGTAATGCTGGCCTCTGACAGTACTTAGACAGAAACAGTGCACAAGCATGTACTGCACCAAATGCAGGTCTCGTCCATTAGGTGGATTTCTTGTTATCTGACTTAAACTGCAACGCTAGTCTCGTGGTCGCAAGCTCGACTGCTAAGTGTGAGATCCTAGGTTTGAAATCCAGGTCGGGAGCCAGGTCAGTAGGTCCCCTCAGTAGGTCAGTAGGCCCGGAATCTGGAAGTTGGCAGTATGGAACTTCCATGACACATGCACCCGGGTGCATGTGTCATGGAAGTTCCATACTGCCTCTCAAGACTTTCATGCACCCGGGTGCATGAAAGTCTTGAGAGGCATGGAAGTCTTGCACTATCACATCGGACTAGGACACAGGAATTCGCACAATAATTTCTCTCTCGCCCATGAATAATCAGCACTGTGAATGGCCGCCATGACCTTAAACGGGCAGGAAGGCTGTACAAGTGTACACAATTTGGTACATGCAGTCACAATACATTGTATTCTTTTGCACTTACTACCCACCACCATGCTAAATGGCCACATAAAATCCTGGGCCATTGCATATAGATTTGAAGAAAAATCTTTAAACGAAAAGATACCAGCTTACCTTCGAACAGCAAACCTTCTTGAGGAATGGTAGGACAATATTAATAAAACAAAACGCATTATGAATCAAAAATATTTATTTTCATATACCTACTCATCTACTCCCAAGCATTCTAGATAATAATCTATTCAATGTAACTACAAAATAATAATAAAGCTAAGATCCTTGTGGAACAAAATTACGAGAACAATATAATCTAAATATTTTACGTCAATTTATATAAAGATATCTGTAATAATGACCAATACAATACACAGCGTTAGAGACGCACAAACTGTTATGAGCACAAATGATTTTCCCCAATACATTTACCGTTATTTAAACGAAAATCAACTGTTCCATACATTTTGACTGTGTAAGTATTGCAATATTTCTCATACATTTCTAAGGAAAATGAGCGAGATAGGACGATATGCCAGTTACTTGTGATAACAGTTTGTGCATCGATGTTCCAAACACCTTGTATAACAATCTATAATAAATACATCAAATCACAATAAATACATACGTGACTACAGTATAATTATGCGTCGATATTCCAAACACCTTGTATATCAATCTATACTAAATACACCAAACCACAATAAATAAATACTCGTACGTGACTACAGTATAATTAATAATACCCGACACCTTCAAGTCCAATTAACATTTTATCAAAATAATTAGCTAGCAAAACTTGAAGAGTAATCATATCCTAATAAGGCATATCTCAAGCATATCATTTACTCAATTTTAACTAACCTGTTCTAGTCATTAGGGTATTTACTTCAACGCTAACGAGTAAGGAAGTTTTCTTTTAAGTCTTAATATCAAAAATAAGACTGGCCTTTAAATTGAATTTTGGGCAATAAGTACAACTTTCGAATACACATTGCGGCATTTTAAAACGTATTTACTTACATTGGCCGTGGTAAAAGCGCTTTAAACAAAATAAGCTCTCACGTAGAAGCACGCTGTTATTTCTTTTTTCTTTAAATTATTTTATATAGTCCCACAGCTGGGCAAAGTCTCCCCCATAACCTCCTCCTTTTGTGTGGCTCTTTCTGTGCAATCTCTCATAAACGCGCCTTTGTCATCACGCCAGCGTTTCTAATGCCTCCCTCAGCAGTGACGGCCGTCCGGCACCCTTTGTGTGGCGACTGTTATTCACTGAGACGCATTTCGTGTGCCGATCCGATATCTAATGCTACTGTAAGCCTCTTCGTACACAAGGCGACTCAAGTCTTACGATACCTTACGACTTTGACATCCATTGACGCATGCCAGAGTACGAACCTCTGGATTTTTATTGCGATAGTCAGCTGGATACCAAAGTCGTTAGGTATCGAAGACTTGCGTCGCCTAGTGTACGGATGGGCTAAATCGAAGTTAACTACAGTATGACAGTAGAAAGTCGCATCACCTCAGCGGGTCTGTTGGCGTGCAGTAAGTTCTTGCAGTGCCGCAGCTCGTGGGAGATGGCGTTCAGTGCCGCCTCCATCTGCTGCGCGGGCGGCGTGTGCGGTTGGGTGCTGGGAATTGGGACTTATGTTAGGAGGATATTAAGGCTAGATTTGCGTGCCTTTCGCACGTAAAGGGGGTGAGACACAATCACGTGAAGTGTTCATTTAAATCTTGAAAGGATTGAGTTACATTTAAATCTTATCCCTTAATGATGACGAAATTCTCTTTTTTATGAGTTCCCCCGCCCTAGAAGGACTGTCAGACACATACTAATGTCGACAATATTTATTTATTTTATTTTAAAGAAGGTTTTTATTCTTTCAATTTTTTATTTATTTAGTGATAGACACGCTCCATAGTCTTCGCTTACCATTCAGCTAGTTAGTCAGATAGTTGACCATTATCTCACCTGATGGTAAGAGAAGATATGGTTGATTTGGCCAAGCACTGTCCAGTAAAATATACACATTTTTACTTACGTATTTAAATACATTTTGCCTGCATCATTTGTATACCGTCCTGTAAAAGAAATGAAAAAAAAAAACATTAACTTTCAAATATTAAAAGATTAAATACTTTTACAGTTAGCACTGCTACTTATGGAGAGATCAGTTTTCCACTTTTGATCCCGAAAAGCTATTCATAACAACTAGATACACAATCAGCGACAAAAAAGTCTTCACCAAAAGAATGACCAAATCAGAGAGGCGTGATGGATGGTGATACTTTAAGATTTACTTACTGCTGGTACTAGGTTGCATCTCGCCCTCACTCAGCGGGTCTGGGGTACGTGAGTCGTCCGACCTCGTAGTGGTGGTGTACGTCAGTGTCCGGTCCTCGCCCGGCGACAAGGGCCGCGACTTCACAGGACTTTTCTCTGTAATAGGTTTAATTGAGTGGGTTTCAGGCTCAATCATCATCATCATCATTATCACTGGCACCTTTTTTACGTGGTATCCAAAATCCACGGTATCCTTCAATAGCCCTTTACATTCCGGGGTCACGGTAGCTCGTTAGTGTGCGTATTGCTGGGGGGCAATTATCACTGGCATAGATATGTGCAAACAGCAAGTTTAAAACTGTTTTACAATTTTTCGTTATAAATTTCAACGTGCTTGCGTATCAAAATTTTTGGTAGACATTTTTCTTTGTAGACCGTACATGGCGGAAATTTATTAAGGCGATAAAAGTACCGCAGTTTTGCTTACCCTCTTAGTAACAGTGTCCAATAGAACACTCGGTTATAGACAAACTTTAAACATCATTTTATTCTATCTTCGAAATATTGAAAGAAACAGGATAATATATTCAACAAGGGGTCGCGGGACTGTCTCAACAAGTAACTGTGATCCTGGAACGTAAAGGGCTATTGAAGGATCACCGTTGATTTTAGTTAGTTCAAGTCTGACCGACCCCCCCGCCCCGCCCTTATGGGAGCACTATTTGATGATTTTATCACGACAAAAAAAAAATACACTCGAACAAGTGAACTTACTTTCATTCTCCATGGGCAGATCAGATAAGTATGACATCTCATTGTCGGTGTCAGGCGCGTCAATCTTATTTGATCCGACCGTGTACGTCCCGCGCTCCGATGTGGATTGCCGGTAGCGTTCTCTCGGAGTTCCGATCTTCAACGCTTCGTTGTCCTGTACTTGGACACCTGAGGAATAAACTCTTTGTTAAGCTTATCAGTAACATAGGAACAAGCCAGCATCCTCCCCTTTGTAAAATCACTCAGTGACTGCGCCAACCGTGATCATATTGGCATAGCTGGTTTTTGGAGATTTCGGCAAGAATCAATGAATTCATCAAATATTGATGCTGGCCAGCAACAAATTAGACATTGGTTATATCTGTTGAACGGAACTCAATTCGAATTTGGAATGGTTTTTTGCCAGCTGCTTCTGATTGGACGGCAGGTAAATTCGGTCGTTGATTGGTTACAGGCTAAACATCGGCAACAAAGTTCGGGATTTAGATTGCAACTGAGATAGTAGAAACAAAGACCCGACCTGGTGACCGGTAAAATTTGGTTCCAATATGGTAGCGGGAAATTATCCCACGGGAATTTAGGTTTGGGAACCGAGAAAATAGGTTTCTTACGTGGGATGTAACTCAAATCTCATAAGTGGGGCTACCTAAAAGCAGGTGTCGATACTCAAAAAATGCAACCAAAGTGGCCTTTGCTTTTAGCTTTTCTGGAGTGGCGAAAATTCACACATCTATCCAAAATTTCGCATTCATAAATATTAGTAAGTTTTACCAAAAGTTTTCGTTGTCAGTTTGACAGAAATTCTGGAAGCTTCCTATACGGTCGAGCTCACCTTTACTCTTGTGATGGCTGGTGCAGTACCCGCCGCGCTGCCCGACACACGTGCACACGAGCGGCTCGTGTGGCTGCACGCTGCGCACGCACACGGTGCCGCTGCTGCGACGGTACATGGACACGTCGCGCTGCTCACCCATCTCCTTCATGCGCGCTGCATCTGCTACAATAGTAATAACCAATAGAGAGTCACTCATGCCTTGTTAAAAAGAGATTCTGGAAAACAACGAGGTAGCATCGTAACTAATATTTTAAATGCCGATAGATGGATCCGGAGACGGATTTACAGGCTTTTTTGCATTAATCTTGAAGGGCTAGAAATAAGCAGTTGGCGTAAGCCGTACACAATTATTAGTTATGGAATAATTTTAGGGCTTCTAAGATTTTTGGGAGAAGTTTAGGTTGATTAGCTTCTACTATTTTATTAGAGAGAGTCCATCTGAACGAAAATTTGTGTCGCGCACCGGTGGAATTGCAACATTAGATTAATCCTATTAGTAAAATAAACTATCTGTAATCAAAACTCACCACTATTAACGGAGGTGGTTGGTGCTTGACTTGCCTTCTCCAGAGGCTTATCTTTTGCGCACTGGGCCATATCTGCAGCGTGTTCAACTACCCTGGCTACTTCGTCAACAGTCGGCGCATTTAGTATGGGTAGCATCCGTTCACTGAACATTTGGACTCTCGCTGTAGGTGGTTTTACTTCAATTAGCGGAGCCACCTCTTTACCTGTGCTACCCTGAATAAGTTCTCTTTTTTCCTGATGCGCAAGAAGTGGCACGTCGGGCAGGTTTACTCGATCAGTTGCTTTGTTGCATGTATGTTTTGCGAATACGACCGAACCCTCCTCGATCCAACGCGCTCCTTCCTTTGTGTCCTTCTTGTTTGGGCTTTCTTTCTGATCTGCTTTCAACAATATTTTCTTTTCTGCTTTGAGAGACTCCCTGCGGTGAATGTACTCGTTTTCTCTCTCCTGAAGGAGAGGCACGTCGGCTACATTGCCCGGCTTATCTGGCGTAATGCCTGTTTTCCGTGTAGCTTGTAGCTTTTGACTTAATAGCAATTCTTCTTTGGTCAAGCTTCCAGTCTTTTCTTTATCAGCCGCGTCTTTAATAAAATGGCAGAACATGTTTTTCTTCTTATCTTTTTTGTTGTCTGATATTGGAATGGGATCTGGTGTTTGTAAAACATTCTGAAGATCTCTATTTTCACATAGTTCCTTTTGCATCCCAAGTGCAAGTTTATTAATTTTAAGGTTATGTTTTAATTCACATTCTTTATCGAACGAACATCTGAAAAGTAGTTTTACAATTAAAAACAACGAAATATTAAATTAAAACTGTGTTAGATAAATGATATTTATTCAGCAAATTGGTTTTCTTAAACTCTTTTACACGTCAAAGACACTATTTTTACACTAGATGAGGCCGGTGTTTCGTACCTGACTACTCTGAGAAGAAACATCCGAAACAAACTCAGAGGTCACAGTCTCTTTTAAAGTCCAGACAACTTTGTATTGAATCAGATATATGAGAACCATGCAGGTGTCTGAGGTGGTCTTTTGAAGAAAGAACCACACAGATTTGAGTGGGCCTGTCCAGTCAGTGCAAGCATGTGTCAGTTACCGTGTAGCTCAACTCAAAACACAAGGAGCTCACCGAAATGACGAACAATACCAAAGAAAGGACATTTGGGTAGGCCGCATAAATAGCTCAAACTGTCAGACAATTAACCGCAAGAAAATAATAAAAAAAGAGTAGAATAAAATGTAACCCACATTTGTTCTCATATTCACAAGCTAGTAAAAACACAAAAAAAAACATAGAATGTTGATCACGTAAGGTCACTAGTTTGTTTGGCTCAGGACATTGGATTCGGTATGAGTTATTTATGGAAACATACATTTCGACTTGTTCGACCAGCATACCCTGATCGGCATTTACTTTGAAGCCAAGCGAACATTTTCCAGCATTCCATTTTGGCTAGGCCAAATTATTCCCACAAGTTGCAAAAAACTTTAAATTCATACTTTCCACAAAAATGTTAGAAATTAATAATAATAAAATAACAGTAAAAACTCACGCGGCACAATACTGGCAGTCCTCTTCCTCCTTCGTCTCGCCTGTCTGTCTGGGTGCTGTTAGCTTGTCAGCCAACGTTTCTGTCATAGGTAACTTCAACTTGCCGGACAAAATGTCGTCCTCAAAATAGTCGTTATTGCGCGCTCGCTGTGTACCTGTACCTACTGTGACTTGCGGTGACTTCTTCGGTAGTCCATCTATTACAGATTGTTTCCTGGCTAACCTAGGAATGCCAAATCCTAATTCTGGATTACTCGGTACACTTTCAGTGATTGATCCGGACCCGTTGGACTGATTTTCTTTAAATTGTGCCATGTGTCTCTCTAAATCCGACTTAGCTAATACCCCTTCATTCTCTAAATATTTTAACTTTTCTGGGTTAATTGAAAGTCGTGGTGCTGTAGAGAATGACTTCACAGAAACTGTATCCGGTTGGCTACTATCTATAACTTCATTCTTCTTCTTTTCTGTAATAGTAAGCTTGGGAATAGTTTCTTCTTCAGTCGGACTATCGTAATCGACTATATATTCATCAAAAGTGTTTGAAGAGCGTTCTTCTGGGATCACCAGCGTGCCATTAGAGCCCTGTACAGTCTTCGCTCTGGTATCTTCGGATGATGGTATGTCCAAATGTGTCGAGCTGCCCAAGACTTCTATTCTTAGTATTTTTCCCCCACGATTCAAACGCTCGTCAGATGGTTGAGTTGGGAATGGCAACGTTGGCTCTATTTGTTCTACTGATATTTCGACCTGTGAAATAGAAGCGTTCAAAGTGAGTCAAATGGACCGTTGATGATCATCAGTTCACTGGTCTTTTTCACGATCAATAAGGGCTACACCACATCTGGCAGCACGGAATCGCCTTTTTCCGTCGCCCTTTCTCTTTCTGTCGCTTAGAACTGCCATTTGCTAGACCAAGACAGAATGCATAATGCGATAGCACGCGGCGGAATCCGTGAGGCGGCCGGCTGCTGTCGCATTGTCTCGGTCTAGCAAATGGCAGTTCTAAGCGACAGAAAGAGAAAGGGCAACGGAAAAAGGCGATTCCGTGCTGCCAGATATGGTTCAACCCTAAGCTATCTGCGTCAGCCATGGTTTTATTTTAACGTACATTTTTTTTGGATGAAGGATTGTCCCCAATATAATTAATACACATGATGACAACGTCAATTGAAAATTTATTTAGCAAGATAAATCGCATCACCAAAAACACGTTGCTAACATAAAAAAAAGAATCGTATGAAAGTGATGAAAAAAAATATTGTTTCTAAGGTTGTTCTAGGGTACTGTTTATTGAAAAAATAAAAAAAAGTTTCGTGCCGTGAAACTTAGTACCTTTGATATTTCTTCGAGGGATGGGGGAGAGTTACAATCCGCGTTAGCAAGTCTGTCTAGTTTGGTTTCCGGTAATTGTGTGGCCTAAAACAAATGATATCGCAACATATTCAAATTATTGAATAAATAGTAACAAAAAAGAACTATGGTTTAACATTACCAGGAACACAAGCCACCAATATTTAAAATAAATTTTGGGGTCTACATTCAAGCAAAAAAATATTTTTTGAGCTGGCACATATCCTAGGTCAAAATTAAAGACAAACTTTGCAATAGTTGCGGGTATATTTACTCACAACCACAACTCAATTAATAGAGAATGGAGCCTATAGCAGTCTTTATAACAAAAAAGTAATTTGTACCATGCTACTACGTATACCAAAGACCTCCCTTAAGTCTTTCCAAGAACCTAGCTTCACGCATCATCTCAAACCAGACTTCTTTTTGTCACCTCTATAACCGACCGTGTCCCTAGCAATTGGTTATTTGACTAAAATATTTAATTGGTCCGTCAATAGACTATCATAAAATATGGACGTCTGACAACTTACACCGGACAACTTACGTCTGAAAACTTACGTCTGACGACTTACGTCGGACGTCTTTCGTCGGGCAACTTAGGTCGGACGTCTCACGTCCGACGACTTACGTCTGACAACTTACACCGGACAACTTCCGTCTGACAACTTACGTCTGACGACTTACGTCGAACGACTTACATCTGAAATCTTACGAATGACGACTTACGTCGGACGTCTTACGTCTGACAACTTAGGTCGGACGATTTACGTCGGACGACTTACGTCTGACTACTTACGTTGGATCAATTATTTCGGACGACTTACGTCTGACGACCTTATGCCGGACGACTTTTTCGGACGTCTTACGTCGGACGACTTACGTCAGACGACTTACGTCGGACGTCTTTAGTCGGACAACTTAGGTCGGACGTCTTACGTCGGACGACGTCAGACGTAATTTGTACCATGCTACTACGTATACCAAAGACCTCCCCTAAGTCTTTCCAAGAACCTAGCTTCACGCATCATCTCAAACCAGACTTGCAGGTCATTTTGTCACCTCTATAACCGACCGTGTCCCTATCAATTGGTTATTTGACTAAAAAATTTAATTGGTCCGTCAGTTGGACTATCATAAAATATGGACCTGTATTTTTTTTCTTTTGTAACGTAAACCAAAAATGACGGAGATTCGATGCTTAAAAAATGTAACCGCCTTCAAAAACAACCACAAAAAAGGGTAAAATAACCTACAAAACTTTTATTCGGAATTAAGTGGTTTTTTGTTGATTACATTTTTTTTTGCCACCGACTTCCGAAAGAAAAGTTTTGTAGGTTATTTCCTCCTAATTTTATCCTTTTTTGAATTCGATAAAAAAATGGCATTAAGACACAATTTAGTACAACTTTTATTTGAATTCTGGCGTCAGCCCCCACTAATTCATTGAACTGTCAAATAGCCCATGGTGTGGAAACTTGACCAATCAAAGGAACACTGTAGATTCTAGTCAGTTCTAGTTTGAAAGTCCATTGCGCTCCACATAGGACAGGAGGATTTGATTAAAATAGTCTGAGCACACTATAGTAGTCCGAAAGTACATTTTTATATGGAAAGAACTTCTGAAGAAGGCAGCTTTGTTTTTTTTTTTGGTAAAATTGTCCCACCTGGAGCGGGAATGTCTCACTGTACTGGCTAAAATCCACGGTGATCCTCTAATAGCCCTTTACGTTCCAAGGTCACGGAAACCTGATGAGGCAGTCCCGCGATCTCTAGGCATTCAGTAGTCTCTGGCGACCCAACGTGAGTTTGAAATTATGCGTACCTCTTTCAACTCTCCGAGCAAAGGTGGAGGTCCAATTGGTACAGCAGGCTTAATATCTATTAACCCTGCAGCGCCAATTATTCCATAATTCTTCGAGTTTATACATTCTTGCATTTTGTTTGGTGGAGCTCCAAACTTTTGAGACACCTATAACGAACGACAGGTTTTACAAACTAACTTTTGGTACACATTTCATACGAAACAGCTGCACTGCCCGACGACTTACGTCTGACAACTTACGTCGGACGACTTACGTCGGACGACTTGCGTCGGACGACTTACGTCCGACGTCTTACATCTGACGACTTACGTCTGACAACTTAGGTCGGACGACTAACGTCAGACGACTTACGTCTGATAACTTACGTCGGACGACTTACATCTGTAAACTCACGAATGACGACTTACGTCTGAAAACTTACGTCAGACGACTTACGTCTGACAACTTAGGTCAGACAACTTACGTCGGACGTCTTACGTCTGACAACTTAGGTCGGACGACTTACGTCTGACAACTTACACCTGACGTTTTACGTCGGATGACTTACGTCTGACAACTTAGGTCAGACGTCTTACGTCGGACGACTTACATCGGACGTCTAACGTCTAACAACTTAGATCGGACGTCTTACGTCGGACGACTTACGTCTGACAACTTACGACTGACAACTTACGTCGGACGACTTACATCGGACATCTTACGTCTGACAACTTAGGTCGGACGACTTACGTCAGACTGTATTTCAGTATTTCGATATTTGATATTCGGTATTCGCCATTCGGTCATTCGATATGCGATATCAAACATTCGCGATTCGATCATTCGAAATTCGATTACCCGATTTTCAATTTTTGGATTTTCGGTATTTCGGTATTTCAGTATTTAAATATTTGATATTCGGTATTCGCCATTCGGTTATTCGATATGCGATATTAAACATTCGTGATTCTATAATTCGAAATTCGATTATTCGATTTTCAATTTTCGGTATTTCGATATTTCGGTTTTTCAGTATTGCGGTATTTGATATTCTGTATTCGCCATTCGATTATTCGATATGCAATATTAAACATTTGCGATTCGATAATTCGAAATTCGATTCGTTTTTAATTCTCGGTATTTCGTTATTCTGTATTCGCCATTCGGTTATTCGTTATGCAATAATAAACATTCGCGATTCGATAATTCAAAACTTAATTTATCAATTTTCAATTTTCGGTTTTTCAGTAGCGACCGACCGAAATTTCGGTTTCGGTTTCGGTTTCGGCCGGTTTCGGCCAAAAAATCTAGTTTCGGCCTTAGTTTCGGTTTCGGCCAAAATATAGCCGAAACTCAAGTGTTCGTACATTTTCGTGCGTCGTTCGGTAATATTCGTAGCTAACACGTGCTTGCTCGCTGGCAGGGCCCGGCTCAGTTTGCCACCGTCCATTGAATCGTGAGTGGAGGTTATGTTTTTGAGTTTACTGCCAAGAGTAAGTCTTGTATTCATGTTATGATAAAATATATTTATTTTGTTACGAGTACGCGCGGTAATGATTAAAGAACTTATCAATCGTCAAGGCAGTGACTGTATTCGAAATATAAGTTAACGATTTCTTCTTTGAAATAATGCTATTTTTTTTTCAACTCAGTAATTTCGTATTGCTGAATATAGTGCGATTGTTGAGATTTCAAATCCAGTGAAACATCGAAAACAATGATTTTTTATAATTTAGAATAGATCATGGCTCAGTAGAACATAGAAATATGGAAATTTCTCAAAAATCAGTAATTTTCGTAAGTTTGCCCTATAATCTGTGTCATAACTTCCCAGAATTTGATCCTTATGAGCAACACTATCGACTGGTATAATAATATAGGTTGTGATTTTTTTCCAAAATCAGCGATTTTTCTAAAATCCCCACCCCAGCCGCAGTGGTAGACGCCCACGCGATGCGAGTTCGTTGGCCGATCTCCGTCCACCGTAGGCGCGGGCATACGGGCGGCAAGTAATGGGCGACTCGCTGTCCGACCATGGACCATACCCAGGTCGACGGCGCGTTGTGTTCCACGCGCGCCTCAAAGAATGTCAACATAATGACGGGGCCGCCCTTTAGAGGGCCAAAGCCTGCCGGGTTCGCGGGACTCACGAATTACCGTGACCCCGGAACGTGAAGGGCTATTGAAGGACACCGTGGATTTTAGTCAGTACGAGTCTGACAGTCCCTCCCACTCTGCCCTGGGTGGGAGGAAAAAAAGTATTAAGAAATGTTTAAAAAAACAGTAAATTTCAGAAAATAATCGAAATTTTAAGTGTGTTAAAATGTTTCGGTTTCGGTTTCGGCCGAAACTGAGAGTAAGGCCGAAAGTTCGGTTTCGGTTTCGGTTTCGGCTGAAAAATCAGTTTCGGTCGGACACTATTCGGTATTCGCCATTCGGTTATTCGATATGCGATATTAAACATTCGCGATTCTCGAAATTCGATTATCCGATTGTCAATTTTCGGTATTTCGTGAATTGAAGTGGATCAATTACGTCAGACGACTTACGTCTGACGACCTTATGCCGGACGACTTACGTCTGACAACTTACGTCGGACGACTTAGGTCTGACAACTTACACCGGACGACTTACGTCAGATGACTTACGTCTGACAACTTAGGTCAGACGTCTTACGTCGGACGACTTAGGTCTGACAACTTACACCGGACGACTTCCGTCTGACGATTTACGTCGAACAACTTACATCTGAAATCTTACGAATGACGACTTACGTCTGACGACTTACGTCTGACAACTTAGGTCGGACGACCACGTCTGACGACTTACGTCAGACAATTTATGTCGGACGACTTACGTCGGACGTCTTACGTCTGACAAATTAGGTCGGACGATTTACGTCGGACGACTTGCGTCGGATGACTTAAGTCAGACAACTTAGGTCGGACGTCTTACGTCGGACGACATACGTATGGCAACTTACATCGGACAAGTTATGTCGGACGTCTTACGTCAGACGACTTCCGTCAGACAACTTACGTCGGATGACTTACGTCTGACAACTTAGGTCGGACGACTTACGTCTGTCAACTGACGTAGGGCGACTTACGTCGGACGTCATTCGTCGGACTACATACGTCGGACGTCTAACGTCTGACAACTTAGGGAGGACGTCTTACGTCGGACGACTTAGTTCGGACAACTTACATCTGTCAATTTACGTCGGACGACTTAGGTCTGACAACTTACACCGGACGACTTACGTCAGATGACTTTCGTCTGACAACTTAGGTCAGACGTCTTACGTCGGACGACTTAGGTCTGACAACTTACACCGGACGACTTCCATCTGACGACTTACGTTGAACGACTTACATCTGAAATCTTACGAATGACGACTTACGTCTGGCGACTTACGTCTGACAACTTAGGTCGGACGTCTTACGTCGGACGACTTACGTTTGACAACTTACATCGAACAAGTTATGTCGGACGTCTTACGTCTGACAACTTAGGTCAGACGACTTCCGTCTGACAACTTACGTCAGACAACTTACGTCGGATGACTTACGTCTGACAACTTAGGTCGGACGACTTACGTCTGTCAACTGACGTAGGGCGACTAACGTCAGACGACTTACGTCAGGCAACTTACGTCGGTCGTCTTACGTCGGACGTCTTACATCGAACGTTTTACGTCGGACGACTTACGTATGACAACTTACATCGGACAAGTTATGTCGGACGTCTTACGTCTGACAACTTAGGTCAGACGACTTCCGTCTGACAACTTACGTCAGACAACTTACGTCGGATGACTTACGTCTGACAACTTAGGTCGGACGACTTGCGTCGGACGTCATACATCGGACGTCTAACGTCTGACAACTTAGGGAGGACGTCTTACGTCGGACGACTTAGTTCGGACAACTTACATCTGTCTATTTACGTCGTGCGAATTACGTCGGACGTCTTATGTCCGACAACTTTGGTCAGTGACTTAAGTCTGACAACTTACGTCGGACGACTTACATCGGACGCCTAACGCCAGACAAGTTACGTCGGACGTCTAACGTCGGATGACTTAGGTCGGACGACTTACGTCTGTCAACTGACGTAGAACGACTAACGTCAGACGTCACACGTCGGACTACTTACGTCGGACGTCTAACGTCAGACGACTTACGTCTGAGTAACTTACACCGGACGACTTACGTCTGACAACTTAGGTCGGACGTCTTACGTCGGAAGACTTATGTCAGACAACTTACCCCGACTTAGTTCGGACAACTTACACCTGTCAATTTACGTCGGGCGAATTACGTCGGACGTCTTATGTCCGACAACTTAGGTCAGTCGACTTCCGTCTGACAACTTACGTCGGACGACTTACATCGGACGCCTAACGTCTGACAACTTAGGTCGGACGTCTTACGTCGGACGACTTACGTCAGACAACTTACGTCTGACGTCTAACGTCGGATGACTTAGGTCGGGCGACTTACGTCTGTCAACTGACGTAGGCCGACTAACGTCGAACGTCACACGTCGGACTACTTACGTCGGACGTCTAACGTCTGACAACTTAGGGAGGACGTTACGTCGGACGACTTAGTTCGGACAACCTACATCTGTCAATTTACGTCGGGCCAATTACGTCGGACGTCTTATGTCTGACAACTTAGGTCAGACGACTTCCGTCTGACAAGTTACGTCAGACTACTTACGTTGGATGACTTACGTCTGACAACTTAGGTCGGACGCCTTAAGTCAGACGACTTAGGTCTTTCGGATTTCGGTATTTCAGTATTTCGGTATTTAAATACACACATCAAAAGTGTCTAGGGATCAAGCATATTTATGCGGATTTCTTGAGATTGAGATGTGGCTTTGTAATAAGTTTATGATTTTATAAATTTATATGGATCCTTTTTGGTGCATTTCATAATTTGAATCAGGAACTGTAAATCAAATTCGAGTAAAAGATGAAAATCAGCTGTCAATATTTTCCCTATAAAAACATACAACGCATTGAAGACATTATTAGTGCTACTGTTTCCCTACTACTGATTAAAACCAACGTTATTATGGAGCGGCGACGTCATTTAAGCAGGGAAGAAATGCTCAGAGCCGTGGGAATGACAGAAGCTGGTTCCCGGCAACGTACTGTGGCTTTAGCTCTGAATACAAGTCAGAGTGTTATCAGTCGACTTTGGACACGTTACCGAAGCACTGGTACCGTGGCTGAGCGCCATGGAGGACGGTATCGCTGCACCACACGGAGACAAGACCGATACATTCAAATCTTAACTCGAAGAGCTCTAACAATAACCGCCATGATGTTAGCCGTGAGGCTTCATCACTCTTCAGGGAACTTAATTAGCGACCAAACAGTCAGAAACCGCTTGCATGAAGTGAACCTTCATTCCCGAAGACCGCTACGGGTACCACCTATAGCAATGCACAATCGTAGGATTCGATATCAATGGGCTCTTGAACACAGAAATTGGGCAGAAGAACAATGGCGTTTCGTGTGCTTTTCTGATGAGTCTCGTTTTGGTATGAGACCGGATACAAGACGTATACGACACTGGAGAACCCCTGGACGCCAACAGCGATTAAAATCCTGCCAGGAAGTCCATCCTTATAGTGGTGGAACCATCATGGTATGGGCGGGTATTTGGATCGGCGGAAGAACTGAGTTGATTTGGATCAGAGGCAACCTCAACGCTCAAATTTATGCTGAGACGATTGTATCAGACGTCATCGTTCATCTACAAGTGCAAATCGGTCCCTTATTTCAGTTAATGCATGATAATGCACGACCGCACACCGCAAGAGTTGTAAGACAGACTCTCGCCGCAGCTAACATCAATGTCCTGCCCTGGCCTGCTCAGTCGCCAGACTTGAACCCGATTGAGCATGCATGGGATATGCTACAGAGAAGAGCTCTGCCGAATATGGAGGGTATCCAGTCGCAAGAAGACCTTTTTTTGTTGTTGCAACGAACATGGGCGGCCATTCCACAGCGTGATTTGGATGAACTCATTTTGAGTATGCCAAACCGATGTTCTTATGTTGTTAGTGTTCGCGGTAGAAACACGGATTATTAATTGTTTAAGTTACCCAATAAAATTTTAAAGAAAACTGTTATTTCAGTCTTTTTTTCGAACTTTAATGTTAGTGGTTCAAATGTCAAAAATCCCTTTATTAGGAAAATGGCAAATTTCTTTATGAATGCAAAGGTGACTTGGTTTATCGTTACTGTGACAAACGATAACACTTTATTTGATGAATCCTTAAAGAACATTTTAATTAATATGAATCAGGAGAAAAGTTATTGCAAAAATATATGTTGATCCCTAGACACTTTTGATGTGTGTATTTGATATTCGGTATTCGCCATTCGGTTATTCGATATGCGATATTAAACATTCGTGATTCTATAATTCGAAATTCGATTATTCGATTTTCAATTTTCGGTATTTCGATATTTCGGTTTTTCAGTATTGCGGTATTTGATATTCTGTATTCGCCATTCGGTTATTCGATATGCAATATTAAACATTTGCGATTCGATAATTCGAAATTCGATTCGTTTTCAATCCTCGGTATTTCGTTATTTGTTATTCTATATTCGCCATTCGATTATTCGTTATGCAATAATAAACATTCGCGATTCGATAATTCAAAACTCGATTTTTCAATTTTCGGTATTTCGATGTTTGATATTCGGTATTCGCCATTCGGTAATTCGTTATGCGTTATTAAGAATTCGCGATTCGATAATTCGAAATACGACTATCTGATTTTCAATTTTCGTTATTTCGGTATTTAGGTTTTAAGTATTTCGGTATATTTGATATTCGGTATTCGCCATTCGGTCATTCGATATGCGATATTAAACATTCGCGATTCGATAATTCGAAATTCGATTATCCGATTTTCAATTTTTGGATTTTCGGTAATTCGTGATTTCGGTATTTCAGTATTTCGGTATTTAAATATTTGATATTCGGTATTCGCCATTCGGTTATTCGATATGCGATATTAGACATCCGTGATTCTATAATTCGAGATTCGATTATTCGATTTTCAATTTTCGGTATTTCGATATTTCGGTTTTTCAGTATTGCGGTATTTGATATTCTGTATTCGCCATTCGGTTATTCGATATGCAATATTAAACATTTGCGATTCGATAATTCGAAATTCGATTCGTTTTCAATCCTCGGTATTTCGTTATTTGTTATTCTGTATTCGCCATTCGGTTATTCGTTATGCAATAATAAACATTCGCGATTCGATGATTCAAAACTCGATTTAGCAATTTTCAATTTTCGGTATTTCGGTTTTTCAGTATTGCGGTATTTGATATTCGGTATTCGCCATTCGGTTATTCGATATGCAATATTAAACATTTGCGATTCGATAATTTTAAAATTTGATTTTTCAATTTTCGGTATTTCGGTATTTCGATGTTTGATATTCGGTATTCGCCATTAGGTAATTCGTTATGCGTTATTAAGAATTCGCGATTCGATAATTCGAAATACGATTATCTGATTTTCAATTTTCGTTATCGGTCTTTAGGTTTTTCAGTATTTCGGTATTTTGATATTTGATATTCGGTATTCGCCATTCGGTCATTCGATATGCGATATTAAACATTCGCGATTCGATAATTCGAAATTCGATTATCCGATTTTCAATTTTTGTATTTTCGGTAATTCGTGATTTCGGTATTTCAGTATTTCGGTATTTAAATATTTGATATTCGGTATTCGCCATTCGGTTATTCGATATGCGATATCAAACATTCGTGATTCTATAATTCGAAATTCGATTATTCGATTTTCAATTTTCGGTATTTCGATATTTCGATATTTCGGTTTTTCAGTATTACGGTATTTGATATTCTGTATTCGCCATTCGTTTATTCGATATGCAATATTAAACATTTGCGATTCGATAATTCGAAACTCGAATTATCAATTTTCAATTTTCGGTATTTCGGTTTTTCAGTATTGCGGTATTTGATATTCGGTATTCGCCATTCGGTTATTCGATATGCGATATTAAACATTCGCGATTCGATAGTTCGAAATTCGATTTTCAATTTTCGGTATTTCGAGATTTGAAGTGAGTCAATTACGTCAGAAGACTTACGTCTGACGACCTTATGCCGGACGACTTACGTCTGACAACTTACGTCAGACGTCTTACGTCGGACGTCTTTAGACGGTTAACTTAGGTCGGACGTCTTAAGTCAGACTACTTACATCCGATTAACTAACACCGGACGACTTACGTCTGACAAGCTACACCGGAAAACTTACGTCGGATGACTTACGTCTGACAACTTGGGTCGGTCGTCTTACGTCGGACGTCTTTCCCAGGTAGCATTTTTACGTCATTATGTCGTCAGTTTACGGTACTGCTCGACGTGAGAGACGTCATGTCTTGACGTCGGGGGCTCCCATCAGATGTCGTCAATTTGTCACAGCCTCAAGACGTCAGTTTACAGACGTTACAGAGACGTCATATACTGAATTTATAGGGACGTTACTGGGCCGTACGTATTAGGGCAGCCACTGACGTTGGAGTGACATCATATACTGAATTCATAGGGACGTTACTGGGCCGTACATATTAGGGCAGCCAATGACGTGCAAAACCATGTATAAATCCGCAGGTCTCTTTGGAGTGGGTTTTTATTGGAACACTGTTAACACTGATAACCTTGACACTTCTATTCACTGTACCGATGCATTGCTCTCAATAACCTCTCAACGAAACAAAATTAATTCTTCAGACCTTATACTATCGGCGGTAACGAAACCATAGCGACTTCTATTTCGACTACAACGCCATCTATCGAGCTAGGCGGTACTATTTTTCGAAACTTTAAATAAATATTGATCGCTGTGATTCCGTTCTCGCTGTAACTTCTAGTAACTAATTGCTTTGCCGATTTTTATATTTTTATGTGTTATCTTATCCTTAAATACATAGGTTTGTAACCTTTTTCATTTTTAAACTTCATTATTTGATTGATTTGACATCAAATAATGTTGTTTAAAAAGGAAAAAGTTTTGGATTACGTAACAAAACCTACGTATTTAAGGATAAGAAATCACATAAAAAAATAAAAATCGGCTGAGCAATTTTTCACTAGAAGTTAGAGCGCGTTATGTAAAAAGTTAATTTGGAGTGACACTGAAATCGAAATTTTGTTGGATTTTTATACTTTCCTATTCTAACTAATACATTTAAACAAATACAAAAAGAATTTGAGGCTGAGGAATTTTTCACAGAGAGATAAAAGCAATTTTCATGTTAAGATAAAAAAAAAACGGAACTTCTAGGCTAAATTTTTTTTGGATTATTGTGCATCTGTAACCTGTATCACCTACTCTCATCATATGCCAAATTTCAGCGCCGGAGGAATTTTTCGAAAGTCTTCATACAAAAAAATCCTCGTTGACTGGACTAATGTACCGGCTATACAAATCCTTGTTATAATGATTAGTATTTGCCCATAATATTCGCTATGTTGGTGGTCGACTTCACTCGTGGAATTATGTCAGTCAGATGCATTCCATAAACTGTTCTTTAACCAATCTTTAGCTCTTTGGGTCACTTTAGGACCAGATATGTCATACAACAGTCGTCAACCTGAGGGCACATTATTTTAGACTAATAAGGGAGAGACTGTAAAATGACGTTGTTAGGAGGTATCATTTATGACCTATACAGTACGTACAGTACAGTACTATAATTGTACGTAAGTATGACGTACAATACTGACGTAACTGTGGTGACCCTAAATTGACTTAAGAATGTCGTCATTTTTTAGTCGCCGACGTCACTTGCTACCTGGGTTGGTCGGTTAACTTAGGTCGGACGTCTTAAGTCAGACGACTTACATCCGATTAACTTACACCGGACGACTTACGTCTGACAACTTACGTCGGACGTCTAACGCCGTACAACTTAAGTCGGACGTCTTACGTCGGACGACTCACGTCTGACAACTTACACCGGACGACTTACGTCGGATGACTCACGTCTGACAACTTAGGTCGGAAGACGTCTGTCAACTTACGTCGAACGTCGTACGACTTACGTCGGATGACTTACGTCTGACAACTTACGTCGGACGTCTTACGTCGGACGTCTTTAGACGGTTAACTTAGGTCGGACGTCTTGAGTCAGACTACTTACATCCGATTAACTAACACCGGACGACTTACGTCGGACGTCTTACGCCGTACAACTTAAGTCGGACGTCTTACGTCGGACGACTCACGTCTGACAACTTACACCGGACGACTTACGTCGGATGACTCACGTCTGACAACTTAGGTCGGAAGACACGTCTGTCAACTTACGTCGAACGTCGTACGTCGGACGACTTACATTTGACGACTTACGTCTGACAACTTACGTCGGACGTCTTACATCGGACGTCTTTAGACGGTTAACTTAGGTCGGACGTCTTAAGTCAGACTACTTACATCCGATTAACTAACACCGGACGACTTACGTCTGACAAGCTACACCGGACGACTTACGTCGGATGACTTACGTCTGACAACTTGGGTCGGTCGTCTTACGTCGGACGTCTTTGGTCGGTTAACTTAGGTCGGACGTCTTAAGTCAGACGACTTACATCCGATTAACTTACACCGGACGACTTACGTCTGACAACTTACGTCGGACGTCTTACGCCGTACAACTTAAGTCGGACGTCTTACGTCGGACGACTCACGTCTGACAACTTACACCGGACGACTTACGTCGGATGACTCACGTCTGACAACTTAGGTCGGAAGACGTCTGTCAACTTACGTCGAACGTCGTACGTCGGACGACTTACGTCGGATGACTTACGTCTGACAACTTACGTCGGACGTCTTACGTCGGACGTCTTTAGACGGTTAACTTAGGTCGGACGTCTTAAGTCAGACTACTTACATCCGATTAACTAACACCGGACGACTTACGTCTGACAACTTACGTCGGACGTCTTACGCCGTACAACTTAAGTCGGACGTCTTACGTCGGACGACTCACGTCTGACAACTTACACCGGACGACTTACGTCGGATGACTCACGTCTGACAACTTAGGTCGGAAGACACGTCTGTCAACTTACGTCGAACGTCGTACGACTTACATTTGACAACTTACGTCTGACGACTAATGTCTGACGTCTTATGTCTTACTACTTACGTCTTACGACTTATGTGTGTCAACATACGTCTGAAAACTTACGACTGACATTATAAGTCAGTCGACTTACGTCCTATAAGTTACGGCTTACGACTTACGTCTGAGAACTTACGTCTGGCGGCTTACGTCTGGCGACTTACGTCTGTCGACTTTCGTCTGACAACTTACGTTTTACGTTTTTTTTTTTTTTTATTTAAAAAATTCGGTAAATTGGTCGGTTCCCATAAAAAATACATACCCCTATTTTTAAACAGTCGATCTGGGTCTGGAGTTCCAATACTTTTTGTAACAATTCTTTGTTCATTTTTTGTAAACCCTGAAATTTAAAAAACAGCATTATTACATTCATACAGAAGAAAAAGGATTATCTTTGATCGCTTGGGAAACGATCGATAGACTGTGAGACTGATATGGCTAGAAATTGATAGATAAGCTTAAATAAGAACTCATGATGAGTGATGCTGATGATGACGTATGATCACAAAGGCTTAAAGCGTACCGAGAAAAATGTCAACTTTAACCATCAAGGATCTTTGCCTTAAAACCAATTTATGTATAAGCAAATCCGATTATATGAGAAACAATTTTTAATTTATGGCCACAATTATTATTTGGATGGCTATATAATGGGTTGTAATATTTGTGACCACTCTATATGTAGAATTCGGTTCATTTGGTAACCTGTCACCGATACATGATATTAAATTAACTATTGGTTATAAAACCATTATTGAATGTATTTTTGGGATTTAAGCAGGAAAATGGTAATCGTGCTGACCATTTCATCGGAATCCTGGTATCCAGAATCGTCAGCCGTACTTGATGATTTAGGGTCGTCTTTGTTCCTGGTCGGTGATGGGCTGGTCTTGACGTGTCTCGGTGTTTGAGTGTTGTCGTTCTGAAAAATAATTTTATTTCACATCACAAAATGTTGGAAAAAGCAGATAAACTACGAGTAAATAATTGCTGATGTTAAGCGAAGTTTTAATTATTGCCTAAATTATTATGGCAGAATCGGATTTACAACTGCTAACCCTATATCAACAACGTCATTTCAGATTTCGAAAAACCGTAGTTAAAAGCTAGTTAGTATAATCTTACCTTGGATGGAGAAGAGTCAGCTGTTCTATCTTTATAACAACATTTCACACATGTTAGCTGGTCCTGTAGCAAAACAAAACAAGAACTCTTTAAAACAAAGTATAAACATATTCATATCACTAAGGGCTGATTTTTCAATAGTCAGATAGCTGTTAACTGAGGAATTAAATAACTGTTTGACATATTTTCTATAGATAAGCTGTCAAACCGCTATTTTAATTCCTCAGATAGAGGTTATCTAAGTATTGAAAAACCAGTCCTTAAAGCAATAAGGTAAAATTAGTTTGAGAAATATGCGTGACTTTTACGCGAAACGGCCATCACTCAAAATAATGCTGTTACATCAAGCGAGACGAAAACACAGCGACGATTTACTTCTTCCATAGAGAACAGTAACTGAGGGGGTCTGTTGTCTGTGTCTCTTGCTCCTCCAAGGGGAGATTTGACTTGGAGTTACACTATGTGTTCTACACACGATGGGGCAGTTAATATCGCGCGCTGGGCTTCCTGTCAATTCATTACTGATAGACGCTTCCGAAGATGCTGAACCCATAGGTCAGTGCTTAGCAGCATCAACTCCGATTGCCGTAGTACGCTAAGATTAATCACCGTTGTAGTCGCAGCGCCAACATGTGTACTACATCTCCTCTTTTTGTTATTGCTATGCGTCTGATAACCGCTTGCCAACACCACTTTTCCAACTGCTGCTGTAAGCTTGACTTTAAAATCAGACACAGAAAATTCCCACACACACCTGCACATTTTAGTGCAATCGTTTTTGCATCCTGAATTCTCCTACAGGGGTCGCGGGGCTCTGCCGTGGTCCGCGACTGTCTTATTGGGTAACCGTGACCTCGGAACGTAATGGGCTATTGAAGGACACCGTGGATTTTAGTCAGTATTACTCTGACAGTCTTTCTCTTGATGGAAGGACACATTTGATGATATTAAAACGTAAAATTCAAATATTTTATCCAGAATTTAGTCATACTTTGGTAAAAGTAAAAACAAATTAATATGATGAACACGTAAACCTACCTCTGCTAATTCTTTGAACAAAGGGGGAGAACACACGGAAGTAAGTCTGGTTAATTTGGCTTCTGGAGATTCGGTGTCCTGAAATAAACGACGGTTTTTAGCGCAACATTCAAATTATTGTAGGTAGGCATGGTAGAGGTGCTGATTACATAAATGCTGCTTAAATATTTTGGGATAAGGGCAGAGCAGGATGCAGGATGTTAACAAAAGAGAGAAATATAGTCCCCCTGACCGATTTCGGCCAATCTCAGCGGAGATTACACATCTGCGCGGGAGATATTATAGTGCACAAGTCATCACAAGGGTGTGCGCAAGCACAGGTATGTACATTATTTGTTCCATAACTCTCATAAAATTAAAGTATTCCTATTTAAAAACACAATAACTATCATTGCGTCATGAGATACCTACCTTGGCAAATAAAATATTACTGGTTAAAGTAAATTATAACATACCCTTTTTTTCATATATTCCATCTGGTGTTGGAGTTCCAATATCTTTGATAACAAGTGTTCGTTCTGTTTAAGTAAAGCCTGAAAAACATGAATTGGTAATCATGGGATATTATATTCTTATTTCAGATTTCATGAAAGGTCACGAAATTCCTTAGGTGATATTAGGCGGGGTCGCGGGACTGTTTCATTATTTGACCAAGATCCTGGAACGTAAAAGGCTATTGAAGGATCACCGTAGATTTTAGTCAGTACAAGTCTGACGGTCCCGGCCTCCCGTCTCGCAAAAAACAAAATAAGCGGGAAAGTGACAATTCAATCAGCAAAAATTTTTTCTTTATCTGTTATTACCTATTTATGTTCAAATATTTAATTTTCTCGTATTCGTAATGAAAAGCAAAGTAAATTTTTCACTACGTTACGGGCGCCAAGCCCCATCTCGGCACTAAATAAGTAACTTTCACTCCTTGGATAACACATTACGTGGTATATTATTTGTTTTTTATGATACTGACCTTTTCATCGAAATCTTTGTGGTATTGAGGAATATCAGCAGTTTTAGTGGGTTGTTTTGGTTTAATGTCAGCTATTTGTTTGGTTGGTGAAAATCTGGTCCGGACTCCCGTCGGCGAGGTAACATTGCCGTTCTGGAAAACACTTCTGTTTCACTTATAATCTTGCAATTTTTTTATACCGTCCCAAAATCTTTGGCACCCTGTGAAAGGTAACGGGCCTTAAGGCCCGGTATCCACTAAAGCGAGCGCAGAAGAGAGATGTGTGTCATTCGACAAATCATTGAAAATACGAGATACGCTGATTGTGATTAGTCGATTCTAATAAGTCTCCTCTCATCTCGTCTACGCTTGGTGGAAGTCGGGCCTTAACCACCACGCATTTCCAGCGCGGTTTTGTGTACAGCAAAGTACAATTAAAAATAAAGTATAATTTAGCATTTTGAAGATACAAGATTCTAGATTAACATTAAATTTCAAACAAAACCTAAAGTGAGATGTCAATCTGCGAGTTCTGCGATCAGCCACACATTTAAAAAGTTTGCAGTCACTAAAATAAGCTGTTTTTTTTTTTAAATTAATCTTTGTAAAATCCTTCTTGTGTTTTATACCAGTATTTAGATAGAATTACTCCGTAATAATAATCTAAAAAGAAGAAGAAATCGTATTATCAAAATAAATCATAATCTACCATAACAAAAAGGATTTCGGTTTATCAAAGTGATCGCAAAGTTTTTCTCAAGTGTGTATGCTATTCTCCAAATCGTCATCAATGAACTCGGGCCGCACTGACACACGTTTTGTATCCTCAGAGAATAGCACCCCTATAACCCAATAGTGAAACAACTTCTTAAAATTCCACAATGACTACTACATAGAGCGGCAGAGCAAAAGTAAGAAGCCTTGCTTATGACCTGACACTTTGGCGGGAGGTTCTAGCTAATTCGAGAATGTTCTTACGCGAGCTCTTTTATAAAGAAGACGATAAACAAGATCTATTTCATAAGCTACTAATAACCGGCAGACGATCTCTGGCCACCGTAATAGGCGCGGGCATGCGGACAGCGAGTAAAGGGCAACTCGCTGTCCGACCATAGACCATGCCCGGGTCGACGGCGCGTCGTGTTCCACGCGCGCCTCAAAGAGCGTCAGCAACATGACAGGCTTTGGCCCTCTCAGAGGGCCAAAGCCTGCCGGGGTCGCGGGACTTATTTCCTTACCGTGACCCCGGAACATAAAGGGCTAATGAAGGACACCGTGGATTTTAGTCAATACAAGTCTGACAGTCCCTCCCGCCCTGCCCGGGGCTGGGAGGACTCATTTGATGAAATTTACCACACCAAAAAAAAAAAAGCTACTAATAATAAGAAAAAAATCGTACGTCAGCTATGTTCATGTCGTCCATGTCGGGGAAACAGCATGTCTTGCATCTGGTATATTCGTCCTGAAACAAAAAAAACACACGCGATACTATTTGCTGGCATATTCGTCACTAATTTTTGGACACGCTGTGAGGAATAAGATGTAGAAAGGATCTATTTATTTATTTATAGGGAGGTATAGATAGAAAATCTTCGTCAACTTTCTACAAAATTAAAAACGAGCATTTCAACAGGACATGAAATACACAGGCCTATAAAAGGTATCCTTAGCGTCTCTACAACCTTAGTAAATCTTTACCAGAAACCTTAATAAGTCATGATTAATAGGTTCTTTAAAGGCAAGCGTGCTTCATCGTCGATTACATCTTTACTTATCATCAGGCGAGTTGGGCATACGAGAGCCTATACCGCTAAATAAAAAACTCTTAACCAACTTTTGATATAGGATCAAAACAGAAATCACCAAAAACTCTGCTGCCCCATACATTAGCACACTGGTGTTAATCGTTGACCTTAATAAACAGCATTTTTTTTCTTTGTGATTCCATGGATCTGTTAGGCTGACCATTCTACACAGACTGCTTGAAGTAGTCAGCATCGACAGGGGCGTTAAATCAGTGGAAACTCCTCGAGCAATGCAGCACCCTAGCAATGTATACCGAGTGCTTCAAGCAGCCCGTATTTAGTCAGCCTTATGGTAGGTAAACTAAGAAGGGCACAGCCATCATACTTGTAATGATAAAGGTACCTTTTCCGTCACGCAACGGCATTGGACGCTTTCCTTTTTTTCCTTTTTATCCTGAAATGAATTTTAAGATGCTTTGAGTTTTCTATCAAAGAACCTCATTTCTTAGGTTTTGCAGTTTGTTCCTGAACATTATAAGTCACTACAGGGACACAGGTCTCCTATCTGTCCTCTCGCATAGCGGAGGCTTATGTCTTGAATATCGTTTCTTTTCCTGAAGAACTCCTTATCACAGGTTACCCTCCATTTTATTGTTGTCGTTGTAGGTACGAGTATACTATAAACGTTTCTGTAAACTGTCATCATGTTCTAAAATGTTTTGTTTTTTATGAAGACAATTTATTTATGTATCCCTGAGTGATAAGTGGGCCCAGTGCTGATTGATTGGTGAGACATGTTCTTTGAACTTTCGGCCCTTGGCCAATCATGCGACTAAAGAGAGTGGTGGGTATGAATGTTATTGGATGGAGAGGAAGAAGAGAGCCAAAGAAAAGATGGATGGATTATTATGTGAGGAATGATTTGAATGTAAAAGGAATATACGATGCGTTAACGTCTGCCAGGAAAGAATGGAAGAAATAAACGTGTTGCACCGACCACAAGGAAAAAAGGAAAAGGTCAGAAAGATTATGATTATGATGGGTCTCGGACAAGCCGATTATTTCAATTCCTAATCCTTTCCCGTTATGAGAGCTTTGGTTGCTTTATTGTGCTTTATGGTGAAAATATAAAGCTGTTTTTTTTTTTAATTTCCTAATTCGGTAATGTACGATACGGCCTTAAAATGTAATGCACTTTTATGATTGAATAAAAATATCATAATTACGCGGAGTTGCTGTTGGTCGATGTAAGAAGCACAACCGCAAAAATCTGATTTTTTAGTCTGAAATAAATTAAATTATATTAAGAAATAGTACTCCTGTCCAGTTACTGTTATAAAACTGGGGGACAACGAAATTTGAAGTTGTAAACCTTCGAAATTACTTAACTAAGCTTACTCATTTAATAAAATCTAAAAACTAGGTAGTATACTATTTGCCAAAACGACCTATCATTCTAGCAATTTTTACTGCTTGGAACCACACGGGAGTTTGGCCACTGTTGACGTACAACATGACCATTGGTCTCGGCCATTTTGTACGTTAACAGCGGCCACCCTCACATTTTTCGCTATACTTTTGACTGATGAGGAATTATCTCATGAGCTTATCATGGTTCACACTACAGTAGGTACTAAATCGACTGAAGATCATTATTAGTGGTGTACAAAGCAAGCCGCAAAAAAATCGTCACTAAAACGATATCTTTCACTAACTAAAAGGACTGAAGCTAATCCGGGAATGCGGTTCGCGACTGTAGACTTCCACTATTTTACGATGAAAATCAATAATAATGTCTCAGTCGCAATCTTGATCCCGATTTTTTATCTGTTAACAATTAACGACCAAGTCTGTCTATGTGCGTCTTAAACGTCCAATCACAAGCAGTTGTTAAAGGAAACAATATAAATTTTAGGAATTTTATTCGCACTTTGTTTGGATTCGCTTCAGTTCGTTTGGAGGTAAAAAGTAAAAAAATAATAAAAACTTTATTACGGGCGGTGGAGGGGTACAAGGGAATTGTGGACATTTGGCTTCCTGGAAAGATAAAAATGATCAATAAACTAAAAATATTCAGAAAACTTTTATGGTATTGTGTAATTAATTGGGTCTGTATTAGGGAACTAAAAATAATGATAAATAATTATGTTAACTATTAGCAGAAGACATGATCTTTCAGATTTTTCCTTTTTTTATTCATCCTAGATAGGTTACAACGGATAACAATTTGAGAACAATAAAAAAATCATACATTTACGAGAAGTCGCGTCACTTCTTCAGTTCGAGTTATGTCTTTAGTATACAGCTGAGATGAGACATCGTTTTTGCGATCCTGAAAATATATTTTACAAGGTAAACTAATGCGAGACGGAACACGCACAGGGTTCCAAATAAATCTTATGTTTGTAACAATTTTTTTTTCTAACTATAATGTAACATAATTTTTAAAACTAATGTCTTTCCGGTAATTTTTGTTATTTGACCACTATTTTATGTCTAAATTGACCGGACTATAAATTTCCTAAATTTTGAAAAAAAAACCTGGAATGGTATACTACCATCAGCTTCTACCTATCGGCCAAAGACCCCTTACCATAAATCCTAATGGAGAAATCTTACAACAAAGGAATAATCTTACTTCGATCCGTGTTGACGTATCTTTAGGAGACGGTGGGTATGTATGTTTATTGTGATCCTGAGAACACACAGGCAAAAAATGAATACTACTAGATCATGTTTAAAAATAATAAATTGAAGATAAGTAGGCAAAAGGCTCAGTTTGAATAAACGTTTAGGTTCTACTATAGATCCCTTAAAAATAATGTTTTAAACGAAAAAAAATCTAAAAGAAAAGCGAAAAAATCGAAAAATCTAGAAAATTCTAAAAGGGATCCTGTAATAATTTATTTCATAACTTGCTTGGTTCATGAGGTTTTCATGGTTCATAGTGTAATAAACGCCGTACCCACTAAAGGCTCTTTTTCAGACAAATGCCTTTACGTGGGAACTCATGAAATGCGTCGACCCGCCCTGGGTTGAGCTGAAGGGACAGATTCGTACTGAGTAAACTCTACGCGGTGTTCCTTCAATAGCCCTTTACCTTCCAGAGTCACGGTTTGGACAGACAAAAGCCCTAAGTAAACTTTATTAAAGTTATTTTTGAAGAACCATTCAGCTAAAATAGCGAAAAAAATTTAAGAATAATAAAACAAAACATACTTCGGGCTGTGCAGATAAATCTTTAAGAGCCAATTCATGGTTTTTGTGATCCTGAAAATTCACAGACTACATAAATAATAGTAGCTTTCCGTTACTCTACTACTGTCAAATGTACTACCTAACAAACATTAAAGCGCATTTCACACAGAGAGCGGGTGCGGGTCGGGCGCGGGTCGGGCGCGTTTCGGTGTACGGGCACGACCCGCCCCGCGCCCGACCCGCGCACGCTTTCAGTGTGAAGTCTGCCATTTAAATACAAAGAACTAGACCCGCCGTACTCCCGCCCCGACACGCGCCCGACCCGCGCCCGCTCTCTGTGTGAAATGCGCTTATAAGTAGCCAAGGGCTGGTTTTACGTCACTTCACTGTACGTTAGGAACTTTTAGCTCTTTTTTTGAAGTTACCTATTTTGGCATGTTTATTTTTTGGTCAAGTGTGAGTTGTCTTAAAAGAAAAGTATAAATAGCCGGCAGAACGATTATGACATTTCTGCGATCCAAAAAAGTAAAAAAAAACATCCGTCTAATCGCGCAGTCACATTTTTAGGAGGCGAATAGGGATTATCCTGGGTCTTGAGATTCTAAAAACATTAAATAGCATTCCATTATATCCTAAAAAAGTAGGTATGACAGAAGATAACTCAATTCTAATAAAAATACGTACTTCTGGTCGTGTAGGCAAATCATTAAGAGGCGGGTGGGGGTATCCCAGGGTCTTGCGATCCTGCACAGGCAAATAGGGTATTCGACTGAGAAAATTTTGGTAAGTCCGTCATCAGCAAGTGCAGTTTTCACTTTACATTTTTATTTATTATGCGTTATCATTGCGTTATATCTTTGTAAAAAATATGCATTAATTCAACAATAGATAGAATACGGACCCATTTTTATTAAACTCTTGCTGATGGACTAATCAAATTTTCAATTTGTTGACGCTGTTTTTTTATAAGATTAATAAATAAATAAAAAGAAAAATGGATGTTAACTTGATATTGACAATATACTATGTACTACTTTCCAACAGAGAAAAGACGAATGTAAACTTTTTTTGCTATGTTACTATTGAATGATTACAGCTTTCAGCTAAAATAATGTAAGTAATGTAGGAATAAGAACTTAAAACATACTTCGGCCTGTGTTGATAAATCTGTAGGAGATAGGGAAGGGTATCCTGGGGTCTTGCGAACCTGCACAGGGAAATTTGAAAAAATAAGAAAAAAGAGGATTTAATCAACTCGATATGGACAATATAAAGTCACTAGCTATTCCTCGTCGTTTCAGCCATAAGCCTATTCGTAGCGTGATGTTATATAGCCTATATAATAGTCTTCCTTGATAAATGGACTATCCAACACTATAGAATTTTGCAATTTGAACCAGTGGTTCTTGAGATTATCGCATACAAACAAACTACGACAGCTTTATAATACAACAAGACGTATAGATACTTCGGCTTTTGTAGACATATCTTTAGGAGCTGGGTAGGGATATTCCTGGTTTTTGCGATCCTGTAAATACACAGGATAATTACATTGATGAATGAAAAGGAGAATAGAAAATAAATAGATAAGACAGTATGGATATAAAGTCATACTTCTGATCGTGTAGACAGATCTTTGGGAGGCGGATAGGTACGTTCTTGATTTTTTCGATCCTGAAAGTAGACATGGCTTAATAAAAAATACATAGTACGTACTTTACTGACCAAGGGAATAAAGCGATCTTTTATGTCACGGGTGTTACTCTACAACTCACGACTCACGAGCAAGCCTTGAGTTAACTTCTGAGTGAATTAAGGGATTTAAAACTGGAATCCTGAGTGCAGTGAGGGATAGGAAATCGGCCATTATATATTACGATGACATGCCGCCGTTTATCAATAAGGAATGGCCACTATCCTTAAGTTATGAAAATAATAAACGAGACGTTTGCGATCCTAAAAACATACTATGCAATCTAAATGGATAAAAGATTGATAGAAAAATTATATCATACTTGGAGTCGTTTAGACAAATCCGTAGGAGGCATATAAGAGGGTTTATCCTGGATTTTGAGATCCTGAAAATGCACAGGCTACATTAGTAAAAATAAATTATTCAACAAGAAAATAATGCGGGGCCTCGTCAAGGGCGGATTTAACATCAAACCCAAAATTATTTTTTTAGGGTAGTCCTCGCTTCGCTCAGGATTTATTGCAACCAAGTTGAGCGTAGTGAGAGGTCAAGATCGTCCAAGACGAAAACAGTTTTATCCCAGAGCATAATCTACTTTTCGCAGCTACTACGAAGCACACGTTTATAAAATTGTTAATAACCGGAATAGCCTATCACTATCAGATCACTTTATTGTCGGCAACGACAATATAATACTAGACTCCTAATAACAGGCGACCGATGTCTGTCAACACATTAGGCAAAAAAAGTCTTATATTCGTCTCATTTCGACCAATCCTGTGAGCCGTAAACATACGTTGAGACAGAACAGACCTTGAGTTAGCCAATCACAACGCAGTACCCCGTCCCCCTCGCTTACGTAGTACCTCAGCGAGTTGACAGAATAATTTTTGTTCCTTAGATCGTGCATGCGGAGTCTAGTATTATATCGTCGTTGGTTGTCGGTCTGACTGTGTATCCGTCTGTCAAGACCATTTTTCTTAGGCTTTTATCATCTTCGCCTAGGGCTCGGCCGACAATATTCCGCCTTGGATGAAAACTTTTCCCACTTTTATCGAAATCTACTTACATATTTGGGAGGTTCTTTTCTCAAAAACCCTGACCATCGGTAGACTATGTTCCCGATACTGAAGGGCTACCAATTTTTTTGTGTTTCTATAATTATAGTTTTGTTACTACATGTATAGAAAACTACATTATTATTTAAAAAAAAACGTACTTTATAGTTTGTTTGTTTAGTTGGACTGGCATTTTCAACTTTGATAGTTTTACTGGCACTCGAAGAACTTGCACTGGGCATGTATTTAGTAGGAGAACGTTTGCCAACAGGGTCTTCCGTCTCTTTCTTTTTGTTGAATACGGGGAGCCAGTTCTGTAAGTATTTACTTTATGAAAACTACTCAAAAATTTAATAAGTAAGTTTCGGATACTCGTAAAAAATGATCATACTTTTATTTCAGGCATTCCGTACACAATCTCCGAAGGAACACGACAACCGCAACAAAATGTCAAACGTTTTTGATCGGTTTCTTTTTGCGTCACCGCCTTTTCTTTCGGTGCTACGGCCGTTTCTTCTGATGATGTGACGGTTTCTTTCGATGCTAAAACTGTTTCTTTTGATGCTACGTCCGTATCTTTTAGTGCAGCGACCGGTTCTTTTGATGAAACGACCGTTTCTTTGGGTGCTATAACCGGTTTTTTTGATGTTGGAACCGTTTCTTTTGATGCTACGTCCGTATCTTTGGGTGCTACAACAGTTTCTTTTGTTGCAACGACCGGTTCTTTTGATATTGCTACCTTTTCTTTGGTTGCTACAACTGTTTGTTTTAGTGCTACGACCGTTTCTTTCGGTGCCACGAACGTTTCTTTCGGTGCCACGACCGTTTCTTTCGGTGCCACGACCGTTTCTTTCGGTGCTACGACCGTTTCTTTCGGTGCTACGGCCGTTTTTTTCGGTGCTACGGCCGTTTTTTTCGGTGATACGACAGTTTTCTTTCTTTCTTTTGGTGCTACCACTGTATCTTCTGTCTCCTGAAGGAAAACGAGCTTATCTTTATCCACTACTGGCTTTTGGCCGCGGCTTTGCTTGCGCTATGGCCGGAAACTTACAACTAACTTATAGCATTCTAACAGGGACAACGTAGCTTATGTTGACGAAGCGTTGTGCACGCCACCTGCCTACAGTATAAATTGGCGGCAGCCACCGACCCTCCCACTCCCGCACTACTGTCCGTAACATTCTGTTTCGTGGCGTGGCACTCATTTGCTTGTATGTACTTGAATTAGCGCCGCTGTAGCGATTTGCTCGGAGAAAAACGGACACTTTTTCACTATGAGCATCGCATGGCGTGCTTTAAACATTTCTATACATTTGATGTTACCTCTCTCCACGCCGTGCTAAGTCACAGCTTTTAGCGCTGAACGGGCCGTAAGAGAGCCATGAAAAGTCAGACCCTTTACCTTACCTTACTGACTGCTTATGTACGTCTCAAACCTAATAAATGGAACAATATTGACAATATGGTGCTCTTCTAAACTACTGGAAATAGAAATGTTTTTGGAATCAACCAAGTTTGATATTGTTTGCCTTACCGAACATTGGTTAAAAGATCATCAAGTTATGTCAATTTGTTATGATAATTATTGTGTAGTTAGTCATTTCAGCCGCAAACGTATGTTACATGGCGGATCTTTAATATTAATTAAGAAATCAATTAAATCTAAAACTCGAAATGACATTGTTGAACTGTCAGTTGAACACATAATTGAATTGTCCTGTGTTGAGCTTGATAGGCATGTTATAGTCTGTGTATACAGACCCCCAAATTACCAGACTCTTCCTATATTCGATTCTATAATGGAAGATGTGTTAAATAAAGTATGTAGTAGTAGTAAATCTATCATCATCTGTGGTGATTTCAATATTAATATATTAGAAAATAACTCCAATAGTATAAAATTGTTGAGTCTTTTTAAATCATTTAACTTGTCACATATATTTATGGAACCTACCAGAGTGACAGCTTCTTCTGCCACTTTTATAGACAACGTTTTTTCGAATTGTGATTATTTGCATAAGGAAATTATAAAAAAACTTTTTTCAAAAAAAATTTAACCGCCTTCAAAAACAACCACAAAAAAGGGTAAAATAACCTACACAATAACTTTTCTTTCGGAAGTCGGTGGCTTTGTTTTTTTATTTCGTTGTCTTTTTTGCCACCGACTTCCGAAAGAAAAGTTATTGTGTAGGTTATTTTACCCTTTTTTGTGGTTGTTTTTGACGGCGGTTAAATTTTTTTTGAAAAAAGTTTTTTATTTTACTCTTTTTAGTATAAATATTCAACCCAAATTCTTGTCAAATACATCATTTTCTTACATGTGCACTAGAATTTTGTAATCCGTGGCACCGGTATTAACATCGCTCATGTATACATGCTAATAAAATTCCCTATCTCAAAAACTGCTGAACAGATTTTGATGAAACTTGCAGTATTCCCTAAGGTGAACGATCCCCAGTACAACAAAAAAAGAATTTTGAAAATCGGTCCACAATTGGCGGAGTAATCGCGTAACAAGTAATGTCATCCAAGTAGCCGAAATCAATAAAAATGCTCACAAAATAAAAAGTTCTGAACCAAATTGGATGAAATTTTTATGGGACCTCACTGCAAGTATACTGCATCGAACAAAAAAAGAATCACACTAATCGGGCCAGAAACCTCGGAGTAATCGATGTACATACATAAAAAAAAAAAAAAAAAAAAAAACATACCGACCGAATTGAGAACCTCCTCCTTTTTTTGAAGTCGGTTAATAAATTGCCATCTGATCACAGTGGCCAGACAATAACGTTTTGCGCCTACACACCTACGCAAAAAACCCAAATAAGGTATAGGCCAATTACATGTAAAAATTTAGAAAAATTTAATGATACACTAGCAAGTAAATTATGTGATCAAAATATCTTTAATAATAAAAGTGACCCAAATGAGTTTTACGCCGAGTTTTTTGCAATTTTAAATACACAATTTACTCACACGTTTCCAGTAAAAACTAAAACTATCGTCACAAAATTCTTATTTAGTGATTGGGCAACACCTGGAATTCGTAAAAGCAGAGAAAGGCTTTTTGAACTTTATGGTCTAAAGAAACACATTGTGAATGATACCTTTCATCAGTATGTTGCTAAATATTCAAAAACTTTTAAAAATGTGTGTAAAACAGCTAAAGCTATTCATATTAGTAATAAAATTAAATCAGCCGATGATAAAATTAAAACAACTTGGAAAATTATAAATAATGAGACAGGTAGGAATAAACAGCGTGTTTAAGGTTGTACAGGTGTCAAATCTCAAAACTTCTCTTAAGCTCGATAGATGGCGTTGCGCTGTTTAAATGCGAGCTATCGTTTGCCTCAATACAAATGCATATAAGGAATTTTGTTTTATTAAAGGATAATGGGAAAAACAGCATCAAGTATTTTATTTCATAGTGATAGTGAGTAAAGTGAATTAAGCATCTTATAGTGAAGTGTACATGGTCCTTCGAGCCGGATAACTGTCGTGGTTCCCGGGAACTGTTTTTGGCGTCAACAGCGCACCCTGTAGAGCAGCGGATTGCTGCTCGGGGCGCGGCGCACCCCTCCGGTGGAGCCACACCTGCAGCAGTCAGGTGACCAGTTGGGAGCAGAGCCTGCAGAAGACTGTCTTCAGTGAGAGCGGCGTCAGAGGTCTGCATCATCAGACTGGCTTCCAGTGGGAGCATCCTCGGAGGCCTGCAGCAGACTGATGTGGAGAGGAGCAACGGCCCGTCGTCGTCGGTGCAGTGGGCGCCACCTTCTGGAGCGATTTCGCAGCAAGGAATGCGACGTGTTGTGACAAGTGTTTTAGTACGTGTGTGAGTGACGTAATCAGTGAACGGATTTAAAACTGTGAGTACTTTCGATACAATTTTGAACCTTATTCTTCCTGACCAAAAAGACTTAGAAAATTTCGAAGATTCATGTCTATATAGTGACTTAGAAAAATTTTGTAAAAGCCCACAGTGACTTAGAAAATTTCCGATAATTTACGCCTATAAAGATAAGTTTCTGAAAGATAACGGTTCTGCTTTGTATGGTTAAGTGTTCCATCCAACAAAAGGTAGAGATTCTGTTTGTGTAAACTTCTTGTTTTAATAATATCTACACATTATGGAAGTCTTCAATAAAATTCAAATGGACACTTTTAAGGCCATATCTCGAGCCAGGTCTAACTTTAAACCCAACGAGCGAACTTCAAAGGCATATGTTGAAGTGAGATTAGAGAGTCTGGAGTCACAGTGGTTGTCATTTTTAGGCACACATCAAAAGATTTTAAGGGATATAAATGAACCTGATTACAATAAATCAGATTATTGTACATCAGAAGTTTATGCGGTAACAGAAGATTTATATTTAGAGTATAAAACGGATTTAAGAGAAGTATTGATTAAGTTGTGTAAGCAGGATCCATCTCAAAATGTATCACAGAAAAATTCAGATGAATCTTCTTTAAATATAAAGCTTCCGAAAATTAGTTTACCCACATTTTCTGGACAATACTCAGAATGGATTACCTTTCGTGATCTATTTTTATCCCTTATTCATAATAATAAATCTTTAGATGATGTGCAACGACTTCAATATTTAAAAAGTCATTTATCTGGAGAGGCGGATCAATTGCTAAGAAATATACCAATAAGTAGCTCAAATTATAAAATTGCTTGGGAACAGCTCAACAAGCGTTTCAATAATAAAAAATATTTGGCAAATTGCATTTTAAAAAGATTTCTTAGTCAAAAAAATATAGTAATTGAGTCAGCACAGGCTATTAGAGAAGTTTTAGACACAACAAATGATTGTCTAAATGGATTAAAAAATTTAGGTATTAAAGTCGATACTTGGGATTTTATAATTATTTACATTTTATGTTTAAAATTAGACCAAGAGTCTCGCAAATTGTGGGAAGCTAAAATTTGTGAATATTCGGAAGACTTACCTACTCTAGAGCAGTTCAATGCGTTTTTAGAACAGAGGTTCCGTTCACTAGAATTTTTAGACAATAAGTCTAAAAATACTGTTACAAAAAAATGGTTCTACTAAAACATTACATGTAGCTACTTTGTCATGTTTATTTTGCAAATCTGACCATAAACTTGGTAACTGTAAGAAATTTTGTAACGAAGATGTCACTTCACGGCGTAGTTTCGTCCAATCCAATGGCTTATGTTTTAATTGTCTCGGGTCAGGCCACACGGTGTATGCTTGTCGTTTACCGACTAGGTGTCGGTTATGTAAAAGAAAACATCATTCTTTACTTCACTCGAAAGATGCAGTTGGATCAACTGACCCTAAAGAAGAACCTAAGCAATCAGTTGATACAAATGAAATAAAAAACGATGCAAAAAATATTGTTACAAATTGTGCTGCTACTTCTCGTAGTCATGATTTGTTGCCCACGGCTTTGGTGAAGGTTACATCCCGTACAGGCACAGAGGTGACTCTGCGTTCTTTACTGGACCAGTGTTCGCAGGCTTCGTATATTACGGAGTCAGCGGTACAACTTTTAGGGCTGAAAAAATATATCAGCTATAAATCATCACTGAGGCTAGGCGAAGATGAAACAGGTTGTGCATTGACCTCAAAATATATTGTTTATTTAAAATTGCAATCGATGTACAATCCTAATTTTGTTTTGTCGGTTAAAGCTCATGTACAGAAAAAATTAACTTCATTCCTTCCTTCTAGCAAAATAAATTTCCCATTGTGGAAGGAATTGAAGCAATACAATTTAGCGGATTCTACTTGGAATACACCAGGAAAAATTGATATACTTTTAAGTTCCTCGGTGTATAGCAAAGTCCTCAAACAAGGACTTACTAAAGATCCTCAGGGATCTTTAATAGCGCAAGATTCGGAGTTCGGGTGGATGCTCTCGGGAGAGATTCCGGGACGAGAATATGGGGAGAGCTCGAACTATTTAACTTTAGAAGGTGATCAAAACGATTTACTAAAAAGATTTTGGGAATTGGAGGAAACAGTAGCTCCAAAAAGGCACTTCACAGAAGATGAACAGAAATGTGAAGAATTTTATAAGCAAACGACCCGTCGGGATCCCGAAGGTCGTTATATTGTTAGATTGCCATTTAAAACGGCTACACCACAATGCGTAAATGGGCAAACTAAAGACATTGCATTGCGTAGGTTTTTAAATTTGGAGAAAAGGTTAGCCAAAGATAACGAGTTAAAAAGGCGATATTCTGATGTAGTAAAGGAATATATCGATTTGGGTCATGCAGAAATTATTCCTTTAGAGCAAATTAACAAGCCCGATGTCGTATACCTTCCCCATCATGCAGTTATAAGGGAAGATAAAGCAACGACTAAGGTCAGAGTTGTATTTGACGCTTCTAGCTTAGGCAAGAATGGTGTGTCTTTGAATAGCGAACTAATGGTCGGGCCAACCTTACAAGCTGTTTTACGGCATACTATTATGAGGTGGAGAATGCATCCTATTTGTATAGTTGCGGACATTGTGAAAATGTACCGGCAGGTGATTGTCTCTCCAGAAGATGTTGACTATCAAAGAATATTGTGGAGGCAAGATCCCAAAGACGAAATTCAACACTTGCGTCATTTGAGAGTAACATTTGGCACGGCATCAGCTCCATATTTGGCAGTCCGAACATTACAACAAATCGCCTTGGATGAGGGAGAATGTTATCCTATGGCACGTGATAGAATTTTGACGGATTTTTATATGGATGATTTGATGACTGGCTGTCAAAATATATCGGAAGGAAAACTTATTTATGAACAAATGACACAATTATTAGGAAAAGCAGGTTTTGAGCTGCAAAAATGGAAAACCAACAGTTCAGAATTAATGAACCACATGAAAATAGATAAAGAAGAAGAAGATCTCGAGTTGAAATCAGATTTATTGATGAAAATATTAGGCCTTACCTGGTCCAGGAAAACTGATGAATTTGTGTACTCGGTGTCCCTTCCTCCGTTGAAGATTCCTGTAACTAAAAGAAGTGTTATCTCACATATTTCAATGTTGTTCGATCCGTTGGGCTGGCTCGCACCTGCAATCATAAAAGCAAAAATATTAATACAAAAATTATGGCTGTCGGGAATTCATTGGGATGATGAGTTACCATCGATATTGTTAACAGAATGGATTACTTACCGTAGTGAACTCGAACAAATTATACAGTATCGGATTCCTAGGTGGTTATCAACTTACTGCGGTGATTCTTTGGAGCTGCATGGTTTTAGTGATGCCTCGAATCAAGCTTATGCAGCAGTGGTTTATATGCGTGTGGTGGATCAGCAAGGGTTTATTCATTCTCGGTTGGTGACGGCCAAAACTAAGGTTGCACCAATTAAACAAGTTTCTATACCGCGACTTGAACTGTGCGGTGCAGTTTTAGTGACAAAGTTGTTGAATGAAGTTGCCGAAGTATTAAAAATAGAAAAGCCAAGGATTCGCGCATGGACTGATTCGACGGTAGTACTCGCATGGTTGAGTAAACATCCATCAAATTGGCAAACCTTTGTAGCAAATAGAGTGTCTGAGATTTTGACAGTATTGGACAGAAGCCAGTGGGCCCATGTGAAATCAACGGATAACCCAGCAGATTGCGCTTCACGGGGAGTAAAGGCAATGGATTTAGTATCTAACATATTATGGAGGGAAGGACCAGGATGGTTGAAAAATAAGAAAATAGATTATAGCATAAGAATCGACTGCAAGACAGTGTTGGAAGAAAAGGCACAAAAAGTGAGCTATGTTATAACAGATGAAAATTTACCATTATGGACAAAATTCTCAACACTGAGAAAGTTAATTCGAGTAGTGGCTTATTGCAGGCGATTTATAGTATTTTGTAAGAGACGAAGTGACCACTCTGAACGTCCACCTTCGTGGTTGACGGCCACAGAACTCAATGAAGCGTTAATGATTGTTATTCAGCAGTGTCAAAGACAACATTTTTACCGAGAAAGGGAAGACCTTGTTAAAGTAGGAAACGTTCATAAGAAAAGTATACTTACCTCGCTTAATCCATTCCTCGATCATGAAGGAGTCCTTAGGGTGGGGGGACGCTTAGAAAGAGCAGAATCAATTGATGACAACATGAAACACCCAATAATTATACCAGCCAAGTCTCATTTGACTGATTTGTTGATAGCAAATTCCCATGAAAAGACATTACATGGTGGATCCCAATTAATGCTTAACTATTTACGGTCCAAATATTGGATTCTTGGTGCTAAAAATCACACTAAATTGTATGTACAGTAGACATTCAAAAGCGGTTAGACACACTTTAAAGGCAATAGCTTGACGTTTAGTTTGACTTACGACCTTCTATTTTTAAGAGACACATTCATCATCAACTACTGATTGTATAGGATTCATAATTTCAACGTGTAAAATATGTGTCCAGTTGGTCTAGTGGTTTAAACGTTCCACTTGACATATGCGGTGAACAGCAAGGCATGAGTTCGATCCTCTCGCAGTGATATTCTTTTTGTAAGTTTACGTAATGGAACAGAAATATGATTATAATCGTTTGTTCACAATTTCTGTGAGGTAGACCAAGTTTTAGGAATATTTAACTTGATCGAAATCAAGTTGTCGTTAGATTGTGGTTGTTGGTTAGTGACGTGAGAATATAAGATAGCGATATATTTAAGTATTCTCAAAATGCCGGCGAATATCAATGTTGAGGCAAGAACGAATATTATTGCAATGTTACGTTGAAGTTCATCAAATGAGTTGAATGTTGACTGAGGGATTGTCAGATTCGTATGAATGTGATATCACAAGTTTGTTAATTACATAAATAAATGAAACAAAATTAACATTTTAATTCAGCATGACTTTTTTATTTCCACCAAGACCAAAAAAAAAACATAAACACAAAACTAATATTTAACTTTTTTTAATAAATAATAAGCATGAATAAATTGTAAATTAACATGAATAACTAACAAGATAATGATTAATATATCATGATTTCAAAAAAAACTAAACAATAGCTAAACACATTATATAAGACTCAGATCTCTTTTATAAAGTGCGGCCATTTTAGTGTTATCCCATAAAAAAAATAATGTGTATTTTGTCTTTATGTTAACAAAAGAAATATTAAAGATATGACTATTTATTAAAGCCATTTGAAATAGTAATAGTTCAGCAGGCCAATTTCTCTATGCATTCCAAGGCCGCGGTGCTTTGTTACTATTTCAAACAAACGTCCCATGGCACTGCGGTCCTGGAACGCAAAACGCTAGTTGCCTTTTGCGTTCCAGGGCCACGGTGCAGAAACAGGTTGTTTTTAGCAAATAAATTTCTTACGCTCCACCAAGTGCGAAACACCAAAAAAAAGTTATTTAAGGATCAATGTTCTTTTACTGAAATAGAACCACGCAAATAACATTAGCACTACATAATAAAATACTGTTACAGCTATGATTGTGAAGGCACCACGGTCCTGGAACGCAAAGGGCCAGTTGCTCTTTGCGTTCCGGGGCTGCGGTGCCAAAAAATTTGTTTCTATGAAATCAAGCTTTTTGCGTTCCACTAAGTGCGATTTAGCAAAAAAATAATAATATTGAAATATGTTATATTACTGAAATAGGACCATAAAAAAAATAACCGCTCTCCATAAAAATACCCTTTTGAGGACATCAGTTTAATTTTCGTTTTCTTTACGAAAAGAATGATTGAAACTTAGCCTCAAATCTAAGCCCTAAATTAATAAGAACTGTGAATAAAATGATGTTTTCGCTTACAGTCTATAAACAATGAATACAACAAAAGCCATATAAAAAATATGTTGGTGCTTTTAATTAAACGTTTCTTATATTTCTAAAAAACAAACGGTTTTTGGCTGATATTTTATTATATTATAATTGGTGTAAGTTTTCTGTCTTGAGTGGTTATTCATTTCGTGTTGAATTAGTTACTCTTTGGGCGAAGCCATTTCCTTCGTATTCATTCACCATAATTTTATTATGATGTCTGACAACCGTCGCTCGCCGCGTCGGTGTTGGACTTTGCTCTGGACAAGCTTAGCAATAGCGCTTGTCGTTCCTCGTATCTCATATCCACAGGACTCATAGTATTTCACTAGAACAAAACATGGAATACTATTATTATCTTTATGCAAAATACAACTGATAGGTAATTTATTTTACTAAAAGAAAAAACTATAAATAACACGTATTACTATCTTTTAAACAAACCTATTGTAGGGAATTTTATCTAATAAATAAGATATTAACTTTACTGATTAATGTGAAATAATTAAAAATTAAATGTTAATACTCACACTTACTCCGGTTTAATTTGATATTTGTATTGTTTCATCCTCAGGTTTCATGCATATTTATGCACGGCTATAATATTCGCCCTCAGTGATTATATTATTCCCACTGTTAATATTTCACTGCAAAACAATAACATTCAAACAGCGTAATACGTAGATTTAAACAATCGTCACACAAAATAACCAGGAATCAACAACGTTCTATTATGAGACTCGAAACGAACTAACATAGATAAGTCTACCTCACAAATCGAAATAATTTACTTTTGTAACTTTTGTTTTGTTTTCTCTGATCTACCTACAAAACTTTATTATACTTAAATGATGATAACAGTCGACACACAACACTAAGTATTAGTAATTATTAAAAAGAAACTATTTTATTTATCAAATTTCCACTAAAAATGCATTAAAAATAACAAAAAGAATAAAGCAATTATTAAAAATGATTAAATAATATAAAAGTAATTAGAAAAAAGTGAGAATCGATCCTTCGCCAGTGAAGGATATATCCGAGCACGCTAACCATTGCGCCAGCTTCACTTGAAGAAAGACGGTTGAAATTATGGACTATACCGAAAGTTCCTTTGATTTGTATAGTATTAAAACAACTTATAATAAAAGGTCGTAAGTCACAGCGAAGCGTCAGGCTATTGCTTTGAGAAATTTATTATGGATTTTGGAATTCGACTGTACGCAATTGCATATCATGTGTTCGTCATGCAGCTCGCATAAGAGAACAGCTCATGGGACAATTACCCAAAGCAAGAGTAACTGCTAGCCGACCTTTCCGCCAAAGTGGAGTGGACTATGCTGGGCCAATAGATATAAGGACGTCCAAGGGGAGAGGTCATCATTCATACAAAGGTTACATTTGTCTCTTTGTTTGCATGTCGACAAGAGCCATACATCTTGAGGCGGTCAGTGATTTGACCTCTAAAGGATTCTTGGCAGCATTTAAGAGGTTTGTGGCTAGACGTGGACAGTGTGCTGATCTTTATAGTGACAACGGTACTAATTTTGTAGGTGCAGCCAAAGAGTTAAAAGCACTGTTGGCTGCTGAAAAATCAAGCGTGACAACAGAGATAGCAGAATGGTTATCTGACAATGGAACTAACTGGCACTTTATCCCGCCCCATGCTCCAAACTTTGGAGGACTGTGGGAGGCGGGTATAAAGTCAACTAAACATCATCTCAAGCGAGTTGTTGGAAACAACACCTTGACTTACGAAGAAATGGCTACCGTCTTGTCTCAGATTGAAGCGTGTTTAAACTCCCGTCCCATTTCTAGGTTTAGGGATAATGATCAAGATCAAATTCCTTTGACCCCTGGTCACTTTTTAGTAGGAGAACCTCTTGTGCTTGTACCGGAGTTGAACTATGAACAAACGACTTTAACTAGTCTAAAGCGATGGCAATTGACCCAACGTCTCGTTCAAGATTTTTGGCGACGTTGGTCAAAAGAATATTTAATTCAATTTATGAATCGTTACAAATGGGCATATCAGACTCCGGAACCAGACGTCGGTGATATTGTTCTGGTGAAAGAGGATGATTTACCTCCAGCTAGGTGGCTTTATGGAAAAATTACTCAAAAACACCCTGGATTGGACGGAATTACGCGCGTGGTTAGTTTAAGGTGTAAGGGTTCCGAAATTAAAAGACCTGTTAGTAAATTATGTGTACTTCCAGTTTGTAAAGAATAGTGTTTTTCGTTGTTGTGGGTAATTATTATTTTTAGTTAAGAATATTTTTTAATAACTCTGTTATGTTAAACCCGTAGTGTCACTGACATAAAATTAACAAATTTTGTTGCATCTATTTTAATAATTAATTACTGACTAGTACGTTTCTGTGTATTTTTTGTAGCGGACGCTATCACATCTTCAGTTGTTTATGATTTAACGTGTTGGGTTGGACAAAGTTTATATTCTACTGCTCAGTAATGTGTGACAAATTTCTACTAAATATTGTGCTATTAATAAGTATTGAGTACAGTAGTATAATTAATTGTTTATGGACAAAATATTTGGTCAAGGTGGGCGGTAATTTTGCATTTTTGTCCATGGTGGGCGGAATGTTTAAGGTTGTACAGGTGTCAAATCTCAAAACTTCTCTTAAGCTCGATAGATGGCGTTGCGCTGTTTAAATGCGAGCTATCGTTTGCCTCAATACAAATGCATATAAGGAATTTTGTTTTATTAAAGGATAATGGGAAAAACAGCATCAAGTATTTTATTTCATAGTGATAGTGAGTAAAGTGAGTAAGCATCTTATAGTGAAGTGTATACAGCGCAATAACGAATTTAATTTAGAAACTGCACATGGCCCTATAAGCACAGACGTAGAAGTAGCTCAGGAATTTGAAAAGTTTTTTTTCGAATATACCTCTTAAGACGACTGCGTCTTTAAATTCGTCACCCGCACTCTCTGCTGCCTTACTTAGAAATAATGTAAAGGCCTGCCCGACGGAGTTTAGGTTTCGGCACACAAACCCCCAAGCTGTGATTAAAGCATTCAAAGATCTTAAAATTAAGTCAACAGAAGATCTCTGGGGAATGTCTGTGAAGGCCTGTAAATCCATAATAGAAACCGTGGCACCTTATTTAGCTTTTATATTTAATAGCAGTATAGACCAAGGAGTGTTTCCGGATCTCATGAAGCATAGTAAGGTAGCTCCACTTTTCAAATCGGGTGATTGTAAAGAACCTAACAATTATAGGCCTGTGTCAATTTTGCCAGTTTTCAGTAAAGTGTTTGAAAAGTTAATGCTTGCACAACTGCTATGTCACTTCAATAGAAACTCTATCTTTCATGATCAACAGTTCGGTTTCACCAAAGGTCGTTGTACAACTGACGCCGGTGTTACCCTATTGAAGAACATTTTTAACTCCTGGGAGGAAGCACAGGATGCCATAGGAATCTTTTGCGACCTCTCAAAGGCATTCGATTGCGTAAACCACGAAACGCTTTTGCTGAAGTTAGAACATTATGGTATTAAAAACAAAGCCCTGGATTTACTAAATTCATACCTAAAAGATAGACAGGTTAAAGTTCAGATAAACGGTACAAACTCATCGGGGGCTGAAATGACTATGGGAGTGCCTCAAGGTTCTATTTTGGGTCCATTCCTCTTCTTAGTCTATATTAATGATTTACCTCATTTACTAAAAAATCAACCACAGATGGTGTTATTTGCTGATGATACATCTTTAATTTTTAAAATTGACAGACGTGCACAAAATCTAGATAATGTTAATGACTGTATTCTTAAGGTTTAAAATTGGTTTACTGTTAATAATTTAGTTCTTAATGAAAAGAAAACAAAATGTATTAGATTCACTTTACCAAATGTTAGAAGAAGTAGCGAATGTGACATCTTATTGAACGGAAAAAAATTGGAATTTATTGATCAGACAGTTTTTCTAGGAATCACGTTAGACGACAAATTACAATGGGGCCCCCATATAGCATCTCTAGCAGGGCGACTAAGCTCAGCCGCTTATGCTGTTAGAAAGATAAGGCAGTTAACAGACGTCGAAACTGCGCGTTTGGTTTACTTCAGCTACTTTCACAGCATTATGTCATATGGCATCCTATTGTGGGGCCGGGCAGCTGACATTGAATCTATCTTTATTTTGCAAAAAAGAGCTGTCAGAGCAATTTACAATCTACGTCGTCGCGAATCTCTTAGGGAATTATTCAAAAAGATTAATATAATGACAGTGCCTTGTCAATTTATTTATGAAAATATAATGCATGTTAGGAAAAATCTTCATCTTTTTAACAAAATAAGCGACAGACATAACTTTAATACGAGAAATAAAGATAAAATTGATCAACCATATTTTAGATTGTCTAAAGTACAAAAATCTTTTATGGGGTTCTGTGTTAAATGTTACAATAAAATCCCGAGTGAAATCTTAAATCTAAATGAAAAAAAATTTAAAAGTTACATAAAAAGCACACTTAGTAAACAAGCATATTATAAATTAGAAGATTATATTCAAGATAAAAATGTTTGGAAACATGCTGGTCCTGCTCCATAGTACAATGTAGGGCTTAAACAAAATCAAGCTGGTTGAAATTTGAATGCTCACACACTTATATTATTTGTAAATTGTGTAATTTCAATATTTTGTTAAAATGGGAACGCCATGTACCTTTTTGCTTTTTTATTTCTTATTATTTTTTATATTTTTAGTCTAGATTTTCAAGGTACATTGCTTTGACATTAATTATTTCAAACGCTGTTAAAAAATATTGTAAAACATTTTTTTTAAAAGAGTAAGTATGGAGTTTCTTGCCCATTCTTCTCCATACAACCTACCTTTGCGAATGGGTGTAGAATCAATCCCATCCCATCCTATTTCCTTAATTTTAATATTCGACGTTTAAAAGTGCCTCTTTGATGGCCTATTTGAAATAAATGATTTGACTTTGACTTTGACTTTGAATAAACTCACTGATAATGTTGTCAGATGGTCCTCGAGGGTCTTGTTGATTTTGTCCGTCATGTTGGAAGCTTTCAGCAGCGTTTCCAGTTCAGCTACCTTCCTCTTTTCAATTGATAGCTCTGCAGTGAGTTCAGCTGCAACCATGAGAGGTAAAGATTAATGCAAGTTTTTTAAATAAAAGTGCACTATTGAAACACCATTCATTGCCTTGAAAGTTTTAATTCTAATAGCACAACAACATTTACCAAAAAAACAAATGCATGTTTTTTTTTAAATAATCATAAATTAAAATATGTGGGAGATCAGGAATCGTGTGAATAATGGACATTGACGCAAAAATCTCTGCCAGATATGGACCTCCCCCAAATATCAACATATACGAGTGCATCGGTCAACGGTCGGCATTAGTGATCAGAAAACATTGTGACATATAAATGTGCTTTAATTGATCAAATTAATGTTAATCTCAAATTGTCAATCCATCAGCAAGGATGGCAGGAATGCTCATACTTTCGTAGAAGTTTTATGGGACATAATTAATCGAGCCACAAAATTACTAACTCAGTCACGAATATAACAACTCGGCAACATTTTTAGTTTTGAGGGCAGTTTTGGTTTGGTACACCATTTCTTTCTGTAGCGTTTTTGTGGAATAATCCTATTAATAGAAGCCACTTTAAACAGCACCCGTTTTATATAACTTACCACACTTAGCTTCAGTACTCCTAAACTTCGCCAGTATATCGCTATTCTGCTTAACGCTGTTCTGCAGTTCGTGCTCGCTCGCCGAACGTTCGCCGCTGACGCGAACATTCTCTTTACGAACCTCCGACACTTCGGTCTCGAGGCGACCGATACGAGTCGAGTACTCCATGTGCACTATGCCGAGCTCCTATCGAAGAAAAAACAAGAGTCAAAATAAATTAGCTAGAGGAACGCTACTTTATAAAACGACACTTTACATAAATTATTGACAGAAAAATAATAATTTAATTATTTGGGAATACGACCCTCCGGTCGTTTTATCTTCATGAATGAGAGCCCCTATTTAAATAATAAAGAACCTGTTGGAAGCGACTTGCATCCAGTGCGATTCTTTGGTCTTAACCAGATCTAGAATATGCTTATTTTTGACGCAAAATTAATTCTCAAAATTTGGCTCTTATCTCATAAATCAGAAAAATATACAGTTCCCGGCACGTAAGTTGGTAAGAGTCGTTAGATGCGAAGAAATCGTTTTTTAGATCTATTCGGTGGTCAAGCGGGACGCAGGGTATGAAGTAGCGCCGATCCGAGCGCGCGATTGGTGCGTTAATCGACATTTACCCCCCGCACTGCGTCTACGTCCCGTTCGCTCCCGGTTACACTTTGCGTTCACAAAAATTTTACCCTCACTACATCAGAATCTTGCCAACTTACGTGCCGGGTACTATACAGCTAGCAGTTTCATAGATACAAGTTTTGCATTAACAATACTAACAGGCGCTTATTGATTTATGTGATTTCTCTGTCCAAAAATCTGTAAAAGGATCTCTTACCTCTTGTAAAGTGACAACTTTTAGTTTCAGCTCTTCCATGAGAGATCTACATTTATTTTCGTCACATGGTTGGTCTGATTTCGGGGATCTGAAATGTTCTTCTGACATAAATGATAGTTGAAAGGTCAGAATCTTGTATTACAGTTATGGTAAGCGTCCACTGATCCGCATCGTACGGACGGCTCATCGGCAATGCCTGCATGCGATGCGTACCGATGACGTCATACGGAATGCCGATCAGTGGACGCGATGAAGGTGGCATCGGCAATTGCTGACACTCGCGTCGGCAATCCGATCGCTGCTGATACAGAAATCCGTTTGATACGATGCGTCCGATACGTACGATGCCGACCAGAGGACGCTTACCTTTAGTGTCCAACTGAAGGTTTGCTTATCAAACTTAACTATTAAGTAGATAGTTGAGTTAAAGGCAGTAAATGATGTTTTCAAAACACACTTACTTTTGAACTGGTCCAGAGATTTGGGTTTGGGTGGCTACCTTTGGAGATCTGGAAATTATTTCAAGTTATTAGATAAAAAAAATGTTTTCAATAATAAGGGTCAAGTAAGGCGACGCTGCGTGCGAATTTCAATACAGCCACACAAAATCTTACTTTATATTATAAAACAAATAAATACACATTTCAACGATGACTTGAATTGTTTTTATGAATGAATGATTTTTATGAATAGGTCAAAAACTTACACTTAACAAAAATATAATTTCATTGTTTCCGAGGCTTAGATTATAGAATGTCCATATTCCGTGTTCGGAACAAAACGTAACGTTTTTCGAGAAACCACTTTTTATAAATGTGTGAGCGAGGTACGCACATATTTAAATGTTTTCTTTGGAGATGTTCACTTGTTTTACGTAGGAATCGAACGACGGGTCTTTTTGGCTTCAATAATGCTCAGTGGTCGACTTGGAATCTGGACATAATATATTATAATCGAAGTTCTGAGGCTTTAAAACACGAGTACCTAACTAGCAGGTCACTTCTTCGCTTTTTTCTTTATCGTGGTAAAATCATCAAATGAGTCCTCCCACCCCGGGCAGGGTGGGAGGAACTGTCAGACTTGTACTGACTAAAATCTACGGTGTCCTTCAATAACCCTTTACGTTCCAGGGTCACGGTAATTGGATAAGTCCCGCGACTCCGGCAGGCTTTGGCCCTCTAAAGGTGGGCCCCGTCATTATGCTGACACTCTTTGAGGCGCGCGTGGAACAAAACGCGCCGTCGGCCGGTCGGGCAGCGAATCGCCCATTACTCGCTCTCGCATGGCCGGAGATCGTCTGCCGAAGTCCGGCAACGTGGGCGTCTACCACTGCGGCTGGGGTGGAGGGAGGACGCTGAACTCTCCCTGACTCGGCCCGCCTCCTCCTTCACGAGCATGACTGCTTCGCAGAAGGAGGCGAACGCTTCCCACTTCGTCTCGCCCCGCAGCAAGGTCACTACTTTGCTGACGACAATAAATTAATAAATTTGTATCCACACATAGGGGAAAGGTGTACGAGATGATCCGTCGAGGCAAGATGATCCTTTGATATTGCAACGAAGCCAGTAGCGTCATCTAGTTGTTTTTAATGGTAAAACGTAGTCCCCGATATTCCCCCGCCTCAGTCAAAAGTAGTGGTGTCGAGAGTGACAATTAAATTTTTTGAGAAAAAAAACAAATATTCCGTTACTTTGATCTAAGGTAAGGGTGAGTTGAAGTTTATATCTAATTTGTTCTAGGTACTTTATTACTAGGCTGTGGTATAAGTTAGCTTTGAAAATTGCTCTATTTTGTTTTTTTAATAGCATGGTAACAGTTGAAAGCACATAGTTTAAGTTATCGAACATTGAATAAAAAAGTTTATGTTGGGGCAAGATGATTATGTTACCGGTGTACAAGATGATCCCCACGGATCTTCTTGTAAACCGGTAACATACCTACTATTACGGGGATATTTTTAACCTTTGTATGTTATTATGTTTAAGTTCATATATTTTTGGTTTAAGACTATGCCTCGTAATTATAAAAAAAAACTAAACGCGGATTGTGGTCAGAACACTCCATGATCAAAGCACTGGATGCTGTTAAAAATGGCATGCCATATAGCACAGTTTGGATTGCCTGTATTATCACTAAAAACGCGGGCAAAAGTCAAAAATAAGGTGGCTGTCAGTACAATCAAATATATAGGTGAAAAAATAAACCGAGATTATGGTTTTATGTGGGTTATTCTCTTCCTGGATCCTGGGATCATCTTGGACACCGGGGTGTACAAGATGATCCTTTGACAACGTTTTAAAAATGTGTTTTTTTAATAGTAAAGCATCGAAAAAATCAAAATTTTGAGTATGCCAACAATAAGATAAATAAATTTACTATGTATATACGTATTTACATTCGCGCTAAGTAGGATATCTTTTAATCTACAAGCAATCTCCCTTAAGGGAATCATCTCGTACACCTTTCCCCTACTTATCTTCCCACTGGCTGAAGGTGGACAGTCTGAGGACAGATGTCGGACTGTTTGGTAGAGAGGCTTCTTGAACCTTGTTGAGACAGTCGTGTCTGAAACATTTATATTTACTTTAATATGTGTGTTCGAACTATACCCAAATCCTTCAGCCAATAAGGGGAATCCCCCTTAACGGCTGACGGATTTGGGTATTATTGGCAAGGACGATATAATGATGCAATGGGGTTGGCAACTGGGGAACTAATGGCGCTAGTATAGCTTGTTCCAAGCATCGTTATGTTATTGGTTCAAATCAGTTCAAATTTTAAGGTACTTCAAAATAGTACTACCTCATTGGTCGGATTAGGACTAAGCTATGGTGGCGCCATCTACAATTAGCTTTGACTTGCCTTCCCCATTCAACTGAGATACGTCGTCGTGGCGAGCGTGTTTTGTTTTTCATCTACCCATAGATAACCGCAAGTTTTATATTTTTTGTCATAATTATATCGTAGTGGTAAGTATGTTTTTTACTTGTTGTAAGATGGTTGAATAGGGGGTTTCACAGCGAGATTTAGCCGTCAGTGGCGCTACAATCGCATAACGTAAACAACGTTCAAGTGTAGCTTCGAGTGTGCAGTTACATTATCTGTGGAGTGTGGTGTAGTGTATGTCAAGTTAAACATACAGTAAATAACATCATGCGCTGGTAGCGTCATCTGTGCCGAGCTTTGTGTGAAACATCCCATTGCGTCATCAGCAAGATCGCTAAGAGAACCAGTGCAGATGATGAACTATATTCCCAACTATATTGGTGTCGGCTTCCAGTCAACTGGATGCAGCTGAATATCAGTATTTTACATGGAGCAACTGCCAATTCGATCTCCACATCCCAGTAACTGGGTAATATGATACCCCATGATAAGACTGGTTGTCAGAGTTTAGAGCTTCTGACTAACAGCTCAACGACTGTCAAACTATCTACAAATGACAGCCAGGACCAACGGCTTTACGTGCTTTCCGAGACACGTAGGAAACTCGCTATGACAGATGTTCACCCATCCATAGACCAACCTCGGCTAGCGCGGCTTAACCCGGAAGATCGGCCTGTGTGGCTGTAATTATTTATTATTTACTAGCTGACCCCGCGAACTTCGTAGCGCCACAGAATCAATACTGCTACACTACTAATAGTAATACTCATACTACTACATTATTTGTTACAAAAAATGTGATAAATGATGAACCGCTCGACCGATTTTGTGCAAACTTCACATAAACCATCTACTAAATAGTCCGAACAAAGCCTTAAAATTTGGTTTGGAAAGGTGAGCCCGTTCTTGAGTTATAAAATTACAACGAAAAGTGGCATTGATTTTTATACAACGTGTAACGTTAAATACGCAAAACCTCTCGTGGGGTAACTCAGCCAATGTTACTGAACAATTTTTGTTCTAAGACTTGGAAATTCGCAAAAAAAATAATTGGTTTTTTATTCAAAATGAGAAAGTGATCGGGCCTAATAGTTTAATTTACTTTTTTTTGTGAATTTTCAAAAGTCTTAGAACAAACATTGTTCAGTAAAAAGGGCTGAGTTACCCCACGAGAGGTTTTGCGCATTTAACGTTACATACGTTGAATAATATAGATTGATTTAACAAATAAGTACAAATATATTTACTTCTTGGGTGTCCCACTGGATACCCGGTACGGAGTATTCGGTCGAGCCGACGCGGCCTGCGGTGGAGATCCCTTCATAAACTGCTTGGCTGAGCTCAGTCTCAAGTTCAGCTGCTGGATCCGCTCAGCCAAACGCTGGTTGGTTTCTTTCAACTCCGTTATGCTGCAAGGTCAGATTTTATGATCAATGGTTGTTTACTTATCGAAACATACGCCTAGCAAAAGTGTTGGAGCAATTTGTGTCATGAATGTTCTTTATTAAAGTACTTTGGAATCAATTCGGAGCGCTTTTAGGTATAGTCTTAACATTAACATGACACGCCAAGTTTTATAAAAAGGTACTGCTTTTTTTCAATTACTAAAATTTCAATTTAAAATCATCAAATGAAGGACTCATTTATTTTGATAATTTTAAATTGAAATTTCACTTTTTCTCACCATGGGTGAAGCAGAAGGGACTCGTACTCACTAAATTCCATGGTGATCCTTCAATAGGCCTTTACGTTCCAAGGCCACGAAAACCTGATAAGATAGTCCCGCGACCCCGGCAGGCAAAGGTACTATATAATTATAGTATAACTTTTGGCAATATGAAAAAAGATGTCGCGAAAGGAAGGATCGCAGCAGGTGGCGCTCTGTAGTTTCCTGCCTACCACTATCGAAAGGCGTGAGTTTTTCTTAGTTTTAACCGACTTCAAAAGAAAAAGTAGGTTCTCAGTTCGACCTATGTATGTTTGTATGTATGTATGTTTGTCCGCGATTATCTCGCGTTTGTCTGAACCGATTTTGATGCAGTTTTCAAAAAAATGTTTGTTACATTCTGGGGAAGGTTTTAGTATATAACAATAATGGATATCTCGTGAAGATGCTCACATAGATCCGTTTTGATTAATAGGATTGTAGATTTTCAAAGACGCCGATTTACTAAAATATTAACTAAAAAGGGAAAAATAAAAAACTTTTTGAAAAAAAGGGAACCAACTTCAAAACAAAAAAACTATAAAATAACTTTTCTTTCGGAAGTCAGTGGCTTTGTTTTTTTTTATTTCATTGACATATGGCCACTGACTTCGATAACAATAGCCAGTTCAAAAGTAGAATACTTACAAATCCTTCTGCTCATTAACAAAGGCTTTAGTCCCGGTACAGCATTCTTTCATCTCTCTATTTATGGATTTCTGTTGATTGCTGGTCAGTCGCTGGACCTGCGTTGACAGCACTCTTAACTTATCCTGCTGCTTATTAATAGTCTTTTTGAGTTCCAAGTTATCTTCCAGAAGTGTGAAGTAGAGATCTTCCAGCTCGCGCTTACTTAATTTTGAAGGACATACTCTGTACATCTCTGGAAATAAATATTTCTTTTTAAAAATCAGTCAATAGTGAATCTGGCTACCCTACCACCATAGAATATAAATTCATATAAAACCTCTCAAAATAAACACCTATGTTCTCTAGGGTTGCGGCACTAACGAGCTACCGTGACCCCGGAACACAAAGGCCTATTGAAGGACACCATGGATTTTAGTTACTACAAGTACGACAGTCCCTCCTGCCCTACCATGGGTGTGAGGACTCATTTGATGATTTTAACAGGGTGATGTAAATTAACTTTAAATTATCTTACAATTAAATCAAACAATACTACTTAATGAACTCAATTAATTATCAAATTTATTTAGGTAAGCTATGACAGAGGAATTACAGCTTGGCAAAAAACTGTAGAAAACCAGAAGTCGCCACTGTCTTCGCGCTACCAGCACTTTGAATTCATGTTTTTTTTTTTTTTTCACTTATTTCGTTAGTTTTATGGCACAATAATAAATCTAACAAACCTGCGGTCTTTGTTTACATCAAATATCAAAGATTTTAAAACGTTGTCAGAAACAAAAAGATTAGTTCCGTTTCAATCCGTTCTGGCCAAGCTGTATTATAGGTAGTTAACCTTCATACGGTCTTCGGGTCAATTTTGACCCATTTAAGGAACGAAACTTAGTTTTCTCTATAGCTAATTTCCTTTGATATTTGATATTTCATGACTTTTTCCAAAGTTTTGAACTGAATATAATAAGTATATTATTTTTTCAAAATATCTCATATATTTCGACCTACAACTTTTTTTACGTGCACGGTCTTCGGGTCAAATTTGACCTTACGTAGTAAATAAACGTCATTATGTTTTTTTAGTATCTTGTTACCAAGTATCCAATTTGTTTTGTATGGTTGCATTGTTCTTCTTAAAGCCCTCTTATAGTCTTACAATAAATGTTGAGGTGCGATAAATGACGGGAACATCAGATTACACTTGGAAGGATAGTACTAAAAAACAAGCTCGAATTATCACCAGAAATATTGAATATGAAAGGAACAACTTTTTTTATCATAATATTCTACCTTTACCTAGGTCTTCAGACTTGTGTCCAACTTGTTCCCACCGCTGGGACACAGGCCTTCTTTCTGTGAGAGGGAATGGGCCATAATCCACCATGCGCGCTCAGTGCATGTTGGTGGATGTCAAATTTCTTCGACGTTTTAGTTCTGGGACATGCCGGTTTCCTCACGATGTTTTCCTTCACCGTTTTGAGAGTAGTGGTGATTGAATAAATTACTTAAAGTAATGCGATTGACCAACCCTCACTGGGCCCCTGTGGTGAATTATGGCCCACTCCCTCTCTCAGAGAGGAGGCCTGAGTCCCAGCAGTGGGAACATTTATAGGCTGATGATGATGATGCTGGAGGCTGGCTGGGTTCGAACCCATGACTTACAAACGAGAAAAAAATACATTTCACTAAAAATTGCCAAAAGATATGAGACATCTGAAAATAATTCACTATCATCATAATCATTTCAGACCAAAAACGATACAGGATAAAAAACAACCAAGAGAATTCTATCAATTATGCCAAAAAACACAGACAAGAAACAGCTTTCTAAAACGATTACTTTTGGTTGCTAACTGTAAAAACCTATCACATTTTGAAATTACGTTATTCTTGCAAAGTTTTGTAGACTAAGTATAAAAAAATTAAGAATTGCAATAAATTCCAATAAATATACATTTCGGTAGCTGTCCTAATTATATAATTTATTAAAATGTAAGACCTAATAACGGTTATTTCATGAAATATTACTTACATCTTCCTGACATGTAGTACTGGGTCAAATCAGACCCGAAGACCGTCTACGTCAGTAACTTTGAAGACCGTATGAAGGTTAATAAAAAGTATAGCGGAAAAAACTTGATTAAAAACCAATCAGTTAAATTAATGGTTAATATATGTTTAAATACCATTTTTATTAAATAATATAGCTGTACATGCTCTATTGAAACTAAACTTTCAATTTTAATTGATTATTTCTTATTTTTATTTCAGAAATTACCGGCTTGTTGTCTGGTCAACTGGTTACTTGGTTGTAGGTTTCTAGCATTTGAACAAACTGGGATCGATTGCAGATAAAGTTATAATTGCCGCAATATGCACCTTTGTAAGGCACTGATGTCACCAAGTGACTAATTTTCGCAGCTTCGTCTCCATGGTAGTAGTCAAATAACACACAATATCCAGGTGAACTACTTACCCCGATCTGATTTAGTTAATTGATTCTTGTTAGTGTTAACGCTATCATTTCGTTCCATTTTCTCTTTACTGCAACAACTCATGATAAAACTTGCACTTGCATTTATTCACAAAACAAAAATAATTTTATTCTTTTTTCTGCTTGTTTAACGGAACATCGCAGGTAAATTTTTGTGATGGCCGCCCACGATTAAAGCTCTACACAAAAAATATTTACGCCACATAATTTTAGCCCGATAATATCATGGATAATGATAAAAATTTCACTTCAATGCAAAATTCTTCGCCGACAAAATGAAAAGACCGCCATAGCAACTGTTGCCGCAATGTCAACATGGCAACTGTCACTGTCAGTTGGCAAAACTTTGATTTTGTGAAAAGTTTCTATAAAGCCGCGTACGCACGTACGAACACGAACATAACGAACACAAACATCAAAATAATCGGAACATTAGGTTCGTACGTATGGACGGCATATTCGAACACGAATGCGAACATAGTTCGAGTCGAGTTTGCACACAACAGTCGAACTGAGGTACGGGCAGGATTAGCTACCTCTGCCGCCCCGCCCGCACCCCGCCAAGATCAATACCAACAGTTTTACACAGCTTTACACAGTTTTAACAGTTTTACAGTCCATACAGAACATAATAAAAGGATCGCCGCAAACATGTTTGTCGAACAGAGTGTTCGATGTTTGCAACGACCATGGCAACGACGATATAATACTAGACTACGCATTGCACCATTGCACGATCTAACGAACAAAACTATTCTGCCAACTCGCTGAGGTACTACGTAAGCGAGGGGGGCGGGGTACTGCGTTGTGATTGGCTAACTCAAGGTCTGTTCTGTCTCAACGTATGTTTACGGCTCACAGGATTGGTCGAAATGAGACGGATATAAGACTTTTTTGCCTAATGTGTTGGCAGACATCGGTCGCCTGTTATTAGGAGTCTAGTATTATATCGTCGTTGGATGTTTGTTAGTGGTACGCATGTGCGAACCAAGTTGTTGCGTATCATGCAACGCAACTTTGTTCGTACGTGTGTCGAAACAAAATGAAAACCATGCGGAATTCCATAGACTTATAGAATTAATTATGTCTATGCAGCGCAATGAAAAAAAAATTTTTTTTGTGGGATTTATGACCTGGTAACTAAGACCTTTAGGTCAAAAAAATAGTAGAAATCGTAGTTTGGTAGGGTTGTGGTGGGTATGGTTCCGTTTAAGACTCCGGTGCACACTCCGGTGTCTCTCCGGCAGTCTGTCTGTCTGCTAAAGGTCGGGTTCGCGCGCGAGACCGCGACTGGAGACAGCGACAGGAGACCGCGACCAGTATTTAACCCGGTTCATTGAAGAAAGGATTCTTAAATGGCGGCGCTTATCGTGTTCTCTCGCTCGCACACTAGTGCCGTCTATACTCACTCCGGCGCGTAGCGTTAGCAGAAAAAAAAATTGTCTTGATGTCTTGACGCGCTCAGTGATCTTTTTTAAGAATATTGACTATAGTTTTCTGTTATTTTTCCGTTGTTACCTGTTGATTATTGTTGTTTTAATTTTGTTTTATTGTTACGTTAAGTTTGAGAAATTATTGTGACCCAGTCTTGTTTTTATTATTTTTAATTTGAAAAAATCTTATATGCTGACTGTACTATCTGTCAACGCAAGTACAAGCCGCCATTTTAGAATCCTTTACTCAATGCTCCGGCATATACCACTATATCAGTACGTTTATCATTATGCAATGTACGAGACAGCGACAGGAGACATAACAATCTTCGGTCGCGGTCGCCTGTCGCGGTCTCGCGCGCGCGTGGATAGCTAAAACCGAAACTATGACGAATAGAGAAAAATACTGAATGGAGCCTCGAGGTCGATTTTGATGAAAATAGTCGTGTCTGGACTGGAAACAAACTCATTGATTTAAAAAAAAAACAATTCAATTTATGTAGGTATAGTAGTAGGTACCTAACGTAAGGATATTCAGATACCCATTGTTACTATTTTATGGAATAATATTATATATTGATCCATGTCGTACGGCAAACAAGGAAAATTTTCAATGCTACGGGTTCGATTTCTGGGCAGAAATATGGATTTTTCAATAATCCAATGATGCCATTTTAGTTTTTATCAATATCGGCCTTGGAACTATCAGTATTTTTGACTTTTCATGATTTTGGATTTAGCCATCCATGCCCAGTTGGAAAACTCACCCTATTTTAACCAGTAGATAGCATGCTCGGTGCGGAGTGCTCGTGTGAAATAAAATGAAGTTAATATTCCACCAACAGATTTTATTGAACAATTAGTTACCTACTTAATTATAACACATCAATACCTACTTACAAATTAATACTTATTAAATAAACCAATTGGAATGACAGTAACAAAAAGTTATAGTATAAAAAACAAAGCATGCTAAAACTTTTGGATAACGAGGCAGCAGACTGAGATTAGTACGTCGACGAGCGCTTTTTCCAGGCGTTAAAAAAGCGACGAAATAGAATACATCCTACTAATATTATAAATGCGAAAGTTTGTGAGGATGTATGATGTGTGTATGTAGGTATGTTTGTTACTCTTTCACGCAAAAACCACTGAACGGATTTGGCTATGGTACACAGATAGTTTATAACCTGGATTAAGATAGTTTTTATCCCGATTTTATGTTCCCGTGGGATAATTTTCGAGTTGTAGCGGGTGAAGCCGCTGGCAACAGCTAGTACTAAATAAATACCTTCGTATGTATCTCTGTTCACTCGTCCGTTATAAAAGCGCTTGATTTTAAGCGGTGACATAAATAAGTTCAATTTATCTTTTTGTTCTAACTCAACGCTTTTTAAACGCCCAATAAAAAGCACTCGTGCGAATGGAGCTTAAAGGTTTAATAACAGGCACGATATCATTGGATATAATTATAATGAGTTTCTTTTTATAATTTACATGTATACAAAAAGTTTATAGTAAATAAAAAGCCAATTGAAAACGAATGATGGAATGTACAGCTTGGCCAGAACGGATTGAAACGGAACTAAAATTTTTATTTCTGACAGCGTTTTAAAATCTTTGATATTTGATGTAAACAAAGACCGCAGGTTTGTTAGATTTATTATTGTGCTATAAAACTAACGTAATAAGTGAAAAAAAATAAAATAAAATCATTCAAAGTGCTGGTAGCGCGAAGACAGTGGCGACTTCCGGTTTTCTAAATTTTTATGTCAAGCTGTAAGGCATATTATAACGATTGCAGCAAAATAGTGTGCAGCACTTTTGTTCGCGCACTTCAGCAGTAGCAGTGTGCCTATTAAGCTGGTATCGTGTTTCGCCTTTGTGTCCAGAGGCAAAGATAATATCTATAATCCAGAGGCAAGGCTGTGCGCAAATAAAAGTTCTGTGGCAGCACAGTCATAATTATGTGCGCGAATATTTTCTGTAAACTGATTAAAACTGACAAATTTCAGAAAATTAACTTCACAAATATGGCAGATATGGCCTAGATCCTTGTAACACTGTAGCATGCTTTATGATACGGGGAATTACTATAACTTAACTTCATTAAATTATATACCTAAGTAGGTGATTATGAATTAACCAGAATGCATTGATAAAAACTTTACAAATCACAGGGTTACATATCACTTCCGGTTTCAAAACTAAAAGAAAACAGTAACATAAATAATTAAACTTATCTTTTAAGGGCTAACATAATTCATAAGGTATAAAAGGATTTTTTACATTACACAAGTCAATCTAAATAATTAATACTGCGTAAATCACAACATAATCACATAGATATCACGTAAAACTACAAAACACATGAAGTTGGCACGCATACATACACATTTATAATGATTGTTTCAAAATGCAAGTAAACTTAAGGTACGTACACACAGCAAGGCATGATAAACGCCTCAGCTCGAGGCACTGCGCTAGCACAGTTACCGTGGCGCTAGTGACTCGACACGCATGCCTCGAACTGAGGCGCACGGCAAATAATGGTGTGATAGGTAATAGGTAATCAATCAAATACGAATCATAGATAATTATTTATGCTGGGTTGATAATTATCTTCCTGATAATTATCAACCCAGATAATTATCTTCCTCTTTCAGAATCATATCAAAAACAAAAAGTTTACTTGCATTACAAGACAATATCTACACATCTTTATTTTATCATCTATACAGTAACTAGTTTACTTTTAACAAGAAGAGATTACACGATAAAAGCCAAAAATTATAACCTTACTAGATCACAAATGGGATTCAAAATCCCAAATAAATTAGGCTTATGAATTCAAATAATTTACTTAAATAAATATCTACAGGCAGAATAACGGGTGTTTTTCTTTATTGGTCGACCACCCACTGTTTATGCTTCAAAATATAATACGTAGGTACAGTCAATCGCACGTTTATTGTAACATTTTAACTTTAACAGCACTTTTTATTTCGTAAAAGCCGTTTCTCTAATTCAAGTGTTACTAATAGTGTACGATTTTCTATACAATTAAATTTAGGAAAATTACCTATTTTATTGTAATAAGATTACCATTTACTGTTCTAAATAAATGCTCTAGATTTTTAGACCTTTTAGGCCGAAAGTTTTAGCTATTTCCTTGGGCACATCACACACGTTGATTATATTCATAAAGAGAATTTTATTAAATGATTGCTGCCTGTTCTTGCTACTCATAAGCAACCATTTCTTTAGAAGATATTTAAAATAAGATGTTTTTTTTACAAAAAATAATTAAGAGATGATTTTTTTATTATTTTTTTACCTTTTCGGTACATTTTTTTAAAAGGCAGGATAATCAATATTGTTAATTAATATTTAGTGCCACTATTAATATTGCCAGTTTTCAAGAAGAGAACGTGGTTCCTAAGATTTTTTCCTAACACAGAATTTGTCTGAATCAATACCTACTAGGAAATTTTGCAAAATATAAGCCTTCTATAATGAAGACAACAATTCTTCTACATTAAAGAATTTGTTTAAAAGGTAACATTTAGCTACGTTACAAGTAGGTATAATGTATGTATTTAAAATATTTATTCGCAATGTCTGTCCAAAAGTTTTTCTTTTTCATAAATACTCCATCAATCTACCTACAACACCAATATAATATCATTCCATATGATACATATCTCAATCTACTCTAGTTTGTGGCAAAAACTACCGTATAGTTACAGTCACACAATTATTGTCGTGATTTTCAAATTTCTAGCTCTATATTTTATAATCTAGGTAAGACCTGCGGACCTCACACTGTTATGTAGGTATATTGGAAAACGTCATTAGGGCGTGTACTCATCTGGTCTGCATTCACCGTTATTAAGCCTGATACCTACGTTAGTTGAACTAACTCGAAGGTTTCTTCAAAGCGTACCTTTTACTCAATTCGAGACACAATAGGAACAACTGATAACATTAAGTGCCTAGAATAGTATTTTATAACTCACTAATGTTATACTTAGGGCTGGGTTTTTCAATAGTCAGATAACCGTTAACTGAGGAATAAAAATGGCGGTTTGACAGCTTATCTATGGAAAATATGTCATACCGTTATTTTTATTCCTCAGGTAACGGTTAACTGACTATTGAAAAACCAGCCCTTAATGACGTGGGTACTTGTTTTTTTTTAAATAGTAGGTACATAACTATTAAAACAAAAATGCAATAACCTAAAAGTCAGAAAGTCACACAAGTCAATTGTTATTTTTTATTATTTATTAATTTGTTACGTATCGAGTATCCGAGAACTTTTATTTTTAATTTCAGTATTGACCACAGTCCTAGCTGCCGATGCTTACCCGTAGTCGATTCAAAGCGTTTTCCAACAACCTCATCGCTTTATTCGAGGCATCCACATTATAAGGGTTTATTACTTGTTAGTAAACCAAGTAGTGTCTTATTTTTAGAAGAGCGGACGCAGAATATTTCTGTGCAGCGCCATTCATCATTCGGAATCACTAAGATTATCAACGAATTTTTTTTTTTTTTTGCTTTTCTACGTATATATTTTTGTCGCTCACTGTACAGACCGGCCTCGAGTACCGTCCATGCGTACGCTAGGAGTCGAAAAGTCAACGTCTCAAAAATTAGATCAATGTTGCTTGTCTTTGGTTTCGACCATAGATTAGGTAGGTACCTATCTCTAAAGATAGAAGGTTTCGATCTCTTTTTATTCACATCCTCGAGCAGTAATTTCTTTTTATCCAATTTTAGTGTTCCACACGTAAATACCTATGTAGATTTTTATTTTTTTATCTATCGCTTGATAGGCAAGTATCTATAATTAACTTTCGACGTCGCAAGTTAATTAAAATTGCGGTTATAGAGAACACTGAGATCATTTGCTCACAGTATAAAGTTTCTAAATCGAAATTTCATTAATACAACACAAGTTGTCGAGCGAAAAGAAATCATATTACCTAAAATATCAATAACTTGCTGAAAATCGTTAGGTCCATAATTATGTGATCATGAGCTCACGTTCACAGGAGCTCTTTACACGTTTGCATTATACAAGGTCAAGTTTAACTTGTTAGCGGAAGTCTTTAAATTGATATTCAGCAGTTAATATTCTCAAAATCATTTTTATTAACTACACCTACTGTTTTTATCATGGTATCATTAATTATATTTTAGATACGTCTTCGAAGCCGACCCCAACATAATTGAGAAAAGGCTAGGCAGATGATGAAAATGAGATACCTCTGCAAAGTTCCGCTAAGAAATAAAACTTGACTATTTTAAACTGAAACAAACAATTAACATCATGTTCTTATTCTTTGGCATTGTCCTGCGCGGCCTGTCGCCGCAGGTCCGACTTGATGGCGGCGGTGATGGCGGTCCCGCACGCCAGCAGCGCGCACAGCGTGAGGTTCGCCCAGCGGTCACCCACGCTGCCTAGCATCCACTCGTACAGGAGCGTTGTTACTATGCCGAAGATCTGGAATGAGGATAACGAAACATTAGGCTAGGGTTAAAGATCTATCCCCAGATGAATGGTTCAAAGGCCTTAAAAATGTGACCAATGAAGCTTTCCGTGAACTAAATGCGGAAAGCGGAGGATAGCGTTATTGAGAGAATCTTAAGAGATATGTTCAGCAGTCTTCTGTAGACCGATTTAAATGGTCAAATAGTTATGTTGTCCTACATTATCTGACATGGAATGGATCGCTTAGCAATTGCAGGTTTAGGTAATGGTGGTCTTGATTTTACCAACATCAAAACAAGGCGGATGGACTATAACTTAAAGTCTTCTGAGGAACAAGGCAAGTTCTTACCTGAACTACAGCATTCAGTATTCCTGATGTGGTGCCCTCTGGTTCTGGGTATGTCACTTCTGAAGCGAATTCGAAGCCCACTGGCAAGTATCCTGTCATGAAGAATCTGGAAATGAATGCCAAGAGTTATAATTTTAACATTGCATCACCCAATATGGCACTAATCGACATAAATCGACATTATAGGTAACTGTTGTCGCTAGAGTTTACGCAGTACGTGGCTTTGTACGACTCGCCATTAAACCGGGGTCGTACGATTACTTTAAATATTATAGTAATCGTATCCGTGTAGTCCGATACATCGCTTAATAAAACTTAGGTATTCTTTGTTGGACTACTTTATTATTTTGGTTCAAAGAGATCTCCATAAATAATCATTCAAATTTAAACTTACCCAAGTAAAATACTGCTCATATACACAACGCCAATGTATCCACAGTTCAGAGTGAAGGTAAAGATCAGCATTCCCACTACCGATGCAGCATACACAGAGAGGGTGGTCTCCTTGAAGCGATGCGTCTTGTCGAGGATGAGGCCACAGACCACGGAACCCACCATACCTGCTACCACGATTACCAACCCAATGCGGCCAGCGTCTATATTAGCTCCCTGGAAGGTAAAAGAAGGCGTTTATTAATAAACGGAGATGCAAGAATGATTTGAGCTCTTGTTCTGTTATCGTTATTGCCGCCGAGAAAGGTTGGTTGTTATTGCTTTTATACCTATAATTGTAGAATAATAAACCTACTAAAGTATGTTTAAATCACATAGATAATTAAGAGTGAGATAGATGTAGTGCAAAAACTTCGATCAAATGCTCTTGGGAAATTTCTTTCGAGTACACAACACATCGGGCGCAATCACAATACCTATCACGAAAAGAATTGATAGGTATCTCCACGAAAAGAATTATAGGATATCCGTTATTTTCATCTATCCTCTTGTATAGCCTTAATCTATCTCTAGGGTCCTAACTCCACATAAGACAGGAAGATTCATGATGATGTATCACCCAAAAAACCAAATATTACCAACTATTTTGTGTGCCAAATCGGTCCAGGCCTAAAAGCGTCATATATAAATAAACGATCTCACTTTAGCAGTTCATACAAGAAAGATTGAAAAGATACAGGGAAGCATTTGTCCAACAGAGGAATCTCCTGACATGAAAAATTTAAAAAGTTACTTACCGGATAATAAGTAAGAATAACTTGGTTGAGCAGCGTGGAGATAGCGTAGAAAGTGCCGACGTTGAGGCCATAAGAGATGAGTAGCAGTACGTAGTTGCGGTTGGTCATCAGCTTCTTCAGCGACAGCAGGAAGTTGGAGTCCAGGCTGTTGCCCAGATCCGCGGCCGCTGATGGCGCCGTTGGAGGAGCGGCTTTGAAGACTGAAATATTAATGGTGTAAATTGTGAAATAGCTCGCTTCACTAAACTCTGAAGGCGTATTCAAGATTTCCATAGATTTTTTCCTCTTTATTGAAAAAACTTGCACCTAGGTATATAAAAAAAATACAAATACTTCTACTGCATGCTCGAAAAAGAGGAATAAGAGTTACTAAGGCAATAGCTGCCTTGCAGAACTGTCACAACAGGCAACCGTGGGGTCTAGCACACGTTAAGTTCATCAGAAGCAAGAGGATGGCATTTTACTCAGTAAGAATCTGACAGTCCCACCTGCTCCACTAAAAGTGTAAGGAATCATTTGATAACATTCTCCCAAAACAAAAAGGCCAAATATTAGCCATTGTCTTATCTTGTTTTTAATGCGTTTATAGGTACCTACCTAATATAAAGAAAAACCCGAGTAACCACATGGCTATGAGGAAGTTATATACTCCGGTTTTCCTTAATTACTCAAAAGATTAGTCGTTGGATACGCATTTACTCTACAAAGAACACCGATGTAGGTACTTGAGAAGCTAAGTACAAAATAAATGCACCTCAAAGGAGAGACACCGACAGAGAGTGCAAAATACAAAGATCCAAACAGAACCATCTACTTTCCAATTAAAAGTTGCGAAGAACACGATAGTCTTGCTGATTAAGAATTTAAGTAAGTAAGTGTCAAGCAGTATATCACACTAAGTGCAAGTTATCCGTTGCAGAAGTCGACACAGTAAATTAGTTTAGTTAGATAGTTGTTCATACGATGCAAGATAGAGGTAACTCGGAGGTGCGGGAAACTGTTGCCATTTATGACTTCTAAGTTTAAAACGTGAGCTACGGGTTTACGAACTTTTGAGCTGATAGTTTGATGTTATTTATTAAACGATGATAAGTTTAAGCGTAGTGTATGATAAGACCCAGTTAGATAAGATCAATAGCCTAACGCTGGAAATTAATGATCTATCTTTGCTGGCTTTCGGTTAGATCTTTATCTGTAACCAACTAACCAATCAACGACCGTTTTGAATGTCAGAGTCTTTCAGATGTCCAATCAGAAGCAGCCGTCAAAATCAAAACAACGGTTGCGTTTTTTGTTTTTTTTTTATGGCATCTCTCAGGTCAACCTAGAGGAGTGTTGTGTGCTGCTTAACAGGACAATTCTGTGGTGTGCCTTGAATCTAAGGCCTTCAGCCAGAGGCTTACAAATTAAATTATAAACTAAGGGATCACACACTAAGGACAATAAGGACAACAGCAAGGGACAGGCTGGATCTGAAAGATATTATTTAGGGGCCAAAAGAACGGGATTTGGAATACAGATATTTTAACATTAATTTCGGGTGTTAGAAAGGTGCAAGTCTGGGTCAGATTGGAAGTGTAGAACAGGACGACAGAACAGGACGTTGTGGTTGTGACCGTTTGCCAGTGCTGTCGACTACGATAAATGAGAAGTCGACTAAGGTTAAAACAAAATTTAATTATAGTTACTAGCTATACGAAAATACTAGTTTCAGTTTAGGTATGGTTGCTTAGAAGTTTCTACCTTTAATAATTTGATTTATTATCACGGCAATTCCCGGACATCCCTGAGGAACTATCCATAAATTAAATCTAATTGAGATACGTAGTGTAGAGTACACCTGTGATCGAACATTACCTTATTACTAAAACTTGTTTGGTTAATCGAATTTGTCTAATACATTTAGGATACCATTCTAGGTATTCTAGTAATTTCATAAAATTTGGAAAGGGTAAATCGTTAACGATCCTCTCCAATTTGTAGTTTAGGTACCCTCATAACTGGTGATAATTTAAACATCCCATGGAGAAAGCTCAAAAAACCCTGATTGTCTATAAATGCTGCTGACTTCTAGCATCAAAGAGGTACGAATATTATGTTGGCGAAGAAATCCTACACTCTTGTCACAGCACTTACCCAACAGGTGCCTTATACGCTGTGTGCGTGATGGATGACTGTGCCTCCTGGTAACCACATTATTGGGCGTCCTAAATGCTACAAATTCTTGCCAACTAGATTTTTAGATTGACATTTTCAGCTGGTTTTTCTATACAAATATTATAAAGGGGAAAGATTTGATTGTTTGTTTGTTTGGTTCTGAGTGACATATGCAATAGGGGGGAAGGGGTGAGCGGTCGAAGCCGCTGGCAAAAGCTAGTCATTATATAAAATGGGCGCGTCCATTAATTGACATCTTTTTTACATCCATCGTGCGCTGCGATTGATTTGATAGTCCCAAACACCGACTTCACACATACTAGCTGTATGACCGAAGTCGGTGGTAGGATGAATAAACATCAAACTAAATAAATTCTACTAATACTGATAAATAAATACTTACACAGCAGAATGAAGACAAACAGCACACTAGTGAATCCAGCGATGAGGTAGAACATGAGTCGGAAGTCAGCCGCTATCTCCGGGATAGTGCCCGAGGCGCGGACCAGCAGCGGAGGCAGAACGAAGCCGACGGCCACGCCCAGCTGTGGGACAAGAGAATCGGGAGTTAGAGGCGAGGAGATTGAAAGAGAAGAGCAGAAAATCAAAAATCAAAATCAAAGCATTTATTTCAAGTAGGCCAGTTACAGGCACTTTTGAATTGTCATAGACAATTAAAGGAATATTAAGTATTAAACACTAAAAAGTTATGGTGCTACAGTCCCAGTCACAAGACATAAAAACTGTGAAAGTACCGTAGATGCACGTTCCAAGTTGTAGATCTCTATGGAGAAGAACGTGCAAGAAACTCCATGGACACTCTTTTCAGATCGCCAAAATTATTACAGAATCATTGTTACATCATGCATCAGCAGATACCTATAAGTAAAATCATAAAATGCAAGTTAATCAAATGTACTATTCTCTAAAGGCCGCAGCGTCGAAAACGCAGCTTGTCTTTCTATTGTGACCGCGTTTTCAAAGCTGCGTCTGGGCCTTACTGTTGTTATAGAATAGCAATAGTAAGTAGTAGTAATAGTAGTAAAGCTTGCGTTTACGCGATAAACGGATCGGTTTGTCATTTGAATTCGTTTAGCTGCTTGAAAATAACGATGTAGGTACCCAAGTTGTATTTTTTTGCAGAAAAATGCCAACCTCACATGTGTTCGATAAAATAAAGTTACTAAACTACTTTATCATAATTGTATATTTATCGTTTCAGTTAGTTTTGGCGTAATGATCAAAATCTAATCTTGATAGAGAGCTATCAGTCAGTGCAATTGTTTTAATTTGCTTTGGAATATTGAAATGAGTCGCGTTTGGATGTCCACAACACAATTTTATTAAGGTTTTGCTATAGTATATATTATTTTACTCTTAACTCTAGTCTCAGAGGTGACAAAGTCTACGATGAAGTGAGCTTACCCAGAAGCATACAAGCACATTAATTCTTTTAATTTTACTGTTCCACGTTTTATAGTACCTCTTTGATGGCCTATTTAAACAAATGATTAAATTTTGACTCTTTGAAGAGAGAATTGCATGCGTTCAGAAACACAGACGCAGGTGAACCGCGAAAATTAAGATATTACAAATTTGAATGCAGTTTCCATTACGAAATTAATATAATAATAGGTATTCAGTGAGGCTGAAGAGTTCCTCTACTAATCCTCTTACCGCGTAGCTTTCAGAACGAACATGATAATTTAGTTGCGAAGGTATATCTCGTATGAAAATAAACGTGTCTTTTTTTTATCTGTGTATTTCTGCTATGAATTTTATATGTATAGGCGATATATTTTTACTAGCTGTTGCCAGCCAAATCTGTTCAGTTTTTTTTTGCGTGAAATAGTAACAAGCATCCACACATTCATCGACCTCACAAACTTTTACGTTTATGTTATAAGTGGATCTGCGAATTACTAGATTTGGATAGTAAATAAGAAATACTGGATTGAAGCTCATTTACTCACATAGGGGCCGCAGTTGACTGATTACGCACGGTTCGGTTTTTATGATGAGATACTTGGCAATATCAGATACGTGATGACGATATCAAATTGCTAGGTATATTAGACAGGTACATTCAAATTGCTTTTTTCAATGGATTTAAGGTAAGCGTCCACAGGTTCGCATCGCACGTATCGGACGTATCGTACGTAACGGATTTTAGTTTGCCTCGTATTAAAACTCATACAACAGTATGAGTTTTAATACGAAAGCCGCCTACATGCGATGCGTACCGATGACGTCATGCGGAATGCCGATCAGTGGCCAAGGTGGCATCGGCAATCCGATTGCTGATACTCGCGTCGGCAATCCGATCGCTGCCGATACAGTGGACGCAGTCTAATTAATCCGTTTGATGCGATGCGTCCGATACGTACGATGCGGACCTGTGGACGCTTACCTTTATAATCCTAATCCGATCACGGTCGTTTTCTTTATATGAAGGCCCAATCCTACCGTCAGAAAAACAAGCAGACGTCACAAATTATATTAAAACAAAAGAATCTCGGAATCATGAAGTAATCTATTCTGTGTCACGAAGGATCATTACTTGGACTTTACATAGTTTGTTCTGCAATAAACTATTGTAATTTTGTATTTATACAGCTCATTATAATCCTATCAAGGTTTCGTTTATTCTTTTACGACTAAATAGCCGCTGATATCGTGAAAATGTTGTGCAAATTCTTTCTGGGAAGTTGTAAAAGATTAGAGAAATGTACAAACATTCTTTGTTGATAGGTACTTAAATACTTAAAACACGGTCGTGTCTACTGATGTCTGATAGAGACACTTCTGTAGGCTTACTTCTTTGCTGATCAACTCAACCACTCACTAGGCTAGACTAATTGGGTCTTAGAAGCTTATGGTGGTTATTTATCTATGGCTATTTTGAGTCTGCTTTTTCTATTTCAGGTTGAGCTAGTTCTACTAGATTCTAGGAAATATTATAAGTATTTTTCCGTAAGTATTTATTGTTTTTGTTATTGCTTTTGCTGTTGTGAGTCATAATTTTGCGAATGCCAATGGTATTTTCTACAGGAAATTTTCAAGCTGTGACATCAATACAGATAATAATATAAAGATTAGTTATATAAATATTACTCATATTAGAAGTAATCCACAAAAAGATTTAAGTTTACTACTGAACAAGTAGAATGGCAGGGAATTTTAATATTGTTCTCCATTTTAAATCGTTTATTTTACGAGTATGTGATTTACTTATAAGCCTTTTGTCATAGCTAGTGTGTAAAATTTAAATTCTTCACTCGTAGAATGATGGTATTGCGTATAACATCTTACGACCGCAGCGTTGCCCTGGTTTGTTTTTCCACAGAAACACCGTAGCGGGGAAAAAATCCCATGTGCTATTTGTTTGTTTATTTCTCTGTTTACCTAAGTATTTCTAATTTGTTGTACCAAACACCAAACAAATAAAACGAATTCTTATTCATTCTTCAATGCCCGATATAGACTATTATCTATGTAAGATGCTATAGACAATACCTACAACAGAACAGAGGAAAGGCTGAACGAATAAGATTTTCTACAATTTGTTGATGTGGTGGTATATTTATACCACTACCATTTTTACTTTTATATTTGTTGGTGTCTATTTGAAGCAGAAACAGTTGTGGAAAGTACCTAAGTAGACCAAGAAATGAACTTTCAGCTACTAGGTATAGAGAGATCGATTAATCTTTTCAGATTTAAACGATTTATTTATTTATGTAGGTACCTACACAAAAACACATAGATAAAAGAAATAATAACATTCAGAAAAAAGAGCAGAACTTGCAGCAGACCAGATGATCATCTACCGCCCTAAGTTCGAACTACTTACATAATCGAATACTGAACTTGCTGATTCTAAATTCTTGATCGGAAAAAATTTCAAATGATATAAATATTCTAATTAAAAGCTTGTTAGTTTAGAACTTTCTCAATACAAAACTGCATACCAATAATTTTTGTTTCAAAGACAATGGTATGACAATTCAGATAGCTATTAGATATCTGAATGTAATAATATAGATAGATAGTATGCTAGTAATTTGCTCATTCGATAACGCACTTATTTGTTATCGTGGAAGAATTAAGCAGCTCACAGCCACATCATTCATATAATTATAATATCCAAGTTGTGTTTAAATCTTGGGATTTAATAGGAGGCAAACCTATTTCCATCAAACCGGGGTAAAGTTCACAGAATAACAATATTTTGGGAAGTAGGTACGTCTACCAAAACATTCCCCTACCCCGCCTACCCGCCCAAGTGTCACGTCCGATAAAATGTATAGCCCACCAATAAACCGGCAGTTTGTCCGACATCGTGTCCGACAATCCAACATTACTAACAACTGTGGAACCATTAATTTTTTATTGCCACAGAAATATGCGCGACTGTTTGTTCATTTTTTCACCAGTTATTATAATACGGATGTTGGAGGCTGTGAGTGTTTTTGTTGACAGTGTGATGCAGGCCGTCATTTTTAGCAGAATTTTTCATGTAGGTATATTTAAAGTGAAATGGTCTCTGCCTCCCTTTTGCCTACTTCTATAATGATGGGTCACGTGAAAAGAGAATGTTTCGATAATAATAAAATAACTCTGACCACCATATAGGTACAGGATGATTTTTAAGTCACCATCCAAATTTTAATATATTAATCTTTGGCGAAAATCATTGAATATGGGTTTTTTCTTTTTGTATCACTCAATACAAAAATATCGAGATATCACGTCTCAATGTTATCTATAAAAAGTTGATGAACCTGGACACCGCGCCGTGATGTGTCGCTCAGGTGTAGCGGGGCGGGGCGGGGGGTCGGCGGGGTGCGCTCTGCCCGTTTCATGCGTCGGCAAGTGTATATATTAACGTTTAGCTTAGTGACCACGCAGAGCGGATGAGAAAATGGTTTAATATGACAATTTGACGTATCGATTATTTTTTAAAGATTATTTTTTTTTAAATTATTTTTTAGGGGGTGTCGACTTTGTTCGTAGAACAAAGTCGACACCCCCTGACACTGACGCGGTCCCGTCGTGCGACGGCGTTCCAAACGGTCGGGTTCGACCGCGGACGCGGCGACCGTGTAGAAGGGGTTTAAAACCCCTTCTACACGGTCAGGTGGTCAGGTCTGACAGAGGTGACCTTGGTCCGGTGGGAATGAAAATCTACCGTGTAGACGTTGGTCGTGCGACCAAATATGGGCGGAGTCAGTCGAGCCTTGGTCGGGAGCGCATCCGTCCCGACAGGCCGCGTCCGCGGTCGAACCCGACCGTTTGGAACGCCGTCGCACGACGGGTCCGCGTCAGTGTGCAGTTGTCAGCGCATCCCTCCCGACCGTCGACCGGACCGTCAGCCGACAGGCTGCTTCCGCGGTGCGCGGTCGACCGGACCGTCGTCAGCCGACAGCGTTCCAGACGGTGGGGTACTGTGACACGACCAAGTTCACCTCTGTCAAACCCCTTCTACACGGTCAGGTGGTCAGGTCTGACAGAGGTGACCTTGGTCCGGTGGGAATGAAAATCTACCGTGTAGACGTTGGTCGTGCGACCAAATATGGGCGGAGTCAGTCGAGCCTTGGTCGGGAGCGCATCCGTCCCGACAGGCCGCGTCCGCGGTCGAACCCGACCGTTTGGAACGCCGTCGCACGACGGGTCCGCGTCAGTGTGCAGTTGTCAGTCAATGCGGGTGCACGTCGAATTTTGAAAACCGGCCAAGTGCGTGTCGGGCCACGCACAGTGTAGGGTTCCGTAGTTGCCCATCAAAATACTTATGCGAACTAACTAAACTGATTCGCTGAATTTAATTTTAAGAAGAAGAATTTTCAAAATCGGTCCAAGCGTCTTTGAGAAATCGGGGAAAATACATAAAAAAAAAATTACGAAGAATTGAGAACTTCCTCCTTTTTTTGAATTTAGTTAAAAATAGTTGAGAATAAAAACCTACCTATCCCCAAAACATACCCACCTATTATAGCTGTAAAAATAAAGTTGACAAACTTACATTTGCAGTTGAAGAACATGTTCTCCGATACATTTTGTTTAGGAAAATATATTATCCAAGTACGTTTTATAAGTTGGTCGACTATTACTCGTAAACTTGTAAAGCCTACTTATTCATGATAATTTTCTTTTAAACTTCGTTATATATACTACTATTGTGATTTTTTTCACACCCTCAAACATAACCGTTTAGCTGGTAGAGGGGGGGGACACTCGAGTCGAGCAAAAATTAGCACTTTAAAGCTTAATATTTCACAAACGAATCTTTTTATCAAAAAAATGTTAATGGAAACTATCAATATTTTTTAAAGACCTATTAATTGATACCCCACACTAAGGGGTACGCGAGAAAAAAAAAAACATCCCCACTTTACGTGTACAGGAGGTACCCTAAAAAAAAATATTTTACGAGATTTTCTTTTACCACATTTTCGGCACAACAAATCCGTATATTTACACCAAATTACAGCTTTCTAGTACTGGGCGTCTCTGAGCTAAGCTGCGGACAGACGGACGGACGGACGGACATGGCGAAACTATAAGGGTTCCTTGTTGACTACGGAACCCTAAAAATGGTGAACGCCGGACCGAACTGACAAGTTTTCCGACCGTAGCGCATCCCTCCCGACCGTCGACCGGACCGTCAGCCGACAGGCTGCGTCCGCGGTGCGCGGTCGACCGGACCGTCGTCAGCCGACAGCGTTCCAGACGGTGGGGTACTGTGACACGACCAAGTTCACCTCTGTCAGACCTGACCGCCTGACCGTGTAGAAGGGGTTTCAGACCTGACCGCCTGACCGTGTAGAAGGGGTTTAAGCGAGACTACCCTAGCTAGAGTATCACTACAGTCTACGTAGACACGCTCGGCTACTCTCGGAAGGCATCGTGGACGCAGGTGCGAGACCGAGACAAGCGATATGAATAGAGAGCTCTCGAATTGTCTACCCGCCTTAATCAGTCTAGCTAGGGCTTGAGTAGCGAAACACGTGTTTTGTTTATTTAATGTAGAATTCTGCATTGCTTTATTATGTACCTTGAAGAATGTCGAAACGTGTTTGGTCAAAAGACGAAACCATTAAAATGATACATGTATCAAGGCTTTCCAGATTTATGGAATAGATCTCATAATGATTATAAACATCGTAACAAAAAAATCATTGCTTAACAATTATTAGTGAAGCATTTAAGGTCTAGTATCCATTGTTTAACCCAGCAGCTTCTTTTAATATATTTTTTTTTCTTTTTCAATAACAAAGAAACCACAATCGCAGCAGTTAAGCGTGACCGCGACATGTTTTCAACTGAGAGAGCTATGATTGAGAGTGTATATTTTTTTTTTTAATTAGCCATTTATGTCCCACTGCTGGGCAAAGGCCTCCCCCATATTCGTCCAAGTGTTCTTTTCCAGTGTATACTTGTATATAGTGACCGAATATACTTATTTAGTCTACGAGTAGTGTAGTATACGCAGGCCAAAATTTCTCTATGATAGAGCTACCCTACGATTTTTTTTTTTTTTTTTTTAGGTGGTAAAATCATCAAATGAGTTCTCACGCCCTGGGTGGGGCGGAAGGGACTGTCAGACTCTTACTGACTAAAATCCACCCGTGTTCCTTCCTATACCCTTTACGTTCCGGGGCAACGGTAACCTGGGTTAAGAAAAAACCCGCGACCCCAGCAGGCATTTGGCGCGAAACACGACGCGCCACCGACCCGGGCTTGGTCCTTGGTCGGCCGGCGAGCTACCCATAACTCACCGTCCGCAAGCCCGCTCCACCGCTGTGCCCTCTGCTAATCAGAGGGACACGCGTTGGAGCGTCCACACGACAGGCTATTCGCATACGGGCAAAGAGACCCCTTAGGCACACAGTGCCTAAGGAAGAGTTTTTGCCCGCATCCCAGGGTGCACCGGCCCGAAAAACTGGTCTTCCCCCCGGACGTATCCAAGAGGGAACTCCAGTCCACGGGCGCACGTGGAGGTTTCCTGTCATAGCACCCCGAGCTACCCTACGATAGAGCAAAAAATGCAATAGGGTGCTCTAATGATCTCTACGTGTACGTAGAAATGAGAGTATAGATTAGATTAGTCTCCAAGCTGTCTAGCTCTATTCTCTCTCCGTGGACGAGGCGCTTTAAAGTACAAACTCTTTGGGATACTATTCAAAGGAGATTCAGTTACGCTAAACCTTTTACCGAAGAGACTTCGAAAGAGAAAAATAGTTTAAAATGAAACCTTCATAAAGAACATTTTGTGTGTATCTGTGACTATCGTTTGCATTGGGGACTGCAGACGGTTTTAAATAACCACGACGACAATAGACACTCCGCACTCCGTTGTCCGAATATTTTCAGTCACCAAATAGAGAGAGAATTTTATGAATGGACCCGAAATATTATGGTGCATTGATTTTAGCTTGTGTGCTATCTAACTGGTTCAGAACGGGAAGGTATTTTTTTGTTTGGGATCAGTAATAATTAACAGAGCTTCTCAAATAAGTAAATATAGCTTAGTGTGATTATGATCAAGCTAAAGACCACGGAGTAGGGAACTCAATAATATTTGGCTAAACAAATTCTCATAATTATATCGCATAGGTACTTGGTCCGGAAGAAGAATAGGAAATCTAATAAAAACCAGCACGACACGTTTCTATTCTACCTTCATGTCTTATTGAATCAAATCCAACTCACTGCATGTAACATCAGCTTACATAATAGCAGTGATCCGTACAATTGCACAGTTACATTCAATTTGATCAATGATACAAATCATGCAGTCACCACTGGCACAGTGAGCTCCCTCGCGAACAAATTGGATGATCGCTTCCCAGCTCAATCACGACATTACAGCTTCACGTGCAGTGTTTGTGTTGGGAAGGCTATCAGACACATTATACAAGTTGTATGGATTCATAAAACACCTGAAGTGTTGTAGATACACATGAGAAGTGTAGGATTAAGGGAGGAATACATTACATGCAGTGTCACGCACACGCCATACGGGCAACGTATACGTATAACTGAGCGTTGCCATCGGCGAAAAATTCTGTTGAATTGTTGAATTGTTTGAAATTGTGTTGAAATGTTTGGCATGTCGGGACTTCTACGGGGAATAGAATATAGGAAGTCCACCAGTAGTTCAATTAAGATGTTTTTATTAATATTGTATGGTAATACAGGCACCAATGTCGGTCATTGTGATAGTAGGAAGTGCAGCATTGATTTGAATAACAAGTGGTAGTGTCTGCCAAACAAATTAAATAAAACATGTAATTGAGGAGAAAATAGAGATAAAGAAAGAGAAAATTATATAATAATATGATTATAAGTAATACTATCTCGCCAGAGGGAGCGCACAGTAACCATAAATTCTAGGCGTCAACTAGACGTTAAAAAGTGTCTGAATTATATTTAAAGAGCAACTCTGGTGACTGGTTAGGATAAGGAGAAAGATGAAATAGTCCTATCGGGTTGGAGTGATGAAGATCATTATGCTTTAATGTACAGTACGTTGATCTTTACCGGCCGTGACTTACCTACCTGTAGCAGGTAAATTTAGGTTTCCTGTTCTCTTACTGGTTATTATTTACGTCAGAAAGGTACGTCATTGTAATTAACCAATGACGCTTTAATGACTAACTGACATGGTCATCTTTTTGCCCTTGTCCCGTGACACTAACGGTCGACGTAGTACGTCTTGCCTTCCACTCTAGACTGCCAACAGCCATGTTATCATTCCTCACAAAATCAACGGTGAAATGGAGATGATTAGTGTTCCTCTACCAGTGCTTAAAATAGGGATATGCCAATGGTGCCCAGGCGAAGGGCGCAGCCCCCGGGGGGGGGGGGGGGGCAGAAATGACCAGACGAAGGTCATAATTGGCCAGACGGAACAAGAAGAAGTTCGCACTGGGCGCATAGAAGGCTAGTTACGGCACTGTCCACATAATTATCCATGAAACGTTAGAGATCCAAGATTAAAGTTACAGATCCAAATTCCCGATTATTATTGAGCAATTTCTAATGGGAAAGCCCAATTCCAGCTCGACCTGGCTTATGCTTAGCAGTAGAATTTCCAATATATTTATTTCGACCTAAAATATATTATGAATCTCAAAAAAGCCATCGTGAAACCTACATAATTATAACTCCAAAACCCTGATGCATACCCAAGCGCATCAAAAATATTGATACGTAGGTACGGGGTTTCTCGACGATTGCGGCAGTTTTTATTGCAATATTGCGATCCTATACGAGATTTTCCTGAGTGTCACTCCAACCGCATCAAGTACTATTCAATCTTTTATTTTGCATTTATTTTTAAGTTTAAGTTCTTGAGATACTTTGATTGTAGTATCATCATTAATAAGGTCAATTTACCAGGACTGTCCTTTTACTAGGTAGGTTTTCAATTTATTTTAAGCGTTGAGGCGTAGTCAGTTCTTTACGACTTTAGCAGAATGCCTTGTTAATAATTCTCGTATATCAAGGGCCCTAATGATACCAACCAACATGAGTACCTACATTTTAAACTGCATCAAGCCTGCACCTGCCAGTGAGAAAAATTGGTACTGACAGCTATTGAACACAGTGCACGTTTCCAGTTTCAATAGTGTTTTATTCCAATTGACACAACTTATCAATCCATGAAAACCAAAGCATTGAACGCAAAATAAGAAACCTCAATCTTGCTCCCGCCTTTATCTCGAGGAAAACAATAAAAAAGGACCAATCACTTGGTATGCAGGTCAAGGCACAAAGGAGGAAAGTGTTCGTAAGCCAAAGTCGTCAGGTTGTCAACCTCGTGCCGGCAAACAAGATGGCAATTTGTTTCAAACAGATGACGGAATAATAAACATGATTATTCTCTAAAGAAGTTTTTTAGATAGGTACTATTTTTTGGTTTGTTCCGTACAGAGAGAGTTGCAATTACATTAAATATCTGGCTTTGATTGAGGCGAATGGAGGCGTTCAGGAACTTTGTCGTGACACAATTGTTTCCCATCGATTCAATGCTTACACTATTCCAGACTTCGGTGGGGCTGACTACAGCAGCCCTGAACACAAACGGCAACTGACAGAAGAATCAGGGACTTAATGTCAGTCAAGCCTTCAACTGCTGCCAGAGCGGGAGGGACTTAATTTATAAATTTCTACCCCAAAGAAAAGGGTTGCTGATTTTTGAACTGCTCTCATGTTGACCGTGTTGCTATTTAGTATGGCCTCACTTGCTGGAGTGTCCCAAATGTGTTTTCAGTTGCACACTCAATGATTTGAACAAGGTCTCCAATGTCGCTATAAAAGTGGCCACTTACTAGGCCCAAACTGTATAACTCTTAGCCCCTTCGTACACTAGGCTACGCAAGTCTCCGATACCTTACGACATTGGTATCCATTGACGCGTGGCTGTGTACGAATCTCATATGGATTTGTATTGCGATAGTCACCTGGATACCAAAGTCGTAAGGCATCGGAGATTTGTGTCGCCTAGTGTACAAAAGGGCTTAAATGTCGATGTACCACGAGTCCACGACATGAAAAGAAAAAGAAGTTTGGATCATCTTATCTATTATAATTTAATCAAGTGAAAATTTTCATCTTCTTGGTCTAGAAGAATCATGCATGGAATCCTAAAAAGGATTTAATAGTTATAGTTGATGCTTCACAACCACAAGATTATGCTTTTAATTAATAACCAGTATTTTGAAATACTATCTAATGTTATAAGTAATTATATGTTTCATTAGTTGTTTATAAATATTAATATCTACCTACTTGACCTGTGTGGGGGCAACACGTGGCTTAGATTAATGATTTATCTAAACTCGTAAATATTAATAATGTGACCTGAATCATCACGTGATCAACAACAGACACAGTGAATGATTCAAAACTTTACAAAAGAAGAAAGTTTTCCCTAACAAGCAAAATCGGGTAATTTCGTTTCCAGTTTTGAAATATGAGAACTGGCGAATACGAACGGAGTAATTAGTAACAGCAGCTTTGGTAGCAATTTTAAAGGTTGCTTACTATCTTTGATGTGGCGAAGTTTTAATACCCCATACAGACTCACGGCGAGAAGTTACTGCGAGATATCTCCCCTATACTCATAATGAAGTAAAAGAGACGTATAGTCAACTCGGCGAAGACCGTCTGGCGGGTAGGGCAGTACAATAAGCAAAAAACCTCACATTTTCATGATTCTTGGAGTTTCTGGCCGTGAGTCTGCATGGGCTTTTACGTTTTCTTGTCATTAAAATAATTAGCACTTATGATTCTGCAACACAAACTATGGGACACTTAATAACGTGCCAGCTATGCATGCCATGTAGTAGAAACTAATAGACGTTTCTGAAGGTGCCAAACACTTATTCCAGTTCAGGATTCAACTCATTCTAGATTGCCGTCGACACGCTTAGAAGAATAGGTCTTTATCGAAAATGTTACGGCATCAAAATATTTAAAAACTCTTTAACATTCCGAATCGTAAACATTTTTACGTTTGTTTCCACTTTATAACCCAATATAAATTACGCAGACCCATTGCTTTGATGCCCAATAAAGTTTAAGTAAGGTCCTCTCGGCTTCCAAAATATTTTGCTCTCTCTTATCAAACACCAGTCAGGCGTTTATGGGAGTTGGTCACCAGCTTTCATTACCGTAACTCTTATTGCCTTGAAGTTAAAGTTTCTAATTGAGTGGCTTGCTTGTCGAGGTCTATTAGGGCTTTAGACCTTGCGTTGTATTATTTCTATTGGCATTTCCTTATTCTTTATTAGGATAAATGTGTTTGTTCCTTATAATTTGGTTGAGAGTGAGTAGGACAGATAATCTACAGTTACTGTGCCCCTGTATCATACACTTAACTAAGTCGGCCACTCGGCCCAGATTTAGTGTTTATTCCGGCACTAATTTATAGTTAACTTAATTCCCATTTAACACTTATTGTTCTTTTTTTCGAATATCCAATCATATTTGGTTATCATATTTGGTTGCATCGGGTAATAAAACACGAGTCTGATTGGCTGGATTGAATCCGTACCACAATATCCGCAAGAAATGCATAGGTTAGCAAAAAACCCCGGTTTTCAATTTGAGCGTTGAGCATTCAACGTGCAGTTTTTTATTACCATTTCAATTTGAATCCTCATCGGTTTATGAAACTGGTTTTTCAAGGTTTTTTTACTCCGTCTTTTTTACCATTTACCTTGTGGGCCGTTATCAAGTTTGTCCCATAAAATCTTTGGCAAGTTTTAATGAATTTATTCAAATATTTCGAACTTCTCCGTCCTCCAAATTACATCGTTTTACTTTTGAGGCTTCGTTAGATTGAATGTAAAACAAAGATTGAATATTCATGATCGTGACAATCTAAATTGCTTTATTAGTTATTGTAAGTTTATCAGTAGGTTGATGTCTATTATTAAATAATTCATTTTTAAACACTGACCCATTTAAATTTATCTTGTAATGCATCTTAATCTTAGACACTATAATTATTAATATTAATATTTTCTATTTATTAATTTTTTACACTTATCTTATACAAACGTTTCAATTTGGTTTGCCCGATCTGGATCTGAATTTTATTCGTATGAACGCGTTTGGATTTTTGAATGGATGGATGTTTGTTACTCATTGACGTCAGATTGGCTGAATGGATCTTAATGAGTTTTTTCAGATATGACGTAGATTTTAGTCTTGGAAAAGTATGCGGACACAGCTAAAAATAATTATAAAATAATTAATAGCAGGTATGCTGCTATTAATTTTTTTTTCATTCATAGAGTTCTAGCAGTTTGAGAAACTAGTCTGTTGAAATGTTGACCCTGAAAAAACAGGCCAAGATTTTTTTTGCCTACTAATGATTAGTTTTTTAAGCCTTTTGTTTTTGTCTCATAATAATTATTACTAAGAAAGATAAAATTGTAAAATTTTGATAAAATTGGCACGTGTAAAATACTTAATACCTAAGTAAGTAAGTACTTGAAACGTAAGCAGGTATGTTTTCAATAACACTCATGAAAAAGGATGCTTAATCATGAAAATTGTAATGAGCCACTGTACTAAAAATTAAGTATTAAACAGGTCAGCAAATCGTAATAGCCTTTAATTAAAATCGTGCATTATGGCTTGTATTAGCACTTGCTTAAAACATATTTGTTGAGAGATACTGTAGCGAGTTTCGTCCGTGACTCGGAGAACACGTAAAGTCGTTGGTCCCGGCCACGTCCCGGCCGTAGATCTTTGACTTGAAACTAGAAAGTCTGAGACCAGTCTTTCCAAAGAGTATCATATTACCCAGTTACTGGGTTGTAGAGGTCAAATAGGCAGTCGCTTCATGTAAAATACTGATATTCAGCTTTATCCGGTTACACTGGGAGCCGTCCTCAATATAGCTGTGAAAAGGCTAGGTATTACTGAAAAACTATAAAATATGATGATGATGGTGATGACTACAGGAGTATTCGCATACTATTAAACAAATCTTTATCGCACCCTTTGTCTCAGAAGTATCCTCCATTCTAAATTCCATTATCGGCTGATTAGCCGTCGTTAAGCTCTCGGCTGTAGTTAAAGTATCCGGTTCTTATCCAAAGAGAGTATTGTATTGGATAAAATTAAAGGGGGAAAAACTGACAATATAACAGTCAGTTATGAAGGAAAGTACCTTGGTTTAGATAACGTTTCGTTGTTAATTGCAAGGATTAACGATAACCGCCGCTTCTGTTTCGACCCTATTTTTCCTGTTGATCAATGGAGCTCATTGTGTTCTTGTTAATTAAGTAATTTATACAGATAGTATTAGATCAGTTGGTTTCACTGTCTTTTGCAGATATTTGAGTCATTACAGGCAAATTTAGGACCCGTAAATGTTAGTAGTAATTTTTATCCTCGTTAATATTAGTGGTACAACTGCATTGAGCTTAGCTTAGTTGCCCTTTTGTGCCTATAGACCTTATTTTGTTGATTGGTTGATATGGAGGGAAGTGAAAACTACGTATTTTTCTGCTCCGACGCTATTTCTTTCTTCATAATTTCGTTGTAGGATACTAGACCGTTAAATTTCTGTCTCCGGGACTTGTCGGCAGTGATTTGGGAATAGAACGGTGGGATTGTTTTAAAAGACGTTAAAGCTAGTCAGTGACCTGGAAGCCTGACTTCCAGTCTTACCAGGGGGTATCATATTATCTAGTAACTGGTTTTTATTATAAAGCCCTATCACTTTTTTTTTTAACACAAATCCTTTGTCTAAACGCATTGTGTATTTTCACCTTCAATTCGTTATCACACAATGTCAATACTTGAAGGAAGATTAGCAGCGTTTAAATGCTCAAGTACTTTAAATCATAAGTGGAAGCTCTTCAGAAAGGAACTGTTTATGTTTTAAATGTACAGATAATTTACTATTATGGTTCAGGCACAGTCTGGGCATACCATATTACAGCCGACAACAGTTTTTTTTTTATCAAAATATTAACATTCAAATTAGGTTAAAAATCAACACTTTTCGAGTATCTAAATTAGATAATACTGTCCTCGAACACCTTCAACATTTTCTGGTGTCATTATGTTTTACTAAGGGAGGAAAGTGTCGCAAATAACTCCCCCGAACGTCATTGGCCAAAAGACAAAACGATTTGGTTTCGTTTCAGGAGAAGGCACACACAACAAAAAAATAAATATAGATCTATTTGGTTGAAGACTTTGTCCCACCTAGAATAGGCGAATAAAAAAAATACACGTTACGAAATGTAACCATTGAATACGGTATATTGAAATCGCTCGGTATGTCGCGTTAGTCTTTTCCCTGCACAGCCATCCATAGATATCACACATCTAATATTTTATGGGCCAATCGCTTCAAGGATTTACGATTGGTATGAAGTATTCGCATTCCGCTGGAATGGATATCATGGGATATCCATCCCAGCGAACATTTGCCTTCGAGAATCCTGTCGAGAAAGGTTTAGGATTGCGTATCTACTGGAGCAAAATAAATGTGGAAAGGATCTCAAGTAATATAGAGGAGATACAATATTATTGTACCATTCTCATCAGAGAAGATTTAGACAGCTAAGCGCTCTGCTAATAATTTATTATTAACGTTTATAAGATTTAGTGGTATATAATAATGTATCATTATGAAAAGAGCAACTGAAAACTGTTCATTACATGACATGTCGGTCTACGGTGACAGAAAAATACGGTGGACAGGGCATTTTGGCTAGCTTACTGGGTGATGGAAGGTGGAGTAGAGCCCCCACTGAACGAATGACTGCAGAGGGACGGTTGAAGAAGTATTGGTAGACTAAACCAGATGTTAAAGAAGATCACGAGTGAAACTTCGTTGAAACTCATGGAAACCAGGGAGAACGTGACAAAATGGGAGGAAGGTGAAACAAGGCTACCAACAATACTTAATGATGTTGAATGATTAAAAACTACCACATTTACAAGGTATTTTATTTATAATCGCAAAATGTTCATTTACTATAATTTATGCCTAACAAAGCTTTCTAGGTATTAATTTCGTTAGAGAACGGACTTGAATTAAAAAGTTTTTATAAAAATAAAACTTTGATTTTCAAAAAAACTTATAATGAACGGCTTTCATAAAAAGAGCGAGAGCTCTACGTAATAACACGTCATATTAATTCTGATTTATTGGTTTCAGGACACGAATTTTTATGTGTATTGTTCTACTTAGTTAGGGTTCAATAGATAAACTGCCCTTTCGGGCTTGCACAGTTTTGTGTCGTACCTAACTAATGTACCTTATTCTAATTAAAAAAAAACATTCAGTTGTAGGCATTAAAATCACGAATTTATGTAATATTGTCTTCTTTTCCTGGAGAAATATTTTAACATTTAATGAGTCTTAATGATTACCCTTTAGAGTAAGTAATGCATCTAAAATTTTGTTCTAATGATGTGAGAAATCGGCGCTTAAATTATTGAACCATCGAATCCTTATATTCTCTGTAGGCTTAGTATGGCTCTAGAATCTAAACATGTCTACTAAATTCACAATAGCTTGTATCTCAGTATCATTTTTATAACGTTTATCAGAAATGTAAAGAAATGACCACCTTGAATCCTCTAAATAATCAAATTCTCCAACATACCTGATTCCCGAACACGCCAATACTGCAAGCGGAAGACACCTGGTCAGCTCCGAACCACACAGCCGCCAGCCTGGGCGGCACGTTTAAGATGAAGACCTGGGAGACGGCCACCACGGTTTGCCCCATGAAGCCCAGCCAGAACATGTCCTGGGGCACGGAGAACACCTTCAGCCATGCTCCCAAGCATGTTCCGAAGGATCCGATGATAGTCGTCACACGGAGATTCTGGAAAGAGGGAAAGACAGTTCAGATTGGTTGTTTTCGATTGTGAATAATATATGTTGGTTTTTGTAATAGAGAGAGAGGGAGACGAGAATATGTATGTAATAGGGTAGTTTACTGCATAAATAAATAGAAAATATAATTATTTAGTCCGTCATTTCAAGTATTGATAAATAAAGGAACACGTATTTTTTGTTTTTTTTTTTTTACATTATGGAATCTTGACAACGATAAAGCGCCTCAATATTCGGGAGTGGAGGCTTGTGACGTCATAAAGCCTGTAAAATAATACCAACCTTGTGACATTTCCTGATTTTTATAAGCGTTGTATCTTCGTCAATTTAAGTTTTCGTAACAAAAGAAAAAATACGGGTCAAATATTTTTTGATGATCTATCTTTTGGACTTATAAATATTTTCAGTAAATAGCCTATTGCGACTGGAAGCGACGCATATAACCAGGAAGGAAAATTACAAGATTAGCGTAAGTACTTAACTCATGGGTATAGCAAAGGAAACATGAGGTATATAACGAGGAAGGCCTCTACCACAATTAACGTTTTTGGTTTAATGTCATAGAAAACGTGAAATATTCTATCTTTCGGTAACACATTGTTCATTTCCTCATAATTTATTATGCTTTTTTCCTTGATGAAATTGTGTCATCAATTTCAAAACATAGCTAATAATTTTAAGTATTTTAGACAAAAGATTTTTCAATAAGGGATTCGCTTCATTTAAAAACCTGATGATAAATAGTTGTCATGATGGTTTATTTACACTTAGAAATTATATACTGACTGTAATGTTTATGTATTAACAGTTTGTTGATTACAAACTCACGCGCAGCTAAAAGATGCGACGCATTAAGTCAATGTACGTAGCAGATTTTACACCTCTGGCGGAATATACCTAGTTAATACTAGATAGATGATTGACTGAAAAGGTAATAATTATATTTGTTGGCATGATACTTATTATCTCAGAATAGATACGTGATCACTAGAGGTTATTTTGAACTACCACTTTTAAAAGGCATCTGGTCGAAGAGTTTATCTTTAATCTGCGTCACTTTGATTTTCAACTCTATTGTCTAGTCTATAGCACAAAGTTTAAAATGTACGGTAGATTATTCAACGAGCTCGTTAGAATAGCAACACAGATGGCGTGTCAAGAAAAAGTCTGCATCTGATTAGACTGATTGGAAGCCGACTTCACCAATTGAGAAAAATACTAGACCAGTGATGGTGATGTCCACATGAAAGCCAACTTACCTACAATTAGAACTTTTGCAGAAAAACAACATCTGTTTCATTATGAAATATGTGATGACAGTTTAATTTAGAAATGGACTGTAATAATTCTCCACGATGCAAATACAACCAACAAAAACACAGAGATTCCTGAAAAACCAATCTGCACTAACATTTCATTAGGGTGAGAGCATACCAGAGGGATTATCTCGGGAGATTCACATAATAATTCTGCTTCGTTACATAAGTCATTCTCGCATATGAACGGATGTGATGGTTAATCCCCTAGAAAAAAAACCGCTACGGTTGGTTGCATGTGAATAGTAATAATGATGATGATGTCGTTTAGTCTACACAATAGTATAATAAATCTTTAAAGTTAGGCTCGATAGGCCAGCATTGAAATTATTGTCATCGACGCCATCATTTTTCCTTCCGACTGTGCCTTAAAACAGGTGTATTTTACAGTAGTACTAGCTGTTGCTGAAGGCTTTGACCGCGTGTATCTAGAAAATTATCCTACAGCAACGTAATAACGGGATAAGTGGGTACCCTGTGTGGTATTCCAAATAATAACCTATCTCTGAGGCAAATATCAAGAGCCGTTTAGCCATTATTATGTAATGGGCAGGCCACAAAAGTTCTCGAGTAGCGACAACGGACTGAAAGACCCAGCGTAGGCAGATCTGAACTAGGTGGACCGACGACATCGTGAGAGTCGCGGGCAACCGATGTATGCGAGTGGCGAATTGTCGTTCGACGTGGCAGTCTAATGGCGGAGCCTATGTACACCACGTTTTTTAAACGCGCCATTGACTCGCGTTTGTTGCGATATAGACGCGATACGCACGCAAGTCAGACGCAGTCTGTAGACCTTTGCACACCTGTTTATATTACAAACGCGCGGCGCTGGCGCGTTTGTATCAATACAGACGCGCTAGTGCCGCGAGTTTGACGCGATGCAAACGATAACAAACTTTTATTATAAACTAAGCAAATAAACATTTAATTTAGATGTAACAGTCGCGATAAAACCCAAGTTTTACGAGTATGACAGAAATAGAATGATGTCGCAATACTTTCCATTCAATTGATCGTTTTGCAGAAATATTGGAATTCGTAAACGCTTTAAGTTAGTATAACAACTTGGTCCACTTAAAACATTTATTTCAATACAGTGATTTACAAGAATCGATGTCTACAGGTAGTTGTTCATCGCATGGGCACTTTACAGAGGTTTAGGCCTCCTGGCTACCATTTATGGAAAATTACGTGACCCTGGCTAAAGGGCTATTGTAGGACACCCTGGATTTTAGTCAGTAATTTAGTCTGACAGTCCCTTCTGCCCTGTCTTGGGTGGGAGGACTCATTTGATGATTTTTTGATGTTTTTTTTTTAATATCTCGACTTTCTACTTAAGTTGTTTTTCAGTCAAAATTTTTTGTTAGTAAAAATTCTGAAATGGCCACCAGACTATTCTGGGGTGGGTAGTTGAGCACTGTCTACCTGGCCCCCTATTCCAACGTCCATGGGTCCACGTGGCTCTACATGGCTCTTTGTTTAAGCACATCTTTTATTAAACAGGAGGCATTCATCTGGTTACCCTATTCGCTTAAATGAGATGCAGCTGAATATTATACTTTACTACTTTTGGCCTATAGGTACCATCCAGTTAAATGATAGTAAGGTTTAACTACTTCTTGGTAAGACAACTTCAGGGTTTTTACTCGTAAATGAAAACATAATCACTCTATGAAAACGTGATCTTCACCAAAATTAGCAGAACACAAAAATTAGCAGATCCATTTAAAGATCTACATAACTGTTTGTCGAATTAATTAGTATATTTAGCTCAATCCGTATACGACTACATTTCGTAGGAGGAAAAGTAAATATTCTTCAGTCAAGGCCGTTTGTATTTTCATAGTAATCCGGATCTCATAATATGAAATTACAATAATTAAATTATATAGCGGTATTACTATAAAGCTTACGTGAAAATGACGTTTAAAGTGAATTACGAGTTGCATAATTAGATTTGCACAGGCAAGATAAGGAAGAATAAACGAATTTTCTGAAAATTCGGAAACATCATCTAAAACTGGAGCCCAATTAAATTCAATTTATTTTCAGTAACAATTTACATTGCGTTCGAAATAAGTACATAAAACTTCGTGATGGAATATAGCCATAAAAGAGGTTCATATCCCAGTAGTGCCGTACCGAGTATCGGTAAGCGTAGTGTCATGAAGTGTGGGACGCCCCCCAACTAGATGGACCGACGACCACTAGAAGTGGTTGGGGCAGACTGGATGCGGAAGGAAGAGGACAGTGTGTGTGGCACAGCCTGGGAGAGACCTATGTCCAGACTGCAATAGGCTGAGTTGATTGATTGATCCCAGTAGTGGGAATATTGAAGGCTGATGAATCGACTGTGCTTATTTTACATCTATGTCTTACCACATAATACTTAATAGTAGTCTTACACACGTTATACGGTTATAATCTTTGTTGGCCAAGCCTGGGAGTCTCTACAGAAAACAGAGTGCCTGTAAATGATATGACTATAAAAACTTTTTCTAAAAAAAATGTGACCGCCTTCAAAAACAACCACAAAAAAGGGTAAAATAACCTACAAAACTTTTCTTTCGGAAGTCGGTGACTTTGTTTATTAATTTCATTGTCTCTTTTGCCACCGACTTCCGAAAGAAAAGTTTTGTAGGTTATTTTACCCTTTTTTGTGGTTGTTTTTGAAGGCGGTCACATTTTTTTTAGAAAAAGTTTTTATTTTACTCTTTTTAGTTTAAATATTCAACCAAAATTCTTGTCAAATACATCATTTTCTTACATGTGCACTAGAATTTTGTAATCCGTAGCACCGGTAATAACATCGTTAACATCTCTTTAATTCATTCCCTATCTCAAAAACTACTGAACCGATTTTGATGAAATTTGCAGTATTCCCTAAGTTGAACAATACCTAGTACAACAAAAAAAGAATTACTTAAATTGGACTTGTAGTTCCGGAGATATGCGAACACAAACATAGTTTTCTTACTTGAGGAGTTGTACCTTCCATCATCAGCTCAGGTACATGAGATGATGATTTCCATACGCAAATACTTGAATTACTTCATAAGATTTGCGAAAAACTATGTGTCAGCCAATAAAATTTGAGGGTTGCCCTCGATTTCTCCAAGATCCAATCATCAGATCCTGAAATGGTGACAATGGGACCACACGGGAAGCACCAGCTTTCGAATAAAAAAAGAATCATGAAAATCGGTTCACCCAGTCGCAAGTTATGAGGTAACAAACATAAAAAAAAAAAAAAAAAAAAAAATACAGTCGAATTGATAACCTCCTCCTTTTTTTGAAGTCGGTTAAAAATACAGCACACATTGTTTTTTTAATAGCCTAATTTACTAATGATGCCGAGAAAAGATACCATCGTAACTGTTCTTACAGATAATAAGTTATTCGTGATGAACAAAGCTGTTTTACGATCAACTAAGTGAAGTGCAATCTTTTGTAGAATAATAATGTCAAGAAAACAATCAATGTTGCAGATGGAAACGTGATGTATTGAGTAGTAAATCAACAGATAACGCGAAGGAAGACAATGTAGGGAAATAACACATAAATTAGAATAGTATTGGAGTAGTACATACGCTAAGTCTTCAAACTGGGAAGCCCTAAATTAGGATAAGAGCAAGAAAGGGGCTATCAAAATGAAGAATCACAAGGGATTTACACCCTTTATTGGAGTAAATTAAATCACTCTTACCAAGAGGTATGGTATTCGTATTACCCTGTTACTAGGTTATGGAGGCCAGAAAGGCAGTCGCTCTATTTAAAATACTGATGTTCAGCTGAATCCGGTTCGATTGGAAACCGACCCCAACAAGACTACGCAGGCGATGATGGTCAATTGAATATTGAAGAACAATGAGAAAATGTTCCGAATCCATATGGAAAATAAAGGGTGTGTACGATGTTGATAATGATCAAAGACATATCCTACCTTAAAAACCTAACTTTACATACCTATTGAATTAAATTCCAAGTGAATTGTGATTAAGTTCAAATGAATTATGGGATTGGGTGATCATAAATAAGTTTAATAAGCTACTCGACACAAAATGTAACTCGACATAAAATTTCAAGCGGAAAGACATGGTGGACGTTCAAAGTCGCGGGCAAAAACTAGTTTGATAAAAATGAATTCCTTAAGTTTCGTCTTTACGAGTATACAGGAATGTTTCATCCCATCAGTTATAATGAGCAAGAAATTATTCATTGATAAAGTTTTCAATTTAGAATTGCTCGCTTCCCACTCTTTGTGTTTTATCAGTTAGTTTGTGTTAAGCTGCTTATCAGGAGGAAAGTCTTGGGAACGAGGGTCTCTGGTGGCCAATTTATCTTGGGAGATCAAAGCGGCTCGGCGGGGAAACTCTTATGTCAACAGTTTGTTGGTATATCGGCGTGGGTTTGTTTCTCATTTTATCGCCTTTGGGATATCAACGTGGGCTCGTCTCTTATTTTATCGCCTGATAATATAGTAAACAGGCAGTATTTTTGTGTTGTATCCTAGTGAAAAGATGATCTAAGTAATTCAGCTTTTTTGCGTTTAAACTTATCTAGCCAAACTTGATTTAAAGCAGGGCTTTAAACTAACTTTTAAAACTTTACAAATGCTCCTTAACTTATTTTATTTAAACTAGTATAGTTTCATTAAACCTTTTGGATCGGGCCACCGCTGGACAAAGGCCTTCCTCTTCCTTCTCCACATTACTGTCTTTGCCATTACCGGTGCTATTGGCAACAATCAAAACCCCGACATCTTCATTTTGGCAGACATTTGCCAAGACGAAGATGACGCGGACGGGATGACCTTGTTTGAAGCGTACATGCCAATGTTTGCAGCGGTATCGTCTAGCGTCTAAAGGAATGACGGGGCCCTCTTGCCAAAGCTTGCTGGAGTCGCGGGACTAACGAGCTACTGTGACCCCGGAACGTAAAGGGCTATTGAAGCACACCGTGGATTTAAGTCGGAACAAGTCTAACAGTCCCTCCTGCCCTGCCCTGGGTGACCTAAAAGATGATTTTACCATATTTAAAAAAAGCGTCTTACGGAAAACTTAAGTTTTATGTAGAAACTTGACTAAATCTTCATTATCCTCTTACATTGCATAACACGATAATAATTTGAAACGTGAATACACTTCATTATAACTAATCAATCACCTCATTCACTCCGCATGCCGTATTATGAACTAATGATAACCTTCTCTAAGAGAATTCTCAAACTGATAGCCTGTGAACCGAGAGGTCGCTTCGTCTTAGGAGAGGAACATTTTATGATTATATTGTTTTAATTACGCACCGACCTCGTCACACTCCGATGATGAAGTGGAGACTATGTATGAGGACGTAAGTAGGGCCATACATAGCTCCCAAACCCACTTCACTGTTGTTATGGGGGACTTTAACGCAAAGTTGGGCAAGAAAAGCGGTGATGAGTTGAGAGTGGGGCAATTTGGGTATGGGCAACGGAACCCTAGGGGACAGAGGCTGGCCGACTTTCTGGAGAAAGAGGAACTCTTTATGATGAACTCTTTCTTCCAGAAGCCGCCTCACAGGAAATGGACCTGGCTGAGTCCCGATGGTTTCACGAGAAACGAGATAGACTTCTTCATGACCGACAAGAAACGGATATTCAGCGATGTCTCTGTGATCAACAGGGTAAAAACTGGTAGCGATCACCGAATCGTAAGAGGCTCGCTGAATATCAATGTTAAACTTGAAAGGTCCAGCCTGATGAAGTCTACGCTCCGACCTACTCGGCCCCATATTCAAAACCCCGAAACCTTTCAACTCGAGCTCTCTAATCGCTTTGCTTGCCTTGAGAACTTAGTGTCAGTGGACGAGATCAACGACGGGCTAGTGGAAACTGTCCGCACGGTAGGGTCTAAGTTTTTTAGACCCTGTCGTAAAGATAGACCCCAGAAATTGACCGAGCAAACCTTAAACCTCATGGCTGAACGACGTTTGCTACAGTTGCAGTCTTCCGATGACGCGAAGTCATATAGGCAGCTCAATAGACGGATATCTAAGTCCTTGCGACATGATCTGCGTCTCTTTAATACGAATCGTGTTAAAGAGACCATACAGCGAAACCATGGCTCTAAAGTGTTCGCAAAGGACAAGTCTATTGGGCAGAGCCAGATGACAAAGCTGAAACGGGAGGATGGCAGCATAGCGTCGACCAAAGCAGAGGTTTTAGGCGAGATCGAGAGGTTCTATGGACAGTTATACACTTCGGTCGCAAAGCCCGTTGACCGCTTGGTCGGAGATCCCAGAGCCAAGCTGTCCCGACATTATACCGAAGATATCCCGGACATCAGTCTGTACGAGATTAGGATGGCCCTGAAGCACCTTAAGAACAACAAGGCGCCGGGCGAGGACGGAATCACTTCAGAGCTTCTGAGAGCGGGTGGAACACCGGTACTTCAAGTCCTCCAGAAGCTCTTTAATTCCGTCCTCTCTGAGGGCAAAACGCCTGAAACATGGAGTAGAGGTGAGGTGGTGCTGTTCTTCAAAAAAGGTGATAACAGCCTATTGAAGAACTACAGACCCATCACGCTTCTAAGTCATGTTTATAAGCTGTTTTCAAAGGGTTATCACGAACCGCCTCGAACACAGACTTGATGACTTCCAGCCTCCCGAACAAGCCGGTTTCCGAAGAGGCTATAGTACCATAGACCACATCCATACGCTGCGGCAAGTTATACAGAAGTCCGAAGAGTATAACTTGCCATTATGCTTAGCGTTTGTGGACTATGAGAAAGCCTTCGATTCGGTGGAAACATGGGCGGTACTTGAGTCACTCCAGCGATGCCGTATTGACTATCGGTACATCGAGGTGTTGAAGTGCTTGTATAATAACGCCACCATGTCGGTCCGAGTACAGGAGCAGAGCACGAAGGCGATTCCATTGAGAAGAGGCGTAAGACAAGGGGACGTTATCTCCCCGAAATTGTTTACTGCCGCAATGGAAGACGCCTTCAAGCTCCTGGAATGGCAAGGACTTGGCATCAACATCAACGGCGAATACATCACTCACCTTCGGTTTGCCGACGACATCGTAGTCATGGCAAAGTCGATGGAGGAACTCAGCATGATGCTCGATGGCCTCGACCGAGTTTCACAACGGGTGGGCTTGAAAATGAACATGGACAAGACGAAAATTATGTCAAATGCCAATGTTGTGCCCACCCCAGTCTCTGTTGGAAACTCGGTACTCGAAGTTGTTGACTCATATATCTACTTAGGACAAGTAGTCCAGTTAGGTAGGTCCAACTTCGAGAAAGAGGTCAACCGCCGAATCCAATTCGGTTGGGCAGCGTTCGGGAAACTGCGCAATGTCTTTGCGTCCGACATACCTCAGTGCCTCAAGACGAAAGTCTTCAACCAATGTGTGTTACCAGTGATGAGTTACGGCACCGAAACGTGGTCTTTCACTATTGGCCTCATCTCAAAGCTCAAAGTCGCCCAACGCGCTATGGAAAGGGCTATGCTCGGTGTTTCTCTACGTGATCGAATCCGAAATGAGGAGATCCGTAGACGAACTAAAGTCACCGATATAGCCCACCGGATTAGCAAGCTGAAGTGGCAATGGGCAGGCCATATTGCTCGCAGAGCAGATGGCCGATGGGGTCGAAAAGTACTAGAGTGGAGACCACGGACTAGCAAGCGCAGCGTAGGACGTCCACCAGCAAGGTGGACAGATGACCTTATAAAGGTCGCCGGAAGACGCTGGATGCAGGTCGCTTCCAACCGGTATAAGTGGAAATCAAAAGGGGAGGCCTATGTTCAGCAGTGGACGTCCTACGGCTGAGATGATGATGATGATGATGAATTAAATAGGTCCGGCATGACAATATTGTCTAATAATTATGACTGTTTGGTTGTAATACGTATCTTAGGTTCGATTGGTGCTCGTGAACTCGAGGAAAAATAGAGAAAGTTTTCCTTTCTCTATTTTTCCAAGGAGATAATAAAATAGCAATAGCTAAAAGTAGAAGAAGAAGACTTTAATAGAAGTTTTTTTAAAGAAAACTGTTATGTGATCTATATTAGTGAGACCAAAAAGCGAAATAACAGCACTACCATTCTCAAATTTCAAATAAACCGACAAATATAGGTACCTAAATAATAATGATTACAAAAAGTGAATATGTTGTAAATGTCACGATAGAAAATAAAATAACAGATAAAGAATTAATAAACAATATTCTTGAGAGACGTGTTCATTCACTTCACAATATGATCGAACTGCATTGAGAAAGGTCAATCACCCAGACGTAATAATCGAAGAGCAAAAGGTACATAATACTTAACGGTCGTCAAATGAATTTGAAATGTAATGTAATTGAAATAGGTATTGGGTTTTAAAAATAACACGAATTCTGCATTGAAAATTGAATTAAGAAGACCATGTGCTCTCAGTGAGACGAAGCACAGCAGTTGCTTCAGAAAAAGCTAACTTTAATTAAAACGCGGTTTATAACGCTGAAGTTCTCGAACAAAAACACAACTACCGTCAGAAAACGTATAGCAAACATCGTCACATGCTTTAATTAAACTGTGGGGTTGAGACATAAGGAACACATATCCTTTTGAAGGCTGCGTCCACGGCTTAAGAGGAAGCGATTAGCCACTGACTATTTTATCGCTCAACGTTTATTGAGAATGTTTAATATAACCTTTGATACGTTTGTATCAAAAACGTTTGAAATTTCGCGGCTTTATGCTACTAGATTAGTTGTTGTTTAAACCCGCGATGTTCAAACGTTTAAAATAATCATAACTGTATTTTTTTTGGGTTGTTGTAAGTTTGCCACAAAGTTAATTCGCCACGAAAAAAAGTATATGTGTAAATTAGTCACAGTTTTTGTTTTTTAAATTTTGTTTAGTGTAAATTCGCCCCATTTCTTTTTTCCGCACATATTGCAGAACAATTACATAATAAAATCCAGCACAAAACTACAGAAAACGAGGACACAATGTGGAATCTGAACAGAAAGTACTAGGAGAACAGGATCACGGAGGTGTTGGTGCCGCCGTCTTCAGTAAAAATTATGTGAAATGAAGATATGTGGCAAATTTACAATAACAAAATCTAGCTGTGGCGAATTAACTTTCAATGTATGAGGTTTAAAAAACTGTGGCAAATTAACTTTGTGGCAAACTTACAACAACCCTTTTTTTTAAAGTGGGCTATCCTAGGAGGAGGGCCATCTTCGGCGACACTACTTTACTACGCAGACCCCAATAAAAGGTAAATAAAATTATGAGATGACCATTCAGTGTCGAAAATAGGCACACCCCTATTTTCGACACTGAATGGTCATCTCATAATTGTGCGCTTTGTGCCTGGATACCATTGGTACACACCAATGGTATCCAGGCACAAAGCGCACACTTTGGAAGCGCGACGAAATGTCAAGACCAGGACTACAATATTGGCCAGACCAGGGTGCAGTTAAAGAAGCTCCCAGTGGACGCGTAAAAGGCTAGTTACGACACTGATGATAGTTCAAACTGCTGCCTGTTTGTTTGTTTTTTTTATTAACTACCTCACCGCGCTGAATTTCGCTTCTCGCTCTCAGTGGGACATAGCAGATACTTAATACCCGTGACATACCTTGCAGGTGATATTACTAGTGCAAGGAATCTTTGCCCGCGACTTTGCTTGGTTAATTTAGAATTTAACAATAAATTCGGTGTGAATGTTGAGCTATTCTATTATGAAATTGAGATTATGTTATATTTCTTGGAAACAGTAGTTTCTGGGATGGAATGTAGGTATCACAGGATTCCTATATTTCATCCCAGAAACCACTGTGACGGAGACAGCTCCGTCTACCTAAACCTGACAACGTAATCGTGTGGGGCAACGTTTTTTTTTAAAAGAAACGAAAACCAAACTTTCGCATTTATAGTTAGTAAAGAAATACGTAAGGAAGTCAGGATAATAAAATGATAGCTAATGAGTTCAAATTGCAGATCAAATTAAAGTTAAGCATGTAAGCAACCCGCGTCAGATTACTGAAATCACTCCATCAATCCCTAGGATTAAACGTGAGATGCCTATGTACGTAGACGGATGTCCATTTGCCCATAATGACGTGTCTCAGTTAATTACACAGAGATTACTAGCACATGTTCGAGGTAAATTATGCGCGTGAGTTTGATAGTTTACACAGAATATGGAGTCAACTGTTTAGACGATCACAAGGGATATATTGTGTTAGTCATCTCAGCCTATCGCATTCCACCGCTGGACATAGGCCCAGCCCCTGTGGCTGCGCCACATCACCCTGTCCTCTGCCTTCCGCATCCAGTCTGACCCTGTGACCCAGCTATATTTTTAAAGTCGTCGGTTCATCTATCTGGGGGCGCCCAATAGTACGCGGTCTCCACTCCAAGACTCGTCAGGCATTACGTAATTGACACTTAAGTATCACACACAGAAGGTGATAAAAATGCTGGCTTCACGGGGCGTAATATCCATGCTACCGTGAGAGGGCTCATGACATGATGCAGCCGCCGCCGCCATCGCTCCGCCACCGGGCCGCTTAACTGTGTGTGTATACCTTCGCGACTGTGCCGCCACCGCGCCGCTAACGCGCCGCCGCCGCCGCGCCACCGCCGAAAAACAAACGCTGGCGAACGGCGACGGTCGTGTACATGAGCCCTCAAGGCTTGGCGCTTGATCCGTAGATGTCGTGCTCGTGGAAGCTCGACTCATGATATCACGCGCCGTGAGAAGCCAGCATGTTGTTATGCACAATAGGTACATTAACATCTGCCTGATTTGTCTAGTGGTCGGAAGCGCGAGTGCTGAGCATCAGGTTCTGAGTTCAACTCTCAAGTGAAGCAAAACGTAGAGTAAGAATAACATTAAGCCTGGCATTAGACACGTAAACATGTTTTTTTCTGAATTATTTAGAGTTTAGACTATGACGTCATAATAGGTGCATTGATTTAACAGGGATCTAAATAATAAATGGTTGTTCAGGGGAAGCGAATAAACTATTCGTCACTGACGGCGCATCATGGTGTGTTTCAAACAACGACTATATATTACTAGACTACGCATTGCACGATCTAACGAACAAAACTATTCTGCCAACTCGCTGAGGTACTACGTAAGCGAGGGTGACGGGGTACTGCGTTGTGATTGGCTAACTCAAGGTCTGTTCTGTCTCAACGTATGTTTACGGCTCACAGGATTGGTCGAAATGAGACGGATATAAGACTTTTTTGCCTAATGTGTTGACAGACATCGGTCGCCTGTTTTTAGGAGTCTAGTATTATATCGTCGTTGGTTTCAAACATCACTCACCTCTTGCAATATCATGAACGGGCCGAAACAAGCACCCAGAAAGAAATCATGGTATTGTGTAAAGAATTTTCTCTTTATGTAGTATGCTTGAAAGTTTAATTATTTATAATGAAAATTACCGTGAACTGTAGAATACTGTGTACATAATTCAGGTAAGCTGCTAAATATGCCAGTGAATCTCTGGCAATGGCTTCAATGGACTCTTTTAATAAGCTTTCCACGTATTATGAAAACGAACTAAGCTTCCGGCTCTCGGACTGACGAGAAAAATAATTTAATTTAAATACAGGGTTTTATGAACTCCAGTTCCGGTAGCTTATATAAAGCTTTCCGCAAAATCGCTTCAACAAAAATAAACTAGGTTTCGTTACGTTTACATTCTCGTAGCCCACAGTCAGAGACCTTTTTATCATGGTAAAATCATCAAATGATCGTCCTCCCACCCAGAGCGAGAGGGACTCTCAGATTCGTACTGACTAAAATCCACGGTGTCCTTCAATAGCCCTTTACGTTCCAGGGTCAGTTACCTGATGAGACAGTTTCGCGATACCGGCAGGCTTTAGCCCTCTAAGGCCTTCATGGAAATTTCTACTTCAGTGCCATTAAGTTAATGTCTATAATGCTTTTTATCACCCGTGCCGATGCCGATAGTGGGAGCCGGGCCTAAGAGTAGCCCGTCAGACAGCTGACAGCTCTCTGAGGCGCGCGTAAAATACGACGTGCTGTCGACCCGGGCATAGTCCACGATCGGACGGCGAATCCACATGCCCGCGAGACAAAAAGACCTAAGATAGAGCGACCGATGAAACGCAGAAAAAACTGTTTTGCCCCGGACTCCAATAGGATGGCGGTTGCGAGTCAGCAGACCACTTGGTGTCCTCAATTCACCTCGGAAAAATATCACCTGAGTGATATCACCCAGGTGAATTGTGGACACCAAAGTTGTCCACTTTGTTCACCTCGGAAAAATATCTGGGTGAACAAAGGCGACTTTTCTTACGCGATTTAGTGGACTTTAGTGTCCGCAATTCGGTTTATTCCACTTTGTTCACCTGGGTGATATCACCTGGGTGTACAAAGTGGACAACATTGGTGTCCTCAATTCACCTCGGAAAAATATCACCTGAGTGATATCACCCAGGTGAATTGTGGACACCAAACCTGGGTGATATCACTCAGGTGATATTTTTCCGAGGTGAATTGAGGACACCAATGTTGTCCACTTTGTTCACCCAGGTGAACAAAGTGGAATAAACCTTCCCGGTCGATTGAAAACTTGTCTAAAAAACTGCCAGGAAGTCCATCCTTATAGTGGTGGAACCATCATGGTATGGGCGGGTATTTGGATCGGCGGAAGAACTGAGTTGATTTGGATCAGAGGCAACCTCAACGCTCAAATTTATGCTGAGTCGATTGTATCAGACGTCATCGTTCCTCTACAAGTGCAAATCGGTCCCTTATTTCAGTTAATGCATGATAATGCACGACCGCACACCGCAAGAGTTGTAAGACAGACTCTCGCCGCAGCTAACATCAATGTCCTGCCCTGGCCTGCTCAGTCGCCAGACTTGAACCCGATTGAGCATGCATGGGATATGCTACAGAGAAGAGCTCTGCCGAATATGGAGGGTATCCAGTCGCAAGAAGACCTTTTTTTGTTGTTGCAACGAACATGGGCGGCCATTCCACAGCGTGATTTGGATGAACTCATTTTGAGTATGCCAAACCGATGTTCTTGTGTTGTTAGTGTTCGCGGTAGAAACACGGATTATTAATTGTTTAAGTTACCCAATAAAATTTTAAAGAAAACTGTTATTTCAGTCTTTTTTTCGAACTTTAATGTTAGTGGTTCAAATGTCAAAAATCCCTTTATTAGGAAAATGGCAAATTTCTTTATGAATGCAAAGGTGACTTGGTTTATCGTTACTGTGACAAACGATAACACTTTATTTGATGAATCCTTAAAGAACATTTTAATTAATATCAATCAGGAGAAAAGTTATTGCAAAAATATATGTTGATCCCTAGACACTTTTGATGTGTGTAGTTTATTCATAGTATCTTGAATAGTTTCATATTCATATCTATTTATAGTCTCGCCTTATTATAGCATGGTACTTATTAGGTACTAGCTTCTGCCCGCGACTTCGTACGCGGATCCTGTTGCTTATGCCAGCGACGACGGAGTCGTCAAAATCGAAGATCTGAAACGTCGAATTCTAAGAGCCTGGGGACGGGAAAACAACGAGATGCGCGAGACGATTCCAGACGTTCTAGATGTTTCATTTTTGTAAGTCAACAGGAAATGACCATCAGACTAAACAACTCTTGCTAAGACGTCATTCCTATATAAATGTTATAGTGTAGCTGGGGTCTTGGAGTTCCACATCAGGTGTTCCAGATCTCAATTTTCATACGTCAACAGAGAGTGCTCATTAGGCTGGACAACTCTTGCTAAGACGTCATTCCTATATATGTTATAAAGTAGCTGGGCTGTTGGAGTTCCACATCAGGTGTACCAGATCTCCAATTTTTATGCGACAACAGAGGTTGCTCATCAGGCTCAACAACTCTTGCTAAGACGTCTTTACTGTATATTATGTTATAGTGTAGCTAGGCACTTAGAGTTCCACATCAGGTGTTCCAGTTCTTTAATTTTTATACGACAACAGATAGTGCTCATCAGGCTGAACCACTCTTGCTAAGAGGTCTTTACTGTATATGTTATAGTGTAGCTGGGCTCTTGAAGTTCCACATCAGGTGTTCCAGATCTTCAATTTTTATACGTTGACAGAGAGTACTCATCAGGCTGAATAACTCTTGCTAAGACGTCGTTCACTTATATGTTATAGTGTAGCTGGGCTCTTGGAGTTCCACATCAGGTGTTCCAGATCTTCAAATTTTTATACAGCAATAGATAGTGCTTATCAGGCTGAACAACTCTTGCTAAAACGTCGTTCCTGTATATGTCATAGTGTAGCTGGGCTCTTGGTGTTCCACATCAGGTGTCCAGGATCTTCAAATTTATTCTCTCAGCAGAAAATGCTCATCACGTGGAACAATTTTTGCTATGGCACCATTTCTGTATCTCTTATAGTTAAGCAGGTCTGTTGCGGTTCTGCATCAGGTGTTCAAGTTTCCAAGATACATTATAGCCTATATGTTAACCGGACTTAATACCTATACAACAAAAAAAAATCATTCAAATCCGTCCAGTAGTTCCGAAGATTAGCGTGCACAAACACACAGACAAACAGACAAACAGATAAACCGACAAACAGACAAACAGACAAAAAAAAAATTAACTACATTTTCGGGTTCGGCATCGATAAAATAACAACCCCTGCTACTTTTTTTTTGTATATTTCCATTGTACAGACACCACTTTTCTACAGATTTATTATATGTATAGATACAGTTACTATGTGGACCACTGCCTAAATGTTTAGAGAAATATAAGCATTTTGATATACCTATTCGTTCATTTTTATCAAAAAAAACAACAAAGTCATCTCTACATTCAATACGATTTTTCCTAATAATATAATCATTCACATCACTATTGATGATGAAGGCTAAAAATTAGTAAAATCAGTGAATTTAAAGTTTATTTCGGAACATCACCAAAGAAAAATCTATACGGTGCATTTTAAAATATAAATCCTTATACACTTACATTAGTGAATTCTCAGAAGCTGTTATTAGCTCGTCTGACGACGCTTCTTGAAAAATACGAGGATTCTTCATCCCCAGAGATGCGATGTTATTAATTTCTTGAAAAATGCTTTCAACGTACTTTGCAGGGATTCTCAAGGTGGGAAATGAAATTGTCCTGTTAGGAGCTGAGCTTTTGAAATATTATCGCAGAACTTTCTTCACTTTAACTTCATTAGTAGATACGTATGTTATAGACTTATTTGATCTTCGACATTTAGTAATGAACTTGGGATAATAATCCCAATTTAAACCACCTTTCTTTTTTTTACCTTTAACAGTTTGAGAGGAATTGTAATAATTTAGAGTGATGTTATATGATATAATCTATTTTCTATTATTACTTTACAGACCTACAATTCTAACCTAAAATGTCAAACTACTTAGCAACAAGACTTTTTAAATGGAACAGACTCTCATTTTAAACTCATAATTCATGTTCTTTCTACATCTTAATTTTCTACCAGCAAAACCTTTGGTATAACAGAATTCAATTTCCTATAAATCCTTCAGTAACATGACATTATGAGCGGGACATCCTGTCCACATTGTGGACCCGGACCATAAATCTACATGAGACAACGATCTGCGGATACAGGGGGATATGCATCTATTCTGATATTGTACAGCTTTCAGAGATTTTCTTTTGGCAATTTATGAATAACTGTCACTGTCTTACTTCAAAAAATGTTAAACTTCGGTTGATCACTTTTCTAAAAAAAGTTTAACTGCACAACGACCCTTATATCAACGTCGAATGCCGTTTTGCATTTGACAGTTTTTTAGACAAGTTTTCAATCGACCGGGAAGGTTTATTCCACTTTGTTCACCTGGGTGAACAAAGTGGACAACATTGGTGTCCTCAATTCACCTCGGAAAAATATCACCTGAGTGATATCACCCAGGTGAATACCTAAAAAACTGTCAAATGCAAAACGGCATTCGACGTTGATATAAGGGTCGTTGTGCAGTTAAACTTTTTTTAGAAAAGTGATCAACCGAAGTTTAACATTTTTTGAAGTAAGACAGTGACAGTTATTCATAAATTGCCAAAAGAAAATCTCTGAAAGCTGTACAATATCAGAATAGATGCATATCCCCCTGTATCCGCAGATCGTTGTCTCATGTAGATTTATGGTCCGGGTCCACAATGTGGACAGGATGTCCCGCTCATAATGTCATGTTACTGAAGGATTTATAGGAAATTGAATTCTGTTATACCAAAGGTTTTGCTGGTAGAAAATTAAGATGTAGAAAGAACATGAATTATGAGTTTAAAATGAGAGTCTGTTCCATTTAAAAAGTCTTGTTGCTAAGTAGTTTGACATTTTAGGTTAGAATTGTAGGTCTGTAAAGTAATAATAGAAAATAGATTATATCATATAACATCACTCTAAATTATTACAATTCCTCTCAAACTGTTAAAGGTAAAAAAAAGAAAGGTGGTTTAAATTGGGATTATTATCCCAAGTTCATTACTAAATGTCGAAGATCAAATAAGTCTATAACATACGTATCTACTAATGAAGTTAAAGTGAAGAAAGTTCTGCGATAATATTTCAAAAGCTCAGCTCCTAACAGGACAATTTCATTTCCCACCTTGAGAATCCCTGCAAAGTACGTTGAAAGCATTTTTCAAGAAATTAATAACATCGCATCTCTGGGGATGAAGAATCCTCGTATTTTTCAAGAAGCGTCGTCAGACGAGCTAATAACAGCTTCTGAGAATTCACTAATGTAAGTGTATAAGGATTTATATTTTAAAATGCACCGTATAGATTTTTCTTTGGTGATGTTCCGAAATAAACTTTAAATTCACTGATTTTACTAATTTTTAGCCTTCATCATCAATAGTGATGTGAATGATTATATTATTAGGAAAAATCGTATTGAATGTAGAGATGACTTTGTTGTTTTTTTTGATAAAAATGAACGAATAGGTATATCAAAATGCTTATATTTCTCTAAACATTTAGGCAGTGGTCCACATAGTAACTGTATCTATACATATAATAAATCTGTAGAAAAGTGGTGTCTGTACAATGGAAATATACAAAAAAAAAGTAGCAGGGGTTGTTATTTTATCGATGCCGAACCCGAAAATGTAGTTAATTTTTTTTTTGTCTGTTTGTCTGTTTGTCGGTTTATCTGTTTGTCTGTTTGTCTGTGTGTTTGTGCACGCTAATCTTCGGAACTACTGGACGGATTTGAATGATTTTTTTTTGTTGTATAGGTATTAAGTCCGGTTAACATATAGGCTATAATGTATCTTGGAAACTTGAACACCTGATGCAGAACCGCAACAGACCTGCTTAACTATAAGAGATACAGAAATGGTGCCATAGCAAAAATTGTTCCACGTGATGAGCATTTTCTGCTGAGAGAATAAATTTGAAGATCCTGGACACCTGATGTGGAACACCAAGAGCCCAGCTACACTATGACATATACAGGAACGACGTTTTAGCAAGAGTTGTTCAGCCTGATAAGCACTATCTATTGCTGTATAAAAATTTGAAGATCTGGAACACCTGATGTGGAACTCCAAGAGCCCAGCTACACTATAACATATAAGTGAACGACGTCTTAGCAAGAGTTATTCAGCCTGATGAGTACTCTCTGTCAACGTATAAAAATTGAAGATCTGGAACACCTGATGTGGAACTTCAAGAGCCCAGCTACACTATAACATATACAGTAAAGACCTCTTAGCAAGAGTGGTTCAGCCTGATGAGCACTATCTGTTGTCGTATAAAAATTAAAGAACTGGAACACCTGATGTGGAACTCTAAGTGCCTAGCTACACTATAACATAATATACAGTAAAGACGTCTTAGCAAGAGTTGTTGAGCCTGATGAGCAACCTCTGTTGTCGCATAAAAATTGGAGATCTGGTACACCTGATGTGGAACTCCAACAGCCCAGCTACTTTATAACATATATAGGAATGACGTCTTAGCAAGAGTTGTCCAGCCTAATGAGCACTCTCTGTTGACGTATGAAAATTGAGATCTGGAACACCTGATGTGGAACTCCAAGACCCCAGCTACACTATAACATTTATATAGGAATGACGTCTTAGCAAGAGTTGTTTAGTCTGATGGTCATTTCCTGTTGACTTACAAAAATGAAACATCTAGAACGTCTGGAATCGTCTCGCGCATCTCGTTGTTTTCCCGTCCCCAGGCTCTTAGAATTCGACGTTTCAGATCTTCGATTTTGACGACTCCGTCGTCGCTGGCATAAGCAACAGGATCCGCGTACGAAGTCGCGGGCAGAAGCTAGTACCTAATAAGTACCATGCTATAATAAGGCGAGACTATAAATAGATATGAATATGAAACTATTCAAGATACTATGAATAAACTACACACATCAAAAGTGTCTAGGGATCAACATATATTTTTGCAATAACTTTTCTCCTGATTGATATTAATTAAAATGTTCTTTAAGGATTCATCAAATAAAGTGTTATCGTTTGTCACAGTAACGATAAACCAAGTCACCTTTGCATTCATAAAGAAATTTGCCATTTTCCTAATAAAGGGATTTTTGACATTTGAACCACTAACATTAAAGTTCGAAAAAAAGACTGAAATAACAGTTTTCTTTAAAATTTTATTGGGTAACTTAAACAATTAATAATCCGTGTTTCTACCGCGAACACTAACAACACAAGAACATCGGTTTGGCATACTCAAAATGAGTTCATCCAAATCACGCTGTGGAATGGCCGCCCATGTTCGTTGCAACAACAAAAAAAGGTCTTCTTGCGACTGGATACCCTCCATATTCGGCAGAGCTCTTCTCTGTAGCATATCCCATGCATGCTCAATCGGGTTCAAGTCTGGCGACTGAGCAGGCCAGGGCAGGACATTGATGTTAGCTGCGGCGAGAGTCTGTCTTACAACTCTTGCGGTGTGCGGTCGTGCATTATCATGCATTAACTGAAATAAGGGACCGATTTGCACTTGTAGAGGAACGATGACGTCTGATACAATCGACTCAGCATAAATTTGAGCGTTGAGGTTGCCTCTGATCCAAATCAACTCAGTTCTTCCGCCGATCCAAATACCCGCCCATACCATGATGGTTCCACCACTATAAGGATGGACTTCCTGGCAGGATTTTAATCGCTGTTGGCGTCCAGGGGTTCTCCAGTGTCGTATACGTCTTGTATCCGGTCTCATACCAAAACGAGACTCATCAGAAAAGCACACGAAACGCCATTGTTCTTCTGCCCAATTTCTGTGTTCAAGAGCCCATTGATATCGAATCCTACGATTGTGCATTGCTATAGGTGGTACCCGTAGCGGTCTTCGGGAATGAAGGTTCACTTCATGCAAGCGGTTTCTGACTGTTTGGTCGCTAATTAAGTTCCCTGAAGAGTGATGAAGCCTCACGGCTAACATCATGGCGGTTATTGTTGGAGCTCTTCGAGTTAAGATTTGAATGTATCGGTCTTGTCTCCGTGTGGTGCAGCGATACCGTCCTCCATGGCGCTCAGCCACGGTACCAGTGCTTCGGTAACGTGTCCAAAGTCGATTGATAACACTCTGACTTGTATTCAGAGCTAAAGCCACAGTACGTTGCCGGGAACCAGCTTCTATCATTCCCACGGCTCTGAGCATTTCTTCCCTGCTTAAATGACGTCGCCGCTCCATAATAACGTTGGTTTTAATCAGTAGTAGGGAAACAGTAGCACTAATAATGTCTTCAATGCGTTGTATGTTTTTATAGGGAAAATATTGACAGCTGATTTTCATCTTTTACTCGAATTTGATTTACAGTTCCTGATTCAAATTATGAAATGCACCAAAAAGGATCCATATAAATTTATAAAATCATAAATTTATTACAAAGCCACATCTCAATCTCAAGAAATCCGCATAAAAATGCTTGATCCCTAGACACTTTTGATGTGTGTATTAAAGATATGAAAACTAATGAAGATATGAATATGGAACTATTGCGAGCCTATCGAGAAATAACAGATAGAAAAACCCAAGTAGCGATGTCTGACACGGGAATCGAACCTATAGAACCGCACGCTACACTGTGTGACTGTCTGTCATGAACCCTTGTTTTTAATTCAGAATAGGATATTTATTTTAAATCACCAAGTGCATCTGGGCCGCTTGGAAACACATTAAATCTTTACTTTATTACCCGACAGCCAATAAACAACAGAACGCTCATACTTATTTTGGAGAAGTAGAACAAAAAACTATTCAATTGCTTTGCAAAGCATAAATCCTTTATTCTTAAAAACTATTGACAGACGTTAACTGATATTTTAGAAGAATTCTAAAGGATCGATCTTACATCTTAGCTTATCTGCACACGTGTTTGTAATTTAAGTTTCACGAAATGGCCAAAACGATCCTTTTAGAGCAATTGAGACGGGCACAGCGCAAAAACAAAAGAGATATTCGGGCTAACAGCCCTCATAAACATGCCACGGTGTCGTGGGAATTTCTAAGGGCTTTGCGAGTTCCTTAGCAGGTAGTTGGAGTGAGAGGACGCTGATGATTCCTCGGGGCAGTTGGGCTTGGAACGTCTTGAGGGACACACGGGTGGACCCGGGAGAAAAGTTCAGGAGATTCGGTTTGAGACGCCCGACATGCGGGACGCGATAATATCGAGGTCTTTGATTAAGTCATATTTGATACGACGAGTATCAATAGCTGAAGTAAGTGTTAGTGGTCGGTGGAACGCGAGAAGATGAATCCAGAAGGCGGCCTGATGTTGGTGATCATACGGGTGGTAGCTGAGCAGCGGTCCGTAAGTGAAATACAGACAAATCCTCTTCTTTAAGCACTTGGTAAGTGTTAATTATAAGAATTTTATAGCAGCAGTTTGGTGGAGACGCAGGATGGCTGTCAAAATATCATTTATTTCAGTATGGCGGAGCGGAGCCTTCGGATTATTATATTTTATATTATTATCTCATATTTATATTATTCATTCTGAGACCCTGTTCCTTAACCTCACAGTAATTAGTCATTGGCGTATGGTTAAAGGGCACGGGGAAAGCCTTCACTACACTGAGTACAATGACACACACGCCAATGACGCCTGACGAATGCTGACTTTACTAGACGAATGTACCACGTATCAAAGGCAGAACCGTGTTCATAGTTCAACTACTCAAATAATATTCTTCCAGCCACGCTATTATGTGCCGATGACAGGCATTTGCAACTATAACAAATATTGCTATTTGTTTAGCAAAGTAACCAAATGCTATTGATGATTACTGTCTCCTTGCAGCCTAGCCCAGAGACATTGCGGGTGGTTGATGGGTGTACATTTCCAGCTGTGGGGGTAGATTACACTGAGATGGGGTTACCATTTGGATAACTCCGTTCCAAAGGAACGCTAGATTAAACGGCGGTGTCTCGTTAAATGGCCACTGGTAGGCCTATATCTGAATCGTCATTATTATTTAACGAGACACGCCTGTCGATAAGGGGATCAGATTTAAATATGAAATGAATGAAGTGCCGATAAAATCCACTTCAACATCCAGCAATACAATCGCAATATGCTCTGTTACAGGCCGAGTCTACGGTACGCTTGAGCAACTTGATTATTGTTAGAGAAAGGGGATAGGCAGCCGTAAGGGTGAACTATTTGAACGCGTGTGTACTTCTATGGAGAAACAAAACTTGTCTTTTTCAATGGCAGTGAATTCACGACTCACTGCCTCAGGATTGGAAAGGACATGTATAACGTGCTTAGGAAACGTTCGCTGTTAGTGTTCGTAGCAGAGTCCTTCGCAGGGTAATGCCGGTAGGACTAACAGTAAACGCACGCCGGGTAAACGTTGTAAAACAATACCATGTTGTATAACATGGAATTGTTTGCGTTTGCAAGGCGGCATCCAGTACATTGGAATCAAATAAGTTAACGTAACCGTAATCATCTTTAATTCTCTTAAGCGCAAGCGTGACGTTTCCTTTTATATTATATCTTTGCTGTCCTCTTGTCTTACTAGCTTCATAATTATTATTTGGATTGTTAATATGATTTGATATTATTCATGTATTTACTGTGAACTCTCAGCACTAACTTACTTTTGTCCCCTCCCCTTGCTGAGAGTTCAGTCCTCTCTGTCCTGGCGGAGGTCGCAGTATGTCAATGGTACGTGCGCCACGGAGGTTGAGCGGAGGCGGGGCTCTACCTCGGCCCCCCCAGGGGGGGGGGCCCATCTTTCATATTTTCCACCATATTAATGTAATTTAGGAAAAACGAAAATTTTATCAGCCTAGGGTATTTTATGAACAGTCACATGTGGTGCCGTGACCAGGATTCTCGTCATTAAATGTACTGATTCACTTCAGTGCAACGAGAAAGAACAATTTATGGGTTACTACAATAATAACACAACGTAATTATATAATTCTTGAGCTTGCGAGAGACGGCTTTAATTTACAGCGACAACAAGAAGTTTAAACATTCTGATAACCATTACTGAATGTTCTAACACTGGTGACGGGTTCAACTCCCGCGTAATCTATCAATTAATGTGTTAGAGTTCCTTACGTAGAAACTGAAGTAACACAACTTAATTTTATTTTTCTAGAGATAACGAGAGACGGTTTTAAATTACAGTGATCACATTAAGTTTGATCGCCAATTATTGAATGAATCAAATATTGGTATCGGGTTCAACTCCCGCGTAATTTATCAATTGATGTGTTATAATTTGACACAAAAATAACATAACACAATTTGTACCACTCATAGCGGGTTCAATTCCCGTGCAATTTCAAAGAGAGTGAATTAGTTTACGTTGCCATGGAAACAAAACAACGTAATATTAGAAATTGTGAGAAACAATCGTGGAGTTCATTTTAGGGTTTATTCCGCGTTCAACCCCCAAGATTTTCTACCCTCTTCCGCGTTCGACCCCTAAACGTTTCCACATTCAACCCCTGAGGGTCGAACGTGGAACTCAGTACATTGGTAATCTTTTCTTTGTCCAGATTCAACCCCTAGTTTTTATGTCACTTAAAATGACATTCAAGTAATAGTGAAAGCAAAAGTGTTTAGCCATTTATTTTCTATATTATTAATATTTTATAGATATTTACCGATTGTACCTAAGTTTGAGCTAAAAACATTTATCATCGGGGATAGTGCAAATCCGCGAAAAAATGTCATGTTAAAATATTAATTGTGTTTTTTTACCCGACTGTGCCAGAAGGAGGGTTATGTTTTTCGAGTGTATGTTTGTTTGTATGTGGGGATATTTCTTTGGCACGCTCTGCAGCCTAAACGGCTTGATGGATTTTAACTTGAGAGGTGTCGTTAGATTCGTTAGAACTTGAGAGTGTCGCGTGCAAAGGGTTCCGAATTAAATTTTTTTTCAATCTCTCTCATTCTATCCGTTTATTGCCCGTGGTCCACCCGCTTGGTTCACCTAGGTGTACCACGGGAAATTGTTTTTGCCCGTGGTTTACCTGGGTGTACCACGGGAAATTATTTTTGCCCGTGGTTCACCTGGGTGTACCACGGGTAATTATTTTTTCCCGTGGTTCACCTAGGTGTGCCACGTCAAATTATTTTTTGTAGGTGTTCTAGGTGTCGACTAATATTTTTGCCACGTTCAAGAAGGTTCACGGGAACCAGTTGCACCTCATGCGTGGGTAGCTCACCGTCCACACAGAATTCCAGCTACAAGCTTAGAAACTGAAAGAATGTTATTAACCAGAAAAAGTACCAGGCTTACATAAGTTCAAGGTGGTATGTTTTTAAATACCTGCACTTGACTGGTGTTGTACTTTTGCTAGACTGTATAAATGATTAAAATAATTACCAATGATTAAAAAAAGACCACCTTGAACTCATGCCAGCCTAGTACTTTTGCTGGTTAGTAACATTCTTTCATTTTATAAGCGTTTAACTGGAATTCACGGCCTTAAAAAGAAAAGGTGAAACTGTTTAGCATTAGGAGGGGGTGCCTCCTGTGTCCTGGCACCATTCTCATGTAAAGGCACCGCCTAGACCCCGCCTTCCGAACCTAACCTTTCCGTGTCGAGGTTTTCCAAGTCTCGGGACTTGCTCGCATCCAAAGACATTAAACTATATACGAGCAATAGACGGGACATCACGAAGAAAGTGATTCAAAACTTTTTACCAATAGGTAAAAAGTCCCTCAGTCTAGTAGTCGCGTTGCTATGCAACGCTTAGATAGCGCTACTGACGCACGGCATCAACAATTTTGTATGTCAATTTTCCCAATGCCCGCTCTATAGGTTCTTTTAAATCTCTTTGCTCGCATCCTAGGTCAAATAACTGGCTACGAGTACTACCTACCAAGGTGGCTCGACGGAACCCTGCTTCGTAGGGCTCCTACTTCTGCGTTTAAGGTCTAAAGTAATAATCTAACACAAAAGAGATGGCGGGGTCTGGAAGACCCCCTTCTAACCTAACCTGTCCGAGTCGGGGTGCCCACAATCGTTTCTACAACATTTTTTATTTGTCAGTCCCCGTTTCGTACACACGGGGCACCCCGACTCGGACAGGTTAGTTTAGAAGGGGATGGCTGGGTCTGGAAGACCCCGCCATCCCCTTCATCTTTATTTTACCCTTTTTAGTTCAAATAATATATTTTACCCAAATTCTCGCACTAGAATGTTTGTCTACATGGACGATGTTATTACTAATTGTAGCCATCGTCCACGTACACAATAAGCGAAAAATGCTCATAACCATAACATAAAAAAGTACTAAACCAAAGTGAAGGTTTAAATTATTATTATTGATGTTTCTAAAACCACTTATCCGATTTGTGATAAAATCACCGCTTGACTATTTGGGAAGTATACCTTTCCATAGATTTTTTTAGATCATTTGGCAAGCCACGGAGTTATGCGCGAACAAACATAAAAAATACAAACATCCGAATTGAGAACCTCCTCTTTTGTTTGAAGTCGGTTTAAAATAAAAACGTGAAAATCTTTTTGCTTCACTGTCCAATAGGGGTTGAACGTGGAACAAATACATTTAAAAATAAAATTCCACTTTCGACCCTCAGGGGTTGAATGTGGAAAGGTTTAGGGGTCGAACGCGGAAGAGGGTAGAAAATCTTGGGGGTTGAACGCGGAATAAACCCATTTTAGGAGCTGTAATAAATTATAGTTGATTAGATATTATAATGGTCTGACGATGGATTCTTCAACCATTGACAGCGGGTTAAATTCCTGCTTGATTTATTTACTGTTAATGAGCTTGCGCTACTGTGTCAATGATCTGGTTAGACACAATAGCTGATGAGTGTTAAAGTTCCTGTGTCACGGCTTGAGTTCTAGGTTCTCACAGAAATTGTTGGTTGGAAAGGGAAAGGGTTGAGTAATAAAGCTACTGAATAGTGATTATCATAACCATAGGCCAGGAGGCAATTTGAACTACATGAAATGAGTGTTTGTCAGAGTTACTGTGCTACTTTTTACAAGGGTTCAACTCCCTGTTGACGTCAGTTTGATGTCCGACAGTACACTAATAGATTATGAAATGTGCTTGCAATTACACGTGTTTTTGTGCGTATATGTCACAATATAATTGTGATGCGCCCTTAATCTCGGGGTAGATTTCATATTGTTATACCTAGTTTATACAGTAAGAAGCATGCAACTTTAACGTTACAATAGATTTACTTGTCATTAAGTGTTATTGTAAGAGATTAACCTTTCAGACTCTTCGGATTAAACCATATAGATGAATAGATACTCGTGTGGCGTAATTTCAAATTCCAGGTTACTTGAGACTTCGCTGGGCTGTCACTTCCCTTTGTCTTAGCGTTTGGGTTACGCGTAAGCACGAGTCAAATACAGCCGACTGCGGACTTCCAGGGCAACTGTGTCGACGTCAACGTGACTCCTTTTACGAAGCTAAGTTTCATTTTTATTATACTTCACAGTTACACGATGTCTCGTGGTTTGACCTCGTCATTGCAGTAAAGGTACGCGTAGTATTGTTTTGAATTTTTAGACAATGCACCCGGCAGACAAAGGACCCTACAAGGGAAAGTTGATGTGAACCAAATGTGAACATTTCGTCGAAACGATTGTCGCAGTGGCTGAGTTGTCAACTGTTGCGCGGCGTGTCGCGGGTTCGATCCCCACACGGAACAAATGTTTGTGTGATTTGCGTGATCGGCGGGTCTGTGTGTTTGTGTGTGTGGGTAAGATCCCTAGTGTGGGGCAAAGGCGATGTTTAATTATAAGAAACGACTGATTTTTAGTAATCAGATTTATTTTGTTACAACATAGAGAACCAGTAATTGATTGACCAATCTGGGATGCCTATATTTTTAAGTTAAAGGAAAACCTAATTCTTTAATTGATGTACACGAAGTGATCTTCGAGTGAAATAGCGGAAAGTAAGATTTATTTATGTTGATGACACTACGGTTGACGCATTGGCTGACCGACCGATTGCTTTGCTGAGTGTAACGGGTTCGATTCCCGCCTGGAACGAAGATTTGTAATTAACTGCAGGCAGTTGTTCTTTCTACATATGGCTGTTTGGGTATACGGATTTGGATGTACATCCACAGTACGTGAATGCATCCACGAAGGAGAAGTTATCCGTGGTGTGGAGTGACGTATTGTTGCGAGAAAAGCGTGCACATATTAAATAGTACACGTTACAGAACATGCTCATTTTCTGATAAAATCTCCCGCACTAGTAAAATCACAGGACTGATCCTTCCACTCACTAACGGAGGGGGGAGGCTGATCGGGATTAAAAATACTTATAATAACATGTAGGTAATAATTATTTGGATAACATAACATTTGTTTTCTAATATGACTTCTCAATTCTAGTTGGAACTCTGGAACTGCTCTTTCCTCTTAGAATCGGAGGGGGGCGACTAATTGGAATTGCATCTAATATATCTATGTGCGGACCATTTCAGCCACCGGATACAACAGCGAGCAGCCGGTTGAGCTCGCTCAGCGTAAAGGAAAGGCCTCTGTCCAGCAGCAGCTGCGATAGGCTGAATTGAGAACGAGGAAACACCGTAGAGGTAGCGTCACTCACAAATACTCTTGAAAGAGACTCTGGTATGTAAATCAACATTATAAGCATGCACAGGTCTTTTGAAATAAATTGAATCGCGGTTTAATATAAAATTTAAATACAAACAGAGTATTTTATCAGAGGACCAGTTCGAATATAATTATTAATTACATTTATGATTGAAGATGCTTATGCAAAATTACACAAATTTATGGCAAACAATGCATCTTATTAGATTCGTGTTCCAGCAAGAAAATTTATAGTAACCAGTTTAAAGCAACATAGGAGCGGGTGTATCCGTATACGGTATTATAACGTCATGGAAGTGCATAGGTTAACTCTAATGTGAAAGCTCATCCGCTGAACTGCGTCACGCGTCTGATTTTCAGAGGGGGGAATGTGACTGTCTGTCATGAACCCTTGTTTTTAATTCAGAATAGGATATTTATTTTAAATCACCAAGTGCATCTGGGCCGCTTGGAAACACATTAAATCTTTACTTTATTACCCGACAGCCAATAAACAACAGAACGCTCATACTTATTTTGGAGAAGTAGAACAAAAAACTATTCAATTGCTTTGCAAAGCATAAATCCTTTATTCTTAAAAACTATTGACAGACGTTAACTGATATTTTAGAAGAATTCTAAAGGATCGATCTTACATCTTAGCTTATCTGCACACGTGTTTGTAATTTAAGTTTCACGAAATGGCCAAAACGATCCTTTTAGAGCAATTGAGACGGGCACAGCGCAAAAACAAAAGAGATATTCGGGCTAACAGCCCTCATAAACATGCCACGGTGTCGTGGGAATTTCTAAGGGCTTTGCGAGTTCCTTAGCAGGTAGTTGGAGTGAGAGGACGCTGATGATTCCTCGGGGCAGTTGGGCTTGGAACGTCTTGAGGGACACACGGGTGGACCCGGGAGAAAAGTTCAGGAGATTCGGTTTGAGACGCCCGACATGCGGGACGCGATAATATCGAGGTCTTTGATTAAGTCATATTTGATACGACGAGTATCAATAGCTGAAGTAAGTGTTAGTGGTCGGTGGAACGCGAGAAGATGAATCCAGAAGGCGGCCTGATGTTGGTGATCATACGGGTGGTAGCTGAGCAGCGGTCCGTAAGTGAAATACAGACAAATCCTCTTCTTTAAGCACTTGGTAAGTGTTAATTATAAGAATTTTATAGCAGCAGTTTGGTGGAGACGCAGGATGGCTGTCAAAATATCATTTAATTCAGTATGGCGGAGCGGAGCCTTCGGATTATTATATTTTATATTATTATCTCATATTTATATTATTCATTCTGAGACCCTGTTCCTTAACCTCACAGTAATTAGTCATTGGCGTATGGTTAAAGGGCACGGGGAAAGCCTTCACTACACTGAGTACAATGACACACACGCCAATGACGCCTGACGAATGCTGACTTTACTAGACGAATGTACCACGTATCAAAGGCAGAACCGTGTTCATAGTTCAACTACTCAAATAATATTCTTCCAGCCACGCTATTATGTGCCGATGACAGGCATTTGCAACTATAACAAATATTGCTATTTGTTTAGCAAAGTAACCAAATGCTATTGATGATTACTGTCTCCTTGCAGCCTAGCCCAGAGACATTGCGGGTGGTTGATGGGTGTACATTTCCAGCTGTGGGGGTAGATTACACTGAGATGGGGTTACCATTTGGATAACTCCGTTCCAAAGGAACGCTAGATTAAACGGCGGTGTCTCGTTAAATGGCCACTGGTAGGCCTATATCTGAATCGTCATTATTATTTAACGAGACACGCCTGTCGATAAGGGGATCAGATTTAAATATGAAATGAATGAAGTGCCGATAAAATCCACTTCAACATCCAGCAATACAATCGCAATATGCTCTGTTACAGGCCGAGTCTACGGTACGCTTGAGCAACTTGATTATTGTTAGAGAAAGGGGATAGGCAGCCGTAAGGGTGAACTATTTGAACGCGTGTGTACTTCTATGGAGAAACAAAACTTGTCTTTTTCAATGGCAGTGAATTCACGACTCACTGCCTCAGGATTGGAAAGGACATGTATAACGTGCTTAGGAAACGTTCGCTGTTAGTGTTCGTAGCAGAGTCCTTCGCAGGGTAATGCCGGTAGGACTAACAGTAAACGCACGCCGGGTAAACGTTGTAAAACAATACCATGTTGTATAACATGGAATTGTTTGCGTTTGCAAGGCGGCATCCAGTACATTGGAATCAAATAAGTTAACGTAACCGTAATCATCTTTAATTCTCTTAAGCGCAAGCGTGACGTTTCCTTTTATATTATATCTTTGCTGTCCTCTTGTCTTACTAGCTTCATAATTATTATTTGGATTGTTAATATGATTTGATATTATTCATGTATTTACTGTGAACTCTCAGCACCAACTTACTTTTGTCCCCTCCCCTTGCTGAGAGTTCAGTCCTCTCTGTCCTGGCGGAGGTCGCAGTATGTCAATGGTACGTGCGCCACGGAGGTTGAGCGGAGGCGGGGCTCTACCTCGGCCCCCCCAGGGGGGGGGCCCCATCTTTCATATTTTCCACCATATTAATGTAATTTAGGAAAAACGAAAATTTTATCAGCCTAGGGTATTTTATGAACAGTCACAACTGCAACGCTTGCAACCATTACACTAACCTGTTAATTCTCTCTACAAACAGAGGAATACAACTAAGATCTCTCAAATAATAGAATGCCACTCACTAACATCAACATCACGAAACAAGCCCACGACGTGTATCAAAACTTGCATCGAAAACTCAAGTTAGTTTCATCATGGAACTTTGTAGAGCTTACACAAGCAGAAAGAGTTAATTTAAGCACCCATCTGACTTGGCATAGTTCATGACCACGCGCCCGAGTGTATCAGAAACTCATATACATAGCAGGGATCAACTATTTTGTTGACGCTCTCGAGAAGCCGAAGATACTTACTCGTATACTTGCGAAGTTGGGATCGGGGAAGTAAAGATTTTGTATCTTATTGCCCTAGCTAAGATGACTTAATTCCTTTTAATTATCCAACTTTTCAATCTACCATATATTTTTTTTTGTAAAATCTTCAAATGCGTCCGCCTTAGGTGGAGCTAAAAGACTGTCAGACTCGTACTGACCATCACGGTATTCTTTCAATAGTTCTGTACGTTCCAGGCTCAGATCAAAGAAATAGGCAGATAGAGCGCTCAGAACACGCGAGTGTGTCCACCAAAGCAAATACAAAATCAAAAGCTAATACAAACTCGCAACAGTACCGTCGTATCTACGCGTCGTTGTTGTTGTTTGCTAAAAAATGCCATCTCGTGTTTTTAAACATTGTAAAAGTTGTTCTCAAGTGAGTCCCCCATTACTCGCCGTCCACATCCCCTTTTCATTCTACCTCCCTCTCGTTTCTTGTTACTTGTTATAACAAAAGTAATTGATGATGATTGTGATTCATAGTGAGTGACGTCTCAAAGTTCTCGAACCGACCAAAACACAAGACATTCTAATGAATCTCAAGACAAAGGGCTAGAACAAAGATTGTAGAGTAGATTAGCATAACAGTTCCCCCGAAATAGTTAAAGCCAGGACATGTTCCAGACCCATGTTAAACGGGGCGGGCCTTTGCATCTGACATTAATCCAGACTGTTATAGGCTGCTACTCAGAAATTCCTGTCGTGAAACCCCAACATCGCTTTGCCGAAACACAGGCTGAAGAAAGTAGGCAAGATGCGTGAAAAAGTTAAATAGTCCGTCATGAAAACCATTTGACCAGTATTCTCTCTTTTATTCCGTAAAGCAAAATTGAAGAAGCTGGTATATTAATGGTATCATTTACCTTAGTTCTGACTTTCACGAGCTCTTTCGTCTCGACCACTTCTGAGTTTTGAAGATTTTTTTTTTTGAGAATATTTATTTGAAATGAAATGAAATTGTTTATTTATTTCAGACCAATCACAAATACAAGTCCATATTTTGTTAGTAGATAGAAGACTTATAGCTAAAGTTAGTAGAATTTAAAATTATTATTACTACGGACATGCATGAGCGACCAATGCCTCAGGAATTGGCTGTCCACTCTGCCCGACACCACGCTCAGAAGCGTGTTGGTGCTACCCCTTACCCGCGACCAAAGTGCGGCTGATCTTTTACGTAGCACTGCCTGGAAGCCGTCCGTTCTATGATGCGCGAACATGCCAGAGGCACTGCACCGCCATGGAAGCCCCAACAAGCCCCTGAACGCGTTGTTGTATTGCACGCGCAGAGCATTGTAGGCTTTTTGAGTGTAATTGCTCCACAGGTTGCATGTGTATAATGTTTGGCAATAGCTTTTGAATAGTGTGACTTTAACGTCACGTGAGCATCGTGCAAACCTGCGAGAAAGCATATTACCCCTTACCGACAATGCTCTGCGCTCCCTATCCATGTCCATGTCATCATTCAGTCTTTCATTGACCCAGTGGCCTAAGTACTTAAATTTAAAAACTTGCCGTAGGGCGGTGCCATTTAGAGTTATCGGAGGAACAGGGTAAGTTTTGGTTCCGGCTTTAAAAACTAGCAGCTCGCTCTTGTCAACATTATACTTTAGACCATGTGTCATTGCATAACGTTCACATATGGCCAATAGTGACCTCACGGAACCAATTGAGGGACCCAGCAGCACCATGTCATCAGCATAGCTAATGTTATTCGTAAAAACACCATCCACTGAACATCCGACACCAGCACTGCTGAGTTCCTCAATTAATCCGTTTACATATAAATTAAACAGTGTAGGTGAGGTTAGTCCCCCCTGCCTCACTCCACACTCCATCCTATATTCGTCCGAACATTCGCCCATCCATCTGACAACATTTCTTTGGTTATCGTACCAATACCTAAATAAGTTGATGACCTCTGTAGGCAGCCTAGTGACACGTCTCATCTTCTTCCACAGAACACTGTATGACACCATGTCAAAAGCTTTTGACAGGTCCAAGAAGCAGGCGTACACTGGTGTTCTTCTGTCAGTATAGTACTGGACAGTATGCTTAAGACACAGTACTGCAGATTCTGTAGACAGCCCAGGTCGGAATCCGAACTGCGCGTCATGCAGAAAGACATGTTGGTTTAAATGTCTGTTAAGCACACCATCCAGTACCTTACCAAGAGTTGTGGCTAGAGATATGGGTCTATAATTTGCCTTATCCGATACGTCACCCGTTTTATTTTTAATTATTGGTACTACAATAGTTTTCATGAGATCGTCTGGTAGGAAGTTATGTCGAACACAGAAGGTAAACAACATGGATAAGACCCTAGGAGCATGAACACCCGCATGTTGCAGATGCTCGATGCTGAGTCCATCGTGGCCTGGTGATTTCCCTCTGGTCATCTCCTTAATAACCTTATCGACCTCAGCATAAGTTATTTTAACTGGGGGGTCACCGGTGCCGTGGTTTTCAGCATCAAGCATCATTTCGCCCTCTTTCGGTGTCAATAGAGGTTCAACTTTAAAGTGATTCCTAAATAGGTTAGCCACATCACGGGGAGCACTAATTCCCTCTACACTGGCTGGGAGATTCAATTTTGGCTTGAGTTTATTGGTAGATTTCCAGAACTGACTGAATTTTTTAGTTTTATGATGTTCAGCGATTATATCCATCTTTATTTGATCTTTATGATTTAGGCAATGTTTCAGTTTAGCTTTAAACTCTTTTCTAGAGCTTTGCATAGCCTCGTGGAGCCTACCTGATGTAGGCTTACCATACGAACACCACTCCTGGAAATGGAATCTAGCCTTTTGATGAGCATCCCGAACATGTTTATTCCAGCCCGCGATGTGGCGCCCCCTCACAAGTTTGCTCTTATGACTAGATACAGAGGCCTCTATATAAGCACTGTGATGATATCTCGGTACAACTTATTAATTACATTTCTATGCTTAGCATTATTACACATACTATCCGCACAACAGTTTAATTCGTCAGGAAAATCAATATATTTTAATTTACTGCAACATATTTCATGGTATTTATCTATTTGCGACTGATCCCTATCCCCCCATATAACACCATTTATTATCTTATTACTGTTATTCACACAACAATCTATGGGCTTCTTGGGTGTGCAGTTACCTAAGTTAATTACAATTTCTATAGGCAGATGATCAGACCAAAACACATTATAGTGAATTTTTGCACTTTCAATAGTTTTTCTAGCCGCTAAAGAGGTCACACAGTGATCAAGCCACCTCCTACATCCATGACTGTCGCTAATATAAGTATATGACTCGGCAGGTAAGAGTTCAGAGTCTACTATACACAGCTGTTGCTCACTACAGTATTCCTTAAGCTCATTGTAAAAGGGCATGTCGGGATGCGCATTAAAATCCCCCAATAAGTAAACCAAGTCCACATCTTCATTTTCTATGATAGCATACATTTCCCCCAGACATGAAGAGAATTCGCCTAGATTTTCCCGTTCATCAGTAGGCATGTACACCGATAGTATTATCATAGTTCTATCACTCATCGTGACCCTGATACCCGCCAAACGAACACTTCTACACTGAATTACAGACACACATGGAAACAAACTCTTACGCCATAGGAGTGCGACGCCACCGTGCGGCCGGCCACGCAAAACTCCCGAGGAAAGGTCCACAGCGGTGTTACCGGTGTATGAAAAATTCGGGTCTATTGTTCCTAACAGTGGAACGTCATGCTGTAGTAACCAAGTCTCTTGGAGAGCAACGATGTCCGCCGACTTACATAGTTTCCTCAGACACTCCATTGAGCGAACAAGACTTTTACAATTAAAACTTAAAAAATTACAGTACCTGTTTATCACTGCACTATTCATTGTTTGGGTCTTGTTCTTCCTTTTCATTCACTTTGGATTTCGAAAAGTCCACGAAACGCCTATACAATACGCCCTCAGGCCAAAAGTTTTCATCGAGAAATATGTCTAATTTATGTTTAGGAACGAACACTTTGTAAGCATCATAACCTTTATCACTTTTCATAGGTAGTTTATTTACCGTAACATGCATTTGTGACTTATTAAACACATGCGCACTAATATCACTATGGGTAGTTGACTTGTCGACGTTGTATATAAACAACGGTATCTTTATATCGGCTGCTTTAAATTTGGCTGCCGGTTCCGCGGCCGCGGCACCTTTTTTTCCTACGATTCTGTTTCTAAACCTTTTTCTCTGAACTGTTTTCCATTCTTCCGTTGTATTTCCGACCTTCCATTCGCCAGGTGCCTTAACTAAGTCTGCCAAAGTAGCTCGTGATTCCAGTTGGCATATTCGTTGTTTTGACTGCGTAGAATCGGAGACTGCATGCAACATTGGCGATCTTATGGGCACAGAATGATCCGACATAGGTGCTTTTGTTTGCACACTTCTTGGAATGTCGATCGCTTCATTAGTCATCGCACTCGCTGAACTAAATACCTGTTTCGACATTCGTGGTATTGAAGGCGCACAGGTGGTTATTGCTTAAGAAAGAAGTTTTTCAATTAATTGATGTTATCATTATGTTTATTGAACCATGTTCCTTATATTATGGTTGGAGATTTGCAGACTTGAAACCTGTTACCTATAGTCGAAGCAATATTAAGAGATAGAAGCAATTTTTCTAAACGCCGGCAATGCGATTGCAGTCTCCGATAAAAGATATAGTTGCTAATGGATTAAATTCGTTCCGGGTCGCAGCTCGCAGGAATCTTCGCGTTCCGGAGTTAATTGTCTGGTACTAATACGAGCTCCTACAGAGGACGGATCCGACCCGGATTTGTATTGGTCGAATCATCCGGTTAGATCTATACGGTTTTGTATTGGAGGATCTTTAGAGCTATAAATTGTATACTTGATGGACTAAGATGACTAGTCCAGGAACGGAAGAAACGGACCATTTAAAGTGGTGCTAATAAATATTGTCTGTAGTGTTTTGCATCATGATCTTTATATGATACTTCAAATCTTCCACAAAACTATAGGCGAGATCAGATGGAGAAGGTTGGTTTTCAGAAAATTTTGTTGTGGGATAACATCATCTACAGACACAGCGTTAACAAAATCCAAAGGGTAATTTTGCATTTGCTATCAATGGGGATGGCAACTGGGGAACTAATGGCGCGCTTCAGATCAGTTCAAATCTTAAGAGGATAGTATAGCGGCTGCCATTTAAAAAAATAGGTATTTAGAAAAACTCGTGCTGTCCCTCTCACGCGTTGAAAAAACCCCCGATCGTACGATAGAGAGCGGTGCGGCTTGCGACTGACTGTAAGTATTTTCTATATGAAAAGAGAATGGGCAAAAATATATGAAACTTGGGACCACCCTCCAATAGCAATAAAATATATGTCGTTGGATAGGGCTTTTCATTTGCAACAATAGTTGTTAAGAAACCTTTGTTGTTACAATTGTCCGTTCGGAGTTATAAGACTTTTAAGTTACATTAAAAACAAGTGTTTAAGAGGATTGTATAGCGGCTGCGTTTTCAAAAAATAGGTATTTAGAAAAACTCGTGCTGTCCCTCTCGCTCGTTGAAAAACCCCCGATCGTGCGATAGAGAGCGTTGCAGCTCGCGACTGACTGTGAGTATTTTTTATATGAAATTTGTCTCTCGGGAGAAAACGTTTTTCACATACTAAATCATGTCCAATCTCTTAGATTCTAGTGTCAATCGTTTCAGCATATTATATTTTAGGTTTGTAGGTTTTGCTTTTTTTCTAAAACTTCTTTATTTTTAAAATACGAAGGTTTTACTTCAATGAAGATTTTGTCATAAAAATAGTAACTTTTAGGCGCCTGTTACTTTCAAACTATTATAAATTTTGAAAAAAAGAAAACCTATAAACCTAGTTTTTTACAGTGTCAGAAGCGTTCTAAAAAATCATTGAGATAGGATAACATTTAGGGGTAGGAGAACGTTTTCTCTTTTAGTATGGATGAGCGCTCGGTAGACGATAGTCTTAAGGCTGTCTACAGATCTACGTGTTTTAACCATTAGGGAATTGAGAACCGGTTCATGTTGGAAGAACCGGGAACTTCAGGACAGGCCTCCAAGGAACCGGGAAGTCCCGGAATTTTCGGGACTTTCGGGACAAAAAAAATATTTTTTCCATGATATCAGATAACAATAAAAGAACTAGATAACTGTTAAGCATAGTATTTATTCTGATAAAAACCATACAGGCAACTTTTATAGGTATTTAACTTGGGTTTGCTCCTGTGTCTTTCCGAAATCAGAGGCGGCTTAGATAAAGTCTACTATTTTACCCAGAAGAAGTCTATTCACTCTTACTTTGAAGAAATTCGAGTTGTATTATGCCTTCGGGAACGCAGATGCAGGTAGTCAGTTCTACTATTTTGTCATGCGCAATAAGAAGAATATTTGAAATCAGTTAGTGCGAATTAATGGAATGGCAAGTAGGGATGGATGGAGAATTGCAGTTCATTTAAATATCCGATTTTGGACATTTTTCAGTTTTAATGCACTGCATTTGGGCCAGTGGAATGAGGTTGTGGAATTCGTGAGCTCGCTCCATTTTAGATCTCATCTTTAGCAAGAGCGAACCCAATATAAAAATAAAACAAAAAGAGGGCAACCTTGCGACGATGAGATGAGCTAAGCTGTGAAGTTTAGCTTCCACCAGTTTCACGTCGCCAATGAATCTAAGGAGCTCTGCGTTCCACTGGGTCAAGTGCAGAAGTTTGTATTTAACTGAGCCATCCCACAGGTTAAGTTGGTTTAGGTTGCTGCGATACTCCATGCAGAATTGGACTTGCTCAAAAACTATGCAGGCGTTAAAGTATCACTTCATTTAGGATACCCAGTGTTATGACCACAGTTTCGGCGTTGTGCCCAATATTGGCACCGAAGTTGACACTGGATATCAACTCCATGCCCAGAAGCTGAACAATGTACCCGGAAAAGTGAAGTTGGTCGAAATAAATCCATAAAGGATGTAGTTTCGAGTTTCGACCTACACTACCGACTAGTTGGTGGCGCTAAAAGAGACAAGTTTCTTGTTCGCTCACTGGGAGACTTTTTTACCGTGATAAAATCATCAAATGAGTCCTCCTACCCAGAGCTGGGCGAGGGGGATTGTCAGACTTGTACTGACTACACGATGATCCTTCAATAACCCTTTACATTCCAGGGTCACGGTTTCCTGATGGGACAGTCCCGCGACCCCGGCAGGCTTTAGCTCTCTAAAGAGCTGGCAGCAATCTGACAGTGCCCTACTGTGAGATTGCTGCCAGCTCTTTGAGGCGCGCGTGGAATACGATGCGAGTCACCTCCGGCGAGACGTGAGTCTCTCTAAAAGCGGGGCGTACGGTGCGATATAGGCCCGCGCCTACGTTGTGTCCGAAAATCGCCTCGCGACTTCCGATGCCGTGGGCATCTCTCGCGGCGGCTGGGTTGTGAGGTGGAAGCTGTCTTCTCCCTCACGCACCCTGCCTCGCGTGTTAGAAATGTGCAGCAGAATATAAGTTGGAGATAAAACATGGCAGACTCCTGTTGAACTCCGGAATCAATAGACATAAGCTCAGAGAATCAGCCACCATCGACTACTCTGATTGATCGTTCACTAAGACCTGTCAAAGCCTTTCGTGAATAACCAGTATATTAGCAAGTTTTCTTCTGAGTCATACGTGTATCCAGACATGTTATCCCGTTTACTAATAACACGTACCGTGGATTTTATTCCGTACTATTATAGTCTAACAGTCCCTACCAATTCACCCAGTGTATTCACTCATTGAAAGTTTAAAAGTTAAAACGAAAAAAAAATAATGCCAGGGCCTACGTTGCCTCCAGACGCGTCCCGAAGATACAAACTTACAAAGTGTACGAGACTAAAGCATAAAATACTAAACATGTAAAAAAAAGGTTTTTAAATAATATGTTTGTTTCTCTGGCCTAATAAGTCTCATAACTCCGAACGGACAGCTATCACAAAAAAACTGTCTGAACAATAGATGTTCCAAATGAAAAGACCTATCCAACGACATACATCTCATTGCTATTGGAAGGTGGTCCCAGGATGCCCATTCTCTTTTGTCTCTCGGGAGAAAACGTTTTTCACATACTAAATCACGACCAATCTCTTAGATTCTGGCGTCAATCGTTTCAGCATATTATATTCTAGGTTTGTAGGTTTTGCTTTTTTTCTAAAATTTCTTTGTTTTTAAAATACAAAGGTTTTACTTCAATGAAGATTTTGTCATAAAAATAGTAACTTTTAGGTGCCAGTAAATTTAAAACTATTATACATTTTGAAAAAAAGAAAACCTACAAACCTAGTTTTTTACTGTGCCAGAAGCATTCTAAAAAATCATTGAGATAGGATAAGATTTAAGGGTAGAAAAACGTTTTCTCTTTTAGTATGGATGTCTACCGAGCACTCGGCTCGGTAGACAATCCTCTTAAAGGTACTTCAAAATAGTACTACGTCATTGGTCGGATTAGGACTACTCTATGGTGGCGCCATCTACAATATCTTTGCGTTGCCAACCCCATTGCTCACTTTGCCCACTATTATTTTTGTATCGATTTTTTTTCGTGAAGCCTGTCATTTAGGGTGACGATGTATGTGTTAGCAGCTATTATGTGCCATTACAACGGCTCTGACTGGTAATGGGCAAGCCAAAATACGTTTAACAATGCGGATGCGAATACAATGGTTAGTGCGTTTTTACATTTTTAATAGTTTAAGATTGTTATCTTCCCACGATCCTTATTAAATTCATTTTAGGTCTATTCACTTTTTTAGTTTCAAAGTTTTTTTATTTACTTATTGAATTTTTTCTCATACTGTGAGTACTTGTGACGTGTGCCAGTAATCGTTTATTCTTTCTTTTTTAATCTAAAGATTTTTTTTTACATATTTTGGGTTTATACAATGTCGTGAGCCAATTTTTTGACGTTACAATATATCCTATCAGTCCTTAGCAAATAGTAGGAAACAAAAAATTAATAGATATAAAAAATCTAAAACCCACGTTTAAAAATTTATTATATTCTTAAACCAACAAACCCTTCCATTTGATACCCATAACATGGGGGTTAATTTCAAACAGCCCGTCCGCCATCTTGGGGAGGCCGCCATATTGGATTTGTTATGACGTTTCTTAGCTAGTCATGTATTGTCATCAGAACTCAGAGCGTGTGCAAAATTTCAACCTGCTAGCTTATCGGGAAGTGCCTCAAAATTGAGTTGCAAAAGTCCAACCGGAACGACAAACAAACAAGAAAAGTGAGTGTATAAAAACGTGGGAAAAAGTATCGACCCTTGTCTAAATAAGTCCTTTTTAAAAAAAAAATCAAACCGACGAAACATCTAACTGAAAAGCAAAAAATAAATTTTGAGGCGGCGCCAAACAAACAAACATATAAATTAACACTTTGAAGAGCAGAATAGCTCGTTGTATATGTTGTCGTGGTTGAATAGCTCGTCGTAGCTATTCGTTGATTCTTTCTTTGGCGCCGCCTCAAAATTTATTTTTTGCTTTTCAGTTAGATGTTTCGTCGGTTTGATTTTTTTTTTAAAAAGGACTTATTTTTTACTTTTGAGTTTCCTATCTCGTGTCAATTTCTGTAACTAAAAACTCTCAACGACTGTCATACCCCAGCTACATCTAAAGTTCTCATCAATATGAGTGAAATGAGCCCAAATATGATATAGTTGCTGTTAACTGTTAAGGATCTCTTGCTACTGCCCTCTGTCACCATCCTCAGACCCTCGATGATAATTATACCCCAGCTAGGTATAAAGTTTTCATCAAGACTAGTGAAATGAGCCCAAACACGATAAAGGTGCTGTTAACTGTTGAGGACCTCTTGCCCCTGCTATCCGTCACCATTCTCAGACCCTCGATGGCAATGATACCTCAGCTAGGTCTAAAGTTCTCATCAAGCTGAGTGAAATGAGCCCAAACACGATATAGCTGTTGTTAACTGTTAAGGAAATCTTGGGACTGACTTCACAAAATAACAGGGATCTGGAGTTGATCTGATTATGGTGACGCCATCATGTTATGTTCTCCACATCTCTGCTATATAATATGTCCTCAGAACTACAATTGTTAACTTTATTTCAACAGAATCGGTTCATAATTGAAAATTCTGTAGGAAGATTGACAATTAATTCCTTTTTTTCTACCCTTAGAGGCCGATTTTAGTTTTGAAATTTAAATGGGACCAACTTTGAGATATACTCTTTCTAACAAAAAAAGAATTTTTGAAATCGGACCACGTTAGGAAAAGTTATGCGTGGTCATACATAAAAAAAAAAAAAAAAAAAAAAAAATATACATGTCGAATTGAGAACCTCCTCCTTTTTTTTTCGTCGGTTAAAAAAAAAGCACTGCAAACTCCGATCATCACAGATTTTTTTATATAAACAAGTTAAAGTTATTACTTTGAAACCGATACACAAAGCTGCCGATAAGGAAAAAGAGCAAACAATAACTACAGGCTTCCACACAAACAAGTTATCTAAATACTACACGAAATGAAGGAATAAAAAGGAAAAACAACACATCACGTTCCTCAGCAGGAAACATAGTAAACGACCATAAAAACACTATTGCCGTTAATCATAATGGACGTTATGTTTAAAAATATGTTACTACGAGTAAACTTAGTTACAAATCTTCTAATGACTTTAGACAAGAACATTCATACAACACTATTTCGGAATGAAGAAAATGTTGTAAGGAGAGAGACTAAAGCAAATATGGATGGACGGTATGAAGGATGATAATATTATGGTTAGGCAGGTGATGGTGAATAAAAAGGTATGAAAGAAGGACACATGCTGCGGCAACTGTTATTAAATTGGATTAAGAGCAGCGAGTCTAAAACAGTCTGTAATGATTCGTAATGACTTCAAGAACGAATAACAGAAGAATAGCCAATTTGGAGGAAGTTCATGAAGTGGACACTGGAGAATGATGATTCAAACAATGCTTTGCTAGCTTTTCAAGTTTTTTAAGTGTTGGAATAACCGTCACCAATTTTAAGATCAATAACAATAGAAAAGTCAGTAATGTGGATTAAAGATGAAATAACGTCAATAAGTTTTCAGCTTAACACGGTGCCGGTGTAGATAACCAAGATCTAATGTACAGTTGCAGACTTTCTAAAACATAAGCATAGTCTCGTGTTCATGTACGAATATTTTAGAAGACTGGTTTTAGTGACGATTCGAGTACCTAACTCGTTATTGTTATCCTCGTAAAATTCGCAAAATACCCAAAAAAATATACCTACTCACAGTCTTGCATAACCGGTCAGTTAAGTTACAAAAACTTGCCTTTGTTATTGGATATGCAAAATCACATTTGCAACATTTTTTTTGTGCATAAATTAGCATAGCCAAAAGTCACGTGCCATGACATCAAGACCATGAGAAATAATTCATTCATAAGCAATATTTTTGAAACTTGCTTTTGCATGGTTAAATAGAGTTTAATTTTGTACCTAGGGATCAACATACATCACGAACAGAGCGTATATTTCAGGATCTTCAGGAAAAATGGTATGGCCTACTCCTCCCGTGGTGTAGTTCGCTGGCTCTAAATTTCATATCAATGTTTGTTTTGTCAGCAAACCTGTTCTGAAATATTTTTTCTTAGTCTTTTTCAAACTAATTATAAATAGCGCAGTTTAAAAGGACAACGTAGTTTCAAAGTGATATTCATTTCTAATATGTGTCGATTATGCAAAAGCAAATAAGTATTTCCTTGATTGACTCAAATCCCGTCACCGATTTGACGGCAAGGCATTACTCATAGGATTTGCATTCATATCATTCTGCCCCATTGTATCTCTTACATCTTTCACAGCAACTTTGTATGAAAGGTATGACGACACCAGACGTCGTCAACTTCATGATCCACATTATGTTGGCCTAACTTTTGTCCCAGATTGCTTTTGCATGAATTTGGAAGTTTGAAAAAGAATTTGGTCAAAAGATTTGTGGTTTAACAAAGGAGATTTTACGGGCCAACGAGTTTTTTGGTCTCGCTAAAAGAAGTTCGAAGTTTTTACTCATCAGGCCATTTTTTCCGGAAGTTGGTGAAGTACAGTCATGAGCATCAATGCGTCCTTAAATTCGTGATTTTCTCGTGGAAAAACATTTGCATCTTTGATATGAAATATTTTATAACACAATGGGTTCTAAAATTCGATGTTCCAAGCAACACTATATTGGAATTAAAATAATAACAGGTGACTGTACATTTGTACAAGTGTACACTCAATGAAAGACTTGTTTACAAACTTTTATTCACAGTTGATAAGTTCAACGTTATTGAATCAATATCAGTCATCTATAATGGGTCGTTGACTTATTATAAGAGGAAAACTAGTTTCAAACTTTTAAAACATTCATTCTTGTCCGGTGAACGGAAACATTTGAAAGAAAAAGAAAGGCCTTCAGCTGTAAGCTACACATGAGATGCATTTCCTCACACACAAAGCATCTGAGGATATCCGTCGAAGCATTTGACGCGACTGTAGCGAATAGTAATATCGCGTTCACGACCTTGGGTCATGCGACTTGCAAAAGGTAACACGGGCCAGTGTCACTTGTTTCGTTCGCGTGAGACCCATTGCGTTGTATTGTATGTTTTTAAACCATACTAGGATCCAAAATAGTAGTTATTAAATGATAAATGATAAATGATATTTATTTTGCAAATAGGTTTTCACAAACACTTTTACAAGTCAAAACACTTTTTTTTATAGCTAGATGAGGCCGGTGTTTCGTACCTGACTACTCTGAGAAGAAACATCCGAAACAAACTCAGAGGTCATCGTCTCTTTTAAAGTCCAGACATTAAATTGGTTAGTTAAGTCATGCGAGGACCCTGCAGGTTTGTGTCCGAGATGGTCTTTTGAAGAAAGAGCCATATAAATTTGAGTGGGCCTGTCCAGTCAGTGCAAGCATTTGTCAGTTATCGTGAAGCTCGACTCATAACTCAAGGAGCTCAACGTAACGACGAACAGTACCAAAGAAAGGACATTTGGGTAGGCCACATAAATAACTCAAACTGTCAGACAATCAAAAATGAACCGGACGAAAAATAGAAAGCGTGACCCACAAAGATCCTCACATTCACAACAAACAGAATTAAAAGTAATATTCAAGAAAAAAAAACAAAACCTTTAAAAGGAATTAAAACATTCATGTCAAGAACATTACATGTCAAAATGTATATAAAAATAATTGTAAATGTCAGTTTGTATATAAAAAAATAATCATACATGTCAGACGGTAAACAAAACAAAAAAGTAAAAAAAGAAAAAAAAAATACACAATATACATGTCAATATGTATAGATAAAAAAAAACATACATGTCGAATTGTATATGAATAAAATATTATAATACTAGCGACCCGCCCCGGCTCCGCACGGGTGCAATCTTTATAATATTATTAAAATTGCGACTATAATTTGAGATTTAAACTATCCTATCTCTCAAGTTGGATCGAACTGCACATGGTGTGCGAATTTTATTATAATCGGTTAAGTGGTTTAGGAGTCCATTGAGGACAAACATTGTGACACGAGATTTATATAATTATATTATAATATTAAGATTGGTGTTGTTGTGTATAATATGCTACAAAACAGCTGCGATAAAGGTGCCAATGATGTCTCGTTACGTCTGTTTCTTCCTCTGATGTCGTCAAGAACTGTCGTGGCATTATGCATTGATACAAAAGTGACGGTAAAGCGTCGATGAACAACCACGTTTTCAAAATACGTGACAACGTCCCTAGTGAAAGTTGAAAAGGCGAAGGGTCCTTGTAGTTTCATTCATTTTTTTTGGACAGTCACGGTCGCAACACGCGTGTCGCTTCGTGTGTAGTCGTGGCGTGGCCAAGCAGTGAGGCTTTGTAGAGCTCTATTCAACTCAGTTTAGACTCTAATACTGTATGTGAATGCAATGTGAGATAGTTTGAATTGTATGAAAGCATTCCTCTGTGATGTCGTACGTCGATAAATCCCGGATTATGCAGATGCAGAATATTAATGTTATGGATGGCATGAAGCCATATTGTTGTCAATATAGCTAATAGGGATTTTTTTTAAATTTGTTTTAGGGATTTTTTTATGACTGGCCTGTTGGTCTAGTGGTTAGTGACCCTGACTGCTATACCGGAGGTCGTGGGTTCGATTCCCACCCAGGACAAATGTTTGAGTGATGAGCACGATCATTTGTTCTGTGTCTGGGTGTAATTTATCTATAATTATGTATGTATTTAGAAATATATGTATAAGTATGTTTATCAGTTGTCTAGTACCCATAACACAAGCTCTGCTTAGCTTGGGACTAGATGGCGTTGTGTGATAGTTGTGGAATATTATTATTATATTATTATTATTATTTTAGTGTGAACTAGGGCCAAATCAGTGGAAGATGAAACTTGCAACTTGCACTTTGGAAAGTGGAAAAATAACTGTTCGATATATTTTATTCACATAAAATTTCTTGGTATTGAATCCTATACTTAGGGGCACGCGTAGCACGACCAATCTCACCAATCCTATCATGCATTACATGACCATGCGTATCATCATCTGCCTAGCCTTTTCCCAACTATATTGGGGTCGAGTGTTGTAGTTGTAGAGCGTGTGTAGTGATTACATGGAGCTAATGCCTATCGGATTTCCACAACCCAGTAACTGAATATAACGATATCTCATGGTAAGACTGGTTGTCAGACCTTTAGAGCTTCTGACTAATAGTAACGACTGTCAAAAATTTAGAAATGACAGTCGGGACCAACGGCTTTACGTGCTTTCTGACACACGGAGGAAACTCGCTACAACAGATTGTCACTCATCCACAGACCAAACTCGGCAAGCTCGGCTTAACCCGGAAGACCGGGCTGTGCGGCTGTAATTGTTAGGCCACGAGCTCCTCTATCATGACCATTCGAATGGCGATAGAAAAAAAATAACGTTCTTTCTGTTGTATAGAGCTGATTTCAGACTACGCTATATAAAAACTAGCTGACCCCGCAAACGTCGTTTTGCCATATAAATTAAAAAAAAATAGATAGTAGCCGATTCTCAGACGTACTGAATATGCATACCAATTTCATAAAAATAGGTCAAGCCGTTTCAGAGGAGTACGGTAACTAACATTGTGACACGGAAATTTTATATATGAGAAGATAGAAGATAATAATTATAATAGCATAATAGTATATAGCTCATAGCACAACAATATCGCGCTCCATACATTGTTATGGACTCGTTCACATTGTACTGTACAATATATTATTGGCTTGCTATCATTAGGTCCTTCTTTGCTATACTTTATAGCACATTAGTATAGCGTAGGTTGAAATCAGCTTTATTTTCCGTCTACAGAACCCGATACGCATGCACCAGAAAGGTGTTTATTTTCATAGTCTACTCCAAAGAAAACATTTAGTAAGTGATTTTCTATATTTTCAGGATAAATCAATCACATTATGAGACGAAAACTCTCGTCCTTGAAAGGAGCATAGGTATTTCAAGGACACTTCATAAAATCTCATTCCTTTCCATTATCATTTTCACAGTAGGGTGGACACAGATGCCCAAGTGTCACAAGCTGTCACGAAGAAGATGGAAGCGAGGGTAAGGAAACCAAATCTAACCTTGAGAAAACTCCAGAATTAACCCGGATAGAACGCCGTAATATGATACACAAACATTGCCAATTCGCGTGAGTAAAATATCTTATTTCTGGCAAAGGATACTCGGGATTATATTTGCGCTTACTTATTTTGCTTGAACAATTTTTTGACAGAGTACTGATATAATAGTAGACAGAATCTGCCCATCTAAACCTGACTCAATCAAATTATCTTGTCATCTTAAGAACGAAGAAAGAATACAAATTAAGAAAAGGGAAAGATAATAAATCTGTCGACTTGGTATTTTGGGAGGCTTCTGCTGACGTAAAGGAGAAATGCCAAAGCCAAAACCTTCGGTTTGGAATTTCTGAACGCATATTTGGGTTGTGTTTGGTGACTTGCCCTCGCCATTAAGTGCATTCCACCTGTTCTAGACTAGACTTGTATCTAGCCAAGCATTTTGACCTTTCTTTGATGATATTTACAGTTACCTAATGCACATATTAAGCCCGTTTTCTCTGAAGGGTTAGGAGGTAGCGTGTGCGACTGTTTTATAAGGATATCGAGAATCTGGGATGCAAGAGGCAATTAAAAGATTAGATTGTTTTTTAATCAGCCAAGTGTGATAATCCTCTTCGCTTAATCCAGAACGAGAAAAATATACTGATTAGATGATTTTTAAACCTGATAATATAAATTAAAGCAGGCATTAAATAATAGTTACCACTTTAACTTAATTAAAAAACGATATTCCTATTTAAATATGTTATCAACGTATCATACTTTCTCTTTCTTTTCTTTATTTTCTTTTGCAAATCCATACCTAATCACCATATTTGCAACATCTCCTATCCAATTCTCCGTTCTCCTGAATCACTTACTTAACCCGGGCACATAAACTTAGCGGTTGAGAGCCTCAATACTGATAGTGTCTATCGCTATATTTATACAAACGATACAAAACGGCAATCTCGGAAATATTTCCCACAGGAAAATGAGGAAAATGGGTATATTTTGTCTGTTTATATGGCAATAGTAGAGTAGGAAACGATTATTATTTTCTTTTTTTCCTTTGGAAAGCACAGTACTATTACTAAATAGCTTTTTATGGTAACTAAACTTTATCGCCATAGGGAAGACCCTATGGCGATAAGTTAACACACAAAAAACTAAATCACAGAAAAAGTTTGTATTTTTACTAAAAAGGAAAGCATGCTTCACCCTTCATCATTGCTTACCATCAAGCAAGATAGTGGTCAAACGTTTGTTGCTCATTCTCGCAAAAACTACTGAACAGATTTGGATGAAAGGAGATCATTTTTTTTTTGGGCCTTTTCTGAAAGGGCCAACGAAAAAAATTGGTACCTATGGGTAGTACTAGTCATTTGGAGCAATAGTTACTACGGCACAAAAGTTGTAGGATTGCTCTCGGCCAAGTTATACAAGTTCGAAGATTCGTAATTTTCATACATTTTTTAATTTCTAAAAGTGGTCAGAAACACCAAATAATGATAAGTATTGCTAGAACTAGCGACTTCAAGCAATTTAACATAAAATATCATCACGCCTGTAATCCCTGAAGGGTTGGCCAGAAGTGTACCGAATTAAAATGAATAATAATCTCTTAATTTTTTGTGAAAAGAAATAGAAACATGTTAAAATATAATTATAAATCTGCTGGTAGGGCCAGCATCGGGAACAGAATCAACATTGCCCGTGGTAGGGGTCTTGGGAAAGCGACCTCCTAACAATACGAATAGTGACCAATTAAGTGCTTTTTGAATCAACCGCTTTTTTGGGAAATAGAATGTTCAAATGAGCTATCTCGCTCTGGGTTGAGCTGGAGAGTCTGTCAGACTCCTGCTGACTAAAAGTCCACCCTATTCATTTGGTTGCCCTTTTTTTTTTTTTTTTTTTTTAGCGTGGTAAAATCATCAAATGAGTCCTCCAACCCCGGGCAGGGCGGGAGGGACTGTCAGACTTCTACTGACTAAAATCCACGGTGTCCTTCATAGCCTGTTAAGTTCCGGGGTTACGGTAAGGGAATAATCCCGCGACCCCGGCAGGCTTTGGCCCTCTGAGAGGGGGGCCCCGTCATTATGCTGGCGCGCGTGGGACACAACGCGCCGTCGACCCGGGCATGGTCCTTGGTCGGGCAGCGAGTTGCCCTTTACTCGCTGCCCGCATGCCCGCGCCTACGGTGGCCGGAGATCATCAAGCGACGTCCGTCGCCGTGGGCGATTTGGTTGCCCTTTGCGTTCATTACATTTCATTCATACATTTATTATTTTGTTGTTTTCTTGAAGAGCCTCATAGCCTTCGGAACGCGATACTGTCGAACCCCCAATTAGCGATGGGACGGGTTTGCATCGCCGTCCAGTCAACGAGACTCAACTGGTATTCGTCCTTGACATCCCGTGGAACTTCAAGGAGCATTCCTGGGGCTGCCTTCAAGCTGTTATCCAATCTTGCGGGGCAAACGCCTCTTTTTCGAGGCTACGTGGAAGTGGTGCGCTTATAAAGCCCCTCTACGGGAACTCTGTGTCCGTCGTCTCCATAAAGAGGCGACCAAACAAGCTGATCGCACCAGGGCATCATGACTATTCGGGTGATCCACACATAGTTGCTGGAGGTCTTCCGATTCCAGATCACACGGTGGCAATCCGGAAAGGAGGCTGCCATTTCTTCTGCAGCAGTAATGACAGCGAAGGAGGATGGAGGCAGAACACATGAAGAAGAGGACACCCTCGAAATCTCAATCCAGCCGCGTACGGCGAGTAATGGGGAGTAAGGACGACAGCATGTCGTGTTCCTAGCGCGTATAAAGGAGCTTTTAGAGGCCCTTATAGAGCCAAACGCCTACCAGCTACCCTACTAAGTTGCAGGACTATTTTAGTAGAACACCGTAGCACAGTTGATGACTTTATTAGCCAAAAAACGTGGCTGATTCAGAAAACAGTACTTTTAGTCAGGATTCGTATTGTTAGGAGGTCGCCCTCCCAAGACCCCTACCACAGGCAACGTTGATTCTGTTCCCGATGCTGGCCCCACCAGCAGATTTATATAGGTATTTTTACATGTTTTTATTTCTTTTCACAAAAAAATATGAGATTATTATTCATTTTAATTCGAAACACCTATGCCCAACCCTTCAGGGATTACAGGCGTGATGATATTTTATGTTAAATTGCTTGAGGTCGCTAGTTCTAGCAATGCTTATCATTATTTGGTGTTTCTAAGCACTTTCAGAAATTAAAAAATGTATGAAAATAACGAATCTTTGAACTTGTATAACTTGGCCGAGAGCAATCCTACAACTTTTGTGCCATAGTAACTATTGCTCCAAATGACTAGTACTACCCATAGGTACCAATTTTTTTCGTTGGCCGGCACTTTCGGAAAAGGCCCAAAAATGTATGGAGCGTGAATGTTCTCCTTTGGTACACATATAGTTTATAACCTGCATTAATACATAGCTGGCTGCTACAAGCTGCTGGCAACATGTAAGTAGTAATAATAACTTCTGGCAATACCACGAGTGAAACCGCTCATAAAAGCTAGAGGGATCACTAGCTTTTAATATAAAAACAAAAATCGAGTTGCTTTTTGCTTCAAGTGGGCAGAATTTGACACATAATATGTGTAAGTTTATGGCCGACGCGCTGAGAGAAAGTTACACAAAATGTGAGAGATTGTTGTAACGAGTTATGGGACCTCGGGGCTAAAGATGGCGTGATTTGGAAGATTTTATAGCGGTCAACGAGTAATCTGCGGTTTTTTATGACGACAGGGCCCAAGGTATCTTGGGATTTTGGTCCTTACAAATGTATAAAGGTTCTTGGATACTTTGTAACTTAATGGAGCATACACAGATTCAATATCTAAATGGATAAATATAAATCTTACTATTAACGATGAGGAGGATGGACGAATATTTCCAACTTTTTCAAGCAAAAACTACACAGATTTGAATGTTTAGCAGACTGACAATTTTATTTATAACCTGGATGTCATTGCCCAACTCGATATTTTTTAGGCTAAGGACAACCAGCGCTAGTTTTGGCACCTTTTTGTTGACACACGGACGAAGACAGGAAAATAAAATAAACAGTGAAAATTGACTCACTCACTCACTGCTAAGAAGCATGCTTCTCTCTGTGAGAGTAAATGGCTGATAATTCATCACAACGAACAGGAGGAAGTCACAATTAATGTCCTCAAACTTTAAGTTCAGGGACATCTTTACTTTACCAAAATGCGATGATACTAAATTACAAACACAAACAATTCGCAAGATGTCGCGGAAACGTTCAAGAAGCACATTCTCCATATTGGCTCAATTCACAAGCAACATAAACAAACATACTTAACACTAATGTCACCAACAGTTGTTGATTGTTGTTTAAAAGCCATAAATTCGCTACACAACTTAGTGGAAGCAGTAAGTTATTATTGCGTTACTATCCTCTTTGTGAGATGTCATAATGGATGTTACAGAACTTCCGGGAGGGAAATGAGAATAATACGGGAGACATGGTTGTCAACCAAGTAGCTACAACTGAAATGATAAAGGAAATGATTAAAAGAGAGAGTTATTCTAAATCCTATAGCACCACCTGACTAATGTGTTATCACTGTAAGTTTTTACCGATTTTGTTACAACCTATTTTGAGTTTATTGCCTAGTGAAACCGTCGCTTATCTTAATTGTGATGTTTTTCCTCATAGAAGTAAAAAATTGTATTCTTTTTGAGCGAAATACATTTCTTAAACCGTAAACCGTATTCCGTCAGGGAATAGAATATTTTGGGAAATAGAAGATCAAAGACTTAGTAGAATGAAGACGGTTAAAGTTTTTTTGAAAAAAGTTTTTTGTTTTACTCTTTTAGTTAAAATATTCAACCCAAATTCTTATCAAATACATCATTTTCTTACATGTGCACTAGAATTTTGTTATCCATAGCACCGGTATTAATATCGCTCAGGTATATTAAGCTAATAAAATTCCTATCTCAAAAAACTGCTGAACAGAATTCGATGAAACTTGCAGTATTCCCTAAGGTGAACGATCCCTAGTACAACAAAAAAAGAATTTTGAAAATCGGTCCACAATTGGCGGAGTAATCGCGTAACAAACACTCAAAAAGTAAAGATCATCATACTCGTAATCATCCAAGTAGCCGAAATTAATAAAAATGCTCACAAAATAAAAAGTAAAGAGAACCAAATCGGATGAATTTTTTATGGAACCAAATGGCAAGTATAGGTACTGCATCGAACAAAAAAAGAATCACACTTATCGGACTAGAAACCTCGGATTATTCGATGTACGAGTACATACATAAAAATAAAAATAAATACCGACCGAATTGAGAACCTCCTCCTTTTTTTAAAGTCGGTTAAAAAGATATAACATTCGGATAATCGGATAAGAAATACTGACAGGTATCAGTTTTTTACAACCAGTGCTGCCTTTATGACTTCTGTAGCATAAAATAATTTTGATAAATCGGTACCCTAGGCATATCGCCTTACAACCAAATCATTTTTATTCGCATAGAAAGTAGATATTTTACAAAACTTAAGTATGCCTTTTGCACATAACGACTATCAAAGATAATAAAGGGAACTGGGAATGAAATAAATTACTTCCTCGCTCCGATCTCACGTCTTTACCAAGAATTACTCGTAATTATGTATAATCTACAGGGTGTCTCTAACAGAGCACAATGGTGTTCACGCGTAAATCTTACGACACGTTTCCCTGACAGTTGTGCTCTCAAGGACATGCAGATGTGAACATCCTTTAAACGAAGTGAAAGGTCGGAAATTAGATAATAATTTTGATTAGATTGTCTTAAGCCTGGGGAGACTGATTGTCAGGACTGGTTTTCTGCTCTGATAGAAAAAGAATGAGAGAATATTGAATTGTTATCCTTTCTGGGTGACCACTGAAAATCAGTGCTGTGAATTAAGGGGCGCACAGCATTTATTTTAATTGGAAGCTTTCTAGACTCAGTCATTTCTGCCTGTTCTTATTTTTAAATGAAATAGAAGCCGATACAAAGCAATGGGATAAGAGGTCAAAATTGGTCTGAGACGACTTAGGCAAGTGGCGTATCGGTAATTTGGTCCTACTTTGCTCCTTACGTGTAATTATGCTCTTGTTCTGTAAAATGTTTTCGAATATTCTACGTTGAAAATGTTGTAATAATTCATTAAATCGTAAACGCATCCGAAACATTTCACCGATTTTTACATCCAAAGGCATCAAAAACATCAGTATTAGCTGAACATAAATTATACGACTGGAGCAGTTTGAATTAGGAAGGCATGACTGTATTTGCTCCAACAGCTTTAACAGTGTAGATTACAAATAGAAACTATTTATAGGAGCAATGATACCCGACAACATACTAATTTTGCTCATTATTTGTCAAAAATAATTTTATATTATACTCATATTAAGCATTTCCCTATAAATTCCTGTCAAATAAGCCTTATTTTCATAAAATAACACATCAAGTAAGTTTTACAGTTAATTGTTGTAAAAATATTCATAATTTTCAACATTTGGAGTAAATATCGGAGAAAAGTAGGACCAAATTACGGTAGTTGATAATTAAAATGAAGAAAATTAAAAATCTCTTTGAATAAGCTTTATTATTAATTTAGTATGCTAATTATGAAGCTGGACAGTCATTTCAGAGAAATAAAGAAGTCTTGGGTAAAGAGACTTTAATAGTAGCTCCAACTTTAGTACTGACGACTGTTTTTCGAGATAATTAGATAATAATAATTAAGAAATTAGTTTTTTACTACTTGCAAAATATTTCTTATGAAAATATTCCTAGATTGTATTATTTTTTCCTGAAATGTTCATAGTTACTAAATGTTTTAATTAAACTTTCTGAGGACAGTTTCTGAGAATGGTAGGTGAGTATTTGGTTTAGAAAGTACAAAAAAAAACAAATAAGACTAAAAAAGACAAAACCTTTCTAATGAAACAGTCCTGACTCTAAATACAGAATAAATACAAATTCTATGTGCTTTTGCTTTGTAATTGTAATTACTTAGTAGAAAAACTTCTTACTTATGGGAACTTCAAAAATCGTAAACTCAAATACCGTTGGGTAGGATTAAAATAATTTTAGTTCAGAGTTTGTTCAAAAAAAATGTTAAGTTACAAGACCAAAGTGTCCCCACAAATTTTCAGTGCGACCAATAGTTTGCCAAATAAATACCCTCTGTATCTCTTTTTCCAAGATGGTGGCCGCACAAACTTGCATCTAACTTGATATCATTACTGTAACATGACATCAACAAAAAAAATATTAGCAAAGAGGTCAAATCTGCAAGGTCACTGAGCAATGTTATTCCCCGTCCTTTAATCACTGCAAATCAAAATACTGAAGACACCACAGTATCAGATAAATTAATTAGTCAACAGATATTATCAACCAGTCAACAAATAAATGCAATAATATCGAGAATTACTGAATTATCAACAACTGTTGGTACCAAAGTCTCTAGTTTATTATCAAAACTGTGACGAAATTGAAAACAACATAAACTAATCAGATGTTAACGACATCGCCTGTTTTATTGCACCTGATGTACTCTACTGACTGATTAATTACACAATTAGAAGCTAATTGTTAAGAATAACAAGCGCTAGAATCTTGTGCCCTATTTGCAATTGTCTTTAACCGGCATTTTGACAGCATGAAAAAATTGCAAATCAAAGTAGCCCAAGTATTTCTCAAAACTCTAGCTGACGCAAGAGTTTTTTTTTAGCGTGGTAAAATCATCAAATGAGTCCTCCCACCCCGGGCAGGAGGAGGGACTGCCGCCCGTGACGCTAGACTTTTTAAAAATAATGGACACATATTTTTTATTTTTTACAAAGATATAATGTAATTTGAGAGTGGGCCGTGTGAAGTCAGAACCAAGTAAAAACTGTACTTGCTTGTGGCGTGTTGGCAATTTTTAACAGTTTCGTATTTTCGACAATTTTGGTTGACGTGCTATGAGAAAAAATAAGTGTCAAACATTTTTTTATGAATAACATTTGGACTAATTAGATTTGTTTGAGTCAAATACCCTATAATTCACGATAATTGCACGTTTGAAAATCTCCCTCCTGGACAAGAAATTTAGCGGCCAATCTGGATGTGTCTGTGGGTTCCAATCTGGCCAAATGGGGTTTTCTTGCTCTTTGGTTCGGATGAGGCCCGTTGGTCTTATCGACTAAATTGGTCGCATTTTGGATTGGTCGATTAGACCCATCCCAACTTAATGTCAGCTTGGGACCGTTTTGCAGGATATCTCTCTTCGTGACAATCCTGCATTTATATCACGTGCCCTCTTATTAAAAAACGTGGACTAAAGCTACAACGAGCTACAAAAGAATAATCTTCGGACTAACAATACATTTTTAAGGATTAACTTTGGCGTAACTTTACTTCTCGTTTTAATAGAAACTGTTTATTTAAAAGAGACTGTGACCTCTGAGTTTGTTTCGGATGTTTCTTCTCAGAGTAGTCAGGTACGAAACACCGGCTCCATCTAGCTTTAAAAATATTGATGACGTGTAAAAGTGTTTTTTATAACCAATTTGCAAAATAAATATCATTTATCATTTAATAATAAGGGAGGTTGAATTTAACAATGCAGAACTTTTCAGAGTACGAATTTTATCTTGGTATACTCTTACTGATAACGTCGGTCATACTCATAATGCTTAGGCACAATCCTTATACGGTCTAGTCTATCCTATTTCTTATTATGACTGGCAATAAAATGGAATTAGACCATTTCACGAATTTGATCGCAATCATAATCTTATGATTATTATGCTAAAATGATCTTTTTAGTCCTCCTGATATCGAAAATACTTGAGTATAAAGAGCTTCCGGAAAACCGTTTTAACAATTGCCAAAAAGCAGATTTTGGAAGAAAGGTTAAACGCTATTTCTACAAGAATTTTCAGATGAAAAGATTTAAAATAAATTGTTTGATTGAAACATCAAAATATTAAAAGCATCGCAGCCACAAAAACAACAGTCACAGTAATCAATACAAATATATGAAATTGCTGCATTACACAGAATTCCAGTATTCATTCGCTGGATGATTAAACTGTACCAATTTCAATGAAAGGATGAAATACATGATGAAAATCCCAATTAATTATGCGCGTAGATATAAATATTATGTAGTATACGTATCGTTTACGGACGTTTATTGATTTAACATAAGTATAACTAGTGGTTAACCAGTAATCGGAATTGCAAAGTGCCAATTGAAAACTATCGTTAGGTGTCTCTCACCCAGGAAATGCTGAGTTGGTAAACCTTTCGGTGTGGACATGCTCAGCGATTTTTTTTTGGTATTTTATGTTGATGATGTTCTGTTATTTATTTTCTGTAGTTCCATAATTGTTATTTTTGTGTCTGTTACCAAATAAATGTTTCTGTTGATTGATTTAATTCAATTTTAAGTTGGAACGTTAACGAGGTCCTATTGGGCTTTTTGATAATCCTTTTTATCTGCGTATTTTCTGTAAAAAGAGTTTTTTTCAGGAGAAAGTTAGTGTTAGAAGAAAGTTTCATTTCTAAATTCATCTGAATGTCAGAAAACCACCGCATCTCGTGCACAAAGTCGGGGTAGGTCGTTAGTATTTAATCATTTATTACAAACATGCTCCTTCACAGAGAAAAAACTACATTCAAAGCACATGCTGATGATAAATTCAACATAATCAAATAAAATACTAGCAAAAATACTGTATCAGAAGTAAGAATTTCTTTTAATCGGATGTACGATTTATTATCTATAACTAAGTACATTAGATCCATTCCGTGTAATGTGGCATGTCATGATAGTAACGGTATTTGATATTTTCACAAGATTCCCGTGAACCAAATCAGAAAATCCAAACTAATATTCTCCACATTTTAACAAATAATAACAAAACAGCAAACGTTGTGTACAAAAATGTTTTGAATTAGGTCATTTTAAAATATTTTTGTACACAACGTGATGCTGACCCCTGGAAGTGTCTCTTGGACATAAGGGACCAATAAATTTTCCTGGGTACTTTCTGCCACTTAATGGAATACATAGGTTAACCTACTGTAAACAGATATTTTATATTTTTTTTAAAACATACCTACTCTCTTTTAACCAAATGCTATACCCAAATCTATTATTCAAATTAATTTACTATAACTGTGTAAATGTTTGTTTCACGGCTAATTTGCTGAGCCGTTTGTTACAAAATTGGATATGGATAGTCTGAAATCTGAAAAACAACATAAGCTACTTTTTTATCAAAACACCACGCGGGCGAAGCCGCGGGCGGAAGCTAGTGTTTTATAAATACTAAACGCATTATCGCATGCGTAGCGAATTTTTCAAAGATTTTCTTTGGAAAGAAAAATACGAACCGCGTGCAGGATTCTAACCTGCGACCTTCGGATTCAGTACATGAAATTTTCTTTCCAAAGAAAATCTTTGAAAAATAAGAAAATGTTTATGATAATGATTATGAAGATTCTGGACGTTAGAAAAAAAATAATGCAAGTCAGTGAGTGTGTAAATCAATTAGTTTAAATGCGAATAGTTGTTCCGGGTCTCGGGGGTCTTTGTATACCTATGTGAGTTTTTTTTATTGAAACCTAGTGTGAAGATTATATTTTGTTAGGAAATGTAGGGTAGTCGAGAGCCCCTTAAAACCAGTTAGCCAAAACCCTAAAAACGTATTGCTAAGTAAACCGTTCTGACATGATCCGAATGCAGCAGTATCAGTGTAATATAATAATATGTGCGAAATATTGAAGAAACATGACTTGGTGAAAACTCTCAGTTAGTACTTTAACTAAACGTTGTTAGTTATCTATTTACTTTTTTTACGAGATGAAGTGACATGCAAACAATATAATACGTAAATTGTTTATTTTCATGAGTTTACATGAGTATATTATACTTGCAAACAATATCTATTGTTACCTACTCAGTTTTAAACACGTTTCTCTATAGAGATTCCTCGAGACACAATATAGAACAAAACACTTAAGATAATATGCCTGAAGGACATGGTAACTGTTAAAATATGCGAAACTGTAGTACAATGTACGATTACGATGACGCATTCGTAAAAATTACTCATATAAGTAGTACAAATTCGTTGATATTCACGATAAAGTGTGAGGAGAAAAAACAAAATTACGGATGAGCGCATGGTGGATTGTTGCCCAAAGTCCACTCCTTTTCTAACGTCTAAGCTAATATTACTTACTAATTGTTTTCTTACAGCCAGAAAGTGTCCCAGCAGTGGGACAATTAAAGGCTAATTGAAATTCCCTTCTCACGATGGTCTATCGGATGCTGTTTCCCAAATCGGGTCTGTGACTTTGTGTAGTGCTGGCTCTAATGTCTCTTAGTATCTTATCTCCCTTTACAAAATTCATCAAATTATTATTTAGTGTAGAAAATCGATAAATTGTTGCTTTATTTGCATACTTCAGTCGTTTGAATCTAAATGTACATTTAATTTATCAACCGATTTCAAGAAAGGAGGAGGTTCCATTTGCTAACATATTTCACGATTTAAAAGAATGTTCACTCATTTAATAACATATGTCATTTTATGTAAATACTTTCAGCTTTCTTTTAATTAAATCATTTTTCATAAATGCGACAGTAATGAAATAAATTGGTCGTGAAAGACCGTGAGGAAAATTGCCAGTTAACGGGAAAAATGGTCCTTTCAAAATGAGGGAAAGGAATTTTTAATATTTTTTGTTATGCCTTTGTGGAGGCTTCATAACTTGATACGAGTGCCTTATTTTTTTAAACTCATCTTTGAATCATAAAATTTCTTAATCACATTGCGTTTTGCATATTGTTTGCAAATAATTTTGGCAAGAATACCTTTTAAGGCCTCAGCAAAATGTCAATGATCTTGGTTTTTTAGGACCGGTTTTGGAATAAGCAACAAGATTTTTTTTAGCGTGGTAAAATCATCAAAAGAGTCCTCCCACCCCGGGCAGGGCAGGAGGGACTGTCAGACTTCTACTGACTAAAATCCACGGTGTCCTTCAGTAGCCTGTTATGTTCCGGGGTCACGGTAAAGAAATAATCCCGCGACCCCGACAGGCTTTGGCCCTCTGAGAGGGGGCCCCGTCATTATGCTGACGCTCTTTGAGGCGCGCGTGGGACACAACGCGCCGTCGACCCGGGCATGGTCCATGGTCAGGCAGCGGGTTGCCCTTTACTCGCTGCCCGCATGCCCGCGCCTACGGTGGCCGGAGATCATCTGCTGACGTCCGACGCCGCGGGCGCCTACCACTGCGAATAAGCAACAAGATAGTAATCATTTGAAACAAATGAAAGAATATTGGCCAATTCGGCTCGGCATACCATAGTTAAATCGTTAGTTTGAGGAAAACTTAACTCTGAGAAAAAATTTGCCAATTTCTTCACGTTTTATCAATGCCAGGCCCATGTGAAATAAAATATTTTGATTATTTAGTTTCAATTCCGCGAGATATAAAATCAGGCTTGGATGCAAGATTATTACCTCGAGGAATCAAAACAATTTTTTTTTTATATAATGTAATTATTATTAATATACCGGAGCTGCCGAAAACTTCATATTCTATTATACATATTCGCTAATTCCCGTCTCTGTATACAATTTTTTTTGAAACTACACAATGGATTGTGACGCGGTTTTTTATCAATAAACCGAGTAATAAATAAGAAACGGAGCCTTCTAATTTTGCTACGAATTAACAAAATTTAGTGTAAGCTTAAGCCTGTATTCATTTGAATTACTGAAGAAACGAGGTTTTCAGACCTTGTCACGTCTTGGTCTACATTCAAGGTTCCTTTTATGTCTATTTTTACCCGACACTTAGGTAGGTCGTTTTATAAGCTTAGAAGGAATTACTTCATATTATTTATGTCAAATATTAGAAAATGTAGCGTTTTTAGGAGTTTGTGAAAAGGTGTAAGTTAGTGTTTCTAAACGAATACTTGCTGAAAAGTTTGTTTGTTCAACGGGCCTATCTCGGGAACTGCTAGTTTGAATTGTTTGTTTTTGGGTTGGATAGGTAGTCTATTTACGAGTCATTTACCTAGTCTATTACGCTACGATCAATAGAAGCCGAGCAACGGGACAACGGCAACGGCAACGGGTCCACGAGGAATAGCTAGTGTTCGTTTATATACGCGCAATAATCTATTATTATAAAAGTTAATCATGTTTTACCATAATATTATGAACATTCTCTTTAAATAAAATATACCACTTAGATAGCATAACATTAGCATTAACAGTGGCCTTTATTAGAATTCTTCCAATCTATTTATATACCATACTAGCTTCTGCCCGCGACTTCGTACGCGGATCCTGTTGCTTATGCCAGCAGTCGGGGTCGTCAAAATCGAAGATCTGAAACGTCTGATGTCGAATTCTAGGAGCTTGGGGACGGGAAAACAACGGGACGCGCGAGACTATTCCAGACGTTCCAGATCTTTCATTTTTGTAAGACAACAGGAAATGCCCATCAGACTAAACAACTCTTGCTAAGACGTCATTCCTGTATATATTATAGTGTAGCTGGGCTCTTAGAGTTCCGCATCAGGTGTTCCAGATCTTCAATTTTTATACGATGACAGAAAGTACTCATCAGGCTGAATAACTCTTGCTAAGATGTCATTCCCTTATATGTTATAGTGTAGCTGATGGGCTCTTGGAGTTCCACATCAGGTGTTCCAGATCTTCAATTTTTATACATCAATAGAAGGTGCTCATCAGGTTGAACAACTCTTGCTAAGACGTCATTCCTGTATATGTTATAGTGTAGCTGGGCTCTTGAAGTTCCACATCAGGTGTTCCAGATCTTCAATTTTTATACATCAACAGAAGGTGCTCATCAGGCTGAAGAACTCTTGCTAAGACGTCATTCCTGTATATGTTATAGTGTAGCTGGGCTCTTGAAGTTCCACATCAGGTGTCCAGGATCTTCAATTTTATTCTCTCAACAGAAAATGCTCATCGCGTGGAACAATTTTTGCTATGGCATTATTTTTGTATCTCTTATAGTTTAGCAGGTCTGTTGCAGTTCTGCATCAGGTGTTCAAGTTTCCAAGATAAATTATAGCCTATATGTTAATCGAACTTAATACCTATACAACAAAAAAAAAATCATTCAAATCCGTCCAGTAGTTCCGAAGATTAGCGTGCACAAACACACAGACAAACAGACAAACAGACAAACCGACAAACAGACAAACAGACAAAAAAAAAATTAATTACAGTTTCGGGTTCGGCATCGATAAAATAACAACCCCTGCTACTTTTTTTTTGTATATTTCCATTGTACAGACACCACTTTTCTACAAATTTATTATATTACTAGCTTCTGCCCGCGACTTCGTACGCGGATCCTGTTGCTTATGCCAGCGACGACGTAATCGAATAGTATAAATAGTCAAAATCGAAGATCTGAAACGTCGAATTCTAAGAGCCTGGGGACGGGAAAACATCGGGATGCGCGAGACGATTCCAGACGTTCCAGATCTTTAATTTTTGTAAGTCAACAGGAAATGACCATCAGACTAAACAACTCTTGCTAAGACGTCATTCCTATGTATGTATATTAAGCATAGTGTAGCTGGGCTCTAGGAGTTCCACATCAGGTGTTCCAGATCTTCAATTTTTATACGTCAATAGAGAGTGCTCATCAGGCTGAACAACTCTTGCTAAGACGTCTTTACTGTATATGTTATAGTGTAGCTGGGCTCTTGAAGTTCCACATCAGGTGTTCCAGATCTTCAATTTTTATACGACAACAGAAGTTGGTCATCAGGCTCAACAACTCTTGCTAAGACGTCTTTACTGTATATGTTATAGTGTAGCTAGGCATTTGGAGTTCCACATCAGGTGTTCCAGATCTTCAATTTTTATATGTTGACAGAGAGTACTCATCGGGCTGAATAACTCTTGCTAAGACGTCATTCACTTATATTATGTTATAGTGTAGCTGGGCTCTTGGAGTTCCACATCAGGTGTTCCAGATCTTCAATTTTTATATGTTGACAGAGAGTACTCATCAGGCTGAATAACTCTTGCAAAGACGTCATTGCCTTATATGTTATAGTGTAGCTGGGCTCTTGGAGTTCCACATCAGGTGTTCCAGATCTTCAATTTTTATACATCAACAGAAGGTGCTCATCAGGTTGAACAACTCTTGCTAAGACGTCATTCCTGTATATGTTATAGTGTAGCTGGGCTCTTGAAGTTCCACATCAGGTGTTCCAGATCTTCAATTTTTATACATCAACAGAAGGTGCTCATCAGGTTGAACAACTCTTGCTAAGACGTCATTCCTGTATATGTTATAGTGTAGCTGGGCTCTTGAAGTTCCACATCAGGTGTCCAGGATCTTCAATTTTATTCGCTCAGCAGAAAATGCTCATCACGTGGAACAATTTTCGCTATGGCATCATTTTTGTATCTCTTATAGTTTAGCAGGTCTGTTGCAGTTCTGCATCAGGTGTTCAAGTTTCCAAGATAAATTATAGCCTATATGTTAATCGAACTTAATACCTATACAACAAAAAAAAAATCATTCAAATCCGTCCAGTAGTTCCGAAGATTAGCGTGCACAAACACACAGACAAACAGACAAACAGACAAACAGACAAAAAAAATTTTAATTACAGTTTCGGGTTCGGCATCGATAAAATAACAACCCCTGATACTTTTTTTTTGTATATTTCCATTGTACAGACACCACTTTTCTACAAATTTATTATATGTATAGATGTATAGATTAAGGTATGTAATCTGTAGATAAGAAAAAAATTCAACCAGAATGAATCATTGAGTAGATAGAAATTGGATGACACTGATAACCTTATAAATACGAGTAATGAATTTACTAATTGAGATAACCATTTACTATAAGTAAAGTGAGGAAAAAACAAGATTTTTTTCCTCCTTTCAAAAGAGTTGAAAACAAACTTTTGAAAGGGCAGGGGTTCGAAAGGATCATTGTTAAAAGTTAGCATGATTTTAAGTGAAAAAAAAAAACTTTGGAGTTCATTATAGTTTTTTTTTTGGCCAATTTTAACGATCTGGGTTGCGTAACACCTCGTCAAACAGGAACTAGGTCGAAAATTTCAAACTTAATTATTAAGGCCCCGCGGCTCAGCGAAAGCGTTGTTTCATGCGTCGAGAAAGTTGCCACGCACCGTCACCAGCAGGCGCCACTATCGCGAAATGATTGCAATCCAAAGTTTTATGTATTTCATTTCTTCAACTTCAACATTTCTTATAGTGTTCCCTTTACGCAAAATACATGTATTACTCTAGTAGAAATATTTTAATATAAGGATGTCGAAACATTTACCAAAACAAAATGATAGAAATACTTATTGATGTGGAATAATCTATTTTGTAAATATTTTTATCATTCACAGTCTTAAATTTATTTTATAACATTTCGACACAGATTTTGACGTCCCGAGATTATGAAAAAAACTACTATTTGGTAGAAAATTAATGATAATTGGCATACCTTACGAAAGTGACAATACCCAATTATCGTTAAGCCCCAAACACACGCGCGCACGGGCATGGGCATGTGCGTTGTGTTGTTTTCAGTATTCTTTAGAATAACGTGACCCCAGAACGTAATAGGCTATTGAACGACATCGTAGATTTTAGTAAGTATTACGAGTCTGACAGTCCCTCCCGCCCTACCCTGGGTAGGAGAACTCATTTGATTATTTTACCACGCTAGAAAAAGCCCCAAACACACGCTCCTTTTATTAACGTCCTTTCACAAAGCTGGTTGCGTGGTATCTTTATATCTTTATTATGAGAGTGGAAAGCTAAGGGTGTTTAACACCCTGTCCTCCACCACCTGGTGTTGGTACTAATTTTTGATGCATTTTGATGTAATGACAGACACTAGCGCCGCGTAAAATGGACATTAGTCGAGCCGCGGTATAATATCTTATCCACAGTATTTTTTTGGGACAAGGTTTTAATATCACTTTTCTGATAAATGAAACCCTTAGAGATATTATTATCTATCGACTCCAAAAGCATGAGCCCAGTACTGATCTTTTTTGACTCCAAAGCAATAAATAGAGCGAGAAGCAACTCCAACTTGTACCGAACACGCGGTGAGACAGCAATGACCACCGATTTTTCATCGTAGTCGCAGCATTATACTATAGGCGATATTTAACAGGGTGGTGGGTGCTATGCCTTATCTGTAGTTGACAAGTAATTTTGAAGTATTCAAAATGACAACAGCAGTTTTCATTTAATTTATTTTAATCCTGTTTCTCCGAAATTGTTATAAATCTGTGACGAAACTAAATAAATAATAATGAAAGTGAAGTGCTTCTTATCCTATATCGCAGTTTGATACGATTAGAAGTTGTTTTCAGTTACATATTGTCTCAAATTGTTGACTGCAAATCAGTGCATTTATCATTAGTTCATGTGAAATGGTATTTAGATGCATAAAGATTACATGGGACGAGGATGGACACAGAGGAACCATCCGACAACAATAGTACGATATCACGATAGCATTGATATAATATCACTGTGAGTAATTTATTATATTGATAGGAACAATTCGTAATGTATAGAATCATACGTATTCTAACATTTGCCTTGTTTGCTCTGTAGGGGTCGTCAGGAATTTCCTGCGATGATTTTCAGTAAGTTTGGTTTATTTTATTCTTGATTTATTAATGAAAATAATATGTTATTTAAAATAGAAAGTTTACGTGACTTATTTACAGTCATGTCCGTTTAATCACGTCCCATTGAACACAGCGAAACATAGTTTTGAATAACCTATAAGCCTACGTATCATTCGTTTTTATTTTCTGGATCTTTTTATCCATTTCCAATTTTATTATTACGAAAATCTGACAGCCGCGATCTGAAAAAAAGTGTCACAGGTCTAGCCTGTAAGAGCCACGCTGGCTGACTGATTCGTCAAGGAACGAAAGTGATGGCACTACTTTTAAAAGGCAAAAGATGAGAGGACGATAGTGAATGTGTGCTCAGAATAAAACGGCGTATGTGCCCAAACATATTGACGTCTTTTTATGAATTAAAATTGTTATTAATTGAAAAAATGTCTTTACAGAATTTAGATACTAGTATTTTCTACAATTTAAAACAACATCCTTTCAATAACTCATAGTAGTTATCCCATAAAGTCCAAAAAATAAAAAACATAGACTGAACTTTGCATTTTTTTTGTATCGAGAAAATTTAATTGAATCGTGTTTTCAACTTTGTGAGAATTTAGATCATATAGTCAATAACTATATTCCAAGTTGTAAGATCTGTAGTCCAGTCATGTACGACAGAAAGTTAAATATAAAAACCGTATAAGTACTGACGTAGCCCCTTAATATTGTATAGGTACTTAGGTAAGTAAAAAAGTAAGACTCAACTGCTGCGGGTGAAATCTTGGGTTCAAAGTCGAGGTCGAACATAGTGTTTTTGGGTTTTTCCATCAGGAACTTTTCAGTAGCATTCAAGGATTTTGGATTTTGCTTGGTTTAGAGCGATAGGCTCGCTCGATACTAAGACTTAGGGAAGGTTCATAACTGACGTAAATACGTCGAGCGTATAATCGAATGTTCTTTGACGCACTAACGTATCATAGGTTGAGTTTGAGTGTGAACGGTCAAGTGTTTTTCTACACATTTGTCTGTTCTGGCGTTACGCGACCGATAATACGCGACGCATGTTCCGTCAGATATGAACCTTCCCTTAAACGTAAAGGCACGTTGGCGTCACGGTTGGTGCAATTGCCAAACGATCAGCTACTTCACTGCGTGTCGTGGGTACGATTCCCGTACGAAACAAATATTTCTGACAGGCCTGTTTGTCTAGTGGTTAGTGACCCTGACTGCTATGCCGGAGGTCGTGGGTTCGATTCCCACCCAGGACAAATGTTTGTGTGACAAGCAATCATTTGTTCTGTGTCTGGGTGTAATTAATCTATAATATTTATGAATATAAAAAATATATAAGTATGTTTATCAGTTGTCTAGTACCCATAACACAAGCTCTGCTTAGCTTGGGACTAGCTTTGGCGTTGTGTGATAGTTGTGGAATGTTATTATTATTATTATTTGTATTATGTACAGGTTGTAGCGGGTCTAGCTATTTGTATTTGATTTTAAAGGTTCAATACAGGAATAAATTCCTGGTGAAGGATATTTAACACCTCTGCTTAGTCCTTCGGGATGCCGCGGGACTGTCTCATCAGACATACGTGACCCTGGAACGTAAAGGGCTATTAAAAGATCACGGTGGATGTTAGTCAGTACAAGTCTGACTGACACACCACGAATTTCTCCTGTGTCATGATTGCGTTTACAAACATATTTTATAAACTCACATCAATCTGAGAGCATTTACAAACATATAAACTCACATACACAAACACCCAGCAGTAGTTAAAATTGAGGCGTAGCAATGAGTAATCTTGTAGAAAAGTAAAAAACAAAGTAACTTACTTTTCCTCCAATTGACTACAATAGGAGGAAAACCCATTTTCATAAATGATATTATTATTATAATTAACTACGAGGTACGACAGGTAGGGACCTTACCTGTCTTGTTATTTTACTGATAATTTAGAGTAACTGTCTGCTAACGCAAGCAAAATGTCGAAGGATTATTATTGAAGATTTTTTTTTTCCAAAGGATCGGAAAGGATTGTTTTTTGGAAAAATATAAATAATACTTGTGGAGGACATTATCGTCATCACGTTGCTTGATTATGTAGCTTTAAGAAAGAATTATGAAAATTGGTTTGTTATTTATTCTTTAAAAACAAAAATGTAAATTAAAATTGGAGTCTTTTTATCACCATTTTGTGTTTTGCGGAGACGGTGGTCAGATACTTTCATCCTATATTCATAGAAATCTAGCTATTCGCTCATTTCTGTAAATTGGGTCTGAATCCGTTAATTATTATCACAATTTACATAGTTTTGGTTTTAACAGCTGTGTCTTTAAAGCAGTACCTACACTAATTAAAGTATCGAATACGTACTTACATTTATTGTCGTAGCAATACACATCCAAAACCAGTTTACATTTTGGTGCATTCCTTTTTAGTCGTTCATCTTTGGATTCTTCTTGGTTGGTTATTGCGATAGTTTTTTGCTCCTTTTTCCTCAAAAAGCTGTATCTACAGTAACACAGTTCCGAGTTTGGCTACGTGTTGAGATTGCGAATGTATTCATTGACAAAACCTGTTATTGGTTTGCAATTCTTTCCTCTTACGTCAGACAAAAGTAATAGTTAGAATTTAAAAGAAATAAAATACATAACACATTGTCTCGCTTGTTAAATGCAGTCGAAGGGTTAAGCAGGACTATACCAATCTGTAGAACATCAAGATTACGTCAATTGTGTTTAACCGACATGTAATAGGGCTGATACAATGACCAGTAACGGGAAAAATCCAGTCAGCAAACTACATATAATTTCAAGTATGCATTTTATAGCAAGGGTGTTAGGATTGAATTTAGATCATAGGTACGACCTATAATGTAGCAGGTGGTATTCGGTGCTTTCTAGTGTCGTGGGACTGTTTAGGTAGGATATCGTGGCCCTAGAACGCAACATGCAACCGAACCGGATGGCTTTTTGATGATTTTACCTCACTAATAAAAAAAGGTAAAGTTTTAAATTTTTTGCGTATTCTTAATAAGATAAAGTTTTGAGATTATGTGTGTAAACAAAATAGTTTCTTACCGTCTTATCCAAGAGCCAGCTAGCCGGAAATATGAGAGGAATGTACGTTATCATGAAGATCATCGAGGTCCAATATACTTGGATGCTCGAAACCCCGTAGTACTTCACAACAGCGTCCTGAATGATCGTGTACTGTATCCATTGCATGGAGTTTGAGGCCGAGTTGAAGACAAACACGAACAAAACCAGCCATCGTATAGGAAACACCGTGTATTCCGTCGCCCCTTTCTTAGTAGGGGATTCCAAAACACCCCCCTTCTCAGCAACCCCGTCCATAACACTCCCACAAAGTTCCATATTCTTCTGATCAGTCATATTATATATGCCTGAATATATTTTTATAAAATAGTATTAATTCTTTATATTATTGTCGGAATTTTGGCATTTAAATTACACTAAAACTACTTCAAATTACATTTGATTAGATACGATTTTATTATTTAATTTATTGTCAGTTTTCCCGCGCGCGCGAATTATTTTCGTGCGAGGTGTATGCGTGGTGCTCGCGCGGCGGTCGGCGGTCGACTGTGTTTTCCATTTTCCTGTAATCAGAAGCTGAATGAATGGTTCCCGTGCACCCTCCGTCCGTAGCGTGACGATAACAAAGACGCCGCCAGACCAACTGTCTGTCAACACTACAATCAGATGATTGCCATTGTAAATAGGATATAGATAACTATTGGCACTAACGTTTTTTATTGCCCGCACTAAGCGCGAAGGATTTAAATAATTAGATGGTCGCGCAAAAAAGTATCTAGGTACACCAAAGAGTAAATTATAAATTCCACTGAGAACTATGGATACCTGATGGAGAAGAAAATCTCTTGCTGAGGAGGATTTTTCAAAATTCAGTGTTATCGAAAAGGAATCAGCCAAGTTTTGGTGGAACACCTATGTCAGTGCAATCAGAATATAAAACTTTTTAGTGTGCTCACCATTAGAGGTAAAAAAAACAACGAAATTGGCGAATGGATCTAACAATTTAAATACTTGCAAAAAAGTGCGTAGGTATTTCTTGTCTGTTATCATACATAACGTGCAAGATATTTGTGGATAATACGAGTAATATCTTATATTATATGCCTAGCGAGTGACAGAACACATGTGTAATATAGTAATAGAACACGCTAGCAACAGATAATGTTAAGATAATAATAATATTTAGGTAAGTAATCTCTAAAATATCTTCAAAGGAGACATTGACATTTTGTTTATGTGGGTATTTATTTATTTAAACAAGTGCTATGTATATTTAAATTGAGAGAGACTAAGACAATATCCTGACTTTTGTACCTGGAAGATCATTCATGGTTCTTACAAACTTGGGCCCGAAGGATAAAGTGATGTTATAATAATACTTAATCATCCCAATAAATAGAAATCATCCAAATAATAGAGCAGTGGTGGCCCAGTGGTATCGGTCCCGAACCCCGCCAGGCTCATTACTTTGTGTAATTTATTTCATCACCCCTGCTCTCAAAACGGTGAAGGAAAACATCGTGAGGAAACCGGCATGTCCTAGAACCAAAAATTCGAAGACATAATGTGACATCCACCAATCCGCACTGGGCCCCCGTGGTGGATTATGGCCCATTTCCTCTCACAGAGAGGAGGCCTGTGTCCCAGCAGTGGGAACATTATAGGCTGATGATGATGATGATGATGATCCCAATAAGCTCACTTTATCACCAGCAGATGAAATAAAAGGGTATTTCTCAAAAATGAAAGGTGCAGAAATTCGGATTTTTCAACCAAAAAGGATGATTGCAGAATCTTTTGATTTTGTTCTAAAAAAATCTTTAGCGCTTTCTAGGAACATCTGTATCGTGGGGTGCTCTTACTAACTTACAAAACCTCATAGGTACACAAACAAGCAAACCCGGAACAACTACCAGTAGACATACAAAATAATTGTTCCCTGGGCAAATTGAGCACGCAACAGGCAGCACAAGAACTCCAGACGACCTGGAGGAAGACCAAATAAAGTTCAATGTCTACATATAATACCTACTAATCGAGTTAATTTTCCATCAAACATACTTGAAACTCTAGTAACGGTCATGTTTAGTTTAAACACGAATTCGAACCCAAAACAGAGTGGTCGCATCCGGTGATACCGACACATTTCCCACACTATGAAATGGTTGCAATGTTCATACTGTTTTATTTTGTCGCTATGATACTAGTATTATATTAATAGACATCTTGTACCTAAGCTCCACTAATATTAAAAGCTGAATAGTTTTTTTGTTTGATTTTTCGATCGTGCTAGTCTCAGGATTTTGATATTGAAAAAATGTTTTTCAATTTCGCTGGCTGGATCCGCGTACGAATGCGGGCAGAAGCTAGTTTAAATATAATTTCAATTTAGCACAATCTTATACTTCGGGCAACTTTAAGTGTCCCGTAATAATCAGTTTTTAGAGACCGAAAAAAATTGTGCGAAAACAGAAATAATTAATCATTAAATATTTGTGTGAGTTCGCACAATTTTTTCTCAACCCAATACTTAAGACTACCTAAAAACTGAATCTCTTTACATGAGGCAGACATTATTCAGGGTGTTTATTCAGTTTCAATAATTCCATTACATTGAAAATTATAGGTCAAGGCACTCTGAAATGTTTTTTTATGATAAAACTTTGTTTACAAGTCTCACACAATTGACTACCAGTGATATCAAGCCAAACAAGTTCATTAATCACACATTTATTTAATTACCAAATTAATTGGGTATTACTAATGGATATTAATTCAGATACAGTTTATGAATTCCATCTTTAATTGACTGCAAATATTCGAATGCAACAGTAGATTTCCCTGTTTTTTTTTTTTACAAATGGCCGATCTTAGATTAATAATGACGCAATAGAGGAGGTAGAGCAATGTTTTAGGTGACACTACATTTATTTTTTACTACTTTTTAACCGACTTCAAAAAAGGAGGAGGTTCTCAATTCGTCGGAATCTTTTTTTTTTTTTTACGTATGTTCCCCGATTTCTCGAAGACGCCTGGACCGATTTCAAAAATTTTTCTTTTGTTTGAAAGGGTATACTTTCCAATTGGTCCCATATTCATCAGGTCAGGATCTGATGATGGAATCCCAGGGAAATCGAGGGCAACCTTCAAATTTTATAGGCACATAGTACCATTTTCATATATTTTCTAAAGCTGTTCAAGTATTTGCATCTGATAATCATCATCTCAGGTGGATGAGCTGATGATGGAAGGTACAAGTCCTCTAGTAGGGAGTCGGCATCGACTGATTTAGTAAATTATGTTTGTGTTCGCATATCTCTGGAACTACAAGTCCGAATCAAGTAATTCTTTTTATGTGGTACTAGGTATTGTTCAACTTAAGGAATAATGCAAGTTTCATCAAAATCGGTTCAGTAGTTTTTGAGATAGGGAAGGAATGAAAGAGATATTATGTTAACGATGTTATTACCGGTGCTTCGGATTTCTTACATAAGTAAGAAAATGATGTATTTGACAAGAATTTTGGTTGAATATTTATACTAAAAAGAGTAAAAAAAAAAACTTTTATAAAAAAATGTAACCGCCTTCAAAAACAACCACAAAAAAGGGTAAAATAACCTACAAAACTTTTGTTTCGGAAGTCGGTGGCAAAAAAACAATGAAATTAATAAATAAAAAACCACCGACTTCCGAAAGAAAAGTTTTGTAGGTTATTTTACCCTTTTTTGTGGTTGTTTTTGAAGGCGGTTACATTTTTTTTTAAGTTTTTTTGCTACTCTAATTAAATTATTATTCAAGCTTATGATATCCGCGGGTTGACAGAGCAGAGAGGAGCAGTGGTAGCCCAGTTCAAACAGGTACTTTGCTTTGTATAATTCATTTAATTTTAATCACCCCTACTCTCAAATCGGTGAAAATAAATATTGTGAAGAAACGGGTAAACCCCACAGCATTCATCATCATCTGTCTAGCCTTTTCTCAACTACCTATTGTGGTCGGCTTCCAGTCGAACCAGATGCAGCTGAATAGCAGTATTTTACACGGAGCGACTGCCTATCGGACGTCCACAACCCAGTAACGATACCCCATGGTAAGACTGGTTGTCATACCTTCGAGCTTCTGACTGTGATTAACGAACGAATTTGCTTTGTCAAATTGTCGAATTTCAAAGATCTACAAATGACAGCTTTCAATGGCTTTACGTGCTTTCCGAAACACGAAAGAAAGTCGCTATGACAGACGGTCACCCATCCCAAGCGCGGTTTAACCCGGAAGATGGACCTGTGCAGCTGTAATTATTCAGCCACTAGCTCCTCCCCACTGCATTCATAAATCATGCAAATAAATAGGGTTCGTTAAACAAATTAATTTAATTTTCCGACAAGGTTTCACGTATCAACTTTAATTTATATTGATAATATTTCACGATGAAAATACGTTCAGCGTTGAATGAGGATCACGAGGAAGCCCGCATGTTGGTGATAAAATATAACCCGTCATGTCCGGGGAGCCACAATGGCGGTTACGTAATGTGCCAATACTGTCATCTATTATGTAGGTAAATAGTGTTAAAATTATAAATGAGGTTTACACGCCATTTCTTTCAAAGAGTGTCAGTGATTTACCATTGGAAAGTCATAATGACGCCATTATATTAGTAGATTACTAAATCATTCTGACTTTAACCGTGGCCCCCGAATATAAAGGGCTATTGAAAGCCGCTGTAGATTTTAGTCGGTACAAGTCTGACAGTCCCTCCGTGGCCGGAGCGGGGAGGACACATTTGATAATTTTACACGAAAAAAAATAAGTATCGACTTCTAAGTATGTATAAGCTTACCCTTCTAAACATATTTTTGCGAGACATAACATCTATCTAAATCTATTTATGTCTTAATAATGTCGCAAACAAAGTTACAATATGATAGCACCGTTGTCAAAGATCCAGTATTTGGGGAAATGGGCATGTTGACGACCTCTTTTTAACGAGTAAGTTAGTCATTAAAACAGGGCTTCTCAACATTAAAGTCATATTAAAGGGAACATCCTCCTATTACGCTTACTTCCTAAGTCACCCACTGTCTCGGCTAATGGCTGCTCAAGAAAGGTATAATAGATAAGTGATTATAACTGTGCCGTTAATGAGTCGGCAATCTCAGCAGATTGCCGCTCGTTAGCGGCACAGCTTGTTGTGTTAATTGGTAACCAAACATTTGTGGATTGTATGGACTGTTTCATAATATAAAAATAGGCTTTCATAGAAACACACGTAAATTGGAAAAAAGACAAAATAAATACAAATGGGTATTTTAGAAAAACAATGTTTGTATTAATTATTACCTATCCTCTTTCTTTTGAAAGCGATAAGTGTTTTAGGATGACAGCGGTTTAAATATCCAGTATCCAGAAATTGTCTCCAAAAATGCTTTTAACCCCAGGTTTATGAGGTTAAGTGCCCGATACCTGTTCATTGAAAACAGTTTCGTGTTTACCAAAGCTTTGAAAAACAAAGTACTTCACAATTTCTATCGAGAAAGTAGAAATAAAATTCGACAAGCCACTGATTAAGCAAAAATAAATACATAAATGATTCTGATTTAATGCTAATTCTATTGTCATACTTTGCAATCGAGCAACCACCTTTATTTTTTGGCGGCATAATCCTGAAATGAATCCCTAAGCAGAAACGACCGTCAGACTATAAAAAAAATCCACTCTCTTTCATAAGTTGTCTTTTGCATTGAAGGCCCTAATTTCCTTGTATATATAATATACTTAGGCAGTCCCAGGACCTCGGATGGAACAAATACCTGTATTTCTTTTCAATTAACATAATTACTAATAAACTTTTGTAAAAATACGTAAATTATAATGAAAAAATTCTACACACATTAGACATAGCTCTCTGAAAACAAGAAAAGTTTCATCTCCATTTACGATACTTATTCATGGTAACCCTACTTTACAGCCTGTTGCCATTTGACTAAACAAGTTTAAATTAGATTTACATTGCGTAATTCCTTCTAAAATTGTTAGTGCGTTAAATTACCAAAGAGGCACTGTACTACAAAATGAGAAAAGCTTTCTTTGTTGTTTTTCGTTAAGGAGTTTAATAGTCGATGAGTCGGTCCTAGTTAATTATGTTAATCTTTATGAACGGAAGGTACTTAGGGAACTAAGTAATGAACATTGGCCCTGAATTTGTAAGGAAGTACTGAAAGCTTTGATTCACATTTCTATGTTTATTTGAAAGCTTAATAAAAGTTTTGGAGAAGTTTCCTTTGTGACTTTTCGAGACAAATGAGAGAGATGAATTTTGATATTTCATTCTGATGAGAAATATTCTTAACATAATTGTACTTATAGGGGATTTGAATGAGAATTTTTGTAGAGAGTCAAGTCACTGTTCGCATCGCTTGTAAAAATCGCCGCCCAATTTACACCGGTCGATAAATAGCGTACGACTTTTTCATTTTAGCGGTTATCCGCAACACGAGGCTTGTCGCTTCGTAGCAAAAACTTGAATGTCATTTTAAGTGACATAAAAACTAGGGGTTGAATCTGGACAAAGAAAATATTACCAATGTACTGAGTTCCACGTTCAACCCTCAGGGGTTGAATGTGGAAACGTTTAGGGGTAGAACGCGGAAGAGAGTAGAAAATCTTGGGGGTTGAATGCTTCCGCATTCAACCCCCAAGATTAATAAACCATCCGGATGGCACCCAACTTTGGGGTTTGCAATTTTGGTCACTTGTTGCCCAGTTGAATAAAATTGTCAATTAGACGGTTAAATCGACAAGAGGATAAATTCTACTATTGAGTTCATCAATGTGTAACATACTCAACTCGTCAAGCAGTCGTTCAGTCAGAAAGTCGAAGCTAGAATTGCTGATGCTTAAAAATTACCATGCTTAAAAAAAATTGACAAGGAAAGCTCGGAACACAGGTAATAAACCCAAAAAATAAATGACAGAACACAAAACAACTACATGTTCGATAAACTGGAAACTTCATCACTTAAGCGAGAAGAAACTTGTGTTCCTTTTGGATACGAAGATAAATCGTACATCAATCTTGAGAAACACAGAGAAAACAAAAATAAAGAAGTCGAATAGTGTACTTATTTAACTTTCTTTTTAAATTTTGTACTTTTGACGTGACTTGTGATTTCAATGTAATCTTGTCACAAAGGAGAACTTTCGTTTGCTTTACCCGAAATATTTACTCCAACAGTTTTAAGCCAATGAGGGTTTTCATCAGCAAAATAGTGGACTGACATGCGTCTACAATAGCAGTGCTTTGTCTTGAGTGTGTGAGTTGAAGATTTATAATAAGGAACGTACAGCTACGCTTAGCTTACTACTTACATGTCCAATGACATTTACAGTCACGAGCAATAACATGAATACACTTCACAAAACTAAAACGCAATTTACTCGTGAAATACTGATGGATTCCACTAAGAAATAAGACCTACTTCGTGTAGTATGGCTTCCAAAAGAGAATGCTAATGAAAAGGCAAAAGTTTAATCAATGTGGTAGCAGAACATCGGTTTTGAATACTGCTTAGTGTATACATACTATTGCTCTTGACTGTACATCAGAAAAATTACGGTCTCCCACGCAAACTTTCAAAGTATTTATTATGTGTATTTTCTGGTGATGCAAAGTAGGTCTTAGAATTATAAATAGTAATTCATTGTTCCTTTATAATGATTTTTAAAATCTTTACTATAACGTTAACGGAACCTCTTTTGCATGCTTCTAGACCTAGTACCTTATGCTACGTGGTGTCTGCCTGAAAGTGAATTCAGGAGTTACAGTTGATATTTAAATCTAGTGAACTTACAAAACTATCGAACCGATTTCTATTTAAATTAAAACAGCACCAGTATGTACCAGTTACATTATTTGTAAAGATCACCATCTTTTGTTCCAAGACTTAGTTTCGTATTGTCAATGTCACAATGTCAAGTGTATTGATGATCTCCGTGTATTTCTTGTTCTGCTCTAGGAAATGCAAATCTATCGTGACTAACAAAAAACTTTGAATCGTATCTATTTACATTTATTTGAATATTTTTTTGCAATTCTACAGACGTAAAAACTACTCAACGTGAATCTGCAACGTAAGATTTAAAAATAAATGAAGGTTCAATTTACGATTGAAATCAGCTATTGATTGTAAGCTTACAAACAATCTCCTATTTTTAAGTTGCGAAGTCGAAGTCGAAATCGTAGATAGTCGAATTTGAAATTGGAGTCGTGGTCGAAGTCATGAATTAAAACATTTTTACTCATTAAGTTCCCATTTCACAAATCTTAGATTACTTGATTCGCTCATACAGGGCTCAGCTATTTATGTGTCTAAGAGCAGAATGCAATTTCAAAAATTCTGGACAAACGGTACCAAATGAATTTTTTTCTTCAATTGTATCTTTGGAAAATTTATCTAGCCCAAAGCTTGTTGAATCAGAAAATGACAACATGGAATGAGAATTCGTAGCACTACCCAAACCAACTTTAGTACAACTTTTAAAACAAAGAACATTAGGTACGTAGAAATTCTGATCTACATTCGTAATTGAACGAAGACAAGCGTTTTCAATTATTTTCAGTCCCTTTCAGTTAAATCTTATAACTGCGTTTCGCATTCTCACGTCGTGCTTAAATATGCAAAGTGCCTGCCAAAGGCAAGCCCACAGAGAGCTAAGCGACCAAGAGCTTAAGCATTCTGGTCTTTACAACCACAAGAAACGGTAAGCTTGAATTCCGAAGTAACATGACAGTTTCATGCCTGTTTTCCCTATAAAGGGTTATGCTGAGTTATTTTCGGCTACTGTAAGCGCACGGGTTTGCAGACGGCGAGTTGCGAGTAGCTCGCCGTCTGACCAAGAGTCATGCCCGGCGCAGCGTGTTCAGCTTAAGCTTCAAAGAACTTTTAGTAATATGACCGGCGTTGACTCGAATGTTTTTCAGTAGTATGACCGGCGATGACTCTGAATTAATGTTTAGAATAATTATAGGAATACGATGGATTTTAGTCAGTACGAGTATCACAGACCCTTCCGCTCCACACAGAGTCAGTGGAGGAATCATTGGATGATTTTACCAGTGGATAAAATAATCAAATAAAGGGTGGCTAGATCCTCACATGAAAAAGAAACAAAGACCCTCATAGTTCACGTTTAGCAATAGCCCTATCTACCACTTGACCAACGAAGCAGACAAGAATTCCGAAGTGATTCAAGTTGAATTAGGGGATAACATTAACATGCGTTACACGAACTTGATTCGGCCTGCTTACTGAAATCTATGGCGCTGGCACAGCTATAAATCCCGGATGGACCACGCCTTTTGTGCGGAAGATAGATTTTTGGAAGATGTAAAAGTTACGGAAAAAGATAATAGAATATTGAAATTGGGGAGATGTTATTCGAAGTACGATTCAAATAACATCTTTGAAACAGAGAATAAAATTATAAAAAGATAAAATAATTAAAAAAAAAAAAACTTGAGAGGTGTCAAGGGACACCCGGATGGAACGAAGTTACTGTATACACTCAACAAAAATAATCGTCGCGACTCCACTCCACTCCACTCCACTCCACTCCCGTCCAGTCCAGTCCGGTCCGGTCCGGTCCGGTCCGGTCCGGTCCGGTCCGGTCCGGTCCAGTCCAGTCCAGTCCAGTCCAGTCCAGTCCAGTCCAGTCCAGTCCAGTCCAGTCCAGTCCAGTCCAGTCCAGTCCAGTCCAGTCCAGTCCAGTCCAGTCCATTCCATTCCATGGTAATAAACACATTACCCTCCTTTGCGTCGCGCAGTTGGATAAAAGTGTCGTGCCAACTTTTCGTAAGAATTTTTTCCGTCCAGCCCCCTTTCACAACGCGCGATAAGGAACTTCGTTCCAAAAAACCAAAAGATTTATTTAACAGGCTGATTGACGCAGTGGCCGAGGGGCCGACAAGATGTTTCAGGTCTTTTTATTTATCGTGGTAAAATCATCAAATGAGTCCAACCTAGGGCAGGGCAGGAAAAAAATTGAATTGGGGTGTGGTGGTCGTGGAGTGTGTGTGTCAACGTCAAAAACAAAAGTTTTGCCTTTATACGAGTATTTACAACTGAACGAAATACGACGTTTGGCTCGGAAGTGTAGGTAAAAGAACATAACTTGCACTAGTTAATTATCTTACTCTTTATCTTGACAAAACAACTCTAATTTCCTAGACGAAGCTGCGGACAAAACTAAATATAGTCCTAATAACAGATGCATGAACTGTAATGAACTTTTAAACCACTTTTCAACACAATTTCGTTCACAAACTCCACAACGTTTATTCATGTAGGTAAACTTTAGTCCCTGGAGTAAAAGGGACTGGCCTAAACCGCCCTAACCTTGACCTCTGACCTTTGTCCCCGGTATTAGGTTATGAATACAAAGCTATTCCGGGAGGGACCCTTAGCCCCTTCATACACAAGGCGACCCAAGTCTCCGATACCAATCCGCACTAAGAGTTTCCAAACGTCTTTTATAACGCGAACAGCGAAGGAGTGGAACTCTTTGCCTGCGTCTGTGTTTCCGAACGCATACATCCCTAATCGCTTCAAATTAAGAGTGAACAGGCTTCTTCTGGGTAAGCTCGCTCCACCGTCGACCTTGTCTTAGTCACTCCTGACCTAGACTAAGGCCAAGAGCAAACCCATAATAATTACATAAAATAATAATAATAAATCTTTATTTTCAGACCAATGGATCCATAAAAAACTTAAAAACTTGAGAGGTGTCAAGGGACACCCGGATGGAACGAAGTTACTGTATACACTCAACAAAAATAATCGTCGCGACTCTACTCCAGTCCAGTCCAGTCCAGTCCGGTCAGGTCCGGTCCGGTCCGGTCCTGTCCAGTCCGGTCAGTCCGGTCCGGTTCGGTCCGGTCCGGTCCGTAAGAATTTCCGTCCAGCCCCCTTTCACAACGCGCGATAAGGAACTTCGTTCCAAAAAATACCTTACGACTTTGGTATCCATAGACACGTGCCTGTGTACAAAATTCTATGGATTTCAATTGCGATAGTCGCTTGGATACCCAAGTCGTGAGGTATTGGAGACTTGCGTCGCCTTGTGTACGAAGAGACTTACTTTGTTAGTAGATTGCTTGAATCCCGGGATCAAAGTGGCTCTGTTACCGGTAGTTCAATGAGTGGCAGATTTAAGACGTGACGGTGGCGGTGGCGTGTCGGGTATTAATAGCAATTCCGACCGCTTTCAGTGACGGTGCGACTAACCACCGGACCCAGGAAATGTATAATGGTGAACAAGTGTGCGCGCTAAAACGGATATTATACTCTCTTGTCTATACTATTAGTATTACAAAGCTGAAGATCTTGTTTGGTAGAACGCGCTAATCTATGGAAGAACTGGTTCAAATTGAAAAATTATTTTTGTATTGGACAGTCTATTTATGAAGGAAGGCTATAATATTATAACTAGTGATGCATCCGATACCGATACCGATATAACGGCGATACTTCGGGTTAGCCGATATATCGGTATCGACGATATTTTTATGACCGATTCAACGATACTTTTTAATTAAAAAGAACAAATTCCAAAAAAAGTTTCCATATTATTTCTGTCGCATCAGAGAGACTATTTTCCAGCGCAGGTCTTATTCAAACAGACTTGCGAAATCGCATTTCTCCGAAAAATTTAAGATTACTTTGTTTTTTAAACAAAAATCTTATAAATGTTAATTTTAATTACTAAAATCTATAATTATCTAATAACAACCATGTCACTACTTTTTTATTAAAAAAAATAATCTGATTTGTGATTTTTTTTTAATTCACAATAAGCGTATCGGTCTCTCATAATCTATCGGTCTCCGACCGATAGATTAGGAGAGTATTGTATCGGCGAAAAGGCGTATCGATGCATCCGTAATTATAACGTCACTGTACGACCAATGGGAGCCAATCAACGGGGGTGACACTAGAGGAGCAGCTAGTTAAAATATAATGGGTCGAAAATCTAGCGACCAAGAAAAAATAAACCAAAAGTTACATACTTTTCAAAGTATGTAACTTTTGGTTTATTTTTAGATTCAAGACTTCAGTCTTGAATTTGTTTCCTATCTCGGAGAAGCATTATTGTTTTTTTTTCTTGGGTCAGTTTCTCCGTATACTAGGATAAAACTACAGTCACACTTTTTGTGGTCAAAGTTTGAACAATATTACGAAGCAAACAAGGAGGCTCAAGCGAAAGTGCCAATAAAAGTGGCTAAGATGTCTTGACAGCGAAGTGCCTAAATTACTTTATACGAGTATATTTCAAGCAGATGATTTCTAGCACCTTTCTACGAAAAACCTCTTTCAAATAATAAAGCTTCGTTTTTCCACATGAAAAGGGCCATAGCTACTGATGAACCAGTACCACGTCAATGTGTGGTATTGTAACAACAGACAATAGCTTACCAGTCTGTCCGCACAAATCCGACAGCTATTGAACGTTTTTAATAAACGCACAACCTAGCAACAAGAGCCACAGAAGATGTGCAGTATTTCAACTAGAATAAAAATAATGGTGGAACAAAAAGTTGGGATCTCACACACATTCCAAGGCGTTTACATGAATTGTAAGCAAGTTTTAAAATGGTTAGGTTTTGAGAGTACCTAATTACCTATACCTACCTACTTTATTTAAACTTTAACCCACCTTAACTTCTCTTGTATCGTGTACACCTGTTTAATTTTACAAAAAGGGATTGCTGCTTTCATCATCATCATCATCATCAGCCAATTATTAAGTCCACTTAGTTTAAGCTTCCTCACTCATTTCATCAATCTCGCTAGCCAATTTGTGGTCTCCACTCAAGAACATTTTTATCTTTACATGAAGCCAAGTACAAGCTAATGCTAGAACGTATCCAGAACAAGTTCATGAGATTCTTGTACCTAAAGCAGTATGGTGTGTATCCAGGGTATCCACTTCTGTATCCTACACTATTTGTGCTGGGCATGGTAGGATATAATAAACTGGAAGTAAGAAGGGAAGTAGCTGTAGCCACTTATTTATTTAAAATCTTGCGTGGTAAAATACACAACCCGGGCGTTTTAAACACGTTAAGGTTGTGTGTACCAGATGGGTACGTGGGACGGCGGAGGCGGCCGCCGCTGCTGTGGGAGCCGCCCGCCCGCACCAACCTGCTGCAGCACGCGCCGCTGACGCGAGCGCTGCGTGCGCTCAACATGGTGTCACAACGGATTGACTGTTTTAATTGTACGTTGAGTGAGTTCACACGGGCCGCATTTTGTGTTGTATCTTCATGTTAGAATAATTATACCTAGTCCTAGACTCATAACCACACTATTGTATTAGGTTAAGCCTGTGATGATAGTTGTAAGTGTGTTTAAATAAATAAATAAATAAATAAAAATAAATAAATCTTCCTCAACTCCATCGGTCATTGATTCTACTGCTAATGTGGCAGGCTATTTAACTTGCTCATTCTGTGAATTACTGTGAGTCATTTAGATAGTCTAAAAAAAATACTAGTTCCTAAGTATTGCAAGTATTTCTTTTACTGGTTATCCCTACACTGTGCTATAGCTGAATGCTCCCAACTGTAAAGCCTTTGTCCATCCACTACAGAGGAAAGTATTAAATGAATTGAAAACATAATAATATTAAAATATCGCCGCACCCTTTGTCAAAAGCTTTCGCCATTAATAACCAAAGTTCTCCTTGTTTTGTTTCCATCAAAAGTTCGGACATTTTCACTGCTCTGACACAAATTTTGTTTGCAGGACAATATGATTAATTCGTGAATTTCAGCTGGACAACCGACCTTTTTGAGTATGAATTCAGTTTTTGTATTATTTGATAGCTGTAAATTAGGTTGTTTTGTAAGACCTTGTTATTTAAAAGCTTGACAAGTTTTTAACTGTATTATTTCTTGTTTCGTTTAGAGTGTAAAAGGGATTTAATTTATTTGAATATGTATGACAATTCTGAATACTTTGATACTAGTACTAATCTTGCAATGTTGAACCACTGATGAATGACTAGCGTTTTTAAAATGTGATGGCACGCAGATGCAGGGAGATTTGATGGACATCAGAAACATGTCTTCAAATTGTTATTTCTAATATTTCTTTCACTATTGTAAATTGGAAAGTTTGTTGCACATTAACCTATTATGTAGATTTACAGATAGGATTAGGATAGGATTTACTCCGAATTACCAGCTTAAGCCACAAGCAAAACAAATTGTATTGTATTACATTCATAATACTAATTTGTGTTGCCGTGGCTTAAGGTATTATAAATTGAATTAGTAGTATATATATTGGCAAAACAATAATAGACAAAACATTGTAATAAGTAACAAAATTTTCCAACAAGATAATTTATATAGTTATACGTTAATAATAGATAGGCCTAGAATTTGCTTCGTCACCCTTTCTTATCATTTTATCCATGGAAGATGACTCAATAAATATATCATATTGATTAAATAAAGAAAAATAATCGAGGAAAATATTTTTAGGTAATTGGGGAAAGAATATGGTAACACCTCTTTTATCTATAACGTCTATAACGTTTTATCTGTAATGGTCGTGGCAGGTAGGGCTCTGTGGTTTCTGCCTACCCCTTTGCCAAAAAGATTGGGGTCAGCTCCCAGTCGAACCGGATGCAGTTGAATATCAGTATTTTACATGGGGGGACTGCTATCTGATATTCATGACTACTCAACTGGTAATGCCCAGTTACCCCTTCGTAAGACAGCTTTATCAAACTTTCGAGCTTCTGACTAAGTTCATCCTATTCAATCCCAATCGTGGTAAAATCATCAAAAGAGTCCTCCCACCCAGGACAGAGCGGGAGGGACTGTCAGACTCCTACTGACTAAAATTGTCGCGTCACGCGCGCCATAACATTCAAATAAACCTAGTAAAAAAAAATAGTTTTTCAGATCATGGCTCTTGCAACAGTGCCAAAATATCGGAAACTCAAAACAAATAATACACATGGTAAATATCCAGTTTTAAACTCTAATATTAGTAATAGTGACAGTTTCTACGAACACCCTGCACCCTGCGTAATACCCTGATAATTAAATAAACGCATTCAGAAAACCAGCATCTGCTTAACATATTGAAACATTGTACCTGGCCCATTAATCGAAGGGTGTAAGTAGTGATTAATGTTAAGAGTATAACTGAATGAGCCGCAAATCGATCACCCCACTGGGTAAACTTGACCGCAAATCCCACGATCTAATTGGATGGGACTGTTCAGATCCACCCGACGTCAATTGTATTTGTAATGACCATCAATTCCTTTACAGCCAACCTCTGAGGGCATTTCCCAACTCCCTTAAGTGAAGTCGCTACTAACGCCATCTAGTTAACATTAAAGAACTAATTTGTATTCTTTCGGCACGGGATAGTCGATTTATTGGTATAATATTGCAAAATATTTCCATGATTGAGTGAGAAGGAAGGAAGTCAATTTGAAGTAAAAATTAGGTCTTGCGATTCCGAAGTTGTGGTATTATTTTATTCTGCTAGTTTTTTTTTTACATTGGTCGAAAACTTCAATAGTTTTAAGAATAAATATTGAATTAAAACATGATTATCGTTTAACACTGTAGAATTATTATGCGATTTGTTGCAAGAATGTAAATATTGCTAACGAGGTTTTTGAAGGCGCATCATATTCCTCATTTTGTAAAGAAAAATGGAGATCTTTTACTCAAGCTTTCATTATTTTAGTCAAATTCAAGGTTCTTGAACGATACAGCTATAAAGCACATTTTTGCATAAAACTTTTTATCTGTAAGGGTATTTCTGGTCATTAATCTCTACAGTTGATTTGACGCGAATTTAGCACGCATCGCCGTCGTTCAATATACTCATCACTGCTTTACATAAAAAAGTTTGTATATCCACAGATTACTACAGATCGGTCTCTTCCAAAAAACAATCAAACAAATGTAAAATCTATGCACGAAAGAATAAAGCACATTTTAACTTGCAGCCGTACCGCCCACCTACTTTTATATTAGCCTAAACTTCCCGTGCACAAGCAAAATTGTACTGAATGGCTACGCGCGAGAGTTTATTTTGGTTTATCCGACGCCGCGGCATTACAATGTTGCTATCGGTGTGCTGCCGGTCAAGCTCACTTAGGGTTGCGACTTGCGAGTTTAGAAGGCACAGTTAGGTAGGTAGGTGTATTTTATGCATTTGTTATATTACACTATTAACATAAATGTTCTTCAGGGATTTTTTTATCATCAGCCTATATCTTTTTGGTTTCGTTACTACATACTACACACATTACTACATACATTATCGATTGGTAGCACAGAATGTTAATACATAGTACCTACGGCACCTTACGTTAGAAATAATAATATATGTATAATTATAGTATCGTTTCTACCTATTCTTGTAATATTTTGAACATTTCATCTTACAAAAACAAAAAAGAATATTATAAAAAATCTATTTTTCGATTAATCGATCTGTGATTGCCATCCCTACGTCACAGGCCCTGCGTTGTGAGTCCTTGTAAATGGTAAAAAAAGTTGCGCAACGAATTACGATCGCTGACCTTGAATGCATAGTGTGGCCATTTTCTGAGTTTGAACGTGAGTAAATAACAACGCAAACATCTTTCTACTTTCTACCGAGCGATAAGGTAAGTGAGAGTGATGTCAGGTTTGATATTCGTCTATTTATTTCGGTCGTCTAGTAGGCTCACACCCCCCGAGTATCTCGACACATTTCCAAACTTGTAACCTACCTAACCATGATCAGTTCAGCGGAACGTATGTACTTGAATGACATAATAAATAAGCACATCACAACAGGTAGTTAATTAATAATTAACCCTAGATTCATAAACAGTATGTGGGAATAACACTAATCATAAACATTCGATACTTTCACCTTTCGACGTCACGCGGTAGTTTATGAAACGCGAGGCCTTTATCACTGTTGTCGTTTAGGCAACCAAACGTTATACAGTATTTGCTTGTCTTCATATTTTATTATCTTTATTTACTTGTACGTGATTACACGTAAGAAAAATAATTACGATACGGAGGCGGCGCGCGGCAGCCACATGTAGCGACACCGCCCGCGGTGTGCGCGTGTGAGCGTGCCGTTTCATACCTACACCGCACAGTGTCCTCTCTGTTAGTACTCTGTGGTATATCGAAATCTAAACAGGCGGGAATAAAAAACTGTGTGACAATTTTGTGATCGCGCAAAAAGTTTTCACTACGGGCGACGTGACTTGCAATGGGGATGGCAACTCAAAGCTAATCGTAGATGGCGCTGCGATAGTTGGTCCCCACGTCTACCTTGTACAAAAAAACAAACAAGATTATTTGTTATAAAAATTGAGTATAAATACAAAACAAATATGGAAAATTATTCGTCCATGCAAGTACTATATACTAAAAGAAGAATTAAGACGCCGCGGCGCATCTACAAGAGAAAAAAAGTGATTTAATTGAGTGGTTATACATTTGATTTTACCGTAATAAATCCACAATTACTTGTAGTTGAGGTTTCAATTTTTGAGTTTAGGTATGTTTTACCTGTCCTCTCCTTTATCAAGAATATAATGCTGCTTTTGACTTTCTATTTTGATAAAATATCATAATGTTTTAAGTCAGTAATTTTAACCTTTTTTTCTATTTAGATTCGAGAAATATCACAATATATTTAATTTCTTAACACCACAACTATTACAAAACTCGTTCCAGGTGATAATTCTTCGATTTTCGAGCGATGCAATACTGGTACATAACCTCCAAAAGAAAAGTAGATATTATTTTGAAAAGTGTATTCCATCATTTTTACAGCTTATTACACAACATCTAGTCATTTTACATCAATAAATGTTTTTTTTTCTGAAAATTCCTTTGATTTTACAGTTCTTTGGGGACCAAACTGTCATTTTCACTTTGACACTTGCCTTCCCCATTGAATGGGAGTTTGGAAAAACTGCTTTAGTATTTTATGAGCCTTTTTTAACCGACTTCCAAAAGGAGGAGGTTCTCAATATAACTCATATACAATCATAACTCTGTCGTTTACCAACCGATTTGAAAAATTATTTTTTTTTGTTGGAAAGGGTATACTTCCCGCATGGTCGCATTTAAATTTTATCGAAATCGGACGAGCACTTTTTGAAAAATCAACAAAAATCAACAAAAACCAATAAAGTTTTCAACATTGTCTACACCGATTACTCCGAGATTTTCTGATCAGATTTCAATGATTTTTTTTTGTTCGAGACCTCAGTTCGAGACAATATATCTGCCATTTGGTCCCCTAAACTTTTCATTTAGTTTGGTTCAGTAGTTTTTATTTTTAGCTCATTGTAATAACATAGACACGGGCGATGTTATTACCGGTGCTACGGATTACAAAATTTTAGTGCACATGTAAGAAAATTATCTATTGGAGAATAATTTGTGTTGAATATTTAAACTAAAAAGGATAAAATAAAAAAACTTTTTCAAAAAAAAAATGTAACCGAGTTCAAAAACAACCACAGAAAAGTGCAAAATAACCTACAAAAACTTTTCTTTCGAAAGTCGGTGACAAAAAGTCAATAAAATAAAAAATAAAGTCAACGCTGTTGCCCGCAGCTTCACCATAAATTGGACTTATGATGAGAGCAAATCATAGATAGTTTCTGTGGAGCAAATGAACTATTAGGTACGATCGACAAAACTGATAACTCGTTTATCAGTAGATAGCAATCGTACAGTAACTTTTCGATACACGAGTGTGTTAACATGTCATTGTTATCGATGTAAACACCGAGTAACCGCATTCCTACCGTTACTCATAGTTCCACGTGGTTGGTCACCATTGAGAGTCTTCTCAGAGTAGTCAGGTACGAAACACCGGCCTCATCTAGCTTTAAAAAATATTGGTTGTGACGTGTAAAAGTGTTTTTTTATAACCAACTTACAAAATAAATATCATTTATTGATTGGAGTGGTATGGCCTTAGTTTATTGGTACCTATTTGAACTTGACACTGAAGTTGTTAGTTTCGTTTATTCATTCTTAACCAAATCAGTATATTTTTAAATATTTCTTTAACCCTTTAGTTCGCAAGGAAACAAAATCTGTATTTTTGTGTTTTTTTTTAGTTTATATGTATATAAATAGTGTATATATGTACAGAAAAATGTGTTAAAAAATCTAGCTTGTGTAGTCTTTGGAAAAACCTACGTTAAAAATACTCAACGTTGCGATGTATTGAAGAAATAAGGTGGTAAAATGAACGTTGAGTATTTTCGACATCGCGATGTATGTAGGTTTTTATGAATTTAATAAAATAAACCCTTATTCACAATTATCACGCATTTTATATAAAAAATACAATTGAAAAAGACATAAAAAGAACAATCAGTCATGACAATTATAAAAATGAACGATAAATCACCTTAGGTAGCTACTGTAACACATGATAGTTATAAGAACTGTTCCTTTTTGATACAAAAAAAAATCGTAAGATAAGATTTTTTCTGATTTTTTCGTACATTTTGACCGGCATGATATCTGCAATCGGAAGATATTTTAATTCACGACTCCAATAATCCTATATGATAATATTTCTACTACGCCCTTCATAAGAGTTATGGCTAAAAAGTCCCGAAAGAGATATTTGGAGAGATATTTGTCCCCATTAGAGATATTTGGCAGCATCATTTTGTACAGAATTGAAGTATGTATGTTGTATGATCTTTAATCAATTATTGGGAACATCTTCTGAAAAAAAAAACCTGTAAAAGTAGTCTAAAGGGGACATCGCTCTTAAATCCAGCGGAACTTCAAGTACACTGTTAGTTCTAAATGTGCTGCATGTCTTAATTTTTCAGCAGTTTTCCATTTACCCGTTTTCCACGACAGTTTTCTCGCTTACTTGTTGTTTTATAAGCTTCAATTTTAGGTATTGTATTCGTTCGCCTTTTGGAGCGATATATTTGTAGAAACTTGTAGCGATAAGACAGATGAAACTTAGGTGACAAAATAGATGAAACTTGAGGTGATCAAATAGGCGAAACTGACTGGAGAACTGGAAAGTGATGTGAAGTTTTATATGGAGGGAACATGTTATTCATGACGAGTCTTATCCGATTAAAAAACTGTTCCATCGTCCAGTTTTTTCATCGGATAAGACAGGCGGGAGAGACTCATTTGTAGAACTATCAAGGTCCACAACAACAACAAACAACTCTGTAAACAACTTCTTAACTGATAAAGATTGTTAATCTCTTAAACAGTTACGATTCAATGTTATGTCAATTTAGTTTCTTTCATAGAATTGTGTTGTTAATATAATAATTAGTTAAATTTAATTCAATTTTAAATACTAGTTTGTAATTGTAAATATTAAGCAAAACATTTACCCAATTAATGTTTGTATGCCAATATGGCAGAATGTACAAGGATTCTGTAAACATTCATCCACCTTTTTTGTTAAACCTACATTCTATGCAAATAAATGAATATTCTATTCTATTCTATTCTATTCCAAGTTATTTAGTGACTAAGGCTATGACCAGGGTTTGGAGCTAGAATAAGAGGTTTCACGTTCTTTCGTCCTGTCTTCAAATAACTTCATCGTCAGTACTAGTAGGTACTGCTACTTTCTGATGGGGCATTCTTTGGCGAAAATAGTGACATAACTTTCAGCGTTCTTTGCCATATTGGCTTAAGTCTGAAGCTAGCAGAACAAAAAAATATGAAAACACATCCATAGCATGTCAGTAAATAAAATATATTGGACAAAACACCAATATATATATTTTTTTAAATATATATTCATGCTAAGTAAATCATTAGCAAAGCCGCAATGTTGAACATGCTCAACATACATATTACGAAGTACTTTTCCGGTTAAGGCGCAACGTTGAGAATATTCAACATATCACTTTATGAACTCTGTGCTCGCAAGTTAGTCAATACAATGTAGTAATTTGTAATTATAATAAAACAATAGCCTTCTAGAAATAAAATACCGGTGTCCACTATCAGAAAAAACTCTCAAAAATATTTTTTATGCAATTAAATTATTTGTAATCCGCGGTGTCACTGCGACCGTGATGCCATTTTGCAAAAAACTGACGTAAAATGTCTACAGAAATGTCAAACTATTTTCTTTTTACAATTGCTTTTAGTTATTAATTGTGGGCATCAAATAAAAACTTATAAAAAGTGTCTAATTTTTTATCACCATTTTTTTAAAGTGAGCGTTGAGCCGGCTTGTCGTTGCGAGCTAAAGGGTTAACAAATACAAAACATTAAAAAAGTATAAAAATGTAGACCGTAGCACGGCGTGGGAGTAAAGTCCAAGCTACCGGTGGTTAGGGCTCCAGAGACAGGAACCTGCTCACAATGCTTGTTAAATTGTTATTATTAATGTTAAACGAGTACTTTATTTGATTTTTTTATTGTTTTAGGCTAAATATATGTATAGGATGGTTTATAAAGAAGTTGATCAATACAAAAATGAAAGTAGTAGGTATGGTAACTAATGGATCTCTACAAACAAATCATTAAAGTTTTGTTTGAAATGAGGAATAAAATTGGCTGTTGTAGAAATGATCGTGCGAGACCTCGAGGCAGATCAAATTATGCCATGGACAGACCACGTGGAGGTTGCATTGAATGGTCCCTTTCAAGAATGTACCAGGAAGGCAGGTGGTGCGAGAGGAATGATGGGGCATTGTGAAATAACCTGACCAAATTAGCTTTCCATCAGTAAGTAAATGGAGCAAGTACGTACATAAGCTCAAAATAATTACATAAAGTCTGCTTATAAAATAGCAATAAACCGCAAAATAAAATCTATCAGATCTAGGAATACCGAATTATTTGGACCTACCTACGTTTTAGATAAGTATATTGCTTTTTTGTGGTAAGTTTATTTTTAAAAATAACAATATTTTACGCATTAACGTTAGATAAAATACGAGTACGTACCTGTTTGGTTTCGCTTCAGTGAATTTCAATAAATACGAGTACCTTTAAAGTTTTTTCGATATTTGTTGCGATTGCAAGAAAAACGTGTCGATGTATGGTATTCAAAATCATAAGTAAACGATATTTTTTTAATCTCATTTATTATAATAAATAATCCTTGAAAGTTCTGAACGAGGTATTTTTTAATGTTTTTTTTTTCTGATTCTAATTATGGAATCCCGGATATCAACAAAATTTTATACGGCTGCCACAAAGAAAAACAGAAAAAAACCTTCTCCATGATAGTGACATGAACAAACTTATACTCGTAAAAATAAAAGAAGAAATCAGAAATATTTTTAAATGAAACACACGTTAGTTAATAATTTAAATTTACACGGCAAAATAATTGCAAAAACTTAAAAAAAGATTAGCACAACAAGCCTTTGCCATGTCTATAGCCATCTCGGAATTCTGTAGCGGTACGATGTTGTGATGTGACTGCCATTTTTGTCTTGATCGCGCTTACTTTGGAAAATGGACCCTTGTTTCTCTTGATGGAACTGTGTAGTATATCTATGTAGTATACTGTATAGTATATCTATGTATTTACAGGCCTTATACCTAATTGTTATTATGGGTATTTGACAGGCCTGTTGGTCTAGTGGTTAGTGACCCTGACTGCTATGGCGGAGGTCGTGGGTTCGATTCCCACCCAGGACAAATGATTGTGTGATGAGCACGATCATTTGTTCTGTGTCTGGGTGTAATTTATCTATAATATGTATGTATTTAGAAATATATAAGTATGTTTATCAGTTGTCTAGTACCCATAACACAAGCTCTGCTTAGCTTGGGACTAGATGGCGTTGTGTGATAGTTGTGGAATATTATTATTATATTATTATTATTATTTAACTACAGTCTATGGGTCTGGTACTGTAACATAAACTGCAACAGTAACGCCCCGAAGACCGTAACGGTCACAAAACTGCTGGAGCCGGTGCATTTTCAAATCCGAAAGCTACTTAAAAAGGCTAATAAATTGGTCTCGTATCCCCTGCATAAAGCAGATTCCTAGTCTTTTAGCTGATCGGCCGGCCATCATCTTGCTACATTAAAGAAATGATGTTTATTTTTGCAAGTACTTTGTTGTAAACACTTTTACACGTCGTCTTTTTACAAACTAGATGAGGTCGGTGTTTCGTACCTGAGTACTCTGAGAAGAAACAGCCGAAATAAACTCAGAAGTCACTGTCTCAAGTCCTGACATTATATTGGTGATGACATACGAGGACCATGTGGGTTAGTGTCTGAGATGGTCTTTTGGAGAAAGAACCACACAGATTTAAGTGGACCTGTCCAGTCAGTGCAAGCATTTGTCAGTTATCGTGTAGCCATGTGAACTAGTCGGCTGTAACACCAGAGATACTACAATCGATTACCAGCGTAAACATACAAAGCCAAATCCGCCCCATTTTTACAAAGAGACGAAACGCAAAATCAACAAAACATACAAAAATAATTTTCTCAAAATTAACAGTAGCATAAACACAGCAAATCATCTTCATCATCATACAATCTACATATATCAAAAGTCAATACTAAAAGGATACATGCCTGAAGTCTGATATAATGTTGTGATTTGACTGCCATTTGTCTTGAGCGCACTCTCTCTGGGAATCAGGTCAATCCCACCCCTGATCCCTGATCCTTGATGCGAGGGTACTAGAAGTGGCGTGAGTCTACGGGTGGAATTGGGGACTTCCTTCTTGATAACTAATAAATGTGGGATAGTTCAAAACATCATGGATTGTTTTGCAAGACAAAAATAATAAAGCAGATGGCGTTCGTATCTCTTTTGATTTTCTGGACCTTCAAGAGAACATAATGGCGAAGACAAATTAATGTTTGTATAAATTATAAAATTTACTTAAACAGTTCATGTGTAGGTATAAATTATAAAATTTACTTAAACAGTTCATGTGTAGTTATGACATCATGATCATCGTTCTGCCAGAAATCACTTACGAATCATTGCAGTCTTCTTCATCCATTTTTCTCTATTAGGCTGTCATTTGTGGATCTTTGACAGTGGTTCCTGTTAGTCAGTAGATCGAAAGTCTGACAATCAGTCTTTCCAAGGGGTTTCGTATTACTCAGTTACTGGGTAGTGGAGGGCAGTCGCTCCATATAAAACACTAATATTCAGCTGCATCCGTTTCGCCTGGAAGACGACCCCAACACAGTTGGGAAAAGGCTATGCAGGTGATTGTCTCCTCTTTTCCAAACAATATCAAAACCTCTTCCATCGTCTCCACATCTATGTTACCTCCATTGTTTAATGAGCGGACCCTGATTCAGCGTTTATCATCACCGACAGTTAATAGCCTCACCAAACACTATTGATTTATTCTAAGCATGATTAATGCAAGCAGAGCAAGAGAAAAATTAGCATTTGTGAGGAAAGATGCTGACTTTAAAAATGCAGAAAGTTAAGAATAGTTTATTGAAAAACTTTGCAAATGATTATGATAAGTTTTCTGTAATTTGTTTTCAAAGTGTAATGAAGAAATATGTGAGTTGAAGTGAAACTTGTTGATAAGCTGGTAAAACATTTTATACACAACTAGCCGCTACACGACCGCTTTGCTGGCATACATAATTACATACGATATAATCGTTTACAAAAACTTGAAAGACTATAATATAATAAAACGTTCCTCGACAACCACTCCATCCAGCGGTAAAAACAGCATGAAAATCAGTGCGGTAGTTTTTGAGATTATCACGAACAGACAGACAGACGCAGTGGAGGACTAGGTTTCATAAATGGACTTACGGAATGCTTCTTCTCAAGTCATATCTTGTTTTAGTAACCTATAGGTACTTTAAAAAGCAATTTTCGAAAAAAAAACATAATTGCGCCTACCAAAATTGATCATGAAGTTGAAAGGCGGTTTTTAAGTTAAAATTTTGAAATCTCAATCAATGCATGAATTCTAGTGAATCTCAAAACTTATCACATATGTACTTCTTATAACATATCTGCTGCTTTAACAGGAAATTCAAAAAATTCCGCCTCTAAAGACTAACTTCAAAAAACATTTACTCGAATTCTTTACTCGAACTTATCTCACAATTTCATCCCTAAACAAAGAGTCCATTATCAAGCTCAACATATTCTCAAGAAAATCCATGTTTGCTTAACTTTGCAACACAAACGGTTCCGGCAAACTTAATTACACTAGCTTACTAATGTGTCCACTATAACTTGAGCTCTATGGTGAACTGTCGCTTTTTGTAACTGTTATGTTTGTAAACTTAGGGTCGTGATATCGGGGTCATCTTAAAGTGGTGCAGCAAGATGGATGAAGGAGGATAGTCAACAAAGGATGAAATGTAGCCAACGATCGGTGTCCGGATAGGTGACACCGATAATGTATGTTTTAAAGTGGAGTGGATGTTGGCGGTGAAAATGATTTATATGTTGCTCTGTTAACGTTTTAGTGAAGTCGCAGGCAAAGCTTTTTTTCTCTGTACACGTACAAAGCCATGTGCACTTGTTCACACAATGTCCTAATGAGCTGGAGTAAACTCTATTGGATTTTCAATGCCAGGTATTAGGCCTCGTTCATGGACGTGCGGTGCGTCGGGCGACGCGTTACGCGGGTCGGGGCGCAGAAGAACGATCATACGGGGAGAAGTGGCAACAATTAACAAACAACAGCTGTACATGCTTAAAAAAAAACTAACGCCTTCGAAAACCACCACAAAAAGGGTATATATAGTATTTGAGAGCAATAAATGAGTGTTGAAATAAATGACCCCTAGTCAAGCGTCTGTTTCGGTGTCTGGAACACACGATCTACAACTTGTAAGTCAGGACTTCTACTACTGAGCCACCACTGCTACCGCTATGTTCAATAAGCCCTCACTAAAGACTAGTTAATTAGAGAAATCCCAATAAACAAGGTATGCCACATTGAGCACTCTCACTCTCACTGAAATGGCACTGAGCTAATGGCACCAGAGCTAATAGCACTTTTACTATTCTAAAGCTCCTATCAATATTTTTCCCATGGTGCCCAAGGTGCTGGTCGCGGGACTAACGAATACCGTGAGACCGAAACGTAAAGGGCTATTGAAGGGCACTTAGGATTTTAGTCAGTACAAGCCTGACAGTCCCTCCCGCCCTGCCCCAGGTGGGAGGACTCATTTGATGATTTTACCACGCTAAAAAAAGGTGCTGATGTGTCCTCGACTGTTCCTAAAATAAATTACCATCATCCGAGTTCATCATGTCCCGTGTTTCCCAGTATGATTGCATACAGTAACAAACGCACAGATGCGACCTGTTCCAACGAAATTATGTGCATTTTAGGACAGTCGTGAGCATAATGAATTTACATTTGTTAACCCTCACAACCCCCGTCCGGTTGTTTAATGAGATAACAGAATGTGATGGGTTGACGTGAAATGTGTGTACCTATGAGTATAATATCTGGTAGACGGAATATTTCATTGCCATTTTTTTTGTCATAATGAAGCCAAAAGTGATGGTAAAGTAGAATACCAATTCATCTTATGTATAACCACAGCCGTTTTTTGCGATAGGTAGTAATTTTTAGCAAAAAAATCTTCAGTGGTACAGGGCAATGACTCCATTATTAAAAATAAATATGATACGTATTAAGAATTCTATCGCAAATTGCAAAGATCTTATTTTTTTACCGTGGTGCAATCATCAAATGAGTCTTTCCATGCAGGGCAGGGCAGGAGGGACTGTCAGTTTTGTACTGACTAAAATCCACGGTATCATTAAAAGCCCTTTACGTTTAAGGGTCCCAATAGCTCGTTATTCCTGCGACCTAGGAAGAATAAAGCAGATAAGGTAGATTGTAAAGATTTGATAATATTCTTTGATCCCTAGAGAAGTCACAGGCAAAAGTTAGTATTATAATTTCGTCATTAGAGGTTTTCAGCAACTGCAACACAAACCGTAAACAAACACACATTATATTGCAGTGCATTGAACAGGGTCTGTTCATACAAACCAGGATTTTCGAATAACAATAACATAAACTTTACATAATCTCTTCCAACCAGCTTTGGTCAGCACCGAATAATATGGAAATTCCATTTTATATCCTCATTTATTAGTTTTACATTTTACAGGAATATTCTAAAATTCGTGTTTTAGGAAAACGTGAAGTTCGTGGTTGAATAATAAAAGCCTGGATCGATATTCAACGCTTGCCGAAGTTGGAAATTGGAAGGGTGATCTTGATCACTCATTATTAACCGACTTTCAAAAGGAGGAGTTTATTTTATTTACAGAAGCAAAGATAAGACCTAAGATAAGATAGTCCGAGCTCGCCTTGAAGAAACTGGAATTACTGGACGCAAAATAATACCATAAACTATGGTCGTCGTGAACTTTTGTGACATATTCGGAAATCTAGTATACTTAGATTGGCGAAGCTTGGTGTGCGTCTGTGCATACCGAAACACCTTTTATGCTTCCGAAGAGTTTGACAATCACTCTTACCAAGGTGTACTGCATCCTGCATCTATTGCTGGATTTTTGTCGCGTAATTAAAACTTAGTAAATATATCATAACATTCTTAATGTCATGGATTTCCGCAAAGTAACGCCTGATATCTATAGTTTACTGGTATTTGTTAAGATGTAATCATTTGTTATGAACATTATTGTATTGAGTCTGTTTCAAACATTTATCTCCTCTCTTTCATCAAGTAGGTATTTTACAAGTTTTGTATGCAACATGTACTTATTTGAAAATGAAAACATTACATAAAACCTTGATGAAAACGAGGGAAAGAGCATGTAAACATAAAACTGAATTTAAACAATTTTTTTAGAGATATGCACTCGAATTTAGGTCGAAAAAATGCAAGCTTAGCTGGAGTTCATTCGTTCGTGATATTTCAAATTTTCATACATTTTTTCGCGAAATAAAACCTGTATGATGAATAGCTTGCATTGCGAAACTACACGAGTGTGTGAATGCGATATGCCATGTTTGATACACGACCTAAGTTTTTGGTTGTACCGGGGAATTTTAATATTTTTTGGACATTTTAGTACCAACAGTCCCACCGTTTATAACGGCTTGGTGCTTAGTTGAAAATGTTCTCCAAATACATTAAAAAACTAACGGTTTGTTAGTTATGGAAATGTTAACCTTTATTGCCTTTTTATGCCTGTTTTTCTACTTAAATCTGTACCTATATTAATAAACGCGAAGCAAAACTTTAAACCTCGTACAAAATTGCATGAAAAAGCAGTTTGAAAGACACAACTATTGGGCTATCCAACACAAAAAGAATTTTCAATTCGATTTTCCTACTCTTCAGCTTGATAATATTATTAGGAAAGCGCAGAATGGCTGTGAATGTGGCGGGCGGCGCCTTCACGTTATTTTATTCTATATTATTATCTAATATGTTATTTGTCCCGATTCCCTGTTCCGATTAGGATTCAACAAACATGATATATTTGACAGCAATTAGCGACGTTGCTAATTTTCAATCGTCGCTTCACAAATCAACCGCTTATTATTACGCGTTAATTAAATAAACTATTATATCGTACCTATATTAATAAATACCACTACTGTTCATTGATACTTGAGACTTGTAAGGATCAAGGTTGCTAAATTTGCCTGTTAATAAAAAGAATAACGAATAACATTATCGTTATTAATTATTTTAAAAGCATTAACGCATGCGAAGCGCATCGTAAAGATGATTTTTTTGAGGAAAGAATTTTTTTTAGATTGCAAGTGGGATTCGAACCCGCGTCTTCTGGATAGGTACTCCAGACGCCTTAACCAACTAGGCTATTGCAACCCACACTTGCAAGCTGAAATTCTCTATTCCTCGTTTACGCTTTTCGGTAGCGTAGCGCCATCTCTTGGATTAGTGTTTAACTAACTTCCACCCAACACGTTGACATTACAGCCAAATCAATGTTGTATAATAAGATAGCAACTACCATACTTATTAATTATTTTAAAAGCATTAATGCATGCGACGCGCATCGTAAAGATGATTTTTTGAGGAAAGAAAAATTTTTAGATTGCAAGTGGGATTCGAACCCGCGTCTTCTGGATAGGTACTCCAGTTAGTTAAACACTAGGAAAATTGAATTGAAAATTCTTTTTGTGTTGGATAGCCCAATAGTGTGTCTTTCAAACTGCTTTTTTATGCAATTTCGTACGGGGTTTAAAGTTTTGCTTCGCGTTTATTAATATAGGTACAGATTTAAGTAGAAAAACAGGCATAAAAAGGAAATAAAGCTTAACATTTCTATAACTAACAAACCGTTAGTTTTTTAATACTCTTGGAGAACATTTTCAACTTAGCACCAAGCCGTTATAAACGGTGGGGACCGTTGGTACTAAAATGTTCAAAAAATATTAAAATTCTCCGTTACAACCAAAAACTTAGGTCGTGTATCAAACATGGCATATCGCATTCACACACTCGTGTAGTTTAGCAATGCAAGCTATTCATCATACAGGTTTTATTTCGCAAAAAAATGTATAAAAATTTGAAATAGCACGAACGAATGAACTCCAGCTAAGCTTGCAATTTTCGACCTAAATTCGAGTGCATATCTCTAAAAAAATTGTTTAAATTCAGTTTTATGTTTACGTCCTCTTTCCCTCGTTTTCATCAAGGTTATGTATGTAATGTTTTCATTTTCAAATACGAGTAAGTACATGTTGCATACAAAACTTGTAAAATACCTACTTGATGAAAGAGAGGAGATAAATGTTTGAAACAGACTCAATACAAATGTTCAAAACAAATGATTACATCTTAACAAATACCCGTAAACTATAGATATCCGCTCAACGGCGCATCACGACTTTAAGTAAGTAGCCCAACAACAAAAGAAGCATATAGCAGGAGGCAAAATGAAACTTCGTAAGCCATTTACAGTTCTAAAAAAATAACCGAGAAAATTGTCGAAAATAGTAGAAAGAAATTACGAAAATGATCGGTGTTATAACTTTTTACACCAATTGCAATGTACCCCGCTTACGTGCCTGAAGTTTGTTTGAAATCTGTTTGGTCATGTTGAAAAATAACGACTTTAGAGATTGTATGAAATTAATGGCTCTGTAAACACTTAGGAAGGATCCATACTTAAGGTAATAATTATTACATTGATAACTCAATAACAGAACCTTTTAAAAGGTAAAAGCTTCATTGTGCTCGTTAAACAAGCATGAACATTTTAACGTTGCGTGGAATGGAAACTAATTGAATGAAATAACAAGTACCAGTATCGCGTTGCTTTTGGCACTAAAACTGGCCAATATCTTCTATAAAATAAAAATCAATTGCTGTTCGTTAGTGTCGCTAAAACTCGAAAACGGCTGGACCGATTTTGCTAATTTTTGTTTTGAATTATTTTTGGAAGTCCAGGGAAGGTTTAAAACGTGATTTTGAGGCGGTACGAAGTTTATCGGGTCAGCTAGTTACCAATAAATTACCAACAAACGTCGATATGAAAAGCAACAGAACATATTTGGTTGTTTCATCCGTACGTCTCAAAACAATATTTAAACCTGACATGTATTATACCATTAAAAACAAAGACAAATAAAGAAAACAAACAAAGGAAAATTAATGCAAAATCACTCACCGTTTTATCCAGCAACCAGCTCCCCACAAATATCAGAGGAATGTAAGTAATCATGTAGACCATTGAAGTCCAAGCCACCAAACTTGCAGACACTCCATAATACTTCATCACAATATCCTGGATGATGGTGTACTGGACCCATTGCGCGGAGTTGGAGGCCGAATATATCACAAATATGCCGAGGATAAACCATCTTGATTTTAGCACGTTATACTCTTTCTGAGATTGTATCGAAATGTTATCCATGACACTGCCGGCTAAGGAACTTCTTCTTGAACCTTCATTATCTAAAATAACTCTTGGTATCTCAGGATCATCTTCTTGTAGTAGTCCCGTCGCTTGTGATAAGTTTTTCTTAGGCATCACTAATTTTTATATCTATCTAATCTTCTTATCGAATAAGACACTGTTTCGTTGTTAAGATTTCACTTATCACATGTATTGGTCCCAAGTTCTTTGATAACTTTCTATTGAGATAATCCTATGCTAGATTAGTGTTATCAGTCTTTTATGATACCGCTGTGTTACTACATGTTTAGATAATCGAAGATGAGATGTCAGTTTTCTTCGTTAGTGAGATAAGTTTTTCTAGTATTTACAAGCATTTTAGGAGTTTAAGAGTCAATTTTGAAATATTTACTTTATATTAATTTCTCTAACATTAAAATTTATCGCAATGTATTTTTAAAATTATTTAAGTTTAAATATCTAGTAGGGTACCAGACGGAAGAATAGACACACAAACGTTTTCCATGGGTCTTGAGAAAACTTTTAATTAACGTTGCCTCACACTAAGAGTTCCACATTAGTAGTTTCTCCCGTATCATGGGTGCGTTTATATTTTAGCTACATAATTATAACAAAATAGCCAGTCTCGTTTCGGTCTACCTGTAAACTATACAAATATATTTTGTGATGCCTTGCGGGATTCGAACTGCAACACGCAGCGTAACAGTCAATTGCTCAGTTACTACGTCGACTGTGCAATTGCGTAAATACTTATTACAGTTTTTGTAGGAAACATAATAACCAAGAAAATTTTGTTGCTTGGGCGCCTAAAATAAGAGTCTTTTTATAATATAGACTCCTATTTAACCAATTTGAGTCAATTTTTATCTATTTTGTTCATGTTTTTCTATGTTAGTATTTTTAATCAATTCGTGTTTTACAATTTTTTTTTCTGGAATTTCACAACATTGGTACGTTTTCAGCGTATCGCACTCGTGGGCTACAGCTGAAAATCAGCATCAGGTAGAACATGGTGACTCTATCTGACATTATGCTGAGCCAGAGCCCTTTTGGCATTATAATAAAGTTGTCAATTTACTTTATTTTGCCTAGTGTTAAGATTTGTTAAATGCCCATAAACACTCGTTTTATTTATTTCTTTGTTTATGAATCAAAACATCATCGTCATTGTGCTGAATCGATATTGTTGATGGATTCCAGTTAGTATACAGGATCCTTCTTTTAAATTAGCCAAATTAAGGGAGAAAACCACATCCTTAAGAGATACGAGAAAACTTTCCCTTATCTCTTATGGATGCAGATTTCTCCCTTTTGGCCAATTTAAAAGAAAGACCCTGTATGTCGAAACCTGCCGATTGCGCCCGATCCTGCTTGTGAGAAACTGCCACCTAATTTCAGGAAAAAATTTTAAGATATTTATGACCACATCATTTTTTTTTCTTTTTTTTTTTTTGACGGCACGATGGAGCAGTGCCTGAGTTATCGACTGCTGTACAGCGTGTCGCGGATTCGGTCCCCCACGGAACAAAATGCAATAATTATATTCATACGTTCTGCAAGTAGTTGTACCAGGTCTGAGTGTTTCTGTAATGCAAGTTTCTATATTTGTTAACGCACCCACGATACAGGCGAAATACCAAGTACGGGATAACTAAAAAAAAAAATACAATTTTCCACCATACTTTTGCCAAACGTAGTTTCTAACAAAGATTAGGTACTAACAGATGGTATGTTGTGGATTCTACCTAAAACCACAGGGTAGACAGGGCTTTCAGAAAATTGATAGTTTTAGTATTTTGTACACCAAAATAAATACACAATAAGCATTAAACACAATCTACACTAACATAAACAAAATTGAATTTATTGTGCGCATTTCTCTACATATATCAGCGATTCAAATTGGATTCGTTTTGCATTATTTGCTGTTGGAATTCAATTAGGATTATAATAATAGTTATTTGTGTATTAATCAAAAACATAATTACTGGTTAATAACAAGATTACTAACCAATACACATGCTAATAAGATTAGTAACTGTAAGGTAAAATACAGAAATCTCTGATAAGGCCACAGTAGTAAAACAAGGTTATAGCACATTTTTTTTAAATATTTACTATTTTTTTTCAAAATTGATGTTTGCTGAAGTCCAGGGCTGCGACGTGCCAGATCATGGTTACTATACTTAGTATACTATAACTCATCACTAAACAAATTTCTAAGCCTTACAGGACAACCAATCAGTGAGAAGGTTCTTTCAGGAAGCAAAATTATCAAAAATGTTGTCTGATTGTAAGTAAATTAATTTGATATTTTAAACCACTAAAGAACTATTCTCTTTAGTAACCAGCATTACTTAGCATTCTCGAGAATAAACAAGATAAATATGTCACTGATATTTACCGTGTATTGTCGAGAAACACAAAACAACAACAAATACAGTAAATATCCTGTTTTACACAAGAACTGATGACACTGATAGTAACAGACATTACTATTACCACAAAATCACAAACTACAGTAACTCACAAATCATAAAAATCTCACAATTTTTCACCTTTTTCTAAACGAACTATAAAATAACGTCATACTAAAACCAGTAGCTAGTGCAAACTGAAATGGTGACTAGTTTAAAACACATGACTTAATTATTGCTCAAACAGAACGTATGGCGATTATAAATGGTCGGTTAGTAAGCAAAGATAAAACTGTGATAACGGTTGCAGCGGCTGTGGCAGAGCGTGCATCTCTTAGCAATGACATTGATATTGTAAACATCTCAGCGAATATGCAAAGACGTTCATTGATAGTAGGGGCAGGGATGCTACTTATGCATCGGCATTACCCGTCCAAATTGAAGCTGCTCGGCCTAGCTCGGGTTAAGCTGTTACCGTGCAGCGAAATTGAAACCGGGTACGGGTTAAGCCGACCCGAATCAACAACAGTTCTTTATAAACACCTGCACTGCCCTGTTTCGTCCAGTGCAGCTCACACTATGCTTGGACTAAAGTTTAGCACTTCATAAAATCCAGCGATGGGATTCAGCGTTGGTAGATGCCAAACTGATTATGTTTAGCAATTACCTACTGCCGTATCGAATTTGCCAAGCCAATCAGTCGCATCCCTGATGTTCCATGCACTATTTGTCTACTTAGTTATTTATACTTACATTTTGAATGACTTTTACTCGTATCTCTATGACCGAATTTATTTGCGGTTGCCGTATCATTTATTTTTCTTCTACAAATAATAAAATTCTTTTCAGTCAGATGTACACCCAAATTTTTAATTTCATATCCCACGCTTAAAATTTCACTGAAGTAGTTGATTTCTTACTCTCTAGTTTTTCACCGATAAATTGATTTACACTATTAATTCTACGTTTTTGATTTGGTCTTTACAACAACAGCAACCAACCAAAAAGCAAAAGGAGGCATCATAAATAAATTATGATATGATATTCTCAATTACGCAATGAGGTACCATTGCGTAATTGAGACATTGAGGTACCTTGTGGTGGTCAGTGGTCTACCGCTAACAGAGAGGAATCCTGAGACAAAGCAATGGGAACCTTATCAGATGTTTTTTTACCCAGGTTTACCCACCCCTAATAATTTACTTGAGGAACGGTAACTAGGTGAAAGAAATACCACCTAATTAAAACTAGGAAACATTGAAGATAACAATGTTGATTCAATCAACAATACAGAGACATACATATATGAGGCGAGTAATGGGTGACTCGCCGCCCAATCAAGGCCTAGTCCCGAAGGCGCATTGTGATCTACGTGCCTCCAAGAGCTGTCAACAATCTGACTGGGCCCCCATAGAGGTCCAAACGCCTGCCAGGGTCGCGGGACTGTCTCATCAACTAACCGTGACCCTGGAGCTTAAAGGGATATTGAAGAAACACCGTGGGTTTTAGTCAGTACAAGTCTGACAGTCCTTTCTGCTCCACGCTGGACTAGCACTCATTCGATAATATTACCACAATAAAAAAAGGTCAGTGGGACAAACACAAAGCCTACGACGGGAGAAGAAACCAGTTCACTGCAACTTTGAAAAGATTCGGATTGTATACACAAAAGCTACAATATCGGGGTTGTAAGTTCGCCACAAGAATTATTCCTCTCGAAAAAAATTTTTGACCCTGTTCTCCTAGTACTTCCTGTTCAGATTCCACATTGTGTCCTCGTTTTCGGTAGTTTTGTGCTGGATTTTATAATTTAATTGTTCTGCTGTCCCCGTGCGGAAAAAAAAATGGGTCGAATGTACAGACGGCCAGCACATACTCAAACAGCCAAATTTCTTCAATTTCAACCTTATCACAATAGTGGGAGGTTAATGTTTGATTGGTAAAATTTGACAGATTCGGGTAGGTTGACCTGCTGGCGTCTGTACAACAAACAAAATTGAAAAAAAAACCTTTGGGTAATTTAAACACACTTTTTTTCGTGGGAATTATTTTTGTGGTGAACTTTTGAACTTACAACAACCCCAATATTGTACTAAGACAAGAGCCTGTTGAATTCCTAGTCCATCAGTGTTGTGACTTAACCTAAATAGATGACCTTAACCCACGCCCAAGTGTAACTATTTTAAAACTGACATTTATGGAACTTTCTTGGTTACGTCACTCCTTATCTTCAACGTAGACACTGTGTTTGTAAACGAAGTTAATACCTGTAATATTAGTATCCTACGCACCAAGTTTCGGTCACGGTGAACGATTTTGAAGAAGACTAACCAAGGAGAAATATTGCACAAGTATGCATATCTTCGAGTAAATTCTTCATTTCTTTAAATTACATCGGCATTTTTTGAGTCAAATCAACTACTCTTTTCCCAAACCACTGCAACTCCTAAAAGCGAGAATCAACGACCTGTAACTTACATATTATGCCCACAATAAAGATATTTTGACTTTGAAATTACTTTTTTTGGAAAGTGTTGAATCTTTAACAGAAAACGAAGAATCGAACCCAAGATCACACTTTCAGCAGTCACAATCACACTTAGGTACTGAATCAAAGCATTATTCAAACGAAACAAATACGTGTACATATTTCTAAAACAACAGTCGTTTTGGAAAGCCTTCGCAAATGCTCAAGTTGAATGGAAAGATAATGGGCATTAGTCTCGCTTCATTAGCTGAAGAACTTGGTTGATATCGTATTCGAGATACTTTGATTTATATTCGACTTTTAATGTAGTAAAGTTTTGATATTAGATTTATAATAACGTGTCTGTTTATACGTATAATAATTTGTATCGGTGAAATAATGTTGTGGATCCTTATGTACAAGAATCATCATCATCAGCCTATAATGTTCCCACTGCTGGGACACAGGCCTCCTCTCTGTGAGAGGGAGTGGGCCATAATCCACCACGCGGGCCCAGTGCGGGTTGGTAGATGTCACATGTCTTCGAATTTTTGGTTCTAGGACATGCCGGTTTCCTCACGATGTTTTCCTTCACCGTTTTTGAGAGCAGTGGTGATGAAATAAATTACACAAAGTAATGCGCCTGGCGGGGTTCGAGCCCACGACCTACAACTCGTAAGTCGGGACCGATACCACTGAGCCACCACTGCTCTTGTACAAGAATAATATTATACAATTTCTGTCATATTCTTTGACAGTCGTTACTGTTAGTCAGAAGCTCTAAAGTCTGACAACTAGTCTTACCATGGGGTATCGTATTACCCAGTTACTGGGTTGTGGAGGTCTGATAGGCCAGTCGCTCCATGTAAAATACTGATATTCAGCTGCATCAGGTTTGACTGGAAGCTGACCCCAATATAGTTGGGAAAAGGCTAGGCAGATGATGAAATGGTTGGTCTCGGAATGTCTCGGATGCCTATTAGTCATAGTTTGAACACTCGGTGTGACTCCGTTAACATAAGCACCTACGTGCAACAGTGATGCTCAGCGGTATGGGCTACAAAATATTCAGTTTTGAGTTGTTTTTTTTTTGTATGTTTTCTCTGGAGTCATGAACGCGTGACAGACATGGTCTTAGCTACTTTTAATAGATATGGTCTACAAGTTTCATTTTTTTTTTTACTTTTAAATTAGTTTTTTTTTAATTTAAAGGCAGATAATATTATATTGGCATCAACTGGGCGATCTGAACAATTTCCAAACCGGAGGCCGATCTCGACTCTTTATAAGTAGAGGAAACAAAAGATGCCTTTGGCCAGTAGTAGACCATTCGAATTGCCAGTATAAAAAAAAACGTTGCCCCACACTAGGAAATCTCACAAACACCCAGACCCGGAACTATTTTTAGGTCATACAAAAGTTTGTTCCGTGCAGGAATCAAAGCCGCGACATGCTGCTCAGCATTCCAATAGCTCAGCTACTGCGCCAACATAGGTACCATAATATTTCGAACATAGCGTGACAAATTCATCGATCAACCATTTAGTTTATGCGTAGCCATGAATGTCCACTTGTTGATATTTATCTAGCCATCAAGTGAGTATTTCTGGACGAATTACGTAAATTGGAATTGTTTCCATGGATTTTAATCTAAATTACAAAAGTTTATGGTTTAACTTAAACCTAAGTTTAAAAACTTAGTAACCTATTAATCTGAGGTAACCCAATAGAAGGTTAATTACATTTAGCGGATATATTGCTGTTCTTAAAAAAAGGAATCTAAATGAAAGTGTTACTAAAGGTTTCGACAATCCCGAGTTATTTCACATCTCTGCCACATCGCGCGTTGCGATTGAACTGACAGTCCCTACCTCCAGGTTTGTACATAGCGAATAGGGGAGGCCTATGTTTAGCAGTAGACATCGTACAGCTGATATTATGATGATTTCTAATAATAAAGAGGCCCCTTCGTACACAACGCGACGCAAGTCTCCGATACCCTACTTTGGTATCTATTGCCGCGTGCCTGTGTACGAACCTCTTTGGATTTCGTCGCCTGAGTGCTAGATTGTCCAAATGACCATAGACCAAAAAATTTTTCACTAGACAGGTTTTTAAGTTTATTGTTGTTGTAATGCATGCGTAGGCAACCAATTACTAATCTATACATATAATAAAACTGTAGAAAAATCGTTTTTGTACATCAAAATAAAATCCAAAAAAAATAGCTAGGGTGTTGAAGGACAACCAACAGAACCCATTTCCAGCATTTTTAGAATTTTTGTCTGTTTGTCTGTTTGTCGGTTGGTCGGTTTGTCTGTTTATTTGTGGCTCCATCACGTAAAATGTACGAAGGCAATGTAGATAACCTTTATACACAACGATCGAGCGTAACTTGAGGACTAATTTAGTTTTTGTTTCATTGCAATCGGTTAAGTCTATCAAAAGATATTTGAATTTAAAGTGTTCCAGACCCAGAAGTAAAATTACGGTCAGTTTACACCGAGACGCGCAGTTCAGTAGCGCGATCTAGCTTGGAATAGAAAAACTACATACCTATTCAAATATGGTGTGGACTGGAGAGTGGAGTGGTTTGGAGTGGAGTAGAGTAGAGTAGAGTAGAGTAGAGTAGAGTAGAGTGTAATGGAATAGAATGGGATGGAATGGAAAGAAAGAAAAGGTTTTTATCAGACTCACACTAGAATGGGAATGAGTGGGATGGAGTGGGATGGTTTGGGATGGAGTGGGATGGAGTGGGGTGTAGTGGGATGGAGTGGATTGGAGTGGGATGGAGTGGGTTGGAGTTGGATGGAATGGGATGGAGTGGGATGTAGTGGGATGGAGTGGGATGGAGTGGGATGGAGAGGGACTGAGTGGGATGGAGTGGGATGGATTAGGATGGAGTGGGACTGAGTGGGATGGAGTGAGATGGAGTGGGATGCAGTGGGATGGAGAGGGATGGATTCGGCTGGAGTGGGATGGAGTGGGATTGAGTGGGATGGAGTGGGATGGAGTGGGATGTAGTGGGATGGAGTGGGTTGGAGTGGGATGGAGTGGGTTGGAGTGGGTTGGAGTGGGATGGAGTGGGTTGGAGTGGGATGTAGTGGGATGGAGTGGGATGGAGTGGGATGGAGTGGGATGGAGTGGGATGGAGTGGGACCGAGTGGGATGGAGTGGGATGGATTAGGATGGAGTGGGACTGAGTGGGATGGAGTGAGATGGAGTGGGATGGATTAGGATGGAGTGGGATGTAGTGGGATGGAGTAGGATGAAATGGGCTGGAGTGGGATGGTGTGGGATGGAGTGGGTTGGAGTGGGATGGAGAGGGATGGAGTGGGATGGAGTGGGATGGAGTGGGATGGAGTGGGATGGAGTGGGATGGAGTGGGATGGAGTGGGATGGATTGGGATGGAGTGGGGTGGAGTGGGATGTAGTGGGATGGAGTGGGTTGGAGTGGGATGGAGTGGGTTGGAGTGGGTTGGAGTGGGATGGAATGGGTTGGAGTGGGACGTAGTGGGTTGGAGTGGGATGTAGTGGGACTGAGTGGGATGGAGTGGGATGGATTAGGATAATAATAATAATAATAATAATAATAATATTCCACAACTATCACACAACGCCATCTAGTCCCAAGCTAAGCAGAGCTTGTGTTATGGGTACTAGACAACTGATAAACATACTTATATATTTCTAAATACATACATATTATAGATAAATTACACCCAGACACAGAACAAATGATCGTGCTCATCACACAAACATTTGTCCTGGGTGGGAATCGAACCCACGACCTCCCGGCATAGCAGTCAGGGTCACTAACCACTAGACCAACAGGCCAGTCAAATGTCATTCATGAATTGTTGATCTAGCATTCTCAGCTTAGGAACTAGGTTTAATGTTGTGGTGACTCAATATGTACTGAACACGTCGAGGGGGTCTTGATTAGTCAAAGGACAAACGTATGGGGCAGCTAAAGGAACAGGTTGGTTTTTATAGTCAGTTGAAGAGTTATCCCTTCGTACACAAAGCGACGTAAGTCTCAGATACCTTACGACTTTGGCATCCATTGATGCGTACCTGTGTACGAACCTTTATGAATTTGTATTGCAGTAGTCGCCTTTATACCAAAGTCGTAAGGCTCTGTTGTCCGAGCTAGTTAAAAGTTAGCCCCTTCGTACACTAGGCGACGCAAGTCTCCGATACCTTACGATTTCGGTATTCATTGACGCGTGCTTGTATTCGAACCTCTATGGGTTTGTATTGCGATAGCCGCTTGGATACCAAAGTCGTAAGGTATCAGAAACTTTAGTCGCCTTGTATACGAAGGGCCTTAGTCTGACATGGTTTTGGACTTATACATTGAGTATAAAAACTTTAAATAAAACGTTTTCTTTTACCATTGGCGGCAGGGGAACGAGTTACAATATCAATCTTATAAAGTCAAACTGGAATTGTTAATAACACTATAATTAAAACTTAAAATGGGATATTTACCATGTTAGCTAGTTGTGAATACAGCATCAGACCATGTACATTTTTTTTTGCTCAACCAGGGTCGAGGCACAGTGATGTGACGCGGGCGCAGTGATTGAAGATCGTGGTTTTTGCTTTTTGGGACGAGGTCTTTGCCCAGAAGTCAGACAGTTACCTATTCACCAAAAGCGTGAAAAATTAGAATTCTAGAACCATTAATCTAGACATTTTTTTGTTAAACTTTTTTCTGTCGATTAGGATTGTCATCAAAGAGGACCACTTCAGTAAAAATTTTAGTTTTTGAATTTTGAAGATATTCCATTTTAGGTATTATGATCGCGATTCATATTACAATTTTGTTAAACTGGCTAACTGCTAACGTTGAAGAAATGAATTTCGCATACAGCTACATAATATAGAATCATATTATGAACTTCAAGCTGTTAAATAGAAGTGGGTGGGCAATTTTAACAATGAAGTTAAAAAGGAAGCAACCACTATGTAGGTATGAGTATGTACGTACGATATATTATTTATTATCTTAACTACTTGTACCATAGACTATTCTTGTACTGTTCATAGACAGTTATGTTGTTTTATATATAAAACTTCTTTGAAGTGATAAAAAATGGAAGTAGGTACCGTAACTGCCTTAATGAATTTGAAGGCCTATGAGTCAATGACTGTTCATCATGAGATACTACAGATTGATGATATGATTTTTTCTAAAACATCTAGGTACTTATTAAAAAGTTTTACATAAGAAGGTATTTTTTTATTAATAAATATTATAAATACGATAGTTTGGATGGATGGATGTTGTAACTCAATCACGTCAGATTGGCTTAATGAATCTGGATGAATTTTGGTACAGGCATAGGTTATAGTTTAGAATAACACATACACTGGATTGACATTTCCAATGCACAATGCACATCCTACATCTTTCATCCCGGTATTACATTTTCGTCGTATTTCATACACAAAATTTACCTTATTTTTCGTAAATGATAAATTATATAAAAAATATGTTCATGTTAAAAATGAGAGGATGGTTAAAATACGTTTCCTACGTTTGGCTTAAGTATGGTACCCTAAATGTTTAAATTAATTCAGAATAAAAAAAAATCATTGAAACAGTGAAAGCCTGTAAATATAAAATAATAATTCGTATCTTACCCAAGTAATATCACTGACCTACTATAATTCATATTAAAAATGTATAGGTATACTTTTCAGCAAAAAAATGCCAATTTGTTTCGCTAATTTTGCTGACTGTCCTAAACAGCGTGAAAGCGACAAAACATAACCTAAAAATCAGCCGCAATATTGTTGAAACTTTTCACGGTAAAACTTTAATATTATCCACAAAATCACTAAGAAAACACTGTTTGTATAGTTAACACTTAGTTTTTATCACAAATATCACTGTATTATCACTGTAATGTTCTTCTTTCATCAATAAACGGTCACTGATTCGCGAGCCGTCTTGTTCATTGTATATTTTTCATTTGAGGCAATGGTGTGATGCCAGACAGCCAATAGGAAAGCCGACACACACACGCCAGTCCATTTAAAAATTACACTACACAAAATAATGTTTACGAGTTGATCCCTTTTAGGTTATGTGTGTCGCTTAACTTCAAACTCGGATAAATCCACTTTACCCCGTTACGAGATATTCAAAAAAAAGTGATAAAAGTCTTATTTTCATGAATTAAAACACAGTTTTTATTTTAAAATGGCGACACTATTGAACGAAACGATCCTGTTTAGCCAATTCAGTATTTAAATCACTCATCCTTTCAAAAATTCAATATTTAGATTGGATTTACCTTCATTTGGTAGAATGGAATGCGATATATCTATCTTTGAAAAAAATCAGCGTGTGAATGTATGGTGTTGCTGTCGCAGAGTTACGTTGACTGACGGCCATGTTGAAAAAATGCAATTACCTGATTGGCTCCCATGGACTTAACTACATTTGAAAAAGACTGTCTCATGGATCTATCTGACTTAGACAAAATTTTATAACTTTGGCGGTTTATTTCTCAAGAACCGTGCGGATTTATACAGAACTGATAAAAAAAATTAAAGGCATTTCTTTTTCCCTTTCGTTTGACACCAAAATCTTCAAAAATCTCAGAATTGGATTTATCCGAGTTTGAAGTTAAGCGACACATGTGAAGGTGACAGGGTGAAAAGCGCGCGCATGCGTATTTCGCGTTTACCGTCGTTAAAAATAAAGAAGGTCGAAAGAAAAAGTTTTGATAATGAATTGCTTTTTAATCTGTGGCGCGATCTTGATGTTATTTTTGGCGCGTTAAAATAGAAAACTCTAATTTTCTTTTACGAAAACTTTTAAAAGTTGGTTTTTAAACACAGTAACGTCTTGATTTCTATGTCGTAATGGTATGCTGAATGACATCAGACTGAAGTCGAATGGCCTGTGGGTATCACCAGACGGCGGAGGCGGGGTGGCAATTACCATTTATTTTGCCGTCGCATTTTAAGGGGGAGGCCTGTCATTATTGTTGGTTTGGTTCGCGTTGGTAACTTTAGTTTAGTGCGAAATTGAGAAACGGTCGCCAAAGAAAATAAGTAGGTACTTATGAATTTTGTGAGAAATGATAATTTTGAAGAAAAAGGGGTCATGGTCATGACCTTGACCCCTTACTAGATAGTAGATAATTTTAGCACTAATTTAAACTTGTTTTTTTTTTTCATAAATATAATAGGTACTAGCTGTGCCCGCGACTTCGTTCGCGTGGATGTCGGAATTTAACAATGTATTTTTTTGTGCGAAGCGCTTAATTCTCGCCACGTTTTTTATAAATCATATCGTTTCCATATAATGCCTGTATTTAGAATTTATTTTTCAAGAATATTTGAGGTGATTATAATAAACGCCCTCTGTCGTTCAGATTCAGAAGAATTGCTACTGGATTAGAGCACCCATTCTATCTCATTCCATCCCACTCCATCCTACTCCATCCCACTCCATCGTACTCCATCCCACTCCATCCCACTCCATCCCACTCCATCCGACTCCATCCCATTCCATCCCACTCAGTCCCACTCCATCCCACTCAATCCCACTCCAGCCCATTTCATCCTACTCCATCCCACTACATCCCACTCCATCCTAATCCATCCCACTCCATCCCACTGCATCCCACTCCATCCCACTCAGTCCCACTCCATCCTAATCCATCCCACTCCATACCACTCAGTCCCACTCCATCCCACTCCATCCCACTACAACCCACTCCAACCCACTCCATCCCACTCCAACCCACTCCAACCCACTCCATCCCACTCCAACCCACTCCATCCCACTACATCCCACTCCATCCCACTCAATCCCACTCCATCCCACTCCATCCCCCTCTAGCCCATTTCATCCTACTCCATCCCACTCCATCCCACTGCATCCCACTCCATCTCACTCCATCCCACTCAGTCCCACTCCATCCTAATCCATCCCACTCCATCCCACTCCATCCCACTCCATCCCACTCCATCCCACTCCATCCCACTCCATCCCACTACATCCCACTCCAACCCATTCCATCCCACTCCAACCCACTCCATCCCACTCCAACCCACTCCATCGCACTCCATCCCACTCCATCCCACTCCATCCCACTCCATCCCACTACATCCCACTCCATCCCACTCCATCCCACTCCATCCCACTCCATCCCACTCCATCCCTCTCCATCCCACTCCATCCCACTGCATCCCACTCCATCCCACTCCATCCCACTCCATCCCACTCCATCCCACTCCATCCCACTCCATCCCACTCCATCCCACTCCATCCCACTCCAACCCACTCCATCCCACTCCAACCCACTCCATCCCACTACATCCCACTCTATCCTAATCGATCCCACTCTATCCCACTCCATCCGATTCCATCCCACTCCATCCCACTCCATCTCACTACATCGCACTCCATACTAATCCATCCCACTCCATCCGATTCTATCCCACTCCATCCCACTCCCTCCCACTCCATCCCACTCCATCCTACTCCATCCCACTCATTCCCATTCTAGTGTGAGTCTAATAAAAACCTTTTCTTTCTTTCCATTCCATCCCAAACCATCCCATTCTATTCCATTACACTCTACTCTACTCTACTCTACTCTACTCTACTCTACTCTACTCCAATCCAAACCACTCCACTCCAGTCCACACCATATTTGAATAGGTATGTAGTTTTTCTATTCCAAGCTAGATCGCGCTACTGAACTGCGCGTCTCGGTGTAAACTGACCGTAATTT